>BMAU01021343.1:157500-1535000 GCA_019973935.1 Trichonephila clavipes | reverse complement strand
CCAAAAAGCAAGAGGTAGTCAGAGATGTTTTTTAAAGCTTAAAAAAAATTTTCAGGATAGTAAAGATAAAGGCCAATGTATACTTAATCGTTTGCGAATGATAGCACTATCAAATTTCAACAATGAGTAACGAAAAATCAATTCAATAGGAACACCGTAATTTTCAAGAAAAAGGCAACTGCAATATTTAAACATTATTTGATTAATGCATTATTATATTATACAAACATTATTATATTATCTATGTTTGTATACATGAAAAATGATGAAAACAATAATAATAATTCATTCTGTTTTAAATTTTCACTCCAATAAATACTTTTTTGTTTCCAAATCTGATATAAAGGTACATATTTTTATGTGCGGCCCGCGAGATTATAATGTTTTTCCGAAAAGGCCCGCAAGGTCATTTGGATTGGACACCCCTTTTGTAGAAGACAAATGAACACAACATCGGAAATGTTTAAGAGGGTGCGCCAGTCATTCATTCTCCGACAAAACGCAAGACTGCCAATTTGAGCATTTGATGTGAATTTCTCCGATCATAGGGTGTTAATTTTGTCTCGAGGGCTGAAAATATAAACAATTTTCAAACAGGTATAATTCTTTTACATTTAAATTAAATAATTCAAATCTTGTACACATTATTTACAAAAGATTATAGCTTCAAAACAATACTAAATGTTTGAAAAATAATCATAATTTTAAATATTATAAGCATGAAAATAAAAATAATTTTGTTATAAATATTACATAATTTTTTTTCGTTGCGCACGTTATTTTCTAAAATAGTAGCATCTGATGTATAAAACTTTATAGAATTATAAAATGTATCATATTCCTTAAGCCCTACCACATTTAAGAATAATATATCTTTTACGTTTCAAAATATTTGAAAAATATTGAAATTTTCAAAACAAATTTTGAAAATGTAATTTTTTTATTTGTTCAAATACATAATTTATTATTCTACTAATGTAATATTACTACTATGTAACAAGAGGGATACATTTAACTTTATAAATCAACTTATTGCTAGTAATTAAAGCTACTATTTTAGAAAATAGCATGCGCAACGTAAAACTTTATTAATATTTCTTATAGAAATGTTTCTTATTTTCGTATGCTTATAATTTTAAAATTATGATTATATTTTAAGCATTTTATACTTTTCTGAAGCCTCATTCCTTTATAAATAATGTGTAAAAGATTCGAATTAATCAAAAAGTTATAAATATTTGAATCGTGTTTATATTTTCAGCCCTCTAGCGAAAGTTAACGCCGATTCAGAGAATTTTGGAAGCATTCAGTACAGTCGGAGCCCGAATCGGGACCGAACATTTTATTTGTAATATCGGAGTTAAACGCAAAAAATGTTTTGGAAATAAGCAACAACACGAAAAATATCCATCATTAGAAGTTACACACTTTGGATTCAACAGAGCTAAAAATAAAATTATTACGCACCAGTTCTAAATACTGACTAATAAATGTCTGACAATCTTTTTGATTCCTGACTCGACTTTTAGCAGAGAAGAAAATATCGCGTCATTTACATCCTACTTGCATGGAATATGTTTTCACAGTTTCCAAACAATCAGAAGTGTAAAAATGCATTAGAAAATGTAACAGTTTTGATAGGCAAATTCATTATCAGTTTCTGCATCAAAATCGTTATTCATTCGGAAATTTTCTGTAAAATGGTGCGTATCTTCTCTCAAGAGAGAACAAATGGTCAAAACTCTTAAAATATTCCCTGCACTGTGGAATGCGATGACAAAACAAAGTAATTTCCTGTCCTATTCAAAACTCAAGCGATAGGTTATATTCATCACTCACAAAATTTATTGCTCTCAAGGTAGGTCTCTGTTCTGTACAAAAAGGATACGTTCACTTAAAAAGAAACTCGATTTTTTTTCTAATCCAAACTAATAAATATTTCAACTGTTGCAAATAATTCGCTATTTCAATGTTTATTATTCGTTTTGCCTTTATTTTAATCGGAGGAAAAAGAAAAATTCGTTAAATAGGGACTCGGTAAATCGAAGTTCCCCCACTGTATACAAGTAATTTTACTCTTTTCTGCCTCTCTCATAGTGACCCTATGTTCCGTGGTAATTATCCCTCTTATTTTCTAAATACAATTTAGACTCACCCTGTATCTTTCTCTCTTTATATGTATAATATTTTCAGTCATGCAGGAATAAAGTTATCTATACATAAGGTATAGTTAGTAAAAATGGGCCTTAAAAAATTGTATTTAACTGGAGAGGAGCAACAAGAGAAAACGATTTGTTTAGGGGTCTTTCCTGCCTCCCAGCTATTTCTCGAAAAATCCGCTTACATCATACATCGTGATGTTATAGATTTCTCCAGTAATTTCCGGAAGCATCCATGAAGTCGCCAAATTTGGTCACTAAAAACGATGCCAACTTGTCCGTATTGCCAATATTTCATGGCGTTTCCATTGAAACGCCATTATAATGCAAAGGATTTTGTTGCTTAAGAATATTACAATTTTTAGAACCACATAATAAATGTAAATTAGTTTTACAATTTGAGCTATAAGCAGGAACACAGTTATATAGCATATACAAATGGGGGTTTGTCCACCGTTAGGCAGACAAGGGGTACCTCAACCCAATATATATGATATTTGCATGGATGTATATATAGTCGAATCTCCATATTACGAACCTTTATATTGTGAATTTTTCTATATAGCGTGTTTTTTTTTCGTGGAACATTTCACTATTTTCTTCATAAAATCACCTCCCAAAAGCTAAATCCTTTTTCTATCTAACGAACTTTTTCCTTTTTAATTTAATTTTTTTCTCCCTATTTTTAAAGTATTTCTGGATATTTCGAGTTATTCTTTCTTTTAACACATTTTAGTAGCTTAGTTATGAAGTAATGTATGTTTAAGATTACTTGTGCAATTTAAATTAGGAAATATCCGTAAATTCATTAATTTTACTATAAAATTAATTTCTTAATGTTGAAAATACGGTGTATTCCTCGACATTCTTTTTCTCGTTTTCCTTGCAGTTTCTCTTTTTTTATGGGTAAGATATAGATAAAAATAAATAGATATTAATTTACAAAAAGGTGTGAATAATTACTTTTTCAATATATAGTGTTTATGAATTTAAAATTTGTTTTATGTGGTTTATAAAGTATATTTAAAGGTGAACCTCTATATAACGAATTTTCCATGTAACAAACTTTATTTTCGGGATTTAGAGACTATCTAGCGAGATAGATATCCGACTGTATATGTATAAATATGAAGCCCAGCGGCTGAGTAGTAGCATTTCGCGCTTCCACGCTACAGGTCTGATGTTCAAATCCCGGGTTGGACAAGGCCGACTCAGCCTTTGCGGGTCCCTTCAGTGGGTCGATAAATGAGTATCAGGCTTGCTTGAGAACTAAACACTGGGGGTTTCATATCAGACTGACCATCTGACTGAAACATCTGCTCATGCATATACGTATACTGAAATGGGCCCAGCAGACCTTGGCCCTCATTGGCTGTTGCGCCACTGAGTTTATATATATGTGTGTTTATATATACACTGCTGGACAATTGCTAAGGACGGATAACACTATCATCCATAGCAACCACAAAATGAAAGGAAGCAAAATGTGGAAAATTAGAATAAGTGCGGGATATTAGTAAGAAGAAGTATGAGTATATATATGCAAATTTTTTTTCCACGTCTGTTCATCACGTGATAGCGTTCATAAGAGCTTTAAATGTTTTGACGCGTGTGGACAGTTGTTGTTTCAAGTCAAAGTTTTACAGGAAAGATTTAATAGACGAACTTAAAATTTTTGTCATGCCTTCCCGGCATCACATAGATGATTTTATGCGTGGCCGAATTATTGGAAAGATCGAAGAAGGGCGAAAAATAACAGATGTTGCCAGGGAGTTCGACATCGCTCACAGCGTTGTTTCACGGCTGTGGAAGTCATTTAAAACTACTGGAATGTGTAGTAGACGGCACGGGGGAGGTCGTGTTAGAAGTACGACGCCTGAAGAAGACAGATATATCGTCCTATATCAGCAAAAAGGAACAAGCGCACCACAGCTCAGCTGGTGGCAAATCAGTTTCTTGCTGCTTCAGGAAAGCAGATCTCCCGAAAAACTGTTGCCAGACGTTTGAGGGGAGGAGGACTATACGCACGCAGACCTGTTGTGTGTGTCCCATTGACCAGACAGCACCGTACTGCCCGTTTGCAATGGTGTCGTGAGCTTCACAATTGGACTGAACAGGACTGGGCATGCGTACTATTCTCAGATGACAGTAGGTTCGGTCTGTCATTGGATTGTAGACGCCAACTGATCTGGCGCGAGAGTGGTACTGCTTATCGTCCAGAAAATATCCAGGAAAAGGACCGATATCCGACATGCAGTATCATGGTGTGGGCCGGCATCATGATCAATGGCCGCACGCGCCTACATATGGTTGCGAATGGGACTATGACGGGCCAACGATACATTGATGAAGTTCTACTTCCTCATGTTCGTCTTTTCCGTGGTGCTGTCGGTGATAAATTTGTTTTTATGGACGACAACGCAACATGTCATTGAACACTCGCTGTTCAGGATTGTCTAGACAGCGAGGGTATTCAACGTCTCGTATGGCCAGCGCGTTCTCCAGATCTAAACCCCATTGAAAATGTGTGGGATGCTTTGGGGAGGCAAGTTGCTGGTCGAAACTATCTTCCGACGAACAAGAACACCCTCATCCGTGCACTCACAGAGGAATGGGATAAATTGCCTCAACAGCTGCTGGATAATGTTGTGCAAAGTATGGTACGACGTGTGGAATGTTGCATCACACTCCACGGTGGACATATCCCGTACTGATACCTTTCTTTAAGGTGCCTGCTGACTTTTAGATGCATTGTTCCATTTCTCCGTACGCAGATCAAATGAACATTTTTTTTCTTTCAGTGAAATTATTTATTCCCTTAGATTTATTTTAACCTTAGTAATATTTTATACATAAATACAAAAATATTCCTAGAAGTTATCTTGAAACTGTAGTATTTATCTTAATATACATACTATATAACTATTTTAGTACAAGTATTTTTATACTGTTTTCTAAGAGCTACAATGCATTGAATTTGTATTTGGGTTCAGAATCAGGCAATAACTTGTTTATTAGGCACAGTTTCATGGCGAGCTATGCATTTTTGAATGCAATTTAGGTACATTACCTTTTTCTCTTGTAATGGATTTAGAAATTCTATTCATTATTTTCAATTGGAATTCGCTCAGAAAAGGGTAAGGTTGGCTAGTCACAAAACTAGTTAAACCCCACTTTTATATTAATTATTTTATATATGAGCTGTCCTAAATTGGCAATATTTATAATACTGCAGCATCCATATTTTTTAAATTCTAATAACTGTTTCATTTATGCTTAGTATTCCGTTATTGATTTTTGTCTCTCTATCACAGAATTATTAACTATGTACACACACACACAAAAATTAGGACTCTACTTTCAAGTACCCTTAAGTATCATTTTGAATGCCCCCTGGAGTATGCGTACCCCACTTCGTAGACCACATTGTTTTTATTTTAAATGATGTTGTCATAACATTTTCATAAACGTTTCTGCTTTGCGCAGAAGACTCGAAAGCCTGGGTAACAAAGAAGTTTTACGAATGAAATAGAATTTCCCTCAAAGCCTGCTAATGATACCTTCCTCAATTCATCATGTGAGCTGCGAGCGCCTCGCTGATTTATCGGCGGATGATAGGAACAAGGATTAGGCCGCTAACGACAAACAATTGCAACGTACCCAAATTACGATTTAATGATATTCCATTATAAACATGAGGCAAAACGTCGCAAAGGCTATAATTTTCTAATAATCTAATCTAAATAATTTCAATTTTCATGTGAATACAAATCAGATCTTTCTGGGAAGAGATGGCTTCCAGGTAATGAGCGGATAATGTCGCAATATTAGAAGGAAATTGTCAGCAGATATCTTTCATTAATACATCAAACTTCAGACACTCAGAAACGCTTTAATCGATGGCGTTGTCGTTTCGGGATCTCTTACATAAATAGTGTCTGCATAAAAAAAATCACTGAAAGTTACCCGTTTTAGTTTCTTATGTTAAAAATTCCACACACAAAAAAAGAAGACAGAAATACGCTGAGGAAAAAGGTCAAATGTTTGTCATTTCGCTTAAATGATTTGAATGAATTTTTTTTTGTTAAATACTGTTGTGTCAGACACAGAAAATTTAACATTATTTACAAAAATTAAAAGTTTCACCACATTTTTAAATTTTAAGTACTTTATATAAATGATTCAAAAACGAATCAAGATTCACTTCACTTAGCTGTGTGAATTACAATCAAGTTTAATTAGAATTTCATTGAGAATTATCTAAAAAGGACAGTGAAGCATATTTTTGTGTTTGTTTTATTTTTAACATATCTCATTTATTCCAATCCAAATGGAATCAAAATTTATCGAGTATGAAATATTAATTATTCAGATTTTATGCAGATAATATTCTCACTCTATCTTAAATATAATATTGAGGGAAGACGTTTAAAAAAAGTTTCAAACCGGAATATTTTCAGTGATTTATAGATTTCTGATTTATGTGTATTTCTGACTGTTAGCTCTGATAGCATGGGGCAAATGTTTTTTTAATGCGACTTTACGAGTTTCCATTGTTTAGTAACAATAACAGACTCTGTTCACGAACAAGTTATTCTCGTGATTCAATTAAACAATTTTTTAATTAAAGAAAATTTAGACCATTTAAAGGTTATGTTTATAAAGTCACACGTTTTATTTAGAAAATAAACCTTGTAATGACTTTCAAAATTCTCACCGTGTTCAGAAAAACTCTCCAGTAACAATGGCTTAAAGTGAATTAAATTATCATGTTAAAAATAGTCCATTATCACGTGTCAAGAGTTCAAGTCCTGATACCATTGAAAACTCGAGGTATAGTGGGGGCATTTTAAATCCGCCGAGTTTCAAAGTTCTTACTTTGTCATATTGTGGAAATTTGAAGAATGATGTGCCGCTTCAGATATCGTCTTCATCATTTAAATGAGGTTCATTACAAAAAATTCATGAAGCTCGTTGATGAAGCAATCATCAATCCATTGTGCTAAATAATTCGGCTTATAAATCTAACCATCCCCTCCTCTCTATATCCCGGGATTTTAATACAGTTTGGACATTGGCTACTTTAGATGATTCCGTTCCTAATTCCATAAAAATAGATTACGTAATAAAAAATTGTTAGATAATAATTATTTTAATTCAGTTAACTAGTTAATCTATTTACGTAACATAGCCCTTTGAACAGTTTACGTTTTGATAGTTTTCTCAAAAAAGCAATCATAGCATTGTCTATCATAAGTAAAAATTTAAAAAATTAAAATTGAATCCAATAATTAAGCATTTAAGTGATTGCATGCGTGGCAGAAAAAAAAAGCAGTGGGATGAGACTTTTTTCCTGAGTACATTTAATAAAAGTTTTCTACCAATCCGTTAGAAGAGAGAATCTGCATGAGAGCGTTCAACGTAACGCGTGTCAGGTCTTTTGGATGGCTCTTTTTGTGCAGTTGGGTGCGGAAAAGAAGATGCTAGGAGGAAGGGGATGAGGAGAGTCTTTGTTCGGTGAGAGAACGGGTTAAAAGTCTGAAATCTAAATTCGGATCCCCCCGATTGTGGTGAAATTTCGGTCAAGGTCAAAAACTGGTTAAATCATGTCAGAAATTGACCAGACGCCTCGCCGGAGGTCAACGTTCCGGATGTGCTGCACTATTTGTCGTCGTTCTGAAACTGGTTGCGGAGAAGGTATGAATATGGATAGCGAGAGAACAACCAAACGGTAATTAATGATTGGGAGTTCATTACTCCACCCCTTCGGATACTTTGCCACCTCAGTGGCCAAGGCCATCTCGGACGTTCCCCGTCATCACCGGCGACTTCTGCGGAAGCCAATCCTCTTCGGGGCACAATTCACTAATAGTTCTGCGGACCACCGTTTCTCTATGCCGAGAAAGTGAACGCGCCGGGATTCATAAGAACAACTAACACTCTTCAAAGGTTTGGCCTTCCTTACGAATATTCTTATAGACCCCCTGCACAATAAGGAGTTACATATGCGTACTAAGACAGAACAATCTTCACACATTTCAAATTTTACACAAAGTTTAGTGCTGTTAAATTGTTTGTCTTTTTGTTATAAGGGACAGCACTCATATTTTCCTCACTTTTCAGCTGTCCGCCGTTGACTGACTGCTTCTGCGGGTAGGAAAAGATTTCCCCATGAGAATTTGAATCACGATTGGATGGCTTCATTTGAAAACAATGCTTAACTGCATGAAAAGTAAGGTCTAATATCTTTCGAGCCTGTTTCACGTAAAAGGTAAACAATTTACAAAATTTCATAAACACACACACAAATTAAAAAAAATTGTTCTCGTAGCTCTAATTTTTTCTTTTCCTATTTGAATATATTAATTTCCTGTGATCTATCAAATGTCCTGTTCATAACAACAGTCGTATCAGGATTACTTATGTCTAATTCTTGGCCCAAGAAAATTTTACGCTGTTGCAGTTCTTACCTAGGCATTTTAATTCAAAGATGTCTGAGTAATGTCTACGATATTGACCTCTGATGTCTGCATAACTCATTTCTTGGCAGAGTTAATGAGAAAGGGGACAAACATGTTCTTTTTGCGGTTTGTGGGGAAATTGAGCCCAGACTCATAAATTGCATAAACTAATAATTTCTACTTAGAGTTTAATAAAATTTTATAGATTACAAGTAAACTTTATAACGGTGACACTTTTAAAGGGTGCACTTATTGGGAAAATTTCCCCAGACTTCTCCCCTAGTAGCTAATCTACTCTTTCAGAAACATGGGAACTTGATGGCACCGACTGTAACTTGTTTTATTTAAAGAAAAATAATGCTATTACTTTTTCAAAACGTCCACCGGAGTCTTCACTTAACTCGATAGTTGATTTAAAATACTTCAATGCAGTGGCCTCGTTTTTATTGTTTCAATGATGAAATATGAGGATGAGAAAATTATAGAGATAAGAGGATGAGGGTAAGAAAAAAAGAAATTTTTAATGATAATGAAAAATATGTGTTTCCCGCATCTACTCACATAATAATGATTTTTTAAATATAACGACTTTCTCACATTTATTTTTTTTTCTGGAGAAAGCTAACTATATATATACATATAAAAGGTTCCTTATTTTATTTTATGTAATTATTAATTTTTTATTGTATACTTATAATCTTATATACTAATTTTCGTAGCTTTCTTTTTCTATATATGCTGCTTTATCTCGTTCGAGATATAGGTTTGGGAGTTCCACTCTCTTCCCCCACAAACCAACAAATTTCTAATTTTCACCATAGAGAATACCTTTCGGCGCTTCCGTTAGAGGCCGTGATAGCCTAGTGGTCAAGGCAACGGACTCGTGGCTGACGTGTCATGAGTTCGATCCCAGTACCACTGATGCGATGCACGTTAAATCTGTCGAGAGCTCAAACGTCCTCCCGTTGGTGTGGTGTGACAGTAAGGAGAGGGGGTTGCCAGCTCAGTTGTCATCCTCGTCACTTGACCATGGTTCAAAATGACGAGGTTCCGTCGCCAAAAGCCCTCGTGTAGCTGAACAGTGCGACTTTAATATTCACTTACTCACTCGGGGCTTCCATCTTCGAGTTTTTTATAATGTGACCCCCCACATAATGTGTGCGTCACTGCTGATACTTATGTCTGTTTAAAAGGATCAAAAAAAGATTAAGGCAGGATTTTCAACGATTTGAAAACCAGTATATGCAAATATTATATAACCTTTTTTAACATTATCTAATCTGTGTGTCTTATTATTTAGACTAATGCTTTAACATATCTGAACATTAATATAAGTTTTCACTTTAAATAATCATATACATCCAATTTTTACACAATTTTGTTTCAACACGAATAATAAAGGGTAAAAAAACTGATTTTACGCGACTTATTTTGCTTTAGCACGATCCGCCTTGCTTTACTTTTATTTTTATAACTGCAACGTTAGAGACAAGGAATGTAATGCGATATCCGTTAAGAATTCCCTAAATTTTATAATCTAAATACGGAATTTTGCCTGCTTTATTAATATCAAGATATCGAGCTAACGATACTAAAATAAAGAATTATACAATTCACAACACAAACAAAATAATTAATTATTGAATTCGTTCTTCAATCCGCTGAAACCATCGCCACCACAAGGATCGAGCCCTAGTTTTGATCGACGAGATGACAGAAATAACTTCACCGAGGGATCACGGTGAGGAGAAGTGCAGATTTACATAAACGTAAGCGCTTTGTGTCAGAAAGTGACTAGGATTAAAGCGATGCTATGTGTTAGCCAAATTTTATTGCTCATGACATGCCTTTTCTTGTCCAACTAGGGATTACAATATCGGACCAAAAGTTCAATACCGGTATCGGTATTTTTTAGATCTTAATACCGGTATTAGGAATTTAAGAAAACGCACGTGTTTCTTTTATATTTGCCAGTTTTATTAGAGAGTGTAAATATCACAAAAAATAATTTGTAACTTATAAATTATAACACACACAAAAAAAGAAAAAAAAACATCTTATTTATTTAAAACACAAAGTGTAAATATCGCTATTCAGTCTGTGATACTAGTACAGATTTTTGAAATGTCATCTTAAAAAAACAATGCATCAATTACGCTGTCATTAAGCCTTGAACCTAATTTTGTGTAATAATTTCATCGGAATGATCTTTTTTTCAAAATAATCTAAAATCCCCGATGGCTTAAGCTTAGAAAGTGTGCTAAAATTTCTATCTTCCTCACAATTAGATTCTTTCCTTTTTAACAATTTTATATCATGTTTCGTTTTTAAATGTGTATGGAGTCCCCGTTTGTACTTCCTCCATTCATTTTAATAGCACTAGAGCATTCTTTACATTATACCACTATATTCTTTTCATCATATCATATAAATAATGAAACCAAACCGAAGTATTATCAACTGATTTTTAATGTTCTTTAAAGTTATTTTCATTCATTATTTTGAGTTATTATTTATGAATAAAAAAATATTTTGAGCCTTAAAGTATGATATACAAATACAGTGTGAAAAACAAACTCACCAATTTAAAAAATATCAAAATATTACGCACTTTCTTCACAATTACGACTTTGTTTTCAAAGACATGAATATCAGTCTACGAATCGCTCTGAGCCGTAACAGGATATTTTTGGCCCACTTCTTTAGATGATTCACATATTTTATCACTTCTCTTGACTCTACGATACAACTTTGTATCCACAGTTTAATTAGTTTTGCCCGTTAGGGAGACACAAAAATAAAAACGTGTATTATTTTGCTATGAACATATAGTGGAGACAATTTTAAGAAATTTCTTGCAAATATCGGAAAACCGGTATTTAAACTTGTGAATACCGGTACTTCAAAATTGTACAAATCGCTCAAAATACAGGTATCCCGGTATTGCAATCCCTTTGTCCAACTGATAGCTTACTTTGTAAGATGCGGGTACGATACAAATGAAATAAAATGTTTAAGTTCCTAACATGAAAACTCCTCTTTTATTGTATTCTTGCTGATTTCTGGAAAAGGGAACCAAATTTGAGTTTCATATCCTTTGCGAACGTATCTGTGATGTAATGTTGTGATCCCTTAACATTACTTCATTACTTGGTAGCGAGAAGGAACACACAGCTGTTATATTCCAAATACATTAAACTATATTCAGTAGTAAATTTTTACTGTTCACAGCCTTTCACTGGAGAAAAGTTCTTGTCACGTTTAAGGTTATAACATCCTGAAATGATCGGTTCCCGAGTGCGGTCAGCCCTGCAACCCCTTTCGCTGATATGGTCCAAAGTCTCTTCTCTAAAGCGGTTGCCCTTCAGACTCCTTTCAAAGGTCATCGATGTTTCTATCTTATGATACTCGAGGTGCGGCTACCCCCGCAACCTCTGTAGAGTGTCTTTGAAGAAGAGAAAAACTGATGCAGAAGGTAATGCAGATGATTGAAGGAGACCGAGAAGGTCCTAGTCGACTTGCGAGCCGACCCTTTAAATCCCCTGGAAGGGCTTTGTTCCCGCCCTTAATAATCTCTGATTGGCAAGCGTAGTTGATCTTCACACGGTCCTTCTTGCTTTAGTCCCAACTCTATTGGTGCTTGAAGATAATAGACTGGCGCGTCTGAAACCACTCCATTGTCGTACCTAGTACACCATCAGGAGGGTTATCAATCGTCTTGACACTTTAACACTGAAGATACCCTCCAGGGTATGTATTTATCAAAACAGGATAACGTTCCTTTTCTTTCAAATAGTTCGCGGCCCTCATGTGCGGGAAACCCAACATCGGATACTGTTCACCGGAGCTTCCTTCCTATAGATCGTGATGCCCAACGTTATCTCAGATTTGGAGGGGAGGGGAGGGCTGGCGTGCTTTCGACGTAGCCACCTTCAGAATTGGCGAGACACCTGTTTGGCATGAGGGAAGAATACCCGGTCACTTTTAGAAGATACAATGTCCCATCTAGCCATTGTGGTTCCCCTGTACATCAAACTTGACAAGTATTTTCGGGAAGTGTTCGACTAATCACCCGACGTCACAATGGTATCAGAAACAGAATTTAGGTGTACAAGATTTCGCAATTCATCATAAAATCCAGACGAGGAAGGACGTTGCAAAAAGTAGCTTTATCTACTCGAGGGATATTTTAAATTTTTTTAAAATTTCTTACCTAAAAATATTCTCCATTAATACATTTTTCTATCGAATCAACTGCATTTTTCTCGACGAACGTCAATCATTCACGTTCTTCAAGAGTCAATTTCCAAAGCAAAATGTTAATTGAACAATGGAGTGTAAAACAAAAATGTTTAACACTCCGTTAATTTCATTACAAATGAAATCACAGTGTCAACTTTATCCAAGAGATTCATTACTATACAACAACTACTGCAACAAGCTGTGAATTCCCGATTACAAAATTCAAGAGACAAATTTTTAATCAGCCTATTGTTTTTTAAGACAATATATATATTTATAAATCATATATATATAACAGTTATATATATATATTTAATATACGATTTATTTATATATTTATATATATATATATATAATATATATATTGTTTTTTATATATATATATATTTATATTATATATATATATTTATATATTTATATATATATATATATATTTATATATATTTATATATATATATATTTATATATATATATATATATATATTTATATATATATATATATTTATATATATATATATATATTTTATATATATATATATATATATATATTATATATATATATATATTTATATATATATATATATATATATATATATATATATAATCCCAGCAAGAGAGATAACTAAGCAATTACTTTATTCCGAAAAGTTTTAGAATGACGAGTTTATTCATTACCAAAAACAATAGCACCTTAAGTGGTTAAAAAAATGTTGTTTCCTATCCTCTTATGTACACATACTTAAAATGGCACAAATAATTCAATGCAGAAAACTATTGCTTCTAAAAGCAATGATTTTACCCCAAAAAAAAAAAAAAAAAAACTTCATATTTTTCATTAAAAACACAACGAGAAGAAAGGGAAAAAACCTTTTATCAAGATTTTTTTCTTCTCCGCTTTATAATTACAGCTGTCTACCCTAAGAATTACGAGGTCCTCTTGGAGACCTCTGGAGATTCTTTTTTTTTAATCATCCGGGCGATCTATCACTTTGATTTTTTCACTTGCTGAATTTAATCGATAGTGACTGCAAATAAATCACAATTAATTAATTTCGCGTCAGATTATTTGATTTAACACTGCCGTTTTGTTTGTGAATTTTTGCTCGTCTACTCCCCGAGTCCTATACTGAAAGGCTAGGCAAGGCGACTTTCGTGAGAATGATTGGATATTGTTCCGCCTCGCATGTGTGGCAACATTGTTACATCCCGGGACCGGCGAAATAAGTGAGTACCAGAAATAATAAAAATAAATTTCTGCTCTCTCACTGATATTAAAAAGTCGCGCCAAGACAGGTTTTCCCGTCCCCGGTTCCATGGAAAACTTTCTTTTTGTTTTGTTTCTCCTTGTTCTTTATCATTCAATTTTCTTTTCTTTTTTTCGCCATACTGTTAAAAAGTGCATTTTATTTATTCCCATTGTGATGGGATTGGTAAATATGCCCAGCTTTCTCTCTGCCATTTTCTTCTTACACGAAGCACTGAAACCAGTATTTTGATTCTTTTTTAAAAAGAAAAGTTTTCTGGTTAAACCTTTTTATTTAACAATCGATCTTGTTCTTGTAAGAATTATATTTTGTTCAATATTTATTGCGTCTCAAGGACACAAAAACTTGAAAGTAAAAGAAGCTCCAAGATCTAAAAGGAAAAGAAAACGTTAAAATTCCTGCATCTCAAACAAATGTTTTTTTTTCATCTAAGCCAGAACACACTCATAATTTTTGTCAGAATCAAGATTTCAGGTCCCAAATAATTCGTTATTACCATGAAGATAAAAAAGACTTATTTAAAGTATCCGAGTACTTGCGACTACTTTTTTCATATGGAGAATTTTTTGTGGTTTTTAGATTTATTTAGTACAATTTAAGAAAAAAAGGCTAAAATTAAGGAGAGATAAATATATTATTACTAATAAAATGGGTAAAATTTGACAAAAAAATTACTAAACAAGGCCCGCTCTGCACAAATAGTAAATGAACCAATTCTCAATTTTTCAATTTTGATGTATTACTTCGCTATTCCTTTTTGAAATGATCATCAGGATAAGAGATATTTTAATTTTTACACACAAACCAGAGCGCAATTTATCTGAGTTATTATAAGAAATTGCTTAAAAAACCAGTGATTATATTCACGTAAAGAACTGTAAATTTTGTAATAAAACAGGGATTGAAAAATCTGAAGGTTAAATCGCTGCTACTGTTATACAGAACATACACAAAAATTTCATCAACTTATTTAAAAAACTTTTTGAGCTATCACTGTCCGCGTTTGAGCTTTTCGAAATAAACACATTTCGAGTAAAACGCATTTTAAAGTTTGACATTTTATGTAAAGTTGTATGGTATCTGCTCTTATACTAAAACATTTGTAGTTTTTGTTCTAGTGAATGGAAAATAAAGAAAACTTGGTATTTTTATAAAGCTAATAAGATGGCCTATGAAATAAAATCATAAAAAAAATCATGATTTTAGGTAGTCAGATTCCTTAATCATTCGTCCCCAGTTGCTGATAAAAAGCGCTTTTGTTCAGAAGAGATGAATTAGAGAAGGGAGATTTATAACGCTCCAGAGGGTACACTAGATGCGGCAATGCAGTGGTTTCAAACATGCCAGCCTGTTATTTTCAAGCACCAATAGAGTTGGACTAAAGCGAGAAGGACCCTGTGCAGAGATCCGCTACGCTCGCTAATCAGTGATTATTCGGGGCGTGAAAGAAGCCCATCCAGGGGGTTTAAAGGGTCGACTCTCCAGATGACTAGGACCTTTTGGATCTCCTTCAATCTTTTGTACTATTTTCCGCGTCAGTTTTTCCTCCTTCAAAGACATCCGATAGAGGTTGCGGGGGCATCCGTTCTTCGAGGATCAAGAGATAGAAACGGCAATGGCCTTTGTCAGACGGAGTGCCAGAGTCTGCGGAGCAAACGCTTGAGAGAAGAGACTCTGGACCATATCAGCAAAAGAGGTTGCGGGGACAGCCGCACCCGGAAGCCTATCATTTCAAGATCTTTTAATCTTAAACGGGACTAGAACTTTTCTCCGGCGAAAGATTGTGAAGAGCCAAAGTTTGCAACTGAATTTAATGTTTTGTTTGATTAATTTGGAAAAAAAATGCCTTTTGGAAAAATGCTGTGTGAGCCCTCACGATACCTAGTAAGAAAGTAATCTTATTGGCTCACGTCGTTATAATACCAACAATTTTTTTTCCGTTTACGAAATCATACCTTAAAATTTATCATTACTTTTCAAGCATTGATAGGGTTCAACAATAATGTGGTGTTGTTCGAAAAAAAAAAAATCCAGATGAAAGAGATGAGAATTCTAATCAGCTAACATGAGATTTTCCAATATGAAATAAAAATGCATTCAAGAAATTGCTAGATCCAAATTATATATTTCCAAATTATGTACTAAAAATAATCATCTAGGATTAAAAAAAATAGTACCCATTTTATGAAAATAACTTTTCGATAATCAGTATACTTTATTATGAATGAGATTTTATAATTTCTTACTTATAGAAAAGCAAAAGAATTATTGCATACACGAAGCATGTTTTAGCACTTTTTTAAAGCTAAAATATGTATTTTGGACAATATTAAACGAATAATGTAAATAATTACAGAAATTTTAAATGCTTTTCGAAAATATTTATCCTTGAGTTCCGAATGCAGCTTAAATGTATTTTTTGTTTGTTTGAAAAGAAAGATTTTACCGTATTATGGAATCAGACTCTTGAAGTTTGATGACGAATGACAAGGGAAATTGAAATAGTCACAAATATAAAATAATTCAAGTCCCATTTTTATAGGAAACAACTTGTGAAAAAACCGTCTACTTATACTGGAAAATATAGTTTACTTGCATAAATGAATATGTTTATGTGTGTTTTTAAAAAAAGTGTAGATTTAATGACATGTGATGTTAAGTATTCATTTGAAATATATATTTCAATGTTTTTCAAAACAAACCTTTAAAATTAACTTCCTGACGATTTGAAACCGCTAGGCCGCCATCTTGGATTCCATTCCAGCGACAACAAGCGGTTCTTGGCGTGATTACTTTATCGAGATCAATAAAAACATGTTTATATTTTTACACATAACAAATGGTTTAATATATACATATAAATAAAAATGAAGTGTCTGTTTGTAATTTGAAATTAACTGCTTTTTACTAAATGCATTTAAAAGTATATACGTACTTACATGAAAAAATCAATTTTTAAAATTTTTGTCTGTCTGTCTGTCTTTCTGTTAATCTGTTTGTTCCGGCTAATCTCTGAAACGGCTGGACCAATTTTGACGAAACTTTCACTGCAGATAGCTAATAATATAAGGAATAACTTAGACTACTTTTATTTTAGAAAAAAAATTAGGATTCCGAGAAAATAAAATTAAAACCAATGAAATACTGAGCAATATCCGATTCAAATAGGGATTATTTTTATTTAATAGGGATTATTTTATTTCGCGAGACTTCTGTCTCAACGATTGCTAGCAGTTATATCAAACTTTGATTAGGTTGATGCCATTCACGACATTTCCCGTTCATGTTTTGATCCTAATAATTTTACAGTCCTTAACTGCATTGTCAAAGGTCATGCGTCCCTTTCACCCCCTTCCTTGCGGCTTCGTTTGTGTTCGCGTTTCACCCTACTTTCTACTTAGACCAATTTAGATCCTAAAGATTTTAGTCCTCACCCCATCGACAGTGTCGAAGGTCATGCGTCCCTTTCACCCCTTGCTCAACAAAAGCAAAGAAAAAAATAAAACAAAAAAGAAACATAGATTCACCAAGTAGAAGAAAAGTTTTCGTAAACTCTGCAAAGTGAATAAACACTTTTTTGTTAAACTCCACGTGGACGAAGTCGCGGGTAACAACTATTTAACATAAAATAAATGCATCAGAAAGTAATATTAACGTATTACACATCCAGGCCGTGGGTAGCCTAGTGATTAGAGCATTGGACTCCAGACCGGAAGGCCTAGGTTCGATGCCCGATGCCACCAAATACCCTCCGAGTACACACGGAGTACGTGCTTTTAAATCTGTGGGTCCGAAAGTCTTGTGGGCTGAATCACGAGTGCAGGGGGCGGGAGAATATTTCCCTCCTCTCCAGTTCTATGCCTAAATTGTGGAGGTGGAAATAGGTGGTGTCGCCATCTATCATAAAGAAGTCCAGCCTGTCTCAGGCTCTTGCAACATTCTTTCCTTCCCTTCGGGAAGGACACGACAACACATCCAGATAAAAATTATTTACACTATTTTTAGCGTTTATTACACAAAATTTGTAACAAACTTTTGCTGAGCAGGTAGATGTTTTCAAAAATCGACCCACAAGAAAGTTACAGGGCGTCATAAATAATAATAATAATAATAAAAAAATCAGCAATTATACTTAAAATTTAGCAAACATGGTTTTTTTTTGTTCAGCTGAGTTATGTAAAGCTTTTTTTTGTTTAATTTATACAATTCACGTAAAATTAACTCATTAAAAACTTCCTTTTCCTTCAGTCTGTATTTTTTAATTTTTAAATTCACCTGTGTGAAGAACGGGTATCCCAGCTAGTTTAAAATAAAAATAAAGGACAATCACAACGGGAAACTTCTAAAGTAAAAATTTTCAGAAGCATTTTAAAAAATCATGCCTCAAAAAATTGCTAATACCCCTATGATATCTCGCATGCAAAAAAGTGTCACTACTTAGTAGCATGTCCTTGCAATGGTCACTAAACGTCGTGGTACCTATTATTCCAAAATTTGGGTTGCATTTGAAGATATTTTCCCCCATTCATCGCGAGGCACTTGTTTTAAATGGGTTTTGTTTTTGGTCCGCTCTTCCTAGTGGGGCCCACATCCCAATGATATTACTGTCGAGGATTGTGGCAGTGTGCGTCACTTCTATTTACAATGAAAAAGATACCACATTTTGATGTAACGTGTAGGGCTTTGCGAATCGTTGCCCAGCTGGAAAATGAAATTTCCATCTAAACCAGAGGTTCCCAAACATTTTGGCTCATAGACCCTTTGCCATATTTTTCGCTTTTGGGTAGACCCCTACTTATCTAATAAATGAATTTTTGCAAATTTAGCAACTTAAATGTCTTTTTGACAGTTGGTATAGAGCTATGCTATACTATAAAATATTTAAATTTCTGATTGTAGTAAAGTATAGAGTATTTAAAGCCTAGACACACACGTTAATTAACTAAATTAAAATTTAATTAATACATAAAATAATTGTTATATAAAATTACTGAGCAACAAACGAATGCTTTTCATGGAAGGGATGAATCTGGTGCCTCCAAAAAATTGCTGTGGTATCCGTTTCTAAATTTTACTTTAAGATCTTCTTAGCAGCTATTCCTATCAGTTCCTCTTGTAATATGTGTCACTTGTTTTTTCTTTCAATGTGACCATATGAATTCATTGTCTACTGTGGTATCACCATAGTTAAAGCATTCTCAAATCTAGTTTCAAAATCCGAATAAAGGACATTTAATTATTGAACGTAGGTTAAAGTATCCTTTCCTGGTAGATTGTGTGTGACAAATTGAAAAACTAGGAAAATTCGAGACGTCCAATATTATACTCCTTAGTTTAATTATAGCAAGAAACGCCGAAGTGATAGTTCTTGTAACTGCAAAATTAACTTCATTAAATTTAGCGAAGAAATCTGTTAGCTAGGTAAATCTGGTTTCCATTTGATTAAATTTTCTTTAAAAATTAAAGTCATGATCTGCTTTAATGAGAGTCCCTATCTTAAACCCCATTTACACCTCATGAACCCTCAAATAACTTTTTCGCTGACGTGGACCCCTTGCAGGTTGTCATAGACCCCTTGGGGGGTCTATATAGACCACTTTGGGAATCACTGATCTAAACCCAAATTTTTCGCACGTTCTTTTAGATTGTGTGTTTCGACATATATATTAAGTAAACCACAGGTTCATAAAGCCTTCTATAAAAACTAAATTTCGTATGGATAAAACCATACAACCCCAAAACATGGCGCATCCACCACTGTAAGTTATCTGTAGGACGTAAATTTTTTGGATCCAAAGAAGTATTGATCTTTCTCCATAAGATGTGACAGCTGTCATTGATGCCATTCCAAACATGTTGAATTTACTTTCATCACTAAATATAACTTTCTTCCAACAGTTATACGACTTCAATGTATGAATTTTTGCAAAAACCTTTTCCAGTTTTGCAAGCTGATTAACTATTTCTTTCCGACAATTTGTCTTTTATATACAGTTGTTTAATTACTTTCAGCGCTTACTCTTTTGCATATGTTTTGAGATGTTTCTGCAGCATGTTTGACTGCACTTAATTTAAAAACAATCGTGATTTTTTAAAAAATTTTCCTCTTTGCAACATCACTCGGAATGTCTTTCCTTCCTTTCCCCCATTTATTTTCTATCAATCCATCATTTTAAAAATTTGTAATTATTCTCTTGATACAGGCTTCTGCTAACAATTGCAGCTATCTAACGATAAGGTTTTCCATTTAAAAGTAATTTTAACACGAATTTCATTACATGAATACTGTTTTCTCTTCGAGGATCCATTTTTTAATTAAAAGTTCATCTGACAAACTCAATGAAACAAAAATGATAATTGAAATGGCTTAAGATAAGATTAAACAAAATTAAATTGAAATAGCAGTCAAGTAGAAAATATTTAGTGGTAGTTAAATATATTTTTCATAATTGTATACTCTAAATTTTTTTACGGCAAAAATCTGCATATCTTTATTTAAATTGCTTCTGAAACTATCCAGCTTATAAGTTTTTCATTGATTGTTCTTTATTTTTACTTTAAATTAAACCCTTTGTTTTGTGTAAAAAAATATAAACGAGTTAGCACTGATCGATAATGTGTTACTTACATTAAAAAATGAATTTATCAATTAAAGGTAAGGTGTACTCTGAATTATTTGAGGCCACCCTAAGTAACCGAGATAACTTTCGACTATTTTATTTTATTGCGGTTTATTACGCACACTAATTCTTTCTTTTGGATGTCGAAAATTCAAATTGAAAGAGGCATGCAATCGATATAAAATTAAATTTGTTGTCTATTCTTGAGATATCTTGAAAAAGATACCCTCCTAATAAAAATAACAGAATTGTCAAACATCAATAATTACAATTAATATGCTGCAGCATATAAAAAGAAATTGTGGAAGTGGATGCCCATTCAGCTCATAAGAAAGAAATGTGTTTATATTATAGTAGTAATTTATATCATTTTATTCAAAATATAAGATCGATTTGTTACATTTCGGATTTTTAATAATAGTACAAATAATTGATTTCCGAATTGGAAGCTGCGGTGTAGTGCATAAGTATATATACACATACAGTGGGCCACAAAAGTGTTCGTACACTTGCAATTTCTTATAAAATTTAATGTTTCCGACTAATAAACATTAATATAATGTAATTGTAATTTTTTATGATATCTGAAACTTGTTCTTAATAGAATGACATAATTAATTTTTTAACTATTTCCTTAAAAAATTAATAATCCAAAAGCTACTAAAATATTACGCCACACAAGTCTTCGTACACTTAACAAAAATCTCAACCTAGCTTTAAATATTGTATTTTTTTCTTAATTTAGTACTTAGTAAGATATCTTTTAGTGTACACAACAACTTTTAAGCGTATGGTATAGATTTAATCAGTTTTTTGTAATTTCTGCATCGATTTTCCTCCATTCTTCTGAGATTATTGTTTTTACTTCACATTTTGTGTTTATTTGTCATGTTTTCTTTTTTACATCAAAATCTCACCAAATGTGTTCTACTGGGCTAAATAAAGTGATCGAGGAGGTATTTTCATAATTTGGGGACAGTTATAGAGACACCAGTGGCGTACATTGAGAGCAGTGTGCTTGGCTTCATTACCCTGTTAAAAAATTAAGTCATCTCCAATATCCACATTTCGTGCTCATAATTTAAAATTTCTCTTTAAAATATTTAAATAGAGCTCATGATTCTCAATATCAACAAAAAATACCAAATTACCTAATTCTGTGGCCGATTTACACCCCCACTCAAGAACACTTCCATGTTTTATTGATCCAACTAGATTCTTGGGATTAAGTTTCAGAAAATTCAAAATTGACAGCAAATTGATTGGAATTGCAGATAATTCAACATTTTTGGTTCCAATGAGCCTATAATAACTTGTAAATGACAAAATAAGTAGTTTAATCCCATGAATTTATGTAGAACAAGAACTCCTCCACCTCCATGCTTCAGCATTGAAATGAAGGTATTCTTGAGCGGGGGTGTAAATTGGCCTCGGAATTAGGTAATAAGGTATTTTTTGATGGTATTGTGAATCATTAGCTCTATTTAAATATTTTAAAGAGAAATTTTAAACTATCTGCACAAAATGTTGATATTGGAGATGACTTAATTTTTTAACAGGGTATTCACTCCAAGCACACTGCTCTCGATCTACGCCACTGGTGTTTCTATGACTGTCCCCAAATTATGAAAATACCTCCTCGATCACTTTATTTAGCCCAGTAGAGCATGTTTGGTGAGATTTTGATGTAAAAAAAGAAAACATGACAAATAAACACAAAATGTGAAGTAAAAACAATAATCTCAGAAGAATGGCGAAAAATCGATGCAGAAATTACAAAAAAAACTGATTAAATCTATACCAAGACGCTTAAAAGTTGTTGTGTACACTAAAAGATATCCTACTAAGTACTAAATTAAGAAAAAATAGAATATTTAAAGCTAGGTTGAGATTTTTGTTAAGTGTACGAAGATTTTTGTAGCGCAATATTTTAGTGGCTTTTTGATTAATTTTTTTAAAAAAATAGTTTTACTATTTTTAAAAAAATAATTATGTCATTCCATTAAGAACAAGTTGCAGATATCATAAAAAAATTACAATTACAATATATCAATTTTTATTAGTCGAAAACATTACATATAAGAAATTGCAAGTGTACGAACACTTTTGTGGCCCACTGTATATATATACTAGCTGGTATACCCATTCTTCGTACGGGTGAATTGAAAAATTAAACAATACAGTTTAAAGGATAAAGAGGTTTTTAATGAGTTAATTTTACGTGAATTGCAAATAATAATCAAACGAAAAAAAGCTTTTTACATATCTAAGCTGAATAAAAAAAACATATTAGTTAAATTTTAAGTCTGTCGATCTAATAGCTGATAAAAAGATTTTTTTTCATTTATAACGCTCCGTAAATCTCTTGTGGGTCGATTTTTGAAAGCACTCTAAGCTCTAAGCTGATTTCTGCTCAGCAAAAGTATCACATTGTTACACATTTTGTGTAATGAACGCTTAAAATAAAGTAAATAATTTATATCTGGATGTGTAGTACGTTAATATTACTTTGTGTTGTTCATGTTAAATTTGTAATATTCGCAAGCAACGCCATTCCTTATATTATAATGCCGATTCAATAGAAACATAGCGAAATGTTGGTGATAGAGCCAAGTTCACATCATTTTTAGCGACCCTGTAGGCAACTTGGCGATTGATGGAACGGGGCAGAAGTTGATATGCTGTAGTGCCCTCTGGCGGGGAGCTGCAACGAAGAGGATAGCCAAAAACCTTCTCCATAAAAAATACTTTTCCATAACAATTTTCATAATCGGTTGAACGGAGCTGGAGTGATGTGATTTCATTTATACAACTATACATTTATATATATATATATATATATATATATATATATATATATATATATATATATATATATATAATATGCTGTGGAAACTAGGCGAACAACAGTAAAGACCCTCCGTGTTAAGAGAAGGTTGTATATTAAATCAGCTCCCGCATTTGCGTTCTAGCTGCGGTAGCCAAGAGCTATGGTTGTCAACTTAGGGACGGCATTGCTTCCATCGAATCGTGGGTTCGACTCCTAGATTACCGTGTTACAGGAGCTCAAAATTCGTCAGTTGGCGTGGTGGGAAATGGGAGGGGAAGCAGCCCAGGTGTCTTCTTCGTTACTTGGCTGATTTAATAAAAGGCTGTAGGGTGGCTTTAGAATTCGTTGGAAGTGAATATCACATTGAAGTGGTGCGTAAGCTTGAAGAGACGGTTCCAGTTCACGTACCGTCTTCGTCAGTAGACGTTATTTAAGATATGGAAATTCCAATCACATTCTCTCTTTCTTTGTATATGTATACAAAGCCATATATTCTCCCTCTGATCTGAAGGATATTTAATATACTATTCCTTTGACATGTATATGCTCCTTAACCCTTTTATCTACCGACGGTACTTATAAGTACCACTCACTTTAAAATTACATAGAATAAACAGTTTTACGAATACTCTGACAGTACTTTGCAGGAATATTCTTTTAAATCCACTCTTCCAAGATATACGGCAACACGGGTTCTATGAAGAGTATTTTTTAGCGGAGAAGTTTTATAGCAGAAATTACGTTTTCAGCGGATTGCATAGATTTTCATTTTTGTTCCGAAAAAATAGTTAAGGTATCCGACTACCCTAAAACCATGATTATTTTCAAAAATTGGCAAATTTTTTATGACTTTATTATATGGACCATTTATTAACTTAATAACAATACCAAGTACTTTATTTTTCCTCCACCAGAACAAAAACTACAAGCGTTTTAGTAAAAGCAAATGCCATAACTTTACACAAGATGTCAAACTTTAAAATGCGTTTTACTCGAAATGTGTTTTTTTCGAAAAACTCAAACGGGGACCGCGATTGCTCAAAAAGTTTTGAAAATAATTAGCTGAAATTTTTTGCTTATGTTCTGCATAACAGTAGAAGTGTTTTGATCTTCAGATTTATCAATAACTGTTTTATTTCAAAATTTGCAGCTCTTTATGTGAATATAGTCAATGTTTTTTTAAGCAATTTCGTATAATGACTTAGATAAAGTGCTCTAGTTTTTGTAAAAATTAAAATATTTCTTATCGTGAAGATCACTTCAAACAGGAGTAACAAAGTAACACATCAAAATTGAAAAATTGAGAATTTGTTCTTAAAATCTTTGTAGAGAGCGGGCCCCGTTTATGTAATTTTTCGTACATTTTTACTAGTTTTTTCCCATTTTAATAATAATAATATTTTTCTTTTACCAATTTTAGGATTTTTTTCTTAAAATTGTGAAGATCCCTTGGATCTCACTTTGAGAACGAGAATGATTTTGAGTCAAAGAAGAACCAGTAGCCATTTTTATAAATAACTTTTTTTATTTGGTTATCTTTCCCAAATAGAATCAAAGACTTTTAATAACAAATAAATCAAAATAGCTTTATGAGGTTTGAAAGGGACTTTCCTTTATATTAACTTAAATATTTAATGATCCAATTAATTAACAATTAGAATATCGATCACGCAGAGATTACCGCAATAAAAGAGATCCCAGAATTATATTCAATAATGTTCCTACTGAACATTTAACTTTAATCTCACTCCTAATATAAAACTTTAATGAGACTTTAATTATAAATCAATATTTATACCACACTGAATCTCAGCTCTTCCTGTGCCTAATTTATCCACCTAGAAATCTTCAATAATAAATCTCTAACTTCACTATTATAACTTCCTGCTTCAATCTCTCTCTCCTACTGCCTCTCACTTTACTATTCCGTTTGACTTAAATACTTTATCTAATCTGCATAATAAGGAATCCCTGTCCTCTTTTTGGAGTTGATTGGAAATAGGTAGGGAATTAAATTTCCCTAAAAAAGACGTCTCAGAAGGTTAGTGATAAAGTTCCGTATAGATTTGTCACAAAATATGCTAAATAAATCTAAAAACCACAAAAAGATCTCCATATCTCCTTTTTTTCAAAAAAAGGTTGTCTCAAGTAGTCGGATACCTTAATGTCAAAAGTCAAGTGCCTAATTTTTTTTGTATGCTTAGGAAGGCCTTAGAAAACAATTTGACTATTTATTTTAAGTGAACAGTGTGTATAATTAATTTTACAGTGGAATATCTTTAATTAATTAATTAGCTCTAACTAATTAAATTTCCCAAAGTTGAGTATTTTGTTTATGTATACCCCTTAATTTTCATTGCAGTTATTCAAAAGAAAAATATTGAATGAAAAAAACTACAGTAAATCATAATGCGGTGTGTGTAGATAAAGGGTTAATATTAATATAACATTGAATTTTATCAATCTTTTTTACTCTTTTTTTTATTTTTTGTTTTAATTTAATTTTGTTTTGCATTTTAGGAAAAACCATTGGAGTAAATGATGTAGACTATTTATTTAATACTTTACTGACGTTTGATAGGCACTGATATTAATTTCATATACTGAAGGGAGTCAATTTTTCCCATTCAGCTATTAAGATAGCAACAATTCCCATTTCATTTCTGTGCAACAGTTACTCTTTTAACTTGTAGCAAATTACACCTGTAATTTCACGGGCATTCGGTGGAATTCAAACCATTACTTAACAGCTATTGTGTGGATAGTACGTGTCTACGTTACTTTCTGTACAAAGTCCCCCTTTTCTCATCTCCCACAGTAGTTTTCAATGTTCCCTTGTCAAGCGATTATTTCCTTCAGTTTTTTTCTCTTTCATTTTCTTCCTTGTCTACGGGATTGCAGGTGCATTTACAAGCGACCGCACCTCAGAACATTTCCGTTCAGAAAAGCTAGTTTGGTTTCTCTTTTATTCTTTTTCGTAGAGAGTTTCTCTATTTATCTTTCTGCAGCCAATCTGTGCCGTTCTGTAAAGAAAAGTCTGGGTCAGTGTCAGAGACTTGAGACATGAAAACATGAGTAGTCTCTTTGAGTGCTTTCAAAGACTTGACAGGAAGTTCCTGTTGTATTCTGAACTCTCATGATGGGCCCGAGGAAAATAGCTCAGTTTTTCGAAGACAAATACCACTCAGGGAAAAGTTCTTCACTCACAGCTCCGACCCCGAAGGTTGTGTGTTACTTTTTACTTTCACAGCAATGTAACTCGCTAATAAATACGGCACGCGAACATTTTAATTTTCGACATCTTACTTTTTAATTCACAATCGCTGCTGATTTAAATTTGGATTAGTACATTTTCTCCAACCGACACCAAGTTTGGCTTCGCATTTGGTATGAATCGTAGCACTAATGACTCGAAAACAATTGATTTTATTCGTATTTTTGAAGAGGAGTAGGAAACCTATATACGGATAGTGATAAATTGGCCGTTTTTGATGTACCTTTTCTCAAAATCTGTTATATGTTCATGTTTGAAATATTTCATACAATTAAAGAACATCTTTCTCATTATACTGAAATGAGCTTTTGCGTAACTTTGAATATTTTCCTAATTTATAAAATACTAGCTGGTATACCCGTTCTTTGCACGGGTGAACTGAAAAATTAAACAACACAGATTGAAGGAAAAAGAAGTTTTTAATGGGTTAATTTTATGTGAATTGCAAATTAGACAAAAAAAGCTTTTTGCATATCTCAGCTAAACAAAAAAAGAAAGAAAAAAAACCACCTTTGTTAAATTTTAACTATGTAGATCTAATAGCTGATAAAAATGATTTTTTTTTTATTTATAACTCCCCGTAACATTCTTGAGGGTCGATTTTTGAAAATACCTTCCTAAGTTGATCTCTGTTCAGCAAAAGTAACACTTTGCTAAACGTTTTGTGTAATGAACGCTTAAAATAGTGTAAATAATTTATATCTGAAAGTGTAATACATTATTACTTTCTGTTGTATTTATTTTATGTTAAAATTGTAATATTCGCAAGCAACGCCGTTTCTTAAATTATAATGGGGATCCAATGAAAAGCATAGCGAAATGTTAACGATAGAGTGAAGTTGGCAAATGTCTAGCTACTTTCATAGCTTGAGCTTTATTAGAGCTTTGTAAGACCCGCCGTGTAGGGGTACGATGCACGTTAATACTTTATCCACCGCATTATGATTTACTGCAGTTTTTTTCATACAATATTTTTTTTTTGGATCACTACATTGAAAATTAAGGGATGTACATAAAAAAAATACCCCACTTTGGGAAATTTAATCCGTTAGAGCTAATAAATTAATTAAAGATATTCCACTGTAAAATTAATTGCATACACCGTTCAATTAAAATAAATAGTCAAATCGTTTTCTAAGGTCTTCATTAACATACAAAATCATAAGACACTTAAATTTGGACATAAACTATTTTTTCGGGACAAAAATAATAATCTTTGCAATCCGCTGAAAACGCCGTCAGCTGAAAACGCCGTCAGCTGAAAACGCATATCTGCTGCAAAACTGTTCGCCTTCCCCGCTAAAATACTCATCATGGAACCCGTGCTGCCATATATCTTGGAAGAGTGGATTTCAAAGAATATTCCTGCTAAGTATTGGCAGAATATTCCTTCTCTAAGTTGGTGTGGTAGTTAGGAGAAGGGGGTGCCAGCTCAGGTGTCGTCCACGTCACTTGACCATGGTTCAAAATTACGTGGTCCGTTGCCAAAAGCCCTCGTGTAGCTGAACAGTGCGACTTTAATATTCACTCACTCCAAAAAATACAGTATTATAATTATTTTTATACTTAAAAATGCAATATCCGCATATTCAATTAAAATTATAGCGTTATAATTAACTACTAACCACAAACAAGTTTTGAAAATTTGTCCAAACGATGTAGTGTGAAAGAGAAAGTTTATTTACTTTAAGTACCAGAACCGATAAATGCATTTATTTTGAAAAAAGATTAATTTCTTACTACCAAATGTGCATAAGTAAATCATAAAAAAACACCATTCAAATAAAGAGAGATTTATAACAACCACTCCCTTCAAAACTCAGTTTTATTCTGATATAAAAAAATTAGGGATTATGCTGATTATAGAAATTAATTAGAAGCGAGCGCCTTGCGTAGCCAAAACAAAGAGTTTCTTCACAAACAAAAGACAGATAAATGCTGTCGTGGGCTTTTTTGCAGCGCACGCCAGAATTGCTTGCAGATGGCAGAATGTGTTCCAACTTACTTGACAAATATCGTTATATTTTGGACACTTCACACAATATGTGTTATTCTGATGTATAAGCTATATTACTGTAAAGTTTCATTAAAATCCATTCCGTTGTTTTTGAGTGAAAGACGGCCAAACATCCTCACAAACTTTCGTATTTATAATATATATCTAGATTTTATCCAACATAGTGAAATTCGACCCATTTTTCACATAAAAAATTTATAAAAGATAAATTTTTGAGTTTTTTACAAAAAGCTAATTTCAGTATATATTAGCTATCATTATAAATATATCATAAAAAATGTACATACCTATGAATAGTAGTTTTTTAGAAAAGGTACATCGAACATCAAAATTTACATTTTGAGATGAATTGATTTTAATGTATACACAGTGAGACTTCTAATCGGCTAGGAAATAAAAAATATAAAAGGTTCATTTATAATAAACGATGCATGTTTTGGTTTATATTAGGCGTTCAACTTTTAGGCAGAAACGAGGTATTTTGTTTAAATTGTTCGCCATTCAAATGGGTGTGACCCAGTTTCAACCATTATTTAAAAATAGGTTTTAAGGGCTTTTAATTACCCTAGAGGTTAAAGTAAAGTATTTTTGAAAGGTTAAAATCTATACAATTTGAAAATGTAAAAATCTCGAATTGTCAAAAAAATAAGATTTTAGCTTTCCAACACCCCTTAAATAAACAGCCATTGCTAGTTGAAATATGAAGATGCAGTGCTGTACACACTTACATATATATACAAGATGATATTTCTTAATATATGTAATTCACTAGCCGTTACCCACTCGCTTCACTGGGTATTTAACGATGTTGTATAAATGTGTACTGTTTACATATATATGAATTATTATTGATATCTAGCATTAAGAATTCGATTGTATTGAAAAATACATTTATAGCTGTAACTCTCGCCTCTTGATATAAAAAGAACATAAATTAAAATATCTAATTTTTATTTATATCTAAAATAGAAGCAGAAAGATTTTTTGCGCTCACTTAAATTAATAATCAAGCGGATTTCCACCAAAGCAACTTTCAGTGGTTTTCTACTTCATAAAATAAACATGCCTGCTAAATTTCAAGTCATAATCTAACAGACCAAAAATGGAATTTTTATCATCAATACCTCGTTGAGAGCATTCTTAGCGGATTCCAATTCAACAAAAAAGAAGCATTCAAACCAAATTTTATTATTATAGTCTTAGCAGTTCAAAAACGGGAATTTTGTCTATCAATACGCCCCAATAACTTTCTCCGTTACCCCCCTGGAGTTGATTTCCGTAAAATCCATTCTTAGTGGAACTCTATTCAACTAAAGAAACGTGCTCAACAAATTTCGAGTAAATGGGTTAAATTCAAAAACAGGAATTTTTCTATAACATGCCTTAATCCCTCGCAACCCCACTCCTTTGGGGGTCCGTTTTTACAAAACTCTTTGTAAAAGAAACTTTATTCCATGAACGGAACATATCTTCTAATTTTCAAGCAGGTGGGTCTAGTAGTTGAAAAGCGGAAATATTGACCTATTATGCCCCTTAATCCCCCTCAGTCACCCTTGAGGATCAATTTCCCCCAAAACTATTTTGTAGTGGATCTCTACGCCATGAAAGGAATCCGCTTACCAAATTTTAAGACTACGTCTAATAGTTTGAAAATGGAAATAATTATCTAAACACCCCTTAAGCCCCCGCAACGCCACTTTGGAAAAGATTTTCACAAAACCCATCTTATAGCAGAACTCTACTCAATGAATGGAATATGCTTACTCAATTTCAAGATTTTACGTCTAATAGTTTTAAAAAGTAGTTAATTGCTTATAACGCCCCTGGGGGTCGATTTTCACAAAACTCATTTTGTAGCGGATCTGTACTTTGTGAAAGGAATCCGCTTATCAAACTTCTCTCTCTCAAGACTGTACGTCTAATAGTTTAAAAATTGAAATAATTATGTATAACGCCCCTTAAGCGTCCTCAATGCCCCTTGGAGGTCGTTTTTCATAAAAATCCTTATGTAGGGAATCTCTATTTTATGAAAGAAATCTGTGTACCAAGTTTCAAGACTGTATATCTAATAGTTTAATAATGGAAATAATTATCTAGAACGCCCCTTGGGGTTCGATCTTTGCAAAATCCGTTCTTAGCTGAGGTCTACTCTATGAAAGGAACCTGCCTACCCAAATTTTTTCAAATCTGTAGGCTTAATAGTTCCGGAGATATCGTGATTAGTCAGTGAGTCGCTTTTCTCCTTCATAGATATAGAAACAGAACTTAAAACGTGTATGTAATTCACGTTTAAATTTGTATGGAGCTGAGTGAGATGCCTCCGAAGGCCCATTCGTGTAGAGGTTGAGGCGCGTTGAGATCAGGGACGTCTGAAGGCATGGGCCTCATCCTCGGTGGGGTCTTTACAAGATCATGATCCGGATAATTAGAGTGGTCCAATATTATTCCCGAACGTATTCTCCGAAAAACAGGGAATTTTAAGCTGCATGTCAACTGTTAAAAGGGATACCATTGTGCTATAGTGTAATGTCCATCTCTAGGCCTAGGCCTAATTCCATAAACAATCATTCAACTCATTGACTCGAAATGCGGTCCTCGGTCGAGCCGGTTTTTGAGACTGTCAGTTGCGCACATTTATTTGTTTCAAACTACCATTTGTACGAGTATTTGACAATTCATGCTATAGACTGTCTACTTTTAAAGATCTTAGCTAGGGCCTACTTTCGTATAGGGGCCCAAGGCCTCGAGAAAATCTAAAGATTTCTCTAGGCCCTCAAAGAGTCAAGACGTCTCTGGTGAAGGCTCAAAATCTTCGCGTTGAGGGGGTGTGGAAGTTTAGAGTATGTTATCAGTTCTAGTCACTTGACCGAGTTTCAAAATGATGAGGCCCATTTCTAGTAGTCCTCGTGTTACTTTTGAGACTGATCCGTCAATCAATTAATCTTGATTAAAAATAAGTGGTCTGTCTCTATTGAGGGCAAAACATAGAAGTCCTAGTGGTTAGCAACGCCGTGCCGTAGAGACTGGGATGGAATCCCGAAGAGGACAGGGATGTTTGTGAATGAATAGTGCCTGCGTGGCATGGGGGTACTCTAAATAGCCGTCGAGCCACAAGTTCTCTCGTGGGGTTTGGGGAAGGGGAAGAGAGGTGAAAGGCCCCTGACCACCCCCAGAGTGTTCTCCCTCTAAATTGGGGCGGAATCGAGCCAAATCGTGCTGTCACCTGTAGGGTGCTCAAAGCTACGGCTAACGACAGGCGTCATTTAGACCTTTGCCGTGATGAATTTCGTGGGCCTCGATCTGGCCTTTGCCGATCAGGTGGCATTGGTAACAACAACATAGAAGTTTCATTAAAAAATTCATTATTTGCTGGCAAAGATGAAAATAAAAATATCTATTTTCAGTTTGGAGCAGAATTATACAGGAGGTCAAAACGAATACGCTAATCAAATGCAAATATAAAAAAAATTAAATCGTAATAAATGGTAAAAAGGATGAGAGTGCAAATTAGTAGCGCACGTAAAAAAATTTCAAGAAGGGGGTCAGTGTCGAAAGTCCAACCTTTTGGCATCATGCTTCAATACGCCGCCCAACATTTTCTATTGATTTTGTCGATTTTCGGGAACAAAAACAATACAAAATTAATTATTGAATAAATAATTAGCATTAATTAATAAAATTAATTATTAATAACAAATACATAACTAAATTTTACGTTATTTATGCATAGGATTTTAACCAATTGAAAAAAAATCGAGGGCTATGAGGGGGGTCCGGACCCCTTGTGGGCGCAACTGCTTTATAGTATTTATCACGCCTCATCAACGTGTTTTTCAGAATATATCCCCTCAAGAAAAGATGTCTGTGTACGTCACTAGTTGGAGGTATAGCAGATATAACGTATTAAAGAAACTAATATTTTTTTTAAAAGAGCTATATTTTCGTAAATATAAATAGGGGCTGCGGTAGCCCAGTGGTTAAGGTATCCAACCATGGCAGGCATGTCATGAGTTCGATCCCAGTACCACTAAAGACCCGCCGTGTAGGGCAGCGATGCACGTTAAATCTGTCGAGAGCTGAAACGTCCTCCCGTTGGTGTGGTGTGGTAGTTAGGAGAGGGGGTGCCAGCTCAGGTGTCGTCCACGTCACTTGACCATGGTTCAAAATTACGTGGTCCGTCGCCAAAAGCCCTCGTGTAGCTGAACAGTGCGACGTTAATATTAACTCAACTCAACTCATTCGTAAATATAAAAGAAAATAGCATAATTATAGGGGGAAAGTCCATTTTATTTCATTTTTAAACCTCTTAAATGAAAATGAAAGTAAACATTGATCTGCCATATGTAGTAATGTATTTTTTAATCAAATAAAATAACTAGAAGCGTTATTTAATAATTGTTATTTGTATTAGGGATGAAATGCTTGCATGAATTCAAACAAAATTTGCGTGATCTTTGCATTTTTGCTTCTTTTTTCAATATGTGTTTCAATTATATTTCATTCTGCAAAAATAATGTTATTTCAGCGACCGTTTGTTACATAAGGATATATATATTTTCATACGTAATAAACGGTCGTAAATAGGCTGCAAAAAATTTCTGTATAGTTTCCCCATAGCCTAGTAGTGTAGGCAAATGATAAGTGAAGGTTGGGTGGCCTGAAAATAATGTTTAAACCTGCAATCTTAATTCCTAAGGCAGCTATTGTTCTACTGAGGTTGACCCCTACTGTCTTCTTTTAATTCTATTTGGACTTTGATTAGATTTAGTATATTATTATTGATTATAGAGTTTTTAAAAATTTGAGAAACATTGATACATTTCAAGGATTTCGGATTTACATAGGCTTATATGGGACAGGGCCGGCTCTAGCAATTTTTCCGCCATGGACAACAATAAAAAATTCTGCCCCTCTTTGCAAATCAATAAATCATTATTAAAAAAGATAAATTGTTAATAGATACACACCAATAAAGCTTGAATAATTCTTGCGGGGAAAAAAAAGTCAACATAATAATATATCTATATATATTAAGTCTTACAAAATAATTCGAAATTAAGGGCATAACGATCTTTTATTATTTCAAACGAGTAAAATATATGAGAAAAAATCGCCTATTTCAGCTCATCAATTTCCTTGAAAAAGAGTTTACTGATGGTGAAGATCACAAGCGTTTATTCTACATTTAACTTATAGTGACTACCAGTTGTGCACACAGGAATTTTTCAAGGGGGGGAGGGGTGTCCGGGGTCGAAAGTTCACCATTCTTGTATCATGCTCCTTTTGATTTTGTCGATTTTCGGGAACAAAACACAGTGAAAAACTAATTATTGAATAAACAATTAGCATTAATTAATAAAATTAATCATTAATAACAAATACTTAATTAAATTTTGCGTACTATGTACTCAAGGGCTTTGGGTGGGTCCTGGCCCCTTGTGTGCGCCACTGGTGACTACACTAAAGACCAAAATAAACCACACACATATCTCCTGTGGTTCACTATCAATCCGAAACTCTTGGTTATTACCATGGCAGGCCATGAGTTCGATCCCAGTTTTGACCCGCCGTGTAGGGCATGCACGTTAAATCTGACACCGGAAACGTCCTCCCGTTGGTGGTGAGTTAAGGAATGTACGTCACTTTCAAATTACGTGGTCCGTCGCCAAAAGCCCTCCTGAACACGTTAATATTAACTCAACTCAACTCACTATCAATCCGAAACTCTTATTACCACTCCCTCCTTTTGGATGGCTGACACCGGACGTTGTATGGTGAAAGGAATGTATTTTGTGATCCCACTCCTGGATGGTGAGAAAGTTAAAGATGTGTAAGCTTATCAAATTTTATGGTTTAACATGTACTCTTGTTTCGAACTCTTCAAGTTTCAACATAAAAGAAAACTGATATTAAACACACAGAGTACAATAATAAGGAAATAAGATACGTTAAATAAAATACCAAACTCACATCCAATAATATTTCAGAAAATATATCAAATTTTTTTGCAAAAAAAACAAACAATTAGTTAAATTTGTCCAAATGTCGCCCCCGAGCAAGGATCCGGTTTGTTCTTATAGTCGCCGGAATATGAATGTATGGGAATAATGTTCATATATATATTCCCATATGAATGTATGAGAATATACATTCATATGGAATTTACGTATGAATGTATGAGAATATACATTCATATGGAATTTACGTATGAATGTATATTATCGATAAAAATATACATTCAAAAATTTTTTCGTCACTATTTTACAGCAAATTGGCACTGCCGCCAATTTCCCCAGATAGTACTCTTTGTGATTCTCTTTACTCTATGACAGCCGGCTCAGTACAATCCGGTTGGGATGGTATTTTTGAAAAATATTGGAGACCTCGTGTACTCTGATGAAATAAGTGCTAATTTGTGAGTGACATTTTTTAATATTTATATATTCTGCATCGTTGATCTTTATTTTTCTTTAAATTCACATATTATTTGGAATAGGCAACATGTCCTTTTTAACCAAAGGATTGTGATTGCGAAGTCGTGAAAGACATTGTTTCTGACCAGTCGTGGGTTCGAGTCCTGTTTCCACAAAAAAAAAAACTCGACGTATAAAGAGCCTGAAGCACGCTAAATCAGTCGAAGATAAAAGTTCTCACGTTGGCGTGGCATGACGACTCTGGTGTGGCTTCTTGGCTTTTAACTTGGTTCAAAGTTACGATAGCTATCGCCAATGAATATCGTGTTACTTCGAATAGTAACGCTAATACATGTTCAATCAATCAAAATAGGTAACATTAAAAAAATTCCCCTCCCCTTTTTTAAATTTTTTTTTACTTTTGTTAAATAAAAACAAAAACCTACAATTACCAGTATGATTGTTTTTAAGACAATTTATGAAATACTCAAACAGGCACTTTTCGGAACGTTAAACTAAATTTTAGAATAGATGTAATCAACATTTTAACACTATGATGAATTAAAAATTCCTTTTCCTGCATTTTAAAATAATCAAATAACATACTAGTGGCATTTTTTACTGTTACAACGATAAATTGGCAAACAATAAATAGTGGGTGGAACTTACTTTGGGGGTATTAGACTGAATTCAAAGTCTTGAGAATTAGTATCATTACTTTAGGGGTGTATGAGATAAAAGACTTAATTTTACTTCAGAAATTTACCAGCATTGTTAATTTTTCCTTATTAATACTTAGAAAACTCGAAGGACTGGGAAAATAATTTAATCAAGTTATCTGATCTGCCAGCGTATATTCGTCGACTGTGTACTCTCCAAGCACACTTTTGTACATAGCGTAAGCCAGTAGCGCACACAGGAATTTTTCAAGGGGGGCCTGGGTCGAAAGTTCACCATTCTTGTATCATGTTCCTTTTGATTTTATCGATTTTCGGGAACAAAACACAGTAAAAAACTAATTTTTGAATAAATAATTAGCATTAATTAATAAAATTAATCATTAATAACAAGTAATTAATTACATTTTACGTACTGTATATTTAGAATTATAATCAATCGGAAAAAAAATCAAGGGCTTTGGGGGGGGGGGTCCGGACCCTCCTCCCCTTGTGTGTGCCACTGGCGTAAGTCAGTGATTCCCGAAGTGGTCTATATCGGCGCACAGTGGGTCTATGACGACCTGCAAGGGGTCCACGTAAGTGAGAAAATAATTCGGGTGTCCATGAGGTGTAAAATGGGGTCAATGATAGTGGCTCTCGATTAACCAGATCCTGAATTTTTATAATTTGAAAAGAAAGTTTAATCAAGTGAAATCAGATTTTACCTATTAACATATTTATTTATTTACTAAATTTAATGAGATTATTTGCAGTTATAAGGTGATTTAAACAAGGATCATTTCAGAGGTTTTTTCCAGGATTAAGTTGAAACAGTATAATATTCGCAATTTGTCTCTGTTAGGACGGTTTAACCAACATTCACCATTTAAATGCTCTTTATTCAGATTTTGAAACTAGGTTTCATAATGCTTTGACTACAGTAATGCCACAGTGGAGACAACGAATTCATAAGGTCATATTGAAAAAAATTTTCATTTTACAATAGGAACCAATCGGAATAGGTCTAACGAAGACCTTAAAATAAAGTTAAGAAACGGATACAAGCAATTTGGGCTTTAAAAAGACATAACTGTTACATGTCCCGAATTATGGAATTTCGTGAGAAAGTTTTTAATTGCTTTTCCTAGTGAGGAGTTTCAGTGCGGTTGCCAATCTCCAAAATAAGAAAAGAAGAAAGCAGGGTTGGGGGGGCTGGTTACTACTAATAAAGGATATTTAAGGTTAAACCTGACAAAATTGATACAAAATGTTTAAAGATTTTTATTGAAGCATCAGAATTACCCGTCTTATTATAAGCATTTTCTTGTTATTCTGTTATTTGATGTATTAATTAAATTTTAATCTAATAATTTAACATGTGTTTTTCTTTTTAAACACTGTACTTCACTACGGGTTAGAATTTTAATTCTTTTTCGTAAGTATCTCCATACTATCTGTCAAAAAGGCATTTAAGTTGATACTATGCATAAATTCAATATTAAGTAAGCAAGAGTCTACCCCAAACCGAAAAACGGCAAGGGGTTTATGAAAAAAAAAAGTTTGGAAATCTCTGATATAAGCCCTAAATTAACTAGTTCGAAATTCGGTATAATCTCCCCGCTTTCCCTCTTAAGATTTAAATTGTAACTGATAAATCTTTGACAATTGCCTTCCGTACAATTGAACTAAAACATTTCGAGATAAAAAGCATAATAGCAAAGCAAATGAAGCTAAAATCCAATCCAATAAGTTTTCATATTATAACCCGACCTCTCCATTATCTATTAGACCAACCACGGATCATCCAGAAATGTCACGTGCCGAGAAATATTTCTCATGTGACTATCACGTGACGCTCTGTACCTAACGGTTATCGCATACTTCTTGGCATCATCTTAGAAGAGATCTCTCTTTTAATTTATGTTCAGTTTCAACGCATGGGAATTACCTTTTTGGTTTCCTTTCATGACCGTAGCTTTAAAGCTTTTTAAACTGCAAATTTTCAATCCTAAATTGTATGCTTCTGTAACCAGATCTTTTCTGAGGAGAGTTTCAAACAATTTGATATGCGAGACAATCTTTACATTAATAGCTCTTTTTTATCATGCACGAGAGTCAAAAAAGTGTCAACTAGACCGAAAATCCAAGTCGAGCGATCGGGGAAGGAGACAGTCTATCTAATGGTGGAGGAAAAATAAAACGTTTGGTTACGTTTTAATCTACATTCCAAAGAGTTGTCGCCCAAGTCTCACGGCTGCAGGTCAGCTTTAATGGATCGTTTACATGCTGAGTAGTGATTGAGATGTGGTCATAAAAGTAGCAGTAGCCTCGGCGAAAATCAAAATGACAGGACGCACACGTAAGGCGAAAATTATTGGCTCCCGGATTGAATTGAGAATGGGACGCCAGGGGTGCTTTTCGAAAGGCACACTCGGAGGTGCCATACCAGACGGATCTTGGATGGGTTCTCACACAGAAATGGAAAATTTTTGGTCTTAGGGGAAAATAATTGATAAAATTGTGTGTGTTATACAAATATACTGTGGAGGAAATCATGGTCTTTAAAAATACCTTAACGTGTGATAGATTCCATTAAAAATAACCTCCTCAAAATTATCTACAGGAATAAAACAAGTAATATAAAAAAATTAAGTCAATTCTTACTATATATATATATATATATAGGGAGAGAGTGAACTAATAGAGTAGGAATTGAAAAAAGAGCATGATTTGTCTGCATTGTTGTTACAATGCAAGCCCGAGTTGGCTAGTTTGGCTGAAAAGCAGGTTTTCAACGCCAACTTTTGTCTTTGCTTTAACAGTTACATTATTAAAACAAACGAGACGAATCTAAAGTGGCATCAAAAACCAGTAATTAATTAAATTAAATTAATTAATATTCGAAAAATTGTATTAACATCAAGTGTCATCCACTACAAGTTTTAAAAAAATTATTTGTGAACTTGGTTGGATGAATAGAAATTATTTTGTTAACGATTGAAAATTTGAACAAGATAAATAAATATATAAATAGTGAGCTAATAGTAGGAATTGAATGAATAAGAAGGAAAGAGAGCGCGAATCTGAGAACTTAGAAAAGAGATTTAAAAAAAATCAAGATTTAATTTTTTGAGAAGTATTGTCAAGTGAAAAGTGGTACTTAGATTTAAAAAAAGAACCCCTCTAATGTATAACTGCAATCGCAGTGAGAATGAACCGTGGAACAAAATTAAGAAATCCGTTGGCGCTTCTAAGGGAGGCATTAATAAGCAATCAATCAACACAAGGTTAGAAAAACAATGAATGCTGAAGGAACCGAACCTTGCTGCTAACGTTAAAAAGAACCAGATATTCTCATAAATAACCAGAAAACGTCTGAAATGCAATTTTTTTTTTCAATTCCAACTATTAGCTCACTCTCTCTCTCTATATATATATCTTGTTCAAATTTTCAATCGTTAATAAAATACTTTCTACTCATCTGATCAAGTTTAAATATATATATTTTAAAATTTTGTAGTGCATGACACTTGATGTTAATACAGTTTTTTCAAATATTAATTCATGAATTAAATTAAATTAATTTAATTAATTACCAGTTTTCGACGCCAACTTAGATTTGTCTCTATTGTTGTAACAATGTAACTGTTAAAACAATGACAAAAGTTGGCATCGAAAACCGGTTTTTCAGCCAAACTAGCCAAACCGGGTGTGCATTGTTACAACAAATTTTCTTTGTTCAAATTTTCAATCGTTAATAAAATATTTTCTATTCATCCATTCAAAGTACGAATTGACTTAAAAATTTTTTTTAATGTTACTTGTTTATATTTTACATATGTCTCGTCTTCGTGATTACTCCACGGCTTTCTGTTACTAAAATAGAATGTTCTGTTTTCAAATTTTATGTTACATTGTTTCTTAAATTATAAAAAGAAACATTTTAAAAAAATATGAAAATTTTCAGAGTTTTGAGAATATTTGATAATAATTCTCGATTGCAGCATTTTATGGAACTGAACATTAACCGAAATATTTTAATTAGTTTCATTCACTAGTACAGTCAATCAGAAATCGATTTAGGTAAGGTTTTAATTGTAATCGAATTGTATTCAATCCTACATTGTGAGAAAACTATTATTTCTTCTTTTTTTTATTCCTATCCATATTAAAGGAAGTGGTTCAATCTGGAAACAGATTTTCAAACAGAAGGACATCCAGAGATTGATATTCAACCAAGTAAAGCAGAGGTTCCCAAACATTTTTTCCTCATTAACCCCTTGCTATGTTTTTTGTTTTGGGGTAGACCCCTGTTTACTTAATATTAAATTTTTACAAATTTATCAACTGAAATGTCTTTTTGACAGCTAGTTTAGAGCAACTTACTTTAAAAGAATTAAATTTTCACTATATTGAAGTACAGTGTTTAAAACTTAAGAAGCACATGTTCATTAATTAGATTAAAATGTAATTAATACATAAAGTAACTGAGCAACAAACAAATGGGAAGGATGAATCTGGTGCTTCCATAACAAGTTTTCAACATTAGGTATCAATCTTTTCAGGTTTAACCCTAAATCTCCTCTGTTAGTAATGACCAAGTTTCTCCTCTCTTCTTTTGCTTAGGAGATTGGCAACCGTGCTGAATCTCCTCACTAGGAAAAAAGCTATTGAAAACTTTCTCACTCTATGCCATGATAGGTGCCGTCTTTTTAAATCCAAAATTGCTTGTATCTATTTCTAAACGTTACTTGAAGATCTTCGTTAGGGCCTATTCCGATCAGTTCCTACTGTAATATGAGTTTTCCTTTCAATAGGATTTTATGAATTGATTGTGACTATGGTAGAACAAAGCATTCTCTAACCTAGTTTCAAAATCTGAATAAAGAGCATTTAACTGTTGAACGTGGATTAAAAAGTTCTGACAGATTGTCTGTGACAAATTGAGAAAATTCACGACCTCCAATAACTCCTGCTTTAACTTGGAAAAAACGCTGACTTGTTTTAATTTAATTTTTCGCTGTCATTTTATAACTGCAAATTAACCTTATTAAATTTAGTAAATAAATATGTTAAATAGGTAAAATCTGGTTTTCACTTAAATTTTCTTTTAAAATGAAAGTCGCGATCTGGTTTAATGAGAGCCACTATTATAGATTCCCCATTTACACCTCATGGACCCTAAATTATTTTTTCGCTCACGTGGATCCCTTGTCATAGATCCCTGGGGGTCCTTCTAGACCACTATGGGAATCCCTGAAGTACAGTTAAGGTGCTTGTATCCTATTGATTCTTTAACATTTAGAAACATTCAATAAGCAGGGAGTGTTTACTTTTAAATGTTGCAAAAAAATTCTTTTGTATTTAAAAGGCAGAATAAGAAACGGATTGAGATTATTTTCAATACAAATGAATTGCTTTTAAAATATAGTGTTCTTAATGTGAGTTAAAAGAATATATAGTATTGGAACCTTTTTATTTGCCTGAAAAATCTTCGATCCTACTCATAAGAGAGTAAACACGATGTTCTTGATTGTATAACATTATTAAGCAATTTTTTAATGGTTTGGTTGAATTTTTATTTTTACCTAATGATTCAATTTGGAATCGATTACGGAAATGAGAAGTGCGCGCAACAAGTACTATGCTAGTGCCGATTTTCATTCAGTAAAAACAAATAAATACGTTTTTTCTTGATTATGGCATCTTAAATATTTTCCCCTGTGATATTTTATTATATGATGTACTTCGAATACATCTTTGCATTATTTATTTGATTGGATATTATCCTGAAATTTAGTATATGAAGTGTAAATAAGTAGTTAATACACGTAAGTACTTTAAATAAAGTCCAAAAGTTTAAAATTCTTCTTATTAAATAAATAGATAAAGAAATATTAATATAAATAATAATATAAAAAAGAATGTAGGATCAGAGATACTTTTTCAAGTGTATTGTTATGAAGCGTGAGGTCCAATTTAACAATATTTCCTAATTATGTAAAGTATATTAACTTATGTTCATACTATTCTAGTAAAATTATCCTTTACAGTATCAAAAATAAGCCACTGTCTCAGAAACAATACTTGCAAATGAATTTAAAATGTACACAAACTTAAAAATTGAATAAGTATGAATTATTTCATTTAATTTGGAACTTAGAATCTCGTACATAAAAAGTTATGGAAACCTTTTTTTAAAAAAAAAATTTAGTAACACTGATAGTTTTAAATGTTCTGAAGAAAAAAAAAGTTGAATTCTTTTTTTTAAAAAAAACAAATTCCAACTTTCGTATAGTAAACTTTCTGAAAGATGAAATTAACTATATTCTATTACAAATTGATTTTTTCAAGATCCAATATTTAAAAATTAATCTCTTTAAACCTTCTACGAAACATCGGAAAAACATCAAATAATTTTTTTAAAAACTATGTATGCGATTTGCAACATATTTACTCTAAACTATGTCAAATACCTCTGAATTCGCATTATCATTCACTAGAAAAATTCTTGAAAACTATAAGATTTTTCATAATTTCCAAATTTCATTTCATTAAAACGCGGGGAGCTACCAATGCATTAAGATGTTATTTTGTTGTGAAATTTTTGAACAACTGCTTCAAAAAGTTCAAAATTTATTGGTAATTAAAATTTTTAAAACTCATGTTTTTCAAAACTGAAACACAATAATCAAAAGAAGCAATTTTGAAAGAAAACTTCTTTTTAAAAACAGTTATTTATTTATATTATACTATTTCATGTAATTAACAACGAAACAAAGTGAGGGAATTGAAAAATTGGTTAAATCAATTAAATATCTTGAAATAAAAATCGGTAATTTTTCTTTAAAAAATAATTGGATGTCTTATAAATCTTTTTTCAACGTATGAATATGCCGCAGTATAAATGCTCTTGTAAAGCAGTAAAATGTCTTAACAATTTTTTGCATTTGGATTAATCCTCCATTGCCCCTATTAACAAACAAGAGGGAGCATTGTTACTTGAAGTGAGATTTTTCATTCAATTGAATCTCTGTACAAAACTGGATTAGGGCCACGGTAACCCAGTGGTTATGGTCACGAATTCGCGTGGCCGGCGTGTTCCACCTGAAAACCTGCCTTCCACTGGCATGGTGTGGGAGTTTGGAAAGAGAGGGGCGAGCTCCCAAGTGCCGTCCTCGTCGCTTGATCGAGATTTATAATAAGGAGATTCTCCGCTAGTAGCCCTAGTGTTTCTTGATAAAGCAACTTGAACTCGTTTGATATCACGGGGCACGCGCCAAGTTCTTGTTTATGTTCGCCAAGACATTACAATATGGTTCCCTTGATATTTTTGCAGTTTTTGAAACATTGCCAGTTTCCAGTACTTTTTAATTGATATTCATTATTAATGTTAATATATATTATGTAATTTTATTAATAATATAATATAAAATACAATTATTATTATATGTAATAATCATATAGTATTCGTTATTTATAATAATTGTTTTTCATTATATTTTTTATAAATATTATCACATATTATGTTATTTATTTATAATTACTATGTTCTTTGTTTATAATTATTGCGTTACATGAGTATTCTTATGAATAATTTTAATTTACAATACGATGATTTTATTCTTTTTTATAATTACTATTAAATTATGTGATTATTCTACATAATAATTATTTAATCATACTACATAAGCATTATATATAATTATCATGAAATTATATTATTAGTACATTAACTTTTTATTATATTTTACGTTGTTATTCATTATTTATTTATTGATCTTGGTTATTCTCAATTTCTTCCAATGTTCTTCTTTTGAAATATATTTCAATGTGTTTCAAAACAATTCTTTAAAATTATCTTCCTGACGATTTGATACCGCTAGGCCGCCCTCTTGGATTCCATTCCAGCGAAAACAAGCGCTGTTTGGCGTTATGCCCCGTGCTATCAAACTAGCACCACCAACTTTAATAAGCCCTCACCCAAAACTCAATTCTTCAACCTTCAAGCGACCGTGGTAAGTTGAATGGTTGTTGTTTCAGTCGAGTATCATCCTCGCAATCCTGGCTCATATTTATGAATTAAGTCATCCAACCCCGGCGTTAAGAAACAATCAATTGATCCTCTTCGGTCCTGATAGGTAAACGCTTTTTTAAAATTCGTCATCTTAATTGCTAAGAAAATAATGTAGTTATCTACCGAGATAAGCCAAGAGAAAACTTTTCCTCTCTTGGAAAAAAAAGCGTATTCTGAATGTTTATTAACTAGTAGAACTACCCCACAAATTTGAGTCCTATTCAAATGACGAGGATGATACCCGAGACCCTTGACCAAGGTCGCATGGAGGTAGCAGGAAGTTATTGAGTTTGGGTGAGTGAACATTAACGTCGCACTGTTCAACTACACGAGGGCTTTTGGCGACGGACCTCGTAACTTTGAACCAAGGTCAAGTGACGAGAACGACACCTGAGGTGGCACCCCCCTCTCCTAACTACCACGCCACACCAACGGGAGGACGTTTAAGCTCTCGGCAGATTTAACATGTACCGCTGCCCTACACGGCGGGTCTTTAGATAAAACTTAGGTCGAACTCTCTTGACAAGCCAGCCACGATCAGATACTTTGACCACTCTTTAGTTTCGGACTTCTTAACGTCGCACTGCTAAGCAACTGCTGGTGTTGGACCTCGGTCAAGTGATGAAGACGGCATCTAAGCTGGCAACACCTTTTCCAAATTAACACGCCGCGCCAACGGGAGAATTTTGAGCTGCACAGATTGAACGTGCACCAGACAGATCCTTAATGACCCTAGTCACTAGGAAACGCAGTCCCAGAGCGTGTTGCGAAAAGTGACTCGGAGGTGAAAATGTAGTATATTCGCATTTTGCACAAACTTCAGTGAAAAAGAAAATAACTTAAAATCCCTCTTTTATAGGTTACACAGTTTTTCTGAAATAAAAGTAAACAAAAACTTAAAGCTATCATTGTGTGCGTGTAACGGCTTTTTTATAAGGAAACTAGCTGGTATGTCCTTTCTTCGCACGGATGAATTAAAACATTAAACAATGCAGATTGAAGAACAAAGAAGTTTTTAATGAATTAATTTTACGTGAATTGCAAATTAAACAAAAATAAAAAGCTTTTTGCATATCTCAGTTGAGCAAAAACCCTTATCTTGTCTATAAATCTATAGCTGATAAAAAGATTTTTTTATTTATAGCGAACGCCCTGTGACTCTTTTGTGGGTGGATTTTTGAAAATACCTGATCTCTGCTCAGCAAAAGTAACACATTGTTACACATTTTGTGGAATAAATGCTTAAAATAGTGTAAATAATTTATGTCTGCATAGTTAATACATTAATATTACTTTCTGTTGTACTTATTTTGTGTTAAATTTGCAATATTCGCAAGCAACGTCATTCCTTACATTATAATGGCGATTCAATAGAAACATAGCGAAATGTTGGCGATAGAGCCAAATTGACATTATTTTTGGCGACCCTGTTGGCAACTTGGTGATTGATTGAATGGTGCAGAAATTGATATGCTGTAGCGCTACCCGGTGGGGGAGCTGAAACAAAGAGGATAGCACAAAAACCTTCTTCAAAGAGGATAGCACAAAAAAATACATATCCATGCCAATTTTCATAGGATCGGTTGAACGGTGTGGGAGTGATGCGACTTCATACAAACATCCATTTTTATGTAGAGAGATTAAGGCAAAACCTTTGCTCATTTTTCTCTGCCTCTTTTTGCACCCCGACAAAACGCGGTTGCAAGAAATGAAATGGCTCAGTTAACTTTTTGTTTCTCGGAATTTTTTTTGAATCCAACGCCCGAATGAAGAGACAAGAGTGTCTGATGGAAAAGTTGTTCCCAGTCATTATTCTAAAGGGAGAAAGTAATAATAAAATAAAAATGAGTTTATAAACGCGTGAAAGTGCTTCTCCTATTCATCCCAGTCCGGATTAGGCACAGATTATACGGTAGATGACAGTAAACAAATGGGAATAAAGCCATTGCGTCACAGTAGCATCGAAACAATAGCCCTTCATCTCGGCCGGAATAGTTAATATCTTGTAATTATTAATAATTACTTTTTGTTTGCATTTAATAACAGAGAATTATGTGGGTTTTTTTTTTTTGAAGAGAAAGCTCACTTCACGGCATCCCTCGGCACTCGAGGACAATGGAAAGTCTCTCTTGTGATTAACTTGTAAAGCAAGTTCTGGCCAGTAATTATTTTTTTTTAAAAAAAATTCTGTTTGTTAAACGATTCAATTTGAATTAAACAGAAATAGAGTTACAATCATCAGCAGTTTCTGAGAAAATTAAACATATATATCCTCATTTTTAAAATTCCCTTTTATGATTTTGGCTTGGATCACACAAATTATTCCCTTTGTCTCAATTTCTCACTGATAATATGACATATCTAAATATTTGATATATATCTAAATATCTATGTATTGGAAGATGAAAAAATTCTAAAGGGGTTGAATACATTTATTTTTTAAATTTTTCATCAATCATGATTACGAAAAATGTTTAAGGAATCCATGTGCCCTAAAATCATAATTTTTTAAAAAAAAACTGACCAATTTATTTATGATTTTATTTTAAAGGCCATTTTATTAGCTTTATAAGAACACCAAGTTTTTTTTTCATTCACTAGACTACAAACTAAACTACAAGTGTTTCAACAAAAACAGATGCCGAAACTTTACATAAGATGTCAAACTTTAAAATGCGTTTTACTCGAAATGTGTTTTTTTCGAAAAGTTCAAACGGGAACAGCGATTGCTCAAAAAGTTTTTTAAATAAATTGCTGAACTTTTGTGTGTATGTTCTGTATAACAGTAGAAGCGATTTAACTTACAGATTTATCAGTCCCTGTTTTATTACAAAATTTACAGTTCTTTACGTGAATATAATCACTAGTTTTTTAAGCAGTTTCATATAATAACTAAGATAAAGTGCACTCTTGTTTGTGTAAAAATTAAAATATCTCTTATCCTGAAGGTCATTTCAAAAAGGAATTGCGAAGTAATACATCAAAATTTTGAAAATTGAGAATTTGTTCATTTACTATTTGTGCATAGCGGGCTTTGTTTATGTAATTTTTTGTCAAATCTTACCCATTTTATTAGTAATAATACATTTTTCTCTCCTTAATTTTAGCCTTTTTTTCTTAAAATGTACTAAATAAATCTAAAACCACAAAAACTCCATATCACCATTTTTTTAAAAAAAGTTGTAGGATACCTTAAATAGACTCTTTCGAAGCAAGGTTGTACTGAGAATATAACCTATTACGTTATGAGTGTGATATTCAAACACACACACAGAAGTATCAGAAGCGTTTCTTTAGCAAAAGCAGCAGAACTTGGGAATTACATGTATGAATACGTGCCTTTTTATAGTGGAGATATGAAAAAAGATCTCTGTCCTCTCTCTCTCTAAATGATTTTAGAATTTTTTTAATTTCATTTACATGAACAAAAAATAAAGAAAGAATAGAAATTTTTTTTCAAAATGTGAACCACAGAAATGTGCTTGATTGTTCGTAATATAAATGAAACTAATGATAATATAACTAATGAAACTAATCGTAATATAAATGAAACTATAATGATTTTTTTTACTCAGGATAAATAAAATAGTTTTGTTCTTTTTATTTTGTCAAGAGTGCTTTATGCGAGTAGTTTATTGAAAGGGAATTTATGGTTTTTCTAACAGGTGGTAATTCCTTCTCATAAAAATTATAGAACAGGATTTAGTAAAAAGAATTTATAAAATAATTTTTCATTTGTATTTAAAAAAGGTCTGTGTAATGAGAGGAATTGGTTTCAAGATAACACTTTTTTTATGTTAGAGGTCTTACATAACTATTCTAAATTCCAGAATATTTTATTTAACATGCAGTCTTTTTTAGCTATTGTGTTTAACTTTTGGGTTCATTTCTTAAAGCCTATTAATTAAATATTTTGTTAATTTTTCGTAAAAATGATAAAGGATAGGACTAATGTGTTTTATTGCTATTTTTAATGGACTATCTACATAATAGTCTTAATAACTATATTTACGGTCTTCTGGAGATCAAAAGTATATGTTGCTATTAGCATATTTTAAAACCTATTGAGCATAATAACATATTAGAGAATAATATGAATTTTTTTATGATAGACTTGATTTATATGAAATACCCAGAAAAGTACAAAATTCACTAAGACAATAATCGAAAATTATGAACTGGAATAATGACTACATTTTACCCAATAATATGTCTGTCCTTTGAGTTTTATTTGAAACAATATTATCTTCCTTTATAGGATAACAAATGTAACTTTTTTCATTTAAGACATATGCTATCTTATATCCTTTGAAAAAATTATTTTTCGTTTCCTGGATAAACTTTAACTTTTTGATCGGAATGCTTATCTGTTACTCTAAGAAATTCGAAAGCAATTTGAAGCTTGATTGCTTTTATTTATTTCTGAACCTTAACTTAACTCAGTGGCGCAATAGCCCAGGCTATAGCCAAGGCCTATTGTCCCCATATGAATATGCGTGACCTTGGGACCTGAGCAGATGTTCCAATCAAGTGGTCAGTATGATGCGAAACCCCCAGTGTTAAGTTACAAAGCAAACTTGGTACTCATTTATCGACCCACTGTAGGGATGAAAGGCTGAGTCGACCTTGCCCAGCCCGGGGTTTGAACCTCGGACCTGTGATGTGGAAGTGCGATGCACTACCTCTCAACCACTGGGCTTCTTATTTCTGAGTAAAATCCTTTTAGAAATCTTGCAGTTTGAATAAGTAAAGCAAGAAGGATTCTTCAAAATCATCCAAGAGGAACGTGTATTCTGAGAAGAAAAATATTCAAAGGTTTTATTTGAGATCTAGTCACATGGACAATCATGTTAAAAGGGCTGGATTTAGAGCGCTTCTGTACACTTTAATTGAATGGAGTACTTCTTGTTTTTCATTTCGCAATCCATTAGTAGTTTTCTTATTGTTCGAGTGCTTTTGGTGATTTCGTCATTTCTCTTAGTTTAAATGAAAAAAATATATATATCTTTTATACAGATTAAAAGAATCCATGCTATTTCCGATGACTTATCCTCATTAAGTATATTCAAACACATCATAAATTCTTTTTTAAAACGTGCAGATCAATGCACATTATAAAACTGTCTATACTTTCGACTATAATCGGGAGTGCGAAGTTAAGGAAACGTTTAGACGGGGGGAAAGCGATAAATGAGAAGATACAATCATTGAGAAGAAGGATTCTTCAGTTGATGATAAATGCTATAATACATGTATATCTTTTCTGTATACTTCTTACCAATACAATAGAAATAACTGTAATGAAAACATTTTGATTTCCTAATTCGCACGTGGAGAAAAAATAATGTGGTTAGAAAAATCATTCGATTGTAAATTAAAACATCGCATAATGAGACAAAAAAATGCTACATAACAGTTTTTTTTATCAAATGTCTTCTTTTAGAGAGGTTTGGATTCACAGATTTACTTATTATTTGTATTTTTATGTGCAATGAATAGTTAAAAAAACATGTAACAATTTCAAATAACTTAAACATTAGTTGTAAAATGAGCAATGAGTCAAATATACTTTAAAATGTGAGTCTACGGAGATACTATTTTGGAGTCAACCCCATATCGCTTACTAATTAATTCCTTAGAACCCTAAAAGCAGGGATGTAGAGAGAACGTGCTGTTCCTATGCATTGTTTTCAATTGCGTAATGTCCTTTAACTATCCATCGTGTTTTTTACCCTTAAAAAAACTCAACGATTTCATGTATAACATGTGCAACAATTTTTCCCATTTAGGTCAACTCATTTAGTCATAATATTTGAGAGCGTGATTTCATATCGTATTTACTTACTAGCGGGAAAATGAAATATACTTCCCCTCCCAAACACGTTAAGCCTTCCAAGCTACAGAATGAAAACACCTTCTTAATAACAAAAGTTCTAACTTTCTCTTAAAGCGAATGCTTTTCCTCTTTTAAAATTCTGGAACTACATCTTTTTCTTTCTATTTTCAATTCTTCAACTGAATTCGAATGAATTATGTATGGGGTTTGGTACAATATAAATATAACTAAATACCTGAATGTAAAATTTGTATATTTAGCATACGATATGTATATCAGATAAAATAAGCGAAACAAAAATCCTTTATTAATAAATATTTATGGAGAATAATCAGTTTTGAACGCATCTTAGTTATAGAAGTAAAAACAAAATTAAATTCCTCTGATGCTATTATTTTGAGCATTAAGAAAAGTGTTTTTTGTAGCAATTTAAGTTTTATTCCTTAATTTTTATTATTCTTTCATGTTTAGCTATAAATGCAGGGTCTTATCCGCCTTTTTTTAATGAAACTTAAAACTGTTCCATGTAGAGTATATTCAGTACACTTTCGGATAGATAAGTGTCCCAGATATCCTTTATGAACGTTTATGTGGTTATAACTCATGTTAGTTTTTTTTCTTACTACTTTAAATCGTTCAACTTCTTTTTCTATTTGAAGTATTAAGTTAAAGCCATTTGTCATTAAAATATAGAAAATGAAAAGCAGAATATATTATCGACCAAAATTATAGATTAATTTTTCTATTACTAATTCCTATTAGAATTATTATTTGTACTATAGTGAATATAGATATTTAAGTTAGAAGATTTCGCTGAATGGAAAAGAAATTTAGAATATGTCCCATGTTCTTTGACATGAATCGAAATTTCCAGAGTCTGCTTTGACGTTTTTAAATAAGCTACGAAAAATATTTTTGCGACAGTAATAAGCATCGGAATTGAGAATAATAATTCATTTTGAGAATTGTAGTTTAAAACGCACAATATTATGCATATTCGCTTTTTCTCGTACATATTTATTTAGATTTTTTTTAAAAAACTACACTATACAATTTTTAGAAAAATTATAGAAATAGATTTCGGACACAATAAAAATGATTGGTATCATGTACCCAAACATATAATAATTCACTTATCCTTAAATGCATACTGATATTAGAAAACATTTTAAGAAAAAAATTTCTTTATCTTTTAGAGAGAAAAAATAGTACTCAAAGTTGTAGAAAGAGATCCCTCTTTTTATGTTGTCATTTTAACAATTAAAAATATGAAACTGCTGACGAGTTTTTTATTGAAAAATAAACATGAAAAGTTGTACTACAGTTAATTTATTAAAATGCACTAACTAAAAGAAATCACACTCAGCTGGTTATTTCTGGATTTTATTGAGAAGGGCAAAGCATAGAAAAACAGTACTCTCTTTGAATGAAAAAAAAAGCTGAAAGCTTTGATTAAAAAATAAATGACTAAGCCTCAACTAAGACTATTTATATGTAACTTTTATGTCCGCTTCATTTTCGTAGAAATGTAATAAAAAAGCTGTAAAATGTGAACAATGAAATAAAAACAATGTTTGAAACCTATTTAGTGCACATCTTTATACAACACCAACGTGGACAATTATTGTCACCAGATTGGGTACAAGTTCAATACAGAAAGAATAAAAAAGTGCAATTTAGAACCACTTTTCTCGTTCCTCCAAAGCATGAACTATAACTAGGATTTTCTTCTTAAGTAAAGAAACCAAACTTTTTTTCAGACAAGACAAAATGGTATTTCTAGAGATAAAAATAAAGAGGCTATTGAAAAGCAGATAACTTTCACCACCGATACAGCAAAGCAAAGTGTATCACATTTGTATATTTAAGTTACGCATAATAAAATCAGAATGAAGATAAACGTGCTAAATACAATAATTAAGCCAATGCAAGATTATCACTTTTCAATCTTATTAGTAATAAACCCCCCTGCTTTTACCAATAAAGAGCATAATTTTTGAAATATATCCTATCAATAAAGCATTTTGTTTTCATGTTTTATTTAATTATTTTACTATCATAACCCGTAGGTTTCCAACCTTTTTTGAACTGGCGCCCTCTTTTCTAGTGAATATTTCAATACCGCCCCCTCCCACTCAAGAGAAGTAAGAGTGTACATAATTCATGGTGAAAACAAGAATTAATTTTAAAATAATATACTATTACTAATATAACATTTTTTAAATTTAATTAATTTTTTTCTAAAGCCCCCAATTATTTTTTAATTGTGAATCTGAAATAGCTATTGACACACACACAAATATATTTAAGTGTGTAATATTATATATTTTAGCTTTAGATAGGACATTGCTGGAATTGAAACGCTTTTGAATTTCTTCTTTATTTAAAAGAGTAGAATAAAAAGTTTTAGCTTGCCTGTTATAAAGACGCTTTTGAGAGAAAGTTTTGATGATATGAAGTAATTCACAATAAACTATTGCTTTCAAAATAAAAAAAAATTGATGCTTTCACCCTTTAAAAAATCACACGTTAATTCCTGGTAAACATATTTAATTATATTTCTTGGATAATATACGTAATGAAATGCAGCGGACGAAACATTTTTCCTACTGCTTACAAACAAAGACAACACGTACACTACAGAAATTAAAATTTACTATATCATTCAATTTAATGTAGGTCTAAACGTAAAGTAATCTTTTAAGTTTTTCATCCACTTCCCGAATACCCGAAATATGTGAATTTTAGTACACGTGATAGAAATGATTTAAATATATACAATAAACACACATACGTAACCAGTATTAAAGTTGACTTTTGTTAGTATATAATCCGCGTGTTTTATTTAGTCTTTTTTAGACTATATTTGGTTAATCTACCGACGTTCCTTCGTGCCATCTCAATGCCCCCTAATTTTCTCTGGGCCTTTTACTGCCCCTCTAAAAGCCTTAAACGCCCCCAAAGGGGTGTTATTCCCCCACTGCATCCATAGATGCATTATTTATTAGAATTGAATAAATAGAACGCTTGAAAATTGAATTTTGTAAACAAACGTGATGCAACTATGATTCAGGTACACATTTTTCAAAATCCGTTTTGTATATAATATGCATTGTAAAAAACTAATTTTTCTATGCAAAGAATGTAACTTTTCCGTACTATATCTTCAAATTTATTGAAAATTCTACGCTTTTTGTGCAAAAATTAAGGAAAATTTAAATAATTAGTTGCAAAATTTTTAAATAAAATTGTCTTTATTGAAATGTGAGTTATATGTCTAGTTTTGTATTTATAAACACTCAGTGTGATTCTTAAACTATAAATCAAGTGGATAGAGTACAAAGTGGATCTTGATGATTATTTTAAATTAAATACACAGCTTGTATATAAAATAGACATTGCATTTTTCCCAACTCCTTATTGTTAACATTTGATTGCTCATGAATAACTCTCTATGCTTTTATAATTATTGGTTTTACTTCAAAATAAATAAATACTCATATGTATTACAAAAACACAGATATTATTTTGTTATAATTTTTAAAAACAGAGTTCCAAAAAAAGACTTTTAAATAAGCTAGAATTTTAAACTTAAATTTAAAAGCTAAGAAATGATGCAAAACAATCCAATTAATTATGGTATGGTTTTATATTGTATTAAAAAATATTACTTTACAAATCATAGATGAAAATATCCTTTGAAATTTTCTCAAAAGGCATTTTTTGTTGTTTCCTGTACACTTTTCTCGAAATCTTCTTTACCTATAGTGCCGATATTTTGCATATTATAAGATACTCAAATTTTCAACAAAGTGAATGAATTTTTTTAAAATAAACATTCACAAAATTTAGATATAGCCCAATTTCTGCATTAAATTTAAAGGAAATTTAAATCACTATATAAATTTAAACATTTTTTAAATTTTTATAAATTTATTTTTTAAAATTTTATTTCATTCATTTTATGGATTGTTATGTTTGTAAAAGCTATGTAAAATTGTATAGCTATATATGCAGAAGATTTTATGCAAAGTGTACCTAATGGTAAGAACATGCCTCGAAAATAAAAAAAAATAGTTATTGCTCACACAGATTTATTTATAATTTAAAATGAAATCTTTTCACAGTAACAGGTACATAAATATACTGATAATTCGATGTAAAAATTTTACTTTCGTAGCTTTTAATTTAAGTAAGTGAGAACCATTTAAATTTGGGGTAAAAAAAAACTTCATTTTTCCTTATCGTAGACGTCTCAGTTACCTTAAAAAAGTTTTCGCTTCGTTTTTTTTAAAAAATTGAAATATATTTTAAAATAATTCAACATTATTTTATATTCGTTTTAGCTTATCTTATTAAAATTTTTAAAAATCCCTTAAATTGGAATTTATAATGAGCAATAGTTAATTAAAACACGCGTAAATTAAGATGAATGATAGAAAAAGGTATTTTTTTTTTTGAAAATACAAGCACCGAAATACTTATAATATATGTTTAAAAAGGAGAAAAATGTGTGGAGTGTTACATTAATATGAAATCATAAATTGTAGTTGACAGTAATTTAAAAGAGGAATAAAAAGTATATTGACAAAAAAATATCTTATATTTTACTCTTTACTTCATATTATATTGTAAGGGACTAGGAGAACTGATGAATTAAAAAATTTTCATCCTGTAATCTTCAATCCTAAGGAATTTTAAATCATCTTAGCTACATGAAAATAACTTAAGAATAGTTTTATGAAAACCAAATATTAATTGAAAAAATGAATGAAACGTTACAGAATGAAATAGTATATCAAATAAAATTTTTAAATATGGAAATTTTTTTAAAACTTAATTGTAAGTAGTCCCTTTTAATATTCAAAACGCTTAATGTTTTTATAAAAATGTTTTCAATCCAAATAACCTTGAAAAAAAGGACTGATTAAAATATTAAATATTAATAGAATAAGTAAGCTCATTTTGAGTCTTGAAAACGGAAAACAAAATGTTTCAATTAACTTATTTTTTTTTATCTCAACTTATAATACAGTTGTTGAGTTTATTTTTTCATGACCAAAAGAGTAGTGAGTAAAAAATTAAATAATTTTTAGTAATGTATAAAAAACCCCTTAAAATGAAATTTAAAAAAACAACAATACTGTAATTGACTATCGTTCTCTTTATTACAGAATTTTTACCCTTTTATCACGCTCATGAAACACGAATTTTTAAATCAAATATATTTTTCAATGAAAGCACTTAAATAATTACAAGTATAACTCTTTAAGCGACATTTTTCAAATCACGCCTTCATTTCGTTTACATTTTGTATTTGATAGGTTTTCATACTTACCATGGATTAAATGATTTTCCTATAGAAAAGAAAGTAAGGAAAACATAAAAATTTACCCCCTAAAAAGAAAAAAAGAAATCGGAAAAATTTGTACGAGTTTGAATGATATTGAAATTTAACCAATGAAGGCAACTAAAATAAACACAGGAATTTAAAATGATATAATAGTCTCTTCACTTGTTAGTTTATACAAAGACTGAAGAAAAATCCAAAAAGAAGTCGAAAATCAATCACACAAAAACTGAAGTATATATATATATATATATATATATATATATATATATATATATATATATATATATATATATATGCCTATCCTCCTTTCTCTAAATTTGAAAGGGAAAAAAAATGTTTTTTGAAAATTCATGAATTTTACTAGCAATAAGACTTCCATTACGATTTCAATGAAAAATAAATAAGAATAAAAATGTCAGAACTGTTTCACAGTGAATTACAAAGATACATTTAACCAAATTTGTTAACTAAAATTTCATTATAAGTAACATAATTATAAAATGATATTGAAAACAACAGAACAAATAAATTAAGACAGTTTGTGATACCATTAAAATGAGAAATTCCATAATGAAAGAACAAATTCTAATTTTATATGGAACCCAGTTTATATATGAATAGTTTACCCTATCTTTAAACTGAATCACATAATTTAACATGTTTAAAAGGGTCAACTTTCCCTTCAGTATATATAAATTAAGTGTATATATATACCTGAGAAACAAAACTTATTAGTAAAAGGATTTATATAAATCTAAGTTCCCAGGAACGGTATCTGCCAATCTCTTATGAGATGGAATTTGTGATCGAATGTCTTCTTTCCTGTTCCCAGGGAAGCGCTTTAATGAGACAAAACAACGCAAGCGGAACAATCTACTTTCCACTAATTACAGTTGTTAATGGTGATGATGCTAAAGAAAATAACATTCATATCCGATACAAAATTTTGATGCGATTATCCTGAGAAGATTGAGATTTCCATGAAGATGCAATGGGTTTTTCCACAATTCCTACTATTAATTCATTATCTCCCTATATATATATATATATATATATATATATATATATATATATATATATATATATATATATATTCAAATTTTCAATCCTTAATTAAATACTTTTTATTTATCCACTCAAGCTCAAATGCATTTTTTAAAAACTTATAGTGGATGACACTTGATGTGAATACAGTTTTTTTTCAAATATTAATTCATTAATAAATAGTAAACAAAAAAGCTAGTCCAACACCCTATATAGAAAGGAAAATCGCTTTCTATTTTGCCACTTAATACTGTGATTCTGTCCTATGTATAAACATATTTATATTAATTGTAATTATTTAATAAAAAGTAACTAAAATAAAATTTTCTTTGCTTACCTAAGTAGGAATTTACTTAATTTTTTAAAATATAATACTTGTTTTTTCTCTAAAATGCTGACGAAAGTCCGAAGCGTGGAACACTCACTTTGGGTCAACACTTCCGTTTGAATTAATTGTTTCCTTGTTAATTTTTTTCAGCGATAGCTTTTAATATTTTTTAGTAGTTGTGAATGCCAAAAGAGAGAAAAAGAATTTTCCTTCTAATTTCAAAACATAGGATATTATCTTCAGAAACTACATGAGAAAAAAAACTGACGTATCAAAAAAATTATGGTTGTAACTACTACAACTCAAACTTGGGATATAATTGCACCAAGTAATATACCATAAATTAATAAAAATCTTAAAGTAACGTGCAGATCCAGCAGTCTTAGAAGCTTCTTATAACGTTTCTTCATACGCAATGGAAAGAAAAATTTCGTTTGGTTCTGCCCAATATTTACCTCCTTTAAAAGTTACTTAAGAAATTCCATTATTTGGGAGCAATATCCACTGTTTTTCACATAGTATCGAATTTTTACAGGAATTGATTCTTTTCAAGCTTATTTTAATTTAATTATTTGCATGTATTGCAAAAATTCATTCACTTTCCTCAAAACATTATGAAGAATTATAAGCCCAGAGGAAATTATTTGTCGATGAGTGATGAGAACCAGAATAAACACAAAATTTCAAAAATGGCTATTGCGAATACTTTCCAGTGAGAACAAAAAATTCGATTCTGGAAATAAGGATTTTCACTCACTAAGAGGTCTCGAGTGTTAAATTTCTCTAGAGAGCTGAGCATATAAACAATTTTCAAACAGATATAATTCTTTTAAATTTAAATTAAATAATTCGAATCTTTTACACGTTATTTATAAAGCAATGGGTCTTCAGAAAAGTGTAAAATGTTTAAAATATTATCTTAATTTTAAAAATTATAAGCATATGAAAATAAGAAACATTTCTATAAGAAATATTAAATTTTACGTTGCGCGAGGTATTTTCAAAAATAGTAGCTTTAGTTACTAGCTATAAGTTGATTCATAAAATTAAATGTATCCTCTTATTAAACTGTAGTATTTTTATATATAAATAGAATAATAAATTATAATTTTAAAAAAATAAAAAAAAATTACATTTTAAAAATATTTTTTTAAATTTAAATATTTTTCAAATATTTTGAAATACAAAAGATATATTATTCTTAAATTATGTAGGGTTTAAAGTGTATGACACATTTTATAACTCTATAAAGTTTTATACATCAGAGGATACTATTTTAGAAACGCTAACGTGCGCAACGCTATTTTTATTGCAAAATTATTTCTTATTTTCACATGCTTATAATTTTTAGAATTATGATTGTATTTCAAACATTTTGTACTTTTTGAAGCCATAATCCTTTGTAAATAATGTGTACAAGATTCGAATTATTTAATTTAAATTTAAAAGAATTATACCTGTTTGAAAATTGTTTATATTTTCTCCCCTCGAGAAAAAATTCATACTCCTGAGACCCCATCAACACAAAATTTCAAAAAATGGCTATTGCGAATTCTTTCCAATTACAAAAAAAGCTTTCTATTTCTGGAAATAAGGATTTTTACCAACTTAAAATTTTGGAGCCTTTTTATTCCTAAAAACCTCTAAAATGCTTCTAAGAGTTATCTTTATTAGATAACTCTTTATTATGGTCTACACAAAACCTAAACCAGGAAATCCTATTTTCCGTTCAAATCAATTAATATTGTTATACGTTGGGGTCAATATAATTTATCCCGCTCCTTTTTTAACTCTTTTAAAAGCTTTTCTTATTAAGATGGGTTATTAAAAAGTCGTTTGGCATTAAAATATAGTCAATGTAATGTGAAAGGAGGAAAAAGGGTTCATCAAAATCTGCTGCTCTTCATAGGACCATTAAAATAAAACCATTTTTCGTCCGTTATGCACTTTTTTAACATTTATAGAAGATAATATTGGTTGTCACAATTTTATATAATTTGACTACAAAATACATTAATTAGTTGTTAAAGCATTTTTCAGTGATTGAATCAACGTGTAACGCTAATCGCACGCAAAAAGACCTTACTTTACTGTTTTCAATAGGATAGAGAAAAATTCGATCTGGTACAAAGGAACCCTTTATTTTGTTTCAATTCAAACTTTTTGAAAGCTTTCACTAAAAAACTTGAAAGCGAATTGCCGTTCCCTTGATACAAAATTATCTCTAAATCATCTGGTGCACTGAGGGTAAGGTTGCAGAGTCGTTTCCAGAATATTCCCAAACTGGATAATTAAAACTCGTTAACATGTTCTGAGTCATATAAAAAGTTAAAGATAAATAATCAAAGCAGAGAGAGAGAGAGGTTTTGATAAGGAAGGGGGGAAGAAGAGAAAAAAAGGTAAATTTTACTCACTCTACTGACAGTGACTGGCAGGGGGGTTGACATTCGAAGGCCACATCGGAGCCACTGTCCCCTGCAGAGTGGTGCTCTAATAATGCTGTAGAGTGCGGGGAGATTTCATTAATAAAGACAGATACGGTCTCAATCCCGTCAATTCTACGCGCAGAATGTTTGAACTTGTTAAACGACTCAAGATCGTCTCGTTTGAGAGGGATTTTTTCCCTTGTGACCACAGGGAAAAAATCAGAGACGTTTAGGGATTTTTAAGAGAGACGGGCTTTTTTTTTTCATCTTGCTATTGAAAAAAAAATTAATAGAGTTGCAAAAGTGAGGAAACTTTTTCTTTAAAAATAAAATAGAAGGATTTTGATTTTGTTTCTTTTAGTTTTAAAAGGTGTGTAACCAAATGAATTTAGCAAATTTTTGATTCTAATATTAATGATTGTTAACATTTACGCCGGGGTGGGGGGAATGGATAATAGGCATTCTTTTAAAAATAAATAACACAGGTGGCGAAAGCTTAAATAATGCTAATTAAATTTTGGTACTAATTTATAACAGATGTTTTATTTCATCAAAATTTGCTTAAGTTATAAAAATTTTTCTTTTCACACACGAATTGGTTTTTAAAAAGTCGCCTATTGAAATATTTTCCAGATATCTTACATTCAACAGCTTTAATTTTATCCATCTTTTTTTCTTAAAAAAAAAGAAAAGAAAGTCAATCAAGAATTTTAGTATAAAGTATTTGTCAGTATTTTTTTTGGAGGGAGGGGGTGAAAACTTCGTAGCATAATTTAGCAAACATTCTATCTGAACACCTCTTCAAGAAATTTCCCTCGATTATTTACTGAATTAAGAATGTTTTTCAGAAAAAAGATGATTGAATGTGACTGTCTTTAAAGTTATGAAATACTGTACTAACTTCTAATTCAAATTTTTCAATTGATTCATCCTAGGCAGTTAATATTTACACAAGTCTGTCAAAAAAGATACGCTTTTCATAAAAATCTGAAATTATACCAAAATATTTTCTTTGATATTCACTAATATACACATACATATTGAAAAATTATTATATTATGAACGCATGTTTAATATGAAGTAAAACTTCCATATTAGCCCTAAAAATCACGTACACTTGAGTACAAGTAGTCTGAGATATCTAGTACCAAGTACTTACCGACTGATCCTACAATTCCTGCACATTGTGAGATGGTAGCACAAGAGAGGTATTCCAGATGGAACTACAGATGTTCGATTGGATTCATATCAGGTGAATGAGGAGGCAAAGACAAGAAATTCACCAAAATGTTCCTCGAATAATTCCCTGACTACTCATGGTACATGGAAGTTGGTAAGCTCTGCGAACACTTTTACCGCTGCTTTCGGTCTTCAATGATGTTCGGATAGTGCATAGACGGCAACGATAGTTCTAAGGGGAAGATGAGTCCTCATGTTCCCCGTGACAGCCTCGTCACCGTCTTGTATCCGTCCAGATGAAGGGTTTCCGGACGTTTTCGCACTCGCCCGTCAATGTAATCGATCAGAAAGCGTGATTCGTGTGACCAGATGACTTTCTTCCCTTATTTTATGGTTTCTTATCGATGTTCCATGCAAGCACTATTGGCGATGCCATGACGGAGGGTGAGCCTGTGCCGATCTTCACCATTGAGTCCTTCGGTCATGGCGAACAATGCGTAGCAGCCTGTACTGTCTTCTGAAATCAGTGTCCCGTGTCCGACAAATTGCTGACCAGCGACTTTTCGTTCCACCATCCCTTTCTACACGGACTCAAAAGCTGCACGTGAGCAGCCTATCGAACGCATCCTTTCTTAAATCGATGTGCTCGGGCGCCGAACCATAACGATTTGACCTTTATCGAGATCTGATGAATCAGTTGTTTTCCCATTATAGCGCTAACGAACGGAAAAAAGAACGAGAGTGAAACATTCCATTAATTCTGATCTGCAGTGCTTTGGCTTATGCTCAATTTAAATTGCGGAATAGAGAAAGTGAGTGAGTGAATATATTAACGTCACACTCTTCAGCTACATGAGGGCTTTTGGCAACGGACCACGTAATTTTGAACCATAGTCAATTGACGTGGACGACACCTGAGCTGGCACCCCCTCTCTTAATTACCACACCAACGGAGGGACGTTTCAGCTCTCGACAGATTCAATGTGCATCGCTGCCCTACACGGTGGGTCTTTAGTGGTACTGGGCTCGAATTCATGACATGGCTGCCATGATCCGATACCTTGACCACTGGACTACCGCAGCCCTACCGGAATAGAGAAAGAACTCAAGAAGTAGACGACCCTACACTCGCATGGAAGGAATGAATTATAGTAATAGGCGTTTTATATACTCCAGTATTAGTTGGGCGTAGGCTGTGGTTTTGTCTCCGGGTGAGTTTATTACTCTGAGGGATGGTTATAATTTAAAGGTTCTTCTATTTTACATGTATAAATTCTAAATAGATATCAAAATACAAAACTGGATAGAGTGAGCTCGGGGGGATGGGAGGCTGGCCATACTTTCCCCTTCTGTTTATAACACTGAGGGAAATTCTTAAGATCATAATAGATCTTCTGAATCAAACTTTAATTATGAATAGAAGGTACGAGTACCTTAAAAGCATTTGAAAATGTCATTTCTCGAGGGGAAAAAAAGAATGACACACCAGTTAGATTTAGAGCTCTGTAAACACATTCAAAATGTTAAGCAACACAGGTCTCGGAATAAAAAAATAAAAAAAAAATTCTTAATTTTTAAAGTACCGTAGAATCTGGCGTATAACGCTTCACTTTAAACACAAAAAATAAGATCGCAATTGACGGGTGCGCGTTATACGCCGGGTATGAAAATGAGAGCTTTATATATAAAGAAAAGATGAGCACACAAACACTGCTCCCTGACTACTGAATAGATCGAAATACTGCTGATTTAAAAGAAATGACATTCCTTATGTGTTTAAAGGGCTAAGCCATGGACCCTCTCATAAAGCGTAACAATTCCACGGCCTTCACAAGAAGCAAAGAGAGATTTATGTACTTATTCCGCTTTTCAGATTTACTTATTATTGTTGCATATTTATAATCACAGAAATATAAATGAAAGTACGTACTCTATTTATTTTATTATCCAGTCATTACAATTATGTTAGGGGGGGACTATTTAACGTTATAATCATGATTTATTACAGGATACATGCTTTAATAAAAATATTTATTGAAGGTAAGGAGAAAAAGGTAAATCTACACTAACAAAAATGGATGTTATAGTTGTTACTGCATAATAATAGTATGTACTACATAATAATAACAGTATTCCCTCCCCTGTAAAATTGCACATTCGTTTCCCTCTAGCTAGCTATAACAATCTTTCGCCGTTTAGAAGAGCCGATGCTCGCCAAATCTGTCGAGGCTCAAAGTCTTCACGTTGGCATGGTGAAAAAGTTTGGAGAGTAGGATTCCAGCTCAGATATCATCCTCGTCAACCGAGGTCTGTCGTCAATAGTGTTACGCAAATAAGCAATCAATTGATGTTCATGTGGATCAGTAGCGCACACAAGAATTTCTTAAGGGGGTGGGAGTCCAGGGTCGATAGACCATCATTTTGGTATCATGCTCCAATACGCCCCTTAACATATTCTTTTAATTTTGTCGATTTTCAGGAGCAAAAAATTATACAAAATTAATTATTGAATAAATAATTAGCATTAATTAATAAAATTAATTATAATTAACAAATACATGATTAAATTTTACGTAATATATACATATGATTATAAGCAATCGAAAAAAATCAAAAGCTATGGGGGATATCCGGACCCCTAGGACACTCCCCTTGTGTGCGCTACTGATGCGGATAATAGCCTACTTTGCCCTACAACAAATTAAGCAATGAGTTTATGTTCATTGCAGTCGCGATAATTCCAGGAATACCAATCCTATCCAACTCAGAATCTAATTTATGCTATAGTTCACACAGATATGGGGGTAACTGAAATTTTTGAGATATGCGCAGACGAGAAGTTACAAAAAAAAAATAAATAAAAAAAAATAACGGTTTAATTTGAAAATACAAAGTATTGTAGCAAAGTATTTTGCAGATGATTTTTTACTGACTTCCATCAAGTTGTGTAGCGTAGAATAAATCTCAAACTGAGAAAATGGAATTGATGCGAGAACATTATCGTGCTGCCATGATTTTAAAGCAGGATTAAATCAAGACTAAGGCGTTCAACGGCTACAATTAGCATTTGGTGATGAATCTCTATGGCGTGCTATTGTATTCAGATGGTTTAAAGAATTTTGAAGATGTCTTCAAGAGATGAAGGACACACAGGAAGGCCGCAGTAATCCCAGATAAATATGTCTGCCATACGAAAAATGTTAATCGCTGTACCTACCCAATGATATAGTAGGAACTTAACATTGGATCCTCAGCCATACACAAAATTATTCATGAAGCGTTACATATGGAAAAAGTAGTTTTTGCCGTTGGGTTCCCCATAATCTAACTGAGCCCTAAAAAGAGGATCGTGTCAGAATCAGTAAAGAAACCCTTAAATTGCTTAATGGTGGTACCCACAGCATCATTTCTAAAATTGTAACGGGTGATGAAACGTACACACCGTTTTTTGACGTTCCAACATGTTAAGGACACAAAGCATGGGTCTTTGAAAATGATCTTACGCCGACAATGGGGAAAAGACAACGAGCAATGAAAAAAGTACAGTATGCCATTTTCTTCAGAAGTACGGGATTGGTCAAAGCCATCAAGTTGGAAGGACAGAAGACTCTAACAGCAAACAGGTATACCACTAAATGTCTCTTCCAGAATTTATCTAAGAAGTGAATGTTCGGGATTTAATGCTTCACTATGACAATGCATCTTCCCATACACCCATATTAACAGTTAAGTTTCATAAACAAAAACAAGTTAAAGTGATAGAACATCCACCTTTTATTCTCCTGAATTAGCAATGTGTGACTTTTGGTTATTTTTTAATCTAAAAAAAACTTATGTGAGCATCATTTTCATTCAGAAGAAGAAATTGGTGAGGCTAGAAATGCAATTATTTCATCCATTCCAAGAAATGAATGATTTGAGGCATTAAGAAAATTCATCTACAAAAGTGCGTTGACGGTGGAGGAGACTATTTTGAACACTCCATAAATTTTAAGTATAACTTCAAAAATCTAGGTATATCTCTCAGAAATTTCAAAATGACCCTCGTATTTTATTCTATACCAATCAGTCTTTGCGAATCCAGGTTAATTGTGCAGCAATCGGCGAGATTTATTGAAATGTTGCATACCATTCTATTGGCCGGCCCGCAGGAGCACAGCGATTTAGACATATTTGGCGTAGTTTTAATGTAAGGCAAATCCATTCGATTTTTTAAATTTGTTTCCTTTTTTGCCTTTGAAGTAGGAGATCAATCCTTTTAAGAGGGACACTGAATTGCAAGCCAGAAAACACATTTAAAATTTCAGGTAATTTACACATTCAATTTCCTTTTATTATGCTCTGGTTATAAATTTTGAGACATTTCGGTCAATACGTGAGACGAAAAAAGTTTTTATCTTGACAAACATTCCTTTAATTTCCTCACAACTAAGTCCCCCCCCCTCTTTAACCTCTTAAGTACCTTGTAATCAACAGTGGATGCATTCAACGTACAGGGAAAAATCCCATTGCAACTTCATGTGCATACATGGTTTATTTAATTCTACAACCAGGAAACAGCACTGGAAACGTTATAAGGTAGAATTTTTTTTTATTGGGATTGTTTAAAAGTATAAATGTTAAGTCTCAAAATGTCTGAAATACAAAAACTTGAAAGAGTAGGAAAATTAAAATTAAAATTGCAAGTCTTTGTGAAATTTCTCGAAATGTTCTTTAGAACAAAAAACCTTTTCACATGAATTACGTAAGTGTATTGTCATTTAGTTCCATTTCTTCATCACTAGTAGATAAATTCGTATCAGAGACATTGTCTTATTCATTGGTTTCCAGCAGTTTTCTCATTAAGTATCACTTTCCACTTTCGTTGAAATCCAGTGACAATGCGTATTAGCAGGAAAAAAAAAATTTTTTTTTTAAATAGCTATATAAACTTTAGAATACGTAACCATATCGTCTTCCTCAACTCAGGCACACCTTTTACCACCCATATCTTCTGCTGCAGCTACGTCATAATCAGTTAGAAACAGTTGGTGGTAATTTTTTCTGATGTGTAACATCTTTCCTCTCGGTTGCTGGATATTTTTTGGGAGTGATTTCGTGAAAAGGGACGGATGTGTGTAACAGGATGTGACGTAAGCGCGCGCTACTTGATTTTATCAATGACAGTGCGTGGCTGTGTCTTTTCGCTACCCTCATATGGAGGTCCAACTATAGTTACCATCAAGCACTCGAGCGTTTGACTCTAAATACGTTAGTCACGATATTGGGGAAAATCCTGGAAGAATGGTATAATGACTGGAAAATTGCTATAAAGACATCCAAAACTGAGGCGATCTTCTTCTCTAACATTAAAAAGCTCCTCAAAATATATGTAAACGATCTACTAATACCCTGGTCTCAGCACACTTAGGCGTTATACTAGATAATCACCTCACATTCAAACAACACATAACATATGTAAGAAATAAATTTAAACAATCGGTCTGTAAAATTGACCCTTTAACCGCAAGAAACTCCGCTTTGTGCAGAGAAAATAAACTCATCCTCCGACCCATTCTGACAAATGCCGCTCTAATTTGGGCCCAGGCAGCTACAATCCAATGGAAGCTTCTCAAAGCGTCCTCCCCTCTTCACTGACCTCAGGAACGCAGTAAAATGCTGCCAGTTCATTAAAGGGATTGCAGCGAGCTTCTTTCAAAATATTGATCATTCTAGTAATCTCTCGATATTGAAAAATATATCCCTCATCCAACAGACCTAGAAGACCCCTTCTTCATGTAATTATTTTTCTTTCAAATTTCACTTCCTCTATCTTAAATGCTTATTTCACCTCTTTTCACGAGTCCCCCGTGGTTTAGGGGTCAGAGACATTCGCTCCCAATGCTTTGCATCGGGTTCGATTCCCAGTACTATTTACTCTTTAATTTTCCTTGGAAAATTATTCTGACAGATCTCTTTTTTTTATTTAAATGTTCCTCTACTATTTTTATTCATGATAGTGTTTTAATAGCTTTTAAAAAAGCTGTTTTCTGTTTTTATTTTCAACTATTTTTCGTGATCTTAGCTGCATTCCCATGGGTCGGTTTCGCCCCGCCCACCCAAGATCGAAATTCTAACCATTTTCGGTGCTTTCTGCCGACTTCGAAGCTTCTTTTCTCAATTTTAATATACATTTTAATATTTTAAATTTTTATTTTCCCAAAATCTCCAGTATTTTTATTTTTTATTTGAAACATTTAATCTTAAAAAAGGGCAAAAGTCAATCATTTACACCTACTGATATGAGGTTGTAGCTCGAAAGAGCTGGGTACTCGAGTCATCTACCCAACGATATATTGGGGGACATAGTAAGTGCTGCAGAATGCTTATTTGAAAATGGACAAACAGGGATTACGGTGATCGTATACATTTCTTCGAATCAAGCGGTTAAAAAAAAATTAAAAATTTCCTGCATTTTGTACTTTTACCCTATAACGAAGGTGGTTCTGCTCTTTTACAAAAATTATCACTCGCTTCCCCTGATTTTGAGTGGTGATTTTAACTTTAACTTCAGTTTGCCAAAAGCTGAGCCGCTCATAGCTTTTATGAATGATGAACTCAAGCTCGAAATGAACACAAATTGGAATCGGTTTTTAAATACTTTGAAATCACAAGTATGTGTGTCATATTTTAGTTATCATACTAAGTCCGTTGTCTCCACTCTTCCCCAAATTGAACAAGAATAATTATTTTTGATAAAATATTGCATTTTTTACTCCTTTTGTTAATTAAATACAATTTTCATTAAAAATATAATTATTCGGTAGAAAATTATTTCCAATTTATTTTCGATTCATATTTTTTTTCAGGAAAAAAGTTAATATTGCGTATTTACCACGATAACATGTTAAATGTTACACATCATATGCGACTACTGTAAGACTCGTTTTTTTTTTTTTACCTTTTATCTTTTTAAAACATTTTGTTATGAACTACACAATTATCTGACTTGGTTGGGGAAATCCCCTCCAAAATTTTTATTAACTTTTACTTTTAAAATTTACTTTTTATACTGAGATTTCAGTTTTAATGATAACATGTTTTTATAAAACTCTTTACGAATTTTATACTGTAAATGTTTAAAAAGTTGTTTGGCGCAGCTTAACCAAAATTGGCTCTTGCGCCATAAAACCATGCATTCACTCTCTGACTTCGAATGCGAAACGAAACACGAACGAACGTGCTCTTTTGCAAGCAACAAAAGGAAATTGAAATGTGCCCCGTAACGTCAAGATCAGTATCTCCAGAAAACTAGGGATACTAGAAAGCGTAGTATGGTGTGACGTCCCCCTTTCGAAACGAGTTTCACTCTTTCAGGACAATACAATTTCAGGACATTACTAGACTGAGTTTTGGTGCACGTGCACCTGGGGTTCATTATCGTTTATTTAGCGTCTGGACTTTGGTGCCAGTGAGACTGGACAAACAATAGTATGGCCATACTATTGTGGACGAGATCACTTCCGAGGCAGCTGACTGTCGCCTTACATACACAATGGCGAATTGTCCTCAAAGGCGGTAAAACGACGACAGTGGGCCTAAGGGGTTCGGCCGTCAGACACCTGCTGGTTTGTGAAGAAACCAGGGGAGAGGACGATTGGCGGATTATGCGCCAATAAGCTCTAATGAGTTGAGGTTCAAGGATCGACTCATATGGGTCCATCAATTAGAAAGCGTGAGGGGGAGAAATGGACTGTCTCTGATGTTTTAAAAGGGCTGGAAAAACCGAAAGAGATGAGAACGAAGGAAAAAGAAAGAGCTCGAAAAAGACGAGGGCTAGTCGTTTTAGGAAATGGAGAGGAGGATCCCGGAGTTTTGGACCGTGATGATGACCAGGAATCCTGAACGCGAAAAAGAAAGCGCCTTGCGGACTATACCGAAACAAGCTGTGGAGAGAGCGACTTCAAAAAGGGGCTACCATACTGGCTTGGCACAGAGACAATTAAATTCTAAATCTACTTTAATCTAATTACCTTGTAGGAGAAAAAATTAAAAGTAATTTTTACTCCCACAACCTTGCTGTGCTGTTATTTTCGTACACTACCTTCTCACGACGTTACAATGGCTTCTATTCTTGGAGAAGTTAAATGTATTTTTTTATGTGGTCATCGAAAAAAACCACAACATTTGGGAAAGATTTGTTGCCATTTATTTTAATGACTGAATTATAAATACTTATTTTTAAATGCTTTATGTGATGTTGTTAATTTCTGAGTTATCACTTTTTTATTCTCTCTCTCTCTCTCTTTAGATAATTAATCTAAAAATAGATGATAAATTTACATTTTGGCAGTTCAAGACGGGAGAGTAATTTGAAGAGTTTATTTTCATCTTTTTCGCACCTTTTCATAGACGACTGTGCCTAGTCATGCCGTGAATTCTGATACTATTATAAAGGGATTAAAATTAAAGATTTCGTAATCCAATTTAAACTCAATCTTTTTAACCCTCTAACCGGATAGCACGGAAAATTCCGTCAGTGTAAAAATGCTTCGAAAATGGACTGCACGGATTTTTCTGCCTTCAAATAACGTTTTCAAAAGCGGATTAGCCGCACTTTTCTGAAATCCTTTCCCCCTTTTAAGGTTTAACATCTTGAAAGATAATGAGGGACGGAGGAAGCAACACAGCAGGAGTTTTATGGCTCGCAGGGAACCCCGTGTTTTGACCCTGGGGCAATCGTAAAAAAATCGAAGGAAATTTCTTTAGACCCCAGGAAGTGTTAATTTGTTTTACCTCGTTTTAAAGTTTTGTAAAGTCCCAACGCATAAGTAAAATATCTTACAATTCCCTTTTGGTTTCATATTAATTTGAAACTGTAACACAAGTTGGGGCGTGTCAGTGCAATCTGCTATTTTATATAGTTAGACAAATTATCTTTTTTTAAGTATATTCTTTCGCTTCATTTTTCTTATTTTAATCAATGCTTTCAGTTTTTGAAACATGATTATTTTATCATAAGATACCGAAAAAATTAATAAAACACCAAACTCTTTAAAATTTGGAACCTTTTCAATTTTCCAACCACTAAAAATGAATAAATTTAAACTTCATCAAATCATTTTGAAACATTTTCTTACACTTTGATAAAAATAATAACGAAAAAAAAAAAAAACTAATTAAGATTTATTAGTTTTTTTTTTTTTTTTTTTTTTAGATTTCAAAGCCTAAGTGTTCAGGGAAGTTTAAGTACAGTGCCTGGTTATATATTGTTAAAATACACCGAATTATATTGAATTTTAAGTGCTTGAACTTCAGTTTACATCAAAGACAACATGAATGAAGATTTTCACACATTTTTTTTTATAACTTGAATGTTTGAATAAATGGTAATCAAAAATATACGGAAACATTTACAGTAGACATTTATGCATATAAATAAACATAAAATCAATTTTAAATTCGAGCTATTGAAAAACATTCGAATTATATATTGTTCAAAAATATCTATTTATACAAAATACCTCAACATTTATCTTTTTTAAAGGCTAACTGAATAAGTAATTAAAATCTGGATATTTTTTGAAATCTCGAACTTATAAAGCTAGAAATTTTATGTTAGAAATTCCATTTGAAATTTCGAAAAAAAAAATGCATCGCGCAGTTAAAAATTATTTACCATAAGTTTTTGCAATTGTTTGAGTATAATAAAAATTTCAAATTTTATTATATATAGCTTCTTTGGTATCTTTTAATATATTTCGGCCACGGTAGCCGAGTGGTATAGGTATCGGAACGTGGCTTGCTTTGTCACGAGTTCGAGCCCAGTACCACTAAAGACCCGCCGTGTAGGGCAGCGATGCACGTTAAATCTGTCGAGATCTGAAACGTCCTCCCGTTGGTGTGGTGTGGTAGTTAGGAGAGGGGGGTGCCAGCTCAGGTGTCGTCCACGTCACTTGACCATGGTTCAAAATTACGTGGTCCGTCGCCAAAAGCCCTCGTGTTGCTGAACAGTGCGACGTTAATATTCAATCATTCATTTAATATATTTCGAAGATTTCATACAATTCAGTTGAAAACCGCATGCTAAGAGCAAAAAATATGCTAAAAAAATTGATGAATATACAATTACAAAAAATTCTTACATAGAAGCAAAAACTGAGTAGCTAAAGCGTAGGAATAAAAAAATTTTGAGTATATCTGAAGTAGATTTCGGAAATATTTATTTTAAAGTTTAGAAAATTTGTGTGCGTTATGTTATACTTAATATTAATTAAATGGTTAAAAAAATAATGTGTTAATATTAGTCATGTAATCGTTTGATGACACATTCATATACTAATAAAAATTATCATGGTCATTGATGCGAATGTCAAGAATTTTATGTAATTTTAAATTCAGACATTAAGATATTGATGTAGAAAATATAAAACGATCATCTAAAATACATGAAAAATGCAGTCTGCTATAAAATGATCTTGACAAACAAAATCCGGCATTTTCACTTACTATGGCAGAGCCGGCTTAGTCAGGGGCGATCTGGAAAACAGAGAGAACCGCGGTTTTGATGGATGCCGCTCTAGCTTTTAAAGCTCCCAGGAAAAATTATATATATATAAATTACAAATGCAAAAATAAATCTTGTAATTTTCCATACATTTTTATAACAACGAATTGTGGAATTGGCTTCCAATACATTGTTGTGTTTGACAATATCTAAGGTAACTAACCCTACTTTAGATAGATTTGTACTACTTTTTCGTAACCGTATTCCTTTTAAAATTAATTCGTGCATCCGAAATACACCTTTTGTATACCCTTAAAAATTTATGTAAACTATAACGGTTAATTTTAATTTATGCAACTTGTGAAATGTTCGTAATTAACCATTTCCGTCTAAACAGTTTACATGAAAAAAAAAGTTTGGACTCCCTCATTCATTAGGGAATTATATAGGATTCTAACATTAAGTTTTATTTTTCACCGAATAGGGTCGAGTGGTAGTGTATCGTGCTTCCACACCACAGGTCTGGGGTTCTATTAACGGGCTGCGCAAGGTCGACTCTGCCTTTCATCCCCGCTACATTGGGTCGATAAATGAGTACCAAGCTTGCTTCGGGTCTTAAACACTGAAGGTCTCTCTTCAGACAGACCACCAAATCGGGACATCTGTTCATGCACCTCAGCGTCCAATGGTCACGTGTATTATGATGGGCACAGTAGTTCCTGGCCCTCATGGATTGTTGTGCTTCTGAGTTTGAGTCTTAAGTTTGAGGATTACCTCACTTTGGGGATACCCCTTAGATAAACAGATTTAGCTTCCTTATGACTGTTCGACTACCATGGTCACTCTATTTTTTAATGAAAAGAACTGATGGAAATAAATAACTTATTTGGTTTAGTATTTTTCTTAAGCAAAATGTGCTTAACCCAGTGCTTCTCAAAGTTTCCATATTCGCGACCCAATATGCAATCATGATTTTCATTGCGCCCCTCATATAATAGCAGTGTATTGAATTCAATAACGCTATACTTCGATCCTAAGCTATACGATACGACCTTAATTCCACTTAGTGCCACCGGCGTATAAAAACGTCTCGCCCAACCACAGTACCCCACACGTATATATACGTCTTTCCGACGTCTTATGATGTTTTGCTATTCCTAAAATTACTCGGAAGGCTTTGGAATGCAACCCAAATACCTTTACAATGTTTGCGAAGGATTGACTTCTTTCGGATTATTTTTGCTTCTCCGTTGCTCCCCCAATGCGTGGAAAAGGGTTGGCATTGGAATCAGCACTTATTATAAACCGTACAAATGATGCCATGATTCAACTGGTTCTTAACTTAGTAAGTGTGTACATCCATAAATGTAATATATCAATGCAAATGTGTATTTTATTTTTGATTATGTCAAAATGTATGTTGTTTGTTTACTTTCAGTAAATTAATCAATTTTTTTTTAAATAATCTTTTGTTTTTGACTTTTCAATAGGCTCGCGCCCCCTTGTAGAGTTGTCACGCCTCCCAAGGGGCCACGCCCCAGTTGGAGAAACGCTGGCTTAACCCATACAAGCTTGAATTGTTTTGTATTGATGCCTGAAAATGAATCTTGCACAACATCTCTTGTACATTCATTCGATGGCATGTTTGTAGTACATGTTTTTTAAATAACCGGTAGGTCAGTATTTTGTTGGGTTGTTACAAAGAACTTGTTGCTTTGCTTATTATATTTTGGCCCTGTATTATTCTGAAGTTGAAATGTGTTTTTCACGAAATCAGGGGTCAAACTAATTACAAGACGTGGTTCGGGACAGGATATTTTCATTTAGACTCCCCCTAGAGTGTCATAGCCTTGCTGGAAAAATCCCTTATTTCAATCATTAGGAAGATAGTATTAACACCGAGGACCTGAGCAATTTATTACGGAATAATTATGCTAAATTTACATGGAAATTGTTTTGCTTGACACTAACACTTGAGCATTAAAAATAAATACGGGTTTCTCTCTTCATAATTATTCATATAAATATTTTTTTTCGATTTAAAATTTAAAAAGTTAGAATATCTTTTCAGCATAGTGCAATATTTATTGGGAGATTCCTAGGAATCTTTAAAAACCTCTTTCATCAACTCTTCTGTCCTTGGGGTTTAGCACCTGCAACAAAAAAAAAGAGCCATTATTGGTGCTGAGTAGAAACTCAAATCATTATTAATACATGATTATATAAAAATAGAGGAATTTCTTTATTCTGTGGATTTATTTGTAGATGGACATGGTTACGTTTTTTGAAATTTTTTCCTGACGCATTTTCCTCCGTTTGAAATTATCGGGCAAGTACATGAGTTTTTGTTCTCTAAACCAGTGCTTCTCAAACTTTCAGTACTTGTGACCCAATTTTCATCGCACCCCCTCCATATAATAACAATGTGTGGTTGCACGAACTGAAGCTAACTAATTTAACTCTCAGTTTCTTTGCTTTCCTTTGGGCCAACACTTATGATTTATTCAATACTTTTTACTTTTCTGTAGAATATTGTGTTATTATGAATCTTTTCTAGTGACAAACAACATTAAATTTCATTTACTATATTATGAGATGTGCAACATCGTTTTGACTAACATCTACAATATTCTGAACGCGCATCGTTGATATTTAATCTCTTTCTCCAACCCAACTTACATATCGCCAAAAATGTATTAAATGCAATAATAGTGTACTTCGACGCTAAAGCTTCAATGCGAGTTTAATTACAAACCATCACAAATTATCAACATAATTATTAAATTTTCTATGACAAGCCCAGGGTGTCACTAGTAATTATTTAACTTGTTATTTATTTAGGATTGATGAATTAATAATCAAATACATTATGTGGTACTGATACATTTATAAGTATATTATATCAATGTAAATATGTATTTTATATTTTATTATGTCAGAATATATCTTGTTTTGTGTGCTTCCTTTCAATAAATAATTTTTTTAAGTAATCTTTTATTTTTAACTTTTTGATAGGCAAGCGCCCCCCTGGTACAATTATCATGCCCTTCTAGGGGAACGCGTCCCACAGTTTGAGAAACGGTGCTCTAAGCCAGTGACACCCCCCCTCCCCAAGCCTCGGATCGGTACAGGTCCGTGGATCAAATGGTACCGAGGGACCCAAGGGGCATTAAATTATTAATTACTGTGGTGTATTTCTCGAGTGTGTGCGACTTTCCATTGAAATCCCTATTTTCCATATTAAATCCCTCTTCATTCAATTTTTGATGTAACTGTATTTTATTCGAAGGCATATTTAAATACAATAAAATCAAAATTATTGTATCAAAACAAGCTAAAATATAAATAATCGCCTCCTTCATCCTCCCCCGCTAAAATTATCAAATGTTGACCAGCACTGCTCTAAAGCGTTATATATAAACGCTAAGGTATCTTTCACATGATAGCAAATATTGAATTGAACCAAAAAAAATATTAATCCCAAATGATGAAAACCTCCTATGCAACGAATATTCTTTTCCTTAACAAAATTTAGTGTGCATTGATTTAGTTTTAGTAATATATACATAAAACAGTGAAAATTAAGACGAGAATGAATAAAGCAATAATTAATAAAATAATAAACTACAAATTAATTCCTGTTTCTATTTTTCATCTATGAAAATCTCTGTTAGCCTGAGAAAAATCATGTTGCATTTATTGTTTACCGTTAAAGCTGATAACAGGAAGCTTTTGCAATAAAAGCAGGAATATTTCAAGGGAAAAAAGTAATATATATATATATATATATATATATATATATATATATATATATATATATGTAAAAATAAAAGAAGTCTATATTCTTACTAAGAAACAGCAAAGGAAAATTTTATTTTAGCTACTTTTTTCAAATAAATACAATTAATATAAATATGTATTTACATATGACAGAATCACAATGTTGAGGGGCAATTAATTTTTATTAATTATCATTCAGTATCGTATTGTCATCCAAAACAATCGTGCTTATAAGATTTCAGTTTAACTGAGCGAGAAATAAAATAAAGCGAGAAAAAAAACTTTTCCAGTTTTGACCCAAGTCGCTAAAATGAAGCCAACGTGACTGTATCTAATTTTTTTAAATAATTAGTTTCAAAAATTAATTTTTTAATTAGTTATAACTAAATCATCGTATTGTCACCCCAAACAATCGCGAATAGCAGTGGTCTTCAAACTTTTACCTATAATTAAATCTTGCTGAAAGGGAACCCATTTTACCTCAGGCCCAAAAGGGAAATCTCCTGAAGGGCCTTCCTCGTTCTAGAACTGTTATGGAATGCAGAAGTGTGTGAATGCTGAAGGGAACTACTTTTGAAGGTAATAACTGTCACATAGGACTGATTCTGTACGTACATTGATTTATTGGACCAGTCTCGTTTCTTTTGTGTCAAACCTCGAGGAACTCACTCGCCTTATGCTAGCGCTAAAATATTGTTTAAGAATGGAATGTTCGGTGGTTTAGTGAAGTAAATTATAGTTCTATATATTCGCTATAAAATTTGCATATTCAGAAATTTTCCCTTAGATTAGATTAATCTTTTCATAGATTATGAATGATGATTTTATTAGAATTTCAGTTACAAGCTCTATGCGTGCTTTGATTGCTATTCTGTATTTATATCTCCATTTAGAGAAAAGTTAAAAAAGTTCCTTGTAACCTTGAAAACTTTGATTTTTCAATTCCTAATATTAGTTCAATTCCTACTATTAATATCTTGTTCAAATTTTCAACCACTTATAAAATACTTTCTATTCATCCATTCAAGTTCGAATACATTTTTCTGAACTTGTAATGGATGACACTTGATGTTTAAGTTCTTGATGTTAAAGACACGGTTTTTTCATATACTTATTCAAATTAAAAGTGAATAAATAATAAAAATAATAGTCCGACACCCTATACAAAAAGAAAACACGCTCTTTGTGTCCCTGTAGCTCAATGGATAGCGCATTGGACTTCTAATCCAAAGGTCGTGAGTTCGAATTCCACCTCGGATGGCCTAATTTCTGAGAGTGTGATTTTTTTTTACTATACTATTTTATTAGAATTATTAAATTTACTTAATGAATAAATTTTTACAAACAAAAATAATTGACCAATACCATAGATAGAAAGGAGAAAATCGCTTTCTATTTTGCCCCTTAATATTGTGATTCTGACATATGTATATACGTATTTATATTAATTGTAATTGTTTAGTAAACAGAACTAAAATAAAAAAATTTCCTTGCTGACCTAAGTAGGAATTGATTTAAATTTATATATATATATATATATATATATATATATATATATATATATATATATATATATATATAAACTTCTTTTGAAAATAAAATATGTATTTGTGTGCATGCGTACATCCACCAACACATGCATTCGAAAAGCTATCTTATTTTCCAATCGAGGTATGAAATTCTACCGATTTATGTTTGCATTTGTTCTAATAAAACGACCACAGATTTTTAACGATTACATTCAATTTCATGTTCTTTTTTTCTACAATCATGTTTGAGCTTGCTGAATTGTATTCGGAGCAAGAGTATATCAAATGACTTATAGCAAACTAATACAACCATCACTCTGGGATTTTTTTTTCCTTTGCGCGTCATGTGTTTCTTATTTGTAAGGCAAAAATTACTTGACTCATTGTTTTGATGAGTACAAAAAAAGTCATTGCAATAATGATTTCAGTAAGCTCTTATTGTTTTTTTCAATGCAGTGTAGAAATAAGTAAAGGGACGGCATCATGAGTGATTTCATGAGATAGAATTTTAGGTGTATATGCTGCTGATATTTGTAAGTGGATTCTGATTATTGTCTTTCTATAAATATAAGAACACGAAAAAAAATGACAAAAGAACATCTTTTTTAATTGTATTATAGAAAAAAATAACGCTTTACCAAGTAAGAACTTTTAGTATCATATATATTCGAGTGTGGATTCTGTAGCAATCTACGCGAATATACATGAGAAAAAAAAATTTTTTTCATCAATTTTTTTTATGGAATATTATGTTTATGTTGTAAAAAAGAAAATTGAATTTTTCTTTACTAGTGCGAAAAAACGCGGTCGTGATGAAATGAATTTCCTCACATAAGCAAAGATTGCATTTTAAATTGTTCCACTGGCTAATGAATTCCGAATCATGAGACCGCCAATGTAAAATGGCTTATGGATGTCCAATTTGACGGAATGAAAATAAATTTAAAACAGGAAGTACTTTATAAGTATAAATACATGCATGAAGCTGTAATTGCTCACACTACCCCCAACAACATTCCCCCCCCCCTTTGATTCTGAACCGCACTCGATCTTCAGTAACATTAGAGGTTCGGTTTAGATTCGAGTAAATGTTGGAATATGCATCGTCTTTGTCCTGTTAACTGTTCAACTGTATATAAAGGAGTCTCATCACGATATCTCCGGAACTACAGACTTGAAATTTGGATGGCCCGTTCTTTTCATAGAGTAGTGATCCGCTAAGAATGGATTTCAAGAAGGGGCGTTATAGGTAATTACTTTCATTTTCATACTATTAGACGTAGTCTTGAAATTTAACAGGCATTTCCTTTTCATGGATTAGAGATCCAATAAGAACAGGTTTTTCGAAAATCGATCCCCAAGGAAAAGGGGCGTTATATATAAATATTTCCGTTTTTGAATAATTAGATCTACAGATTTCAAGTTTGACTTGCAGATTCTTTTCATGAAGTAAAGATCCGCTACAAAAGGGTTTTGCTAAAATCGAACCCTAAGAGGGGGTTGTGAGGGGTTAAGGGAGTTGTTCCCGTTTTTGAACTACTATACCTACAGACAAGTTCTTTTCATGAAGTGAAGATCCGCTGTACAAAAGAGGTTTCGCAAAAATCAACCCTTAAGGGGAGATGTTAAGGGACGTTGTAGAAAAATATATTACTGTTTTTAAACTATAGGATTTACACACGTCAAATTTGGCAGGCATGTTTCTTTCACGAAATAGAGATTTGCTACAAAAGGAGTTTTGGGAAAATTAATCCTGAAGGGGGTTGCGAGGGATGAGATGCATTCCTGGTTTTGAGCTATAAGAACTGCAGTCTTGAATTTTCGCACACAGGCTCTTTTCATGAAGTAAAGATTCACAACATAACTGGTTTTGCGAAAAGCAAACCATAAGGGGGATTGCGATGGGTTAAGGAGCGTTGGAGATAAAATATATTCCCGTTTTTGAATTATTAGCTCTACAGACTTGAAACTTGACAGACATGTTGCTTTCACGGATTAGAATTCCTTTAAGAACGGGTTTTTGCGAAAATCATACCAAAGGGGGGGGGGAGATTGAGAAGAGTTCAGTTGGGATATGGATAAAAATTCCTGTTTTTGAATTGTTAGAAGCATATGCTTAAAATTTGGTAAGCAAGTTTATTTTGCAAAATAGAGATCCACTGAAAACGGACTTTACAGTAATCAAATCCTATGGGGAAAGGGAGCGGAGACGTATTTATAAAAGAAGTATTTCCATTTTTGAACTACTAAACCTGCAGCAACGAAATTCGGTACGAATGTTTTATTTGTTGAATTGAAATCTGTTAAGAACGGGTGAAACGGAAATCGACCCTCAAAGGATTGATAAAAAAATTTCCCCGTTTTTGAACTATTTCATGTAGAATTAAAATTTGTCAAACATGTTGATTTTGTTGAGTAGAAATCCATTAAAAATGTGTTTTGTGAAATCCTTTTGAGGGAGAGGGTGACGGGAGCTGTAAAGTTAATGGTACTTCAGTTTTAGATATTATTATTTAGAAATCCTGTCTCTCTCTCCTTTTTTTCTAAATCAAGAGGTGAGAGTTAGAATAATGTTTTTTAATACAATCAAGCGGTTAATTCTAGGACTTAAATATAAATAATTTATACTTGTACAAATAGTATCTATTCATGAAAACCCAGCGAAGCAGGCAGGTAGCAGCTTTGTACTGTGAATCTCTAATTTTGCACGGGAATCGAATGGTTTCCAACATGTCCTATCGTGTGGCACGCTGAGACCTGTTGGTAGATTCCCACCACAGCTACTGGTCTAAAACTAGACTAGACGAAGCATTTAAATTTTAATCTTTAAAAGCTTTTAAAAAGACTTTTAAAATGTTAAAAATAACGAACCTTTTGAATATGAAAAAAGATTTGATCAAATACTTGGAAACATTTTAAGTAGCACAAAACGGATTAAATAACACCAGGGCCGGCGCTAGCAGTTTCGCCGCCTCGGGCAAAGAGGTAAAATGCCCCCCGTTTATAACAAAAATTAAAAAAAAGATAACCTAAGCCCTTCCCAACGCTTAATGGTAAAATAAAACGTGAGCAAAAAAATTGCTATCAATAATGTTGAAGTTTTGATTAGCAAAAATTACTAATTTATTAATTTATGTTTTTGGCACTAAATTAAAATTACGGTTGCACAGAAAAAAAGAAAAGAATTATTTGTAGAGTATAATTATAATATGTAGATATTAAAAAAAAACTAAAACAAATTATAGAGCCACTAAATATTAAAACTTAATTACATATTAAAAATACATTTAAACCGAGAGTTAAACTTAAAAGTATTTTTTTCCTCATTTTTAATTCTGAGAATTTTTTTTTATATTTTCTTTAGTCAGTTCATGTTCAATGGATATTGTCAAGCCGTTTAGCCGATCCTCGGTAGTTGTGGAGAGTAAAAAATTTTTAATTCATTTTAATTTGGAGAAACTCCTTTCTCCACTTGCCACACTTATTGGGAGATATCCTTAAGACTATACCGAGATTTGGAGCACAATATGGATTTTAAAATCTCGATTGGAAATTCTTTTTTATTTAGAAAAACCAAAACCGCTACTATCTTGTCTGCCAGGTCCAGCGCGTTTATATTTGATGAATTCCCATCAGTTAACACTGTTTCTAGATCTTTACAATACTTTAGTTCGTCGTTTTGAGGAGTACCTTTTAAATCACATATATAAATAACGAATGTACTCAAAAGCTCATTAATGTTTTGCATTTTAAATGAACTACTATCGTCCTTTATAAGCGACTAAAGAAATTATTTTTATACGAGAGACAAGTAATATTTTTTCATTTGAATAACAATGTCAATTGAAAATGTTTTAAGACGATTTCGGTACATTCAAGCTACAAAAACACACATACTTAAAAATGTTACTCAACATGAAAATATTCTAATAAACTGATGACATTTATATTTATGTATGTTAAACGAAAAATAAATAAATAAAATTGAAAAAGCCCAAATGTAGCAAAATAATTTTATTTCACTTTATCTTACGCAAGGATTAATATTCCTGGGTATTAAACCTTAAAAATCTAAAAGAGAATTTGAAAATGAAAATATTGTTACCTCTTCTGTTGTACGACTTTATCTTGTCTGCATAAGCACAGGAAGTTAAAAGAATTAGTTCGAAAGTCAAATTGGCACAAGATTCCCCCAGTTTTCTTGGAAAAAGGGTCTTTTTCTCAGGGTAATTCTGCCCCTTTCTTTTCACTTATAAAACTTGACCGTGCTTTCTATCTCTTCTGTTGAGACTGCCGAAATCTATCTCTTTAAATAGTACCCAAATTCACGCATACAAAGCAGTAAAGTTGTAGGAAATTAGTTGAAAGAGAAGGAACCGGATGCCGCAATTCTTCTTTATCCCCTCTCTCCCTTTTCCCCATGAGACCAGCGTGGGAAACACGGCTTTAAATACTAGTGAATACTCGTTAAAAAATACTCTAGGAAACGTGAATGTTTTGCATACACATTTTTAATTTTTTTCCTTCGAATTTTATTTTGATTCGTCAAACCCCTGGGTATACCTCGTGGAACCCCAGGGTTCCATGGAACACAATTTGAAGGCGACTGTTTTATATCAATGGATTAATGTATTCTCTATTGGGCGTTTTTCAAAAACCATTTTAATAAAAAAATTTTAAAAAATAGAAAAGACTTAAAAAAGAAGCACTAAAAAGTATAAAATTATTTTTAACCGATTTCACACTGGAGTAATGTAAAGTAAATTCATATTTTTTTTAAAATCAGGTGTCTTATGGTTTTTTTTTTTTTTTTGAAAGTAAACTTGATTTAATCGGAAAACTTTAATTTTTTCCACCTCTTAATATTAACCCCAAAGGCGAAAGGGGTAGTTTTTTAAGTTTTAATTTTGCAATTTATTTGGATTCCTTGTGGCTTTATTCACATCAAATTTTAATTATTTTCGGAAACTTTTTTTTTATCAACCCCTAAAAGTTACCCCCAAAATTAAGGGATGACATTTTAAACCACTGGTAACATACCTTATCAAGCAAAAAAAAAAAAAAAAAAAAAAAAAAAAAAATGGTGCGTGGAACGCCACGCGATAGAAGTGAAACTTCTTTGGCGACGTTGGAACATTGATTATTTGCTCTAATATTCCAAAATGATCTAATATTCCAAAATGACCATGCACATGTCTCAATCGCCAAATTTGCATGAAAAGTATTCGCGGCGAATTGAGTCTTTCAGATACCAAATTCAAAGTAGAAAAATATGCTGGAATTTCTGGGTATACAAAACTATTATATTTTGATAAATTTGGTATACTTTTCCTACTTAAACTTTGTAGGTAATTGTAACATTCTTTAATGTCTTCTAAATTAATTCCTAGTAAAATATTTTTCCGCTCAGCAACAGGCGTTCTCAAATCATCTCTTAACCATAATCTATCACGAATCAAACACCCGTGATCGAAAGGATTATCAACGAATAGCTTTTGAAAATCTTTGTGAGCATTTTTATGGGTGAGTGAATATTAACGGCGCACTGTTCAGCTACACGAGTGCTTTTGGCGACGGACTTCGTAATTTTGAACCATGGTCAAATGATGAGGACGTCATCTGAGCTAACACTCCCCCCTCTCCTAACTACCACACCAACGGGAGGATGTTTGAGCTCTCAACTGATTTAACGTGCATAGCTCCCCTACACGGCGGGTCTTAGGTGGTACTCGGCTCGAACTCATGACACGCCAGCCCCGATCTGATACTTTGACCACTAAGCTACCGTGGTTACGCATTGTTATGGAAATCATAGTCTTTGTAACGTAAGATAGAATTTATTATCGATTCACATGCATCAGTTCCAACACGCACTAGACTTGTTGAGGGTTCTGTAGTTGACGGCACAGGGTGGCTCACAAAGTCCGTATTAATCTGTGCTGTCATAGGAAGAGTCTCAATAGCATTCCCATTCCTTAAACTCGGCATTAAGAGAGTATTTTGCAATGTTTTTTTCCATGCTTGATATTCTCTCATCTATACTCTGATGGAGATTTGACAGTAACACTGGCTGAATTTGCACTATTTTTCTGGTTTTTTTTTGTCACTTTTTCGACTGGACTTGCTGCTAGTCTTTCTTTTCTTTTCTTTTTCACGAAACTCTTTTCGACTTTGTGCACTTGATTTAGGCATTCTGACTAGAATTAATGATAATTCAACGCAAATGAAAATTAAAGAAATAAATTAACCACCGAACACATTGCCATGTAGCCAACAATCTAAAGAAAATTTCAAAAAGGCACGCTTTTGCTGCGAGAGCTATTTTGTCTACACCGTAATGCTCCCATTACAACTGATAAAACCGCTGATTATGTTCCCGGGTCTGGGGAAAAGGACCCCTAATCGGAAGGGGGCAATTATCCAACTTTTTCACCAGTATGACACAAGTCACGCAATGTCCCCCTTACCCTCCTCTGGCTCTCTCCTTACCATGGCAACAATTCGGGAGGATGGGGAGGAAGAGTACTTCCGTTCGCTTTTTCACTGTTACGCAAAACTGGGCAATTTTCTCATTCACTCTCGAGCGCAAAAAAGTTTCACTTCAAAAATCATTCAAATCGGTTGAGATATGCCGAAGTAATCACCGGACAAACATAAAAAAAAATTGACCGAATTGATAACCTTCTAATAAGAAATTTCGTAGGTTCTTTCGCTTCAAATACAACATGCCATAAGTATAATCCAGGTACAATAAAGTCACCACTTCTTTAATGGTTAAAGAGTTTTTTATTCCAGAGACAGCCACACACAACACAAAGCAACATAAAAAGAAAAACTATGTACATTTGATCTACCCTTTCGCCATTTTCGATATCCCTCCGCCATGTTGTTGACTTCCTTCTCGCTCATCTTTTTCACCTCCTTCTCTCAGGAGTGGGTCAAGACAGCGCTCTGCACCCAGATAAAGTTTTTTGTAATGCAGTGCTATCGCCATCTGTTGTCCAAAATATTATTTATTTTTGTGAATATATCTCGTGATTATTTATCAAACCTCAGTTTAATTTGCAATTTATTTAGTTAATGAAAATAATTTATTGTATTATAAAAAATAAATATGATTTAAAAGCCAATTTTTTTTAAATTATGTAAATTTTATTAGAATATCTACGCTTTTGCTTTGCATAAAGAATCTGTTTCAATTTTTCACATAGTTAGTGTTTTGTTTGTTCAAACTGTTTATGGTAATTTTATCAAAATTAGGGCTTAAATTTCTGTTTTATAGATAACCTTTTAATTGAAATTAATGTTATAATTTCTGTTTCAGTCTCACACACACAGTTTTATATTTGTTTATTTCTCCTTACTTATGATTGTAGGGGACATAAGTTATATGATACTGTGACTCAAAAGTTAGTTTTTCAGCTAAAGAATAATTTGTGAAGCTTTTCCTAACAGAATTTATTTATTCACCAAAAAATCTTTTACACAGTTTCTTTGTGTCAGAAAAAACATTGCTTTTCTTTGTTAATTGACACATTCTAAATCTTGCTTATTCTAACAATAAAGTAGAAAATCCCTCTTTATGTCAATTGGTGTTTACTAGATTTTCACTCCATGTTGCTGTATTTGGCCTCATGGTTTTGATGGAAAGAGAGTTAACATTGTTTATCAAGGAGGGTTTCACTGAAACTATCGATGTAGTTGAATGCACAACAAAGTTATTTTCTGATGCACTTTAAAATTCAGTGTTAATGCAATTTCTGTCGTGTGGCATCATGATTTTTCTTTCTAACAATCTGTTCTTCATATAGATTTTTGAAGATTTTACACATATACATTGTAAACATTTGTTACATATGCATATATTTCTATGACATTTCCTTTGATTGGAAAAAAAGGTTATTTCTTTTCTTCCTTCACATACAAATACCATGTTCTCATCGTTACAGGAAAACACATAACATTTTTTGAAATATATATTCCATTTACACCATTTGTGATCCAAAAATGTTTGTAGAAAAAAGATGCAGCTTGATAGGATTTTCTAATTTTTCTTTGGATTTCTTTACAATTCAGTGTTGGTGGGATTTTACGTCTCATGTCATCACGGTTCTACTTTGCCTCTGATAATAGGTTTCTCCTTTAGTTTTATGAAGATCATGTGCTTTATACATATCTTACTGCCCATATATATTTCAATGATCTCATTGTAGTTATTTACCATTGTATTTCCTCATTTGTTTGCTCTTTGCAACAGAATTACAATGATTTTATATTGAAATATTGCAAATAAATATTGTTTAAAAAATTAATTTTTTATCAACAAAGTTTATTTCACTCATTAGGTTTATTATGTTTTTTTCAACGTAGGTCTATTTTAGAGTTTTTTCTTTTATTTTGGTTCTTACTAATTTAATTTTATCACTATTGTATTACATTTAAATTTTATTTTAAATGTAATACAGATGTTAGATAGTATTACATCCATTCCTCATACAATATTAATTTAATGCTACGGAAAATTTAATTAAATTACAATGTAGGCTTATTTTATCTATTTTTAAAAATTTTAGTTTGTATTAATTTACTTTTTTCCAGTTGAAGGCTTCCTAATATATAAATTATTTATGATAATAATTTAGTAAAATGGTTTATCACATAATTAATTTTTTCTTTTGGTTTATCTCTTTCAGGTTATTTCACTCATAGTTCCCATAGCATAAACATACTTCTGTTATAATTTTTATTAATATTTTCATTGATTCATTTCTATTTACCTTTGCAGAATGTTAATTTCCTCTCTTACATCCAAACATATATTTTTATGAAATCATTCTTTCTGTAAGGCCAAATTGTAATTAAAATAAAATTATTTATAATGTGGACACTCATTAAAAAAATTATTTTTAATTTTTGTCTTGCAATGGCTCTACCCTCTTTAAAAAATATCATGTTGCTATGAAAAGCTGAATTTTATTTATTTTAAAACTTGAAAAAGCCTGTGCACCGCCCGGCCATGCAGCTAGTATAAAATAAATATGACCGAAAAAGCCAAATTTTTTTGAATTATGTAAATTTCATTAAAATATCTACACTTTTGCTTCGCATGAAGATAAATTAAAGCATATATAAAATATTAGAAACATAAAACCTTAAGTTATATATAACATGCAAACTAATTCACCTAGATTTAGCTTCTATTTATTTTTTTCTAAAGAATTAGGTAATATGTCAACTTATCAAGTAATTTTTTAAAAGTATCCTTTAAAAATAACTCTTAACGATACTTTAAAAAATATAATATATATATTAATACATATAGTAATACAATATAATATAAATACATACATAACTATTTTCTTTTTAACACACACTCATAATGATATATTGAGATAAAATATAATCACCAGAATATCATATTTTAATTGCATATTTATGCCAGTAGTTAAATGTGTACGACTTGAAAGAATAAAGAATCACAAAAATGAAAATAAATTAATCTTATTTATTAACTAAACTAAGCACAGGAACCACCAGTTAGGAATTATTTATTTTGATTGTAATAAGTATGGTCAAAATCTGTATTGTTGGATGTAATTTCTTGTGAATTTAACAGTAATCCTTCTTTAATATTGTTTACTTCTTCAGTAGTTGGATTTTTGAGTGTACTGGCAGTGAATCTTTTTCTTCGTGTTGAGAAATATCCAAGTTGTTTTTAAACTTCTTTTTTATATTTATAATCCAGGATTCCATCATTTTAATTCTTTTATTATTGTGCTCTTTTTTGTTATAGAAAATATTTAATATACTATCTAGGTTCCTGTGAATTTTATTATCTTCTTCTGGTGTACACTCGTGTTCATCAATAAGAGCAAGAATGCTTTCAATTTTTCTTTTTTTGGATTCACGGCCATCATTATTAGTAGATTTAGAGCTACATGGTAAAACATCAAATGTTTCTTTTAAAATATCATTTTGATTTAAATTTTCTTGTATTTCTTCATTACGTGTATCATCATTTAAAAACATTTGGGCAACTTTATGAATGTGTGCTTGCAAATATTTCCTCTTATTAAACTGTCTACACAAGTGCATGCATAAGAATGAATACAAATTTTGCAGGCAGTACATTTAATGTTACATAATCTATGGCATTCTTCTTCTTTCTTGCATATTAAATAGTTGGAATGATTAGATTCAATTTTCCACTTGTTATCTGCTAATTTTTCAATTCTATTACTTTGAATCTCTAGACTTAATCTGTGGCTATTCACAATTTTTGATAGTTTATCAGAGGAAATGGTTTTTTCTTGTAATTTTTATTAAACGTTGAAATATTAAGTTTCTTACAAGTTTTAAGAGACCATCTATTGCAACATCTAATCTCTTGACATGTTTTCCATCAAAATAATGGTACTTAATTTTTTTATGAAGGGACTCCAAATACATGTTTGTATTTATGCCCAGACCCTTTCTGTAACAATAGGCCCATTTTATAGGTCTCTGAGCATAATTTAGCTGGAAATATTTTCCAAATTCAGAAGTATCTGGGTCATTTAATAAGTAATGAATTGCTTCATTAAGTTAGAAAATGTTTCTAAACATAGTTCATCTTTCACTGCCTTTAATGCTTTATTAACAATTTTTCTCTTTTCATGATTTTTAATTTTGTTTAAATTTTGGTGCCAGTTTCTTGTGACATGCCAAGCACACAATAAGACATTTTTAACTGTACCCATCACATCACTCCAAGCATTATAAAATGCTGGAGCATCATCCGTCATAAATGTTGTAGTTTCAATTTTACCCACAGCATTTTTAATGGCACTAAAATAAATCCTGAATACTTTTTCAGAACTTCTGTTCGAAAAACAAAATGCCACAGGTATTCCATTTTTATGTTCATCCACTACAAGAACTGAGTATAAATAAAAATCATAGCTGTGTGTGTGTGTTGTTTAGCCCATGTGTTCCATCAATACAAATTTTGTCCTTTCCATATTTTGTAATCATTTCTTTCTGAAAATCTGTCATGATTATGAGGACAAAATCTTCATCTTTTAAACAATAGTCATTCCCTGATTGTCCCTGCTCTTTGAAAAAAAACAATACAATTTTCTCCATTATTTTTCATTCCTTCAGCCCATAGCTTGACACTCACTGCATCCATTCCATGCCTTTTAACATAACCATTAATATTGAAGTCTCTTTTAATATTATGGATATCCTTTTTTTCGATAAGCATCTTTCTGCCACTGTCAACAGTAATTTCTTCTCTAATATCCTGCAAAAAAATGTTTTCACTAACACCTTCTTTCAATTTTCCTGAAAATAAATAAGCAAAACTAACAATAGTAACTAATAATAATAAAATTAAAAATAATGAAACTCTAATATAAATAAAATACTATACCAGCAATAGCTGTCCTATCGGACTCTGATAACCTTAAGTGCTCCAATTGAGTTTCATGATTTTGATGCTTCGGGAAATAATGCACTACTACATTTTCAGTACTCTGTCTAACTTTTATTACTGCTGGGCAGCTAATTCCAATTTTGGCAGAGCCCTGAGACTTTAAATTCATGAGACCTTTCCCTTTTTGTTTGTATGTCCCACTTCGACAACAGTGATAATTCATCACTACTTCTTCATTTTGAAGTGTTTTACAACCTCTCTGTCTAACATATTTTGACATAGTCTTGTTTTCTTCTTCTTTCCATGTAACAAATTCTATAATGTAAATTAAAAGAAGGTTTACATTTACTAATATAAAATTATGTAAAATTCAGTCTACTACAGTGAAAATTTATAAACTAAATGTTTTTTTAAATGCAACTATTCATACCACTGAAAGCATTGAATTCCTTCAAAATCTCTTCATTTACATCACACTGTTGGTGATCATGAATATTTTTTAAATGCCTTTTCAAACAGAGAGGGCGAGTGAAGACTTGATTACAAAATGAGCAGATTCAGTCTCTACTAGGCACATTCATTTTAGAAAACAATAAGTATGCAAAAATTGATTACAAAAAATGAAAAAACAGATTGACTAATTAAAATAACAAGAAAGATAACAAAACAATTAACAAAATAAAGCAAAAAAAAAAAAACCAAAAGTAAAAATTATTAAAAATGTAAGTAAAATGCAAAAGCACTTCCGCAAAAATCGTTCGACTAATACAGGGATACAAAAATAGCAAGGCAATCAATTATTTTAGTTTCCATATTTCGTAACAGATGGCGCTAGCACTGAATTAAAAAATCTAACTGGGTGCAGAGCGCTGTCTTGATCCACTCCTCTTCTCTCCATCTTTCCTCTCCCCTCGAAAGCCGCGCCACTTATAAAGATTTTTAAACTTCCGGGCGAATCTTACACTCCTCCTTTTTTGAAGTCGATTAAACATACATGAAAAAGCCTCTTTAAAAAGAAACATTCAGTAGAATCTATTTAAATATTTCTTGAGAAAAACTGAATACTTTTTAATTATTCTACTCACCTTACTTATATAACACAAGTTTAAAAAAGGCCCAGTAAACGGTTAAAAGCGTGTGAAAGCTTGTCAGGACTGATTTTTCACGCCCACCCGCATTTTCATACATATTTCGGCAAATTAAGACACACGGTAAAAAATTCTATTACAGTACTTTGTATGTGTGTCTATTTATTTAAATTATAATAAAAAGACTGATTTTGTTTATGTTTTAAGCTATTTTTAAGTGGAAATTTACTATACTTGTGAGCGGAATCCTTGTGGTGTGTGGGTGTGAATTTCAAATATTTTGACTTAAAAAATAATTAAAAGTTCGTAAACATAAATATATTAATCTATACACAGTTGACAAAATGATTATTTGTTCACCATTTTTTTCTTCGTTTTTTATGAAATAAATACCCATATGTTAGCTGCGAATTAATCATGATGAAAAATCGGCATTCTCTTCTTATTCCCGTTTCGGAAATCATGGATTGAACACGATTATTCTGACTCCTGCAGCCCTTTTCAGGGCTATACTGACCGAGCAGACTCTTATTCTCTCTACCCCTCTGGAAATAACGTTAATGACTCGGAAATGGCCAACCTTCCCACCGGCATGGAACTGGAATTAGCTCTCTCGCAACGGAACTCAACTAGGACTCCATCGCCACAGACCCAGCTCACACCATGTGAGCAGCTCAAATACAACAAGGCGCAACTGGCAAAAATGGAAACATTCCGCAGATGCAAACAGGCCTGTGTCGATGCACTCATGATGATGCCTGACCACTACCCAGAAGAGCTCTTCTAGGTCCGAGCACTCACGGAGCTGCAAGACGTTGAAGAAACCATGGCACTAGTGATAAGTGACATTGACTCCTTTGAATCTTGTAATATCCCTGGCTGCCCTCATCACAAAAAAACCCCTCAAAATTCTCCTTTGAAAATGACTCAGTCAACCCTCAAAATTAATCCTCATGTTAATAATTCTGGAAAATGGAAAGATAACACTAACTTTGAATATCCCCCACTTAGAAAAACTGCAAGAAAAATAATACTCGATATCCCTGATAACGAGGAAATAAATTCGCCCTGCCACAGGGCGCTCAAATAAATAACCTCGAAAACACAGGTCCAGTCGCCAGCGGAAGCAACCTTGCATCCCCCCGTGAAGTGACCACAAATAACGGCTCGAATAATTCGGCCAATCAGAACGCCCCTCAAAATCAACTCCCGCCACCCATCATGCTCTTCGTCGAAGAGAACTACGAAATCCAAATGGCCGCAATTACCAAGGAATTCCCCAAGATAAGATCCCGCCTAACGGGAGACTTTTTAAAATTGTACACAGACAGCGCAGAAGAACGACGCTTAGTAGTCCAACTTCTTAAAAGACTAAAATTCCAATTTTACACGATAAAGGCAAAAGCTGAACGCGCCATAAAGGTAGTTATCAAAGGTCTTCCGCGAACCACCAATCCAGAAGAAATTAAACAAGATTTAGAAATGCTTGGATACACGCCGGAACAAGTAAATCAATTAATAGGTAGAAAAACTAAACGCACCCTCCCAATCTTTTTAATCACTCTCCCCCGCAATTTAGACAATCTAAAAATTTTCGATCTTAAAACCTTAAGTTACCTCAGTATCAGAGTTGAGGGCTATGATGGTAAGGGTGTAACGCAATGTTACACCTGTAACAATTTTAACCACAGCTCTGAGAACTGTCATTTAAATCCAAGATGTCTCAAATGTGGTGAAAACCACATCACCCGAGATTGCCCCAAAAAACAAAAATTAGAAACTGCATACTGCATTAATTGCCAGATCTACGGGCATATGGCAAAATACAAAGGATACCCCTCATTCCTCAAACCCCCAAAAGGAGCCGCAAAAAACAATAGAAACTCCTATACCAACATTTATAACAGTCTAGTTAGGCCAAATATCTCCTACGCCCAAGCAACTACCGGAACAGTTAACTCTAAAAATATCCCACAGATGGCGACACGCGGACCTGGGTTTTCGGCACAGACTGAGGCCAAAAAACTAAACCCCCCAACTAACAGATATAACAATAATCATTTTCCAAATTTTAATCATAGAAATAACACCTTTAACTTTAAAAATTTGAACAATAGCAATAATTTTAATGTACAAACCACGCTGCAAATAACAATGCATTGTCTTATGCAGCTATCCCAAATCCTCTGCAACAATAATAATTTAAATACAAACCAACAATTAAATCCTAACCAGATGTACGCCCAAATAGAGGCATCATGTAACAATATTAATAATGTATAGTTCCTCCCCGATTGGTCTCAGTTTGTGTTCATGGAACGCAAACGGTTTGTTAAGACGAAATGCGGAATTACGTATCTTTATAGAGGAGCATTCCCCGGTTATTTATCTCATACAAGAAACCCACCTGAGACCCTCTCACACCTTTAATATTGCAAACTACACCTGCCACAGAAACGACAGAATCTCCGACGGACCGCCGGTGGAACTCTGATTCTAGTTAAAAAGTCTCTCAAGCACTAATGTCTCCCCATCCCTCCCCTCCGAGCACTGGAAGCAACTAACATAATACTAACCCCCTCCCCCCCAAGCATGATCCCTTATCTATTAGATGTGTTTATATTCCCTCCTCTTCCGATGAAAATTTATTTACAATAGATATTGAATATTTTATTCAAACCGCTAGTAATTGTATTCTCTTCGGAGATTCTAACGCCTCTCAAAACGCATGGAATTGTAAAAATAATACTAACAGAGGAAGACTCCTCTTTAACTTCGCTAATATGCTCAACTTAAATATCGCCTTTCCCTCTACTCCTACTAGATTTGGTCACAATTCCGCAAACACAATAGACATCGCCCTTATTAAAAACTTCTATTATCCCTTTTTACTATTAACTCCATCGACGATCTTTCTTCTGACCACAATCCAGTATTCTTAAATTTCAACTTCAAACTAGCGGTGGAACCCCCAAATCCCAGAGCGGTTTCCACCGACTGGAATGTTTTCAAAACTAATCTAAATAAGAATTTTTCTCTCTTTGATTTCCATCCTAATAGTATTAATAGCACTAACGACTTAGAGCAAAAAATCATAGAATTCACCGAAGCGGTCATCGATACTCATAGCCACGCCTCCCGACCAATAGAAACAGACCGTAGGAACTTCACTCCACATCATATTAACCAGCTGCTAAAAATCAAAAATTATTTCCTAAACGTTACCTTCAAACCCTCAATCCCATTTTTAAATCTCATGACAATAGAGCACAATCGGATCTTAAAAAAGAACTTGAAAAATATAATAACATTTGGCAAAAAAGACTTGAAGCTCTAAATACCGCAGACAATAGCCTTTGGCGCACGCAAAGATTTTTTAAAAATAAAAGACCAAAAATCCCACCACTAAATTGTGCAACAGGTACGGCAGTCACTGATCAGCAAAAAGCTAACCTCCTCGCTACTAACATTAAAAATAATTTTGTCGAAAATGAACGCGAAAATGATAATTACAATCAAAATGATGAATTAATTAACACTACCATAAATAACTTCCTTTCTACCCCTCCTACCTCCTTCATTGAACCTGCTCTTCCGGACAAAATAATCCGCTATATTAAACATGTTAATGCCAAAAAAGCCCCTGGTAAAGATTCAATTACTAACCGCATGTTAAAAAATTTTCCAATTAAATTAATCCTTATTTTAACAATTCTAATTAACAAAATCCTCAAATTCATTCACTTTCCAGACAACTGGAAAGAAGCCATTATTTTCCCCATTAACAAACCTGGCAAGGATCCCCACCTAGCATCCAGTAACAGGCCCATATCTCTCCTTTCCACTATCGGTAAACTAACCGAATCCATTATCCTTCATAGACTAAAAAATTTCATCAATGAAAATAACCTTCTCAATCCCAATCAATATGGTTTCACTAACAAGCTATCTACCTTACACCCTTTTTTAAGATTAACTGAACATATCTCGGAAGGTTTCCAGAAAAAGAAAAGCACGGGAGCAGTTTTTCTGGATATCCCGAAAGCCTTCGACCGTGTTTGGATTAATGGACTCACTTTCAAACTAATATCCTATAAAATTCCACCCCTACTGATTCACCTCATTCACTCCTAACTTTCAAACTAATATCCTATAAAATTCCACCCCCACTGATTCACCTCATTCACTCCTATCTCACTAATCGTTCCTTCAGAATTAGAATTAACGAGACCCTTTCCAACGAACACTCTGTATCTGCAGGGTGTCCTCAAGATTCCCTGCTCGGTCCCTTACTCTTTAATCTTTATATTAATGATATCCCCGACTACTCACTAACAAAAATTAACCTTTACGCCGATGATACTGCCATTCATGCTACGTATAAAAAACTATCAACAATTTCCTATGCAATAAACAAACACCTACTCCACCTGCAAAACTTCTATGACAAATGGAAAATAAGTATTAACGTAGAAAAATCCAGCCATAATTTTCACGAAAAAGCTTTCACTCCCACCACCAATCATCATGTACAATAAACAGATCCTCTGGTCTCAGGAAGCCAAATACCTTGGAATAATTTTCGATACGCACCTAACTTGGAAACAACTTATTTTATACGTACGTTCGCGATAAGTTCCGAAAAATTATGTTTAAACTTTACCCCCTTATAGGCCGGAACTCACATTTAAGTATAAAAAACAAAGTGCTTCTCTATACAGCCGTTATGCGTCCCATTTTAGCTTACGCAGTGTATGGGGTTTTATCCCGCTAAAACTAATATCAATATCCTAGATACCCTGCAGAATTCTCTTATACATATGATCGTCAAAGCCACAAGATACTCGTACATGCGTAATGACGACATACGTAATGCTCTTAAAATTAATAGTTTCAAATATCATATTCAGAAAATAGAAATTAACTTTTTTAACGATTTACAAGCAACCAATAATTTCAATATGCAAAATTTATCTCAATACACCCCTAATGACAATACAAAAAGACCAAGAAGAATTCTTCTTGATTCCTACAACCCCCCGTAATTCTTTTTATTTGTGCAATAATTTTTATATTGCACCACTTAATAGCTAAAATTTTACTTTCTTTTATTTTTGTCAATATTTTTCTCTTGTTCTCCCCACTGGACTTGCGCCTCCCCATTTTCTAAAACCCAGCCCCCAGGGCAGCCCATTGGAGGAGTCAATGTTCACTGCATCCAATCAGAGAGCAACCTCTCAGCCAAGCCAAAACACTTTCCACCCAGATGAAGCACCATAGCCACTCCTCCCGGATTCCATCGTTCGACCAATCGCCATCATGCCACTCAGCAGAATGGAAAACACCACTTTTTGCCATGCCCAGCATCATAGACTCTCACGATATGGGATTGAGGACTGTTTTTACAGTCCGGACGCCCAAAGGAAAACGCCTATTCAACGCGAATTAATCATGCATTTCATTAATGCATCTAATTGCTGTATGTAAATTATTTTTCTTTTTAAGTGTAAATTGTAATCTGGAAAAGTGTGAAAAATAGTTGCAAAAAGAGCATTTGTTCAGAATTCTTTTGGTGTAAGTATGGCAAAAGTTTTGATTCAACTTAGTTTTTCATACGTTTTTCTTAGCTTATCAATAATGTTTAAATAGTTTCAGATTATATTTAAATGTACAGAGATATAATCTTGAAAATGGTTCCTAAAACCAAAGAAATTTCTTTAGATATGAGAAATATTACAGAGCTCCATAAAGAGGGAAAATCTTTCCGGGAAATAGGAAAAATTTTAAAACTGTCATTTAGGACCGTTGGTTACATTGTAAAAAAAGTACTTAGAGACAAGCAGTGTTGAAATTAAGCCCAGACCTGGTGGTCCGAGTAAATTGACTTCAAGAGCTAAACGAATGATTGTAAAGTCAGCAACAAATAAACCAATGGCATCAGCTCAAAATATAGCCCCAATGAACTTCTCTCTCTGTCATCATGTAACGTTCAGTGTCTGCTCAGGCAGTCAGAAATGTACTGCACAGCGCTGGTCTGAAAGCCAGAACTCCCAGAAAGAAACCTTATATTAGTGAAGTAAACACGGAAAGACGTCTAGAGTTTGCCATGAATTACAAAAATAAGCCCAGGGAGATTTGGAAAAAAGGTTATTTTTTCTGATGAGAGCAAGTTTGAGATTTTTACACCACCAAGTATTCGAAAAATTTGGAGAAAAATATAACAGCTATTGAACCAAAAATGTACTTCCCACTTTAAAACACAGTGGCGGAAATTTTATGGTGTGGGGATGTGTAGCTCATAATGGAGTGGGTAACTTAGCATTTATTGACAATAAAATGAATGCTTTAGCTTATATTGATGTGTTGCGACATAATTTGATAGATAGTGCTACGAAATTGAGCATGGAGAAAACTTTTATATTCCAACAAGACAATGACCCGAATCACACCACCATAGTTACTATGACCTGGTTGCTTTATCATGCTCCAAGGCGACTTGAAACACCTTCACAATCTCCAGATCTTAATCCTATAGAAAATTTATGGATGTATTTGGACACTGCAGTTCGGGAAAAAAAATATAACAAGTAAAGAGAACTTAAAAGAAAAATTTCAAGAAGTTTGGAACTCCATTGACACAGAAATCACAAAGAAATTAATTGAGTCAATGCCAAGACGTCTTCAAGCAGTTATAAAAGCCAATGGACTGTTTACAAAGTATTGAAATTTCATTACATTGTTGCATATGTTTTGTTAATGTTTACTAAGCAAGTGTACAAATAATCTTTTGTATAATTTTTTTTAAAAAAAATTAACTTATTTGAAATAAATGATTATTTTTATTTTTTATTGTGAAAGAATCTTATTTTTTAAAACAATTTAAATGTATCTCAATAACTTTTAGTTAATTCATTTTTGAAGAACATACAGAATTTTAAGGTATCCGACTACGTTGAAAACGTAATTTTCGGTTAAAAATCACAGTTTCTTTTTATTTGATATTTTTAAAATTCAAACAATTATCTTTCTAAATCTGCCTTTGTGCGATAATTAGAAAAATAGTTGCAGGTGTTTAAAATATTATTACATCTGTGAAATCGTAACCGGAAGTTGACTGCTTAACATGCTTTTTACCCATAATTTTTGCAGTTTCGACCCATTATAATTTTAAAAATAATTTCTGACAATTTTTTAAAACTATTTTATTGATAGGCAACAACATTGTGTACAAATAAACATTTTGCAAACTGCATATATTATTGAAATTCAACATATCAATTTTTCATAAGATTTAAATGTGTGAATCTTGGTTTATTTTCTTCATAAACTAGTTTATTTTGAAGCCAATTTGCCACCTCCTAAGGTTACCGCCCTGGGCAGGGGCACCGCTTACCCACCCCTAGCGCCGGCCCTGATAACACACAAAACACAAGACAAAATCGGCATTTCTTATAAGAAATTAACAGGTAATTATACATATATAAAATAAATAATAAGGTGAATTTCAGTGAATAATTTGGAGTCATATTCTCCAGAGACGTTGTGCTGCAACGATTTGCTGCATTGATTTGTAGATAATATTATTTAGCAATGTCTGTGTTTCGCTGCATAAAAGGCGCGACTTTAATATTGGGTCTTGCCTAAAATTTCCCGAGATTTTTTTCGAGTTGCATTGAATAGATGGCGCCACGATTCAATTCATGCGTCCCTTTTTCACTGTGAAAATTAGCGTAGTGGCTGTATTTTTGAGCTCGTGATCGGCTATGTTGCAATCGAGTTACGTTATTCATATCGCAATTCATAGTGTCTGATCGTTCTTTCGCTTGGAAAACAGAAGAAAAAATGTACTTTAAAATGTAACAAGTACCTTAAAATCCTGCCTATAGCTGCATTTTTTTAATGTTTAGGTATATTCGACGCGCACTCCCTTCTTAACGAAGAAATGTGAAATATTAGTATACATTGCTTTGATACTTTCACTCGAGGTATTTTCCCATGATTTTGAAAAAATAGTATACTTTTAGAATCAGAATCCTTTAATTTCATTAGGTATGTTATTTCTTTGAAATAAAGAGTATTCGATATGTAGAAGACTAATTTTTCTTATGCTCATCGCTCTCTCTTTTTTTTTTTGAAATTATTCTTTTTCATACCCGGCGTATAATGCGCAACGTTAAATTTAAATATTATTTTGTGTGTGCGTGATACGCTGGATTTTTTATGGTAGTCACCTCTTTGTATTAATAATATCCATTACTACTAAATCGGTTTTCGAAATGTATGGAACTGCAACATATAGAAGAGATTACAAAAATTAAGAGAAAATGAGTATGTTTTTTTTATATCTCAATTAGCATTAAATCTGTTTTCCATAATTTAAAAAGAGTTTTCCTGGTCGATCCTGCCCCCAATTTTTTTCTCAATACATAATTTTTTGTTAATAACTTCTTGTGTAAATACTATGTTCTAGTGCCCTTCGTGGACCAACGTCCATTTTGTCTAAAGAAATGTTTAAGTAGTTATAGACGTGCCGTCAAATAATTTTGACTTGTGATTATTGGGAAAATAATAAAACTAAATACTAACAAAACTCAACTCTGTATTAACTACGAAAAAATACATTTTGCACTGCATAGTAGTAAATGTTTTAGTTATAGGTGTAATTCAAATTACATAAAGTAACATTAGTGTGTCTTCGGTTGTAGCAGATCAGAAGACCAATAACATATTAGGATTGGGTAAGATGTTACTTTTAGCAGAATGCGTGCTGAATCGGAACCAGTTCAGTTTCTCCAATGGTGTCACATCAAGGTACATAATAAACTTGAGCGTTTTCGATATTTGAGAAAATCTTACTGAAAATTCCTTGATTGAGGAATCGACCGCCACCCGCGAACGATCACTCTCGTTTGTTCGCAATACTTCTTAAAGGACTTTGTAATTTTGAACTAAAATTCAAAACGTTTTGATCGGTGGCGTGCCCAAAATATTGTGTCGCGGGCCATTAATGGCACGCATGCCATCGGTTCGCCATCTCTGTTCTAGTGCAGAGGCCGGTCAACTTTTGAGACAGGAGAGTCAATTTGTAAGTGAAACAAGACAAACTATCCAAGAGCCTAAAATATTAAATGGAGCTTCAGCAATCATGACTCTAATATTAATATTTATCCAAAGTAGTATTTCACATTTCTTCAAAAACTACGGAAGATATTTTTATTTCTGTGGCTCAATGCAGGAAATCGTTGTGAAACTTGTTGCGAATTTAAATTTTAAGGTTTGTGAAAGAAATTCTTTACCCATAATACCATAAGAGCTTTGTATTAATAATCAAAAGGATGATTTGGGTTGTGTCTGCATGCGAAAGTCATTTCAAAACTCTTTATTAAACTTAAAGCTTGTCATGTTCTGTTGGGGGCTTAAATGTCAAAAATCAGGAGTGCTCTCGAACTCATTTATGCGATTAACCCGAGAGTGGAGTGAGGGGCACAGAGTCACCCCAGGTTCACGAAATTGTTAATTCTGGGAAAACTGTTTAGTTGTTACCAATGAACTTGACAGTATACTCTTATATGATAATCTTCATGGGAACTAAAATGTATTTGACACATATCTCCCTCTTTTTTGGGAGTGACAAACATTTTCTTACAATCTCAAGGTACTTGGGGTGACTGAGTTCCCCGCGTGACCATTTTTGTTCCAAAATATTTTCTATGGACATGCTACATTGTGAGAGGCTTGCATTTCTCTCTCGGGCACCTAGATGTGTGGTAGGTAGAAAAGAAACACTCGACCTGATCCAATTAATCTATTTACCACACAAAAACCAGACACAATTTTCACTAATAATAATAAGAGAATGTCTCAATGCTAACCACGAAAGTCGAACAACGACGGTAAAATGCGATAATTAGGAGACTATCAAACTTGACCCTTACTTTAATAAAAGATCTAACTCTCTTATCTCATCCTATTTAAAATAATATCAATTCAATCTTAGTGAACAATCGCCACTTTAAAATTTCCTCCTAAGTCTCAAATCACAATAATTCTAATATTATACCTTCAGTAGAAATCTCACCTGACTCGAGCATATCTTCTCTTTTACTCTCCTGTCCAGCGAGAAAACTTCGACTATGTATAGTAAGTTAATTTAAATATCACGGTTCTCTTTTTCCAAAGGGTTGGTTGTGAATAACGCGAATTGATTGCCCAAAGATTTCCCAAGAGGATTAATTGAAGGAACGCTTATAGATCCGTCACAATATCCCTCTCCCCTGTAAACAACTTAGTAGTTTTGATTGCTAAATGTAATTTGTGGTTTGTGGTTTATAAATGTAAATGAACAGAATATATAAAAAGAAATGGACATCTGTGAACTCTATTGAAGCAAGTTGAAACTGATCAAGTAAGGGAAGTACCTGCTGAAATAATGCATATTAATCATGATATCGAAAGTAAATTTGAGGAAAGCAACGAACTCATGGAATGTTTGAGTTGAAAGGAAAATATTCAAATGCTATCTAAAGAACACCATCAAGAAAAATATAATGCCATAAGTGTACCACAATACACACTTCGCCCTGTCAAAAAAAGACAGAAGCAAGGAAAGTTCAACATGCTATTTGTCGATCCTAAAAGGACAATAAAACTATAATAACTTGAACAAAATACGACAGTTTTGCCTGCCAATAACATTCCGGTAATGATAGCGAAATGTGTCTGTGTGTCCTTTATTAAAGTCATGCGCATTTGAAACTTCTTGGTTCAGTTTGATATATATATATATATATATATATATATATATATATATATATATATATATATATATATATATATTATCAAATTATGAAAGAAAAATAGAAAAGTCCTTAAAAGTATAGGTAAGTATACTTTCTATTAATTAAATTATTAACTGGAATTACGATTTTTATCGTGTACAGTAAAAATAATTATAAAAAAAGGATTGGGGTGACTCACAGTCAACCTGCGCTACCATTAACGTTAGTATCAAATGCGCGCCTGCTCCCGGGTTAAGTTAACGTTGATGGAAATAACTTCAAGACGTCTCCTCCCATGACAGCATTTTTATCTATAAATTGGATTTTTACTGCTATTTAGAAATAATTGCAATATTTTCACTGATTCTCAGTAAGCTATATTAGTGAAGCATATTTTTTAAATACAAAAATAACATGAAACGTGAAAATAACATGTTTTTGAAAGAACGGTCTCCCTTGACTTTTAAAGGGTCTTTCCGGATACAATCCCGCTTCGGCAGAGAAGCAAACATCCAAAATTTCCGGAAGAATATTAATACGTATGTTCTCTCCCAATTAAAAAAAATGTAAAATTAACTATCAGTTTGTCCTTGAAATATAGGTGAGGAAACAAAAATTACATTTCCACAGAGTGTCCCATGAAGACCGGATGAACTCTGCACCAGCACATTCTTTGTTCAGAATGCGTGAAAAATTACCAAAGAATAGTACTTCCACGACCCATAGTTTCCGAGAAAAAAATGTATGATGACCTATCCAGTTTACGAAAAAACCTTTATTTGAAATATAAACGTCGGTATTTGCATAATTTTAAATTGAAAGATATTCGAATTAAACCCATTAGAGTTAGTTCGAATAATTATTATATAATTCGTGTAACAATCCACACTTAGAAGCATCCAAACCGCTGGTCTATAATTGTGTAATCTGTCATACTCGACAACTGATTAATTAAACCCCATTTATGGCCTGAACGTCTCAAGGATATTCGTATTTAATATTTCTCTATGACGTATTAGGCAATGTCCTAGATGAGTGGTCTCTAACACCCGGTCCGTACATCAAATACTACACAAGAAACCTTAAATGATTTCCCTTTTATTTACTGTGGAATATTTTTCTTAGGTTCGGGATACTTTTTATGAAAATCACTTTATATTCCTTGTTAAATCACTTTATTTTCATTTTTTTGGTGCTGCTATATTTTATTCTGAAGTCACGATTAAATACAATAAAATTAAAATTATTAAATTAAAACAGTCTAAAATATAAACAATCAACGTCCTAAATTAAAACAGTCTAAAATATAAACAATCAACGTCCTCCCCCCCAGCGGGCCGCGATAAAATTAACAAACGTTGACCAGTCCGCGGTGATAACAAGGTTGGAGTCCTGATGACATGCTCTTGGAGGCTATACGGGGCCTGTGGCTCCAGTATCACAATTCTCCGGCGCATTTCAGTTCTCTGGGGCGTCCTTGGTTGTATATCGAATACACAAGCCACTGGATTGTATGTGGAGGTTTTGTTTTTTAGTCACCACGATCCCCAAATTTGACTCCTTTAGATTTATTCCTATAAGACCATTTGAAAGACCTATATCCAGTTCCTTCAAAAATAAACTTGTTGATCGTCTCACTAGTACGTGTATTTTTGTGGACACACACACACTCCGCGCTACTGGAACGTGCTTGTAGCTTCCATATGCATAGGAACATTTTGAATATCTTCCCGTTTAAAATTATGCAAATACCGACTTTAAGTAAAGGTTATTCCGGATTTGTCGTCATATATTTTTCTCTAGTATTTTTCTCGAAAACTATGGATCGTAAAGGTACAGTTCTTAGGACATTTTTACGCATTTTAGACAATGAATTTGGTGGTGCAGAGTTAATTCGATCTTGATGGAGCACCCTGTAAAGGTCTATTCAGATAGAAAATAATAAAATGTCCATTTTATACCCTAATTAAATGCTATCGAAGTGTGTATGCAAAATTTGTTTCAACACTGTTTAATCACACTTAATCTGTCTTCACCCAAATGTAAAACAGCATAAACTTAATTCGAGAAACATTTTCAGAAAGGGAAATATCTTAATTTTCGCAAAAATGCAATTTATTTATTGGAAGATAATACAGAAATGTAAATAATTTTTAAAGCCGAAGTTGGTTTGGTAGCGAAGTTCGTTTTGGCGCTGACACTGTTCGCTTTAGTTCGCGAGTTTGAAACCGACCTAAGTTGATAGATTTTCATGATGCAAAAAATTGACAGCGTCCTTGTCTTATGCTTATGTGGCATAAGACAAGGACGGAGGACATATGGAGTGTGTTTTTGTCTTGATTTCTCACGGCAAAATTATAGGGCCATTTTGCATCGTCAGAGCCCAGGTGCCGTCCAAATGATATTGTGGCAACTGGCATCCACCCTATTGGTGCCACACTAAAAAGTGATACCTACTCCCAGAGAATGTACTAGGTCTGCAATGGTAATTACTAATCCACAACTAACTTCGAAAGAAAAAAAAGGATGATTTTTAAATTTTGAAAACTTTATCTAAATAAGGAATTTTACCTTTTAACATATTGAGTGAAAGCTCTCATTTATCATTACGGTATTTAAGACGAAATATGGAGCCAGAAAAATTGGGTTCCACTCGGAGACAAACGAGCGGAATAATTTTTTTAAAATGTAGTGATTTCCATAGAATAGCGAAGTCAAAATGTAGTATTTGGGTTGAAAAAATTTTCTATTGTAAAAATTAGTCAGCTCTGAGGTATTATTCTTTAACATTACGCCAGTACTTCTCGAACTTTCAATATTTGCGACCCAACTTTCAATCACAATTTTTATCACCCCTCCATAGAATAACAATGTACTTTGATGTACTAAAGCTAAAATACTATCTTAATTATAGTATTGTCCAAATTATCATAAGTTATTTTTGTATATGATACTTTTAAGTAATACAATAAGCATTATGTGTTACTTTTGCTTTCCAATTTTTTAATTGGAACAGATTGCAAAATAATTTTTAATTAAATTTGATATTCGAGGAAATAAATAATTATATAGATCTCAGCTAAATATAGAAAAAGAACATAGAATGACATCTTCCAATATAAAAACCTTCTTTAAAAAAACTTAGAATTGTGCAATACAAGCCCATGGAAATAACTAGTAATTATTAAACTTGTTCTTAATTTAATATTGATAAGTTAATTATCAAATACATTGTCAGTACTGTTACATTTATAGGTATATATATTTTATTTTTTATTATTCCATAATGTACTTTGTTTTCCTCCCTTTCAGTAAATTAACAACTTTTTTAAAGTCTTTTATTTTCAATTCGCACGTGGCCTCCACGCAGGGTTGTCACACCCCTCTAGGGGGCACGCCCCACAGTTTGAGAATCGCTGCATTACGGTGTGACAGATTAATACGCGGTTTTCCAATAAATCCTCTTGGGAAATCTTTGGGCTATCGATTCGCGTCATTCACAACCAACCCTTCGGAACAAGATAATCGTGATATTTAAATTAACTTACTATTTATATAGTTGAGGTTTTCTAACTTGAGAGAGAGTAGAAGAGAAGATATACTCGAGTCAGGTGAGATTGCTACTGAAGGTATAATATTAGAGTTATTGTGATTTGAGATTTATTAAGGTATCCGACTACGCGTTCGGAACCGTGATTTTAAAAAAAGCACATAAATGGATAATTTTCATGATATTTAGTGTCACTCAGGTTAGAATACATGTGCATAAAATTGTTTTAAAGACATTTTGACAAAAAAATTTATTTAAATATAATATTTTGGCAAAAAATTAACTTAGAATAATCTTTTTCCAAATGTTCTCCTTTTGTGAAAAATAGTTCTATTATAATAATATTTTGCCTGCATATAGCTCAGACCTTTTACAGAGGCTCAACTAGAATTTTTTGAAAAATTCACATTTACAGAGTTACCACCAATTGAAATAATTATTTTCGTTTTTCTCTTAAAATTGCTCCCCTCTGTTGTAAAATATGAATAAACCCACTTCTAAGTTATATATTTCAAAAATTCTAGTTGAGCCTCTGTAGAGAGGTCTGAGCTATATACAGGCAAAATATTATTATAATAGAAGCATTTTTCACAAAAGGAGAACATTTGGAAAAAAAATTATTTTAAGTTAATTTATTGCCAAAATATTGTATTTAAATAAATTTTTTTTGTCAAAATGTCCTTAAAACAACTTTATGCATATATTCTAATCTAAGTGACACTAAATATCATGAAAATTATCCATTTATGCGCTTTTCAAAATCACGGTTCCGAACGTAGTCGGATACCTTAAGAGGAAACTTTAAAGTGACGATTGTTCACTAGGATTGATTTGATATAAGGATGATAAGGATAATAAAATCGAATGATTGGTTTGATCCTTTATTAAGATAAGGATTAAGTTTGATAGTGTCTTAATCGTACGTATTTAACCGTCATTTTGTTCTAGTTTTCCGGTTAACATTGATACATTCTCTTACTTTTATTAGTTGAAATTGTGTTTGTTCTTTGTGTGGTTAATAAATAGATTAATTGGATCATGTCGAGTGTTTCTTCCCGCCCTCCCCCACACATCTAGGTGCCCGAGAGAGAGGTCCGAGCTTCTCAAATGGTAATACAGACTTTTGAGGAAATTAGTATCCTAAAAATGGTCATGATTTATTTTTGTTTTATAATACTCTTTGAATTTTTTTCGATTAAATTACATTTGCATGAAGGAGAACTAAAGTTTAAATTTTGCAAATGAGCATTTTTAGGAATTCAAACTCTTTTTATCACTCAGAGATATCAATAAATTCCTCTTATTTTTTAATCGACAATTTTTCCAAAATTAATTTTATTTTAATCCTAACTCAGATGACATATTGCTCCTCATAGAGATTAAAGAACTTCCAACAAAAGCTTATATTGTTGGTATCTCGTTTTATGCTATCGAGCTAATTCTAAGCATGTAATGCATAAATAATAAGTCTTTTTTCAAGACTTTATATATTTGATCATTACTGTTGGAGAAACTTTATTGAGGTCTTGGTGTTAACTTTCTTATTTAACATTGAAATTTTGTCGTAAAAATGCCCCACGTAAAACGGAGACATCTTGGTTCAATGGATTTGAATTAGACAAAAGAACAACTCAGCATGTACGTAAAACAACTTTAGAAAGAAAAATATTAATTAAAAGAAAGGAAAGTGGGACAAAGGGACAGAATAACTTTAGGGGATTACAATATTTGAAATTTTTTTTCATGTAGAAAATTTAAATTAATTGCATCGATATTAATTGTTTCATAATTTGTGTTCTTATTTATCATCTGATTTTCATATGAACATAAAAATCTGATATGTGCAGCATAAAATTTAAAAAATAGGATTATTTTAAATTTTCTTTACATTTTTTTTGTGTGTGTTCAGCTGAAATTCTCTAAAGTGATTAATTATTAAAATGTACTAAAATTAAATGAAAAGGTAATTATTATTAACAAAAACATATAAATAACATTTTAAAACAGTATTTTAAATTAATTGAAGCAAATTATTTTTCAGAGCTATTAAGTTTAAAGTGATTTTTTTCTCTGTTTGTTTTTTCGATAAATCAGTGCTTTGAATAGACCACTTCTTTAACAAACCAATCGCCTCCGTTTCTTTCTGGTGAAATGTATGCAACAGAATTAAAGATGCATTTTGCAATAAAATGAGTATTTTTCTTTTTTTAAAAAGTAATAATCTAAGAAATATTTCCCCCCAGAATTTTACACGTAAAAAATGTTGAAAGGGTACCGAGTTCCTTAAAAAGAAGAAACTTGGAGAAATACTTAATTGTGTGTTGGTTGACTTTTTTTATAAAATTTTCTATTCTTTTGTATTTAATGAGTTATGAAAAGTGTTCAGCTCATTAGCTAATATTTCTAGTCATGCCGAGTACTTGAACCGATTTCCCTTTTGTCAATCAAGAGTTCTAAATCATAGAATCTGAGTTTAGAAAAATCTTTGAGAAAATTCTGCAAATACTTTATTAATATCACTTAGAGATTTCACTTTCAAATCTCTTGAAGATATTAGTATGTTTCCCCACTTCTGTTTTCAAAATTCTCAAGAAAGTTTACAAAGTACATATCAAACATAAAATAAATGAGTGAAATACTATGTTTAAAAGAAAATGGAGTATTTTTGGTAGCACAGTAAACTGAAACACACAACTAGAAATATCCTGTAAATGCTGCGATTTGTAAGTTAGACGAAAACAATGCAATCATAAAATTTATCTCAAAAAGGGTTTTATTCATTTTTCAAATGTACATTCAAAGAAGAATTTTGATAGCCTGTCGTTTCCAAAAATAAAAAAAATAAAGAATTTTTAATTGTTTACTTGAAATAATGCAATGCTTCTTTGTGATGAAACAAGACGTTCTTTTCATGATGTTTCTCATTTCGTGTGGAAACAGAAGCTGCCAGGACCTGCATCCATCTTCAGAATTTACATTAATAATACATTTTAATCTTTGAACAAAGATAAAGTTTGTACAGCCCATGGTTGGGGCTGTAAGCACATTATCATTTTCTGTAATAAATTTTTCCGATGATTACGGTAGGACAATCCAATATAATACAGAAACTTTCTCAAACACTTTAAACTGAGCCGACACTTAATAAATATCCTTCTCCAGAAGGGAAATCTTTTAAGAGAGAAAAATGCGTAGTAGTTTGTCGAAAGCGATGTACTATTTCATGTTAATCGATCCTTTGTCTTGAGCATTTTCGCGTTAACCACGCGTGTTTCACTCTATAAACAGTCCTTTCATTCGCCGGTTGATGCGTAAGTGCTGATTTTGTGTTGCATCCGTGAATAAGAAAGTCAAGTTCTACATCTACATTGTGCGTTGCAGTGAGTAAATGAATTTTTCTTTTCAAGGAAAGATATCGAATCGGTAAGTGATTGTTGGGATATTTTAAATATGAACTATTTACAGGCGAGTAAAGGGCAGTCAGTATAGGCTAAAAATCTTCAGATTATCAAATTTGATATTTTTAAAATCTCCAATTCATGACCTTTCCAGTTATATTACATATTTGCTATTTTATGAATTAGAAGTAATTTAAAATGACAAAATAATCTGCTGGCATGTCACGCCCACTTTGACAGATAAAAAAAAATAAATACCGTCATTTTAAACCAGACAACCCCTTTCAAAGCCTCACATGGTTTTATTTATTCATACGCACTTAACAGTAGACTAATTGAAAGTATACCTGCTATCTGTTTTGGAGCAAAGTTTGCATACTTTCGTAGAATTTGATGAAAGTATTTGTTGATTGAACACAATAATAATGTAAGGAAATTATTGCAGAAGAAAGAAAAATTCTCAATTTGAATGCGAGTTTTTTTCTGAGAAGAAAAAACATATGCATTGAAGAACTTTAACTTTATGTTTATGATGTGACTAATGCTTTTAATTCTGGTAGACTTTTCCAGGGTGCGGTCTACTTCTAATTTTTTTCAAGCTGTTGCGGTCCACCCAATGTCAGTGGCGCACACGAAGAGAGGGGGAGGGCACTGGTCCGGACCGTCCCCTATAGCCCTTGATTTTTTTTTTTACAGATTGATTTTAATTCCGTGTATGCAGTACGTTAAACTTAATTAAGTAATCGTTATTAATAATTTTTTATTATTTAATGCTGAGTATTTATTTAGTAATTTGTTCTTTTCTGTTTTTGTTTCTAAAAGTATATAAAATAAAAAAAAATATGTTTGGCTGCGTATTCTGGTATAATACCAGAATGATAGACTTTCAACCCTCCCCCCCCCTTGAAAACCTCTTGTGTGTGCCAAAGCCCAGTGTCGTAGGTGTGGTGAGGTATAAAAAAGTCTACAATATTTATTATAGATTAATAATAAAAATGGAATATGTACTTACAGAACCAAAATAAAAAAACTAACACTTTTAAAACTGCGTTTAAAACAAAACGCAAACATAATAATAATAATAGCCCCAATTATAATAATATCAAATAATACATTTATTATCAAACAATTGAAAATACATGAAAAGTAAAACATTTCTATCTAAAGTTAGTTTTCGTTGTTATAGTCAGTAGAAGACTTATATAGTACATACTTCAGCCAATCTTGAATATTTCCGTATATAATTATTAAATCCTAAAATCTTCAGGCGGTCACCCCAAAACGTTTCGTGGACTACCGAATGCCCACCCCGGATGTAATACATCAAAATATTAAAAAATGCATCAAAAATAGGGATTAGAACCCTATTGAATAAGCTTTTTATGCCATCTCTCGATATGGATCGTCTAATGAAGACAATATATGTATTTTTTCACAATCTAAACAGAAAAAAGACTAAAAATAAAGGAAGGAGATAATATTTTAAAAAAATTCCGCAAAAATAGGGCAGGCTGAGGTAAGATTGCATACAAAAATTACTGTTTCCTAAAAATTATTTTTTAAAAGTTTAAAGAATGAAAATCTTCTAAATTTACACTGCAAGTTTACATTATATATTTCTTGTGCATACTGAAGTGAGATTTTTGAACTATTACAGAAAGAGCACATGCCAGAGCAAAAAGTGACAACTTTGAATAAATTCAGTGATGATAAGTAAAAGTTTGTTTTAGAAAAAACTAAACAATAGATTTGAAAACTCTCACTTCAGTATAAATATAAATGTACATATGTAACAAATGATAATATTTATTATTAAAAAAAGAACATCTATTTCCTGTTAAAAGTTTTTGCGATAGTGTTTTGTGCATTTTTCATATACAAGTGGTAGCAATCCTGCTACAGTGTGTTAGTGCTAGGGATAATTTTATTATTTTATTCCATTGATTTTTTGGTATTCTTATTCAATGATAATTCTTAATTTTGCTGTATATTAGTTTATTTCTTGTGATATAACGTTTCCTGATTAATATTTTGTGAATTGCACATTAATAATTACTATTTTGCTTGATATTTTACTGATTTCCTATTGAATTTAGGTAGCATTACATGCCTGATTATTTTAGTTTTGTTTAGTATTTTCATTGCATTGTATTTTTGTATCATTACAACTGATGATTCCTAAATTTTCTTTATATTATTTGAATTAATGTTCCTTGTTGGTATTTTGAATATGTTATTAATTTATTTACCCATTTTAATTGTTTTTTGAAGTGCATAATAATTTTATAAGATTTTAAAGCTAGCCATATTTTAAAGTGTATTCTCATATCTGTAAGAGCTTTGGTGGACAATAAGGCCTGGACCTTAGTAATTTATTTTATTTATTTGCAACTCTTAAATTTCTCAGTCATGTCATTTCTGGGAAAAGGGAAAAAAGCTGACCTCATTAAGTTTGCTATTGAGTTAGGTGAATGTGAGTCGAATGGGGAAGAGCTAAAAATAATTGAATTAAGGACAAAAAGTTTAACAAATGATGCTTATAAAGAAGACCCTGAATTTGTGAAATGTATCTTTGAGGGAATCATATCGAATAGGATAGACGAGGAGAACAAACAAAAAGAGGAAACACTGCGTGAATTTGAGCTGCAGAAAATACGACTGCAAAATGAGACTCAAAGAGTCGTAGGTCCACAAACCCTACCCCAAACAAAAGTTGAATTAAAAAAGTTGCTACCAACATTCAATCTCGTGAAGTTAATAACATGGACCTGTTCCTCACCTTATTCGAACGGCAAATAAAGCTATTGGATCTTAGTGAAGATCTGTGGATACCCTATCTGATTGGTGCCCTACCTAGTGATGTAACCTCCCTCATTGTCCGTGAGCCTGATGAGAAATGCAGGGATTACTCCCACATTCGAGGATTGCTTCTGCGACGGTTCAAATTAACCGCAGAAAAATTCCGGGAGCTGTTTTCACGTCACAGAAAAAAGCCCAAATGGGACGTGGAAGGATTATTATTTTGAAATCCGAGCATATTTTGAAGGTTGGCTCACTGAGCTTAAAATTGATTCATTTGACAGATTGAAGAATTTGATGATTGCCGATCAAATGAAAAAGAGATGCTCTCCGGAGTGTAAGGAACATTTCCTGGATATCTGGGAAGATCTTATCTCCCCAGAAACGTTAGCAGATAAGCTGGAAGCTTTTGACAACATCCGACGTTCCCTACCCAGTGGACCAAGGAGATACGTGAAGGCAAGTGAAACCGTAAATGTTGGAAGACAGGTATCATTCAGGAAACTTGAACCCCCTCCCAAAAAAGAATATTCCCATCAGTTACCGAATGAGAGATCCCCTCTCAGATGCTATGACTGTGGGAAACAAGGAGTGATAAAATCTAGGTGCCCCACCTGCAACCTCAACGCCTCCCAAAGAACAGACGTAGCAACCAATCACATCAATGCTTACACAGCTCAGACCAGAAGCCCTCGATTGACCTTAATCGATATAACTTTCTGTAGAATAAAGGGACGTGTATGTGCAGACACAGGATCTTCACATTCAATTGCTGGGGAAAGGATGTTCCAGATATTTAAGGATAAGGGACTCCTTTTACAGGAAACCACATTAGCAATGAGCTTAGCAGATGGTCAACAGACCACAGGTGAGGCCCTCACAACCCAAGTAATGTAGAAATTGAGGGGAGATCAGTCTTGACCAAATTCATAATTCTCCCAAAGGCAAAGGGAAATAGAACACTTCTAGGAACAGATTTTCTTAGTTCTGCTGGTTTGGTTCTAGATGTGAAGAATACTTGTTGGTACTTCTGGGACAATCCTACCCACAAGTATCCATTTGGTGAAGAGTTGGACATCCCGTCCATAGTTGAGAAGATGTCCAGCAACACCTGCCAATTAAGAGAAGAGGAAGGTGAAAGTTTGACCTCTGCCCAGAAGGAGAAACTTAACCTCCTGTTGGAATCCTTCCAAAATGTCTTCGAACCAGGGGGAAAAGACACAAATATCTTGGAGCACCACATTAACACGGGAAATAGTCCTCCTATCTCTGTACCCCCATACAGAATGTCTCCTATAAAGAACTGTCCTGACTGCATTAAGTACAAAGCTTCTCAAATCAGAAGCCTTCCGGGCTATTACAGACACCTGTGCCAGCCCGACGTTTTGAAACGTTGGCCATTGATCTCTTCGGGCCCCTACTTGAGAGTAAAAATGGTAAAAGATGGATCCTCATCATTGAGGATTATACCACCAAATGGGTCGAACTGTTTGCACTACCCAATGCCACAGCTAAAGAATGTGCCATTACCTTGATTGAAGAGGTTTTACTGAGGTATGGCATTCCTCGCCGCCTTATCAGTGACAATGGAACCCAGTTTGTGTCAGCAGTGATGCAACAAATATGCTACCTATTAAACATCCATCAATACCTGATCCCTGTAGGCCATCCACAAGCTAACCCAGTTGATCGAAAGAATAGGGATCTGAAACCACGGCTGGAAATTCTCGTCCAAGACAAGCATGACTGTTGGTCAGAGAAGCTACCCTTCATCCGCTTTGCTCTCAACACAGCCAAATGCGAAACGACAGGACAGACGGCAGCCTTTCTGAATTTTGGTAGAGAGTTACGCACTCCAAGTGAAGTTGTTAATGATATCAGAGTCGTCATCTAGAACGGTAATTTTGTGCCAGAGATAACTCCCTATCTCAAGAAATTCGCTAAGTGTTCCACTCAGATTAGAGAGGTGGTTGAAGAGCAACAGGATAGTAGGAAGTTTTACTCTGATAAAAAGAGAAAAGCTGCTCCAACATATCAACCTGGAGAACATGTCTTTGTAGCATCACATCCGCTGAGCAACGCTGCGCAAGGAAGAAGTGCAAAACTAATGCCACGCAGAGACGGTCCCTACGTGATTTTAACACAAAGATCATCATCATACAAGATTGCTAGTCTTGATAATCCGGGGGTACCTCTTGGTGTTTACCACACCTCTGCTTTAACTCCTTGTAATAATGACAAAGTAAAACCCCTTATTCCTCTTCGTAAACGTGGCCGTCCACCAAAGGTCCCACAGACTCCTGGTTCCTCGTCGGGACCAGAGGGGGAGGATGTAACAAATGATAATATTTATTTATTTATTGTAATGATTTAACCATTCATCCCAGTGTGTTAAAAATTGTAATTCTTTATTTCTCTCGTGCTTTATATTAATGCTTTTATTAATGCTTTATATTAATGCTCGCGCGTGTGCTTTTATTTATAAAAATTAACTGTAATTTTAATTATGGAAAGTTCTGGAACTTTCGATGGCAATAGATAAGGAGATGGAATATTCAGTTTGAAAAAATAAAGTCTTGAGTCATACGTGGCAAGAGTTGTTGACATTTTATTTCGTGTTAAACATACAAGTTTTTAAGCTTAAATATTCAAAAGTTTCTCAATGAAATGATGTGCAATGCCATTTGTCTGGCTACATGCATAAAAATCCATCAATGTCATGTTTAAAAACAGTTTTATCTTGGCTCATTTTTCCAGTCTAGAGAAACTTTTGAGATGTGATATTTTTAGAAATGGTGTTTGCATGGGAACATATAAAATCCTACCGAAAACTTTCGAATTGTATCCAAAACCATAATGATTCATTTTCACACTATATTTATGATTCTTAATTGTCAGCTTTGATGCAGATAATGCCTCAAATCATTGAAAGATTGATACAGAATTCGAGGAAGTTCATGTAAATGCTACTAAATATCTCATTAGACAAAAACTGAAAAATGCTATATATGTATTTTCTAGGCAATTTAAGTAAAATAGGAAACAAAAATGTCTTAAAATAAAATACGAAGAAGCTAATGTTTAATAAAATGGGACAAATGCACGTTGTAATTCATAATTTTTGTGATGAAGTGACATTTTATTTTATAGCGGAAATTTTCTCAAACTGACGCTTTTAAAACTTAGTTTTAACTTTTTCTCAGAACCTACTGTATGAATGCATGCAATTTTTACTACATATTACTGATATGTAACTATATATATATATATACTGAAGTGAGCTTTTTGAGATACTTCCAAAATATTTTGCTAGAGAGCGGTTATCGTAACCATTTTCAAAAAAATCTAAGTGATAATTTTACGTTGCATATTTTTGAAAAAAACTGAAGTATACATTTGAAAATCTCACTTCAGTATAAATGTTAAAGAATAATTAACATACAAACAAAATTGGAAGTTTTTATATTTAATAGTTTCTGAGAGAAAGGTACACGAAAAAAGCTCAATTTAACAATGTCGGTATAGAGAGTACCAACTAACCTTAAAAAGCATGTTGGATGAATCATTTAATGAGTGCGAAGGAACAGATATTGATAAATTCTTCAAACACAATTAAATATTTGGGTAAGTATTGACGTAATAGTTGAACTAAAAAGAGAAAATAAAAAATTGAGCTCTCCTTCGAATATAGAAGTAAGTTCTGAAACAGCTTCCTAAATTAACTTTTCCAACATTTACATGATTGAATAACTTTTAAAGCAAGTGTCCATAATAACTGTAATTTATCAAAACAACACTTGTTCTTAACTTGGTATTGTTCAATTAATTATCAAATGCACTGTGGAATAATTCTGATGCATTTCTAAGCATATTATATTTGATTTTTTTTATTATGTCAGAATGTATTTTAATAATATTTTTTTCAATATGTCCTTGTGGAGTTATCAGCGCCCCACAGTTTGAGAAACGTTGGCTTAACAATTTAAATTGTTAAAAAGGGAATTTGACGGAAAATTTTCTGATTTTAAAAGCTACAAATTACAATTTCATATTTTTACTTCATCTGTATTTATCGATATTGAAATTGTAGATGAAAACATACAAATTGAGTTAACTGAAATCATGCAATGCAACTCTTTGTTGAGGCAAAAAATGTATGGAACTTGAAATCCAAGATTTTTATACATATTTTTCTGTAAATCGCCTTTCTAAAAAGTTTGTTTGTAACGAAAACAAGGAATATGTTCACACACAGTAGCAGTGATTTATGTGAACAACTATTTTCTTCAATGAAAAATAACAAAAATTCAGGAAGGTCAAAATTGTCCCCACATCAACATTTATCATGAATTATAAAAATTTCATCAGCTCGATATGTTCAACTAAATTTTGAGGACTTGTTTTGTGAAAAACGGTGCCAAAAAAAAATATCTTCTAAAAAGTAATATTAAATACTATTTATCTTGTTATAACTGTTTTGTTTTCTTATTAAAAAATATGAAATATTAATAGTTTGATTGTAAAACTAACATGGAATATGAAATGACTGTAAATATAATAAAAATAAATTTTGATTCCAGTAAATACATAATACAATCATTCTAAAAACCATATTTTATTAATTTTTTGAACATTAAAAAGCCAACTTAATATAAAACAGATCATGTGACTCACAAATACCATACGAGTTTGACATGCCAGCTCTAAGCGATTGTTTATGCGATTGATTACTTCCGCGATGTTCGATGAAAAAGTTATGCTTTTTCCATACTACAAAGCGATATTTCTGTGAAACGGATGCATTTATATTAAACTCAGATGTAGTGAGATTGCAATTTTTATATCCCAGCCCTCTTAATGCTTCATATCGGGTTGAAATGATATTGTAGTTTTTATATTACAGAACTCTTTATTTTCCATACCGGACTGTAATGAGATTACATTTTGTATATCACAGCCTTCTTGATGTTCTGACCGGGTAGCGATAAGCTTAAAGTTTTTATATCACAACCTTCTAGATGTTTCATACCAGGTTGCGATGAGATTACATTTTTTATATATCACAGTCCTCTTGATGTTCCAACCGGGTTGTAATGACCCGATACTTGCATGTCTTAATATTTTTCCCGCTAGTAAATAGCGCTTTGGTACCTCGTGAAACCAAATGCCACCACGTAGCTCCTCAACGGAAATCGAAGTGGAAGGGTTTTTCCTTCAACACATACAACATTCGCTTCTCGTTGAGGCGCTCGTGGTGGAACTTGGCCCTCACGTACCGCAACTTTTCAGCCTCCAGGTAAGCGTAGAGGTCTCTCACGGTGGTGATCTCGATGCGGGGTTGTGGAGGGGGTCGCTTCTTCAAGTTGTAGCAGCTGCAAGGGAAAGAAAATCTCGTCAGGCATCCAAACTTGATAAAAACGGTCACAAGTATAATTAGTCATTTTTTTTTGTTTAGTATGAGACACAACTTCTTAATGTATACAAAAACGAACTCCTCTACATTCGATCGAGTTACGCTTGATAAAATACCTTTAAAAAGTACTTAAATTTAGTACTGTTTATAGAAGTATACTGTCATTCATGCATTAAAGGTATTGTATTTAGTATAGTTATTACCTGAACTATAAGTGGTCCGTCGCCAAAAGCCCTCGTGTAGCTGAACAGTGCGACGTTAATATTCAATCAATCAATCAATCAACCTGAACTATAAATACTGTACATATCAGTTACTTCTGTATATAGTACTATTAATTTAGTACTGTCAGTACTACGTTTTTACTGTAAGTTCTGCATTGTTTACTACTTTTAGTACTACATTTGACACTGTTAATTTAGTAATATATTGTCCTCGTATCTTAAAATTTTGTTTCATTATGCAATACATTTTATTTGGGGAACCTTACTTACAAATCACAGCTTTTTTGGTTTTGAGAAATATAGTATATAAACAGTACTTTTACTTTGCTATTTAAAATTCAAATTTACATCGAGCGTTGTTCATTGTGGGCTATTGAGAAGAACAATTGTGAAAAAAAAAAAAAAAAAACGCTTTCCTCTATTTGAAAATGTCTGAATATAAAAATATTTAAATGTGTTTATAGATTTCAAGAAAATTATTTTTAAAATTAGACAAATAAAAGCTGTAATTTTATATCATTATTCAATTTTGCTTTTTTCAAGTGATTCTGAAAAATTGCAGACATTGTTTTTTCATTCACTGGATTTTATATATTACTTTAGGTTATAAAATCTATCTTTTTCCTAGTGTGCTTACAAAATTCAACCATAATTGTTTTACTTTCAGGAAATTGACTCATCTATCTAATTTTCGAAATTTAATTATAAATGGTTAGCTGTCTTCTGATCCAGCAAAGTTCTAAAATCCATTTAGTAATTCTCTAAGTTTGCACAATATTTATAAACGAAGTCATATATCCTTATTTCAAACAAAGAATTAAAATATTTATCACATCCAAATGGATATAATATGGACTGAAATATTGTTCAAAAAATGCGATTGTGTATTACTTACATGTTGTAAATCAGCCTCTTCAGAAATCCGCAACCCATTTTCTCAATCCACCAATGTGTAATCAATATAAATCACAAATTAAAAACAGTATATTAATCGCAGTTTCACAAAGATTATTAGTCCTCAGAAACAATAATTCAAATGGCCAAACACAAAAATACTTCTCAGTGTTTGGATACTTATATTGTTGCATTAACAATGTTGTTTTTTGACAGAACAATTGCCATTTTATTAATTGGTGCATTATTGTACAACAATACTAATCATAAACAAGTAATGTAAAAAAAATTTAAGTCAATTCCTACTTAGATCAAGACAGAAAATTTTTATTTTAGCTACTTTTTATTAAATAGTTACAATGGTTAAAGTGTAGTATAGGGGGCCACTTGGCGCAGTACTTTTCGTTGGCTACTAAAAGGGGTTGCCAAGGTACTTTTTTCGGAATTATTTAATATTTATTTTAGAATTAATTCGATATCTCACCATGACATTTAGATAAAAATCGCCAAATCCAAAGTTGCCCCCCCCATACTACACTTGAGCTAAGTTACAATTAATATATATGTATATACATATGACAGAATCACAACATTAAGTGGTAATTAATTTTTATTAATTATCATTGAAGTATCGTATTGTCATCCAAAACAATCGTGTATGTAAAATTTCAGTTCAACTGAAGGCTTTAAAAGATTTTTTTTCTCACGTTTTAAAGTTTTGACCCAAGTATCTAAAAATGAAACCAACGTGGCTGTATCTGTAAATCTTTAAATAATTAGTTTCAGTCAATTAATTTTAATTAACTATATCTAAATTATCGTATTTTTACCCAAAACAATAGTGTATAGAAAATTTCAGCTCAAACGAGCGTTTTAAAATGTGAGAAAAAAAACCGTTTCAAGTTTTTACACAAGTCGCCAAAAATTATGCCAATGTGGCTATATTTGTAATTCTCTTTGAATAATTAGTTTTAATCAATTTTTATTAATTATAATGAAACTACTGTATTCTCATCCACAAAACAATCATGTATTATATATAATTTTTCAGCTCAATTGAGCGCTTTAATATGTGTGTTTTATTAACGATTGAAAATTCCACCAAGATAAATAAACAAACAAATATGTAGAGAGCGTGAGCTAATAGTAGGAATTGAAAAAAGAATTGAAATTACCGTACAAATTTTCAAGGTAAGTGTTGGTTTTGTATATAATTTTTTAAATGTTATCATTTAAAAAATCAATGGTAATTATTAAACTGGTTCTTAATTTAGTATTGTTAAATTAATTGTAAAATACATTCTGCTGTACTGATACATTTATGGGGGAGTGCAAATGTGTGTTTTATATTTTATTATGTTAGAATGTATTTTGTTTGTTTATTTTCAGTAAATTAATAACTTTTGTTTTCGACTTTTCACGCCCCTGTAGGGGGCGCGCCTCACAGTTGAGGAACGCTGATCTTCAAGTTAGGAAGTAAATGCGGTAAGATAAAATGCTGGATTGTGTTGGTTTGCAGCTATTTTCCTAATGCAATAAGCACCACAATGTTTACATTATAAATACCGCATTTACTTCCAAACTTAAAGAGGTTCCTAATGCATTTACTAATTTTTTAGAGTCTAAAATATCAATTGTATGTGCTTCAAGATCTTACATTAATAAACAAATTCACATTTTGCTATACTCTCCATTAATCAGAGTTAACCAGATCTTTGTTAGAATTTCCAAGTTCATATGCTCTTTGGACACAGGGAGTCAAAGGTCATTCGTTTCGAATGAATGTGCACAGTGATTAGGTTCGACTGCTTGCCTTTGACATTGTGAGAAACGGGGATCTATTATTCTTTCTCATTTCGAAAACGGATTTCAACTTCTGCTTTTGTAATAGAAAAAGTAACCGACAAAATTCCAACTACAGTCGAAGCTCCATATTGCGAATTTTTATATATAGCGACGTTTTCCCTGAACCAAGAACATTTACCAATTTTCTTCGTAAAATAACCTCCCTATAGCGAAGCGCATTTCCTATTTAACGAATTTTTCTCTTATTATTCAATTTTTTCTCCCGATTTTTAAAGTATTTCTGAACATTTCAAGTTAATCTCTTTTTTAACACATTTTATGCTGGTCATGATTATTAGGTGCCTAATTCACCGAGAGCAATAAAATTATGTGCATTTCATCCAAGAAATGCCACCTTACCCCCGCATTGTCCAGTTCACAAGAAACATCTTCGATATTTCCTTTCACCCTCAGTGGAGTTGTCTCGAGTCTTTGAACTAGTGTTCGCTCACTTGTAGTGTTGATCAGTCGTACTGATAACTTCGTTTCTTGTAGTTTGAAAATGTCAAAATGTAAATGCTTGAGCATCCAAGAAAAACATTTAATTCTTCGGAAAGTGGATAAAGACGTGAAGAAACTTTCATTGCAATTTTTTTTATAGGTAAGATATATAAAATAAGTATATATTAACTTACAAAAAGGTGGGAATAATTTCTCTTTTTTTAATATATAGTGTTTATGAATTTATAAAGTGTTTGTTTTATGTGGTTTATTAAGAAAATTGAACCTCTATATAACGAACTTTTTTTCGGGATTTAGCGGCTTCATTATATAGAGGTCCGACTGTATTTGTACCAAGTTTAATGATCCCTCATGTCGCATATCAGAGAATATTTATCTTTTATTTGGTGTAAATGTGTTGTGCTACGAGTTCAAAATTAGGCTGGATCCTGTCGGGTATAACAAACTTTGAATCTTGACCCAGTGGTTACTTAAATGTAAAAACAGATCATCTCGTGAACTATTTCAAATTCTTCTCCTCTTACTCATAAAGGAAAGGCGTGTGTATTTCATTTTGAAAATCGTCCCACGAGGGATCTGTCAAGGATCCTTACGAGAAGAACGCATCCTGGGTCGCAGGGCCGGCTCCAGCAGCGCCCCTCTCTCCAAAACAAAGTCTTAAAAAAGGCAACTCGAAATTAAATGTTATTATTTCAAAAGAGTCAAATGTATAAGAGATGAAATATTAGTTTTTTCAAAAAAGAGTCTACTGATGTTTATTTTTACCATAGTCAATACCCTCAAGACTAAAATAAAGCATCTCCTGTGGGTCTATCGAACAAAAACTCTTATTACCCATGTTCCCTTTTGGATAGCTGACACCGGACATCTTATGGTTGAAAGGAATGTTTATTGTGACCCCACTCCTGGATGGGGAGAAAGTTACTAGTGAAAAACGCGTAAGCATATCAAATGTTATGATTGTTAACTCCCGCCTCGAGCCCATACAGTTTCAACAGAAAAGAAAGTTGTTATTAAACTTGCAGATAACAAAATAAAGAAATAAGGTACCTTAAACGAAATACAAAATTCATACTCAATAATATTTAAGAAAATATACCAATTCTTTTTAACAGAAGAAAAATATTTTTAAAATTTGATCCCAATGCGCCCTTAAAACTTGCTGCCCCGGGCAGGGCTCTGGTTTGTCTAGCCCTAGAACCACAACTGACAGTTGCCTGACATTTCAAAGTTATCATCAATTAAAGATCTCAAAATAATTCTAGCTTGGTGCTTTAGATTCACCTCTAGTATTAAATTACCACCTACGAAAAGAAATTTTGGAGCTTTCGCAACCAAAGAACGTGGAAAAGGTTTACTATAGTTCGAGGCGGATTAAGCGGACGCCAGGGGCCCCGATTATTACCACGGATTTGAGTCGTGGAATAATTATTCTTTTGTGTATTGTTGAAATTAATGCAAAATTTTTTGCATACATTTTTTTGCTCAGATTTTATTTTGAACGAACGAATACTTTTCAAGACAAACAAGTTTGATATCAATTCACAGCCCTGCTTAGTTACTCTCGGATACATCTTATTTTTCTGATGAAGATAAAAAAAACAAAATCAAGTTAGTGATAAGATATGTCGAGTTCAAAAACTATTTCAAGCTGGTTGAATTTAGGCCTTAGTATAATAGTATAACGTTTATAATTAAATATTTCTGTCAAGTCTGAAGTTTGCTGACAATTTTTTTTTTGTTACTCATCTTTATTCTGATTATCTTATTTTTCATAGTGTGCCAGTTCATCTGTAAAGTTAAACTTCCATGTAATATACTTTGTTTTGTTGTATATTTTTTTTGTTTTGGTTTCATAAGATTATTTTTTCTCTATTTGTATCCACATGCTTGATTTAAAAAAAAACAATGTTTCCGGTTTGATAATGTTTTCATTTTAGTATGTCTACATTTTAAGTTTTACTAATTTATCGAAAGGGACCTATGAATGTAATTATGATATAAATTTAGTAGAAATACTTTTAGATTTCTGTTTTTCTATTCTTGTTTGATATTGTGACGCTTGCCAAAAAGGTTTGGGCTATATTTGGAAATTTCAAATTATTTTTCTAATGTTTTAGTGTTTTGTTTGTTTCGAAGTATTAAGATTTTTGAAACAAAAAATAATAAACAAATAAATTGGAAATTTTTTGAAAAAAATATTTAATAGTAACTAGAATGTGTAAAAAAAAATTTGTATTCAATTAATGTTTTATTAACTTATATTAAGGAACTTTAAAAGGAAACTATGCAAATTAAGGTTTTTGAGATAGTTTCCAATTCTAAAAAGAACACTTAAGCCTTAGACTTTGGAAAATAAGGGGGTTAATAAGTTGAAATATCTTAAGAATTTTCGTTGTAATTAAACAGGGAGCTAGAGTACATTTAGAATTAGAAATGAAACTATGGTTTCCTTGTAGATTACGAGATTTAAACAAAATATTTTTGTATTCAATCCAAAAATTCATGTATTTTTCGTAGTTTCTCTCTTCTTTCTTCGTTTTATATATTAATCTTATTGAACAGCTTCCTTTTTTTGTTTACTTTTCTACCTCTCTGTAGCGTTAGGCTTGACATTTTTCTTTTGGCTACTTTCTTTCTGCTAATTTGGCGAAACAATGCCAGATTTTAATGCTTTTTTTTGAGTCTTTCTTTTCAGATCGCCGCCAAGAAGAGCCCATGGACTGGGATGACGCCCCTTTCCTCCCTGAGGTAAGTGCACCTTTTGTTCCTTCCCGTCCCTCACGGAAAATGATGTCTCTCATCTCCGTTCAGGTAAGTGGACCCCCTTCTCTTTCAGCCAACCGCTTCCCCAACATGAGGGCTCTCGTTCTCAAGGTGAGGACACCTCAGGCACCCAAAGTGTCTGTGATGTCTATTGTTTTTAAGGTAGTTTCTCCTATTACTTCCTATTTTGCTTCTTTCTTCATTTAATGTTTTTTAATTCGATTTCAGTTGCTATTCTACAGAGAGATTTAGAGATAACCATTTTTGCGAGGACCTTCTTATGGCAAAGAATTCTAATGTAATTAAATTTCAGAATAGATATCCTATGAAAACTATGCAGTCGATATCAAAATAATCCGATACCTTAGCTGTTTTTCTCTCTTATTTTAGACTCTAAAATGTTCAACGGATATATATATATATAAGACTAGCTACAAAATATTCTTCAAGACATGTTTTTAGTGATAACTGTTTGATTAATTTTTCTGTACTTATGTACTATTGCAACCTATTGGCGACATTACATGAAATTAAGCAGATGCATGCCAATTCAGCACGTACGACACAAACGGCATTACCAACTTGGCAAGTTATTAATGGAGCAAGTACCCATTTTTCATACGTTTTGACAAATATTGCTAATAAACTTTCTCTTTCAGAATTATCATTTAGTATAACATTTTCCAGGTATTATGTTTGATAGAGCTTACTATGTTAGAGAGTACATTAGTACTTTTTCGATAGATTTTTATTTTACATAATTATTAAGACATTATATTTGAATATAGTTTAATAATTCACAGCAACGCTGATTTTTTTTCAGAGGATCGTCGACGTTTCGAGTCGTCATCGAATGTTACTAATGCTTTTCGTTCCAGGAATACGGTTTATTTTTTACAGGTGATTCTGTAGACCGGAGGGACCTTACACTCCTGGGGCTGCCCTGAGGGTTGGACGAAGCTTCGAGGGTAGCCGACCTCCCCTCGGGCAACGCTGTGCATCGAACAGATGACAGCGGCTGACGGGCTACTAAGCTATTGTCCAATTATAACTTTCCAGAACAGTGTCTACCAGTTGCGAATTTTTCCATTAGTGATCGAAAAAGTTCGCCCAGGCGTTTTCTTTCTTCTATCATTGTATTTTAGGTGTAAAGTGAATGGAAATTCGTCAGACAATCTTTGCAAGGTGCATGTAATACAATATTACGAGGAAAGCTTTGGTAAACGGTTGAGTCCAATTTTGCTTTCGATAAGGGGTGAGTTATAGCGGAGATCTTTAAAAAAGGCGATCTAGTATAAGATATTTATCGTACGACACTCCCTCGAAATATCGCCAGATTTGGCGCACGCTTCACTCCCTTTACTCTATTGGACTTGTAGTAATTGGCCAATTTCTCGATAGTTAAAAATTGTAACTAAAAAAATTATCCGACCTCCTCTTTGAATGTGGGGATTTCCAGAACATTTATAAAGAAGCAATAGATATGCTTAGTGATATAAATTCTTTTCCTCAGGTATTTAACAACTCTTATCATTTATGGGCACTTTTAATTCAAAACAGGAGAGTAATAGAAAAATTTTCTTAGCTTTGATTATGCATTCTTTTTTGTGCGTCTATTTCTTGATAATTAAATATTTATCCATTTGTATTTATTCTCAGTTGATATTCTTTAATGTGTTCTGCAATTCGTTTCTGCATGGTTAATTAATTTTTTTATAATTTATGGTGTGAAATCTGCCCCTTATTTGAAAAACACGAATAATTGGTACCCGCATATTAGCACGGTGACCGTTTCCGCCTGAACATATACCGTCGTGATATTTTATTAAAAAAACCATTCCCGTCTATGCTCGAACACACTGCTCTTGTTTATAAATTGCCTCATTTATCTGTTCGTTATTGGTGAATAGACCCCTAAAAGGACGAACTGTCATGGTAATAGAAAATACCATATGAAAATAGAAAATCAAACAGTTGGCGCAATTTGGCGCTATTACTCCTCCATCGCCAAAAAAGTCGTGTTAAAAATGGGATTTTGCCAATATAAATTTTAAAAGAATGAAACATTTCTGGAAGATTTAATGGAATGCGCAATCTAATGACTAAAAAACTCCATGTTGGACGAGAAATTTATTCGAAACTAAAATAAGAAAAAGAAAGGTTGATGAGAAAATTGCGCAGTATCGCAACAATCCCCCACTCTATTAATGACTCGCGGAATTTCCCACGTATCGTATGCGCTCAATGGGCGTTTCGTTTCATAAAATATCGGCAATAATACACAAGTACCGAAAACACACCTGTAACTACAACAGGATCACGATGTGGCAATTGACGTAGGACAGAAAGAGAACACATCTTAAAACATTGCAATAGTGCGGTGTAGAGTAGGATCTCTTAGATCCCTATTTTAATGCAATAATAACCATAGTACTGCCACCTTTTACAAAAAGCCGTTTCTACTTTGCTACCTGAAGTGAGTGCATAACCTCTGACACTTCCCTCTGGAAATCGAGCGATTTTCTTACAGAGTCCTGTTCCAGGGCTGGGAACTTTTACATGTAATGTTATACAAGAATTGACGTCATCCAATTCCATATCATTTGGAATATTAGCGGAACTACAGTTACTCCTCACCGAGATCATCTCCATCTTTTTTAATTGAGATCCCGTTCTAATATCCACCTGGGTGTACATTCATTATGGCCTAGTTGCCACGTTTTTACTGGCTTCCCCTCTTCTCTAAAGTAACGTAAGCACTTTCGCGCAGAACAAGTTAAAAGAATATACAGAAAAATTGTTTACATATCTTTTCGGTGGAGAAATGGCCATTTACCGCGAAAGATTTTTTGTTGTCGCCAACCAGAAGGTTTGATAAACCGATTTCACCGGAGGCTCGCAACGGCTTTGTCTTAATCTGACAGTTGTCACGTCAAGCGCATGTGGTAATGTGAGGATAAGAACGTCTTCGCAGTCTGTACTGAATTTTTAAATAATCAGAAAATTACAGACTTTGCAAACAAGATTTGAACTTCGATTTCATTTCTGTGCTGGACATTCAAATCAGGCAATCTTCTTCAATGTACTCATATGTCGGAACTCTATCGAAAATCACGAATGTTACGGACTTCTACGGTGCAAGTTTCCTATAAACAAATGCCAAGGAAATATTTTCCAAACAGGTCTTTTGACGGAGATTTATTTTGAAATATTTTTAACCGCTGCGTTGCCATTTTAAATTGGACCCTCATACTGGAGAAAAATTGATTAATCCCTTTAAAATTTCTTTTGAGATATAGGCCCTACAAATGTCGCCGTCGAGAGAAACTGCATTCGCATTGAATGTTCCTTTAATTCTCTATACTCAAAGGCCCAATTTAATAATCAGTTCCTTTTTCATTTATTTCCTAGTCATGTTTAGACGACGAAAGCTACTCCTGAGAGGGCCCCTCCATTTCCTTATCCATAACGCTTACACCATGTAACTTCAAGATTTTGAACGATGGTTAAATTATATGAGCCCCCATCCCGAGGCACAACCGTCTGAGCTGTAATCTTCAGTGCCCTCGGAGTGTTACCCCTACGTTCGATTCTCGTTAAAAGCTAGTTTTCGAAAAAAATAGTCTTTTGACGTACACTCTTTCGTTTGAAAGCGATGCATTGGAGTTCTAACAACTATCCTATTTCTCCTTAAAAAAATTGAGATTCCTATTGATTTGAACGCATAAATTAAGCATTATGGTATTGAAAATTGGTTTCCTGAACATATTACGTGAATCTGAAATATGAGTTGGTTTAAAATGAAGGATGCTATGATGTGAATATTTTGGGCCCCATCTAGTAATATAACGCATGAAAGTTTTAATCCTACTTTTTATTAATTTTCGAAAAAAATCCAAAATTGGTTCTGCTGAATAAAAATTCCAAGATTTGGATGTAAAATCAAACGAACTGTGTCCAATAATTTCTTGAAAAATCATTTACATTTCTATTTCCAAAATCAATATTATGTTAATTGGTCTGTGCTAAAACAAAAATAACAAGCTATTCATTTCAAATAATTTAGCATTACATTAATTGCACTTTAACTTTCACTTCTGATTGCTTCATCCTGATTGGTTGAAATTCCTGGAATCGATTGTGTTTGAAGGAAATTCTTTCTTTTAATGTGAGATTTCAGCGCTATTGAACGCGCTATTAAACTGCTCTGTGCCAATGGACAAAAAGCGACCTTGTTTTCTATATTGGGTGACTTGAAATCAATTGTATGTCGTACTTTCTGTCTTGTTTCTTCATTTTATGTATTCATCTTATTAAATAGCTTCATTTTTTTTGTTTACTTTTCAACCTCTCTGTAGCGTTAGGATTGACGTTTTTCTTTTGGCTACTTTCTTTCTGCTAATTTGGCAAAACAATGCCAGATTTTAATGCTTTTTCTGAGTCTTTCTTTTCACATTGCCGCCAAGAAGAGGAGCTCATGGACTGGGAGGACGCTCCTCAGGAAAGTGCGCCTTTTGTCAATGATTTCTTAGCTTTCTTTATAATTAGAAATTACATTACAACTTCGTTAATAAACATTCCTTTTCATGTGGAGAAATTGGACACTCTTGGAAGAAGAGAAACCTAAAACACCCTCACAAATACCCGGTGAATTGCGCTTATGAACCTTCCAAATTAAGTATTGGCCTGGTGCACATTCCCGTTTAAAAATCATTAAATTTTCTTACATTTCCTTATTAATAGTAATTACAATTCGATTTTGTTATGAAATATTATTCCCTTTTCATGTGGGAGAAATTGGATACTCTTGAAAGGTCAAATGAAAAGCACCACAGCAAGTACCAAGTGAATTGTGCAAGAAACCCATCCAACCGAAGTATTACAATGGTGTATTCCATTTGAAAAATCATTTATTTTCCCTACATTTCCTTAGAAGTAGCAATTACATTTCAATTTCGTTTCGAAAAATATAAAAATTCACTGCTTTGCACATTATTCATTTTCATGTGAAAAAAATTGGACACTTTTGGGAGAAGAGAAAATAAAAGCACCACCGCAAATACCCGGTGAATTGTGCTGGAAACCCATCCAACCAAAGTATTGCAATGGTGCATTACATTTCAAAAATCATTTTCCTAAATTTCCTTTCAAATAGCAATTACATATCAATTTCTTTCATAATTCTAAAAATTTTCTACCTTGCACATTGTTCCTTTTCTTGTATTGCAAAACTGGATACTCTTGGAAGAAGTGAAAATAAAAAACACCACTGCAAATACCCGGTGAATTGTTCTGGAAACCTATCCAACCAAAGTATTGTAATGGTGTATTACCTTTGAAAAATCCTTTCATTTTCTTAGATTTAAATTTCATTTTGAAAAATATAAAAATACACTACATTGCACATTATTCCTTTTCATGTGGAGAAATTGGACACTTTTAGGAGAAGAGAGAATCAAAAACACCACCCCAAACACCCCATGAACTTTGCACGAAACCCATCCAACCGAAGTATTGCAATGGTGCATTCCAGTTCAAAAATCCTATTCTTAGATTTCCTTTCAAATAGCAATTACATTACGATTTCATTATGAAATATTATTCCTTTAATTTGGAAAAATTGGACACTTTTGGAAGAATATATGAAACATTCTATGATAAATTCCCGGTGAATTTTGGTAGTAACCCATCCAACCAATGTATTACAATGGTGTATTCCATTTTAAAAATCATTTCATTTTCTTAGACTTTTTTAAAGTTAAATTTCAAATTTTTTTCAAAAAATATAAACATTCACTACCTTGGACAATATTTCTTATCACGTGGAGAAATTGGACACTCTTGGGAGAAGAAAAAATGGAAAGAACCATCACAAATACCCGATGAAATATTGTAGTAAACCATCCAACCGAAGTATTGCCATGGTGCATTCCAGGTCAAAAATCATTAAATTTTCTTAGGTTTTCTAATTAATAGCAATTACATTACAACTTTGTTAAGAAATATTATTCATTTTCATGTGGAGAAATTACACACTCTTGGAAGAAAATATGAAAAATTCCATTACAAATACCCGAAGAAATGTGTTAATAACCGATCTAACCGAAGCATTGAAATGGTGCATTCCAGCTCAAAAAAATCGTTAAATTTTCTTAGATTTCCATATTAAGAGCAATTACATTAGAATTACGTTAAGAAATATAAAAATTCACTACCTTGTTAATTATTCCTTTTCATTTGTAAAAATTGGTCTTGGGAGAAGAGAAAATGAAAAACATCACAAATACCCGGTGAATTGTGCTAGCAACCCATCCAACCCAAGTATTGTAATGGTGTATTCCATTCGAAAAATCATTTCATTTTCTTTGATTTCCTTAGAAAAATAGCAATTACATTTCAATTTCGTTTCGAAAATTATAAACATTCACTACTTTGCACATTATTCCTTTTTATATGAAAAAATTGGACGCTCTTGGGAGAAGAGAAAATGAAAAAACCTTCACAAATACCCCGTGAAATGTTGAAGGAAACCATGCAATTAAAGTATTGCAATGTTGCATTAAAAATGAAATACCATTACAGTTTCTTAGACATCCTTAGAAATATCAATTACTTTATATTTTTGTTAAGAAACATAAGAACATACTACCTTGCACATGCTCCTTTTTTGTATTGCAAAACTGGACACTCTTGGGAGAAGAGAAAATGAAAACTTCATCACAAATACCCGGTGAAATGTGCTAATCAACCTTCCATTTTAAGTATTGACATGGTGCATTCCACCTCAAAAATCAAATTTTCTTACATTTGCTTTTTAATAGCAATTACATTACGATTTTGTTATGAAATATTATTCCTTTTCATGTGGAGAAATTGGATACTCTTGAAAGGTCAAATGAAAAGCACCACAGCAAGTACCAAGTGAATTGTGCTAGAAACCCATCCAACCGAAGTATTGGAATGGTGTATTCCATTTGAAAAATCATTTATTTTTCTTACATTTCCTTAGAAGTAGCAATTACATTTCAATTTCGTTTCGAAAAATATAAAAATTCACTGCTTTGCACATTATTCATTTTCATGTGAAAAAATTGGACACTTTTGGGAGAAGAGAAAATAAAAAGCACCACCGCAAATACCCGGTGAATTGTGCTGCAAACCCATCCAACCGAAGTATTGCAATGGTGCATTCCATTTCAAAAATTATTTTCCTAGATTTCTTTTCAAATGGCAATTACAAAACAATTTCTTTCATAAATCTAAAAATTTACTACCTTGCACATTGTTCCATTTCTTGTATTGCAAAACTGGAAACGGTTGGGAGAAGAGAAAATAAAAAACACCACTGCAAATACCCGGTGAATTGTGCTGGAAACCCATCCAACCGAAGTATTGCAATGGTGCATTCCATTTCAAAAAACTTTTTTAGATTTCCATTCAAATAGCAATTACATATCAATTTCTTTAATGAATATAAAAAAATTTTACCTTGCACATTGTTCCTTTTCTTGTATTGCAAAACTGGATACCCTTGAGAGAAGAGAAAATCAAAAAACACCACCGCAAATACCCGGTGATTTGTGCTGGAAACCCATCCAACCGAAGTATTTCAATGGTGCATTCCATTTCGAAAACTTTCTTAGATTTCCTTTCAAATAGAAATTACATATCAATTTCTTTAATGAATATAAAAAAATTTTACCTTGCACATTGTTCCTTTTCTTGTATTGCAAAACTGGATACCCTTGAGAGAAGAGAAAATCAAAAAACACCACCGCAAATACCCGGTGATTTGTGCTGGAAACCCATCCAACCGAAGTATTTCAATGGTGCATTCCATTTCGAAAACTTTCTTAGATTTCCTTTCAAATAGAAATTACATATAGATTTCTTTAATGAATATAAAAATTTTCTACCTTGTACATTGTTCCTTTTCTTGTATTGCAAAACTGGATACTCTTGGGAGAAGAGAAAATGAAAAACACCATGACAAATACCCGGTGAATTGTGCTAGTAACCCAACCAACCCAAGTATGGCAATGGTGTTTTTCATTTGAAAAATCATTTCATTTTCTTACATTTCCTTAGAAGAAGCAATTACAATTCAATTTCGTTTCGAAAAATATAAAAATTCACTTTATTACACATTATTCCTTTTCATGTTAAAAAATTGGACACTCTTTTGGGAGAAGAGAAAATAAAAACACCACCGCAAATACCGGGTGAATTGTGTAGGAAACCCATCCAACTGAAGTATTGCAATGGTGCATTCCATTTCAAAAATAATTTTTCTAGATTTCCTTTCAAATAACAATTATATATCGATTTCGTTAATAAATTTAAAAATTTATTACCTTGCACATTATTCCTTTTAATGTGGAGAAATTGGGCACTCTTGGAAGAAGAGAAACCTAAAACACCCTCACAAATATCCGGTGAATTGTGCTAATCAACCTTCCAAGTTAAGTATTGGCCTGGTGCATTCCTGTTTAAAAATCATTAAATTGTCTTACCTTTCCTTATTAATAGCAATTACATTACGATTTCGTTAAGAAATATTATTCCTTTCCATTTGGAGAAATTGGACACTGTTGGGAAAAGGGAAAAGGAAAAAGACCACCGCAATTACCCGGTGAATTGTGCTAGTAATACATCCAACCGAATTATTGTAATGGTGTATTACATTTGAAAAATTCTTTCATTTTCTTAGATATCAATTTCGTTTCGAAAAACATAAAAATACACTACATTGCATAGTATTCTCTTCAGGGGTGTTTGTGGGACTCCAAAAAATCTCCTGAAACTTTTACGGACTTACTACCGAAATTTTGGGGTTTCGAGAAGGGGGAGAAATGAAAAATTACAATTATGAAGTATTGAATGACCTAATTATAAAAGTTCAATAAATTACTTTTTTTGCAAAATTAATAACCATAAATTTTCAAACATAAAAACTACTACATTTTATGTAAATATTTGAAATTACCTGAATTAATTCTTTAAAAAAAAATTCTCATTTCTGCTGTTTTTTTTTATTTTCTGATGTTTGTGAGCTTGTCTTTCTTTTGTGGTGAACTTCATAATTGCAGGAAGGTTGACTTTTATTTTCCTCATTTACATTTGAAGAAATTTGCAGAGGTATATATAGAAGCAGTTTGCTTTTCCGCTAATGTAGAAGGTTTTTCAGAGACTTTTATAGGTGACTCATCTGAAATACATGTTTTTAAGTCCTCTTGATATGTTTTCCAACTTCTGTTCATATTCAGTAAGAGATCTTTGTGAATTGGATCAGTCATTGGATTTTTTGAGCCCTATTTTACACATGAGGTTTCTTTAGAAGCCATTAAATCCTATTTAATAGTCTGCACTTCATCTAGGGAATCAATCTTAAAAAAGATAGGTTCTATAGTCAGTGACAAGTGTATACATTAAGTTGAATGCACTTTCCACTAATGGGCCATGGAACAGCTAAGCTGTAATCATTTGTGAAATCATCTTTTAAATTAAAAACTTTAGACCAATATTTATCAATTGTACACTTGACTTGATTTCCACTTTCATCAGATGTGTAGAGCATTTCTTTGGTGATATCAATATCACTCTGGTATAACCTTATTTCAGCTTCTACTTTTGACTTTTCATTATCACTAAAAATATGAGACATAAAAGTTGATAATTTTTCAAAAGCTTATATTGTACTGGTTTTACCTCTTAGCTCTGGATCTAATGCTGTAAAACTAATTAGATATGAATTTTTAAGGGGTAATTTCTGTTTCATATGCTGTGCTGTATTAGTATAAGCTTTCATCAGAGAAATTTGGAACTCTTTTGCTATTGGATGATTTTTTGATAATTTCTTCAGGAGAGTGGAAGCTTCTGCACCAGTAAACATTACTTTGCTAGGTAGATGGAATTCTGGATTTGTGACATCGACCTTTAATAAATCATTATAAGATGTGCACTCTATATTTACTGGCTTCATAAAAAAAGAGAAAAATTTTGCCATCAATTTATAAATACTGGAATGTATTAAATGAAGCATTGGTTTTTTTGTTTCAAATAATTTAATATATGTGTTGAACTCTGGTAATACTGCTGAATATAATGCCATATGCAATAAAGTTTTATTTTGCATAACAAATAACCCATTATTATTCATTTTTTCCGAGCTAAAGCATCCTTTGTGAGTTGTTGGGAATGCAAGCAAGAATACACCCCTTCAACAATTTTTTTCTGAGCTGCAGAAATATTTCTTTTATTGTATACAGTTTTAACATAAGAAAAATAATCCCCTCTATCAGTTTTATCCAAGTAGTGAAAATAAAATGCAATAAGAGCATCCCACAGATTTTTGATTCTTTCTAAAACACATAAAATGTACACCCACCTATAGTCTGGTCTCTTCAAGGGCGCAAGTTTTTTAATGGCAAGGGATCCACAGATTTTGAAAAAATTTTCTCTTTTACTGCAGCTTTTCATATCAAAATAGATGTCATCAAACTAATCTTCTAAGTATCTATCACACACACACACACAAAACATGAAGCAAATTTTTTTGCACAGTTATTAGTTGTGTGACATGTGTCACTCTCAATATCTAATAAGTGGGGTGCTTTGTTTGATCGTAGTCTGGTTTCTACACCCTTTTTTTTCTACGCATGGTGTTACATGAGTCCATAAATACACTAATTAAGTTTGCCCATGGAATATTATTATCTTCAATAGTATTTACAACTGCTTTAAAAACAGATTCTGAATTGCAAGATTCCATCTTTAGAGATGCAAAATGATGAACTACAACTTCATTTTGATTGTTGTCATAAAACTGCACCAATATAGCCAGTATACTTTCTAGAGCATTGCTAGTACTTTCATACAAATTTAGAGGAAATGGAGTCTCCTTTAAAGTTTTAATGATATTTTGCTTAATAGTTTTTGCGAGCCCATATTTCATCTTATAACATGCAGTAGTCCTGGACATTTCCAACGAGTTTAGTGCCGTCTGATCAAGGCTCAACTGTTTGCAGAGTTCAATTAAATTGGGAGCTAGCTACACATTGAAAGAAAGAGAATTCTCGGCGATAAACGAAGTTATTAATACCTCTTGGCGTGATTTCTTGTGACTATATCCAATGGCCGAGCATCAGTCTCCAGTAAGTCATCAGTATTTTTTTAATTAGCATAATTACTTAAAGTCATTGAATGTCTAATGCACTTTGAATATTTTTTGTGCGTCACAGTTTTAGAATGATTTGTGAAAGCCTTGTGTGTGAATCCTTCCCCACCATACTTCAGCAGTGAGTTACAAAAAACACAATATGCTTGTCCAGCAACATTTATTTTCTTGCACCATGTGCCGATGGTATCCCCATTACCATCTCTCCGTTCAATCCAATTCTACCTAAATGCATTCCGGACACCTTCTTCTAATTGTATAGTATCACTATTTATATCAAGAAATATAGTGAAATTCTCTTGCGTACATTAATAAAAAAATATTTCAATAAACGAAACGAAAAATTTACACGTGCATCAATTAATGAAACGAAAATTTTACACAGCAGAGAAAAAAAAATTGCGAAGCGATCAATAACAAATAGCTAATACGGCAAAAAATCCCCCTTCTCTACTTATTGCCGCCACGCCAAGAGAGGTAAGACCTTTGAACCCAGAGTCACGTGATCGCACATCTGGTCGAACGAAGTCTCTCCATTTTTTTTCTGCCACACTTACTTGCCGAAAAAGCTCCAGAAGAGAATGTCCGAGAACCGTGGGAATGGGTCATAACTCGCAATGAGGAAAGAACAAAAAAGAAGTTCCCCCCTCCCTTTTCACGAATTATAACTGCCTTTGGAGAAAGAAAGGAAAAGTTTTCACCACACACACTGACCTTGCGTTTTCTGCTTTCAAAGCAAACAAAATTACCCAGATCAAAATAAATCATTCATTATTATTCCTACTTCCTTTTTAATGATAATCCCCGAAATTTCCGGGTATCGAAGTTCAAATTCCCCAAAATTCCGGGGTTTCCCCAAATCACAAACACACCCCTGTTTCTTTCATGTGGAGAAATGGACACTTTTAGGAGAAGAGAGAATCAAAAACCCCACCGCAAACACCCGATGAATTTTGCTCGAAACCCATCCAACCGAAGTATTGCAATTGTGCATTCCAGTTCAAAAATCATTTTCTTAGATTTCCTTTCAAATAACAATTACATATCAAATTCGTTAATAAATATAAAAGTTTATTACCTTGCACATTATTCCTTTTAATGTGGAGAAATTGGACACTCTTGGAAGAAGAGAAACCTAAAACACCATCAAAAATACCCGGTGAATTGCGTTTATCAACCTTCCAAATTAAGTATATGCCTTGTGCACATTCCTGTTTAAAAATCATTAAATTTTCTTACATTTCCTTATTAATAGCAATTACAATTCGATTTTGTTATGAAATATTATTCCTTTTCATGTGGGAAAAATTGGATACTCTTTAAAAGGTCAAATGAAAAGCACCACAGCAAGTACCAAGTGAATTGTGCAAGAAACCCATCCAACCGAAGTATTTCAATGGTGCATTCCATTTCAAAAATCATTTTCTTAGATTTCCTTTCAAATAGCAATTACATATCGATTTCTTTAATGAATATAAAAATTTTCTACCTTGCACATTGTTCCTTTTCTTGTATTGCAAAACTGGATACTCTTGGGAGAAGAGAAAATTAAAAACACCATGACAAATACCCGGTGAAATATTGAAGTAAACCATCCAAACGAAGTATTGCCATGGTGCATTCCAGGTCAAAAATCATTAAATATTTTCTTAGGTTTCCTTATTAATAGCAACTACATTACAGTTTCGTTGAGAAATATTATTCCTTTTCATTTGGCAAAGCTGGAAACTTTTGGAAGAAGAGAAAATATAAAACACCACAGCAAATACCCGGTGAATTCTGCTAGTAACCCATCCAACCGATGTATTGCAATGTTTTTTTCCATTTGAATAATCATTTCATTTTCATAGCTTTCCTTATTAAGAGCAATTACATTACACAACTTCGTTAAGAAATATTATTCCTTTTCATGTGGAGAAATTTGACACTCGGAGAAGAAAATATGAAAAATTCCATTACAAATACCCTGAGAATTGTGTTAGTAACCGATCTAACAGAAGCATTGAAATGGTGCATTCCACCTCAAAAATCGTTAAATTTTCTTAGATTTCCATATTAAGGGCAATTACATTAAGATTTCGTTAAGAAATATAAAAATTCACTACCTTGTTAATTAATCCTTTTCATGTGTAGAAATTGGTCTTGGGAGAAGAGAAAATGAAAAACACCATCACAAATACCCGGTGAATTGTGCTGGAAACCCATCCAACCGAAGTATTGTAATGGTGCATTCCATTTCAAAAACTTTCTTAGATTTCCTTTCAAATAGCAATTACATATCAATTTCTTTAATAAATAAAAAAGTTTCCTACCTTGCACATTGTTCCTTTTCTTGTATTGCAAAACAGGATACTTTTGGGAGAAGAGAAAATCAAAAGAACATCACAAATACCCGGTGAAATATTGAAGTAAACCATCCAAACGAAGTATTGCCATGGTGAATTTCAGGTCAAAAATCATTAAATATATATTTTCTTAGGTTTCCTTACTAATAGCAACTACATTACACAATTTCGTTAAGAAATATTATTCCTTTTCATTTGGCAAAGCTGGAAACTCTTGGGAGAAGAGAAAATGAAAAACACCATCACAAATACCCGGTGAATTGTGCTAGTAACCCATCCAACCCAAGTATTGAAATGGTGTAGTCCATTCGAAAAACCATTTCATTTTCTTAGATTTCCTTAGAAAAATAGCAATTGCATTTCAATTTTGTTTCGAAAATAATAAAAATTCACTACCTTGCACATTATTCTTTTTCATATGAAAAAATTGGACGCTCTTGGGAGAAGAGAAAATGAAAAAACCTTCACAAATACCCCGTGAAATGTTGTAGGAAACCATGCAATTGAAGTATTGCAATGTTGCATTCAAAATGAAAAACCATTAGAGTTTCTTAGACATCCTTAGAAAGAGCAATTACTTTACATTTTTGTTAAGAAATATAAAAGATTACTACCTTGCATGTCCTCCTTTTCTTGTATTGCAAAACTGGACACTCTTGGAAGAGAAACCTAAAACACCCTCAAAAATACCCGTTGAATTGCGTTTATCAACCTTCCAAATTAAGTATATGCCTTGTGCACATTCCTGTTTAAAAATCATTAAATTTTCTTTTACATTTCCTTATTAATAGCAATTACAATTCGATTTTGTTATGAAATATTATTCCTTTTCATGTGGGAGAAATTGGATACTCTTGAAAGGTCAAATGAAAAGCACCACCGCAAGTACCAAGTGAATTGTGCAAGAAACCTATCCAACCGAAGTATTTCAATGGTGCATTCCATTTCAAAAAGCATTTTCTTAGATTTCCTTTCAAATAGCAATTACATATCGATTTCTTTAATGAATATAAAAATTTTCTACCTTGCACATTGTTCCTTTTCTTGTATTGCAAAACTGGATACTCTTGGGAGAAGAGAAAATGAAAAACACCATGACAAATACCCGGTGAAATATTGAAGTAAACCATCCAAACGAAGTATTGCCATGGTGCATTCCAGGTCAAAAATCATTAAATATTTTCTTAGGTTTCCTTATTAATAGCAACTACATTACAGTTTCGTTAAGAAATATTATTCCTTTTCATTTGGCAAAGCTGGAAACTTTTGGAAGAAGAGAAAATATAAAACACCACAGCAAATACCCGGTGAATTCTGCTAGTAACCCATCCAACCGAAGTATTGCAATGTTTTTTTCCATTTGAATAATCATTTCATTTTCATAGCTTTCCTTATTAAGAGCAATTACATTACAACTTCGTTAAGAAATATTATTCCTTTTCATGTGGAGAAATTCGACACTCGAAGAAGAAAATATGAAAAATTCCATTACAAATACCCAGAGAATTGTGTTAGTAACAGATCTAACCGAAGCATTGAAATGGTGCATTCCACCTCAAAAATCGTTAAATTTTCTTAGATTTCCATATTAAGGGCAATTACATTAAGATTTCGTTAAGAAATATAAAAATTCACTACCTTGTTAATTAATCCTTTTCATGTGTAGAAATTGGTCTGGGGAGAAGAGAAAATAAAAAACACCATCACAAATACCCGGTGAATTGTGCTAGTAACCCATCCAATCAAAGTTTTGTAATGGTGTATTCCATTCGAAAAAATCATTTCATTTTCTTACATTTCCTGAGAAAAATAGCAATTGCATTTCAATTTTGCTTCGAAAATTACAAACATTCACTACCTTGCACATTATTCCTTTTCATGTGAAAAAAATTGGACACTCTTGGGAGAAGAGAAAATGAAAAAAACCTTCACAAATACCCCGTGAAATGTTGTAGGAAACCATGCAATTAAAGTATTGCAATGTTGCATTAAAAATGAAAAACCATTACAGTTTCTTAGACTTCCTTAGAAATATCAATTACTTTATATTTTTGTTAAGAAACATAAGAACATACTACCTTGCACATGCTCCTTTTTTGTATTGCAAAACTGGACACTCTTGGGAGAAGAGAAAATGAAAACTTCATCACAAATACCCGGTGAAATTTGCTAATCATACTTCCATTTTAAGTATTGACATGGTGCATTCCATCTCAAAAATCAAATTTTCTTACATTTCCTTTTTAATAGCAATTACATTACGATTTTGTTATGAAATATTATTCCTTTTCATGTGGAGAAATTGGATACTCTTGAAAGGTCAAATGAAAAGCACCACAGCAAGTACCAAGTGAATTGTGCTAGAAACCCATCCAACCGATGTATTGCAATGGTGTATTCCATTTGTAAAATCATTTATTTTTCTTACATTTCCTTAGAAGTAGCAATTACATTTCAATTTCGTTTCGAAAAATATAAAAATTCACTGCTTTGCACGTTATTTATTTTCATTTGAAAAAATTGGACACTTTTGGGAGAAGAGAAAATAAAAAGCACCACCGCAAATTCCCGATGAATTGTGCTGGAAACCCATCCAACCGAAGTATTGCAATGGTGCATTCCATTTCAAAAATCATTTTCTTAGATTTCCTTTCAAATAGCAATTACATATCAATTTCTTTCATAATTCTAAAAATTTTCTACCTTGCACATTGTTCCTTTTCTTGTATTGCAAAACTGGATACTCATGGGAGAAGAGAAAATAAAAAACACCACTGCAAATACACTGTGAATTGTGCTGGAAACCCATCCAACCGAAGTATTGTAATGGTGCATTCCATTTCAAAAACTTTCTTAGATTTCCTTTCAAATAGCAATTACATATCAATTTCTTTAATAAATATAAAATTTTTTCTACCTTGCACATTGTTCCTTTTCTTGTACTGCAAAAATTGGATACTCTTGAGAGAAGAGAAAATCAAAAAACACCACCGCAAAAACCCGGTGAATTGTGCTTTAAACCCATCCAACCGAAGTATTTCAATGGTGCATTCCATTTCAAAAATCATTTTCTTAGATTTCCTTTCAAATAGCAGTTACATATCGATTTCTTTAATGAATATAAAAATTTTTTACCTTCACATTGTTCCTTTTCTTGTATTGCAAAACTGAATACTCTTGGGAGAAGAGAAAATGAAAAACACCATGACAAATATTTGGTGAAATATTGAAGTAAACCATCCAAACGAAGTATTGCCGAGGTGCATTCCAGGTCAAAAATCATTAAATATTTTCTTAGGTTTCCTTATTAATAGCAACTACATTACACAGTTTCGTTAAGAAATATTATTCCTTTTCATTTGGCAAAGCTGGAAACTCTTGGAAGAAGAGAAAATGAAAAACACCACAGCAAATACCCGGTGAATTCTGCTGGTAACCCATCCAACCGAAGTATTGCAATGGTGTTTTCCATTTGAATAATCATTTCATTTTCATAGGTTCCCTTATTAATAGCAATTACATTACAACTTCATTAAGAAATATTATTCCTTTTCATGTGGAGAAATTTGACACTCTGGAAAGAAAATAGGAAAAGTTCCATTACAAATACCCGGAGAATTGTGTTATTAACCGATCTAACCAAAGCTTTGAAATGGTGCATTCCAGCTCAAAAATCGTTAAATTTTCTTAGATTTCCATATTAAGGGCAATTACATTAAGATTTCGTTAAGAAATATAAAAATTCACTACCTTGTTAATTAATCCTTTTCATGTGTAGAAATTGGTCTTGGGAGAAGAGAAAATGAAAAACACCATCACAAATACCCGGTGAATTGTGCTAGTAACCCATCCAACCCAAGTATTGAAATGGTGTAGTCCATTCGAAAAACCATTTCATTTTCTTAGATTTCCTTAGAAAAATAGCAATTGCATTTCAATTTTGTTTTGAAAATTATAAAAATTCACTACCTTGCACATTATTCCTTTTCATGTGAAAAAATTGGACACTCTTGGGAGAAGAGAAAATGAAAAAACCTTCACAAATACCCCGTGAAATGTTGTTGGAAACCATGCAATTAAAGTATTGCAATGTTGCATTAAAATTGAAAAACCATTACAGTTTCTTAGACATCCTTAGAAATATCAATTACTTTATATTTTTGTTAAGAAACATAAGAACATATTACCTTGCACATGCTCCTTTTTTTGTATTGCAAAACTGGACACTCTTGGGTGAAGAGAAAATGAAAACTTCATCACAAATACCCGGTGAAATGTGCTAATCAACCTTCCACGTTAAGTATTGACATGGTGCACATTCCATCTCAAAAATCATTAAATTTTCTTAAATTTCCTTATTAATAGCAATTATATTACAATTTTGTTATGAAATATTATTCCTTTTCACGTGGAGAAATTGCACACTCTTGAAATGTCAAATGCAAAGCCCCACAGCAAGTACCAAGTGAATTGTGCTAGAAACCCATCCAGCCCAAGTATTGCAATGGTGCATTCCATTTCAAAAATCTTTTTCTTAGATTTCCTTTCAAATAGCAATTACATATCAATTTCTTTCATAATTCTAAAAATTTTCTACCTTGCACATTGTTTCTTTTCTTGTATTGCAAAACTGGATACTCTTGGGAGAAGAGAAAATCAAAAACACCATGACAAATACCCGGTGAAATATTGAAGTAAACCATCCAAACGAAGTATTGCCATGGTGCATTCCAGGTCAAAAATCATTAAATATTTTCTTAGGTTTCCTTATTAATAGCAACTACATTACAGTTTCGTTAAGAAATATTATTCCTTTTCATTTGGCAAAGCTGGAAACTCTTGGAAGAAGAGAAAATGAAAAACACCACAGCAAATACCCGGTGAATTCTGCTAGTAACCCATCCAACCGAAGTATTGCAATGTTTTTTTCCATTTGAATAATCATTTCATTTTCATAGCTTTCCTTATTAAGAGCAATTACATTACAACTTCGTTAAGAAATATTATTCCTTTTCATGTGGAGAAATTCGACACTCGAAGAAGAAAATATGAAAAATTCCATTACAAATACCCAGAGAATTGTGTTAGTAACAGATCTAACCGAAGCATTGAAATGGTGCATTCCACCTCAAAAATCGTTAAATTTTCTTAGATTTCCATATTAAGGGCAATTACATTAAGATTTCGTTAAGAAATATAAAAATTCACTACCTTGTTAATTATTCCTTTTCATGTGTAGAAATTGGTCTCGGGAGAAGAGAAAATGAAAAACACCATCACAAATACCCGGTGAATTGTGCTAGTAATCCATCCAACCCAAGTATTGTAATGGTGTAGTCCATTCGAAAAATCATTTTATTTTCTTAGATTTCCTTAGAAAAATAGCAATTGCATTTCAATTTTGTTTTGAAAATTATAAAAATTCACTACCTTGCACATTATTCCTTTTCATGTCAAAAAATTGGACACTCTTGGGAGAAGAGAAAATGAAAAAACCTTCACAAATACCCCGTGAAATGTTGTTGGAAACCATGCAATTAAAGTATTGCAATGTTGCATTAAAATTGAAAAACCATTACAGTTTCTTAGACATCCTTAGAAATATCAATTACTTTATATTTTTGTTAAGAAACATAAGAACATATTACCTTGCACATGCTCCTTTTTTTGTATTGCAAAACTGGACACTCTTGGGTGAAGAGAAAATGAAAACTTCATCACAAATACCCGGTGAAATGTGCTAATCAACCTTCCACGTTAAGTATTGACATGGTGCACATTCCATCTCAAAAATCATTAAATTTTCTTAAATTTCCTTATTAATAGCAATTATATTACAATTTTGTTATGAAATATTATTCCTTTTCACGTGGAGAAATTGCACACTCTTGAAATGTCAAATGCAAAGCCCCACAGCAAGTACCAAGTGAATTGTGCTAGAAACCCATCCAGCCCAAGTATTGCAATGGTGCATTCCATTTCAAAAATCTTTTTCTTAGATTTCCTTTCAAATAGCAATTACATATCAATTTCTTTCATAATTCTAAAAATTTTCTACCTTGCACATTGTTTCTTTTCTTGTATTGCAAAACTGGATACTCTTGGGAGAAGAGAAAATCAAAAACACCATGACAAATACCCGGTGAAATATTGAAGTAAACCATCCAAACGAAGTATTGCCATGGTGCGTTCCAGGTCAAAAATCATTAAATATTTTCTTAGGTTTCCTTATTAATAGCAACTACATTACAGTTTCATTAAGAAATATTATTCCTTTTCATTTGGCAAAGCTTGAAACTCTTGGAAGAAGAGAAAATGAAAAACACCACAGCAAATACCCGGTGAATTCTGCTAGTAACCCATCCAACCTGAAGTATTGCAATGTTTTTTTCCATTTGAATAATCATTTCATTTTCATAGCTTTCCTTATTAAGAGCAATTACATTACACAACTTCGTTAAGAAATATTATTCCTTTTCATGTGGAGAAATTTGACACTCGGAGAAGAAAATATGAAAAATTCCATTACAAATACCCAGAGAATTGTGTTAGTAACCGATCTAACAGAAGCATTGAAATGGTGCATTCCACCTCAAAAATCGTTAAATTTTCTTAGATTTCCATATTAAGGGCAATTACATTAAGATTTCGTTAAGAAATATAAAAATTCACTGCCTTGTTAATTAATCCTTTTCATGTGTAGAAATTGGTCTTGGGAGAAGAGAAAATGAAAAACACCATCACAAATACCCGGTGAATTGTGCTGGAAACCCATCCAACCGAAGTATTGTAATGGTGCATTCCATTTCAAAAACTTTCTTAGATTTCCTTTCAAATAGCAATTACATATCAATTTCTTTAATAAATAAAAAAGTTTCCTACCTTGCACATTGTTCCTTTTCTTGTATTGCAAAACAGGATACTTTTGGGAGAAGAGAAAATCAAAAAATCATCACAAATACCCGGTGAAATATTGAAGTAAACCATCCAAACGAAGTATTGCCATGGTGAATTTAGACTCAAAAATCATTAAATATATATTTTCTTAGGTTTCCTTAGTAATAGCAACTACATTACACAATTTCGTTAAGAAATATTATTCCTTTTCATTTGGCAAAGCTGGAAACTCTTGGGAGAAGAGAAAATGAAAAACACCATCACAAATACCCGGTGAATTGTGCTAGTAACCCATCCAACCCAAGTATTGAAATGGTGTAGTCCATTCGAAAAAACCATTTCATTTTCTTAGATTTCCTTAGAAAAATAGCAATTGCATTTCAATTTTGTTTCGAAAATTATAAAAATTCACTACCTTGCACATTATTCTTTTTCATATGAAAAAATTGGACGCTCTTGGGAGAAGAGAAAATGAAAAAACCTTCACAAATACCCCGTGAAATGTTGTAGGAAACCATGCAATTGAAGTATTGCAATGTTGCATTCAAAATGAAAAACCATTAGAGTTTCTTAGACATCCTTAGAAAGAGCAATTACTTTACATTTTTGTTAAGAAATATAAAAGATTACTACCTTGCATGTCCTCCTTTTCTTGTATTGCAAAACTGGACACTCTTGGAAGAAGAGAAACCTAAAACACCCTCAAAAATACCCGTTGAATTGCGTTTATCAACCTTCCAAATTAAGTATATGCCTTGTGCACATTCCTGTTTAAAAATCATTAAATTTTCTTTTACATTTCCTTATTAATAGCAATTACAATTCGATTTTGTTATGAAATATTATTCCTTTTCATGTGGGAGAAATTGGATACTCTTGAAAGGTCAAATGAAAAAGCACCACCGCAAGTACCAAGTGAATTGTGCAAGAAACCTATCCAACCGAAGTATTTCAATGGTGCATTCCATTTCAAAAAGCATTTTCTTAGATTTCCTTTCAAATAGCAATTACATATCGATTTCTTTAATGAATATAAAAATTTTCTACCTTGCACATTGTTCCTTTTCTTGTATTGCAAAACTGGATACTCTTGGGAGGAGAGAAAATGAAAAACACCATGACAAATACCCGGTGAAATATTGAAGTAAACCATCCAAACGAAGTATTGCCATGGTGCATTCAGGTCAAAAATCATTAAATATTTTCTTAGGTTTCCTTATTAATAGCAACTACATTACAGTTTCGTTAAGAAATATTATTCCTTTTCATTTGGCAAAGCTGGAAACTTTTGAAAGAAGAGAAAATATAAAACACCACAGCAAATACCTGGTGAATTCTGCTAGTAACCCATCCAACCGAAGTATTGCAATGTTTTTTCCATTTGAATAATCATTTCATTTTCATAGCTTTCCTTATTAAGAGCAATTACATTACAACTTCGTTAAGAAATATTATTCCTTTTCATTTGGAGAAATTCGACACTCGAAGAAGAAAATATGAAAAATTCCATTACAAATACCCAGAGAATTGTGTTAGTAACAGATCTAACCGAAGCATTGAAATGGTGCATTCAACCTCAAAAATCGTTAAATTTTCTTAGATTTCCATATTAAGGGCAATTACATTAAGATTTCGTTAAGAAATATAAAAATTCACTACCTTGTTAATTATTCCTTTTCATGTGTAGAAATTGGTCTCGGGAGAAGAGAAAATGAAAAACACCATCACAAATACCCGGTGAATTGTGCTAGTAATCCATCCAACCCAAGTATTGTAATGGTGTAGTCCATTCGAAAAATCATTTTATTTTCTTAGATTTCCTTAGAAAAATAGCAATTGCATTTCAATATTGTTTTGAAAATTATAAAAATTCACTACCTTGCACATTATTCCTTTTCATGTCAAAAAATTGGACACTCTTGGGAGAAGAGAAAATGAAAAAACCTTCACAAATACCCCGTGAAATGTTGTTGGAAACCATGCAATTAAAGTATTGCAATGTTGCATTAAAAATGAAAAACCATTACAGTTTCTTAGACATCCTTAGAAATATCAATTACTTTATATTTTTGTTAAGAAACATAAGAATATATTACCTTGCACATGCTCCTTTTTTTTGTATTGCAAAACTGGACACTCTTGGGTGAAGAGAAAATGAAAACTTCATCACAAATACCCGGTGAAATGTGCTAATCAACCTTCCACGTTAAGTATTGACATGGTGCACATTCCATCTCAAAAATCATTAAATTTTCTTACATTTCCTTATTAATAGCAATTATATTACAATTTTGTTATGAAATATTATTCCTTTTCACGTGGAGAAATTGCACACTCTTGAAATGTCAAATGCAAAGCCCCACAGCAAGTACCAAGTGAATTGTGCTAGAAACCCATCCAGCCCAAGTTTTGCAATGGTGCATTCCATTTCAAAAATCTTTTTCTTAGATTTCCTTTCAAATAGCAATTACATATCAATTTCTTTCATAATTCTAAAAATTTTCTACCTTGCACATTGTTTCTTTTCTTGTATTGCAAAACTGGATACTCTTGGGAGAAGAGAAAATCAAAAACACCATGACAAATACCCGGTGAAATATTGAAGTAAACCATCCAAACGAAGTATTGCCATGGTGCATTCCAGGTCAAAAATCATTAAATATTTTCTTAGGTTTCCTTATTAATAGCAACTACATTACAGTTTCATTAAGAAATATTATTCCTTTTCATTTGGCAAAGCTTGAAACTCTTGGAAGAAGAGAAAAAAAACACCACAGCAAATACCCGGTTAATTCTGCTAGTAACCCATCCAACCTGAAGTATTGCAATGTTTTTTTCCATTTGAATAATCATTTCATTTTCATAGCTTTCCTTATTAAGAGCAATTACATTACACAACTTCGTTAAGAAATATTATTCCTTTTCATGTGGAGAAATTTGACACTCGGAGAAGAAAATATGAAAAATTCCATTACAAATACCCAGAGAATTGTGTTAGTAACCGATCTAACAGAAGCATTGAAATGGTGCATTCCACCTCAAAAATCGTTAAATTTTCTTAGATTTCCATATTAAGGGCAATTACATTAAGATTTCGTTAAGAAATATAAAAATTCACTGCCTTGTTAATTAATCCTTTTCATGTGTAGAAATTGGTCTTGGGAGAAGAGAAAATGAAAAACACCATCACAAATACCCGGTGAATTGTGCTGGAAACCCATCCAACCGAAGTATTGTAATGGTGCATTCCATTTCAAAAACTTTCTTAGATTTCCTTTCAAATAGCAATTACATATCAATTTCTTTAATAAATAAAAAAGTTTCCTACCTTGCACATTGTTCCTTTTCTTGTATTGCAAAACAGGATACTTTTGGGAGAAGAGAAAATCAAAAAAACATCACAAATACCCGGTGAAATATTGAAGTAAACCATCCAAACGAAGTATTGCCATGGTGAATTTAGACTCAAAAATCATTAAATATATATTTTCTTAGGTTTCCTTAGTAATAGCAACTACATTACACAATTTCGTTAAGAAATATTATTCCTTTTCATTTGGCAAAGCTGGAAACTCTTGGGAGAAGAGAAAATGAAAAACACCATCACAAATACCCGGTGAATTGTGCTAGTAACCCATCCAACCCAAGTATTGAAATGGTGTAGTCCATTCGAAAAACCATTTCATTTTCTTAGATTTCCTTAGAAAAATAGCAATTGCATTTCAATTTTGTTTCGAAAATTATAAAAATTCACTACCTTGCACATTATTCTTTTTCATATGAAAAAATTGGACGCTCTTGGGAGAAGAGAAAATGAAAAAACCTTCACAAATACCCCGTGAAATGTTGTAGGAAACCATGCAATTGAAGTATTGCAATGTTGCATTCAAAATGAAAAACCATTAGAGTTTCTTAGACATCCTTAGAAAGAGCAATTACTTTACATTTTTGTTAAGAAATATAAAAGATTACTACCTTGCATGTCCTCCTTTTCTTGTATTGCAAAACTGGACACTCTTGGAAGAAGAGAAACCTAAAACACCCTCAAAAATACCCGTTGAATTGCGTTTATCAACCTTCCAAATTAAGTATATGCCTTGTGCACATTCCTGTTTAAAAATCATTAAATTTTCTTTTACATTTCCTTATTAATAGCAATTACAATTCGATTTTGTTATGAAATATTATTCCTTTTCATGTGGGAGAAATTGGATACTCTTGAAAGGTCAAATGAAAAGCACCACAGCAAGTACCAAGTGAATTGTGCAAGAAACCTATCCAACCGAAGTATTTCAATGGTGCATTCCATTTCAAAAAGCATTTTCTTAGATTTCCTTTCAAATAGCAATTACATATCGATTTCTTTAATGAATATAAAAATTTTCTACCTTGCACATTGTTCCTTTTCTTGTATTGCAAAACTGGATACTCTTGGGAGGAGAGAAAATGAAAAACACCATGACAAATACCCGGTGAAATATTGAAGTAAACCATCCAAACGAAGTATTGCCATGGTGCATTCCAGGTCAAAAATCATTAAATATTTTCTTAGGTTTCCTTATTAATAGCAACTACATTACAGTTTCGTTAAGAAATATTATTCCTTTTCATTTGGCAAAGCTGGAAACTTTTGAAAGAAGAGAAAATATAAAACACCACAGCAAATACCTGGTGAATTCTGCTAGTAACCCATCCAACCGAAGTATTGCAATGTTTTTTTCCATTTGAATAATCATTTCATTTTCATAGCTTTCCTTATTAAGAGCAATTACATTACAACTTCGTTAAGAAATATTATTCCTTTTCATGTGGAGAAATTCGACACTCGAAGAAGAAAATATGAAAAATTCCATTACAAATACCCAGAGAATTGTGTTAGTAACCGATCTAACAGAAGTATTGAAATGGTGCATTCCACCACAAAAATCGTTAAATTTTCTTAGATTTCCATATTAAGGGCAATTACATTAAGATTTCGTTAAGAAATATAAAAATTCACTTCCTTGTTAATTATTCCTTTTCATGTGTAGAAATTGGTCTCGGGAGAAGAGAAAATGAAAAACACCATCACAAATACCCGGTGAATTGTGCTAGTAATCCATCCAACCCAAGTATTGTAATGGTGTAGTCCATTCGAAAAATCATTTTATTTTCTTAGATTTCCTTAGAAAAATAGCAATTGCATTTCAATTTTGTTTTGAAAATTATAAATATTCACTACCTTACACATTATTCCTTTTCATGTGAAAAAATTGGACACTCTTGGGAGAAGAGAAAATGAAAAAACCTTCACAAATACCCCGTGAAATGTTGTTGGAAACCATGCAATTAAAGTATTGCAATGTTGCATTAAAAATGAAAAACCATTACAGTTTCTTTGACATCCTCAGAAATATCAATTACTTTATATTTTTGTTAAGAAACATAAGAACATACTACCTTGCACATGCTCCTTTTTTGTATTGCAAAACTGGACACTCTTGGGAGAAGAGAAAATGAAAACTTCATCACAAATACCCGGTGAAATTTGCTAATCATACTTCCATTTTAAGTATTGACATGGTGCATTCCATCTCAAAAATCAAATTTTCTTACATTTCCTTTTTAATAGCAATTACATTACGATTTTGTTATGAAATATTATTCCTTTTCATGTGGAGAAATTGGATACTCTTGAAAGGTCAAATGAAAAGCACCACAGCAAATACCAAGTGAATTGTGCTAGAAACCCATCCAACCGAAGTATTGCAATGGTGTATTCCATTTGTAAAATCATTTATTTTTCTTACATTTCCTTAGAAGTAGCAATTACATTTCAATTTCATTTCGAAAAATATAAAAATTCACTGCTTTGCACGTTATTTATTTTCATTTGAAAAAATTGGACACTTTTGGGAGAAGAGAAAATAAAAAGCACCACCGCAAATTCCCGGTGAATTGTGCTGGAAACCCATCCAACCGAAGTATTGCAATGGTGCATTCCATTTCAAAAATCATTTTCTTAGATTTCCTTTCAAATAGCAATTACATATCGATTTCTTTAATGAATATAAAAATTTTCTACCTTGCACATTGTTCCTTTTCTTGTATTGCAAAACTGGATACTCTTGGGAGGAGAGAAAATGAAAAACACCATGACAAATACCCGGTGAAATATTGAAGTAAACCATCCAAACGAAGTATTGCCATGGTGCATTCCAGGTCAAAAATCATTAAATATTTTCTTAGGTTTCCTTATTAATAGCAACTACATTACAGTTTCGTTAAGAAATATTATTCCTTTTCATTTGGCAAAGCTGGAAACTTTTGAAAGAAGAGAAAATATAAAACACCACAGCAAATACCTGGTGAATTCTGCTAGTAACCCATCCAACCGAAGTATTGCAATGTTTTTTTCCATTTGAATAATCATTTCATTTTCATAGCTTTCCTTATTAAGAGCAATTACATTACAACTTCGTTAAGAAATATTATTCCTTTTCATGTGGAGAAATTCGACACTCGAAGAAGAAAATATGAAAAATTCCATTACAAATACCCAGAGAATTGTGTTAGTAACAGATCTAACCGAAGCATTGAAATGGTGCATTCCACCTCAAAAATCGTTAAATTTTCTTAGATTTCCATATTAAGGGCAATTACATTAAGATTTCGTTAAGAAATATAAAAATTCACTACCTTGTTAATTAATCCTTTTCATGTGTAGAAATTGGTCTGGGGAGAAGAGAAAATAAAAAACACCATCACAAATACCCGGTGAATTGTGCTAGTAACCCATCCAATCCAAGTATTGTAATGGTGTATTCCATTCGAAAAATCATTTCATTTTCTTACATTTCCTGAGAAAAATAGCAATTGCATTTCAATTTTGCTTCGAAAATTATAAACATTCACTACCTTGCACATTATTCCTTTTCATGTGAAAAAATTGGACACTCTTGGGAGAAGAGAAAATGAAAAAACCTTCACAAATACCCCGTGAAATGTTGTAGGAAACCATGCAATTAAAGTATTGCAATGTTGCATTAAAAATGAAAAACCATTACAGTTTATTAGACTTCCTTAGAAATATCAATTACTTTATATTTTTGTTAAGAAACATAAGAACATACTACCTTGCACATGCTCCTTTTTTGTATTGCAAAACTGGACACTCTTGGGAGAAGAGAAAATGAAAACTTCATCACAAATACCCGGTGAAATTTGCTAATCATACTTCCATTTTAAGTATTGACATGGTGCATTCCATCTCAAAAATCAAATTTTCTTACATTTCCTTTTTAATAGCAATTACATTACGATTTTGTTATGAAATATTATTCCTTTTCATGTGGAGAAATTGGATACTCTTGAAAGGTCAAATGAAAAGCACCACAGCAAATACCAAGTGAATTGTGCTAGAAACCCATCCAACCGAAGTATTGCAATGGTGTATTCCATTTGTAAAATCATTTATTTTTCTTACATTTCCTTAGAAGTAGCAATTACATTTCAATTTCATTTCGAAAAATATAAAAATTCACTGCTTTGCACGTTATTTATTTTCATTTGAAAAAATTGGACACTTTTGGGAGAAGAGAAAATAAAAAGCACCACCGCAAATTCCCGGTGAATTGTGCTGGAAACCCATCCAACCGAAGTATTGCAATGGTGCATTCCATTTCAAAAATCATTTTCTTAGATTTCCTTTCAATTAGCAATTACATATCAATTTCTTTCATAATTCTAAAAATTTTCTACCTTGCACATTGTTCCTTTTCTTGTATTGCAAAACTGGATACTCATGGGAGAAGAGAAAATAAAAAACACCACTGCAAATACACTGTGAATTGTGCTGGAAACCCATCCAACCGAAGTATTGTAATGGTGCATTCCATTTCAAAAACTTTCTTAGATTTCCTTTCAAAGAGCAATTACATATCAATTTCTTTAATAAATATAAAATTTTTCTACCTTGCACATTGTTCCTTTTCTTGTACTGCAAAATTGGATACTCTTGAGAGAAGAGAAAATCAAAAAACACCACCGCAAAAACCCGGTGAATTGTGCTTTAAACCCATCCAACCGAAGTATTTCAATGGTGCATTCCATTTCAAAAATCATTTTCTTAGATTTCCTTTCAAATAGCAATTACATATCGATTTCTTTAATGAATATAAAAATTTTTTACCTTCACATTGTTCCTTTTCTTGTATTGCAAAACTGGATACTCTTGGGAGAAGACAAAATGAAAAACACCATGACAAATATTTGGTGAAATATTGAAGTAAACCATCCAAACGAAGTATTGCCGAGGTGCATTCCAGGTCAAAAATCATTAAATATTTTCTTAGGTTTTCTTATTAATAGCAACTACATTACACAGTTTCGTTAAAAAATATTATTCCTTATCATTTGGCAAAGCTGGAAACTCTTGGAAGAAGAGAAAATGAAAAACACCACAGCAAATACCCGGTGAATTCTGCTGGTAACCCATCCAACTGAAGTATTGCAATGGTGTTTTCCATTTGAATAATCATTTCATTTTCATAGCTTTCCTTATTAATAGCAATTACATTACAACTTCATTAAGAAATATTATTCCTTTTCATGTGGAGAAATTTGACACTCTGGAAAGAAAATAGGAAAAGTTCCATTACAAATACCCGGAGAATTGTGTTATTAACCGATCTAACCAAAGCTTTGAAATGGTGCATTCCAGCTCAAAAATCGTTAAATTTTCTTAGATTTCCATATTAAGGGCAATTACATTAAGATTTCGTTAAGAAATATAAAAATTCACTTCCTTGTTAATTATTCCTTTTCATGTGTAGAAATTGGTCTCGGGAGAAGAGAAAATGAAAAACACCATCACAAATACCCGGTGAATTGTGCTAGTAATCCATCCAACCCAAGTATTGTAATGGTGTAGTCCATTCGAAAAATCATTTTATTTTCTTAGATTTCCTTAGAAAAATAGCAATTGCATTTCAATTTTGTTTTGAAAATTATAAATATTCACTACCTTGCACATTATTCCTTTTCATGTGAAAAAATTGGACACTCTTGGGAGAAGAGAAAATGAAAAAACCTTCACAAATACCCCGTGAAATGTTGTTGGAAACCATGCAATTAAAGTATTGCAATGTTGCATTAAAAATGAAAAACCATTACAGTTTCTTAGACATCCTTAGAAATATCAATTACTTTATATTTTTGTTAAGAAACATAAGAACATATTACCTTGCACATGCTCCTTTTTTTGTATTGCAAAACTGGACACTCTTGGGTGAAGAGAAAATGAAAACTTCATCACAAATACCCGGTGAAATGTGCTAATCAACCTTCCACGTTAAGTATTGACATGGTGCACATTCCATCTCAAAAAATCATTAAATTTTCTTACATTTCCTTATTAATAGCAATTATATTACAATTTTGTTATGAAATATTATTCCTTTTCACGTGGAGAAATTGCACACTCTTGAAATGTCAAATGCAAAGCCCCACAGCAAGTACCAAGTGAATTGTGCTAGAAACCCATCCAGCCCAAGTTTTGCAATGGTGCATTCCATTTCAAAAATCTTTTTCATAGATTTCCTTTCAAATAGCAATTACATATCAATTTCTTTCATAATTCTAAAAATTTTCTACCTTGAACATTGTTTCTTTTCTTGTATTGCAAAACTGGATACTCTTGGGAGAAGAGAAAATGAAAAACACCATGACAAATACCCGGTGAAATATTGAAGTAAACCATCCAAACGAAGTATTGCCATGGTGCATTCCAGGTCAAAAATCATTAAGGGGGTCACTTCACGAAAATCCATTAAATAATCGATTTTTCAATTTTGATTGAAACATAAAATACCAATCTCTTTCTTTGTAATGCAGTTTAAATTTTTGCTCTAGCTTAATTAGAAGTATTTTTAATATTTTTTTAAAAAGTTGTTTACATCTGTCAAACCCCAAAACCACTGATTGCCACGCCCTCTCAAATCAAAACAAAAGACACATGCTACTTTTCAGCCTTATCAAATGGTTTAAATTGATTAAAAGAATTTATTTTGATCAGCAGCTTATCCAGGAAAGAAGTGAAGTGAATAGTTATAGATGTTTGTTTTTTTACAGCCTATTTTTTACTTCCTTAAATGCAACGGATTTCTGCGATCGTTTTCAATAGTGTTTTCCATCAAAAACATTAATAAAACATTTACAAAACGTTTTTTAAACTCGGTTAAGTAATAAAATGTTTAAAAAACGAAAGAGTTTGGAAAGAAATGTACAACATTCCAAACTTTTATGGATTTAAATGTTGATAAGTCAGACAATTTCAACATAAATAAATCAGCTTTAAAATCTAAGTTAGGTAAGTTTAATAAAGAGTATGTTTCTTTTTTAGATTCACTTGAATGTTTCTGTGAAATTCCTGACATTATACTGTTCTTTTGTGCTTTGAAACAACATTAATTACATAAAATTAATGTAAAAACCAAGGTATTCACATAAATTTTGGTCACCAAATCTATGGTTTGGCTACAAAATTGTTAATATGTTGTAACTTTAGTGGTCTTATTCAAACATTTCTTATTACCAGGTTTTCTAAAACAGTAGTTAATCAAAAAAGGTACAAAATTATATGATGTGGACACAATAGAATTTCATATGCTATGAGGTCTATTTAAAAAGTAGCAGTTGCAAAAATATTTTGCGGAGTTATGCATTTGTCACTTACACCATAGTGCTTTTGTGATTCCATGCATACATTAAATAATGTGACAGAGAAAGTAACCAAAGTGTCTATGGCTTTAGCTGCTGCCGAAACAATATTTAATAATGGATAACCAAATGTAACAGTGGCTATCAATGGTACCTGGCTAAAAATAAGCTATATATTTCTAAATGGTGTTGTTACGGCAGTTAGTTTGGACACTGGGAAAGTTGTTGATGCTAAAATATTATCGCAGAAATGTTTATGTAATTTTAACAGCGATGTACATAGCAATGAGTGTTCGGTAAGTTACATTGAAAATAGTAGGGGAATGGAAGTTGAAGAGGTGCACTTTTTTTTGTATCTCATCACTCGCAGACATTACACAATTTATGATATACACAATATTTGGACTATATGGGAACTCTAAAGCATACAAATCAGTTTTAGAATCTAAAGATATGTCAATATTGAACAATTAGAATGTGTTAATCATGTTGAGAAAATGATGGGGACATGACTTATGGCCTTAAAATAAAAATTAAAAGACAGAAACCTTAAAGACAAAAAATCTCTAGGATGCCGTAATGGCTTGACAGATGCTGAAATAAACAAATTTAAAAGTTGCTATGTTTTGGCTGTTCAAAACAACTCGGGAAAATTTGTCAGCCATAAGGCAAGCTATTTGGGCTATAATTTTTGATAAAATGTTCACAGGTTTGAATCTACGACACGGTTTATGCCCCATGGGATGTGACTTGTGGTGTAGATTTAATACGTCCACATACTGAAAGGTTACACATACAAGCATAAACACGACTTACCTATTGTAATTATGAATTACATAAACAAAGTATTTAGAGGTCACTAATCTTGAACATTTATCTGGATGCTTGCTTGATAAAACTCAAAATATTAGTGAAAGCTGAAATAGTTTTTGGTGTATAATTCCAAAAACTGTATTTGTGCAATTGGGAACTTCAAAAACTATAGTACATGAAGCTATATACTTATATAATCAAAGCTTCATTACCAAATTGAAAGTTTTAGATGTATTAAACATTCAACACCTGAATTTTACCAATGTCGAGCATTGCAAAAAGTAGATCATTCGTGTATAAGGAAAGCAGAATAGTCAGTTTTACAATGAACCAAAGAAGCCAGAATTAAAAACAAACAATTAAAATGTAGGTAAGAAGATGATCTTGCAGATGACACTAGCAATCCAAGTTATAGTTCTGGTATGCATTAGTTAATAGTAAGTTTGTACTTTAAATCACTATTTCTCAAAAGTGTAAATTTCAAAACAAAAGGAACATTTTTGAAAAAACTACTTATTTTACAGCATTGAAACTTTGCACATATGTTAACACTATACAAATAAATATTTTAATGAGAGATTTTGTCAAAAAAATTATTCAAAAAATATTTATGGATTAAAATGTACAAGAATTTTCATCGTTTTAAAATTTTTGACTTGTTACTCCACATATGAATTTTTTAAAAAAAAACTAATCAAAATTTTTATAAATGCTCCCATTAAAATAATAAAAACAATACAATGAATACACAAAAAAAAATTCATGACTGTACAACCAGCCAATTTTTAAAAAATGTTCCTTAAACTTGGTCATTTTTAACATTACGGAGATAGGAAAAATGCTGCGTGAAGTGACCCCCTTAAATATTTTCTTAGGTTTCCTTATTAATAGCAACTACATTACAGTTTCATTAAGAAATATTATTCCTTTTCATTTGGCAAAGCTGGAAACTCTTGGAAGAAGAGAAAATGAAAAACACCACAGCAAATACCCGGTGAATTCTGCTAGTAACCCATCCAACCGAAGTATTGCAATGTTTTTTTCCATTTGAATAATCATTTCATTTTCATAGCTTTCCTTATTAAGAGCAATTACATTACACAACTTCGTTAAGAAATATTATTCCTTTTCATGTGGAGAAATTTGACACTCGGAGAAGAAAATATGAAAAATTCCATTACAAATACCCAGAGAATTGTGTTAGTAACCGATCTAACAGAAGCATTGAAATGGTGCATTCCACCTCAAAAATCGTTAAATTTTCTTAGATTTCCATATTAAGGGCAATTACATTAAGATTTCGTTAAGAAATATAAAAATTCACTACCTTGTTAATTAATCCTTTTCATGTGTAGAAATTGGTCTGGGGAGAAGAAAAAATAAAAAACACCATCACAAGTACCCGGTGAATTGTGCTAGTAACCCATCCAATCCAAGAATTGTAATGGTGTATTCCATTCGAAAAATCATTTCATTTTCTTACATTTCCTGAGAAAAATAGCAATTGCATTTCAATTTTGCTTCGAAAATTATAAACATTCACTACCTTGCACATTATTCCTTTTCATGTGAAAAAATTGGACACTCTTGGGAGAAGAGAAAATGAAAAAACCTTCACAAATACCCCGTGAAATGTTGTAGGAAACCATGCAATTAAAGTATTGCAATGTTGCATTAAAAATGAAAAACCATTACAGTTTCTTAGACTTCCTTAAAAATATCAATTACTTTATATTTCTGTTAAGAAACATAAGAACATACTACCTTGCACATGCTCCTTTTTTGTATTGCAAAACTGGACACTCTTGGGAGAAGAGAAAATGAAAACTTCATCACAAATACCCGGTGAAATTTGCTAATCAACCTTCCATTTTAAGTATTGACATGGTGCATTCCATCTCAAAAATCAAATTTTCTTACATTTCCTTTTTAGAAGCAATTACATTACGATTTTGTTATGAAATATTATTCCTTTTCATGTGGAGAAATTGGATACTCTTGAAGGTCAAATGAAAAGCACCACAGCAAATACCCGGTGAATTCTGCTAGTAACCCATCCAACCGAAGTATTGCAATGTTTTTTTCCATTTGAATAATCATTTCATTTTCATAGCTTTCCTTATTAAGAGCAATTACATTACACAACTTCGTTAAGAAATATTATTCCTTTTCATGTGGAGAAATTTGACACTCGGAGAAGAAAATATGAAAAATTCCATTACAAATACCCAGAGAATTGTGTTAGTAACCGATCTAACAGAAGCATTGAAATGGTGCATTCCACCTCAAAAATCGTTAAATTTTCTTAGATTTCCATATTAAGGGCAATTACATTAAGATTTCGTTAAGAAATATAAAAATTCACTACCTTGTTAATTAATCCTTTTCATGTGTAGAAATTGGTCTGGGGAGAAGAAAAAATAAAAAACACCATCACAAGTACCCGGTGAATTGTGCTAGTAACCCATCCAATCCAAGAATTGTAATGGTGTATTCCATTCGAAAAATCATTTCATTTTCTTACATTTCCTGAGAAAAATAGCAATTGCATTTCAATTTTGCTTCGAAAATTATAAAAATTCACAACCTTGCACATTATTCCTTTTCATGTGAAAAAATTGGACACTCTTGGGAGAAGAGAAAATGAAAAAACCTTCACAAATACTCCGTGAAATGTTGTAGGAAACCATGCAATTAAAGTATTGCAATGCTGCATTAAAAATGAAAAACCATTACAGTTTCTTAGACCTCCTTAGAAATATCAATTACTTTATATTTTTGTTAAGAAACATAAGAACATACTACCTTGCACATGCTCCTTTTTTGTATTGCAAAACTGGACACTCTTGGGAGAAGAGAAAATGAAAACTTCATCACAAATACCCGGTGAAATTTGCTAATCAACCTTCCATTTTAAGTATTGACATGGTGCATTCCATCTCAAAAATCAAATTTTCTTACATTTCCTTTTTAGAAGCAATTACATTACGATTTTGTTATGAAATATTATTCCTTTTCATGTGGAGAAATAGGGTACTCTTGAAAGGTCAAATGAAAAGCACCACAGCAAATACCAAGTGAATTGTGCTAGAAACCCATCCAACCGAAGTATTGCAATGGTGTATTCCATTTGTAAAATCATTTATTTTTCTTACATTTCCTTAGAAGTAGCAATTACATTTCAATTTCGTTTCGAAAAATATAAAAATTCACTGCTTTGCACGTTATTTATTTTCATTTGAAAAAATTGGACACTTTTGGGAGAAGAGAAAATAAAAAGCACCACTGCAAATACACTGTGAATTGTGCTGGAAACCCATCCAACCGAAGTATTGTAATGGTGCATTCCATTTCAAAAACTTTCTTAGATTTCCTTTCAAATAGCAATTACATATCAATTTCTTTAATAAATATAAAATTTTTCTACCTTGCACATTGTTCCTTTTCTTGTACTGCAAAATTGGATACTCTTGAGAGAAGAGAAAATCAAAAAACACCACCGCAAAAACCCGGTGAATTGTGCTTTAAACCCATCCAACCGAAGTATTTCAATGGTGCATTCCATTTCAAAAATCATTTTCTTAGATTTCCTTTCAAATAGCAATTACATATCGATTTCTTTAATGAATATAAAAATTTTCTACCTTGCACATTGTTCCTTTTCTTGTATTGCAAAACTGGATACTCTTGGGAGAAGAGAAAATGAAAAACACCATGACAAATACCCGGTGAAATATTGAAGTAAACCATCCAAACGAAGTATTGCCGAGGTGCATTCCAGGTCAAAAATCATTAAATATTTTCTTAGGTTTCCTTATTAATAGCAACTACATTACAGTTTCGTTAAGAAATATTATTCCTTTTCATTTGGCAAAGCTGGAAACTTTTGGAAGAAGAGAAAATATAAAACACCACAGCAAATACCCGGTGAATTCTGCTAGTAACCCATCCAACCGAAGTATTGCAATGGTGCATTCCATTTCAAAAATCATTTTCTTAGATTTCCTTTCAAATAGCAATTACATATCAATTTCTTTCATAATTCTAAAAATTTTCTACCTTGCACATTGTTCCTTTTCTTGTATTGCAAAACTGGATACTCATGGGAGAAGAGAAAATAAAAAACACCGCTGCAAATACACTGTGAATTGTGCTGGAAACCCATCCAACCGAAGTATTGTAATGGTGCATTCCATTTCAAAAACTTTCTTAGATTTCCTTTCAAATAGCAATTACATATCAATTTCTTTAATAAATATAAAATTTTTCTACCTTGCACATTGTTCCTTTTCTTGTACTGCAAAATTGGATACTCTTGAGAGAAGAGAAAATCAAAAAACACCACCGCAAAAATCCGGTGAATTGTGCTTTAAACCCATCCAACCGAAGTATTTCAATGGTGCATTCCATTTCAAAAATCATTTTCTTAGATTTCCTTTCAAATAGCAATTACATATCGATTTCTTTAATGAATATAAAAATTTTCTACCTTCACATTGTTCCTTTTCTTGTATTGCAAAACTGGATACTCTTGGGAGAAGAGAAAATGAAAAACACCATGACAAATATTTGGTGAAATATTGAAGTAAACCATCCAAACGAAGTATTGCCGAGGTGCATTCCAGGTCAAAAATCATTAAATATTTTCTTAGGTTTCCTTATTAATAGCAACTACATTACACAGTTTCGTTAAGAAATATTATTCCTTTTCATTTGGCAAAGCTGGAAACTCTTGGAAGAAGAGAAAATGAAAAACACCACAGCAAATACCCGGTGAATTCTGCTAGTAACCCATCCAACCGAAGTATTGCAATGGTGTTTTCCATTTGAATAATCATTTCATTTTCATAGCTTTCCTTATTAATAGCAATTACATTACAACTTCATTAAGAAATATTATTCCTTTTCATGTGGAGAAATTTGACACTCTGGAAAGAAAATAGGAAAAGTTCCATTACAAATACCCGGAGAATTGTGTTATTAACCGATCTAACCAAAGCGTTGAAATGGTGCATTCCAGCTCAAAAATCGTTAAATTTTCTTAGATTTCCATATTAAGGGCAATTACATTAAGATTTCGTTAAGAAATAAAAAAATTCACTACCTTGTTAATTATTCCTTTTCATGTGTAGAAATTGGTCTCGGGAGAAGAGAAAATGAAAAACACCATCACAAATACCCGGTGAATTGTGCTAGTAATCCATCCAACCCAAGTATTGTAATGGTGATGTCCATTCGAAAAATCATTTTATTTTCTTAGATTTCCTTAGAAAAATAGCAATTGCATTTCAATTTTGTTTTGAAAATTATAAAAATTCACTACCTTTCACATTATTCCTTTTCATGTGAAAAAATTGGACACTCTTGGGAGAAGAGAAAATGAAAAAACCTTCACAAATACCCCGTGAAATGTTGTTGGAAACCATGCAATTAAAGTATTGCAATGTTGCATTAAAAATGAAAAACCATTACAGTTTCTTAGACATCCTTAGAAATATCAATTACTTTATATTTTTGTTAAGAAACATAAGAATATATTACCTTGCACATGCTCCTTTTTTTATTTGCAAAAACTGGACACTCTTGGGTGAAGAGAAAATGAAAACTTCATCACAAATACCCGGTGAAATGTGCTAATCAACCTTCCACGTTAAGTATTGACATGGTGCACATTCCATCTCAAAAATCATTAAATTTTCTTACATTTCCTTATTAATAGCAATTATATTACAATTTTGTTATGAAATATTATTCCTTTTCATGTGGAGAAATTGGATACTCTTGAAAGGTCAAATAAAAAGCACCACAGCAAGTACCAAGTGAATTGTGCTAGAAACCCATCCAACCGAAGTATTGCAATGGTGTATTCCATTTCAAAAATCATTTTCTTAGATTTCCTTTCAAATAGCAATTACATATCAATTTCTTTAATAAATATAAAATTTTTCTACTTTGCACATTGTTCCTTTTCTTGTACTGCAAAATTGGATAGTCTTGAGAGAAGAGAAAATCAAAAACACCACCGCAAAAATCCGGTGAATTGTGCTTTAAACCCATCCAACCGAAGTATTTCAATGGTGCATTCCATTTCAAAAATCATTTTCTTAGATTTCCTTTCAAATAGCAATTACATATCGATTTCTTTAATGAATATAAAAATTTTCTACCTTCACATTGTTCCTTTTCTTGTATTGCAAAACTGGATACTCTTGGGAGAAGAGAAAATGAAAAACACCATGACAAATATTTGGTGAAATATTGAAGTAAACCATCCAAACGAAGTATTGCCGAGGTGCATTCCAGGTCAAAAATCATTAAATATTTTCTTAGGTTTCCTTATTAATAGCAACTACATTACACAGTTTTGTTAAGAAATATTATTCCTTTTCATTTGGCAAAGCTGGAAACTCTTGGAAGAAGAGAAAATGAAAAACACCACAGCAAATACCCGGTGAATTCTGCTAGTAACCCATCCAACCGAAGTATTGCAATGGTGTTTTCCATTTGAATAATCATTTCATTTTCATAGCTTTCCTTATTAATAGCAATTACATTACAACTTCATTAAGAAATATTATTCCTTTTCATGTGGAGAAATTTGACACTCTGGAAAGAAAATATGAAAAGTTCCATTACAAATACCCGGAGAATTGTGTTATTAACCGATCTAACCAAAGCGTTGAAATGGTGCATTCCAGCTCAAAAATCGTTAAATTTTCTTAGATTTCCATATTACGGGCAATTACATTAAGATTTCGTTAAGAAATAAAAAAATTCACTACCTTGTTAATTATTCCTTTTCATGTGTAGAAATTGGTCTCGGGAGAAGAGAAAATGAAAAACACCATCACAAATACCCGGTGAATTGTGCTAGTATTCCATCCAACCCAAGTATTGTAATGGTGTAGTCCATTCGAAAAATCATTTTATTTTCTTAGATTTCCTTAGAAAAATAGCAATTGCATTTCAATTTTGTTTTGAAAATTATAAAAATTCACTACCTTGCACATTATTCCTTTTCATGTGAAAAAATTGGACACTCTTGGGAGAAGAGAAAATGAAAAAACCTTCACAAATACCCCGTGAAATGTTGTTGGAAACCATGCAATTAAAGTATTGCAATGTTGCATTAAAAATGAAAAACCACTACAGTTTCTTAGACATCCTTAGAAATATCAATTACTTTATATTTTTGTTAAGAAACATAAGAACATATTACCTTGCACATTCTCCTTTTTTTGTATTGCAAAACTGGACACTCTTGGGTGAAGAGAAAATGAAAACTTCATCACAAATACCCGGTGAAATGTGCTAATCAACCTTCCACGTTAAGTATTGACATGGTGCACATTCCATCTCAAAAATCATTAAATTTTCTTACATTTCCTTATTAATAGCAATTATATTACAATTTTGTTATGAAATATTATTCCTTTTCATGTGGAGAAATTGGATACTCTTGAAAGGTCAAATAAAAAGCACCACAGCAAGTACCAAGTGAATTGTGCTAGAAACCCATCCAACCGAAGTATTGCAACGGTGTATTCCATTTCAAAAATCATTTTCTTAGATTTCCTTTCAAATAGCAATTACATATCGATTTCTTTAATGAATATAAAAATTTTCTACCTTCACATTGTTCCTTTTCTTGTATTGCAAAACTGGATACTCTTGGGAGAAGAGAAAATGAAAAACACCATGACAAATATTTGGTGAAATATTGAAGTAAACCATCCAAACGAAGTATTGCCGAGGTGCATTCCAGGTCAAAAATCATTAAATATTTTCTTAGGTTTCCTTATTAATAGCAACTACATTACAGTTTCATTAAGAAATATTATTCCTTTTCATTTGGCAAAGCTGGAAACTCTTGGAAGAAGAGAAAATGAAACACCACAGCAAATATACCCGGTGAATTCTGCTAGTAACCCATCCAACAGAAGTATTGCAATGGTGTTTTCCATTTGAATAATTATTTCATTTTCATAGCTTTCCTTATTAATAGCAATTACATTACAACTTCATTAAGAAATATTATTCCTTTTCATGTGGAGAAATTTGACACTCTGGAAAGAAAATAGGAAAAATTCCATTACAAATACCCGGAGAATTGTGTTATTAACCGATCTAACCGAAGCTTTGAAATGGTGCATTCCAGATCAAAAATCGTTAAATTTTCTTAGATTTCTATATTAAGGGCAATTACATTAAGATTTCGTTAAGAAATATAAAAATTCACTACCTTGTTAATTAATCCTTTTCATGTGTAGAAATTGGTCTCGGGAGAAGAGAAAATAAAAAACACCATCACAAGTACCCGGTGAATTGTGCTAGTAACCCATCCAATCCAAGTATTGTAATGGTGTATTCCATTCGAAAAATCATTTCATTTTCTTACATTTCCTGAGAAAAATAGCAATTGCATTTCAATTTTGCTTCGAAAATTATAAAAATTCACAACCTTGCACATTATTCCTTTTCATGTGAAAAAATTGGACACTCTTGTGAGAAGAGAAAATGAAAAAACCTTCACAAATACTCCGTGAAATGTTGTAGGAAACCATGCAATTAAAGTATTGCAATGTTGCATTAAAAATGAAAAACCATTACAGTTTCTTAGACATCCTTAGAAATATCAATTACTTTATATTTTTGTTAAGAAACATAAGAACATACTACCTTGCACATGCTCCTTTTTTGTATTGCAAAACTGGACACTCTTGGGAGAAGAGAAAATGAAAACTTCATCACAAATACCCGGTGAAATTTGCTAATCAACCTTCCACGTTAAGTATTGACATGGCGCACATTCCATCTCAAAAATCATTAAATTTTCTTACATTTCCTTATTAATAGCAATTATATTACAATTTTGTTATGAAATATTATTCCTTTTCATGTGGAGAAATTGGATACTCTTGAAAGGTCAAATGAAAAGCACCACATCAAGTACCAAGTGAATTGTGCTGGAAACCCATCCAACCGAAGTATTGCAATGGTGCATTCCATTTCAAAAATCATTTTCTTAGATTTCCTTTCAAATAGCAATTACATATCGATTTCTTTAATGAATATAAAAATTTTCTACCTTCACATTGTTCCTTTTCTTGTATTGCAAAACTGGATACTCTTGGGAGAAGAGAAAATGAAAAACACCATGACAAATATTTGGTGAAATATTGAAGTAAACCATCCAAACGAAGTATTGCCGAGGTGCATTCCAGGTCAAAAATCATTAAATATTTTCTTAGGTTTCCTTATTAATAGCAACTACATTACACAGTTTCGTTAAGAAATATTATTCCTTTTCATTTGGCAAAGCTGGAAACTCTTGGAAGAAGAGAAAATGAAACACCACAGCAAATATACCCGGTGAATTCTGCTAGTAACCCATCCAACAGAAGTATTGCAATGGTGTTTTCCATTTGAATAATCATTTCATTTTCATAGCTTTCCTTATTAATAGCAATTACATTACAACTTCATTAAGAAATATTATTCCTTTTCATGTGGAGAAATTTGACACTCTGGAAAGAAAATAGGAAAAATTCCATTACAAATACCCGGAGAATTGTGTTATTAACCGATCTAACCGAAGCTTTGAAATGGTGCATTCCAGATCAAAAATCGTTAAATTTTCTTAGATTTCCATATTAAGGGCAATTACATTAAGATTTCGTTAAGAAATATAAAAATTCACTACCTTGTTAATTATTCCTTTTCATGTGTAGAAATTTGTCTCGGGAGAAGAGAAAATGAAAAACACCATCACAAATACCCGGTGAATTGTGCTAGTAATCCATCCAACCCAAGTATTGTAATGGTGTAGTCCATTCGAAAAATCATTTCATTTTCTTAGATTTCCTAAGAAAAATAGCAATTGCATTTCAATTTTGTTTCGAAAATTATAAAAATTCACTACCTTGCACATTATTCCTTTTCATGTGAAAAAATTGGACACTCTTGGAAGAAGAGAAAATGAAAAATCCTTCACAAATACCCCGTGAAATGTTGTTGGAAACCATGCAATTAAAGTATTGCAATGTTGCATTAAAAATGAAAAACCACTACAGTTTCTTAGACATCCTTAGAAATATCAATTACTTTATATTTTTGTTAAGAAACATAAGAACATATTACCTTGCACATGCTCCTTTTTTTGTATTGCAAAACTGGACACTCTTGGGTGAAGAGAAAATGAAAACTTCATCACAAATACCCGGTGAAATGTGCTAATCAACCTTCCACGTTAAGTATTGACATGGTGCACATTCCATCTGAAAAATCATTAAATTTTCTTACATTTCCTTATTAATAGCAATTATATTACAATTTTGTTATGAAATATTATTCCTTTTCATGTGGAGAAATTGGATACTCTTGAAAGGTCAAATGAAAAGCACCACATCAAGTACCAAGTGAATTGTGCTGGAAACCCATCCAACCGAAGTATTGCAATGGTGCATTCCATTTCAAAAATCATTTTCTTAGATTTCCTTTCAAATAGCAATTACATATCGATTTCTTTAATGAATATAAAAATTTTCTACCTTCACATTGTTCCTTTTCTTGTATTGCAAAACTGGATACTCTTGGGAGAAGAGAAAATGAAAAACACCATGACAAATATTTGGTGAAATATTGAAGTAAACCATCCAAACGAAGTATTGCCGAGGTGCATTCCAGGTCAAAAATCATTAAATATTTTCTTAGGTTTCTTATTAATAGCAACTACATTACACAGTTTCGTTAAGAAATATTATTCCTTTTCATTTGGCAAAGCTGGAAACTGTTGGAAGGATAGAAAATGAAAAGCACCAAAGCAAATATCCGGTGAATTGTGCTAGTAACCCATCCAACCGAAGTATGGCTGTGGTTTATTCTATTTGAATAATCATATCATTTTCCTAGAGTTTATTAGAAATAGCAATTACATTTCAATTTCGTTTCGAAAAATATAAAAATTCACTACCTTGCACATTATTTCTTTTCATGTGGAGAAATTATACACTCTTGGGAGAAGATAAAATGAAAAACACCACCGCAAATACCCGGTGAATTGTGCTAGAATCCCATCGAAGTAGGATCATAAGGTGATTCTCAAATTAGCGGAATTTAATATAGAATATTAACACCGTCCAGGAACTCATAATTAGTTGGCTGACGTTATTATCGGATAAAACGGTTGAAAGTAGTATTAGAATAGAATTATGAGTTAATTGTGCAATAATCAGGGATTTGGTACTTTCGTCGCGTGAACAGTTAATCGAAGAGCAAAGAAAGGACCCGGAATTAGGTCATATTTGTAGATATCCATAAAACCCAGAAGATAGTTCGTTTAATTTTACTCTATGTGAGAACTGGTCTCGCGATTTTAAGATGATTGAGGCCTTGTTGTTTTATGCGAAATACGCACCGTCGCTAGGTGAAGTGCGAGTCTACATTCCAAAGTCTTTAAGAAATGAAACAATGGGAGAATTTCACGACAAGCTCATAGCAGGTCATTTTGGACGCTTTAAGACTTACCATAAAATAAGGGATGGTTGTAATTTCCTGTATATAAAAAATTTATTGAACAATATGTCTCTACATACCGCATGTGCCAGGTTAATAATTATAAAAACGCGTTACCAGCTGGTCGCTTAGTTCCGATAGTCTCAAATTATCCAAACTAGATAGTAACGTTAGATTTGTTAGGTCCGTATCGTACGTCACGAGTAAGACGTAACCAATATTTTTTAGTAATTACGGATAGTGTTTTAGTAATTACGGATCATTTCAGCAAGTGGGCTGAAATCATACCCCTTAAAAAGACCTCGGCTCGAATAATAGCTGATAGTTTATTTGATAATTATATATCGCGTTGTGGAACTGCAGTAAAATTAATAAGTGATAACTGTCCCCAATTTATATCCGATATTTTTCAACATTTAAGTAACAGATTAGGCATAAAGCATGTGAAAACTGTTGTATATAGACCTCAGGGGAATAAAACCGAATGCGTGAATCGCGATCTTGTTCAAATTATCTGAATAATCACCATGATACTTGGGACCAGTTCTTACGTGAGTTTGCTTATGCTATTCGTACTGCAGTGAATGAAACGACGGGAAAAAACCCCTCAGAATTATTTTTAGGTCAAAAATTAATTACCCTACTTCAAAAATTAGTGATGGTATCTGACGGAACTGAGTTTGCCGTAGGGAATATTGAGAAATTATTTGATGAAGCTAGACGAAACACTAAGGCAAAGCACGAAAAGTGGGTGAAATGTTAGGATGGATGGAGGCGAGATGTTCAGATTAAGGTAAATGATTGGGTCCTGATGAAAAGGCATCCTTTAAGTTCGGCAGCACAAAAAGGGGTTGCCAAATTTAAACCAAAATTTGAAATTCCTTATAGGGTATTAGAGGTAAAACAGAATAATTTAGCGGTTTGGAGATCGGGAAAAAGAATAACAGTCAATGTAGATTAAGTTAGATTATATCATTATAAGAAAAGTGACGAAATGGAGATAGGAACCAGTAGTTCTGATAACATTAGTTCAAGCTATAAATCGAATTTTGAAGGTAGGCAGCCTAGATCAAATGAGTCGCAGTATAGTAGGAAGAATGGGTCAGGTGAAAGGCGTGAGTTAGAGGGAAAAGGAACAAGTCTTAAGAAGGATCAGGGTGAGAGGCACACGAGTATTGCCAGTAATCGCAGACCACTTGTGAGATCATCACCCGGCTCTTGGACAGAACCAAATAGAAGAACAAAGAAATGTAGAAAGAAGACTTTGGGATTTAAAAGATCGTGGCAATCTGGATCTGGAGGACCAGAGAGGAAGTATGAACAGGGTCCGAGTTATCAGGGTGCTAAACGAAAATTTTCGGCAAATAGTAACGATTTACCCTATTCTAGAAAAGGGGGCAGGAGAGATGAAACAGTGATGCCAAATACCAGCGGGTACAACTTACGGCCAAGAAGAGGTGCAAAAGGTCCTCGGGACTGGTCCTTTCCTCTCCCGAGTGCCAGGAGAGGAAAGGAGGAGCGAACAGCAACAGATCTCTCTATCTGGAGGTCCTAGTAGGAGACGTTAACTACAAGACATAAAAATCAGGTTGTATGGTTTCATTATACATTTTTCTGACAGGCAGTCAGGAGAATTATTGCAACACAAAAATCATATATTGGTTCTTTAAAAAAAATTTATATGAAAAAGGCAAAAGTGTGTTGATACTGCAATGGGTGGATTTTTCTTTTGGTCTTGTAAAATGTTTTAAAAAATGTTTAAGGAGAAAACAAATGTATATGTACACTTGTTTACTGCTATGCATGACTTCGCTGGGATGCGATTATTCTTTCGGTTGTTTGTTTTAAATGACTATTGAAAAAATGTTTGTAATTGTGAAATATATATTGTTGTATTAATTCATATTAATGTGCATCTGGTTTTGGAAACGTGGAGTAGACAGATTATTAACAGCGCTGCGTGGTTAGAGGGGAATCTTATTTAGAAAACCAGATGAGGTGTGTATATGAAAAAATAGTGTCATTTAATGATTGTATATAAAGTACAGAATTTGTAAAATGTAATTGTATGGTGAGATATTTAAAGAGTTTTTCTTTCAGGGTGGCTGACCCTGATGATTGCAGAAAGGCAGATTTTCTTTTTAGGTCAGAATTGTAAGCCTAGGGGCAGCCATGAACGTACCTTGTACAGATGAAAAGTGACATAGTTTTAGGTATATTTAGAAATATAAGTTCGGTATATGTATGAACTGGTTTTTTTAACCAGAAGCTCTGTGGTTTTTTCCCCGGACCTGTTACCCGAATAGGAATTACCTTAATAAACATGTGAAAGTGAATCTGAGTGGAGTAAAAACATAAATAATAATATTGGTATAATTCTTTGAGTAAAATTATTGTAAACATTGAGAGTTAGAGTTTAAGAGGTAGGTTGAAAGTTAAAATTTCAGAGGGTGGTTGAAAGTTAAAAATTCACGACGAATAAAAATAAGACGAATAAAATTTAGGCCCATAATTTCTTAAGGGCCATTAAGACCCTCGAATAAATCTTTTGCTTCTTGGAGGGTTTTGTGACGCGCTCATCGTGTTTTCTACTAAAAACTCCTTTTGGGTTCTTTGGGGCCGAAAAAGGCAAATACTTTCCAACCAAATCCAGAAGCGAAGCGTGAATATGCAAATTGGAAACCTTTTAAATAGCAGAAGTTTAACGTAAGCGGATGACTTATTGGGAAGTGACTATGCTATTCTGAGTTTAAGTGCGTGAACTGAAGGAAGAGAACAAAACCGTCATTGAGTGTGAAGCTAGCCGTGATAAAGCGATCAAGCCAAGGTGGATACTATTCCACGCGAGATAAACAAAAGATATTTAGGATCCGAGAGGATTGCGGTTAAACAAGAGATTAAGGTAGGATAATTCTGTTATCTATTAGGACTGTGTATAAGTTGAGTTTAGGAATAGGCCGGAAGAAAGTTATTAAAGTCGCGCTTATTTGGTAATATGTATTGTGTGTTTTGCCTAGTTATTACCTAATTATATAAACTACAACAGTTTGTAAATCAATGGAATTAAAGAAGAAATGGCAGGTATAGGTATGTTTCAAGGACTGCTCGCGGGAATAGCCCCAATTGTACATTTCAAATGTTAGAGCGCCACCTAGTGTAACATGGCAACACTTCCAGACATGCTCCTTTAGAGGATCAAAATGAAAAATGCCGCCCTTCTCACTAAAAGTTTCTTCTAAAGTAACAGTTTTAAGTATCAGTTAAAGTAAAAGTTTAATTCTAAAGTAACATTCGTTGTCTTAATTCCAACATTCCATGTCAAACTAGGAATTGTATAGAAATGGACAAAAACTTCTGCGAGTATCACAACACATTTGTATCCAAATATAATTTTAAATAGTCTTTAAAACTTTGACATTTAAATGTAGAAAATATAAATTTTGCGAATTGATAGTCTTCCTCTGATATATATTTTCATTAGTTATATTATTGAAAAACGCATTTTTAGGGGGAAGTTTTTTTTCTCTTAATGTATTAAAAGAATCAAAATAACTATGTGGAAATACACCTTTACGTAATAAATATTTCCTGTGGGTATATGAAGAAAAAGAATCAAATATAGAGAAGTTATAGTTACTTTGCTTTAGGTTTTCTATTAGTGTACTTAGTTTAGATGGAAGGAATAAAAAACTATCAAGAAATACTAAATTATCGATACTAAACGTCATACACTTTTGTGTGTGTGAGAGCTTACTGCAATTATAGGATCAACAGTTTAGGAGACGTAGTATATATTTTCTTCGAGGAAAGGGTATATTGGATCAATGGTTACTGCAGGAAAAAGCTACTAAATAATTGAAATATGTCAGCCGGGGCTTACAATGCTAAATGCGCCATTTGTGAGTAGCGGAAAGTAAGATTGAGATCGAAAAAATTCTTCCCAGAAATAGAAAGTGAGAGGTACATTAGAGGGAAGTTACTGCAAGCGTTCTAAGACAGAGGTCGTTTTATTGTTAGTCATGCGTGCATGTTTTCGTATTACTGTAATACATTTATTACCTACTATAGCAACAATGCCAATGTTTAAGATAACTCGCCAAGTTGTTGATTTGTAATTTGTATTATATTTTTCTTCCTTACCAACATTTAATATATTTCTTTGCGATTCTTGCATTTGGTTTTTATTACTTATTCTTTCATGATAGGTGTTTAGTCCAGATACCAACAATATATACTGCTGGCACCCCCTCTCCTAACTACCACACCACACTAACCTTTGATAGAGTTTGCACAGATGCTGAAGCTCCTGAGCCTCGAATTATAGCGTATGATAATGAAAATAAAAAGTGAAGTCAGTAGCGCACGCAGGGGGGCAGGGTCGAAAGTCCACCATTTTTGTATCATGCTCCTTTTGATTTAGTCGATTTAGGGGGGTGGACAGTAACAATTAAATTATTGGATAAATAATTAACATTAATTAATAAAGCTTTTCATCAATAACAAATACTTAATTAAATTTTACGCACTATATACTTAGAATTATAATCAATCGGAAAAAAAAATAAAGGGCTTTGGGGGGTCCGGACCCGTAGAACTATTTGAATTTTTGGCGTTAAAGTAATCAATAAAAAAAAGTATTGATTCAGAAAGACTTCATTTAATAAGCGATCTTGAATGAATAAGATGATCGTCTGTACGCAGATTTTCGGAGGCAAATGTTTATTATAATTAATTATCCAATTATAGGATTATTATTTTGAGTTGTATTTCTCCAATATCTAAATGATTCTAACAATGCACTTGTGTCGATAGAACAAAATACGTATTAATACAAGCAGTAGGGCACACAGGAATTTTTCAAGGGGGAGGTCCGGGGTCGAAAGTTCACCATTCTTGTATCATGCTCCTTTTGATTTTGTCGATTTTCGGAAACAAAACACAGTTAAAAACTAATTATTGAGTAAATAATTAGCATTAATTAATAAAATTAATCATTAATAACAAATATTTAATTAAATTTTACGCACTATATACTTAGAACTATAATCAATCGGGAAAAAAATCAAGGGCTTTGGGGTCTGGACCCCCCCCCCCTTGTGTGCGCACTGAATACAAGATAATGTTGTTATTGTTGTCGTGTGTTTATTACCGGGATACATACAAAAGACGTGAGGTAGATGAACACAAACATGTAACACAATGCTTCTCAAACTTTCAATGTTTGCGACCCAATATTCAATCATAATTTTCGTCACGCCCCTTCTTACCCCCCCGCCTTCATACAATAACAATGTATTCAATTCAATAATATGCTTTGACACTAAACTTACAATACGACTTTAACCTCTTAAGTGCCACCGGCGTATATAAACGTCTTTCTCAGCCAACACGTTAACTGCCCGGGACGCATAGATACGTATTTCTAAAGCTTTTCTATGTACTGCTACCCATAAAATTATTCCAAAGGCTTCGGAACGCAATAAAAGGACCTTACCAGAGATTGCGACGCAAAAATTTATTTGAAAGTGTTGAAATCATTACACATAGATATACGTAAAAAAAACTTTATTAAATAAGAGAATTAGGTACTTTTGTGTTTAATGGGTACTTTTCTCGATTTTTTTCCTGAAAATGCATTTATGATACTATCCATAGTAGAAGAGGACTTTTAGTTTGTCCATTGCCAAGTCTGATAACCGGTCTTGCCCCCTATAGAAGTTCTAAGATAGTTTTTAATAATTTTTAGTTTAGAGAAGCTTCTCTCATTTGTTTCACTTGTAACTAGAAGAGTTATAAATAGCAGGCAGGCTGTTATAATATCCGGAAAACTGGAAGCGAGGTTATTGAAATTAATAGTAATTCTGCGAGTTCTTTGATTGAATGGATTTCCTGAATTTCGGATTTTAAACAACCTTTTAAAGAAATTAATTGTTCATAGACACCGGATGTTAAATCCTTAGAATATTTGTTGTATTATACTTCTGTAGACTCTAATATAGACCATGTGCTTCAGAAGATTCTAAAAATATAATAAAATTAAATTGCTTTATACACTCAGGAACGTTGAAAATAGCGACCCAAGAAGGAAGCTAAGTACAATCGCGAAACTTAGCAAATAAGTACAGCGTAATGTGATATGCAAATGATCCAAGTTTTGTGCCAATACGCATGCTCATACACGCCGAGGTAGTGCTACAATCAGGAAGAGGGTGCTATATAAGCCAGCGCAAATTCGAAGATTCATAAACGTGACGATTACCCGCCGTTTGTAGGAAGACTTTGGTAAGCAAAACATGCCACGTAAACGTGCTAGAAGACATTTCTCACAGTTAAGCGAGTTTGAGAGAGGCCTGATCATCGGGATGAAAACTGCAGACTGATCGACGCGCCGTGTTGCTGGCGAGGTGGATAGTTCGGAGTGTGCCACTAGAAATTGTTGGGAGCAGTGGACAGGAGAAGGTACTCACGCGCGGTAAACCGGGTCTGGAGCGACCAGGAAGACCACAAGAAGGAACGATCATGCGGCAAGCACTTGTGGACCCCACAGTGATTCGTTCAACGATACGAGTAGACGTAAGCGTAGCAATTGTTCCACAAACAATTTCCAGACACCTTGCAGAAGCAAATCTTAAATGCAAGCGCCCTTTCCGTGCACTCCCTTTAACACCAGAACATCAGTAACTGCGTCTACAGTGGTGCCAAGCCAGATCAATGTGGAATGTCACAGATTGGCAAAAGGTTGTGTTTAGTGAAGAATCCCGGTTTGTTTTGGGGACAGATGATAAGCGTGTATGGGTGTGGAGGCACCCTGGTGAGCGGTACAATTCCCCTCACACTTTCTACGTCACACTGCCCGCACAGCTGGTGTAATGGTCTGCGGGGGCCATAGCCTATGATAGCCGGTCCACTTTAATTGTGATGCGCAGAACCTTAACGGGCCAACGTTACGTTGATGAAATTCTTCGACCCCATGTAGGACATTTCCTAAATGGTCTCCCAGGGGCAATTTTCCATCAAGATAAAGCTCGCCCGCTCCCCCGATTTGTCCTCTGTAGAGCATGTGTGGGATCAGCTAAAACGGCAGATGCCATCGTGTCACTCTGCACATGATTTAGAGTTGGCTGTTCAAGATTTGTGGGCCCATCTGCCTCAGGACAACATAAGGTGTCTAATTAACTCAATGCCGGACCGTGTGGCGGCATGTATTGCAGCTGGAGGTGGTCCAACGCGCTATTGAAGTTGCCCAGTGTTTGTGTCGTTGCACACCCTGTATTCGTTTAATTGTCTTGTTTTTGAGATCAAGTGAATCTCTCATCTGTGTCATTACGTGTATTAAATTTCATTTTAATCCGATGCTTTCTTCTTGGGTCGCTATTTTCAATGTTCCTGAGTGTATTTTGGGTCATCAGCCAACCTACAAAAATAATCTTTCGATTCCTATTTAATCTCTCTCTAATTGTTTCTCATTGAAATTAAGACATTGTGAAAAATTAAATATAGAAGTTAGATAAATATTCATATTTTTAACGCGAATGTTCGAATATGCACAAATATTGTTTTTAAAATTATTGTCTTTACAAATAAAGTTTGTAAAGATAAAAAACTAAAACTAATAATACCTGCTAGGCTCTAATTTTTTTAACATGTTACTTTTCAACTTATATAAAAACAAGTTTGAAAAAAAAACAGCTATATAAATTTAAAAAAAGTTTCTCTGATTAAAGAAAAATGAAAACCACAGCCTATTTCTGAAAAGGCAGTTCATTTTCTTAAACGCTATTATAAATTGAGAACCTTTATTGGATTTCAGCAATGCAGGTATGATAGGTCTTGAAACTGAAGAGAGATAGTGATTTCTACTTATCTCTAGTACTAACAAATGCTTTATATACACAAGTAGAGGCGAATAATTTATTATTTCAAATATTATCATATCTTGTTCTCTGCTGAAACAATATGTGTGTGCCCTTGATTTTATTTTAATTACTGAAACAGATATAAATTTAAGATTAACCGTGTGCAATTTTTTAAATACGCTCTTAATTTCATGAACATGGCTTGAAAGAACTTGTAATACACCCCTTTTTTACCTTACAAATATAGTATCTATTTTTGCGTGTTTTTACACGGCGTTTCATGTAACGTTTCAACCATGTAAGACTAAAGTCGGATTAATAATAAACTACTATACAGAGTAAGTAAAAAGTGAAAAAAAAATCTTACCTCTACAATTCTAATAAGTCGTACTTGTTGAAAAAAAGATGTTTTGGGACATTTCTTAGAAACAATTTTCTTTGTGTTTTTCAATTTTCGTTTTAAAGCGCCTCTAGGGTATACTATATTTTCGCTCACAGTTTGAACAGTTCACCGCTTAAATAATCACAACGAAAGAAATAAAACTAAAGAGTAAATGAAAAGAGAGAGAAGAATTTAAACCTCTCTCTCTCATTCATCGGCAGGCTGTTGGAATGACTCGTTTTTAAAAGCATTATATTTTAGTCAAAGAATTCCGCATCACGGGCTAGCTATTATATAGAACAATTAAATGGCAACTGGTAGAGCTCCCAGCCCTACCTTTTCTCAGAAGGAAAGACTGCTTTCTAACCCATGCTGACCATGAATTGAACATTGAGAGTTAGAGTTTAAGCGGGAGGTTGAAAGTTAAAATTTCAGAGGGAGGTTGAAAGTTAAAATTTCAGAGGGAGGTTGAAAGTTAAAATTTCAGAGGGAGGTTGAAAGTTAAAATTTCAGAGGGAGGTTGAAACTTAAAATTTCAGAGGGTGGTTGAAACTTAAAATTTCAGAGGGTGGTTGAAAGTTAAAAATTCACGACGAATAAAAATAAGACGAATAAAATTTAGGCCCATAATTTCTTAAGGGCCATTAAGACCCTCTAATAAATCTTTTGCATCTTGGAGGGTTTTGTGACGCGCTCATCGTGTTTTCTACTAAAGACTCCTTTTGGGGCCGAAAAAGGCAAATACTTTCCAACCAAATCCAGAAGCGAAGCGTGAATATGCAAATTGGAAACCTTTTAAATAGCAGAAGTTTAACGTAAGCGGATGACCTATTGGGAAGTGACTATGCTAATCTGAGTTTAAGTGCGTGAACTGAAGGAAGAGAACAAAACCGTCATTGAGTGTGAAGCTAGCCGTGATAGAGCGATCAAGCCAAGGTGGATACTATTCCACGCGAGATAAACAAAAGATATTTAGGATCCGAGAGGATTGCGGTTAAACAAGAGATTATAAGGTAGGATAATTCTGTTATCTATTAGGACTGTGTATAAGTTGAGTTTAGGAATAGGCCGGAAGAAAGTTATTAAAGTCGCGCTTATTTGGTAATATGTATTGTGTGTTTTGCCTAGTTATTACCTAATTATATAAATTACAACAGTTTGTAAATCAATGGAATTAAAGAAATGGCAGGTATAGGTATGTTTCAAGGACTGCTCGCGGGAATAGCCAATGTACATTTCAAATGTTAGAGCGCCACCTAGTGTAACAGGTCAACACTTCCAGACATGCTGCTTTAGAGGATCATTTAAGACATCACGTTATGAAGCTTGATCCAAATACACACATATATATATATATATATATATATATATATATATATATATATATATATGCTTACATAAATAAAACTACCAACAATGAAATATAGAAAGTTACAACGGTGTCTATGAATTGAATAATTTCATAAATAAAAATAATAATCAACCATTAATGTTAGAATAAGTTTTAACCCTTATGAAAATACAAAAATATTTTATTTTGTAACTTTTATGTCAAGTAATAAATAAATAAGGATTTAATTTTTGTAATGATAATTAATTTTTGCAATGCACAAAATTGTTAAATTATACAAAAACTATAATAATTTCTTAAAACTTGCATTTATAGCCGGGCCGGCTCCAGCAGTTATGCCGCTCCGGACAAAAATGAAAAATGCCGCTCTTCTAACCAAAACAAAAAAACTAATTGGAAAAGAAATTGTTCACATAGGTACACACCTGTAAACCTTAAATAGTAATAATATATTTATACTATTTTAAATCTTAAAAAATATAAAATAATTCGAAATTAAGGGCATACCTATTATTATTTCAAACAAGTAATATGTAAGAAGAAATCCTCTACTTCAACAGGACAATTTGTTCAAAAAAGAGTCTACTGATGGGTGGAATTACAAGCGTTTATTTTAATTTATAGTAACTACAATAAAGAATGAAATAAAATATTTCCTGTGGCTATCAATCAAAAGCACCTGTCCCCTTTTGGATAGCCAACATTGGGTGAGTGAGGAAATATTAATGTCGCACTGTTCAACTACACAAGGGCTACGTTGGGAACCGTGATTTTAAAAAAGCACATAAATGGATAATTTCCATGATATTTAGTGTCACTTAGATTAAAATACATGTATAAAATTGTTTTAAGGACATTTTGACAAAAAAAAATTTTTTAAATACAATATTTCGGCAAAAAATTAACTTAGAATAACCTTTTTCAAAATGTTCTCCTTTTGTGAAAAATGCTTCTATTATAATAATATTTTGCCTGTATATAGCTCAGACCTCAGTATAGAGGCTCAACTACGATTTTCGAAAAATTCACATTTTCAGAGTTACAACCATTTTAAATAGTTATCGGTGTTTTTTAAAAAATTTCTCCCCTCTGTTGTCGTAAAACATGTATAAACCCACTTCTAAGTTATATATTTCACAAATTCTTGTATAATAGAAACCTTTTTCACAAAAGGAGAATATTTTGAAAATGAGTCATTCTATGTTCACTTTTTGTCAAAATATTGTACTTAAATAATTTATTGTAATACTACTCTTAAAATAATTTTATCAATATTTTCTAATCTATGTGACACTAAATATCATAAATATTATCCATTTACACACTTTTGCAAAACCACGGTTCCGAACGTAGTCTGATACCTTAAATGAAATACAAAATTCACATCCAATAATATTTCAGAAAATCTATCAAAGTTTTTAGAAACAAAAAATATATATACATACTAGCTGCATGGCTCGGCGTTGCACGGGCTATCTGTACTTTTGTATATATATATAAATTTTTCCTTTCTTTCACAAAATCAGAATTTCTAATACTCATTTTCAAAATGACTGCCACCCCCTCCACCGCTTAGCCCAACGTTGCTCGGGCTTTCTCTTTTCCTCGTCACACCAGCATGTCTGTGTGTGTTTGTACGCGCACAATGTGAGTGATTTCTAAAATTATGTCAAAAAATTTCCCTTTTTCGAAATTTGTTCCATTCCACTTATTTTTGATTAAGACAGGTTTCTCTCCCCTCTCTATAGCCCGAACACGGTTTTTTTTTAGTGTAAAATTATTGTTCTATCTTCCTCTCCTTCTCAGATAAGATATAGCTTCAAATTTCGATGTATGACACATAAAAAAATAGAGTTAGAATTAAAAAATTATCAATGTGAAGCAATAAAAAGAAAACGATTCTGATGCTAAGTGTAAAACAAAAAACGTTCATCATTTTTTAATAATTGTTTCTAAGAATCTAAAATAACAAAATAGATTTCAGATTTTCATGAATCAATAAATCGTTACATATAGTTAGATTAAAAATGTCTCTAAAATGTGTATTTTGATCCAAAATAATAGACAATGTACTTTATAATTAACAAAGAATTCATTTCGTAATGAAATAGAAATAATCCTTTTAAAAAACATATATATATTTATTAAAATCAAATTTCTATAAGTAATAAATAAAAGAAAAATTTACAGATAGCTATTGAAACGATTGCTTTGCTCTGAACGTTTGAATGTTTGTTTAAACATATAAATGTATATAAGTTAGAAAAAAACAGTATGGAGGAAAGCCTAGATATATATATTTATATACATTTACTGAGAAAAACATTAAAAAAATCGATCTGATAAAAACATTTTGATATTTTATTTATGCGTACAAGATAAATTTGATGTGAAGGCTCGGAAATTAAATCAAGAAATGAAATCGTAAGTATTTAGAAAAACTAAGTTTTTTAATATTTATGTCCTTGACGTTTATACAAAAAAACTTTACTGAATGGACTTTATTCCATGTGATTGTTATATATCTACAATATAAATTTACTACACATTTTAAACTTTCATCAAAAGTTAACTATTCAATTATTGAATATACAATGAAGCTGCGTATGCCATGGACGTCACAAGACTTTCTTTTCTGTATTATTCTTATACCTTAAATTTTATAGCAGAAACGTGCTTTTTTTAACGTCGTATTCATTAGAATCCCAGCCGCCATCGATTCTAGACCGTGTCTATTCTCGACACGTTTTTATGGAAAAATAAAAGAAATGGTGCAAAATACTGTATCGATATCTACGAAATTTTTTTTAAGTTTAAGGAAAACTTATTGGAAGTGAATGGTTAATTTTACCTGTACCAAAAACTCACCTACATGAACCTGTAATTGTCAGTAACATGTTCACGTTCCTCCACCGATCGAATCTTTCCGATTCTGAACCGCACCCAATTTTCAGATGCATCAAGATTTCAAAAGTGCGGCTTAGATTTGAATAAACACTGCATATGCAATTCCAAATGCTCGAGATTTTCTCGAATCTATTTTTGTATGGATATGGAAAATAATTAAATGCATTCTTACCAGTTACAGTTTGTTTTGTAGACCTCATTGTCGATCTTTGGAGATCACTGTCGGCTCTCCAGATCTTCTTTTGAATGTATACTTAAACAGAACGATTTCTAATTTCTTCTATTCCAAACGTTGATGACTGAAAAATCTGTGTCCATTCACTAGTCGATTGACTCTAGCATCAACTAAATAAATCCCTTGTGTTGCTTCGAACTAATGGGAATGAGCACATATCAGTAATATTTACTTCAGCTGATTACGAATGGTGACAAAGCGAAATCGCTAAGTGAAACAGACCTTAACCCTAAGCATGAATCTGAGTCACTGGTGTTTTCACAAATCTAACCCCTTGGCAACAAAGGGCTCCTCTTCTTATCAGTATTATTTTAATCTTTAGGCTGGAGCCTTCTATCTATACATTTTTGGACATTGAGAATGCAAAAAAAAAAAACTTTTCAATTCATTAGACGGCACTTTTTAGAGGAGGATTCGTATGAGAACCTTCCGAACAATCGAATTTCTCGATTCCTCTCTTACATGTATGATTGATTGATTGATTGAATATTAACGTCGCACTGTTCAGCTACACGAGGGCTTTTGGCGACGGACCACGTAATTTTGAACCATGGTCAAATGACGTGGACGACACCTGAGCTGGCACCAGTAGTATATAATCTACTGGTGCCACGTATAATTTCTTTAAAATCTTGTATAGCATTATGCATGCTTCTATTAAAGTTAATCAAAAAAATGCACCTTTAACAATCTATAGCAATACTTGAAATCTTTAAAAAAGGCAACAATAAGAATGTCAGAACTATTGCAATAAATTTCTTATAAAAAGCATTTAACGAAAGGTTTATTTTTACAGAGCAATAATAAATGTTGAAAAATATAGGTAATATTTTTTAGTTGCTCCTAGTAATATAAAATTATTTAATTAAAGTGATAGCAAAATGCATTACAGAAACAAAAATATGATAAACACAATTCATAAAGTAGATAAGTGATTTCAAACAGAACAGAAATGTGAAAAATTATTCAATAAGTAGTAAGGTTGTATAATCTTGAGTATTTTTAATGTAATTAAGATACAAATTTAGTTAAAAAAATTTAGATTTCTTTTATGATATTGTGGCCTTTGTCAAAAAGCTTTGAGTTATCTTAGAAATTTCAAATTATTTTAGAAATGTTTTATTGTTCTGATTAGTCTAAAAGTATTAAGGTATTTGAAAAAACAAACAAGAGTAAAATAATAATATTAATGTTTTATTAACTTATATTCAGAAACTTTAAAAGGAAACTACAAATTCAGAGTATTGTTATTGGGTGTGTTCCTAGTTTTTTTTTAAAAAAAAAACCTTATAATTTTTGAAAGCTTACTTTTGGTGGAGATATTTTAATAATTTTGAATAAACAATCTGGGGAAACCAAACTACGTTTTGTTCTAGAATGAAACTAATATGTTTAAACAAACAATTAATTAAATAAAATATGTTTGTATTAAATAAGAAATTTCATAATTCAGTCAGAAAATTTGAAAAGAAGATGAAATGTAATTTTTGAGAGTTTGGGGAAAAAATTAAAAAGCTTAAGATTATTATTTTAATTTTCTAAATATTTCAAGAAAAAAATTTACAGTTTGCAATTATAAATAGAAAACTTTTAAAAGTTTGAGAATTTAGATTCGATTAAAAAAAGAAGAAGGTTATTTTTTAATCCAAAATCTATAACTTTATTTTCAAACATTCACAGAAATTCCTTCCACACTGCTACAGAGAAATAAATTATATGACTCGGAATCGGAAATCGTCCCTCGGGATGACCCGATGCTTTGTGCAAGCATCGAAATTGCAAAAGAAATGGTCTCGACTTTCCCTAAAATGCAGAGATACTTTTAGAAATATTTTTTAACTATACCGATATAAAATGCTTAAGGTCAGAGATCTTTCTCAGTTTTAACCCGACACTTCCCGCGCAGGGTGTGTCATACCCACCGTCTACCTTTTTACAACGCTCCTTCTAAAGCTTTTTTGAAAAATTGATAGTTTGTCGTGCAGCTGACTTTAAGGCCATATTCCTCGAGGCCTTAGCTTGTAGGCGAATTTTAAATATATATTTTTCGATACCGCCTATTTGGGTATGTCATACCTTGCGCGTGGATCGCCGTTACAGTTCTGAATGCATGAGCACGTTTTAAATCTTCCTTATATGGCGTATTATTGTAGTTATGATGAAGAAATGTGATATTTAAGTAATTTAATAGCTACGGTATTTAACAGATATAGTACAACAGTGTGGCCGCGGTAGCCGAGTGGTAGCCTTGTCACGAGTTCGAGCCCTGTACCACTAAAAGACCCACCGTGTAGGGCAGCGATGTGCGTTAAATCTGTCGAGAGCTCAAACGTCCTCCCGTTGGCGTGGTGTGGTTGTTAGGAGAGAGGGTGCCAGCTCAGGTGTCGTCCACTTCACTTGACCATGGTTCAAAATTACGTGTTCGTCGCCAAAAGCCCTCGAGTAGCTGAACAAAATGACATTAATATTCAATCAATCAACAGTATTTTTGGATGAAGAAATTCTGTTCGTGATTACGATGAGGAAGAATCAAATAATGAAGAGTATAACAGCAAGTATGATTCCTCCACTGAAATCGATTCAGATTTAGAAGAGAGAGACACAGTTAGAAATACATGTTTTATATGGAGAGACACATAAATATTTGGGGAAGAACGTGACTTTATAGGAGACAACTGGTACACATCCACTTTCAGATGAATTTTTGAAAAGAAAAAAAAAACGTATTGCTGGAACAATAAGAGAAAATAAGAAAGAAATTCCAAAATAAGATATAGATGGGGGTATGAAATAACTTCAATGTGAAATAACTTAATTCAAAGATATTTTTCATGTTAAAAAACAGCCAACTGAGATATTAGAAATTATAGTGAAAAATGATCTTATTCCCTGTTTTCCCAATTTCGCTGTAGCATTAAGAATATTTTTAACCTAATCTGTTTCTGTAGCTTCCGATGAAAGAAGTTTCAGTAAATTAAAAATCATTTAAAATTACTTGAGAAATAATATGACACAAGAGAAGGGCTTTCAGATTTGGCCATTGTCTCAATTGAATCCGAAATCTCAGAAAAAAACTGATTTAACCGAAACTATTAACAAATTTGCTTCTCAGAAAGCCAGAAAAGTTATTTTATAGTTACAGTAAAATCTGGCGTATAACGTGTGTGCCCCTACACATATTCGCCGTATAACACGCACACTCTTTTTTACGAAGAAGCCTGAAATGCATGTGCGCAATGATCTTGTGTTTTGAAATCCTTTATTCGAATATTATTCCAAGCTTAAGTAAAAATAGAGTACTTTCAGAAATACAACCCTTTAAGTTCATAAGGAATGTTATTTCTTTCACCAAAACAGTATTTCGATACATGTAAAAGTCTGATCTTTTTCTATGCTCATCGTTTTTGTATTTTTAAAGCTGTCATCTTTATACCCGGCGTAACGCGCAACCGTAAATTTCGATCTTATTTTTTGAGTTAAAAGTACGCATTCTACACCGTATTTTACGGAATAGTTTATTACTTAGTCTTAGTAGAAGGACTGATTTGTATACTTTTCATTTCACGAGATTTGTGCCTTAGTATTTATTTGTATTAGATTGTATTTTTTGAGTAAATTCTGTTATTTTACATTTATAATTATAAAATGTTTATTTTTATTGTAAAGGTTATATTTTTGTTAGTTTATTACTTTATTAAAGCATTCTGTCGCTATTATAACTCATTACCTGGCCAAAAAATGAAGTTCTGAAATTGAAATTTTATTTGAGTTATTATTAATAGTAGATATAAAATGCCGGTTCTGGGACAAGTGGAGCGTGGAGCGCGGCTGACGCCTGGGGGCAGAAGAGATAAGGAAAGGGTGACAATGGGGGGTCTCCTTACCTGAAAAACACTCTGCGCATGCATTATGAAAATTTGAAATGTTGGGAATTCATTGAATAGACTGTTTATTTTTCAATTAATAATTTTTAAAATAAGATTTCAATAATATTTTCTATTTTACTTTAGTGCAACAATAATGACAAAAAATAAACATTTTTTATGAGAAGATGAATCATTCCAATCCTTTCTCGTATTAGTTAGGGGTCTTCTCTATCAGTATGATTGGTTTGAGAACACGAATATGTTTTTAATGATAGGCGATTCGTATTTTTACTTAATGAAATGAATTAATTAGTTAAAATGAATATACTGTTCAACTTGATCGTAGGATTCGATGCAAATTTTAGTCTTGATGAAGGGAGACAAAACTTTTTTGAAAAATAAAAAACTTAATGTCAGTCAGAGCTATTTTCGTTTCAATAAATGTTTTCGTTACTTGAAAACTAATTTTTTTTTTAGAAAAAGTACATTTAAGAGTGGTGCCATCTATGATTGATTTTAATTTCTATGTGTAAAATTAGACTTATTTTTAAGTTGAGTTTCGAACCCCAAAAGTCTTCGTTGATGAATGTTAGAAGGTACGATCCTAACAACTCACCTACGAAAACCTGTTACCATACATTTAGTTTACTCACATATTATCAAACTTTAAGCGAAAATACTTAGAATAAAGTTGAATTGTAAGATTCCTATGGCTAAAAAATTTAATATCCTTCTAAACTATTTAAAAGCTATGAATTTCTTCATTTTATACGTCATGTAATAATTTCGAGGATATATATAAAATACATGTTTTTACTTGCCAAGGTCATGATAGAATTATCCAGAAGTGGTAATCTATCTTATCTTAGAGGGAAAGGAATGTGTAAACAACCTTTGAACATGTTGGTACATGGATAACATGACCAAATAACAGACAATGTAACACTACGCACGCGTAAGAATACATTATTCTATTCCACCAATAAGCTTTTTAAGTTTTTATGATAATATTCTTACAAACCAATCACAGTTCAACATGAGAGTACAGTTCTAATCATGGATTTGAATATATTTGGTTTAAAGACATTTCTAGCTCTTTCTCTCTCTCAGACTGTAGTTCAAATTTTATTATTGTTGTAATCAGAATTATACACGTGTAGAATTAGAAACATGAAGCGAACGTTTAATTCCAATAATGGTTCTAATAAGCGAGTATGTTTTAGTGAAGATACCAAGTCAGATGCTTCTTTCTCTGACGATACTATTCCTCCACATCATTTCCACTTAGGACAGGACGTTTACGCTGCAGTGACATATTTTGCTAGCATGGTACAAGTTCATCTACGTCTCTATAAAAGAGATGGGAATAATCGACTGTTTCCAACTAAAAAGAGGTGTGTGTTTTCTCGCCTATGCTGTGGCAATCATTTGTTAATCAAATCGAGCAAAATCAATACATCATCTTCTGTTGAAGAAACTATCCTCATAAAAGACTCTTTGATGATATCGACCGTTTTTATTGAGAACATTCCAAATATCATCTTCCAGCGCTATTTCCAGAAAAAGATTATTCAAAGAAGTTTGTACCGGGGACGTGTGTTCTAAGCGAAAATAACTGGTTGGAATTACAACGAATTCATAAGATCATCACAGAAAGTGTCATGTGGTTAACATTTGACCGTATGCTTCGCAATTTGTTACTGAGTGAAGCCTCGAAAATTATGCCAAGTGCTGTAGTGAATACAGACGCTTCAGAAGTTGAATTGGTGTTGACAACTTCATTGATTGAACTTTTGTGTGATTACTTGGGAAACTCCATCGCAGATGTGTTCGAATGCTACGGGTGTGTTCAACAATATGGTAATCAACTTGGACATGAATGTATAACAATGGATTATGAAACCCGTATACGACTTTATGGCGGTTTAGCTTTGTTCACTATTGATTTCGAGCAACTTATCAAGGATTTTATCCAACGAAATATTCAATTGTTAAATTATCTAAATCCAATATTTGTAAATAAGTGGGATATGCTTTCTATTTTTGATAACGCTAAGAAAATGTATATTGCATCTGATCCTAATCGTTAGTATTAAATAAAAAATATTTATTTGTATATGTCTCTGTTATTGTTATTTACTCTTTACTTCGTATTTATATGTGAGTATGTGTTTCCTCTTTATTATATACTATTTAAACTCTTTTTAGAAGAGTTGTTGTTCTTATAAATTGAATGCTATAAATACTTCGTTTAGTTTGCTATTACATTATTCATTCATGTGATGTTAGTCAAATAACACACATTTTTTTTTAAAGTTAAGAATGGATCTTGAAAAAGTTTATCAAGAGCCTGAACATCCGGGTAGCTTTGGTGGTGTCGAAGCTTTATTTAAAGCTACGGGTGGAAAATTTTCTAGAAAAGATATTAAAAAAGTGGTTAAGTGCAAAAGATTCATATACACTGGCCTCAAAAGTTAAGGTACAACCGGGTTTTTGTGTCTAATTTGCAAATGAATGAATGTAGAAACAAAAATTTGGAGGATATGTGCATTAAATAGTTTTTTATTGAATGCGTCATAGAAATTTGTATAAGTGTATTGCAAAAACGATTTATAACAAAAAAAGCAATCTCTGCGGAAAAGTCCATTCTTGGAGAAAAACAGCACATCACAGTGTTATGTGGTAAAATGGCATAAAAACAATACAAAAATGGGTTCTAATAAGGAATGTGTCCACCCCTAACTTGAATGCATTGGCGGCATCGATTTCCCATGCTGTTTATTAAGTTGTCGGACACCGGAATAGGAAGCGAAGACCAGACACAGAGTAAGCCTTGTTTCAGCTCATGTAACGACCTTGGAGGAGGATTTAAAGCAGCAACCTCTCTGCCAAGATAGTCCCAAAGATGTTCTATCGGATTCAGGTCTGGAGATCTAGCTGGCCATTCCATTCGTTCCAAACCGTGATCCTCCAGATACTCCTCAACAATCCCAGCTCGGTGAGGTCGTGCATTATCATCCATCAGAATGAAGTCGTTACCAATAGCAGCAGCATATGGGTGGACATATGGATCAAGGATCTCATCCCGATATCTAAGACCAATTACGGTTCCTCCATGGAACACATGCAGGTCAGTGTGGCCACCGCCCAAACCAGGATTCCACCACCTCTATAACTGTGTCTTTCAACAGTGTTGGATTGATGGTATCTAGTGCGCTGTTCCCTCCAGATCTGTAGACGCCCTGAATCACTCTCCATTGTAAATCTGGACTCGTCTGTGAACAGCACAGAAGCCCATTGTTGCTGCGTCCAAGAAACATGTTCTCTTGCCCAGCATAAGCGGTTCCTTCGCTGTCGTCCGTTGAGGGGAACGCACACAACTGGTCTTCTTGCATACAGACCTGCATTGTGAAGACGATTTCGCACCGTAGTAGCGGAGATTCTTCTTCCTGATGCTTGAAAGTGGTCTGCAACGAGCTGCGGCACAGTAGTGGTTCTTCTCCTTCGTGCCGAAAGAGCTAGAAAACGGTCTTCTGCAGGTGTTGTAGCTCGTGGTCGGCCTGGAACAGGTCTTCTGGACACAGAATCTTCGGATTGGTATTGATCCCAAAGTCGCTGAACAACACTACGAGACACATTGAGACGTCTAGCAACATCAGCCTGCGACAATCCCATTTCCATCCATCCAACTGCCCGCCACCTTAACGAATTGGGTAAACGACGTCTGAGAGACATTTTCTAAACTCTATTGACTATTGTCACCGAAACTGCCAACAACTGTTGAAAATCAACACAACTTACACACAAAAGTACGAAAGCTTGATATTTGCATATTTTTCTCTCACTCATAAATATACGTTCTTTTCTATAAAATAAAAGTTGTAGCAATCGTTTTTGCATTAATGTTTTTAAAGTTCGTTATTATCATTCATGTAAACTATGCATTTTATTGTTACTGCCATTTTTTTTATGGTGAGCTTCGAAAAACATGTTGTACCTTAACTTTTTGAGGCCAGTGTACTTTACATAAACCTATTAAAAAGAAATTTAAGAAAAATAGAGTGTTGGTAAGTCGAATGAATCAACAATATCAAGCCGATTTAGTCGATATGCAGTCTCTTTCTAAGTTTAACGACGGGTATAGATATTTACTTACTTGCATATGTGTTTTATCGAAGTATGCTTGGGCTATTCCATTACATGATAAGAATGCGAAAACAGTAGTATCGGCTTTTGAACAAATATTTTCTGAGCGCGTCCCTCTTAAACTTCAAACTGACGCTGGTAAAGAATTTACGAACAAACTTTTTCAGAATTATCTCAAAAAGAAGAAAATAGGATTTTTCATGACAAGTAATAACACGAAAGCCTCTATTGTTGAACGATTCAATAGAACGTTAAAGACAAAAATGTGGAAATTTTTTACAGAGAAGAATACGAAACGATACATTGGTGTCGTAGATAAATTAGTATACAGCTACAATAATACTTGGCATCGTAGCATACAAATGACACCAGCATCTGTAACTGAGACTAATCAAAGCCAGGTATGGGAAAATTTATATGGTAAGCAGAATAATAAAAAGGTGAATAAGCCAAATTATCGACTTAATGATACAGTTCGAATTAGTAAGGAAAAGTTATTATTTGAAAAAGGATACGAGCAGAATTGGACCAGAGAAATATTCACCATTCATGATGTTATTAGAAGGAATCCAATTGTTTATAAATTAAAAGATTTAGCTGGAGAAGTGATTCGGGGTACTTTTTATGAACAAGAACTTCAAAAAGTAACGCATTCTGGTTACTATCCTATTGAAAAAATTTTGAAAACACGAGAAAAGAATGGTAAAAAGGAATATTTTGTAAAATTTTTGGGATATCCAGAAAAATTTAATACATGGGTACAAGACTTGAAGCATCTATAAAAAGAGATCAAAATCTACTTATTCATCAGTCGCGAAAATGTCTTTCTACATAACGCTCATAAGTGATAGCTCCAAACACTTTTTCTCAGGAAATAAAACTTCTCATTTTACTACACAACTTCCAACTCCCATTACACTAAATGATGAATGGGAAATGGGATTAGTTGATTTTATTTATCCTCTCTCTCTCTCTCTCTCTCATACATGGTATAATATAAGAGAAGACAACAATTTATTTGGTTTTGACCTCGGTGATGGAAAGTCGATTGCTAGAAGAATTCCTCAAGGATTTTATGAGACTATACCTGACATTTTAGATTGGATGTATTTAGAAGATTTTAAGAACAAAATAGAATTTCATTACCATCCTATAGTCAAAAGAGTAAAAATCAAGACAAAAGAGCACGCTAAAGTTTTTTTACATAAAGGTTTTTCTAAACTCCTTGGTTTCGAACCGGGTGAAATCAAAGGCAAAGTTGAAAGTTCATATATCGCTGATCCTAATGCTTCGTTTCCTCTTATATATGTTTATTCTGATTTGGTAGAACCTCAAATTGTGGGAGATGTCCAAGCTCCACTTTTAAAAATTGTAAAAGTTGAAGGAAAAGATGGAGAAGTGGTGAATGCGCATTATACAAGACCTCATTACGTGCCTGTCATACGACGGCATTTCCAAACGGTCGAAATGGTTCTTAGATTACATTCAGGAGAATTAGTACCATTCGAAAGAGGAAGAGTCATAGCCGTGTTACATTTTCGAATGAGACAAATAGTATAAAAGAAGATAAAAGAAAAAAATACATTCATTTATAGATCAGATCTGTCAGAATAAAGATGCTTGTTCCATATAAGTGTTGTGTGAAGCAATACGAGGATTATTAAGTTAACCAAGCAGGCAATGGTCTTTCTTATTATCAGGGTCAATCTTTTCAAAAAGGTTATGGCATAGGAGGTTGGTTCAAAAGACTGTGTGTGTTTCGCACTGCTTTGCCCTTCTTAACTCGAGGGAGCCAAATCTGTTGGGAAAGAAGTTTTGAAAACAGGAACTCAAATAGTTAATGATTTACTCGAAGGACAAAATTTAGAAGATGCAGCTAAACATCGAACAAAAGAAACCGGAAGAAAATTAGCTAGAGAAGCCATTAAAAAGCGGATGATATGCTTGGTCAGGGTAAAAGTATAAAAAGAAAGAAAAAGATTCTCAAAACACATCATTCCGTCTAAAGCCAGGAAAGCGAAAGGACGTGATATTTTTGATACGTAATAAAATGGCATTTCTTTTGAAAGATTCTCCTGAATGTGCCAAGTCCGAATTGAATTTATTTACTCTCCCACCAACTCAAACAGTTATAGAAAAGGTCAATGGATTCAGTTTCATCCAATTGCAAATGTGACAGATGGCGGACCTGTTGAATTCTTAATTTCTGGAAGCGGCGAAGATTATCTAGATTTGTCTCAGACGCAATTATATGTTAAAGCAAAAATTTTAAAAAACGATGGAAAAGTACTTACTGATGACGATAAAATAGGACCTGTTAATCTTTTTCTATAACTTTTTGAGTTGGTGGGAGAGTAAATAAAAATTCAATTCGGACTTGGCACATTCAGGAGAATCTTTCAAAAGAAATGCCATTTTATTACGTATCAAAAATATCACGTCCTTTCGCTTTCCTGGCTTTAGACGGAATGATGTGTTTTGAGAATCTTTTCTTTCTTTTATACTTTTTACCCTGACCAAGCATATCATCCGCTTTTTTAATGGCTTCTCTAGCTAATTTTCTTCCGGTTTCTTTTGTTCGATGTTTAGCTGCATCTTCTAAATTTTGTCCTTCGAGTAAATCATTAACTATTTGAGTTCCTGTTTTCAAAACTTCTTTCCCAACAGATTTGGCTCCTCGAGTTAAGAAGGGCAAAGCAGTGCGAAACACACACAGTCTTTTGAACCAACCTCCTATGCCATAACCTTTTTGAAAAGATTGACCCTGATAATAAGAAAGACCATTGCCTGCTTGGTTAACTTAATAATCCTCGTATTGCTTCACACAACACTTATATGGAACAAGCATCTTTATTCTGACAGATCTGATCTATAAATGAATGTATTTTTTTCTTTTATCTTCTTTTATACTATTTGTCTCATTCGAAAATGTAACACGGCTATGACTCTTCCTCTTTCGAATGGTACTAATTCTCCTGAATGTAATCTAAGAACCATTTCGACCGTTTGGAAATGCCGTCGTATGACAGGCACGTAATGAGGTCTTGTATAATGCGCATTCACCACTTCTCCATCTTTTCCTTCAACTTTTACAATTTTTAAAAGTGGAGCTTGGACATCTCCCACAATTTGAGGTTCTACCAAATCAGAATAAACATATATAAGAGGAAACGAAGCATTAGGATCAGCGATATATGAACTTTCAACTTTGCCTTTGATTTCACCCGGTTCGAAACCAAGGAGTTTAGAAAACCTTTATGTAAAAAAAAAAAAAAAAAACTTTAGCGTGCTCTTTTGTCTTGATTTTTACTCTTTTGACTATAGGATGGTAATGAAATTCTATTTTGTTCTTAAAATCTTCTAAATACATCCAATCTAAAATGTCAGGTATAGTCTCATAAAATCCTTGAGGAATTCTTCTAGCAATCGACTTTCCATCACCGAGGTCAAAACCAAATAAATTGTTGTCTTCTCTTATATTATACCATGTATGAGAGAGAGAGAGAGAGAGGGATAAATAAAATCAACTAATCCCATTTCCCATTCATCATTTAGTGTAATGGGAGTTGGAAGTGTGTAGTAAAATGAGAAGTTTTATTTCCTGAGAAAAAGTGTTTGGAGCTATCACTTATGAGCGTTATGTAGAAAGACATTTTCGCGACTGATGAATAAGTAGATTTTGATCTCTTTTATAGATGCTTCAAGTCTTGTACCCATGTATTAAATTTTTCTGGATATCCCAAAAATTTTACAAAATATTCCTTTTACCATTCTTTTTCTCGTGTTTTCAAAATTTTTTCAATAGGATAGTAACCAGAATGCGTTACTTTTTGAAGTTCTTGTTCATAAAAAAGTACCCCGAATCACTTCTCCAGCTAAATCTTTTAATTTATAAACAATTGGATTCCTTCTAATAACATCATGAATGGTGAATATTTCTCTGGTCCAATTCTGCTCGTATCCTTTTTCAAATAATAACTTTTCCTTACTAATTCGAACTGTATCATTAAGTCGATAATTTGGCTTATTCACCTTTTATTATTCTGCTTACCATATAAATTTTCCCATACCTGGCTTTGATTAGTCTCAGTTACAGATGCTGGTGTCATTTGTATGCTACGATGCCAAGTATTATTGTAGCTGTATACTAATTTATCTACGACACCAATGTATCGTTTCGTATTCTTCTCTGTAAAAAATTTCCACATTTTTGTCTTTAACGTTCTATTGAATCGTTCAACAATAGAGGCTTTCGTGTTATTACTTGTCATGAAAAATCCTATTTTCTTCTTTTTGAGATAATTCTGAAAAAGTTTGTTCGTAAATTCTTTACCAGCGTCAGTTTGAAGTTTAAGAGGGACGCGCTCAGAAAATATTTGTTCAAAAGCCGATACTACTGTTTTCGCATTCTTATCATGTAATGGAATAGCCCAAGCATACTTCGATAAAACACATATGCAAGTAAGTAAATATCTATACCCGTCGTTAAACTTAGAAAGAGACTGCATATCGACTAAATCGGCTTGATATTGTTGATTCATTCGACTTACCAACACTCTATTTTTCTTAAATTTCTTTTAATAGGTTTATGTAAAGTACACTGGCCTCAAAAAGTTAAGGTACAACATGTTTTTCGAAGCTCACCATAAAAAAAATGGCAGTAACAATAAAATGCATAGTTTACATGAATGATAATAACGAACTTTAAAAACATTAATGCAAAAACGATTGCTACAACTTTTATTTTATAGAAAAGAACGTATATTTATGAGTGAGAGAAAAATATGCAAATATCAAGCTTTCGTACTTTTGTGTGTAAGTTGTGTTGATTTTCAACAGTTGTTGGCAGTTTCGGTGACAATAGTCAATAGAGTTTAGAAAATGTCTCTCAGACGTCGTTTACCCAATTCGTTAAGGTGGCGGGCAGTTGGATGGATGGAAATGGGATTGTCGCAGGCTGATGTTGCTAGACGTCTCAATGTGTCTCGTAGTGTTGTTCAGCGACTTTGGGATCAATACCAATCCGAAGATTCTGTGTCCAGAAGACCTGTTCCAGGCCGACCACGAGCTACAACACCTGCAGAAGACCGTTTTCTAGCTCTTTCGGCACGAAGGAGAAGAACCACTACTGTGCCGCAGCTCGTTGCAGACCACTTTCAAGCATCAGGAAGAAGAATCTCCGCTACTACGGTGCGAAATCGTCTTCACAATGCAGGTCTGTATGCAAGAAGACCAGTTGTGTGCGTTCCCCTCAACGGACGACAGCGAAGGAACCGCTTATGCTGGGCAAGAGAACATGTTTCTTGGACGCAGCAACAATGGGCTTCTGTGCTGTTCACAGACGAGTCCAGATTTACAATGGAGAGTGATTCAGGGCGTCTACAGATCTGGAGGGAACAGCGCACTAGATACCATCAATCCAACACTGTTGAAAGACACAGTTATAGAGGTGGTGGAATCCTGGTTTGGGCGGTGGCCACACTGACCTGCATGTGTTCCATGGAGGAACCGTAATTGGTCTTAGATATCGGGATGAGATCCTTGATCCATATGTCCACCCATATGCTGCTGCTATTGGTAACGACTTCATTCTGATGGATGATAATGCACGACCTCACCGAGCTGGGATTGTTGAGGAGTATCTGGAGGATCACGGTTTGGAACGAATGGAATGGCCAGCTAGATCTCCAGACCTGAATCCGATAGAACATCTTTTGGGACTATCTTGGCAGAGAGGTTGCTGCTTTAAATCCTCCCCCTCCAAGGTCGTTACATGAGCTGAAACAAGGCTTACTCTGTGTCTGGTCTTCGCTTCCTATTCCGGTGTCCGACAACTTAATAAACAGCATGGGAAATCGATGCCGCCAATGCATTCAAGTTAGGGGTGGACACATTCCTTATTAGAACCCATTTTTGTATTGTTTTTATGCCATTTTACCACATAACACTGTGATGTGCTGTTTTCTCCAAGAATGGACTTTTCCGCAGAGATTGCTTTTTTTGTTATAAATCGTTTTTGCAATACACTTATACAAATTTCTATGACGCATTCAATAAAAAACTATTTAATGCACATATCCTCCAAATTTTTTGTTTCTACATTCATTCATTTGCAAATTAGACACAAAACCCGGTTGTACCTTAACTTTTTGAGGCCAGTGTATATGAATCTTTTGCACTTAACCACTTTTTAATATCTTTTCTAGAAAATTTTCCACCCGTAGCTTTTTAAATAAAGCTTCGACACCACCAAAGCTACCCGGATGTTCAGGCTCTTGATAAACTTTTTCAAGATCCATTCTTAACTTTAAAAAAAAAAATGTGTGTTATTTGACTAACATCACATGAATGAATAATGTAATAGCAAACTAAACGAAGTATTTATAGCATTCAATTTATAAGAACAACAACTCTTCTAAAAAGAGTTTAAATAGTATATAATAAAGAGGAAACACATACTCACATATAAATACGAAGTAAAGAGTAAATAACAATAACAGAGACATATACAAATAAATATTTTTTATTTAATACTAACGATTAGGATCAGATGCAATATACATTTTCTTAGCGTTATCAAAAATAGAAAGCATATCCCACTTATTTACAAATATTGGATTTAGATAATTTAACAATTGAATATTTCGTTGGATAAAATCCTTGATAAGTTGCTCGAAATCAATAGTGAACAAAGCTAAACCGCCATAAAGTCGTATACGGGTTTCATAATCCATTGTTATACATTCATGTCCAAGTTGATTACCATATTGTTGAACACACCCGTAGCATTCGAACACATCTGCGATGGAGTTTCCCAAGTAATCACACAAAAGTTCAATCAATGAAGTTGTCAACACCAATTCAACTTCTGAAGCGTCTGTATTCACTACAGCACTTGGCATAATTTTCGAGGCTTCACTCAGTAACAAATTGCGAAGCATACGGTCAAATGTTAACCACATGACACTTTCTGTGATGATCTTATGAATTCGTTGTAATTCCAACCAGTTATTTTCGCTTAGAACACACGTCCCCGGTACAAACTTCTTTGAATAATCTTTTTCTGGAAATAGCGCTGGAAGATGATATTTGGAATGTTCTCAATAAAAACGGTCGATATCATCAAAGAGTCTTTTATGAGGATAGTTTCTTCAACAGAAGATGATGTATTGATTTGCTCGATTTGATTAACAAATGATTGCCACAGCATAGGCGAGAAACACACACCTCTTTTAGTTGGAAACAGTCGATTATTCCCATCTCTTTTATAGAGACGTAGATGAACTTGTACCATGCTAGCAAAATATGTCACTGCAGCGTAAACGTCCTGTCCTAAGTGGAAATGATGTGGAGGAATAGTATCGTCAGAGAAAGAAGCATCTGACTTGGTATCTTCACTAAAACATACTCGCTTATTAGAACCATTATTGGAATTAAACGTTCGCTTCATGTTTCTAATTCTACACGTGTATAATTCTGATTACAACAATAATAAAATTTGAACTACAGTCTGAGAGAGAGAAAGAGCTAGAAATGTCTTTAAACCAAATATATTCCAAATCCATGATTAGAACTGTACTCTCATGTTGAACTGTGATTGGTTTGTAAGAATATTATCATAAAAACTTAAAGAAGCTTATTGGTGGAATAGAATAATGTATTCTTACGCGTGCGTAGTGTTACATTGTCTGTTATTTGGTCATGTTATCCATGTACCAACATGTTCAAAGGTTGTTTACACATTCCTTTCCTTCTAAGATAAGATAGATTACCACTTCTGGATAATTCTATCATGACCTTGGCAAGTAAAAACATGTATTTTATATATATCCTCGAAATTATTACATGACGTATAAAATGAAGAAATTCATAGCTTTAAATAGTTTAGAAGGATATTAAATTTTTAGCCATAGGAATCTTACAATTCAACTTTATTCTAAGTATTTTCGCTTAAAGTTTGATAATATGTGAGTAAACTAAATGTATGGTAACAGGTTTTCGTAGGTGAGTTGTTAGGATCGTACCTTCTAACATTCATCAACGAAGACTTTTTGGGGTTCGAAACTCAACTTAAAAATAAGTCTAATTTTACACATAGAAATTAAAATCAATCATAGATGGCACCACTCTTAAATGTACTTTTTCTAAAAAAAAAAAAATTAGTTTTCAAGTAACGAAAAACATTTATTGAAACAAAAATAGCTCTGACTGACATTAAGTTTTATTTTTCAAAAAAGTTTTGTCTCCCTTCATCAAGACTAAAATTTGCATCGAATCCTACGATCAAGTTGAACAGTATATTCATTTTAACTAATTAATTCATTTCATTAAGTAAAAATACGAATCGCCTATCATTAAAAACATATTCGTGTTCTCAAACCAATCATACTGATAGAGAAGACCCCTAACTAATACGAGAAAGGATTGGAATGATTCATCTTCTCATAAAAAAATGTTTATTTTTTGTCATTATTGTTTGCACTAAAGTAAAATAGAAAATATTATTGAAATCTTATTTTAAAAATTATTAATTGAAAAATAAACAGTCTATTCAATGAATTCCCAACATTTCAAATTTTCATAATGCATGCGCAGAATGTTTTTCAGGTAAGGAGACCCCCCATTGTCACCCTTTCCTTATCTCTTCTGCCCCCAGGCGTCAGCCGCGCTCCACGCTCCACTTGTCCCAGAACCGGCCCCATGTTAAGTCTATGGAGGCTCCACGCTCCACTTGTCCCAGAACCGGCATTTTATATCTACTATTAATGTGTTTTACTTTTTATTCCTATGTAAGTAGATGATTTTTTAACGTCAACGTTGAGTATAAGTCAAAATATGAAAAGTTCTCTATGGGGCGGCACATTAGGTGTTTGCACGAGGGCGGCCGATATCCTAGAATCGGTTCTGTTTAGGATTACCATTTTACTAAGCCTAAAACTGGACAATTTGGCAATTTTGTTGCCAAGAAGTGTGCCCTCCTAGGATCCACCCAATAATTTGGCAAATCTGACTAGGAAGAAAAAAGAAAATTACGAACTTTACCATCTTTGAGAGAGGAAAAAAAAGTCTATCGAAATGAGGTAAAATTTTGTAAGAAATTATTATGCTTATAAGCAGAGGTGACCAATCCGCGGGCCACCTTCAATAATTCTGCGACCCGCGAAATTCATTACTTAATAAAATACGATTATTTTATGCAGTATTTTGTTGTTGTTTTTAGCGTTTTGTAACAAATGTACCCCATAACTGCTTCTGTCTTATCACGTTGCTTCTGTTTTTATACATACTTAGAAATGAGCAGTATTGCATCGCACAGCGACCCCCCGCAGCATCACGCTTGATTCAAGTGACTTTATCGCACTGCTTATTGCTAGATCTAGTCATATTGGATCATTGAATTCATATTATTATTAAATTATCTGTTTGTATACCTGAAAAATAATGAAAAAAATTATTCATTCCATTTTAAATTTTCATTTTTATAAATGTTTGTTATAAGTCCAAATATTTTATAAAGATACTAAACTCAGTGACGCAACAGCCCATAAGGGCCAAGAAATACTGTACCCATCTCAGTATACGTGACCATTGGGCACTGTGGTGCATGACCAGATGTCCCGATCAGGGTGCCAGTCTGAAGTGAAACCCCCAGTGTTTAGTCCCCAAGCAGGCTTGGTACTCATTTATCGACCCACTGAAGGAATAAAAGGCTAAGTCGAACTTTCCCAGCCCGAGGAGTGGCCCCGGTAGCCGAGTGGTCAAGATATTGGAACGTGGCTGGCTTTGTCACGAGTTCGAGCCCATTACTACTAAAGACCCGCCGTGTAGGGGAACGATGCACGTTAAATCTGACGAGAGAGCTCAAACGTCCTCCCGTTGGTGTGGTAGTTAGGAGGGGGTGCCAGCTCAGGTGTCGTCCACGTCACTTGACCATGGTTCAAAATTACGTGGTCCGTCGCCAAAAGCCCTGGTGTAGCTGAACAGTACGACTTTAATATTCACTCACCTAGCCCGAGGATAGAACCCTGGACCTGAGGGGAGGGGAAAGCGCGATGCGCATTTGGCCACTGTGCCTCATAAAGTCATATATATATATATATATATATATATATATATATATATATATATATATATATATATATATATATATATATATATATATATATATATATTATATAAGTGGCCCACAGGATTATAATATTTTTTTTCCAAAGTAGCCTACAAGGTCATTTGGGTTGGCCACCCCTGCTTATAAGCACGAGAAAATATTTAAGGAGAAGATTCTTGGATCATTTATTAATGGAGAATTTAGAATCTACAAAAGAGTTATTGGTGGACTTCATCATTTGGAGCCAAGGTCAAGGGTTGACCCGTGGTCAGTGGCACACACATGAATTTTTTAAGTGGGGGTCAGGGTCGTCGAAAGTCCGCCTGCTACAATACGCTGCCCTACGTATTCTTTTGATTTTGTCGATTTTCGGGAACAAAAAAACAAAAAGTTAATTACTGAATAAATAATTAGCATTAAAATTTATAAAATCATTTATAACAAATACATATTCAGTTTTACGTACTATATACATAGGATTATAATCAATAAAAAAAAAAGTAAAGAGCTATAAGGGACCTGGATCCCCCCTCCCCCCTTGTGTGGGCCACTGCCCTAGTTGGTAAACCCTTCTCTAAATTTCTACACCCCACCCACCTGAGGAAGTCAAGCCTTGACATATTTAAAGAATTCAAACGATCCAGAACAAAATGCTCAGAATCATTACTAATGCACATTGGTATTTTAGGAATAAGGTCATTCACAACAATTTTCAAATGTCACCGAAGTCATTAAATTTTGCAGATATGTTTCTTTAACTCTAAACAGCAGCGCTTTTAAACCAGGGGCTACAAACCCGTCGTTTAACTTGCAGCTGAAGTAGCCAAAAATTTTAGGATTTTTTATGCATCTCTTGCATAAAATAGTTTGTTCGCACTAACAAATAGTTTAACACATTGTGTAACATAGGAAAATATATACAACGAAGAATTTTTTGACTGAACTTACAATAATACCATTTATTTTATTTGTTTTGAATATTTTGCTTTTAGTTCGTCAAAGCCCTTGGATTCGAGGACTAAAGGACTCGAGTTTCGAGCGTTTTCGTAACGCATGCGCACGCGTTTGAATTGAACCGTAACCACGGGTTTTGCCAGTCTCGTCGGTTTCAAAATGTCAACCTCTCTAGCGAATGGGATTTTTAAGTTGACCTACCTTAATTCAAAAATATATCCAGCGTTATTGTACCGAAACAACAAATGTTCTGGTGTCATATCAGAAACTAAAAATGACTACACTTTTAATAAATAGATTATAGTTTATGTATAATTTACCATGTAATTACATTGTAATTTTTTTTTATTTTGTTTCTTAAGATTTCTATATCGTTATATTCAAAATAAAAATTTATTACGGATGCTTATTACTGCAAAACAATTATACTATACATAAAACACAAACGAGTATAACTTTGCGCAATGCTTCTGGGGGTCGCTTAAAATTTTTGTATAAAAAAATGGGGTCGCCACCCCGAAAAGTTTTAGAAGCCCTGATATACAATATGACAACCGATTATATCAATGCACAAATATATTGTTCACATACCCTCCCCCCCCCTACTGAAATAAATTGTACAACAAAGAAATCGACGAAATGGTAACTGCTGCTTGAGCCACCTTAACACGGCACATAAACATAATTCATTCACTGACTGAATGAATATTAATGTCACACATTTAAGCTTATCGGGGGCTTTTGGTGACGGACCTCGTCATTTTTAACTGTGGTGAAGTGACGAAGATGATATCTGAGGTGGCGGGTCTACAGCGGTTGTTGTCTCGAACTCATGACATACCAGTCACGAGTCCGTGACCTTGACCACTAGGCAACCATGGTCTAATTCGTACATTGAGCTATTTCAAATAACCTCTGCTTTCATTCATCTTGGACCAGTGATTTTTTAACTGTCCTCACCCTACTCCCCTTCTTTAGCAGGTTGGTCGTTTTGTTTTCCCATTCATGGTTCTTTCTCCATACGCCAAATCTGCGCTTTCCTTTGTGCGAGTTCTGGCCTTGCTTTACTTCCTCTAACGGTTGTTTTGTTCAAATTTTATCGTTCTTTCATTCTGTGAGGCGTTTTTGCATAAGCTCCTTAGATCAAATTTTCATTTTCGTTCGACAGATTTCATGCCCTTTATAAATGCCGGATTTTTATTTGTACTATCACTCCAATCCATGACTCAACCGAAATAACGCCGGTAATGAGTTCCTGACCTTGACCGTTCGGATACCGCAACTACAGTTAAGGCGCTTCATCGATTGGATTCGAAACGACGAAAGATCCCTCTTCTGGGAGAAGGCGTATCAAAATGAATGGCAAAGTACTCATGCAACAGAGATTGGAATGAGCGAAGGTATATAGTTCTTACATAAACGATAAATTGTGTGCTTTCTTTTCCTTAATTTTCATTATTTTCTTGACTTTGAAGAAAACGCTTTTTTACATGCTCTTATTTTCCCTAGTTTGCGTTTATTTTATTCCATTTCCTGATTATTATGTTCTGACAAGCTGCCATGTTGAAAGAAAATGACATCACAATACTAGAAATATCTGCTTCTACATTCAGTTTAGAGATGGGTTCTGTTTCCCAACCAGAATCGCGGTGCTCGAAACAAGAATGCCCCTCCCTTCTTTTTTTTTTTTTCTTTTTTTTTTTGTTCAAAATTAAAGATGGCAATGCTTCTCCTGCCTTCTTCACGATTGGAGGTGAACAGTTTGATGTCGACTTTCGGCCAATAATCGCTACCAACTGACACCTCTTTTATTGCCCGCCCCCATCGTTCAAGTATGTGAAAACTACCTGGCATACAAAGAAAAAAAATTTTGTTGCTTTAATGCAGTCATCTTTTTTGTTTGAAGATCCTCAGTTTAAGCTATTTCATTTTTAATCCAATCGTCCGTAGGGACTAGGTTCGAATCCCGCAGAGGACATGGATGTTTGTAAATGTATAGTGCCTTTGCGGCAAGTCCTCTCGTGTGGTTGGTGGAAGGGGAAGAGAGGTGGGAGGCCTCTGACCACCCCCAGTGTTCTCCCTTTAAATTGGGGTGGAACCGAGCCAAATCGTTCTGTCACCTGCATGGTGCTCAAAGCTACGGCTACTAGCTTAGCCCTTTGCCATGATGAATTTCGTGAGCCTCGATCTGGCCTTTGCCGATCAGGTGGCATTGGTAACAACAACAACAATCCAATCATTTCCTTTATTGGAGCTCTACCATGTCAATCAAATACCTTCAATGATTACGAAATAAGAAAAATTTCGAATTTAGTACAGTGGTTAATTTTATAAAAATGCAAATTTTAATAAAGGCAGATATTTACTCGGAACAGTAGAGCACACAGGAATTTTTCAAGGGGTTGGGGTGTCCGGGGTCGAAAGTTCACCATCCCTGTATCATGCTCCTTTTGATTTTGTCGATTTGGGGGAACAAAACACAGTAAAAAAACTAATTTTTGAATAAATAATTAGCATAAATTAATAAAAAATTAATCATTAATAACAAGTTATTAATTAAATTGTACGTACTGTATACTTAGAATTATAATCAATCGGAAAAAAATCAAGGGCTTTGGGGGGGTCCGGAGCCCCAGGAATCCCCCTTGTGTGCACCACTGTTCTAAGTATATAGTACGTAAAATTTAATTAATTTTTTGTTATTAATGATTAATTTTATTAATTAATGCTAGTTATTTATTCAATAATTAAGTTTTTCACTGTATTTTGCTCCCGAAAATCGACAAAATCAAAAGGAGCATGATACAAGAATGGTGAACTTTTGACCCTTGAAAAATTCCTGTGTGCCCTACTTTGTTTTAAAACTACCTTATGCAAGAGTTGCAAGTAACCTCACATTAAATTCTTATTTATCATACTAATATGACCTCGTTAGTATTACAAACAGAAGCCAGCAATATATTTAATAAATAAAAAATAATTTAATAAAGCATTTAAAACTGGAAGGCTTATTTACCGAAGGGGTTCACGGCGTGAAATTTTATACATATGTAACGTCGTCAGAAGGTAGCGTGAAAATAATACATCACAGCAAGGTTGTGGGAGTAAAAAAATACTTTTAATTTTTTTCTCCAATAGGAAAATTGATTTATAAGTTAGATTAAGAAGTTGATAATTTCCATGCCAAGCCAGTATGGAGACCCCGTTTTGGGGTCGCTCACTCCACCGCTTTTCTCCGTCCAGTCCACAAGGCGTTTTTACTCATTCGCGTTTCGGATTCCTGGTCAGCATCACCGAGCAAAAAACTCTGGGATTCTCCTCTCCGCTTCCTCAAACGATCAGCCCTTCTCTTTTCCGAACTCTTTTCTCCGACCTCTCCTTTCGGGTCACCTCCTCTTTTTTTTCTTTTTCGGGTCTCCTGAAAAAGAACCCTTTTAAACACCAGGGGTGTGTTCACAACACGCCCCTCGCTCCTTCTTATTCGCAGGTCACCAAAGTCTCTCTTGACCTCCTCCTTCTTCTTATTGGCGCATAACACGCCAAAACACACCCGAGCCGTCTGGCCCAAGGCGCCATAGTTCCTTGTCCACATCCGGACACACTTGTCCAACGCCAAAACACACCCGAGCCGTCTGGCCCAAGGCGCCATAGTTCCTTGTCCACATCTGGACACACTTGTCCAACGCCAAAACACACCCGAGCCGTCTGGCCCAAGGCGCCATAGTTCCTTGTCCACATCTGGACACACTTGTCCATCACGCCACCTGTTTCTAGTATTCCATTCACAAAACCCTAGAAAAGATGACATGATTATTTTGAGATAGGCTTCGCCTATTGTCAATGGGGCGCCGGCTCTACTTTACTATTATGGCGACCCGTCTGTCTGACTTCACTCCCTGAGTTCAGACAATAAACAATGGCCCCATGGCCACGTGCACTGGTCACTCCCCAGCTGGTTGATCATAAAAATCCAGGGACAATCGATGGGTGTCGTTCTTGTCCTTGACCAGCTGGTGAAACCATAAAACCTATTGTGAATCGGAAGATGGGAATTCACTCCCATCGAAGATGTCACACATAACACCAAGTTGCAGTGACGCAACCAGGGAGGGGGGATCCATGGGTCTGGCCATTCATAGCCCTTGAATTTTTTTTCTAGGTTGATTAAAATCCTAATTAAATTAGTAAGTAAGTAATTAGTAAATAAAATTTAATTAAGTATTTGTTATTAATCAATTTCGTTTAATTAATATTAATTATTTATTCACTGTGTTCTGTTCTCGGCATTTGATAAAATCAAAAGAGTATGTTTGGCGGCGTATGGGAGAATGGCAGTGAGCGAATGAATATTAACGTCGCACTGTTCAGATACACGAGGGCTTTTGGCAACGGATCTCGTCCTTTTGAACCATGGCCAAGTGACGAGGACGACACCTGAGTTGGCACCCCCTCCTAACTACCACGTCACACCAGCGGGAGGTGGAGAATGGCAGACTTTTGACCCTGGGACCCATGAGAAATTCTTGTGTGCGTCAGTACCGAATTGTAACGTACGAGAGTCCTGATTCCAAACAAAAAGGTCAAATGTCAAGAATACAAAGTCGTAGATTCAAGTGTCATTCTTGTTATCAAAGCTTGGTTCAGCCAATAAACTACCGTCAATATTTTTTCTGTTTTAAAAAATTTTATCTAATTTTATTAATTAAGGATTGTAGTAATTACAACTCCATTTTAATACACATAGATACAAAATAGATTTGCATAAGGTGAAGTGAGTCACGCATCTAAAAGGAATGTCACGTCGCTTTTGTTCTAATTGGTTTTCATCGTTCACTTAAAAACGAGAGACGAAAGGAATAAACGAGATAAAATTTAGTCCAATGTGTGTGTGTCCAAATTTAAAGATGTTCTGATTGACTGCACTTCTCGCTACCATTATTTGTAAAAACTAACTTTTTTTTAAATTAACAAGAATGTTTTAACTATTAAAAATTTGCTACTACTTACTACAAGACAAAGAATAATGTTAATGTATAGAAGAACAAAATTCTTTTTAATGAGAGTCAAGTCTCATATATATAAAAATTTGTAGTACAGAATTCAGGGATGAACGCTCGATTTGCGGATGCCCTGAAGAACTTAGCTGTTTAGAGCAGTGGCACACATAAGGGGTGGGGGGATCAAAAGGAGCATGATACAAGAATGGTGAACTTTCGACTCCGGACCCCCTTGAAGAATTCCTTTGTGAGCTACTGGTTTAGAGCACACGTAAAGTTCTCTAAAAAAAAATATTTACCGAACTCATTCCAAGAACAAAAATGAGCAAATGGATTATTTTTAGAATCACGTGTATTACCTCCTTTATATACACATTCTTGCACTTGTCGAATTTGGGAACGTTTCTACTCTTTGGGAATACGTATCAATTCGTCAAATACACAATATTGTCATGAAGCTACTTACTAATACATAAATGCGAATTCAATTAATCTATTTTTTCCCACAAATTTTCTCCTAGCATCGACTATTGTAAAATCTATGCTAAAAGATAAGAAAAAATTGAGGAAATGCACATTAATTTTGAAAGGTAGCGCATTGTTAACTTCTTGACTCCTCCCTTCGGCTGGGCGAAAGCTGCGCAATTCGTCAACACCGAGAGCAAAAATATATATACGTTAGGGTGAATTTTGGAGCACATAGTCCCGTCGGACTCAAATCTCCTATCCTGGAATAAAGATGACTGTAAAAAATTTACCATTGCCCTTTTTTGAAAAGTATTTAAATAAGATTAAAATTTAGTTTATGAAAAATTTGAAATTTAAAAAATTTAATGGGAGAAATAATTACAATAAAAGTTATAAGTAATCAAAAAAGCTCTTTTAAGAGTTGAAAATCGTTCTTCGAAGAGTCCATTAAGTGGGCGGAGTTACAGTGGCCAATCGGGTTACAGCAAGAACCGAGATCAGAAAGTACGGGAAAAAATATCAGGAGGTGGGGAGAGCAAAAATAAAACTACGAACCTCCCGCTGAGAGCCGATTGGTTGAAAACTGTAAGAGCGGTGCTTTGAATAACTTAACGGTAGATGCGAAGTCTTAAATTATTAATAAGAGTTTGGTTGAATGACTCCAGATTAGAGGCTAGACTGCGCGAGAATTATGAAAACTTTATACGCGCGGATGCAGAGAAAGAATTTAAAAAGCGTTGCATTATTTGTCAACGTTCTAGATTTATCTCAAACCGCTCAATAGCCAATAAATAACTTCACCTATCAAACAAAATCGAATCTTCTTAAAACTACACTATCCAGAATCTTAAAATTATTTCACGGACATTTTTTTTTTTTTTTTTTACGAAATGCTGTAAAATCACACACAAACTCTTTTAAAGAACAAGCCTTTGAAATTTTTCAGAACTAAACAATTTTATTATCCCTCAAGAGCAGTAGCGCACACAGAGGTTTTCCAAGGGAGGGGGGGGGGTTCCAAGGTCGAAATTGAATATATAATCAGTATTAATTAATAAAATTAATCTCATTAAAAAAGATATTTATTTAAATTTTACGTATTATATACTTAAAAATATTAACAATCGGGGAAAAAATCAAGGGCTTTGGGGGGAAGGGGCCCGGACCCCTAGGACACCCCCCCCCTTGTGTGAGAGATAAACTTTAAAAAATAAAATTCTTTTTTCAATTTTATTCCTCACACTCTCTATATATTTATTTATTTATTTACCTTGGTGGAATTTTCAATCAATAAAATACATTTTAAAGCGCTCAATTGAGCTGAAATTTAATATAAATGATTTTATTTTGAATGACAATACAGTAATTTCATTATAATTAATAAAAATTAATTGATTAAAACTAATTATTTAAAAAATTACAAATACAGCTACGTTGGCATCATTTTTGGCGACTTGTGTCAAAACTTGAAAAGGTTTTTTCTCACGTTTTAAAGCATTCAGTTGAACTGAAATTTGATTGACCCGATTGTTTTGATGACAATACGATACTTAAATGATAATGAATAAAAATTAATTACCACTTAATCTTGGGATTCTGTCATATGTATATACATATTTATATTAATTGTAACTATTTAATAAAAAGTAGCTCAAATAAAATTCTTCTTTGTTGACCTTTGTTGTTGTTTTTTTTATGTTACTTGTTTTAAATATGTACCAAGTGTTCATCTAGCAAAATAAGGAGTATAATATGTGACTTTGACACAATCCTGAGCATTCAGTTGTTAAAAAATTTCATTGCAGACTCGAAATATTTTTCATATGAAGAAAGTTGGGTGTTTTTCTGTTTTTACTTATATATGTAGAAGCTAAAGCAGAGTGTGTATGCCCTTTTCTCTCTTCAAATACTGAAATATCTTCAGCAATGACATTCAATAATTTGAAAAATAGATGTAAATTTATGTTTATAGTTACCGTTCATATTTTTTGGTAATTCTGGGAATCTCCATAATTCTAAAGATGTTGATCCATTGCACGCAAATTTACCTTGCCTCCACTAAAAAAATGAATAAATGTGTGGAGTGTTGCCCTTGAGAATGTGGCTCTCCTGCTGACAGCTGCAGAAGAATATTCTGGAATTCGAGAGGGGAGGTCCTAAAGTGAGATCTTGTGTCCAGTAGTGCGTCCTTGAGTCCAGTGGGGTGACCTTGTCAAAGTCGAAACATACCGCGCTTGTACTATTTTGCTATTTCTGGCTATTCTGATGAAATCATTGACTAGTAATCTTATAACATTTGTGTAATGCTTTCATTTCATTATTATTTTCATCGTGAAAAGGTTTATTGTGAAAGATACTCACTCACATATTAGAAGGAGTTTTAATTCAATAAAAAAGGGACTAACACCACTAAGAAAAAATACAAAAACGGGCAATATAGGATTGTATTTATTTGAATACAATCCAAAATAAAATACGTAATTAGGATTGAAATACGGAGATTATTTAAAAAATACATTAAATAAAAGATTCAATACGCTGGAATATTTTAGATAATTATTTCTACTGCCTATTTTCAAATAGAGTTTACATTTTGAAACAGGGAAAAAACATTATAATATACTTAAAAGATAAATTCTAACAAGTATTTTACATTATTTCTCTATGTCTTTAATTATATCTATAAATATTTTACTTACGAGTGCGACACAAACATTTTAAAAACAACAGCTACTCTGTTAACTCTGACATAATGTACATCCAAATGCGAAATTCTTGATAAAAAGTTATTTAGATAAAAATAATAAAACTCATCAATTTATATAAATTTATAAAGTACACAGATTATAAATTAAAAAGTGTTTATATATAAATTAAATAAAATAAGAATTTATTACGGAATATTTTTTAAGATGAATATAGGATAATTATATTTTAAGTCTTCTGCATTTTTTTTTAAATTTCTAATTATTCTGTTTAAAAATTACTGCCTTAAACGCCTAAGTGGATAGAAAATTCACACGCATACAGTTAATTAACCTTAATTTAACTTTTTATGAAACTAATGTTAATTTTCAAAATGAACTTTTTAAACAAGCTTCTTTCATAAACAAAAGTGTACTTACACACATTGAAGCCAAATGATGCTTGACAGCTATCACTTGAGTGAAATACTGCAAAAATATTGAAATAGTATATTTGAAGTAGAATTGTCAAGTCCGAGAAACCTATAATTTTACGAATGAAGCTTCCTTAGATAAAACTCAAATTGAGAAGCTCGTGGACAAATGGGGTGGCTAACACTAGCGTCTCAAATACAACACGGCTAGCGTCTCAAATACAATGGAAGTTTTTACTGCGTATGCGTATGGACGAGTTTACTCTGGAATGCAGGAGAAGTGTCTCTTCGGGGACGCCGAAGAGAGGTACCACCAGCCGATTGACAGGAGCGGGCTCACTCCTGCCTCCCGTCTACAGCGAAGCGTGGGCCAAAGGTATTCCCAGGACACCCTTTTCCTCCTTACGGGACGCCGCACACGGCAAACATGCGGGTCGGAAAACCAACGTTGTTAGTTAAAAATAAAGTAAAATAATCAAAACATTTAAAGAAATCCAAGAAGTAATAATACAAATACCAAAGTAAATAATCGAAAAAATCACAAAAGGATTGAACTAAATTAACGCAATGTAAAATGTATACAAAAATGTTAATGAGAAATTTAATTAAAACAAATCAATTAATTATTCGCATATGTATTTCGAAATAATTGTCTGTGGTCTCGACGTGAAATGAAGAAAAGGGAAATATGAATGGCAAGAAAGAGGGCCGAAAATAGAGAAAGATCACTAGGGTACCCCGGGTTCGTGATGCCCTTGTTTACCAAAGGCAGTAAACCCCTTGGGAAAAGGAAAAGATCACTAGGGCACTTTGGGAGCGTGAAACCCGTACTCACCTAAAGAAGGTGAGCCCCCTGAGGGGAATTCACTTTTAGAATTATTAAATTAAGTTTTATGTTTATGTGTGGTTTGAAACAGTAATAACTCTATTGATTTTGAAAGAAAATTTTTAAACATTTCATGCATTTTTGGAATGATATTTTTTCATTATCATACAAAATAAGAGGGAGGGGTAATAAGAGAGAGGGGTGTGTAAATTCATCCCCAATAAATAAATACTTGTTATGGTGTTTTTCCCAGAAGTTTCTATAACAGAACAAAGGTTTTAAAAGTAATTAGTTAAAAAGTGCTCCATCACAAAGTTGCAGATAAAGCTTCTAAATTGCTTTAAAACTAAATAAATTACCATTTGCAACAGTTAATAGCGTAAAATTCGATATCTTTTTCTTTTTAAACATTGTAATCAGTGTTCATATAAAATTTTTAGTTTCTTGCATTTGTATTTTCATAAAAGAAAATATTATCCTATGAAAATACTTCAATATAATGTACTAATGCTTACAATAAATCCATAATTTTCAACAATCCTAGTGCACAAAAGTTGAAAACATTCAACTTTCATTCTGCCTTATAAATACGAAATAACAGGAAGAGTAATGCTGGAGAGTAGATACTGCAAAATTCTAATGGAGATGTATTCCTGCAGAAAATTTACATTTGACAAACATATATTTTTCAGTGAGTAGGAAATTAGAGTAGATAATACACTTTTTTTTTTCTGGAGAGGATTTACTTATGATATAAAATTAGATTTTTTTATGTATACATTTTTGTTTAATTAAGATGGTTTATTATTTTAAAGCATTTCTTTTGAAATTTTAGGAGGTAAATTATTAGCCTACAAATGAATAAACAAGTTAAAGACAAGATTTTTTCCCCAAAAAAAGTAATTAGTCAATATGTGATCTCTTCATCTACGCGACCTAGATTTGTAGGAATAAATGATTGACCACTTCACTCGAACCTTCCATAATAAATCTAATTTATTATTGTCTCAATTTATATTAATCAATGCAACACAAGTCTTACTTAGAGGAAAACGATCAGGAGTAATTAACAATTCTAAGTAAATAGCGCATTAAATGCTACTCACTATCTTTAAGATAAATCAACCACCGAATCTTTATCTATGATATGTCCCTTAACAAGCTAGAATCCGTTCTACAATTTAACTTTAATGATCCATCTCTTACCGATATCACACGGTGATCAACAACCAAGCTTTATGACTTCCTCTTGCACTTTATTCCTTTAATATTAATCTTCTATATACATATATTATTATCCCACGTGATCTGGCTTCTATATGACTCCCACATACCTCCTATAGGACTTCTATAAGACCTCGCGCGAATGCTAAGACTCCCTTATCTGCATATCGCGTTTTCTTCTTCGGAAGGTTGCAATGAAATGCTTATTCTGGCCTTAAAGATTCCCCAAGAGGATTAATGAAAAGGCGTGATAAAGCCCCGTTACAAGTATATAAAGCAAGATATCCAGTTTTAAAATATAATCTGCAGTCTCTTTCTTTTATAACTTCCTTCAATACTAGTCTAAAATTTTATTGAAGCTGTAAGAAATAAGAATATTTCTCTAGGAAAGGAGGTTGCATAAGATTCTAATGATGTATTTCTAGAAATTTACATAAAATTATATTTGAGAAGTTCTTCCCCCATTAAATTGAAGTTATAATACGTACATTCTGTTTTCTTAGGTTGTACTTATAAAACATGTTTTTTATTAAAAAAAAAATTGTGTTCTTATACGAAATTAAGAAGATAAAGTCCTTGTAAAAGTATTTTTGAAATTTCATGAGATAAATTACTTGTCCTCAAATAATTAAAAAAATAAAGAATATTATATTTCTGAGAGACTCTTATTTCTTTCCAAAGTTCAATGAAAAGTAATTGAGATTAGTATCTAAAGTAAATATTTCAAGTTATAAAAATCATTTATACTTTTCTCAATTTCATTCAGGGCTAATTTAATATCTCTGAGGGAAATTTAATACAACTAGTATGTACTAATATCTGACCTATATAATAACAAATATTTAAAAAAAGAAGGGGAAAAAATTTGGTTTACATATATATATATTAATAATTCGTGTAATTGGCTTAACACAAAAATGAGGTATTTAAAGGAAATCAAATTATCAATGTTTGATTAGAAAATTTGGCAACCTGTGATTTCAGTACCCGAAAATACTCTTTTAACTGATATAGAGTAGTGGTCTTCAAACTTTTAACTCACAAAACCCCTAGAACTTGAAGGTACTCTTTCATGGAACCCTTATAACTGGAAAGTGTTTTCGTGGAACCCTATTCCATATATATACTTCGAAGAATATATCCCAAAAATAATATTTAAAGTAAATCAACATGTTATATGTATTTTATGTTAAGGCAATTAAAAAAATATTGCATTTATTTTATTAAAAAAGTCCAATCTAATTTTTTTAATATAGTTTACTCATTAATAATATTAATTTGTGATTCAAGTGTCTCACCTACCCATGCATTATATTTAGTAACTGGAATATATGCTAGTACTTTTTACGAAAACTTTCGAAGTTTAGGTGTATTGAGATCAAATGCAATCACATTACATGTGTAGGCTCTAAATTTAATTTGTTTTTGTAGCCACTTACGTTTAGAAATATATTTCACTTAAATACAATGTTCTGAATGGTATTAAAATGTTTAGTGCTGTGTGAGAAATCCTGTGTATTTTGCAACCTAAAATTGAACAGTTGTTCTTTCTTAAATTTAGATTTTAACATTAACTCTGTTGATAGTTTGTTCCTTTTCCCTCATTATAGTGGCCATGGTAGCCTAGTAGTCAAGGTATTGGATCGTGGCTGGCATGTCTCGAGTTCGAGCCAAGTACCACTATAGAGCCGCCATGCAGGGGCACGAGGCACATTAAATCTGTCGAGAACTCAAACGTCCTCCCGTTGGTGTGGTGGTTAGTAGAGGGGGTGCCAGCTCACACACACACAGGTGTCGTAAACGTCACTTGACCGTGGTTCAAAATTACGAAGACCATTGCCAAAAGCCCTCATGTAGCTGAACAGTGCAACGTTAATATTCACTCACTCCATCATTATAGGTGTTGTTTTCCACAAATGTAAAAAGGTGCATTTTTCATTAGAAAATGTTTTGTTTTGCAAGACATTGTGCTAATTAATGAGTATAAAACTATCTCATGGAACCTGATGTAGTAAACAATAGAATATTCACAATCTAGTAGGAATTATAGATATAAAAATATAAAACACGCATATTTTAATATTATTTTATTATATTATAATAAAAGTTGAAATTTCAGTTGAAATTTCAGCATGATTTTTTATCCAAATTAGTTTATTGCAGTGTACAGGCCGTTCGTTAACGGAAACGTATTTCTCTTTTACAATTCAAAAAATTTTTACACTGGTTTTTTGAGGGAAAGACATTGGGTGTTAGTTAAAACCCTCAAATTGAGTTGGGTAGAACACAAATACTTCTGTAATGAACACTAATAGATAAAATAAAAATATTACTCTTTCGAAATTTATATAAGTTCAATAATAATAAAAATTTTAAAAGTTGAGATTCCATGTAGGAAATAGGGATTAATGAGTCCTGCTACACAACATTTTTGCATATCCGGAAAACACACCAACTGTTGCTTATATTTTTAGATGCCTTCCATTCCATTATTGTACTCAATCACACAACCTGGTTTTAAAACATTCTCCAACTTTCTCTTTTTCCCCATATCCACGATGTCAACATTACAGTGTTTGCTGGTATCTCTTTTGTCAGACTATTTCAAAGCTAAAAAACCTCAATTGGAGACTTCAAATGAAACTCATTATAATTAGTATAACATGAGGTACTTAAAAAAAAATTTTGCTAGAAAAAACTCAATTTCAAAAAAGGATTACGAATTAAAAATTTAAACTTTAATGTTTTGTGGGGAATAGTTATAAATTCTAGAGTATTAGCTGACATAAAATAAAATTCAAATACAAATTTTTACAAAATGCTTTGACGTTACAATTTGTTAAACAAAATACACATTTCTCCATTTTTCAGAATATAACATGTATCAATATTAATAAAATTAGAATTTATCATAACCTAAGTAAATTTTCATTGTATGAATGTAACAAATGTTACATCTTAGCGAGGACGGATTTCACACTTTCAAAATGTTCTCACTAAACAACTATAAAATAATGTTAAGTCATTTTTATTGTTCGGTGAAATGAAATTTTGTTCCCAAGCAGTAACATTTTTTCTTAGACTTTTTTTTTGAAAAAGTTCAAACATGCATTTCTGAATCATAGGACAAAAATTGGTAGGGAAGCTAATTTTCATTCATTTCTAGAAAATCAACATTCTTTAAAAATATTAGATACTTAAAATAATCATACATCCAGTATTTCGTTGAAGATTATATTCAGATAAAGAAAAAAACGAATTCATTGTTAGAATTTTTTAAAGAATGTCACATGTCGATGAACTATTATATTTTCCTCTACTTCTTCAAAGTAAAGAATAAATTTTGTTTCGCAGAAACGAATTCTTTTCAAAACTATTGATTGCAAATATAGATAATTTCTACATAAAAAATAAAATCAACAAACACAATATAGCTTTTCAATATAAAACAAGGCATTTCTTCTGGATACACATCAAGTTATTTTCTCTTTGTAAACAAAGTTTATTCAAACCAACGTGGCTTTCATTCATCTAGATCTATATTATAAATGCGAAAGTTTGTTTGGATGTTTAGTCGTCTTTCACGCAAAAAACAACTGAATGGATTTTAATGAAACTTTACAGTAATACAGCTTATACATCAGAATAACACATAGGCTATAATTTACAAAGATATTGTGTGAAGTATCCGAAATATAACGATATTTGTCAAGTAGGAAAAAACTCTTCCTTCTGCAAGCAATTCTGGTGTGCGCTGCAAAAATGCCCACGACAGCAAATATCTACCTTTTATTTGTGAAGAATCCTTTTATGTTTTGGTTACGCAAGGCGCTCGCTTCTAATTTATCCCTGTAATTAGCGTAATCCCTAATTTTTTTTAATTTCAGAATAAAACTAAGTTTTGAAAGGAGAGATTGTTATAAATCTCTCCTTATTTGAATATTTTTTTTATGATTTTATTATGCACATTTGGTAGTAAGAAATTAATCTTTTTTCAAAATGAATACTTTTATCGCTTCTGGTACTCAAAGTAAATAAACTTTCTCTTTCCCACTACATCATTTGGACAAATTTTCAAAATTTGTTTGTGGTTAGTAGCTAATTATAACGCTATCATTTTAATTGAATAGGCAGATATTGCATTTTTAAGTATAAAATAATTAAACTACTGTACTGTATTTTTTGGAGTGAGTGAATATTAACGTCGCACTGTTCAGCTACATGAGGGCTTTTGGCGACGGACCACGTCATTTTGAACCATGGTCAAATGACGTGGACGACACCAGACCTGGCACCCCTTCACCTTACTACCACACCACACCAACTTAGCAGGAATATTCTTTGAAATCCCCTCTTCCAAGATATATGGTAGTATGGGTTCTATGAGGAGTATTTTAGCGGGGAAGGTGAAAGTTTTGTAGCAGATATTGCATTTTCAGCTGACGGCGTTTTCAGCAGATTGCAAAGATTATCATTTTTGTCCCGAAAAAACAGTTAATGTCAAAATTTAAGTGCCTTATGTTTTTGTAAGTTAATGAAGACCTTAGAAAACGATTTGACTATTTATTTTAAGTGGACTGTGTATATAATTAATTTTACAGTGGAATATCTTTAATTAATTTAATATCTCTAACGGATTAAATTTCTCAAAGTGGAGTATTTTGTTTATGTATACCCCTTAATTTTCAACGTAGTAATCCAAAAAAAAAATATTGCATGAAAAAAACTGCAGTAAATCATAATGCGGTGGATAAAACATTAACGTGCATTGCTTCCCTACACGGTGGGTCTTACAAAGCTCTAATAAAGCTCGAGCTATAAAAGTAGCTGGACATTTGCCTACTTGACTCTATCGTCAACATTTCGCTATGTTTTTCATTGAATCGTCATTATAATTTAAGAAACGGCTTTGCTTGCGAATATTACAATTTTAACATAAAATGAATACAACAGAAAATAATATTAATGTATTACACTTTCAGATATAAATTATTTACACTATTTTTTTTAAACGTTCATTATATAAAACTTTTAACAATGTGTTACTTTTGCTGAGCAGAGATCAGCTTAGGAAGGTATTTTCAAAAATCGACCCTCAAGAGTGTTACGGGGAATTATAAACAAACAAAAAAATCCTTTTTATCAGCTATTAGATCTACAGACTTAAAATTTAACAAAGGTGTTTTTTCGTTCTTTTTTCTTCATTCTTTTTTTTTTTTTTTTGTTGTTCAGCTGAGACATGCAAAAGCTTTTTTTTTTTTGTTTTGTTTAAATTGCAATTCACGTAAAATTAACTCATTAAAAACTTCTCTATCCTTCAATCTGCGTTGTATAATTTTTCAGTTCGCCCGTGCGAAGAACGGGTATACCAGCTAGTATTACATAGCACAGTATGGTATCAAATCCAACTCGGCTGAGATAAACCAATCAACACCCATCACGGCTGTCAGAAACTCATTACTCCTGCGTTCCAAAATAGACTGGTCCAAACGCATGCGCAGTAAAAACCCATTGCCAGCCGAGTTGTATTTGAGACGCTAGTCTGCAATCATATTCTATAGAGCAACCTTTGAACTTTAGTTCTTCATTGAGGGGGGAGGGAGGACGCCACAGGTTCAGTTTCTAAATATTTTTCCTTCTAATTTCGAATATTTCGATTTGTTGTGAAATTTTTCTACGCCGTAAGTAGAGTAATAAATGTTTCATAACAGATATTTCAGCTGCATTGTACTTTGTACATCAGTTTTCATGCTCCATATTTACGTTCCGATAAGATGAAAAAAGCGTGCACCTTTTTTTTTTTCAGCAATTCCCGTGTTCTTTCGATTAAAAAAAAATACGCATTGCTAGCTGAACACAATTACAATTTCAGATTTTCCTGCTGGCGATTCCTTAAAACTGTGGCTTCGTTGTTTCAAACCCTATAATGAACCTCTCTCTGTAGCGATTTTTTTTATAAAGCGAACTTTTTCCAGGAACCAAGGTTGTTTTCTTCGTAAAACAACCTCCCAATAGCGAAGTGCTTTTTCTATATAACGAACATTTTTCTTGTGATTCAATTTTTTTTCTCCCTATTTTTGAAGTATTTCTAGACATTTCGAGAGATTCTCTCTTTTCACACATTTTATGGTGGTCATAAATCTTGAACTGGTTTTATTAGGTGCCTAACTTACCGAGAGCAATAGAATTCTGGGCATTTCATCCAAGAAGTGCAATATTTAACCCTCATTGTCCAGTTCACTGGAAACATCTTCGATATTCTCTTTCCCTTCAGTAGAGTATCATGTCCTTGAATGAGTCACCATTCATTTGTAGTATTGATCATTCGTACTGGCAACTTCGTTTCTTGTAGCTCGAAAATGTCAAAACGTAAGTGCTTGAGTATCAAAGAAAAAAAATTTAATTCCTCATGAAGTACATAAAGGCTTCAAGAAACTTTTCTTGCAGTTTTTCTTTCTTTTTTTATAAGTAATATATAAAATAAATATATATTAGTTTACAAAAAGGTGTTGTAACGACTTCATTTGGTGCGAGCCCCACCCTTCTATTCACGTCAAGTTTTATGACTCAGACCAGATGTTTAAGTGACCAGTGCACGTGGTCGTTGGGTCATTGTTTATTGTCTGACCTCGGGGAAGCGACGACACCCAGACTGGCTGTCCTAATGGTCAAAGAAGCACCGGCACCCCATTGACAATTGGCGAAGCCTGTCTAAAAAGAATCCTGTCGCCTCGGCCGGTATCGAGAGAATGGGTATATAAAAAAAAGGTGGTGTGATGGACAAGTGTGTCCAGATGTTGGATAAGAATCACGGTGCCCTTAGTTTCCAGACAGCCGGGGAGTGTATTTGTGTGTTCCACGTGAATAGGACTAGGGAGGCCGAGGGCAGACTTTTGTTGCCTGCCAATGAGAAGGGATGAGGGGCGTGGTGTGGACCCACCCTGGTGTTTAAAAAGTTTTTTTTTAGGAGACGGGAGGAGAGCCCTGAAAAAAAGAGTCTTGGACGGAGGAGGATAGAGATTGGAGTCGAAAGAAAGGAGAGGCCATGAACGACCGTGGCGTTGGAGAATTGGAATCAATGGTTTAAACGAGACATTTTAGGGTGATCGCTTTCCCTAAGACCTAATAATCATTCCATCATACGGAGGTCTAGAAAAACCATATTTATTCTAATCTAAGCCGTCATCGGTTCTAAGTAGTGCCCCAAATTCTCAACGAGATCTAGAAAAAATTTGAAAAATAGTCTAAAATGGTTTATCGATATCCAATTTTACGAAATTAAAGTAAATTTAAAAGGAAAACTAATAAGAAGTGAATAATTAGTTAATTTATCAGAATTATAAACTTTTAAATGCGTGCATGAAGCTGTAATTGTTCTAAATACTCCATCCAGCAATTTTTTCCCTTCGCACCTGATTTTCAGTTGCATTAATATTGGGGGGACGCGGCTTAGATTCGAGTAAATAAGGTATTTTAAAAAACACGGAGGGAAAAAATCGAATTATAAGAGAAAATTTCGTTGAATAGAAAAGGCACTTCGCTATTTAGAGGTTATTTTACGACGCAAATCGTAAAATGGTTCCAGGAAAAAGTTCGCTAAATAGAGAAATTCGTAAAATGGACTGTTTTTCAGTTAACTCTACTTACGCCACTAGGCAACACCTTGAAAAATGAGAAGCAGTCGGAACCCTGGAAAAGTCCGCCCCCTCCTGGATTAAAGAGAGGAGCGAGCGCCCTTCGGAAAAAGGATTGACGGCGGCTTGGTGTATAAATGGGAGTGTATTGCTTCATTTATAGTAATCTGAGGAACAAACCTTTTATTTACAAAATTAGGCTGCGACAAATTATTGTTTATTATCTGCTCACGACGTTACAGTGTGAAAAATTATTTTTTTAATAAATAGCGTTTATGGATTTAAAATTTGTTTTATGGGGTTTTTAAAGAAAATTGAAAGATCAACTTCTATATAACGAATTTTCCATATAACGAGCTTTTTTCGGGATTCAGTGACTTCGTTATATATAAGACTGACTGTATATAAATTAAAAATAATGCTTCTTCTATTTCCCATAAAAATTTCATAGTTATTTGTTCAATATATATTGGGAAAAATTTTCTATTTTAAATCCAATTATTTTACGCCACCATTTCTCGTTATAAATAAAAATCAGTCTATGTTTTACTCAATAGAGATGTAGCTTTTTTAACTGCCGAAGTGGACAGGAGGATCCATTCTCTTGACTGGTCAACGAGTTCGGTAGGGAATGATTAGAGTACTTTTGGTTTATAAATATGGGGAGCGTAATTTTTAACTCATTTGTTCAAGTCATGACACGATGTCCTTACAAAGATTATTGCTAATATACACTGCTGCAGCAATTAATGTAGTTGCGGTAGGCTAGTGGTTATGGTCACCAACTTGTAGCTGGGGTGTCGCAAGTCCGAGTCCAGATGCCACGGAAGACCCTCCGTGTTTTCGTTGCTTTTGATGCCACCTGATTGACGGTGTCATATCAAGGCTCAAGAAGTTCATAGTGGCAGAGACCTTGTGATTTAAGTCTGTCGTTAGCCACAGCTTTGAGTACCATGCAAGTGATTTCAATTATACGGCAAAACACACTGGGGGCGGGTAAGGCCTCAAACTTCTCCTTCCTTTCACCAACCTCTCGAGAGGATTTGCGGCTCGATGAATATTTAGACTACCTCCATGCCTCCAGAGGTGCTATACATTTACAAATATCCATGCCCTTTTCCGGGATTGGGACCCAGATCTTATGGCACTGTATTCAGCGTCACTAGCCCCTATACCGAAGGGTGACCATTGTATCACTAAGTACTATACTGGAGCCCTCCGTGGGAAAGGGGTTGATGCAAATTAAATCCGTTGAGCTCAAAAACCCTCCAGTTGGAGTGGTGTGGTATTATAGAGAGAGATTCCCTGCTCATATGTCGTTTTCGTCACTTAGTGACGGGCGTATCGCGATTTCCACTAAATCTCCTTTTGGGTTTCTTTGGGGCCAGAATGGCAATTCTTTCCAGCCAACTCGAGAAGTGAAACATGAGAAATATTCAAATTAGAGATCTTATAAATAGCAGAAATTTAGCGTTCGCGAGGTGGCTGAGGAAAGTGATTATTCGAGGTCCATGTGTACAAGTGATTAAGCTAAAGTGAGAAGCAATTCCGCGTTCAAGATTTAATATATCCGGGCAAGTTCGTTCAAGTTAAAGGTGGATTCCATTCCACACGAGTTAAAGAGACGTCAGCTAGGATTCAAGCTAATTGCTGCTTACCCCAGATAGAACAGTAAGAAAATTTATTTAAAATACTAGGAACAGTGTGTTTATTGAGATTAGGATTAACCGGCAAAGTTAAACATAGTGACACGATTGTTTGGCCTTCCGATAGGGTTACACGAGCGTAAGTCCCTGTTTTTCTTCGTGAACAGAAAATTTCAGCCAGACACTGGTTTGCTCTCACTCCACGTGAGTAGATAAAATAAACGAATTGCTAAGTTCGATTAGACTATTCGTGCTTCAGTAGCAGGCTAAGAATGAGGAAATTATGTAGTGATTGCGATTTGTGCATCACAGAGGTCGTGAATTGGGGTTATCAAACACATGGGGATCACGGTGAGACCTACTCAGGAAATTTAGGGGCAGAACGCAACGAAAAAATAAACAAATACCATAAAATTCGGCGTATAATGCGCAGGGGAGGCAAATTTTAAGGGTGGCTGGATCAAATCTGAATTATTTTTTTTTTGTTTCAAAAAATTTGATATATTTCTGGAATATTATTAGGTTTGAATTTGGTTTTCCATTTAAGGTATCTTATTTTTTTTTTATTTTGTATTCTCGGTATTTAATGACAGTTTTCTTTTATGTTGAAACTTGAAGGATTCGAGGCTGGAGTATATGTTACAGTATGAAATTTAATATGTTTACACATCTTTCACTAGTAACTTTCTCCCCATCCCGGAGTGAGGTCATAACGGATATTCCTATCACCTTTAGATGTCCGGTTTCAGCTATTCGAAAAGGGACAAGGATAATAAGATGTTTTGATAGACAGAGGGCCACAGGAGATGTTTTATTTTAAGCTTGAGTGTAGTTACAATAAGTTAAAACAAACGCTTGTGATCCCCACCATTATTAGATTATGTTTCGAAGAAACTAGCCTGCTTAAATAGACGATTCCTTCTCTAACATTTTACTCGTTTGAAATAATATCAAGTAATTATGTCCTTAATTTCGAATTCTTTTGAATTTTGTTAAAATTTTCCTTTTGTTAAAATAATATATATATAGATAAGTAGGGGCGGCTTCTTCCATTTTTGTCCGGGGAGGCAAAACTGCTAAAGCCGGCCCTGATAATGCGCACCTATATTGTCAAGCTGCTTTTGTTAGTTTTTAGGTGTATTAATTGTGTAGCGCTTCTTTTAACGACTTAACCTTAAATGCACGTGTTCTTATGTTTTGAAGTCAAATATTCGGGATTAATTAATACAAGCTTTACAGAAAAAATAGTATAGGTAAACTATACAACACTTTAGATTTATTTGGTACGTTGTTTCTTTTAAACAAACAGTATTCCAATCGATGCAGAAGTCTAATTTATTATTTTTTATGCTGGTCCTTTTTTTCTAATTTTTGAAGCTACCGTTTTTATATCCGGCGCACTCTCGTACATTTCGGTCATTTTCTGTGTCAAAAGTGCGCGTTAGTCGCTGGGTTTTACGGTGAATAAGAAAGAAATTATTTTTATGCAAATTTACAAAATGTGCACAGACCTCCGTATCAATGATATGGGGCCCCTAAATGTGAAAGGAAAAATCGTAAAATGTTAAGCTCCCCCTCCAAAAAAAAGGACCACGAAGAAATTTTGATACATGGCCCATTCAGGAATAACTACGCCAATGCACAGATAACAAAATATGAACAATTTTTTTATTATGATTATACCTTAGTAATAAAAATGTAAAACATTTGTAATGAAAATCGGCAAACAAAATGTTTTATAAAAATATTTTAAAAAATTAGGCTTAGCAAATATCTCTTTATACTCTTATTTTATATACAATGAAAATCGCTTAACATGAAACTGAAGGAACTGAAATATTTTTTCGTGTTAAAAGAATTTCGCGTGTTACAAGATATTGAAAAAAAAACATATATTCACAAGTTTATATTAGTGAGAAAGAGAGTTTAATTTATTTACATAGATATGTATATATGCACATATAATTAATAAAAAAAACATTCACAAAAGTGTAAGAAATTTAGTACAAAATTATCAAATTTTTTGAAAACCAAAATATTTATTGAGTTTTTGGAAAATAATCTGATACTTTCTTTTGCATTGTTTTTTTAGCATCAAATTGTCTACAAATTGTTCGATATCGCCCATTCTGTTATTCATTTCACCACTGAAATGTGAGTCTAAATAACTGCGCATACTTTTCATGATGTTCCTCATTTCGATTGATGTGGGAAAAGAAGCTGCTTTATTAGTTTAATTTTCATCGTCCGAAACTGCATCAATGATATTTTTTGAACTATCAACCAACTCCAAAATGTGTTTATCTGCCATAATTGGGGTTGGACACACATTATCATCCTCTGCTGCAATGAATTCTTCTGACAGTCCTATCAGGTTGGTGTTTTCTGTATTTTGTGCTCATTCTCAGAAAGGGAAATCTTTTCATGTTAAGCTCTTTTCATTTCGTGTTAAGAGAAAAAAATACATAGCGGTTTGTCGGGACCGTTGCATTATTTCGTGTTAACCAATATTTTGTCTTAAGCGTTAACGTATTTCCCGTTGTCACGTTAAACGTATTTCATTATATAGCATTCATTATATATTATTCATTATATACTTCATATACATAAAGGGTGTTTTTTTTAGAGGTATAGAACTTTAAATTGCAATAAAACAACGATGTATTATTCGATTGACATGAATTTTTTTTATTCGAAAGATAATCTTGTGGCATTACATTTTAAATATGATTTCTGGCATAGGACTGCCACGGCTGGCTCGGATGGAGTCCAATCTGGACGTGCAATTTTCGATGACTTTTTTCCAACATTTGTGGCCGCATATCGGTAATAACACGGCGAATGTTGTCTTCCAAATGGTCAAGCGTTTGTGGCTTATCCGCATACACCAATGACTTTACATAGCCCCACAGAAAATAGTCTAGCGGTGTTAAATCACAAGATCTTGGAGCCAATTCACAGGTCCAAAACGTGAAATTAGGCGATCACCAAACGTATCTTTCAATAAATCGATTGTGGCACGAGCTGTGTGACATGTTGCGCCGTCTTGTTGCAACCACAGCTCCTGGACATCATGATTGTTCAATTCAGGAATGAAAAAGTTAGTAATCATGGCTCTATACCGATCACCATTGACTGTAACGTTGTGGCCTTCATCGTTTTTGAAGAAGGATTCCACCAGCCCATAAAGCGCACCAAACAGTCAGTTTTCTGGATGTAACGGTGTTTCGACATACACTTGTGGATTAGCTTCACTCCAAATGCTGCAGTTTTGTTTGTTGACGTAGCCATTCAACCAGAAGTGCGCTTCATCGCTAAACAAAATTCGCTTATGAAAATCGCGCGCGACCATTATTTTCGAAATAAAATTGCACAATTTGAAAGCGTTGTTCAGGCATAAGTCTATTCATGATGAATTGCCAAACCAAACTGAGAATAAATCACTTGACAGCTGTTAAATCGGTCGCCATCTTGGAAAGTAATGCCAACTTAAACTTCTATACCTGGAAAAAAAAACACTCTGTATATACACACACTCATACGTACACGCATAGTTTGACGGTGGGTTTAATTTCACAAAAATCAATAAATAATGGCATTCTGTGTGTTTAGAACCAAGTATCGTTACTTAGTGAAGTAGAAACGAGCTTGGGGGAACTCCCTTGAGGAAAAAAAAAAGGTTTCTGGTATTCTAGAATGTTTATGAAATATCTGAAATTTCCAATAATCGAGCAACTTATGTAAATAAAGATGCGAAAAGCTTAGTAAAAAACAAAACTGTTTACAGCTAAAAAACATGCATTTTGCATCAACATTTCTCTCTCTCTCTCTTTCTCTCTCTGTAAATATGTATATAACGTATAAAACCTGAAAATTATTTTTCTTACTACCCCTTATTAATAGTTTTGTAATAGTAAATAGTAAATAAAAATATTTCTGTTATTTCTGGAAGAAACATTTATTATATAACAGCTGAATGAGACAAAAATGTTTGTAGCATTTAAAGAAAGCATGCATAAGAAATTAATTTGCAATATCTCTCTAGTTTCTTCTTCCTAGATTAAAATGACCAGACATCTCGCTTTCGGCGAAACAATCCGATTCTGAGAGAGTGAATGAATGAATATTTACGTCGCACTATTCAGCTACACGAGGGTTTTTTGGCGACGGATTACGTAATTTTGAACCATGGTCAAGTGACGTTGACGACACGTGAGCCGGCACACCCTCTCCTAACTACTACACCACACCAGCGGGAGGATGTTTAAGGTCTCGACAGATTCAACATGCATCGCTCCCCTACATGGCGGGTCTTTAGTGGTACTGGGCTCGAACTCGTGACAAAGCCAGCCACGATCCGATACCTAGACCACACGGCTACCACGGCCACATCCCGATTCTGAACAATTTGTCTAGCGTTCTGTGGTTTATAAAAGGAATCCCGATTTTTGGAGAAAAGAGAAAAAGCACAAACTAGGAAACGGTGGAAGAATTGCATGGATTTTGTACAAGAGTGCAAGGTACATTACAATGCTTTTGAAAATTTTCGTTGGGTTACATTAAAACAATAACTTAATTGGAATGATGTGCAAAAATCATTCGATTGTTGTTCGGAGTCGTACTAAAGAACTCAAATGAGCAATGTGGACTGTACTGAATAAAAATCTATTTTTGTAAGCGAATCAGAATTGCAATGAACAAACAGTTCTATTAATCACACTACTTAAATATACTCTTTGAGCTTAAAAAGAAAATTAAAACAATTCAAAATTCAAAATAACAAAATCAGGTATACAAGTATTAAGAAACAGTTACATTAAATAATTTAAGTACAAGAAAACAAAATATGATTAAGACTTACCTTGCAGAAGCACCGGATATATTTGTACAAAACTGCCATGCAATGATAAAAGAGCTAATATAAGCTAGAGATTATGTGATATAAATCTTCTGATTAAACTGCTTTCTAAAGGTTTTGACCTAGATTCCTCTCATCTCAATCAACTTTGCTTCAACTAATCCAAGGATAGAATTGAACATTGTTCAGTTGCAACCAAAATTCACAAACCCAGATCGGGTCTTCTGAACAAATTACCTATGATTTTAAGTGGGAATTTTAAAGTAGATTTTTCAAAAGACAAATCAAAACCTTTAGTTGGATTTTTTTAAAATCAAAATTTAATTTAATTATGTCAAATGATCCGAATGAAAACATGAGGAAGTACGGAACAACGCTTGGCGGAGCTTTTTTTTATAGATACTTAAATAAAATTTTGAATCTAAATATTTATAACCTTTTTCAGCTACCATAAACCTATTGTTTCCTTCTTAGAATACAATTAATTCACAAATATGATTGTATATTTCGCACAAATATATTACTTTATGAGTACAGACATATGAATAAGTAATTTTATAGGGCAATACTAATATACCCTTGTTTTTTATTCACCGAACTAATCCTTGAAATAACATTACAAAATACTTGTATCGTGTGGTCCTAAGTACACACACTTTATTTTTAAGAAGGAACCTGAAATGTACGCGTACAATGCTCATATGTTATGAATTAATTTGTTCGAAGTATTATTCCAGGCTGTTGAAGAAATAGTATAACTAAGGAACATAAGGAATGTCATTTCTTTTAAATATACAGTATTCTGTGATCTATGTAGAAGGATAATTTTTTTCTATGCACATGTTTTTCCACTTCTAAATCTTTCATTTCTACACCCGGTGCATGACGCACCCCCGTAAATTTCGATGTTGTTTTTGTTAAAAGTGCGCGTTGTCAGCCGGATTTCACGATCATAAAATTCGACGCACATGCAAGATGGCAATAATCGGTTCTGATCAACAATGTGCCTCAAAATGCACATTGTTGAATTAAAATAAAGAATGTAGAAAGTTGATTTAAAATAAAGATTCTGTGATTGGTTTTTATTTTTTAACAAAACAAGGCTCTTAAATGTGCTTTCTTCAATTTTTTTTAAAAAAAGTTGAAAATTTTTTTTTCTTTTTTTACCGATATTTTAAAAATGTATACTCTAAGGGGTTAACAGAATAATTTTCTTTATAGATTCCTTACATTTTTCTCCATAACATACATTATACAGTACAATACCTAAAATAAACCTCCTACATCATATGTAAATACGGTCTGATAAACATCTGAAATCTTTCCATATCAAACACACCAACATTCTTCGAATTCTTTGGGTGCTCTTGCGATCAACCCCAGATATTGTACTTTTACAATTAGTTACACACAAAAAATACGACTAGAAAATAAATTTCCAAATTATTTTTCTCGTAACGCGAAACCAGTTAAAAAACAAGTGATATAAAAAATATATATAATTAAGTCAAATCCTACTTAGATCAACAAAGAAAATTTTTATTTTAGCTACTTTTTATTAAATAGTTACAATTAATATAAATATGCATATACACATGACAAAATCCCAACATTATAAGTAGTCATTAATTTTTATTCATTATCATTAAAGTATCGTATTGTCATCCAAAACAATCGTGTCTATAAAATTTCAGTTCAACTGAATGCTTTAAAATGCGAGAAAAAAAAATCTTTTACAGTTTTGACCTAAGTCGCTAAAAATGAAGTCAACGTGACTGTATCTATAATCCTTTAAGTAGTTAGTTTCAGCCAATTAATTTTAATTAATTATAATTAAATTATCGTATTTTTACCCAAAACAATAGTATGTAGAAAATTTCAGCTGAAATGAGCGCTTTAAAATAAAATGTGAGAAAAAAAACCTTTTCAAGTTTTGACACAAGTCGCTAAAAGGGTCGCCTAAAAGGATGCCAACATGGAGGTTTTTATAATTCTTTGAATAATTAGTTTTAATCCATTATTCTTTATTAATTATAATTCAATTACTGTATTGCCATCTAAAATAATCATGTATATAAAATTTCAGCTCAATGGAGCGCTTTAAAATGTATTTTATTAACAATTGAAAATTACACCAAAATAAATAGATAGAGAATGTGAGCTGATATAGTAGAAATTGAATGAATGCCAAAACACAGACCTTTTCAAAGTCACCCACTCCAGATCAGTTTTGTCTCAAACCAAGTATTTGAGTGATTCATGAAGCTAAGGGTAAACCTATTTTTAAAATGAAAATTCATGTTTAGGTAGAAAGACAGATTTTTAGAATGTTAAAACAGCGTTTCTAAGACTGTGGGGCTCCCGCCCCCCCAAGGGAGCGGGATAACTTTACATGGGGGGAGGGAGCATGTTGAAAAGTCGAAAATCAAACATTTAAAAAAATTGCAAATTTACCGAAAGGAAGCAAAACAAATCACATTCTGACATAATAAAAAAATGAAAACCACATTTTCCCCTGATGTGATACTCTTGTTCAAATAAATACATTAGTCTTGCACAATGTGTTTTATAATTAATTTATCAATACGAAATTAAGAACAAGTTTGACAATTACTAGTGACTCCCATGGGCTTATCGTATACAAAATTATATACATAATGTTATACTTTATCTTGATAACTTGCACGACTTATAATCAAAATCGTATTGTACCTTTCGAATAAAAGTACATTGTTATTGCATTCAATGTATTGTTACAGTATAGAGGAAGGCGCGATGAAAATTACGATTGAAAAATGGATCTCAAATATTGAAAGTTAGAGCTGTTAAAAGATTTAGAAGTCTTTCACTAGAACAACATAAGGACTGTGGGAACCCTAGTCAATTAATGAGAATCACTCTCTGTGCTGTTGTTGTGTGTGTGTTTTTATCCTGGGAACAGATGAAATGCAAGTGAAGAACAACAGAAAGCAGACAGTACAACTGAAGAATACACACATTTATTACAGGTGATGATCCCAGCATATAACAAGAAGGAGTGCGCTGCTTTCCTTTCGAGGCGGGAATCCATTACAGGCGAAAGACCGACTGCTTTCCCGAAGAAGGTACAACCATGTCTCACTCGGGATTCGAACCCACTCGGTTACAAGCCGAGGGTCATAGCCCCCCCTACCGGCTGGGCGACTCTCTGTGCGGTTTCATTCACCGCGCCCCTTCCTTATCTTACACAACGAGCGATTAGGGGATTGATGTCGCGCCGAAACGTATCCCGGGCAACAGTCCTCATTGTGTCGAGGAGGAACGACTGCAAAGCTCACAAAGAAAGAATTTCTATTCATTTAGTAATTCGGATAAGACGCATTTTAAATAGATGTAAAATTAAAACATAAGCCCAGTGGCTCGTGCTTCCACGCCACAGGACAGAGGTTCAAACCCCGGGCTGGGCAAGATTTACTCAGCCTTTCATCTTTTTAGTGGGTTGATAAATGAGTACCAAGTTTGCTTGGGAACTTAACACTAGGGGTTTCGCGTCAGACTGACCACCTGATCGGGACTTTATTGAACTAAAAAATATAATGTACTTTTTGTTATTTTATTATTTTAAAAATTGTATATTGTTTGAGTACTTTTATTAGCGCTTGAAAGCCCAGTGGTCAAGTGGTAGCGTATCGCGTTTTCCACACCTCAGGTCCGGGTTCTATTCCCGAGCTCGGCAAGGTTGACTCTGCCTTTCATCCCTAATGCAGTGGGTCGATAAATGAGTACCAAGCTTGCTTGGGGACTTAAACACTGTAGATCTCGCTTCAGACTGACCACCTGACCAGTTAAACACTGTAGGTCTCGCTTCAGACTGACCACCTGACCAGAACATCTGCTCATGCATCTGAGGTTCCAAGGTCGCGTATATTGAGTTGGGCACAGTAGGCCTTTGTCCTCGTAGGCTAACGCGCCACTGAGTTAAGTTAAAATTAAAACATTACTAACAGATATAAATACAATTTATTCATAAAAATTACATGTAGAATTAATTATTCAGTGTTGATGCTAATGATTCGGATAATAGCTTTAGAAAAAATAATCAAAATGTCAAACCAGTTATAGCATTTTTTTTCTAAAAATAGATACTTGTGGTCAACCACAGTATTTTGGCTTAACTTGCACATGTATAGTTTGTTGTTGTTACTAATGCCACCTGATCGGCAAATGCCAGATCAAGGCCCACGAAATCCATCATGGCAAAGGGCTAAGGGACACCTGTCGTTAACCGTAGCTTTGAGCACCATACAGGTGACAGAAGGATTTAGCTCGGTTTCACCCCAATTTTGAGGGAGAGCACCTCCGGGGGTGGTAAGGGATTTTCCACCTCTCTTCCCCTTCCAATAACCTCACGAGAGGACTTGCGACTCGACGGCTATTTAAAGTACCCCCATGCCGCGAAGGCACTATACATTTACAAACATCTATGTCTTCTCCGGGACTTGAACCCAGGCCCAACGGCTCAGCAGTCAGTGAGTGAGTGAGTGAGTGTGTGAGTGCTTAGGTTTATGGCGCAAGAGCCAGACCTGGCTAAACTGCACCACACGTTTGTTAAAATATTAAAATCATTTTAAAAACACACATTAAAAATATACACATAAGAATTATATATGTGCATGCCTGCATGCAAATATATAAAAATTAAATTTCAAGGTAAAACATTTTAAAAAGTCAAATTAAAAATAAAAATCCAATTCTTCTGATAAAAGCAAATAGGTTTTGGTGAGGTATTTCTCCCACCAAGTCAGGTAAAGTTAAATGTGATGAATTAAAAAAGATGATGCGATAATTATTAAAAACGGGACAATCTATTAAAATGTGACGCACAGTGTAAGAGACCTTGCATGACGGACGTTCAGGAGCATCTTCGCCCAACAACAAATGCCTGTGAGTGAAGCGAGTATGACCAATGCGAAGACGAGTCAATTTGACATCAGTCCTTCGCATTGGCATCACAGGCCATGCTACTATGACAGGTTTCACAGAGTGCAGTTTGTTATCCAACTGCTGACTCCATGATTCCTGCCAGAGCTGAGAAATATGATGCAGGATGACGCGCTTCATATCCATTAGCGGAACTGCTAGCGGCAGATGGGTCGTCACCGACCTTGCCGCGCTGTCCGCTTGCTCGTTGCCTATGATTCCTACGTGACTTGGTAGCCAGCAAAACCCGATATCGAAACCCTTGCTTACAGTCGACTCGTAATGTCCAATATTTTACAAACCACTGGATGGCATCGATCGTTGTAATTTTCAAGCGCTTCTAGTACACTCATGCTGTCAGTATAGATGCAATATTTACGGGGCCTATTGGAGTCGATTAATTGAAGTGCACGGTAAATGGCGACAGCTTCGGCAGTGAAAACGCTGCAAGAAGTGTTGAGCCTATAACCGGGCATAATATCTTCAATCACAACTCCACAGCCAACGTAATCTGCACGTTTCGAACCATCTGTGTAGATGGTCGAATAACTACTATACTGACCGCGATGGGAGGCGAAGACGGGTTGAAAGACGACAGGTCCTACAGTGGATTTACTGTAATTTGCGAAATGGTTGATATAATGGAACCGTGTCGTATTCCAAGGTTGGAATAAAAAGAGGTTCCTTTGCTGGATATTCACGTTAGGTAGGTCGAGTTCGGAAGTAAGAAGTTTCATCCTATCCATAAATGGCCGGATGTTAGACGGCCGGGCATCATACAGTCTCTTCATGCTGGTACTCATATACACATTTTGCAGAGGGTGTGAAGGCACGGACAAGATCTTGAAATAATACGCAAGAGACAGCTTCATCCGTCTAAGATCTAGAGGAAGCTGACTACAGTTAACATAGAGACTCTGCACTGGTGATGTGCGAAACGCACCAGAGCAGATTCTCAATGCCATATGGTGGACAGGGTCAAGTTTTTTCAGAGTAGAGTTGCACGATGATCCGTATACAATACATCCGTAGTCAATGCGAGAGAGTACGATTGCCTGATACACTCTGAGTAATGATGTTCGATCCACCCCCCAAGAGGTGTTTGACAAAACCTTCAAGAGGTTTAAAGACTTTTCACACCTCTTCCGCAATTGTAACATGTGCGGAAGGAAAGTGAGCCGGCGGTCGAAAATTACTCCGAGGAATCGTACGTCGGGAACTACGGGAATTTGTACATCACGGATGCGTATTTCGGGGTCGGGATGAATACCCCGTTTGCGGCAAAAGTGTACGCAGGAACTCTTGCTGGCAAAAATACTATGACCGTTGGTATCGCACCCTTTTACAATGTTGTTGACGGCAGTTTGCAACTGCCGTTCAATCATGCGCATGTCCGAACCTTCACAAATGATGAGCAGATCGCCCACGTATAGTGAAGCCTGTATAGAAGGCGAAAAAACATTTAAAATGGATGAAATGTGGCATATAAAGAGGATGACACTCAAAATACTCCCTTGAGGAACTCCCTCAGCTTGGGTAAAAGGAGCAGAGAGAGTGCTCCTTTTAATAAAATTTTAATAAAAGTAGGCAAATTGCCTCTCAACCCAAGAGTAAATAAAGTGCGAAGTATCCCATAGCGCTAAGTACGATCCTATGCCTTCTCGATATCGAAAAAGATAGAAACTAGATGATTCCTCCGGACACAAAAGCGCTTCTGATTTTGTTTTCTAGTTTAATAATATTGTCGAGAGTGGATCTTCCTTTACACGGAAGCCACTCTGAAACAGAGGAATGCATCGGTTCTTTTCTAACTGATAAACGAGACGGGTATTGACCATACGTTCTAGTGTCTTACAAAGGCAGCTCGTGAGTGCTATCGGTCGATAGCTGAGAGGGTCCTTTGGATCTTTTCCAGGTTTTAGAATGGGGATCACTATGGCTTCTTGCCATTGAGTAGGATACACCTGCTCCCTCCATATTCGGTTGAATAGGTAAAGGAGACTTACTAGTGAACCCTCGTTCAAATGGCGAAGCAATTCATAGGATATTCCATCAGGACCTGGACTAGTGTTGTGGGCCGATGACAAGGCCCTCTTCAATTCACACATGTCAAGTGAGTGAGTGAGTGAGTTTGGGGGGTTTTGGCGCAAGAGCCAATTCTGGCTATACTGCGCCAAGCAATTGTTAAGAAAATTTAAAACGTTATATAAAATTTAAAACACAGTAACAATAGTATAAGATAAAATATCATAAATATGGATTTTTCTATAAGATAAAAGCATATAATTTTTTGTGGGGCGTAGACAATACAGTTTTAAAAAGTTAAGATTTCAAATCACTTAAAAAACCGTTTTCAAGTAATAAAAGCAATCAAAATTTGGTGGGGATGAGTCAGTGAGTGTTTGTGTGGTCCATCGGCGCAAGAGCCGATTTCGGCCACACAGGGCCAAACATTCGTTGAAACCTTAAAAGTATAAGAAAACATTAAAAAATTAACTAAATTTCAGGTAAAAAAGGTAAAATCGCAAAATTCATAAAATTCAATCATAAAAAAAAACAAATATTCGTGGGGTATTTTCCCACCAAGTTCGATAGGTATTATTGAGAAAAAGTTATTTTCTAAGTCTGGTCGGTGTTAAAAGTAAGGAACCTTTCCAATATTTTTTACCGTCCTTTTGAACAAGATCAGGAGGCTGTTCAAGTTCATCTTCCTCAACGTCATATCTGATCATGTCTTCCTCATCCGTCGTATAGTCTGTTGGAGCTGGTTTTTTACGTCTATACGGTGCCATCTTTATTTTTATTTTTTCTTCATTTAATTTTTTAAGTAATTCTTTTTTTTTTCATTTTCGTATACGTGTTTTTGATTTTAATTTGGAATCCCGTTCAGTATTCGTTGTAGAAGGGGGTTGAATATCGTTGGATAAGGAAGTGGATACAATGGAGGAAGATTCAATTGTGGTGAATATATTAGAAAGTACGACATTGGACATAGGAATAGGTGGTTCAGGCAGTAAAACTGTAGCTGTTTTGGAAGATGTGGAAGGAAGTAGTTCTGCTTGGGTTGATGAGGATGATGTGGAAATAACAGGAGTGGATATTAATTTTAGGGAGGGATGAAAGCTGTTGGAGTAAATTTAATGGCAGGCATTTTATTTTTGTGATGTTTTCATCTGTTTGGGTGGAATTATTTACTATTGAGGGTTTTGCTGCCTCGGCATAGGTTTGGACTAACTGTGGCACTAGTAGTTTTCGGGCTTCTACATATGTTATATTTTTATTAGTTTTTATTTCCTGAATTTGTTTTTCGTTTTTCCACTTCGGGCAAAGTTTTGAATCAGCAGTGTGGGGTTGAGAACAGTTAATACATTTAGGCTCTAGATTGCAATCTGTGGATGTCCAACAGATGCACATCTAGAGCAAGTAAGTTGACCGCGGCAGGAAGTTTGTGAGTGTCCGAACCTCTGGTACTTAAAACAGCGCAGAGGGTTCAGAATGTACGGGCGAATTTTGCAGTTAAGATAGCCAGCTTTTATTGTGTGCGAAAGTTTCGGGCTATTGAATGTTAAAATTAAATGTTTCGTAATTAAATGTAGGGATAATGCTAGCATCTTTTTTTATTGTAATTCTCCTGACTTGAATCACACCCTGATCAGAAAATCCTTCAAGTATTTCTGATTCAGGAGTGCTCAACAAGTCGGGTTCAGAAATGACACCGCGAGAGGTATTGAGAGAATTGTTAGGACTAATGGTAACGGAAGAATCGAGAAAAGTTTTTGCGAGAAGAAACGACTTCGTTTGTAAGGCGGACAAAGTTTCTATCAGAAGGTCCCCGGATCTTAAACGTTTAACAGATTTGGGTTCTCCACCTATTCCAATACGTGGCTTATGAATGGCAAATGGTGATTTTTTTTAGAAATTTCAACGTTTTGTAATGGTATCAACAAAAATCTGACATTTGTAGCAATTTGATCGACATTAGGTTTTTTGGGTAAAACAAGGCCTTTACCCGGGCACAGCAGCATTGGATCCATATGTAAGCGTAAAAAAAACTTCATCCTGGCGTGCCTCCACCCACCACGGAGTCCAACAAGGGAGGCAGTGTGCCGGTCAACTGACAATAGTCAGGCACGGCGCTTACCTAGAGTATACCCAGAATATAATGCTACAGCATCAGGGTGAGGATCCAACGGGTAAACCCGACACCCCTTATCCGCAGCACTAACCCTACAGCAGTGTCTCTTCGGGGAAACCGAAGAGAGGTACCACCAGCCGATTCACAGGAGCGGGCTCACTCCTACCTCCCGTCTACAGCGAAGCGTGGGCCAAAGGTATTCCCAGGACACCATTTTCCTCCGTACGGGACGCCGCACACGGCAAACATGCGGGTCGGAAAACCAACGGTGTTAATTGAACACAAATAAAACAACATAATCAAAATATTGAAAGAAATCTAAGAAAAAGAAACTAAACTAACGCAATACAAAATGTAAACCCTAATATGTTAGTAATAAAACGTAAGTTTTCTCAAAAGAAAAAACTAATAATTCAACTTGTAAATTTTAAAAAATTTGTCTGTGGTCTGGACGGGAAAAGAAGAAAAGGAGAAATGGGATGACAAGAAGAGGGTCGAAAATAGAGAAGGATCACTAGGGTACCTCGGGTTCGTGAAGCCCGTGTTTACCAAAGACAGTAAACCCCTTGGGAAAAGGAAAAGATCACTAGGGCACCTCGGGAGCGTGAAACCCGTACTCACCTAAAGAAGGTGAGCCCCCTGAGGGGTTAACACATATCAAAGTCACAGTTGTATGGTAGAGGTTGTCGGCACCTGAAGTTGATAGGTGTCCACTCTAAACGATTCTTAGTCGCCTGAAATGCAGAGCTATATGAATCGGAGCTGGACACACTAGCAAATGTGTGGCCAATCAAGTTGGCCACATCAACAGGCAGGCGACGAGTAAATAGCAGTCGATGTTTCCAATATCGGAATAGTAAAGTCCCGATAAAGGCCATTCGCTGCTTTAATCTTTCTCCACAACTGTTGACTGGTAGTTGACAATGAGATCGAAGACACATATTGGATCCAGGATTCTCTCTGACTTTGACGTCTTATTTTACGAGCTAACGCTTTTGCACGTTTGAATGCTATGAGATTATCAGTGGTGGTGTACCTCCTGAAAATACCCCATGCCCTCCTTTGTTCCTTTTTAGCTTGTTGGCAGGCTGAATTCCACCATGGTTTGCACAGCTTTCGATGGAAGTTCAAAGTCTTAGGAATTGCTTCATCGGCAGCATTCCGAATAGCTTCAGTGACATTGGAGACGGCTTCATCAACTGCCCTGTTCTGAACCATTGTGCCTGTGATAATCGCTAACCGTGTGAATTTATCCCAGTCTGCACGATGAAAATGATAAGTGGGGGGGACGAAAACGTGTCCCCGCACCATTAACATACGAGACTAGGAGAGGGAAATGATCGCTGTTGTGCAGATCTTTTTCAACCTCGAAATTCAACATCGGTAGCAGAACTGGCGAACAGATGGCTAGATCGAGGGAATGGAATGTCCTCGTGGGTGCATGGAAATAAGTCTTCTCGTCGTTGTTTAGCAGACAGAGACAGTGATCTGAGATCAACTGTTTGAACTGTCACCCGCGAGAGTTTGTATCATCATGCCCCCACAGAGGGCTGTGTCCGTTAAAGTCACCGAGCAAAATAAAAGGAGCTGGCAATTGACTGACTAATTGATTCAAATCCACTTGTGGCACAACATCATTGGGTGGTAAATAAACACAGCAAACTGTGACTAAAGAACGGATGTGAATCCGTACAGCCACATCCTGTAAAGATGTGTGCAGTGTGACGATATTACTGGGATACAGATTAGATGTGAAGAGGCATACACCTCCAGTTGGAGATGCATTGCCATCTACATTCCGTCGTACACAATTATAACCACGTACTCACACTGTCATGGTTCTCTTCAGAAAAGTCTCCTGAAGAGCAACACATTCGGGCTGGTACGGGGATAGGATGGATTTGAGATCATCGAGTCTAGTCCTCAAACCACGGCAGTTGCAGCGCCGCACTCGCTCCTCCTCCGGAAGTCGATTGAATATCCATCAGAGCTTCATCTTCTTCAGAACAATCTCCGGTCAGAGTATCTTCTTCTATTTTCCGATGGAAGTCTCTGGATATCTTTTTCGGGATCCTTGCCAAAGTTGGCCTTTGATCCCGTTGACGAGCCCTTCTGCTTTTTGGTCTTTTCGGCGAATCGCTCTGTGTCCTTTTAATTATAGTTTTTTTCGCCGGATTTGCTAGGTGGCTTAGCAATCACCTTCGTTTTAGGGGGTGAATTGCTTTTGATTTAGCAATTACCTCCGGATTAGTTGGTGTCGCTGAATCCGAGCTGTTATCTGTTCCAACAGTACATTGGATGCACTTATCTGATGTGCGAGCAGCACCAGCATAACTTTTGCCAGAGACCGGCGTGCGTGACAAAACAACACGCCGTGCCTCTGGGTAGGAAATCTTTTCTTTTATTTTAACAGCTCTTTCTCTGTAATCCAAGTCGGACAGGAGCGTGAATACGCCAGATGTTCACCTTTACAGTTTAAACATTGCTCCTTCTTTGTACAATATGTGCTGTCGTGGCCCGATTCCCCGCAACAAGGGCAGGTAGGCTGACCCCGACAGACGTTTTTAGAGTGACCGTATCGCTGGCACTGATAGCAGCGCAGCGGATTTGGTATGTACGGTCGAACTGGGCATCGGATGTAGGCAATTTTAACGGCCTGTGGGAGGTCAGCTGTAGAAAAGGTCAGGATGAGGTGCTTTGTGTTCAGCACCTGTCCATCCCGCCTTATCGTGATACGCCTGACATCACAGACTTTTTGGGCCTTCATGTTTTCCTTGATTTCCTCAGTCGACACGTTTAAGAAATCCGCTGGCGAAATTACACCACGCGAAAAATTTAAATTACTATGAGGAGCCACGGTAATGTCTAAATGAGAAAGCTTTTATAATTTTATAAGGGCTGTCGCTTGATTCGAAGATGACACTTCGAGGAACAAGTCCCCAGAGCGTATCTTATGAATCGACTTGACTTCCCCTATACTGCCAGTTATGGCTTTCTCAATTAGAAAAGGTGAAACATTAGTAAAAGTCGCAGGAGTTTTTATTATAAAATATCGAAACGAATCAGAAAATTCTATTTTACGGTGCTCCACTGAAGGAGAATTACTGCCGGGTTCCATGAGTGTTTTTTGATGTTCACCCCAGTACGCCTCCACCCACCATGGAGCCCAACAAGGGGAGGCAGCCCGCCGGTCATCTGACATGCGTCAGGCACGGCACTTACCTCAGAGGTGGTACTGGAGTATAGTATTACAGGTTCGGGATGTGATCCGCCAGTTCACCCAGGGCACCCCTAACTGCAATACTAACCCTAAAGCAACCGTCTTTGGTATTCCAAAAGAACCCGTATTGGAATCCTCAGAACTAATCACCAGCCAATTGACAGGAGCGGGCTCACTCCTGCCTCCCGTCTACGGGGAAGCATGGGCCAAAGGGCACGCAACAGGAACCCCAGACTCCACTTTCCCCCAGTACGGGTCGCCGCACACGGCAAACATGCGGGCTAGACTCAAAAACCAGTCTTACCATTTATTAAATCGAAAAGTAAACTTCTTTTTTGTTTTAAATACCCCCAAATAAATAAACCAAAATTAAAATAATCGAAATAATTAAACTTAAAATATCCAAAATAAAATTAACCACAAAACAACCCCTAACTGAACTAAACATAACGTTAAATATTGACCTGTAACTTAAACACTAACTAATCAAATATTTTTGGGGGGTTTTCTTTCTTTTCAAAATTCACTTGGGTACCTCGGGGACGTGGCCTCCCGTACTCACCCGAAAGTGAGCCCCTGAGGGGAAAGGGGGGAGAGAGAAGGGGAAAAAAGATTACTAGGGCACCTCGGGAGCGTGAAACCCGTACTCACCTAAAGAAGGTGAGCCCCCTGAGGGGTGGCTCAGCAGTCCGAGTTGCTAATCACTATACCGGATGGGTGACGTATAGTGGCGATATATATGGTTTGTAGCTTTTAACAATGGTCGCCCAGCCAGTATGGTGGATACGACCCTCGGCTTGTAACCAAGTGGTTTCGAATCCCGAGTAAGACATGGCAGTATCTTCTTCGGGAAAAGAAGACGGACTTTCGCCTGTAATGGATTTCCGTCTCGAAAGGAAGCAGCGCACCCCTTCTTGTCATACTCTGGGATCATTGTGTGTAATAAATGTTTGTATTGTATGTTTCTGTTCTTCGTATTTCATATGTATCCCAGGATAAAAAACCACGACAACAACTTATAACAATAAATGTGAATATACACTCTGTCGCAAAAAATATATGCAACCAGAAGAAATTGAGCTACATTCACGAAATTTGGTATGCATGTAGTGTATATGAAAATAAACAAATGATTAAAAATTCAGAACAAAATATCATTTTATTAAGCGGTTACAGCTTGCAAAAGGTTAAAAATCAGTAAGTAGTAAAGCCACCTCTGGCAGCTATACAAGCCGAAATTCGGCGTGGCATCGATTCAATTAGATCACTTATGACCCCCTGTGGAAGATCCTGCCATAGTCTTTGCATCTGCGCAGTTAATTCTCCTGTATCTCGGGACGGCTGCAGTTGCCTTCCCAGCGCGTCCAGACATGCTCTATTGGCGAAAGATCTGGTGACCTGGCAGGCCATGGTAGGACGTCATATCCTTGAAGACATTGTTGGGAGAGTCGCGCAGTATGTGGACGAGCATTATCCTGTTGATAAATGGCACCTGGGCGACTTGATAGCATGGGTAGCACAATCGGCGTTAAAATATCGTCCACGTATCTGCGAGCTGTCAAAGTGCCTTGAAGGACCACTAAAGATGATCGTGTGTCCCAAGAAATTGCTCCCTACACTCTCACACCTTGTGAAATTGCTGTATGCCGCTCGACAATAAATGCCGGATCGGACCGCTGGCCGGTGCGCCTCCAGACACGTGTGCGGTGGTCATCAGCACTGAGACTGAATCGGGATTCATCACTGAAGATGACACGTCTCCAGTCTGTCACACTCCAAGTTGCCCGAGGTCGGCAAAAATCCAGTCGACACTGTCTATGATGTGGGGTCAGTGGTAAGCGTCTTAGCGGACGTCGGCTCCTCAAGCCAACTTCGGTCAGTCGTCTCCTTATGGTTTCTCTTGATGGCACTGGATGTCTGGAAGGTGGTAAGTGGCGTTGAATCGATGCTAGCGACGTTGTTGGTGCCGAAGTAGCCACTCTTCTGATTGCACGATCCTCGCGATCATTTGTGTTCCTGGGACGTTCTGACCCTCCGCGACGGTACACTCTACCTTCTGTGATCCACTGTTGCCAACACCGAGCAACTACCATATCGCTCCGACCGAGGTGGCGGCCGATACGTCTATTCGACCAACCTGCTTCTCTGAGGCCTATTATACGGCCCCTATCAAAGTCCGTCAGCTGCTCGTACTGCCGCCGGTTACGTCTTAGAGGCATCCTAAGTCTCAATATCGTCTATCAAAGTCATCAGATTCGTTTGGATAGCCGTACGGCGCTCGTACTCATGCTTTTAAACTCTCCCAGTTGCGCAACTAATATGCGCATAGCACACTTAGCCTTGTCTCATTGGCTTCGAAATTTTAATCATTTGCATATCTCTTACCAGACTACATTCTTGCCGAGTTTCGTGATTGTAGCTTGATTTCTTCTGGGTGCATATATTTTTTTGCGACAGAGTGTATTTCGTCTGAATTCGATCGGTTACAAGCGTTCAGTTTTATCTTAAAAATGACCAAATATATTTATCAGTCCTGTCCAAATATTTAAATTAATTTCAAAGATTTCTGTTTGGGGTAGATTAAATATTTTGTCGCCAACGCACCTATTGTAAGGCAGAAAGTATTTGTATTTTGTGCAGTAGAAAGTTTCCCAGAAGAGATAAGATAATTATCAATTCTAAGAAACAACTATTGATAAGGGCTATTTCGGGTTTCACTAATCCATTTCTGAAATTTTGAGTGCTTATCATATCTCTCGCTTCGAGACAGAGGCAAACACATCGGCATAGTATTAACTAAACTAGGAATTCTTAATTTTATTGTGGAAAGTACCAGATACTTTTCTGATAGTCTTTGAGGACACATTTTTCAACAAGGGGACGGTATCCAATCTTTGCTTAGTATTGATTGCAAGCGCAATGGTAATAAGATAAAATATTCGGATGAGTAGAGCAAGACTCTGCAGTTGAAAATACATGGACCTTTGAAATAATCGAGCTTTATCTTCGTTTAACTAATTTCAACTCAGGAAATTTACAGAACCTTTTCTTTATTTAATTTTAAAATCAAAGCGTTCAAGTGTTTTATTTTTCTGCTCTTTATGGAAATGCAAAATATTGGCAAACTGATGACACAAAAAATCATAACGTTTTTGTATCTTTGGTTTAAAATCAATCAAACCAATTAGCATAATGAATACTCTTTAAACAAGTAATATAAAAAAATTAAGTCAATTCCTACTCAGGAGGACAAAGAAAATTTTTTTATAGCAGTTACTTTTTATTAAATATAATTACAATGAATTTCAATATGTCTATTCATATGTCAGAATCACGGAACTGAGTGGCCAAATAGAAAGCGGTTTTCCTTTCTATACGTGTGTAGTGTTGGACTATTATTTTGGCTTGTTATTCTTCACAAGTCACATTCTCAGAAATTAGGCTACCCTAGACAGGATTCGAAGCCACGACCTTTCAATTGGACACGCTACGCCGGCCCATGCAGCTATTTCGAAAAAGAGAAAAATTTTTTGACACAATTTTAGAAATCACTCACATTGTGCGCGTACAAACACAGACACACACAGAAATGCTGGTGTTACGAGGAAAAGAGAAATCCCGAGCAACGCTGGGCTAAGAAGCGGAGTGGGGGAGAAGTCATTTTGAAAATGAGTATTAGAAGCTCTGATTTTGTGAAAGAAAGAGATATTTTACAAAAGTAGAGGTAGCCCGTGCAACGCCGGGCCATGCAGCTCGTGTAACCTGTTAAAAATAGCTAAGCTTTTCTGATGACATGGTCTTTTCAAGTACATTTATATATTACCTTCGCTAAATGAGTGAGTGAGTGAAGATTAACGTCGCACTGTTCAGCTACACGAGGGCTTTTGGCGACGGACCACGTAATTTTGAACCAATTACCTTCGCTAAAGCATTAGGGCAATTTCTTTTTTAGCCTTTTTCTCTTATATTTCTTTTTATTGCTACGACATGCAGGACGTTTTGCGTAAAGCAAATCATGGTTTCTTTCCTTCTGTTTTTGGTGGAAATTTGCCTCCCCGGATTTTTTTTCAAAAGAAATCCAAACTACAATTATTTATTTCTCTTGTCACATAGTTCGGATTTATGAAAAGAAGTATCGTTTCGGTTATCCTTATGCTTTGCGAGATTCAGAGTGTAGTAACGTACAACCCCGCAAACACCGTATTGCGTGACGCCCAGACGCAGGGGTGGCTCTAGGACCGGACAATCCGGACCCCTGCCCGGGGCGGCAAATTTTAAGGGCTGCATTTGGATCGAAATTGAAAAATATTTTTCTTGTGACAAAAAATTTGATATATTTTCTGGATTATTATTGGGTGTGAATTTGGTATTCCATTTAAGGAATCTTTTTTATTTTACATTCTCTGTATTTAATGACAGTGTTCTTTTATGTTGAAACTTGAAGGGTTCGAGGCTGGAGTATATGTTACAGCATGAAATTTAATATGTTTACACATCTTTCACTAGTAACTTTCTCCCCATCCTGGAGTGAGGTCCCAGCGGACATTCCTTTTACCCTTACGATGTCCGGTGTCAGCTATCCAAAAAGGGACAAGGATAATAAGAGGTTTTGGTAGATAGAGATCCACAGAAGATGGTTTATTTTGGTCTTGAGTGTAGTTACTATAAGTTAAAGCAAACACGCTTGTAATCCCCACCATCAGTAGATTATTTTTCGAAGAAATTAGCCTGCTTAAATGGACGATTCTTTCTCTTTCATTTTACTTTTTTGAAATAATGGCAAGTAATTATGTCCTTAATTTCAAATTATTTTGAATTTTTTAAGAATTAAGACAATATATATAGAGAGAGGGGGGGAGCCATTTTCCATTTTTGTCCGGGGCGGCAAAACTACTAGAACCGGCCCAAGCAGAGATTCTAGGGGAGCCAAAACCCACCTGACGCCAAGTACGTATTTTGGTTGGGAGCCCCAAACCTGACTTTTCAGAGGGGGGGTGCTAATACTCTCCGTTACGCCACTGACGATATTCGCATTAATATTGCTATAAGGATAAAGGCATAACCAGGCACTTTCCCTGGATTTTGCTTTGTCAATCATCCAGGCGATCATAAATGTTGCGTTCTAAAACTACACAAGGGCTATTAAGGAAGAACCTCTCAATTTTGAACTTCGGTTAAGTGACGAAGACAACACCTCAACTGGCACCTCCTTTCGAATTTCCATACCATGGCAACAACGGGAGCTTCTACAGATTTAACGTGCATCGACCCCTCTCTATGGGAGGTTCGAGGTCATCTCACGCCGACCACGAGTCTGTGATCTTGACCACTATGTTACCACTTTGTTAGTCGGATCGTTGAAAGTATTTTTATGAAATTTTTTTTCTGATGATCTTTATTAAATATTTAAAAAGATTTGCGAAAATCGGAATCCATTATTTTGTTTCATTGTTCTAATATTTCTTTATTTCGTGCAATTTAAACCAATGATCTAGGTTTGAGTAGAAAAGCTCGGAGAACTTCCCAGAATTAACAATACTTTCAGGGGACTGGAGCTTAAAAAATCGATATGTAGTACTGAATCAATTCAGTGAATCGATATTTCATCCTAGAAAATCGACATCCGATTTTTTTTCTGTTTTGGTAAAAATTATAAAATTATTTACAATTAGTTGAATGTACTCTCTTTGAAATTCGTAATATTACAGTGTTGGCGGTTCAAGTGTGACTCATGTGTGCTTAGTTTCCTTCGCTTCTCTTTAATAAATAATAATGAAAAAGTTACGTGAGAGAGCAATCTTTGACTTTTTGTATTGGTTGATATTGCGTCATTTGTTTATTCCTTGATTCACTGATTGTCGTAATATACTGCGATTAGCGAAATAAATATTTATTTTTGTTTAGTGTTTGTTACGGAATAATAAGTAATTGAGGGTAAGTATTGATTGATTGATTGAATATTAACGTCGCACTGTTCAGCTACACGAGGGCTTTTGGCGACGGACCAACGTAATTTTGAACCATTGGTCAAGTGACGTGGACGACACCTGAGCTGGCACCCCCCTCTCCTAACTACCACTACCACACCAACGGGAGGACGTTTCAGCTCTCGACAGATTTAACGTGCATCGCTGCCCTACACGGCGGGTCTTTAGTGGTACTGGGATCGAACCTGTGACAAAGCAAGCCACGGTCCGATACCTATACCACTCGGCTACCGCGGCCTTGAGGGTAAGTAAACCACTTCTTATTTTTTACTTAGATACTATTATCTTGAGTTTGTTCCGTTTGTTAAATCTAAATACATGTATGTACTAAGCCATTTAAATTAGTTTGCTTACGAATAATTACTAATGAGCATTGAAATAAATATGTGGAATTCATAAATCATGAAGTGTTCATATTTTACTATTACTTATTGTCTATTCATCTATATAATCTCAAATTGTTTACATATAAAATATATAATAAAGTTCCCGTTATCTTTCTAAAAATCCTGACACTTTGATATGGTAATAAAAATAATTGTATTGTCGAATTCTCTGAGCTAAAATGTTCCCTGATTTTACTGATGAGATTATTTATTATGGTATCTTTATTGTTTTTTATAAAATGGATTTATATTTACATTGTAAATGCAGACTTGAAAGAAAAATCGATATCGATTCTTCAGGTTTCGATTCGAATCGATCTTTTTCGGAAAGAATCGCCATCCCTACTTTCAGGTATTCGTGGGGGCGTGTCGATGCAAGGAGGGTGAAGAGTGGGCCAAGCTTTATTTTTTTAACAGCCCCACAATAACGCCCATGGTTTAGTATTTCATCCAATAAGAAGTCTGTTTTAGTGTTACTCCTACTACAAGTGAATACGCCCATTCGCCACTTACTCGGGATTGTAAATACAATCACTTCACCAAGTACACCGATGCACCACATTAAGCAAAACACGCATGCGTAGTACGCATCATCTAAAACTAATGAGGATCAAATAAGACTCTTGTACGTCTTTTCCCCTCAATAAAAATACATGCCCAGAAAAAAAACTTAGCATTGACAAACATTTATATAGAAAAAATTCTATTGAATATTTTCTTTCAAATCAGATTTCGAAAAAAAAAGGAAACAAATTTTTGATTCAAGAATCAAGACGAGTATTAAAAAAAAAGGAGGAGCAACTTCGATAGAGAAAGACTTGTGATAAATTTCACCAATTATTTTTTTTTTCTGTGATTCGAGTCACCAAAGGAAAAACAAATAGTTACCAAATGTTTCACCACACCGAAAACGACATAAAAAGCGGTAGTAGTCCCCCCCCCCAGAGGCGTAACGTGGGGGCCCGGGTGGCATACAGAAAGGGGCGGCGGCAAGCACCACGATATTTAAATTCAAAAAACATTTCAAACTCCAAATCGCGCCCGCGTGACGAAACTGACGGAAACGAGAGAAAGCTTTAATACACGCACAGATTCAGGAAGCTTATTAGTCGCTATGCAATGGCATTCGTTTTTATGTTACTTAGGCTTCTGGCAACCGATACTGTGGGAAGTCAATGATGCTTAAAGTTTTTAAGCATGCCGTTTTTTATTTAATTCCATGGATTTTCAAACTGCTATTATCTAGATGATTAAATATTAATTAATACACACAGGTATTAGCTTTTATGAAGGCCGCACAAGAAACTCACAGAGACCGCATGCTGCCTCAAGGCCACGCTCTGCGCTAGACTACCCTGGCTAGAACAAAACAAATGAAAATAAAACTTAAAGAATATTAAAAGAAAGAAAAACATTAAATAAAATTAAATATAAATAAAACAAAAATTATATCTTACCTTGTAGCACTCGAAAACTGCCATACAACGACAAAAGTAAGCACTTATCAGCAAGATATAGTTTAGGTTATAAAAATCTGATTAAATCCCCTTTTCAAAGATTTTGACCTTGATTCCTCTCCTCCAAATCGACTTATTTAAATTAATTCGAACATAAAAATAAGCACACACACACATTGCTAAATTATAACAACTAAAATTCACATTTAACATATATATTTGATGTGCATCGTTCAACAGTACGCACAGTTCAAGAATTTAAAGATAAATAAATTTGCAGATTAAATTTTTAACGATTGCAGCTAATTATTCATATAGTATAATCTAGAACTAAAGTACAACATATGCAATATTCCGTCTTTGTTCACAAATGGGGCGTTACCTAATAATAATCGAAAATGTTCCTATTTCAGTACAAGTAATAGTTACTATTAGCAAATATGTATTTTTTATGTTTAAACGTGAAATGATTTATTTAATTTGACTGTATTGCTGATGTCAATTTGAAAGAGTGGAAGGGAAAAAAAACCTTTTCGTCTGTATTTTATAGAAACATCTCTGGTTGTACGAGCTCAAAACTAAAAATTCTATTTCCATAGAACAGCTTTAACACTCTCATAATTGCTTTTCTAATAAACCAAATATTGATTCTCTCTTTCGCACCCAGGATCATTTCTCAAAAGCCTCCAAAACCTTGCGTGGTCATGAGCAGGAACTCGTGGCAGCGTTGTCGAGTCGAATCAAGCCCACATAGAATGTCCGTAATGTGACGGACATTAAACCTGTCGAAGGTGACTTTCGAATGGTCTAACTCAGGTGTCGTTCTCGTCACTTTACAGGGGCTCAAAAGGAGTTCATTGGCAAAACAGGCAATGGTAGCCAAGTGGTCATGTTAACAGACTCGTGGACGGCTTGTCTTAAATTCGAGCCTAATACCGCTGAAGACCCGCAGTGCAGAGGGAGCTCATGCACGTTGAATATGTCAAGTGTCAAACGTCCGCCCATTGGTGTGGAAGTTAGAAGAAGGGGGAAGCCAGCTCAGGTGTCCTCCTCGTCACTTGACTATGATTCAAAATGACGAAGTCCGTCGCCAAAAGCCCTCGAGTAGCTGAATAGTGCGACGTTAGTATTCACTCACAGTCCATTACTGCCGACTGGGTAGCTTAGTTGGTTTGTCGCTGCCCTTCTGCGCCCAAGCTTGCGGTTTCGACCCTGGCCCTGTTGATAACAAAATGCAGTGGAAGGAGCATATCTCTTATGTTTCCAGTAAAAGTGAAGCCGTGTAGGGCAGCGATGCACGTTAAATCTGTCGAGAGCTGAAACGTCCTCCCGTTGGTGTGGTGTGGTAGTTAGGAGAGGGGGGTGCCAGCTCAGGTGTCGTCCACGTCACTTGACCATGGTTCAAAATTACGTGGTCCGTCGCCAAAAGCCCTCGTGTAGCTGAACAGTGCGACGTTAATATTCAATCAATCAACCAGTAAAAGTGAAAAAATTCTTCTTGGACTTTTAAGAATTTCAAACAATACTTTTGGAGTGAAAACTGATGTTCTTCAGTTGATTTATAAGTAGGGAATAGTACCTCTCATGTCTTATGCATTGAGAGCTTGGGGACATTCTTTAAGTAAGAAAATTAATAGTAGACTTATTAGAAGAGCGCAACGTAGGTTTTTACTTCGTGTCATTAAAGGATACAAAACTATTAGTTATGAAGCAGTGTTTGCTATTTCTGGTATACCGCCTATCGACTTGGTTATTCTGAACAATCTCGATGTTCGGGAAAACTATTTGAGTACCAGGCTTGGCACGCTGGATGGGACGATTCCAGTTTCATTATTGCCACACCCTTCATGTAGGAAACCCATCACTCTTGTGAGTTATACAAATGAAGTCTTTCAGGAATATAAAACTTTGTTTCAGAGATGGGAGTAAATTGAATGGAAGGGTTGGTCTTGCCTGCGTTATTTACGACAAAGGTGTTGAGCATGTTACTTTCCAGCATCGATTAAGGGATGAATGCTCTGTTTTTCAAGCCAAACTACTCTGCATTAATCTTGCCGTAAAATTGATTCAGGGCTCTCTCCGCCAGGTGGAACGCTCAACTTTCTTATCTGCACTGACTCACTCTCTTCACTCCATTGTTTACTCAATGTAAACTCTACAGAAAACTTGTTGTTGAGGTTCAGTCTATTCTGTTTTACCTGGACTGTGACATCCACTTTTCTTATGTTCGGGGCCATAGCGGAAATCTCGGCAATGATAGAGCGGATCAGTTGGCCAAAGAGGCAACTTGCCAAGATGTGAACCTTTTGATGTCTGTGCCATTGTCCCACTGGAAAAATTTAGCTTGGGAAAGAACTGTTTCTTCCTGGAACACCGAGTTCTTGGCCTCACCTAAAGCTTTGTGGACTAAAAGGTTTTTTCCAACCATTTATCAACGGTTTAAATGTAAGAGTTTTGTTACTGAGATTTCAAGTTATCCCAGATTCTAACTGGACATGGAAATTTTAATAGCTATTTATCTATATTTAATTTAATTGATAGTGATATTTGTTCTTGTGGTTAGGATGCTGAAACCGTGGAACATGTATTATTGTACTGTAAACTTTATTTCTGTAAAAGAGAAAATTTTAGAAATGTAGCCGTTCTCTTACGTCATTACTGGGTAAACCAAAGTATTTTTTTTTGACAAAATCTCGGGGTAATTAAATAGTTTTAATGACATAAAATAACACATTTACAATGAACAGACATTTAGACACAATACAGGTTAAAGATTTAGAGGAAATAAGGGGAAATTAAATATATTTCATAGTCCAGGATTGGACAGCGAGACGAATAACGTTTACTCATCCAGTTCCCAATTCTCTCTGGCGGTAATACAGGGCTTCACTCGGTAACACTTCCGTTACAAGTACCGCCATCTACATTTCGGTCTTCGAATTAAACCGTGTGTTACAGACTCCCCCTCTGGTTCCATTGACGTCTCGGCTCGGAACCAGGAGATAATTTCTTTTTTGGGTGTCTTCTTTTCTTTAGAGGAGCAACAAATCCGGTGTTTCTTTCTGTTTCAGATTCCTGATAGTCATTTAAGGCAGAAACATGATAAGTTCCAAGGGCTTGGTCTGGGTTGGTCGGGTCGGCAATCTCATATGTTACTGGTGATCTTAAGGTGAGTATGAGGTAAGGACCTTCTCTCTTGGGCATGAATTTCCTGCTCCTGTTGTTACGACTTATGGGATGAATGGTCACCCAAACTTTGTCACCAAGTTTGTAATATTTTCTTCTTCGTCGTCGTTGATCGAAGTTTTCCTTCTGACAATCTTGTTTCTGCTCAACTCTATCTTTGACATCCAAGATGGAATTGGCAAATCTTTTGAGATATGGGGTGATTTCAGGGACAAAGTTATCATTATCAATAACTTGTCGAATATCATGCCTGATATTGTCTGATGTTCTCAATTGTCTTCCAAACTGTAAGTAGGCAGCCGTGTGCCCAGTGGTGTCGCATACTGAAGTATTCATTGCGAAACGAATTAGGGGTAACTTATCCTCCCAAGCCGAATGTTCTTCCCCCACCAGAATTGCTAGTCTCGGCTTCAAGTCACGATTTTTACGTTCCGATGGGTTCGCTTGCGGGTGGTAGACGGGGATAAGGTCTTGCGTAATCTCTAGCAAGTCACAAGTTAGCTGCATGACAGCACTTATGAACTGTGGCCCGTTGTCACTTATTAGTCTTCGCGGAAGACCATATCGTAGGAGTACTTCTTCGATTAGTGTTTTGGCACAATTTTCAGCAGTGGCTTCAGCAAGAGCAAAGAGTTCTACCCATTTGGTGCTTGTATCTTCTACAATAAAGATCCACTTCTTGCCAGTGGTAGTTTCCGGAAGAGGGCCAAAAAGATCAATGGCCAGCGTCTCGAACCTTTGTGCGTAGGCCAAGAGTCCTGCTGGTTTTTGGTTTGTTGGTTTATAACGATTGCATTCAGGACAAGTCTTGATGTACTCTGAGATGAACTTTTTCATACCTTGAAAATAGTATCTGGAGGATATCTTCTTGTAAGTGTTCTCTACACCATAATGACCAGCTGTCGGGGCATCGTGATATTCTTGAAGGATTCTTTCACGTTCTTGTGCAGGAACTACAAGTTGAGCTTCTTCTTCTCCACTCTCAGGTGAATACCTATATAAGATACCCTGGTTCATTATCCACGACTGGTGTAGTTGGCAAAGTTTTCGTCTTTGTCTATACTCTCAAAGCAGTCAATGATTTTCTTCAGTTCTTCGTCTTCCAGCTGTCCCTTTCGAATATCACTGGACTTCCTGGATGGCATGTCAACAGTGATGGAACACACATCAGAGGCTACGCCTTCAGTGTAAGACGGTCTTGACAGCATGTCAGCTACAACATTAGCTTTTCCTGAGGTGTAATCAATCTTCAGGTTGAAGGACTGAATTTTCAAGGCCCATCTTGCCAGACGACCAGAAGGCGACTTTATACTTAACAGCCATTTGAGTGTTGATGATCTGATGCGAGGAAGATTTGTTGATTTTCTACGTAACCTCTAAACTTCTCTAAAGTCCACACTACTTCCAAGGCTTCTCGCTCGCTTGTGGAGTAGTTTCGCTCTGCTGGGATCATCAGTCGACTTGCATACTCGATGACATGTTCATCGGGGCCACTTCCTTGGAGAAGGACTGCTCCCAAGGCATAACTACTTGCGTCGGTACGAATGGTGAAAGGTTTTGATTCGTCAGCTTGCTTCAGTATAGGAGGAGTCATCAAGTGCATCTTCAACGTCTCAAAGGATTCTTGTTGCTCAGGACCCCAGTGCCACTGCACTTTCTTCTTAGTGAGGCTACTAAGCGGACGTGCTATGTCAGCAAAGTTAGGGACATATCGACGAAACCAAGAGCCTGTTTGTAGTAAAGATTGGACTTCTTTCACATTGGTAGGGACTGGAATTTTTTGAATAGCAGAGATCTTCTCTTGGTCAGCTTCAATTCCATCCTTCGTTATACCGAATCCCAGATATTTCACGCGGTCACAGGCAAAGTGATATTTATCTTGGTTTGCATGAAGTTTAAAGATAGACAATCTTTCAAAAACTTTTTCGAGATCTTCCAGATGTTTCTCAAATGTTTCTGAGAGGACGATGATGTCATCTAGGTAAGAAAGTGCGAAAACATCTTTCAAGCCACTTCGAAACTTGTCGATTAGTCTTTGAAAGGTGGCCGGAGCATTCCGTAGGCCGAAGGGCATACGTAAATAGCGGTAAGTCCCAAAAGGATAAACGAAAGCAGTTTTGTCCTGATCAACATCAGCAACCTTTACTTGATGGTAGCCCGATTGTAAATCAATTGTTGACATGAAGGATGTTGGTGTCGCTTCATTCAGTAGATCGTCCATTCGTGGTAAGGGGTAGGCATCTACTTTCGTAACCGAGTTCAACTTCCTGTAGTCGACATAGAGACGTACTTTCCCATTTGGTTTAGGGACAAGTACCACAGGTGCGGCATAGCGAGACTCGCACTCTTCGATTACATTCGGCCTCAGCAGTTCTTCAACCCTCAAACCTCAAAACCTCTTTCTTTACGGGATTCATTCTGTAGGGAGACGTTGCTATTGGGGGGGGGATCACTCGTGCCAATACGGTGTTGAATATAAGGCGTGGGCTCTCGCCCTGGTTGGAAACATGCCTCATTTCTGTCCAGGAGTATATTGATTTTTCTTGCCTGTTCTGGAGATAGATTTTTACCCTCATCCTTTCGAAGTTCGAGTGTTATATCTTCTAATGTCTTCTTGAAGAATTTGTACTGTTTCCGAGGATTTCCGGAAAAGTGCCGTTTTCCACCCTGGACGTCAAGGACAATACCAGTTGCATTGAGGAAATCCAGTCCTAGCAAAGTCTTATTTTTTTTGGCATCAGGCAATACTAGAAATTCTATTGCAATAACTTTGCCTTCAATGTACAGGTCGACGACAGTACTCAGAGCCATAATGGTCTGTCGAATTCCATAAGCCATCATAAATGAAATCCTCTTGTTCGTAAAGGTGACATCATGCTCTTGTAGGAATTTAAACATCTTTTCACCTGCAATGGTATGGGAAGCACCGGTATCAGCACATACAGCAATCTTTTCTCCAAAAATTTTGAGAACAATCACACTTGTGGGATACAAGTTCGAATTCAAGTTGAATAACGTCATACAGTTCACTGCTGTTTCCATTTCATTAGCTCTCATGCATTTAGGACACTTTGACTTGATGACTCCAGGAGTCCCACATCCGTAACACCTTATCGGGTTTCTTCCTTCAGTTTTGTAACCTGGGAATCTAGGCACTGTTCTAGAGGGTCCAGATGAGTGGTATTCATGGGATCCTCCAACAGGTTGATTTTTCTTTAATGGAAAGGGTTTTCTGAATTCTTCTATCTTCTTGAAAGTTTGATTTGTGTGTGTGTGTGTGTGTGAATTACTTTTCATTCCAGGCCTTAGGTTGTCATATGCGTCCAACTTATCAGCCAATTCCAAAGGATCGTTCAAATCCGCCCAAATATCCAGAAAGTGATATTTGCTGGAGTTTTTCTTTTTATCTGATCAGCAATTATCAGACTTTTAAGTTGGTCAAACGTGGTTACCTTCACACACAACTTTTTGATACAACCTTCAAAATAAGAACTCAATTCGAAATAAAAGTCTCGCCATGTCGAATCTGGGGTTTTCTTCTTTTGGGAAAAGTACTACCTAAACCCCCCTATCCCCTGTAACGCGAAATCTTTTGAGAAGCATTTCTTTTACCTTTCCATAGTTTTGAGCATCATCTTCATCCTCTCTTGCAATGAGCTGAGCTATATCAGGTGGCAATGAGCCAATCAGGTATGCTGTCCAAGTTTTTTCAGGGATGTTCAAGAACTTCACTTGACGTTCGAAAATTGTCAAGTATAGACCCATTTCATCTTCCTTCGAATCGAATCTCGGAATAATTCTATTTAACTCAAGCTTTGGGTTTTCTAGTTGTTGGCTTGTCACAGGTGCTTGTGACAGCTTCTGCATTTCAAGTTGACTTTTTATTTTTTCCAGTTCGAATTCTCTTTCTCGTTGCTGAGCCACAACCACGGCTTTCTGTTTCTCCTCCAGTTCCGCAGCTTTTTGTTTTTCTGTTGCTGTACGTTCTTCCACAATGACGCTGAGCACATCTTTGACGAATTCCTCATCATACCTATCACAATTTGTTATGAGATCTTTTAGTTCAATAATTTTGAGATTGTCCGACGGAGCCAGACCCAATTCTGTGGCCAACATTCGTAAATCCTCTTTTCTGACCTTCCCAAAAAGCCATTTTTCGTCACTTTTTTTACTATTTCAAAGTTAATTTAGTAAAGTTCAATTAAAGTTAATGAATTAAAGTTCACTCAAAACTGTTAATTCTGTGATCTGAAAATATTATAGTCAAACAATACTTATGCACTTAAAGTTTCCGATACATACAAAAAAATACTCTATACTATAATACACTCTTCCTGAATGACAATATAATTTTCTTATTTCAAAATATGCTAATTAATTCTCGCATCAATATTAATGAGATTTAAAAAAATGAAACAAATTCTTCAATATCAACTATCTTCTAATTTCGTACTTCAAAATCAAAATAATAATATTTCACTAATATTCATTTTAATCAAAAGAATATCAGCAATTAACATGAAATCATTTAAATTAAATCAAAGAAAAATTTCGTTTTCGTTAACTTAAATCACACAATTAAATTGTTTTTAATCAAAAGCAATTCAAATACGTTTAAATAGAAATACCATTCATAAATTATTTCATCCACTCCGAAATTAACACTATTACAAACTTGTTTACACTTAGAAGTACTTGAAATTATTTTCCAAAAGTTTTTAAGTAAAAATCATAAATGTTTATATTTTATCAAAACATACAAATTTTCAAATGTTATAGTAATCTTCGTAATAAATCATGTACTTCACAAAATAATTATTTTTATATTAGACATAAAAAGTAAAAAAAAAAAAAAAAAAAAAAAAAAACTTTATGATAAAAATCGCATTCAACTTAAAACTTTAATTAAAAGTTTAGTAAAATCAAACAAGAATCAAAGTGAAATTATTTGAATAAATATCAATCGCAATAATTTCTAGATAACAAAAGTATGAATATATATATATATATATATATATATTAATGGCATAAAATTCTTAATTAGTAAGTAAATATACATTCATAAATAACCTTCAATTACTTTAATCAGAACAAACAATAGAATGCGAGTTTCGTTTTCAAAAAAGTATTAAGAATACTGACAAATAAATAAGTGAAAATATCACTTAAAATTCAATTACGTTACTATATACTGTAACACACAATACATACTAAGAGCAATAATATATAATCACTGTTCTTATACAGAATAACAGAGCAAGATTATTTAGAATAAACAACACTTATCTGTTCACAGGTTTTCTGCGTGAAAACATTAATTATTCGCAGAGTTGCGAATTCTCTATTTGTTGTCGGGTGACAACGCCTCAACCTAAGTGGAAAAAGCGAGAGAAAGTTGGGAATTGTGCTCGGATCGGCTCGACGTTTGGGCGCCAATTTGTAACGGTTCTCTTACGTCATTACTGGGTAAACCAAAGTATTTTTGACAGAATCTCGGGGTAATTAAATAGTTTTAATGACATAAAATAACACAGTTACAATGAACAGACATTTAGACACATTACAGGTTAAACATTTAGAGGAAATAAGGGGAAATTAAATATATTACATAGTCCAGGATTGGACAGCGAGACGAGTAACGTTTACTCATCCAGTTCCCAACTCTCTCTGGCGGTAATACAGGGCTTCTCGCTCGGTAACACTTCCGTTACAAGTACCGCCATCTACATTTCGGTCTTCGAATTAAACCGTGTGTTACAGAAAGGAGTTGAAACATTTAGGTTTTTCCTGGCCTTTCCTTTTCTTTTGAGTCATAGTTTTGAGCGTCATGAAATCAAAAAGAGAAAGAAAGGAAGAGTAAATGAATTCGGTTGTATGACATACGAAATATTTGTTTTTTTAAACTTTTATTTCAATTTAAATTTAGCATTTAAAATTTTTATTGCAAAAATTTGATTTTTTTTTTAAATTGTAGCATATATCTGCATCTTCTTGGTGTTGTACAAAACTATTTTTAGCAAACGTTGCCGTGTGTGTAGTACTTTTTCAAAATTTGTATCTTATTTTGCTTCTACTTTTCCTTTACTAGAAGAACTCGTTTTCTTTCCAACACTGCTGCGTCATTTTGAAACAGCTTCCTTATCTGTCGCGATTACCTCAATACGCGGAATTTAATTTTCTCCGCGAAGCTAGTATCAAGTTGGCCCAGACTGGAATTTATGAGAGTGGGGAGGCAGCTCAGATGCCATTCTCGTCACTTGACCTACGTTACAATAAATAAATAAAATAAAATAAGCAAACTATTATAAAAAGGGGGGAACACACAGGCGACATAGTGTATTCTTATTGATTACTAAATGTACATATTACTGAAATGTATGGAAAAGAACAATCTACCAACGAATATATAAAACGCAATGAAACCTAGCTAAATCACAAAAATCACCAAAAAGAAACATTACAGAGCATTCTCGCGTATATACAAAGAGTAACTACATAATATTTTGGTGAGTGAATATTAACGTCGTACTGTTTAGCTACTCGAGGGCTTTTGTTTACTGTATCACTGCTCGTCATTTTGAACCATGGTCAAGTGACGAGGACGACACCTGAGCTGGCACCCCCTTTCCTAACTACCACGCCAACAGGAGGACTTTAACTCACAAATTTAACGTGCATCGCTCCTCTACACGGCGAGTCTTTAATGGTACAGGACTTGAACTCATGACATGCCTGCCATAACCCGAAGTGGCCGCGGTAGCCGAGTGGTTTAGGTATCGGACCGTGGCTTGCTTTGTCACGGTTTCGAGCCCAGTACCACTAAAGACTCGCCGGTAGCCAGATGCACGTTGTCGAGAAACCCCGTTGGTGTGGCGTGGCAGTTGAGAGGAGCTCAGGTGGGAACGTCACATCACCACCATGGTTCAAACGGTCCGTCGCCAAAAGCCCTCGTGTAGCTGAACAGTGCGACGTTAATATTCAATCAATCAATCAAAGCCATAATCCGAAACCTTGACCACTGGGCTATCCCAGTCCTGAGATCGGATTGATTTATTATTAACGTCGCACTATTCAGCTACGCGAGGGCTTTTGGCGACGGACCACGTAATTTTGAACCATGGTCAAGTGACGTGGACGATACCTGAGCTGGCACCCCTCTCTCCTAACTACCACAGCACACCAACGGGAGGACGTTTCAGCTCTCGACAGATTTAACGTGCATCGCTGCCCTACACGGCAGGTCGTTAGTGATACTGGGCTCGATCTCGTGACATGCTAAGGAGATCGGAAGACAGAATCTCTGGGGTTTATCAGAAGAATATTCCAAAGTTTATTATCAAGCTGCCTCTCTTCGTCGAAAACTAAAAGTCTTTACGGATCATCTCGAAAAGGTGAGTTTGATTTTTCTGATGAACATTATTTACGATCAATAATTTTTTTTAAAGTTACAAAAGTTTATTTGTTAACCATATTAGAAGAAATAGGTGAAATAATGGATGAATATTTAAAAATATCTAAAAGAAATTCCCCTGAAATCCTCAGAATTTATAAAATATAAGTTTGTCTTGGATGCGACCACAGTTGTGAAACGTAACAATTAAAACGAGTAGCATGGGTTGCAACAACAAACGGAATGTATAAATGCAGCATCATCAGATCAACTGCTTAAAATTGAGCAAATAATGGCACGTGCAAAAGAAGAAACGAAACATAGCATCTATTTTTTGATTCATTTTGAAGCACAAAAATGTTGCAGAAGAATTAAAATCCGAAAATTTTAATCAAGTTAATTGGCGGGAAAGATGCCAATACTTTGGATTATATTAATGATAAGAGCTAAGAGATTACAAGAAAATAAAAACACTAATTGTGAAACAGTACCAACTCTCTCTTTCAGTTTGCTAAAAGAATTTCAAGAAAGTAAACGGCTCTCAGGGATAAGTTTGCCTAGTCTTAGTATACGACATTACATATATATATATATATATATATATATATATTAGATTGGGGAAAAAGAAATTCATTATTTTTTCCGTAGATGGCTGCAGTGTCGATATCTCGTGAAGTATCGATCAAGCAATTTCAAATGTAGGCTCGTTGTCAAGGTAATAGTTTAAACTAAAAGAATTGTTTTGTTTTTTTGTTTGGTTCATTCAGTTGTGAGTTACAGTGTGTTAAAAATGGAAATCAACAAGGAGAAAATTCGGTACATTTTACAGTTCTTCTTTGATAACGGCGAAAATGCTAGCCAGGCGGCTGAAATTGTTATGGTGGCGATACTGTAACAGCTGTTAACGTGCAATTTTGGTTTCGACGATTCCGTTCCGGCATTTTTGATGCACCTCGCACAGGCAGGCCCGTCGTCGAAAATGTCGATAAAAACACAGAAATAACCAAAGTTGACCGAAATGTTAGTAATCGTAGCATTGCCAGGATCTAAAGATCGACCATAAAACGGTTTGAAGCTATGTGCACAAAATTGGATTCAAAAAGAAGCTCCATGTTTGGGTAAAAAACCAATTAAAACAGGATGGATCGAATTTCCATCTGTGAAGTCTTGGTCAAATGGAATGAAAACGACCCATTTCTCAAACGGATAGTGACTGGGGATGAGAAATGGGTCATATACGACAATAATGTGTGAAAACGATCATGGTCAAAGCACGGTGAAGCAGGTCAAACGATGGCCAAGTAAGGACTAGCGGCCAGGAAGCTTCTACTGTGTATTTGATGGGATGGAAAGGAATCATTTATTAGGAGTTGCTTCCGTATGGTCAAACACTAAATTCAGATATCTACTGTCAACAACTAGACCGTTTGAAGCTAGCGATTGACCAGAAAGGGCCAGAATTCGCCAACAGAAGAGGTGTTGTGTTTCATCAGGACAACGTTAGGCCAAAGACTTCTGTAGTGACTCACCAGAAACTCTGACAGCTTGGTTTGGAAGTTTTAATGCATCCACCATATAGTCTGGACCTGACACCAAGTGATTAGCACCTTTTTCTCGCATTGCAAAACTTCCTGAGTGATAAGAAATTGGGATCAAGAGAAGATCGTGAAAATCGATTACTAGAGTTTTTCGCCATTAAGGATCAAGACTTTGTAACGTCGTGAGTAGCTAACCATCATTAAATTGTTACAGCCTAATATGAAAATAAATGATTGTTTATTTGCTAAACAATTTGTTAGTGAAGCAATAGATTACAGTTCATATGCCAAGCCGGTGCAGTCAGTCTATATTCTATTCTCAACGACACCGGCGTTCATCGTCTTTCCACTCCAATCTCGGACTCAGCCCTTTTTCTTTAGCGCTCTCTTCCAGTCCGTTCCAACCAGGGCTCTCCTCTCATGCTTTTTCGATCCAGAGCTCTTGACCATGGTTCAAAATTACGTGGTCCGTCTCCAAAAGCCCTCGTGTAGCTGAACAGTGCGACGTTAATATTAACTCAACTCAACTCGATCCAGGGCAGGGCTTTTCCCTTTTCTCTATCCAGAGCCGGGCTCCTCTCTCCGAAAACACCAGGGGTGGGTCCACAACACGCCCCGTCTTATTGGCAGGTCACAAATGTCTCTCTCGGCCTCCTTCGTCCTATTTGCGCTTAATACACCAATACCCACGCGGGCCGTCTGGCCCAAGGCGCCATAATTCCTTGTCCAACATCTGGACACACTTGTCCATCACGCCACCTGTTTCTATTATCCCCTCCTCTTAACACCAGAAAAGACGACATGATTCTTTTATGACAGGCTTCGCCTATTGTCAATGTGGTGCCGGCTCTCCTTTACCATTATGGAGACCCGTCTGGCTGTCGTCACTCCCCGAGTTCAGACAATAAACAATGATCCCATGGCCACGTGCACTGGTCATTTACAGCTGGTGGATCTATAAAATTCAGGGACAATCGATGAGTGTGAGTTCACAACAATTGAAGACGTCGTACTTGTCATTTAACAGCTGGTGAAACTATAAAACTTTTCGTGAATCGAAGGATGGGGATCGATGATGTCACAACTTCTGAGATAGGCATTATGACGCTATCTTTAAAATGGCATTAAATTGTACAACAAAACGATGCATATTTGACCCAATCGGACCATCCGAAGCATGTTAAATAAAGTCTTGAATTTCATGCAAAAATAATGGATTTCTTTTTCCCCAACCTAATATATACACACACTTATGAACAAAAAAATTATCGCACCAAGAAGGAGTCATCAAAATGAAACGAAATTTTACATACGTAATGACTACTTTGATCTAAATAAATGATTAGAAAATCAAAGAAAAAGGATAATTTATTTCTCAGAGAGAAAAAGGCAAAAGAACAGAGGATTCAATACCCTGTTGAACCCCCTCTAGCGCGAATGCACGAGGCGATACGATCAGGCAGTGTGGCATACAAGTTCTGTCTTGAGACATTTCGTTCCCTATTGGCCTCTAGTTCACCGTTTCTCAAACTGTGGGGCGGGATAACCCTACGGCATATTGAAAAGTCGAAAGATTATTTAAACAAAAATTATTCATTTACTCAAAGTAAACAAGAAAATAAAATGTAAAACGCATATTTCCACTCCCCTCATCAATGTATTTGATAATTCCCTTAACAATACTGAGTTAAGAACCAGTTGAATCATTCCCAGTGAAAACACTTATCTTGATCATTTGTACGGTAATTGTAATCCTTTTTTTATGGTACAATAATGCACCAATTAATAAAATGGCAATTGTTCTGTCAAAAAACGACATTGTTAATGCAACAATATAAGCATCCCAACCCTGAGAAGTATTTTTGTATTGAGCCATTTGAATTATTGTTTCTGAGGACTAAGAATCTTTGTGAAACTGCGATTAATATACTATTTGTGATTTATATTGATTACATTTGTGGATTGAGATGGGTTGCGGATTTCTGAAGAGGCTGATTTACAACATGTAAGTTATACACAACATTTTTTGAACACAATATTTCAGTTCATTATATCCATTTGGATGGGATAAATAGTTTAATTCTTTGCTTGAAGTAAGGATGTATGACTTTTTTCGTTTATAAATATTGTGAAATCTTAGGGATTTATTGAATGGATTTTAGAACTTTTCTGGACTAGAAGACAGCTAACTATTTATAATTTATTTTCGAAAATTAGATACATAGGTCAATTTCCGGAAGATAAAACAATTAGGGTTGAATTTTGTAAGCACGCGAGGGAAAAGATAGATTTTATAACTAAAATAGTATAAAATCAATCGAATGAAAACACACACACGATATCTGCAATTTATGAAAAAAGCTGAAAATGAAGTAACATTGAATAATGATATTAGATTATACAGCTTTTATTTGTCTAACTTTAAAAATAATTTTTTTATTTAATTGTGTATGAAGGCTAAGATTAATTTTTAAAAAAATTTTCTTGAAATCTATAAGGTATTTAAATATTTTTATATTCAGACATTTTCAAATAGAGGAAAGCGTTTTTTTTTTCACAATTGTTCTTCTCAATAGCCCACAATGAACAACGCTCGATGTAAATTTGAATTTTAAATAGCAAAGTAAAAGTACTGTTTATATACTATATTTCTCAAAACCAAAAAAGCTGTGATTTGTAAGTAAGGTTCCCCAAATAAAATGTATTGCATAATGAAACAAAATTTTAAGATACGAGGAAAATATATTACTAAATTAACAGTGTCAAATGTAGTACTAAAAGTAGTAAACAATGCAGAACTTACAGTAAAAACGTAGTACTGACAGTACTAAATTAATAGTACTATATACAGAAGTAACTGATATGTACAGTATTTATAGTGTTCAAGTAATAACTATACTAGATACAATACCTTTAATGCATAAATGACAGTACACTTCTATAAACAGTACTAAATTAAAGTACTTTTTGAAGGTATTTTATTAATCGTAACTCGATCGAATGTAGAGGAGTTCGTTTTTGCATATATTAAGAAGTTGTGTCTCATACTAAACAAAAAATGACGATTTATACTTGTGACCGTTTTTATCAAGTTCGGATGCCTGACGAGATTTTCTTTCCCTTGCAGTTGCTACAACTTGAAAAAACGACCCCTTCCACAACCCCGCATCGAGATCACCACCGTGGGGGAACTCTAGCCTACCTGGAGGCTGAAAAGTTGCGGTACGTGAGGGCCAAGTTCCACCACGTGCGCCTCAACGAGAAGCGAATGTTGTATATGATGAAGGAAAAACCCTTCCACTTCGATTTCCGTTGAGAAGCTACGTGGTGGCATTTAGTTTCAAAGGTAACAAAGCGCTCTTTTCTAGCGAGAAAATATTAAGACCTACAAATATCGGGTCATTACAACCCGGTTGGGCATCAAGAGGGCTGTGATGTAAATGTAATCTCATTGCAACCCGATATGGAACATCAAGAAGGCTGTAATGTACAAAATGTAATCTCATTGCAGTCTGGTATGGAACAAGAGGCTGTGACATAAAAAAATAACCTCATCGCAACCCGATATGGAACATCTATAGGGTTGTGTGATATAAAAACTTTAATCGCATCACAACCCGGTCAGAACATTAAGAGGGGCTGCGATATGAAATGTTTAATCTCATCGTAACTCGGTATGGAACATCAAGAGTTCTGTGACATATAAAAACTGTAATCTCATTACAACCCGGTCAGAACGTTAAGAGGCTGTGATATAAAAAAATGTTATGTTATTGCAACCCGATTAACATTAAGAGGGCTGCGATATGAATGTAATTTGGTATGGAACAAGAGGCTGTGACATAAAAAATAATCTCATCGGAACCCGGTATGAAGCATTAAGAGGGCGGGGATATAAAAATTGTAATCTCACTACATCTGAGTTTAATAATTCAATGCGTCCATTTCAAATATCCTTTTGCAAATTGGAAAAAGCATATTTTTCAAACATCGCGGAAGTACAAAAACAATCGCTTAGAGCTGGCATGTCAAACTCGTATGATATTGTGGGTCACATGATCTATTTTATATTAAGTTCGCTTATTATTGTTCAAAAAATTAATAAAATACGGTCTTTAGAATGATTGTATTATGTATTTATTAGACTCAAAATTTATTTATATTATACTTACAGTCATTTCATATTCCATGTTAGTGTTACAATGAAACTATTAATATTTCATTTTTTTTTATAAGAAAAAAAAGCAGTTATAATAAGAGAAATAGTGTTTAATATTACTTTTTAAGAAGATATTTTTTTTTTTTTTTGGCACCGTTTTTCAAAAACAAGTCATCAAAATTTAGTTGAACATATTGAGCTGATGAAATTTTTATAATTGATGATAAATGTTGAGATGGGAAGGTATTCTTGACTTTTCTTTTGTTAGTTTTCATTGAAGAAAATTAGTTTTCAAAAAAATCAGTGCTACCGAACAGTAGCGCACACAGGAATTTTCAAGGGGGGTCGGGTCGAACTATTCTTGTATCATGCTCCTTTTGATTTAGTCGATTTTCGGGAACAAAACATAAAAACTTTTTAAATAATTAGCATTAATTAATAAAATTAATCTCATTAATTACAAATACTCATTAAATTTTTCGTAAATTTTTAAAATTGTAATCAACGAAAAAATCAGGGGGGGCCAGCTCCCTTGTGTGCGCCACTGCTTCCGAACATATTCATTGTATTGTAACAGACTTTTTAGAAAAGCGATCTACAGATAAATATGTATAAAAATCTGGAATTTCAAGTCCCATACATTTTTGCCTCAACAAAAATTGCATTGGATGATTTCAGTTAACTCAATTTGTATGTTTTCATCTACAATCTCAATATCGATAAATACAAGTGAAGTAAAAATGTAATTTGTAGCTTTCAAAATCAGAAAATTTTCATCGGATTCCATTTCTAAAAATTTAATTTGTTAAGCCAACGTTTCTCAAACTGTGGGGTAACGCTGACCCTTAGGTAGGCGTGATAACTCCACAAGGCACGATGAAAAAATATTAATACATTCTGACATAATAAAAAATAAAATATATCTTTACACTGCTATAATATACTTATAAATGTATCCAGGAATTCCACTTTGTATTTGATATACTAGGTATATTCGCCGTATAACGAGCACCCCCTTTTAACGAAGAAATCTGAACTATTAGTATTCATTGCTTTTATGCTTTGAAATCATTTACTCGAGGTATTATCCCAAACTTTTGAAGAAATAGTAGGCTTCTAGAACTACAACTCTTTTTTAGTTCGTAAGGCAAAATCGTTTCTTTTAAATAAACAATGTTCTGGATGCTTTTCCAAGTTCAGTCGTTTGTTCTTTTTCACACGCATGTGCCGTCACGAAACAAATCGATCACAGAAGTTCTCTTTATTTCTCAAATACGGAGGATGCTCTTTCTTAGCCCTTAAGTTCACACTATTGCATTTCTGCAACATATGATTTATTTTAATTTAACAGACTCAATATCTTTTTTAATTTCTTACAAATCACTTATCTGAGGGAAAAAAAAGATTACTGCAACGAAATACATGCTAATTTTGTCACTAGATGGAAGTACATTTTTTCAGAAATCACAACAATTATAAAAATCTCTGATGCCTCAAGAACTGTGTTTTTGCTATAAAAAAGAATCCTTTATGCTTTCTCTTGTATACTGACAGAAATAAATTACCAGGCAAGAAATTTAAGCATTTTATGATGAATATAAATGAATCATATAAAAGAAGTTTTGTAATTTACAGCACTACTGCGCAATATTGCATTTCTGCAACAAACAAAATTAAATGACTGAAATTCAATTTAAAACTGCTTAATTTTTTTCATATTTTTCCTTTTATTATTACTTGAGAACTAGCTCATATAATTTTTTTCATAGAAATTTAAAAAATTGCGGATTTAAGGTATCTGACTACGTTCGGAACCGTGATTTTGCAAAAGCTTATAAATGGGTAATATTTATGATATTTAGTGTAACTTAGATTAGAACACGTATATAAAATTGTTTTAAGAATATTATTACAGTAAAAAATCATTTAAGAATATTATTACAATAAAAAATTATTTAAGTACAATATTTTGACAAAAAATGAACATAGAATGACCAATTTTCAAAACATTCTCCTGTTATGAAAAATGTTTCTATTATAATAATATTTTGCCTGTATATATCTCAGACCTCTATACAGAGGCTCAAATAGAATTTTTGAAATATTTAACTTAGAAGTGGATTTATCCATATTTTTAATATAACAGAGAGGAGAAATTTTAAGAAAAAAACGCCGATAATTTTTTCGATTGGTGGCATCTATGAAAATAATGTAAATTTTTCAAAATTCCTAGTTCAGACTCTCTGGAAGTCTTTTTACTTTACATTTATTATTATTATTATAGAAAAAACTTTTATAAAAAAGGAGAACGCACGTTTTGAGAGAGAGAAAAACATTATTCTAAGTTAATTGTTTGCCAAAATATTGTATTTAAATAATTTTTTTTGACATATGTCCTTAAAACAATTTTATATATGTAGTAATATAAGTGACACTAAATACACTGAAAATTATCCGTTTATGTGCTTTTAAAATCATGGTTCGAACGTAGTCGGATACATAAAAATTTTAAGAAACTTTCAGAGATTTACAAAATTAGATGTTATAGTTTTTTTTTTTTTTGTTCATTTGTTTCCTTTATGTAAAATTGAAAAAAAAGAAGAAAATAAATTCCTTTAGTAACATGCGCATTAAGTAAATGCAGTCGGACCTCTACATAACGTCGCTGAATCTCGGAAAAGTTCGTTATATAGATGTTCACCTTTTAATATACTTTATAAACCACATAAAACAAATTTTAAATTCATAAACACTATACATTAAAAAGTAATTATTCACACCTTTTTTAAAATTAAAATATATATGTTTATTTTATATATCTTACCCATCAAAAAAGAGAAAAAAGGGGAAAAAAAACTGCAAGAAAAACAAGGGAAAACAATGTCGAATGTGTCACTGTGTTTTCAATAGTAAGAAAATAATTTTAGATTAAAATTAATGAATTTTAAGGACAATTTCTAAATTAAAGCATACAAGTAATATTAAACATGCATAATTTTATAACTAGGACACAGGACAACTCCACTGTGTGTGAAAGAGGATATCAAAGAAGATATCTAAAGAGAATATTTCTAGCGAACTGGACAATGGGGGTTAAGGGTTGCACTTCTTGAAAAACGTCCAGAACTTTATTGTTCTCGACGAGTTAGGATCTATTAAAACCAGTTCAGATTTATGACCACCATAAAATTTTTAAAGAAAGAATAACTTGAAATGTTCAGAAATACTTTAAAAATAGAGAGAAAAAATTGAATCACAAAAAAAAAAAGGTTCGTTCTATAGAAAATACACTTCGCTATAGAGGTTATTTGACGAAGAAAATCGTGAAATGTTCAGGAAAAAGTTCGCTCCATAGAACAATTCGTGTTGTAGGCTGAAAAGGGGTTGTAACTCCTGTGGAGCGGCGCTGCGTCGCTTGTTCCAGTGCCGTTCCTGTTTTGGAAATAAAAAACCTTTTGTCCCTCCATCCGACTGGTCGGGCGGTTTTTGCGTCGCCTCATCCTTCTGACCATTTTTAATGCACGAATCGAATGGAATTTTTGAATTACGAATTTGAATATTATTTAGAATTTTTTGAATTTGAACATTGTTTTGGTGCCGAAACCCGAGACCAGCCTTTAGATAAATTATTGCGAACTGTTAGTGTAGTTGAAATCTTGCGAACAGTATTTGAATTTGAAAGTTTAATTTATACGAAATGGATATTGAAATTTTAAAAATTCGAACACCTGTCGAAGGGCGGCAACAGAATTGTCGAACTCAATTAAAATTGAAATTGAGAAGGAAAATGCATCAAGCGATTTAATAGAAGAACTTTTAGCAAAATTAATTGATAAAGAAAAACAACTTGAGAATGTTGACAAAGATATCACGATTCTTACTAATATGGATGACCTAGAAAAGTAGAAAAACAACAAGAATACCGTGATTCAATAATAACTTGGTGCGTGCCAATAAAATATTAAACAAAAAGAAACTGAGTCGAGAAACACACCTATTACAAGTTCTAGAAGCGAACAACAATTTTCAAGTTTAAAACTCCCTCAACTGCAAATCCTACAATTTGACGGAAATATTTTAAAATTTAGTGATTTCTTTGCCCAATTCCCAGCAATTCACCATAACTCAAATTTAAGTGACGTTGAGAAATTTAATTATTTAAAATCTTACTTAATTGATGAAGCTGAAATAGCAATTAGAGGTTTAACTTTAAGTGCAAATAACTATACAATCGCATTAAACATAATTAAAGAGCGATTTGGCAGAAAAGATTTAATTATTGATTCGCATATGTCTAAATTATTACATTTAAATCCTGTGCGAAAATCAGATGACATTTTGAGCTTGCGAAAACTGTATTCCTGTGAAATCCATATTCGAGGATTACAAAACTGTAGGTAAATCCGAACACTTATAGTTCCCTTACTGTATCCAATAATTTTAAAATCTATTCCTCGGGATTTATCATTAAAGTTCACCCGAAAATCATGCGGTCAAACGGAGAATATGATTTCTGATTTATTAGACTTCTTAAAAATAGAAATTCAATGTCGCGAAAAATGAGCATTTAACTAAAGAACTTAATTCCTATGATTCCAATCACCGAAAATAAACTAGAAATTATTATAACGAAAAACACACACACACAGAATTATGAACACAGTAAATTTAATAAATATAACGTAGATTCAGCGTATGGAAAAAATAAAAATACTTATAATGTCCCGACGACCTCCGCGTTTGTTGTCAATGTAAACAAGTGTGTATTTTGCTTGAGAAGTGATAATAAAAATCACCATAGCTCCAATTCTTGTCCGAAATCAATCGAGGAAAGGAAATTATCTCTTAGAAAAAACAGCATTTGTTATCTATGTCTCACGCGAGCTATTTCGGGCTTGTAAAAAGACTAGGGTTTGCGTTAATTGTAGGGGTCGTCACTCCGAACTGATATGCGATACTTCTTTCTTAGGCGAAGGGGTGCCAGCTCAGGTGTCGTCCACGTCACTTGACCATGGTTCAAAATTACGTGGTCCGTCGCCAAAAGCCCTCGTGTAGCTGAACAGTTCGATGTTAATATTAAATCAATCAATCAATCAATCGATACTTCTTTCATCCCCGCAAACCACCTCGATAACCAAGGGTCCTCCTCTGAGAACGCAGGTGTTCTGGGTTCCTCTCCACAATGTGACACTCCCATGAAAAGTATTTCATGCTGTAATGTAAATACAACTCCTGACGAAATTCTTCTCGAAACGTGTAGGGCTTTTTGGTAAACGAATTGGAGAAAAAAGAAATAAATCTCTTGTTAAATAACGCTTCCCAGAGATGTTTTTTTTTAAAAAAAAAACAGTAGCCTCTGAAATGAAACTCCCCGTAAAATGCGAAGAAAATTTATTGGTTTACACATTCGGTTCGAGAACACCCATTCAAAAAAATACGAAGTTGTGGAAATTACCCTCTGCGACCTCAACGACCCTGTAAACACGATCACTATTGAAGCTCTCCTGAAGGATGTCATTTAGGAAAATCCTTTGAAGATGTCGGCAAATAAATTAAAGAAATCGCTTAGCTGTAAAAATGTTCACTTCTGTAACATAAACGAATCGAATGGAGATGAGATTTCATTGTTAATAGGGGCGCAATATTTTTGGCAGATTCATTCGAGTAAAAAGGAAAAATTAACAAAAACTTTGTTTGCGATAGATACCATTTTCGGGACAATAATCCAGGGTAGAATATCGCCTATGGATGTACATTATACAAAAAACGTTTCTGTATTTAAAATAGAATGTTGTTCCCAATTAAATGAAAATTTAACCCAATTTTGGAAATTAGAATCGATGGTAATTAGTGATACAGAAAAGAATATGTTAGATAGCGATAACGACTATATTTCGAGTTTTGAGAATAATTTAAAATTTAATAACGGAATGTATGAGACAAAATTATTTGGGAAGATAAACCAAGCGATTTGGAAAATAATTGGGCAATAGCGAAGCGCAGATTCGGTATATAATTTAAATAAAAATGCAATACAATAATTGGCTTTATAATGAATACATAAATATTGTTAAAGATCAAATTAAAGAAAATATTGTTGAGGAATGTTCATCACATTTCGAAACTAATTCTTAGTATATGCCTCATTCGGCTGCGGTTCGAAAAGATAAAGAAACGACGAAAGTTCGAATGGTTTTTGATGCGTCTTCGAAAGGTAGAGACTGTAAATCTTTGAATGAGTGCCTTTATGCGGGTCCACCTTTGAATCCCTAAATAATAGATGTAATCTTGCGATTTCGCGAATATGAACATGCGTTTTGTAGTGATATTCAAGGGGCATTTCTAACGATTGGAATAGCTGTGGAAGATCGCGACTGTTTAAGATTTTTTGGGTTTCCGAATGATGGAGATGCCAAATCTTACAAAATAATGAGAATGAATCGTGTACCGTTTGGGGTGACCTTGAGTCCTTTTGTACTTGCTGCGACGATTAAATTCAATATTCGAAAATATAAGGAAGATTGATTATACAGAAACCTATGAGATGTTGAGTACTTCTTTATATGGTGACGATCTGCTCGCCGGTTCATCCGAATCCGTTAATAAAGCTTTCGATCCCTCAAAAAACGCGATTTAAATTCTGTTGTTGTTGTTTTCTGATGCCACCTGTCTGACGTAGTCAGATCGAGGCCCACGAAATTCATCGTGGCATGGGCAAGAGGTACGCCTGTCGTTGGCCGTGAGCACCATACAGGTGACAGTACGATTTAGCTCGGTTAATAATTGTTAATAAAGCTTTCGATCCCTTAAAAAACGCGATTTAAATTCTTAAAGATGTTGATATGAATTTAAGAAAATTTAAAACTAATTCGAAGGAATGAAGAAAATTATGGAACAAAAACGGTATAGGTGATGTATAAGAATCGGGTGAGCGTTCTTTAAAGGTTTTAGGAATTATTTGGAATTTAAATAATGATACATTTAAATTAGATGCTCAACCATTGCTTGGGTTAATTAAAAATTTAAAGAATTCGAAACGCTGTGTTCTAAAAACAGCAGCAAAAATCTTTGATCCGATAAGTTTTATTTCCCCATTTGTGTTAACCCTCTAACCGGATAGCACGGAAAATTCCGTCAGTGTAAAAATACTTCGAAAATGGACTGCACGGATTTTTCTGCCTTCAAGTAACGTTTTCAAAAGCGGATTAGCCGCACTTTTCTGAAATCCTTTCCCCCTTTTAAGGTTTAACATCTTGAAAGATAATGAGGGACGGAGAAAGCAACACAGCAGGAGTTTTATGGCTCGCAGGGAACCCCGTGTTTTGACCCTGGGGCAATCGTAAAAAATCGAGGGGAAATTTCTTTAGACCCCAGGAAGTGTTAATTTGTTACCTCGTTTTTTTTTAAAGTTTTGTTAAATAATTCATACTCTAACACGGGATCTTGCCTCTCTGGGGTCCCTCAGGGATCTGTTCTTTCTCCGTACTTGTACAACATCTACGCACATGACTTTCCACAGCACTCCACCGTCAGTACTTGCCTGTTTGCGGATGATTCCGCAGTTCTCTCGCAAGGTGTCCAGCTGAAATACACTATTAAAACTGTTCAACACTTTTTAGATAAACTTGAAACGTGGCTTACACATTGGAGAATTGCAATTAATGTAGATAAATCACAAGCAATTGTTTTCAGGAAATGGGGGGTCATCGACCCGCCTTGCCAACTTTCACTTTTTGATGACAACATACAGTGGGTTCCGGTGGTGAAATATCTGGGTCTACACATTGATAGCCGCTTAACGTTCAAAAAGCACATCGACTATCTATCTGAGAAATTCTGGGGTAGAATTTCTCTAGCCATCTCCCTCGTCGGGAGGAGGTCTCCTCTATCCCTGGAAAATAAAGTTATCCTATACAAGCAGATTCTGTGCCCAGTTATCACTTATGGTTCACCCGTTTGGGGAGCCGCAGCCGCCACCCACATGAAAAAATTCAAGTAATGCAAAACAAAATACTCCGCGTCATGACGAACGCACCTTGGTACGTCCGAAATGACGTGATCCACAACGACCTACAAATGGAGCCGATTTCTAATTACATCACTAAACTATCTAGAAATGTATTTAAATCTATTGAATCTCATGACAATCCAATTATCAAAGCAAAAACATTATTTACGTATCCACATCCTAAAATTAAATATTCATACTCTTCGGCGAAGTGGAGAAACCCGCTTCGCCCCCCATAATTCAACAATTAAACACTCTCAACAACACATTTTAGCTGCACTGCACTGCGTCATTTTATTTTGGGTGATAAATCACCGCCTTTGAGTCACAGCCTTCGGCCGTCCCGCGTTCCTTCCTGCCTTCTAGCCCTCACCCCGCCGGCGCTCTGCTTCGATAGAGCGTTTCGAGTTTCGGGGTACGTCCTTCCTCCCCGTTCTGCCGGGGAGATCTCTTGATTAGACCCGATTTCAAACTATGGTTTTTCTTTTTCTCCCATCCTTCTGGGAAAAGGCGCCCTTGGCGCCGGTGCCCGTGATCATCTAATTTTAGTTTTAGTTAAAGTTTTGTAAAGTCCCAACGCAAAAGTAAAATATGTTACAATTCCCTTTTGGTTTCATATTAATTTGAAACTGTAACAAGTTGGGGCGTGTCAGTGCAATCTGCTATTTTATATAGTTAGACAAATTATCTTTTTTTAAGTATATTCTTTCGCTTCATTTTTCTTATTTTAATCAAAGCTTTCAGTTTTTGAAACATGATTATTTTATTATAAGATACCGAAAAAATTAATAAAACACCAATCTCTTTAAAATTTGGAACCTTTTCAATTTTCCAACCACTAAAAATGAATAAATTTAAACTTCATCAAATCATTTGAAACATTTTCTTACACTTTGATAAAAATAATAACGAAAAAAAAAAAAACTAATTAAGATTTATTAGTTTTTTTTTTTTTTTTTTTTTTTTTTTAGATTTCAAAGCCTAAGTGTTCAGGGAAGTTTAAGTACAGTGCCTGGTTATATATTGTTAAAATACACCGAATTATATTTGAATTTTAAGTGCTTGAACTTCAGTTTACATCAAAGACAACATGAATGAAGATTTTCACACATTTTTTTTTTATAACTTGAATGTTTGAATAAATGGTAATCAAAAATATACGGAAACATTTACATAGACATTTATTCATATAAATAAACATAAAAATCAATTTTAAATTCGAGCTATTGAAAAACATTCGAATTATATATTGTTCAAAAATATCTATTTATACAAACAACATTTACAACATTACAACATATACAACAACATTATTACCTCAACATTTATCTTTTTTAAAGGCTAACTGAATAAGTAATTAAAATCTGGATATTTTTTGAAATCTCGACCTTATAAAGCTAGAAATTTTATGTTAGAAATTCCATTTGAAATTTCGAAAAAAAATGCATCGCGCAGTTAAAAATTATTTACCATAAGTTTTAGCAATTGTTTGAGTATAATAAAAATTTCAAATTTTTTATTATATAGCTTCTTTGGTATCTTTTAATATATTTCGGCCACGGTAGCCGAGTGGTATAGGTATCGGAACGTGGCTTGCTTTGTCACGAGTTCGAGCCCAGTACCACTAAAGACCCGCCGTGTAGGGCAGCGATGCACGTTAAATCTGTCGAGAGCTGAAACGTCCTCCCGTTGGTGTGGTGTGGTAGTTAGGAGAGGGGGTGCCAGCTCAGGTGTTGTCCACGTCACTTGACCATGGTTCAAAATTACGTGGTCCGTCGCCAAAAGCCCTCGTGTTGCTGAACAGTGCGACGTTAATATTCAATCATTCATTTAATATATTTCGAAGATTTCATACAATTCAGTTGAAAACCGCATGCTAAGAGCAAAAATATACTAAAAAAAAATTGATGAATATACAATTACAATAAATTCTTACATAGAAGCAAAACTGAGTAGCTAAAGCGTAGGAATAAAAAATTTTGAGTATATCTGAAGTAGATTTCGAAATATTTATTTTAAAGTTTAGAAAATTTGTGTGCGTTATGTTATACTTAATATTAATTAAATGGTTAAAATAATGTGTTAATATTAGTCATGTAATCGTTTGATGACACATTCATATACTAATAAAAATTATCATGGTCATTGATGCGAATGTCAAGAATTTTATGTAATTTTAAATTCAGACATTAAGATATTGATGTAGAAAATATAAAACGATCATCTAAAATACATGAAAAATGCAGTCTGCTATAAAATGATCTTGACAAACAAAATCCGGCATTTTCACTTACTATGGCAGAGCCGGCTTAGTCAGGGGGCGATCTGGAAAAACAGAGAGAGAAACCGCGGTTTTGATGGATGCCGCTCTAGCTTTTAAAGCTCCCAGGAAAAATTATATATATATATATATAAATTACAAATGCAAAAATAAATCTTGTAATTTTCCATACATTTTTATAACAACGAATTGTGGAATTGGCTTCCAATACATTGTTGTGTTTGACAATATCTAAGGTAACCAACCCTACTTTAGATAGATTTGTACTACTTTTTCGCAACCGTATTCCTTTTAAAATTAATTCGTGCAGCCGAAATACACCTTTTGTACCCTTAAAAATTTATGTAAACTATAACGGTTAATTTTAATTTATGCAACTTGTGAAATGTTCATAATTAACCATTTCCGTCTAAACAGTTTACATGAAAAAAAAAGTTTGGACTCCCTCATTCATTAGGGAATTATATAAGATTCTAACATTAAATTTTATTTTTCATCGAATAGGATTGAGTGGTAGTGTATAGTGCTTCCACACCAAAGGTCTGGGGTTCTATTAACGGGCTGCGCAAGGTCGACTCTGCCTTTCATCCCCGCTACATTGGGTCGATAAATGAGTACCAAGCTTGCTTCAGGTCTTAAACACTGAAGGTCTCTCTTCAGACAGACCACGAAATCGGGACATCTGTTCATGCACCTCAGCATCCAATTGTCACGTGTATTATGATGGGCACAGTAGTTCCTGGCCCTCATGGATTGTTGTGAGTTCTGAGTTTGAGGATTACCTCACTTTGGGGATACCCCTTAGATAAACATGTATTTCCACTCATTTGCAATTAAACATTTTTCTTTCAATTACGTTTATTTCAGAAGGAAGTTTGATTTTTCAAATGTATTTGCTTAATAACATGTATATTTGTGTATTATATTAAACATTTTATCAATCCAAAATTACATGTTTTTAGCTCCTCTAAAAGCTTTTAGGATTTTACGACTGATCTTACATCCATATACGTTTTATAGTAGTGTATTTAAAAATGATAAAGACATTTTTACGACTGTGTGAGCTTTTATGCCTCGTTTATAAATATAAAAAAATTGCATTCAGCTACAGTTTTTAAAATGTACACAGAAATAAGTGGAGCAATAGGATATTTTTTTTTTTACATATTATGAATATTTTTTGACTGCAGTAAAGTTATATTTATATTTCAGTTTCTTTACAATTTGAATAGAAGTTGTAAGCTATTTTGCGAATAGTTTGATATTGAGTATAAACCCATAGGCTGTTTTAATATTGTAAAGTGTTTTACTTTGATACCAGCACACACTAAAATAAGGCTCATTTGCAGTTATATGATCAGTTTCAGTGATATTTAAATTTTCAAAAATAGTCTACACGTACGAAAACATTCTTTCACAACCGCACACCACATCTCATACTATATCTTTCCTACAGCAGGAAATATTTGTGTATACTGAAAAATTTATAATACAGGATACATTTTCATGTGTTAAATTTGTTTTTAAAATTTGGTATGAATACATTGTGGAACTGTGGGTTAACTTCACTGAACAAAATTGTTTTAAGTGTACTGTTTTGAAAGACAAAATTAATTAGGGAGAACTTTTCTCACAATAGAATTTGTAATGACTGAATTGTGTGAAAATGTAGTTATCGATGTGTGACATTTTTCCTTGTAATAAAAGAAACAGAAAGATAAGAAATTTAACTTGAGTAGAAAATGGTTAGAAGTACTGTCATGCGCATTTGAAGAAGTATATCCCTCATTAAAATTAAAAATCATTGACTGAATGTGTGTTATGTCCATCACAAATGCCGATGTAGAAAAGGAATTTTTATTTAATACAAGAAGTTCGAAAAAGAGAACACTAGGAAGGAAAATTAAAAATTTTTCCGAAAAATATTCAGTTAACATAAAAATATCTTTTATATGATTTTAATTAAAATAAATTAAAAGTATTGAAATCCTTTTTTAGGCTATTTTAAATTAAAAATATAACTGAATATAGAGAAAGATCGGTTTTATTTCATAAATATAATCATCGTATGTAATATTTATTGTGTTATTGTTTAAAAATGAGATAGGGCCTTTGCTCTTTTTACCTCATTACTTTTTTAAAAAACAGGGAAATGAGCGCGTTTTCTTACTCTCATATTTAAAAATGAATACAGGGTGCTTTTTTCTGGTTCAAATCGCAATACCAAAAATATATATATTTTTTTTTTAATTTTTAAAAAATGACAGAAAAATAAATTTTTTTTGAAGAAAATATAATTATTTTTCAACTTCTAACATACTATTTCATTTTTTCCTCTTTTTTTTAACTTTTCATTTCGTTTTAATTTTACTGTGACTGAACATATAGGAAAAAGAAACACCGAATTCCACTATGCTTTCAAAGAAGATTGCCCAAGGCAACTTAACAGCTAGCTGTAAACGATTGATCTCTTTGGTTCTTACTTTAGAAAGGGACCGAACTGTCGTAAAATTGTCCCCGTTCGACCTCCCAAGTTCTAAAAGGGGGAAAGGAAAGAAGTCTGTTGTATTTTTGAAGGGAATCGCAAAATAAGAGTTAAACGCTTTCGGAATAACTTTTCAGGAGGAAGGTATCCAGTTAGAGGGTTAATAATAAAATGCTTAATGCAAGAAATTTGGGTATACGGTCTCGGCTGGGATGAGCAATTGCCCACCGAGTTAAAGAACTAATGGGAGACTTGGTGCTCTCAAGTTTGTTTTCTTAACGACTTAACATTGGAAGAAAATATTTTCCATATCCTTTAGATAAGGGAAAGGATTTTCAATTGCACATATTTTGTGATGCAAGTCCCAGAGTATTTGGAGCAGTGGCGTATTTTCGTTATGTCACTGCGAATGACGATAGTTACACGAGTTTTATAACCGCTAAAAGCAGAGTTTCTCCTCTCAAAAAGTTAACCCTCCCCCGATTGGAACTTTTGGGAGCAGTTTTAGCCTCGAGAATTTTGAAATATTTAACATCAAAATTTAAATTCCCTATTTCGAAATTTTTCCTTTGGAGTGATTCTTCTATTGCGCTCCATTGGATTAAAGAAAAAGCTTCAAATCACAAGCAGTTTGTTTCGAATAGGGTAATAGAAATCCAATCAAATTCCGATCCGTCTGATTGGCATCATTGCAGTGGGAGAGAAAATCCAGCAGATTATGTTTCTCGTGGAGCTAATCTCGAGACGATTATTTACCGCCAATTTTGGATGCATGGTCCTCAGTGGCTTCGCACGACGAAAAACAACTGGCCGAAGAACTTGAATTGTGACTTTTCTTCAACCGACCCATGTGAATCCGAAAAACAAGTGTTTATGTTCGCATGTGAATTCAACACAGCCTCAATAATTCATTTAAGCAAATTTAGCAGCTTGCAGAAATTATTGCGAGTTTCTAGTTGGGTGCTTCGTTTTGTGCATAACATTCGCAATAGATTCAATAAACGATCTGACGACTTAAGTACAGAAGAAATCAATGGTGCCGAAAAATTTTGGATTCAATTAGTACAGAGAGATGCTTTCGCCGAAGAAGTTAATTGCTTACGTGCATGCAAACTACTACTCAAAACTTCAGTAATTTTAGAGTTTAATCCTTTCCTTGATTCAGATGAACTGATACGTGTCGGTGGAAGACTGCAAAAATCTAAATTTTCTTATTTACAAAAACACCCTATCATTTTACCGGGCAAATGGTGTAAATTTAATGGTGCGAGACTCTCACGAAAAGGTTTTTCACGGTGGTGTTAGTGAAACTCTACTAGGAATTAGAGAGCGATTCTGGCTCATTAAGGGGAGACAGACTATGAAAAACATCTTAAAGAATGTTTGCTATGCAAAAGATTTAGTTCGACTTCAGGTGTTCAAGTCACCGCTCCATTACCAGCTCTTCGTGTAGAGCAGTCAGCTCCATTTTCTGTAGTTGAAATAGATTTTGAGGCCCTCACACAAAAGACGAGAATAAACATTACATTGTTTTATTTTTTGTGTGCTGTTACGAGAGCTCTTCACTTAGAGCTAGTGAACATCCTTACAACTGAAACATTTCTATTAGCACTTCGACGTTTTATTAGTCGTCGTGGTCTGTGTTCAAAAATCTAGACTGACAACGCAAAAACTTTTAAGAAATCTGAACTTGAACTGAAAAATTTGTGGAAAAAGTTATCAGTGATCCTACAGTGAAAGCGTTCTACGCTTCTCATTTTAATTGAAATTGAAGGAGTGCTCAACTCTCGCCCTCTTACAAATATTTTTAGTGAATTTAATGAACCTGAATCTTCTTACTCCATCTCATATGATTTTAGGACGTAGAGTGAATAGTCTACCACCTGCCAGGCTTAATTTTGATTCTAACTTATCCAACAGGAAAGTTCTAATTAAAAGGTTTAATTATCGCGAAAGATTACTTAATATGTTTTGGACAAAATGGTGAAAAGAATATATTTGCATGCTTAAATCTGCTCATTGTGTTAAACCTACAGGCGAAATTAAAGAGTTTAAAATTGATGATGTTGTACTAATTAATGATGAAAAATTTCCTAGACATTTTTGGAAACTAGGTAAAGTTGTTGAGAGATGTATTTTCTGGCAGAGATGGTAAAATACGTTCTTGTAAGATAAAAAAACAAAATTCAATTATTAAAAGACCTGTACAATTGTTACATAACCTTGAACTTAATGAATGATTTCTTAGTTAAGTGGTTGTTTTGAATTTGTATCTGGTGAATTTGTATGTGAATTACTTGTAATGTGTATTTAATATTTTTCTGTGTATTTTGAAATAGTAGCAGATTATGAATGAACCCCCCGGTCATTCGGGGGGAGTATGTTGTAACTCCTGTTTAACGGCGCTGCAGTCGCTTGTTTCAAGTGTAAATAGCATTCCTGTTTTGTAAATAAAAACGTTTTGTCCCTCCATCCGACTGGTCGGGGGGGGGTTGCGTCGCCTCATCCTTCTGACAGGTAAGAGCAATTTATTCATTTTTAATGCACGAATCCGAATTGAATTTTTGAATTACGAATTTAAATATACTTTAGAATTTGAATTTGAACCTAGGGCTCCACCCTCGATGGCGGCCTCGCGTTTCGTTCTCAACTCTATCTTAATAAGATCATAATCCGAATAATTTTAATGGTCAGATATTATATCCCCCTACACATATTCTCCGAAAAACAGGGCATTTCAAATGGCAAAAGTGGCCAGACTGCATTATGTGAGGACCATTGTCAATGTTTAGGCCCAATACCACACAAAAATCAGCGTTTCTCAAACTGTGGGGTGCACCCCCCAAGGGGGCACGAGTTCATTGAAAAGTCGAAAACAAAAGATTATTTAAACAAAAAATTTTAATTTACTGAAAGTAAACAAACAAAATACATTCTAACATAACAAAACATATAATACCTTCATAAATGTATCAGTGCAATGTATTTGATAATTAATTTAACAATACTAAGTTAAGAACAAGTTGAATAATTATCAGCGATCCCCCCATGGGCATAAAATTTTTACAAAAATCAACACTTACCTTGATTATTTGTACACTTTATATAATTAATCTCGAAACTGCCAATTAAAAGTTACGGGATTCACTCCCCAAAGTCATTGCTTTCCACGTAGATGTGTTGAGGGGGGATGAAAAGGAATAAATAAATAAATCCTTCAAAACACTGTCAAAGTCCTTGGAATCATTTCATGCACAGAGAAGATCATGGTTCGAAAAGACGTATATATACATTTAACGCTTTGGCAGAGTGAGACGTTTATATACGCCGACGGCACTTAAGAGGCTAAAGTCGTATTGTAGCTTCAGAGTCAAGGTATAGTATTATTAAATTCAATACATGGTCACTGTATGGAAGGGGGCGCAATGAATATTGGGTCGGAAACATTGAAGCACTGCCATGAAGAATCACTCAATTCGTTTGGTCGGAATGCGGCCATCGGTCGAGCCGGTTTGTGCCTATGCTTTTCAACCTGGGAATCGAGCACATTTGTTTCAAATTACCGTCTGAACGAGTATTTGACTCAATGAATGTTATACACTCAGGAACATTGAAAATAGCGACCCAAGAAGGAAGCTAAGTACAATCGCGAAACTTTGCAAATAAGTACAGCGTAATGTGATATGCAAATGATCCAAGTTTTGTGCCAATACGCATGCTCATACACGCCAAGGTGCCGCTACAATCAGGAAGAGGGTGCTATATAAGCCAGCGCAAATTCGAAGATTCATAAACGTGACGATTACCCGCCGATTGTAGGAAGACTTTGGCAAGCGAAACATGCCACGTAAACGTGCTAGAAGACATTTCTCACAGTTAAGCGAGTTTGAGAGAGGCCTGGTCATCGGGATGAAAACTGCAGACTGATCGTCGCGCCGTGTTGCTGGCGAGGTGGATCGTTCGGAGTGTGCCGTTAGAAGTTGTTGGGAGCAGTGGACACGAGAAGGTACCCACGCGCGGAAAACCGGGTCTGGAGCGACCAGGAAGACCACGAGGAGAGAGGATCGAAGGATCGTGCGGCAAGCACTTGTGGACCACACAGTGACTCGTTCAACGATACGAGCAGACGTAGGCGTAGCAATTGTTCCACAAACAATTTCCAGATACATTGCAGAAGCAAATCTTAAATCCAAGCGCCCTTTCCGTGCACTCCCTTCAACACCGGAACATCGGCAACTGCGTCTACAGTGGTGCCAAGCCAGATCAATGTGGAATGTCACAGATTGGCAAAAGGCTGTGTTTAGTGATGAATCCCGGTTTGTTTTGGGTCAGATGATAACCGTGTACGGGTGTGGAGGCACCCTGGTGAGCGGTACAATTCTCCCCACACTTTCTACGTCACACTGCCCGCACAGCTGGTGTAATGGCCTGGGGGGCCATAGCCTATGATAGCCGGTCCACTTTAATTGTGATGCGTGGAACCTTAACGGGCCAACGTTACGTTGATGATATTCTTCGACCCCATGTAGGACCTTTCCTAAATGGTCTCCCAGGGGCAATTTTCCAGCAAAATAATGCTCGTCCGCATACAGCAAGAGTTGCTCGAGACTTCCTACGTCATTTTCAGACTCTTCCATGGCCAGCCCGCTCCCTCGATTTGTCCCCTGCAGAGCACGTGTGGGATCAGCTAAAACGGCAGATGCCATCGTGTCACTCTGTACATGATTTAGAGTTTGCTGTTCAAGATTTGTGGGCCCATCTGCCTCAGGACAACATAAGGTGTCTAATTAACTCAATGCCGGACCGTGTGGCGGCATATATTGCAGCTGGGGGTGGTCCAACGCGTTATTGAAGTTGCCCGGTATTTGTGTCGTTGCACACCCTGTATTCGTTTAATTGTCTTGTTTTTGAGATCAAGTGAATCACTCATCTGTGTCATTACGTGTATTAAATTTCATTTCAATCCGGTGCTTTCTTCTTGGGTCGCTATTTTCAATGTTCCTGAGTGCATACTGTCTTCTTTTAAATATGGAGAATTCTAAGGATTAGGACCTGCTTTTGCACAGGGGCCTGAAAAATATTCTCTGGGCCTAAGAGAGAGTTAAGACATCCCTGTGTACATTGCTCTATAAAATCGTTCAATTGGCAAGGGCGGAATGAATGGCAACAAACTGCACAAAAGAGCGCACATTTTTTTTCTCGCTTCTCTTCAACAGTACATCCTGTCGGCGAACAATAAAGGTACGGTGCATGAAATAAATTTTTTTTTCCTGCAAAACTCTTAGTTAGCAATATTATTAGAGATGCAATTTCTCTCTCAAGTACTTAATTTTAACTATTCTCTATTGATATGAAATTGGGAATTAAAAATAAACGTGAAAATTTGTTTCAGTGCTGAATATAACTGGAAAATCAAATTGATATCGGTATTGCAATATTGGTTTTGTAATTGACATGTCGTGGATATTGAATCAATTTTAAACCATTATAAATATACTGACATTTAGTTAATTTAATATTTCGAAATTTCTACCATAGTGTGATTTGTCTAAAACAGGGGCACTCAACCTTTTTTTTTTCTGTTGGGCCGCATGCATATGTTAGTTATTTCACAAGGGCCGCAGCACGAGGATAAATGAGGATGGGGAGATTTTGACAAACATGGATGAAAATTGACCAAAGGGGATTGCGGGTTGTTACAGATATAAAGATGTTCCGTTCTACCGACTATATAAATAGTTGGCTAACATATCTCTTTTGTTAAATAAAGATTCTCTAAGAACAGGAAATCGACTTCCGAAGAGCAAAGTGGGGACGTCAAAGAATAAAATGGCATTTTTGAACTATTTGACCTACAGACTTGGAATTCGGCAAACATGTTTCTTTTTTTGAATGGTAATCTGCTAAGATCGAGTTTTGCGGAATTCAATTCTAGGGGGGAGAGGGTTCATGGGTAGAAAAGATAAATATATATTTCTGTTTCAGAAATGTCAATTTTCAAGTCCTGTCTTTTTAAAAACAAGTTGTGAACGCTACATAAATGTGTTTTTGAATACAACCCCCAATAAATTATATATTTTTAAAGAAACTAAAAAACACGCTTTTATAGAGAAACGAATTCTTAATATAAGAAAAAAATGATTAACGAGAAAATTAATGTCATTGGGATAAAAGCATGAGGTGCTCTACATTAATTGTTATAATTTCTTACTAGTTCTATTCCGAAGTGCGAAAATGTAGTACGAAACACCCCCGCGCTTTTGTCCCAAAAATGTCATAATTTTCTCGTTGATCATTTTATTCTTATATTAAGAATTTTTTTTTTTACTTTTTAGTTCGTTTCACTATAAAAGTGGTTGTTTTTTTTGTAGTTTTTTTAAAATTTTTTATTTTTAAGTTCAATCTACACTAAAAAAGCCTGTTTTATTTTTTTTTTAGTTTTTAAAACTATCATTTATTCTTTGTTGAATTTATCCTTGAGTTGGATATTTGGAACTGGAATTATGTAGCTGCTAGAATTAGTCTTGCTCTTCAATGGATATTAATTAACTGATCTGAAGGGTATTTTCTCTCCGTTTACGGAGCCACGGATGAGTCCCATATCGTTATATTTCAAAGATTCCGTCTCTATAGATACAGGTCTAACTAATAAAAGTATGTTAAGAAATATTAAATGACAATGGTATTATCACCTTTTATACGTATTGCCGTAATGTTAATTCGTATTATCACTTCTAAACGTATTGCTTTATAAAAATAAATATTTAGCAGTTAGTACAAATCTTTTTATTCACATGCACGAGCTTTTTTTCATTTCCATTTTCAGAAAAACTAGACTTATATTATGGTAAGAAATTGCTGACGCACCCTACCTACCCTTTCTCACATAAAGAACACTTTTTTTTGTTATTTTATTTATATTAACCACAAGCCTATTCGTGATTTTAGGATTGCACCTTAATCTTAGTCGCGCAATCAGGAATTAGTCGCCAAATCTGAAAATGGTTTATGCAATAAGTCGCCAAATCTATAAATCGTATTCCTAATTATCCTGGATCAGGACAATGAAACAAAATTATGAAATTATTATATTGTCATCGGTCCTTGACAAGTGTGCAAAATTTCGAATTAATCTGACCTTTTAAAGGGGATAAAAATTGAGTTCAAAGATTCCGTTACATGCAAGTGAAACTTATAAAAAGTGTGTTAAAAAAAGCTTAATGCTGCAACATAAATAAGTTAAAACTTTCATGGATTAAATAAATAGCGAAGTGGGGCGAGTAACGGTTAACTATAATTAGAACAAACACTGTTCAGAAAAAAAAAGGAGAAATTCGAATACTGATACTATTCCAGCTGATTTACAAGTGATATCTTCAGTAGGAATATATCCTGCATTTTTTGCCCCATCAGTTGACGTTTTCTCAGGACGCCCCCCCCTCCTTTCATTACTCTTTGGTAACTTTATGGTCATGAATTTGATTTGGAGGGGGAAAGGACTACTTAAACTATTAAATGTCTTCGAAAGGATAAAAAGTTTAAAAACATGACCATTTGTAGCACAAGGGATGCTTCCCCCCCTCACCCGCTTTTAACTAAAATTGTTACTGTATTATTATTTTGATAAAGGAAGGAAAGGGGCTGGAAAATAAGTATAAAACCCGATAAAAGATTTTCATTGATTTTTTAAATTTTTCATCTCTGCTCCTCAAAGCCACATTAAATGGTTAAAATAATCCTCCCTCCCTCAAACTGATAGCAGTAAAATAAACTAAACATTGATATGAGAAAATGATGGGTTCAGAAGGTCATTTTACATTAGCAGGAATGTTGAAAGGGCTGAGTTTTTAGCAAAACAATGAAATCAGAAATTATTTTTATACATCCCATCAAATACTGCCTTACATTAAGAGGACATGGTATCATTTACACAAAATTTTTTAATTTAAGGATTTTCAAAGGTTTTTTTTGGTTACCTCCTATGTGTGTATACTATGAGAAACAGATTTTGTGCTCAAAATTTCATAAAAAGTTAGCCTTTTAATTTTTTAAGGAAAAACAATCTGTGAAGTTTAAAATGCTACTCCTTCTACAAAAATTTACGTACACACATAAAATTTGATTTGCAAGTATGTCAAATTATGTATAACAAAAGTTGGTATGGGTTTTGCTATAATATGATTGTTATTCATGCAATACTTTTTATGACTTTTTTATTGAAAATTTCTTAAAAAATGTATAAATTCTGAATTCAATTACTTTTAAAAAAATAAGCACTGCTTTGATTCAAAAATGCATACCAACTATTGTTACACGCACTATTAGCAATAGGTAAAAAAATTTAAAGCATTATGCATAATAGGAAAAACACTTTAGCATTTTAAATGAATACAAACTAGTTATTTTATCTTTCTGAGATAAGTTTTGATTTGGCATAGAGATGTAAATAAAAACGAACGTAAAAGCTATCATAATCTTGTGTTTCTTAAGTTTAGAGCATTCAAATTTTATGAAGTTATAGAGAAGTATATAAAGAATAATTTAGTCTAAAAAAATTAGATATGATCTTTTGAACGATTTCTGTCAATTAAATCGTACTGTGTCCCCTTAACAAAAGCTTAGTGGTTAGGAATTGAAAACTGAACGTACAGGTCCTTCAAAGAAAAGTAGGTCAAAGTGATACACATCATAGTCTAAGCAAACAAGAGAGAAACAGATTAAGCAAATTATACTTTATTATTTACATAGATTTTATATTCATTTATATCACAGAGAATACATTTTCACTCATTATAGAATGAACATTATCACTAAAGTATCTTACCATGAAATCAAAATTCCTTTCACATCCAAACATAGAATCAGAAACCTCCAAATATAAACTATTACAGGGATAAATCTGTCTTGACTGTTACATAGGCTCCTTTTAGCCAACATAACGCTATATGAAGGGAAATACCTGAGCAGTCGATTCACAAAACTCATTTAGTTTTATACTTTTTATGTCATTTTAATGCAAACCAATATGGAAAGATAAAATTTTAAAATGTAACCAAGTGATTAAATACTATTCTAGAATTTAAAAAACATCCCAATATTATGAGCATTCATCAAATATTTTCCATCTTAACCGACATTCAAAGTTACAGGAAAAAAGCATCACAATCTTTGAAAATCCTGATCTGAAATTGTAATAAAAAAACACATGGGAAAAATTGCTAATTTGTAGACATTGGGAATATATCAGACTTTTAACACCAATAATCTTTTTAAATTGCAATGAAATTATTCATATTATTAATGATGGCCTATCTAAAATGCAGAAGAAAAATGTAAAAAAAAAATTTTAAGTTTCCTGTGACAAGTTTTATGCTAAGATAATTTATTCTCTCTCTCTCTCTCATTATATATTTCATTAATTTATAAATCCAATAATGATTTTTAGCCCACCTTAACTGCATCTAAGTGGAATCTCGTGAAAAATTTCGGTGTTCAATAACTTAAAAAAATAATAATGTCGGTTGTCTCAGGTATATTATGTACAACAAATTCAAAAGAACATTGCACAACAAGGAAAAGATATCAAATTTTATCATATTTGGAATAATATATATCTTTGTAAAGAAATATAACAATATATACACACAGATACACTAAATAAAACTTCACAGTATAATACAATGTTCTGTTATAATAAACAGACTTCCCAAATATATTAAATATATAACTAAAAACAATTTTATCATATACATAACAAAAACAACACTTTTATACATTAACAAAAAACTGTTAACAACATTGTCAAATAATGAATTTTCAATTGAAAATAAATAGTTGGCTACTAAGACACCAATGACAGTTCATCGAACATTAATATATGAAATGAGCAGTCAATTTTTTCTTCCCTTCTATATATCTATTAATAGAAGGAAAAATTCTCCTCTCAATAAAATATTGATTGAATAAAAAGAATTTGGAATAGCAATAGAAACAGTTGTAGTATTAAAAATTGGCACTTGTAGATAGTATACAAACTATTATACCATCCCGTTTCTTTCATTTTAACATGCACTTTCGCACATGCCAACATTAACATGCTTCTTTGAAATGAACAAAAATATATCAATGCATCTCTTTCAAGTCCTAGAGTTACATTTAATAATAGTTAACAAAAAGCAAAATTTTCAATCATATAATGCACAATAGAAATTAATATAATTTCTTCCTATATTTTTCTTTAAAATAGACAAACTTTCCCAAAAATATGCAAAATCCTTTCTTAATCACTTAATACAAGTTTTTTTTTAAGAAACATTTCATGTATTAGATAAACAAACAAGAATTAACTGACAAATTGAGACTGAATGTTAACTTAGTATCTTACTTCAACAGCAAAGTTTTAAAGTTTCAGTCATGGATTTAGGATACGAGAGAAAAAAATGTTACTTGTGAAATTGACTATGTATGAAAATCATGGAAATGAACAGCAAGAGAAGTTAAAATGTGACGAAAGAGAAATTTTAAAAATTATTAGATTTTTGTCAATAACACTGCTATAAAAATATAGAGAGCCCAAAATATTATATTTAATTATTAATGCATTCATTCAGTCCAGTTTTTACAAGTACAGGATTTTTTTATAAAACTCAATTCATTCACAATGCAGCTTGCTCAGTTGAAACTTTCTATTTGGCAAGAAATGTTCAGAGGCACACTTCCTGTGTCACAAAGGCACAAAAGGTATTCTGTGAATGCCACACATATTTACCACGAAGAAGTTTGGTTGATTTGTATAAACAGACAACAAAAATATTGAGATGAATATGCATATTATCTTATTGATATTACTTTCTGTACAAGATAATTGAGAATAGGGATAAATTATATTCAAAAATAGAAACCAGGATGAAAATGGCTCAATAAATGAAATATTAAACATACATAATTGGAGTTTTTTGATATAATAGGAGCAAAAACTAACTGAAATAGGAAGTTTTCCAAAAGATAAACAAAGGTGTACAACTTTAGGATATACATTATATAAATTTCAGATACACTTCAATAAAAACAAACAAAAAAAATCTTGTGGCTATTTAAAATATATGGAGTTATGCTGGGGTACTTAATGCTGAAAAATATATCATTAAGCATATAAATTTCCTTACTTAAAAAAATCAAAAATTTTAATAAAACTCACGATGAATCAAGAAAAGAAACTTTTATAACATAGAAGTATTAGGATTTGACATAGACCCATCATACAGGAGGAGTCTGTTCCTCTTCTGTGGACGAAGAACGAAGTTTTTGCATCTGGAAGCTTGACTTTCTGCTTGCCAACTGCTCAGTTCGTAGTGATAAATCTGCAGAAAAGTCATCATTTACCACTTCTCTATCAATTCCTTCCTGCTTTTCTTCAGGCTGTGTGCCATTTTCTTTCACACCATTCTCCGGCTGCATAGCTGGAATGTAAAAAATTGAATCATTCAAAACAACTGGACGTTTCTTTGATTTCTTCTCTTTAGTTTGGTTTCCATCCTTTGAATCTTTCTGTACCATTGTCAATTGGTCATGCATAGGTAACGAAGTAATCAAATTAGGGGAGCTGGAATGGTGAGATGTTTGTTTCAAAAGATTTACTTGAATTGAGTTGTTCGTAGAAACACTTCCATCTACTTCTTCGAGAGTTTTTCGATCCAGACCACGATCCAGAGAATCACAGCGAGCAGTAGAGGAGCCATCCTTATTCTCAACTGGAACTTCAAGGTTATCTGATGTTCCCCCACTAATGGGCATCATGGCCTCCAACTCTTTCCTTAATATATCTAGCTGGGAACTGCTTGTTTTAAAGAAATGGATGGGTGGCTGCAAATGATCAGACACTCCATTTTGTACCATCTGTAAGGAAGGTTTCAAGTCTTTATGCAAAACTCCAACATGTAAATCCCTGAAATGAAAAAGATACTAAAAATCAATCGAATATCATGTGAATTTTAATGTTGTATAATTTTTTTACAAACTATTCAAGTAAAAGAAAAAACTTATTTTGCATATACTTTTTCTTTACATCCAAAGTAACTGAAATATAATTATTAGAACTGACAGTTTATTTCGAATTTTTGCTTAAATATTGATTATCACTTGAAAGACAAAAGAGAAACTGAAATTAATGATTAAACTCAAACAATTATAATCGGCTCAATTCATGAAGTCACATGATAAAAACAAACGTGTTTTCCTTTGAATTCAAAACAAACATTAAACTAATTGTACTTGTTGTTCTATTTGTAAAACTCAGATTCAAATTTTATATTTGGGTACAGATGTTTAAATGCTAGGGGAAAAAATTTCTTCAAAATGATTTTTTAAATTTAAAAAAAAATCACATTTTATGTTTATACTTTTAAATAAAATACATTTTGTATACACATGTACTTTTTAAAAGAAAGTTTCTGCAAAGAGCAAAACTTGGCAAAACTGGAGCATGTGAACTGATTAGCTGGAAACACTAGATAGTTTTTATCATGTGACTGACATTGCATGAGTTTTTGAATTGATTGGCTAGAATCACGTGGCTTTCATTATCATGTGACTATAATGTCACATGAATTGAGTCCATTAACTACATTCCTTTCATTTTGTTTTTGAATCAATTTTCAAAAAGGGTTAGAGGGTGAAAGTTAGAACTTTTACAATAATAATATTACTGTGTAGCTGTAATAGCAAAGTGATCATGGTCTTGAGTTGTGGGTTCAAGTCCTAGCGCCACTGAAGATCAGCCATAGAGAGAGGCTGGTGCAAGTTCTATCTGCCGAGACTATATTGTTTTTCTAAACTTAGATTTTCCAAGACTAACAAATCCATTTTTATTATATAAGTTATTATCCCTATTTTTAACTTTAAATAATTCAGAAAATCCTTGGCTTATACATGAAAATATACAGTACTTCAAATTTTTACGAATAAAATTAAAACTTACGAGTTACTGAAAATAAAATGCCAACATTCAAGGAATTTCAATTTTACGTCTAGGCAAATATACATTGAAAATTCACTTTTACATAAAATAAAAATAAAGTTATAAAATAAAGTAAAAGCAACCATCAATTCATTAAAAAAAAAAACCCTTTTCAATATTTTATCAAATTTTTACATTTATTAATATTACATAAAACTAATCTAATTACTTTCATCAATCTAAGAATATACTCTGATAATATTTCAATGAAATTCTTTTGAAGCAGTAATAATTGAAAGTTATTACATAGATTTTCATATTTCTCTGTTCTTCACTCTAAAATAATTTTCCTAAGTAATTTCTCTAATAATTCCTAAATAATTTGATATTCTGCTCATTAGTTATACTTTGACTAGCTGCATGGCCTGGCAGTTGCACAGGCTTTCTCTACTTTTATAAATTTTCCCTTCCCTTCTCAAAATCAGCACTTCTAATACTCTTTTTCAAAATGACTTCCACCCCTCCTCTCCACCGCTTAGCCCAGCGTTGCTCAGGCTTTCTCTTTTCCTCATAACACAGCATTTCTGAGTGTGTGTTTCTAAGTGCACAAAGTGAGTGATTTCTAAAATTATGTCAAAAAGTTTCTCTTTTTCGAAATTTGTTCCATACCACTTATTTTTTATTTAAGATAGGTTTTTTCCCCTCTACAGCCCGAACACAGGGTTTTTTTAGCATAAAATTATTGTTTTATCTTCCCCTCCTTCTCACAGATAAGATATAGCTTCAAATTTTGATGTACGACTTATTAAAAAAAAATATTGTGTTAGAATTAAAAAATTATTAATGTGAAGCAACAAAAAGAAAACGATTCTGATGCTAAGAGTAAAACAAAAAATGTTCATCATTTTTTAACAATAGTTAGTTTCTAAGAATCTAAAATAATAAAATAGATTTCAGATTTTCATGAATCAATCAATCGTTACATATAGTTGGCTTAAAAATGTCTCCAAAATGTATTTTGATCCAAAATAATAGACGATGTACTTTGTAATTAACAAAGAATTCATTTAGTAATGAAATAATCCTCTTTTAAAAAAACATATTTATTAAAATCAAATTTCTATAAGTAATAAATAAAAGACAAATTTACAGATAGCTACTGAAACTACTGCTTTTTTCTGACATATAAATAACATAAATAATTATAAGTTAGAAAAAAAAACAGTATGGATATTTATAGTGTGTGTACTGAAGAAACATTAAAAAAAAAACGATCTGATAAAAACATTTTGATATTTTAATTTTAACCTTTTTCGTTCCACTGTGTTTAATAAATTATTTAAACACGTTTCTGATTTAAAAAACGTATGTTATACAAAACTAACATATTCATTATTTTAACAATTATTTTATGAATTATTACAATAATTCATATGTCTTATTTATAATGTATTGTATATAATTTTATAAAAGTTTTTGTAACTAATTTTTGTATAAAATATTATTTAATGTTTTTTATTCTTACAAAATTTACAAAAAGTATTATTTATTAATAATTATATTTATGAAGTATAATATAAATATATAATTACAGTAATTATTTTATTTTTTAAAATACAAAGTAATTTTCTAAAATATGATTTAATAATCAATAAACCTTTTTTAAATTCCTTTTTTATATGCAAAGTTTCATTGTTTTGTAAAAAACAGCATCATACAGAATTGTGACAAATTAAATATGAAAAGGGTTTTTTTTTCGGGCTTCATTTTTAAGTTAATGCCTTCAAACTTCATATATCTATTTCAAACAAGGGTAATTTTTAAACAAAAAATGTAACAAAAATAACTTTTAAATATTTCTAGCAAAAAAGGAAAAAAACGAAAAACACAATTTTTTTTTTAAAAAAACCGTAATTTTTAAGTAATTTTTTCAATCTTTGTACAGATTAAAAATCATGGTTTTTTAAAAAAAAGTTTGTGTTTTTCGTTTTCTTCCCTTTTTGAGAGAAATATTTAAGCATTATTTTTGTTACACTTTTTGTAAAAAATTACCATTGTTTGCAATCGTTATATGAAGTTTCAAGGCATTAACTTAAAAATGAAGCCCGAAAAAAATTTAAACTTTAACAAATAACGCAATGTGAAATTGAATATCTCTTTCTTTTCAGTTTCGAACTTAGAAACTACCATTTTATAAAGAGGCATCTTTGGCATCCACGCTATGGGTTCCTGCGGAGAAAAGCATTGAAATGACCTTTAAAATAAAGTAAGATATGTTCAATTTTGCATTGCGTTATTTGCTAAAGTTAAAAAAAAAATTTCAGGCTTCATTTTTAAGTTAAGGCTTTCAAACTTCATATATCGATTACAAACGATAATTTTTAAACAAAATCTTTAAAAAAAGTAATGCTTATATATATTTCTCCTAAAAAGGGGAAAAAAAACGAAAAACACTTTAAATCCGTAATTTTTAAGATATTTTATCAATCTTTGTACAGATTACGTATAATATCGTTCTACACACAGAAAAAGTTTCCTAAAATTATTTTTATAAATAAAATTATTAAGTATTTAAATAAAATTTAGAGTAATTTTTGAAAAATCGTAAAAAAAAAAACATTTTTTGACTTAAAATTTTTTAAATGACTGATTCTAAAAGAGAAAAGCATAAACTTTTTTAGTGTAAAATATTTTTTTCATTAGCGCAAAAGAAAATGCAAGCAGAACAATTTAGAATCCATACTCATAAAAACGTATCAATTTTGACTCATTTTAAAAAAATTGTAAAAAACAGAAAATATAATTATTTTCTAAAATAAATTATACCGTTTCGTGGCGAAATAAATTATCTTTCTGAATCTGTAACTATTTTTTGTCTGAGTCTCATGAAAAAAAATTAGATCGCGTTTTAAAAATGTCTGAAAAAAAAAAGTTTCGAATTTTTGAACTTATCCCCTGGCGGTGAAGAATGGTACTAATTATGCATTTTAAGGTTTTTAATTAATATCTTTTTAACTAATTGGAATATCGGAATATAAATGGTCAAAACGGATTCCTCGGATCATTCCCAAAATTTTCGTATCTTCGGCGAGTTTCTGCATCGTGCGGTTCGTGAGAAGATAGGGCATCATAGAGAGATTCCTAGATAAATACTTTTGTTTACCTACGACATTTAATAGTGTAGATACTACAGATCAGTGGTCTCCGATACCCTGGCCACAGACCAGTACCAGTGGATCATATGGTACCAGGCCACCTAAGAAACATTAAATTATTTCCATTTTATTTACTGTGGTGCATTTCTCTTGGATTTTGTAATTTTCATGGAAATCACTCAATATTCCCTGTTAAATCACTTTATATTCATTTTTTGGTGTAACTATTTTATTCTGAAAGTACATTTTAGATATAATTACAATTAAACTAAAATTATTAAATCAAAACAATCTAAAATGTAAACAATCAATGTCAGACAAATCAGACAATCAATGTAAACAATCCCTCAGCGAGTCATGGTTAAATTATCAAATGTTGACCGGTCCACGGTGATGAAAAGGTTGGGGAGCACTGCTATAGATAACACGATAGCTTTACAACACAAGTTTGACACAATTTTATTATTCAGTTAATTTTATATGCTGAAATAATTACCAAATTCTAGATATCTAACCTAAATAAGCCCTTAAGATTACTTAAAAGTGAAATTTTATGCTCTGTGTTTACCTATATATAAATCAATCATGAACTGATTGATTAAAATATTTTCATTTTTTAAAATATTTATTCCCAAAGAGCTCAATACCACACATTTAGTTTTCTTAAAAAAATAGGAGCCATAACTTTTAAAATTAAATCCTGAATTCTTATCAGCTTATTCAGAACACAGAAAAAATATTAACAAATACATTAATTTTTTATGCACTTAAGGGGAAAAAGATAAGTACTTACTTCACAGTTATAAACTTCTGTTCAATGAGGGAGTGGAGGTTAGGAAGAGTGGCACTCAAATCACGAGTTGATAAACGACAATGGATTCTGAGCTGGAAAGAAAACAATCCCAATTTGTTTTCTTATTTTCAGTACCAAGTTAATTTATTTAAGCTAATATACATATTATAATAAAACCTGTTTCAACTCACTTGTGCAATATTTTTATTCAGAAGGAAAACTCCATATTCAAAACATCGCCGCTCTTTATTTTTCACAAATAATTGAAATCTATATAAAGAAAAATAAAATATGTATTTTAAGCTAAACTCTTGTTATTCCAAAAACAATTTAAAAATTAAATACAGAAATTATTTTTTTAAAATTTAATTGCATCAATTAAGGAATAAATATTTTAAAAACACTTTTATATTTATTTTTGATGATAAATGTTAATTAATGAATGAATGAATCACAGGAGATCAAAATTATCGTAATTGAGTATGGTGTATAAAAGAAAAGATATCTATTTTTTAGCATATTGTTATTTTGAATTTGATCCCATCTATTCATTTTGATTGTAGTAATGCCAATTTACTGTACAGAAAATTTTAAACATGTTAACATATTTAAAACATTTTCAATAATTTTAGATCATACAAATTAATGAAGGGTCATACTTCAAAAAAAAATAATGGAACCTTTTGAAGCAGTTCAGAATACATTTGTGAATTTATGTTAATCACTGCAAAAGTTGCCTTTTTCTAGTGTTTTAGTTTAATCTGATTACCGTAAAACCCGGCATATAGTACACACCCATACTTTCAAGCTGTTCTTTTTAATTTTGGGGTACATTTGCCATATAACGTGCAACACCTTTTTAACAAAAGAACCAGAAGTGTGAGCATACAATGCTCGCATTTTTTAAGTCATTCATATGAGTTATTATCCCAGGATTTTGATAAAATACTATACTATTAAAATCAGAGCCCTTTAACTTCATTAGGTATGTTGTTTCTTTCAAATATGTAATATTCCGATCTATGTAGAATTTTAATATTTTTTATGCTCCTCTTTTTTTATTTTTGAAGCTATCATTTTTATACCCAGCGTATAACGTGCACCCGTAAATTTCGATCTTATTCTTTATGTTAAAAGTGCGTGTTATACACCAGATTTTACGGTAACTTCATTTCTTTGTTCTGTAATGGGTCAATCGCAAGCCTTTACTAATACTCTTGGGGAAATATATATATTTTTTAATGTAGTTCTGTTGAAAAATTTCTCCCGAAAGGCACGGTTTATGTAAATGAAGGCTTATATTTACACGTTAACTGAGCTGGAAGTTAGGTACAAGAGTGAGATAAGAAGCTAGAAAAGAGTGGTTAGAAGTTAGCAGAAAGTAGTTGAGGGTTAGTCGAGAGTTTCTCGATGATTAATTAATAAATAATTAAAAATTGCTAATTGACAATTTAGTCAAGAAGTTATAATTGAATAATAATAACCTGAGGTCGAATAGCTGAGAAAGGAATTATGGTATTTCAGACTGTAGATAACCAAAGAGTTCCAAGCGTAAATTAACTAGATTATTATCAACTATTAAGTATCCTTTCTACGCTGTAGTTGCTCCCATACTTAACAGAAGTGTGCATTTCCTACCCTGATTTGTTGAAATTAAGTTAAACAGTAATAAATTAGAATTATTCTGATTATGGCTGATCTTTCTTCCAAACTCCAAACACCAATAAATGGGACAGCCCGTTTATTACAATTCTAACTAGCATTTTAATTCTTTCACAAGATATCTAACATATTATGAAGCACAAATATACATTTTCTTATTTGTAGCCCTTTAAAATGACATTTTTAAAAAAAAAAATTCAAGAGGAGAAAACTTATAAATGCCAAATATAATTGGTCTAGTAACTAACATTGATTTTGTATCACAAGTTTTTCATAGTATGTTTCAATAATTTCAAGACAGAAACAAAAAGATACCAATAACAAATGCAACTAAAAAATTATAACATTCCCAGAATGTACAGAAAAATTCCTAGAATGTTTTTAAAAGTAAATAATTTCCAAGCAGTAAAGTATATGTTCCCCAATCCATTTTCGAACAATAAAAGGCAGCTAGAAATCTCAGTCTTATAATCCTATTCACCACAACTATCAATTTGGTTGAAATCAACCATTATTCCATTTTAAATATAATGTTTCAATTATTAAAGGAATTAAATAGAAGGATATAATTCAAATACTTTTATTTAAGAATAAGATAATCTTGCTTAGAATTCAATTTTGGGGCATTAGTTATGGGAGGGTGTAAAGCTCCTACATGCCAGTATTCAGTATGACTTTCAGCAACTCATTGATTCCATATTCACATGACAGTGGTTATATTTCGACCAGTGCAACAGGTGATATCACAGAACAATAATCCAACACTCCTGATAGGCAATAACCCTGCCTATTGATTGAGTTCCTACACTTGCTGGTAAGCATTTCTTATTATTTGAGGCATAACAATATTCTGAGCAAACTCCGACTTTACAAAATGCTTTCTGAATGAGAAATCCTCAACACAACTTTTATGCTTTGCTTCAGATGTCATTTTTTCCTCCTGCATCATCTTAATGCACTGAAATATTAACCATTTGCATATCCTAACCTGTTCTTCCTTTCATGTGTGATTTGGACATTCTCTCTCTCATCAGACCATTCCTTCCTGGTGTTGCAATTTTAATGGCCAGTAGTGTAGTTAAAATTTGATCCTTTGTGGGTTGGACTGAAATATGTTTTCCTAATTGCATTACAGTCCATTTTTTTTTTTGGAGTATCATCTCTCACTTTTATCTTTTGCCTTGAGGTAAGTTTAAAAAGTGAAAATTATTATACTTTAAATGTACACTTTTTTTACAGGAATGTTTTGCCTAAATTTTAAATTAGCATGGAAACACTCATATCATCAATACAATAAATCAAGCTTTCAAAAAGCTTTAAAAAAATAATTAGACCAAAAAAAAACACTTCATAATATAAAAAAATATTCAATATTACAAAAAAGCACTTCACCTAGATAAATAGCAAAATTAATATTCCTTCTAAAATTCTTTTCATGAAATTACCTTTTTTTAAGTATTGTTTTAATAACAATACAAATTAGTTTTATAGATAGATAACTTAAAAAACTGATACATACATCCAAATAAAATTACATTTCTAGTGACTGGATTTACTTATACAAAAATATTTATTATGTTTCCTTAAAAAAATATTAGGGAAAAAAAAGATGCATTACTCTCTTGTCTTATCTGGCAAAGAGCTTGATATATGGTCAATAATAGTAGAATTTGATCCAAAGTAATGTATAGGATATCTCAAAGGAACATTTAGGAACTGAGACAGCATAAGAACTATATGACATACATATCCTAATGCTACAGCGGACATCTGATCACCCTTTTCTGAAAAAACATACAGGTTATATATTTCATAAAACTATTTCAAGCAATGCGTAAATAACAAAGATGTGTCATATGCATTTACCTAAGAGATTTTCAGAATTAGGAAGATGTGCATTATGAATACTGAAGCCTTTGCCATCTGGTAACTAAAAAAACACAACTTGATATACATTTTTCCAAATTATAGGACTATAGTAAATCTAAAAAAAAACTTATATACAAGAAATAAGAAAAATGAATAACATTAAACACACCAAAAATTATTAACAGTATTAAAAAAAATACTTGGCAGCAAAATTACCAATACAGTACATTAAAAACATGTTAATATATTTTATAAACTTTAAGTAAGGTAGCAGTAAAACTTGATCATAAAAACTAATAGATTGCTATAAGTGTCTTAAAAAAAAGATGGCTAGTAATGACAGACTTCATAATTTTAAACCATTTTCCAGTGAGAAAGGTGAAACCCAAGCTGGCACTTCAACTTGAGGACATTGAACCTTAACAGATTTCATGTGCATCAGCCTCTCCATATAGCAAGCCTTTAGCAGCATTAACCCTCCAAGCGGTTAGCACGGAAAATTCCGTCATTGTAAAGATGCTTCGAAAATGCACTGCAAGGGTTTTTCTGCCTTCAAGTAACGTTTTCAAAAGCGGTCAAACCGTACTTTTCTGAAATCCTTTCCCCCTTTTAAAGGTTTAACATCTTGAAAGATAATTAGGGACGGTAGAAGCAACACAGCAGGACACTGATAGGAAGTTTTATGGCTCGCAGGGAACCCCGTGTTTTGACCCTGGAGCATACGTAAAAAATCGGGGGGAAATTTCTTTAGACCCCAGGAAGTGTTTGTTTGTTAGCTTGTATTTTAAAAGTTTTGAAAAGACCCAATGCATAAGTAAAATATGTTACAATTCCCTTTTGGTTTCATATTAATTTGAAACTGTAACAAGTTGGGGCGTGTCAGTGCAATCTGCTATTTTATATAGTTAGACAAATTATCTTTTTTTAAGTATATTCATTCGCTGCATTTTTCTTATTTTAATTAAAGCTTTCAGTTTTTGAAACATGATTATTTTATTATAAGATGCCAAAAAAAATTAATAAAACACCAAACTCTTTAAAATTTGAAGCCTTTTCAATTTTCCAACCACTAAAAATGAATTTAAACTTCATCAAATAATTTGAAACATTTTCTTACACTTTGATAAAAATAATAACAAAAAAAACTAATTAAGATTTATTAGTTTTTTTTTTAGATTTCAAAGCCCAAGTGTTCAGGGAAGTTTAAGTACAGTGCCTAGTTATATATTGTTAAAATACACCGAATTATATTTGAATTTTAAGTGCTTGAACTTCAGTTTACATCAAAGACAACATGAATGAAGATTTTCCCACATTTTTTTTATAACTTGAATGTTTGAATAAATGGTAATCAAAAATATACAGAAACATTTACATCAGACATTTATGCATATAAATAAACATAAAAATCAATTTTAAATTCGAGCTATTCAAAAACATTCGAATTATTCTTCAAAAATATCTATTTATGCAAAATACCTCAACATTTATCTTTTTTTAAAGGCTAACTGAATAAGTAATTAAAATCTGAATATTTTTTGAAATCTCGACCGTATAAAGCTAGAAATTTTATGTTAGAAATTCCGTTTGAAATTTCGAAAAAAAAAATGCATCACGCAGTTAAAAATTATTTACCATAAGTTTTAGCAATTGTTTGAGTATAATATAAATTTCAAATTTTATTATACAACTTCTTTGGTATTTTTTAATATATTTCGAAGATTTCATACAATTCAGTTGAAAACTGCATGCTAAGAGCAAAAAATATACTAAAAAAATTGATGAATATACAATTACAATAAATTCTTACATAGAAGCAAAACTGAGAAGCTAAAGCGTAGGAATGAAAAATTTTGAGTATATCTGAAGTAGTTTTCGAAATATTTATTTTAAAGTTCAGAAAATGTGTGTGCAGTATGTTATACTAAATATTAATTAAATGGTTAAAATAATATGTTAATAATAGTCATGTAATCGTTTGATGACACATCATATACTAATAAAAATTATAATGGTCATTGATACGAATGTCAAGAATTTTATGTAATTTTAAATTCAGACATTAAGATATTGATGTAGAAAATATAAAACGACCATCTAAAATACATGAAAAATGCAGTCTGCTATAAAATGATCTTGACAAACAAAATACGGCATTTTCACTTACTATGGCAGAGCCGGCTTAGTCAGGGGCGATCTGGAAAAACAGAGAGAGAACCGCGGTTTTGATGGATGCCGCTCTAGCTTTTAAAGTTCTCAGGAAAAAAATATACATATATAAATTACAAATGCAAAAATAAGTCTTGTAATTTTCCATACATTTTAATAGCAACGAATTGTGGAATTGGCTTCGAATACATTGTTGTGTTTGACAATATCTAAGGTAACCAACCCTACTTTAGATAGATTTGTACTACTTTTTCGTAACCGTATTCCTTTTAAAATTAATTCGTGCAGCCGAAATACACCTTTTGCACCCTTAAAAATTTATGTAAACTATAACGGTTAATTTTAAATTATGCAACTTGTGAAATGTTCATAATTAACCATTTCCGTCTAAAAGGTTTACATGAAAAAAAAAGTTTGGACTCCCTCATTTATTAGGGATTTATATAAGATTCTAACATTAAATTTTATTTTTCCCCGAATAGGGTCGAGTGGTAGTGTATCGTGCTTCCACACCACAGGTCTGGGGTTCTATTAACGGGCTGCGCAAGGTCGACTCTGCCTTTCATCCCCGCTACATTGGGTCGATAAATGAGTACCAAGCTTGCTTGAGGTCTTAAACACTGAAGGTCTCTCTTCAGACAGACCACCAAATCGGGACATCTGTTCATGCACCTCGGCGTCCAATGGTCATGTATATTAGGATGGGCACAGTAGTTCCTGGCCATCATGGATTGTTGTGCCACTGAGTTTGAGTCTTAAGTTTGAGGATTGCCTCACTTTGGGGATACCCCTTAGATAAACATGTATTTCCACTCATTTGCAATTAAACATTTTTCTTTCAATTACGTTTATTTCAGAAGGAAATTTGATTTTTCAAATGTATTTGCTTAATAACATGTATATTTGTGTATTATATTAAAATTTTGATCAATCCAAAGTTACGTGTTTTTTGCTCCTCTAAAAACTTTTAGGATTTTACAACTGATCTTACAGTCCATATACGTTTTATAGTAGTATATTTAAAAATGATAAAGACATTTTTACTACTGTGTGAGCTTTTATGCCTCGTTTATAAATATAAAAAATTGCATTCAGCTACAGTTTTTAAAATGTACTGAAATAAGTGGAGGAATAGGATACTTACATATTATGAATATTTTTGACTGCAGTAAGATATATTTATAGATATATATTTCAGTTTCTTTACAATTTGAATAGAAGTTGTAAGCCATTTTGCGAATAGTTTGATATTGAGTATAAACCCATAGGCTGTTTAATATTGTAAAGTGTTTTACTTTGATACCAGCACACATTAAAACAATGCTCATTTGCAGTTATATGATCAGCTTCAGTGATATTTAAATTTTCAAAAATAGTCTACATGTACGAAAACATTCTTTCCGAACTGCACACCACATCTTCCCTACAGCAGGCAATATTTGTGTATACTCAAAAAATTTAATACAGGATACATTTCCAAGTGTTAAAATTGTTTTTAAAATTCGGTATGGATACATTGTGGAACTGTCGGTTAACTTCACTGAACAAATATGTTTTAAGTGTACTGTTTTGAAAGACAAAATTAATTAGAGAGAACTTTTCTCAATAGAATTTGTAATGACTGAATTGTGTGAAAATGTAGTTATCAATGTGTGACATTTTTCCTTGTAATAAAAGAAACAGAAAGATAAGAAATTTAACTTGAGTAGAAAATGATTAGAAGTACTGTCATGCGCATTTGAAGTATATCCCTCATTAAAATTAAAAATTATTGACTGAATGTGTGTTAAGTCCATCACAAATGCCGATGTAGAAAAGGAATTTTTATTTAATACAAGAAGTTCGAAAAGGAGAACACTAGGAATGAAAATTTAGATTTTTTCTGAAAAATATTCAGTTAACATAAAAATATCATTTATATGATTTTAATTAAAATAAATTAAAAGTATTGAAATCCTTTTTTATGCTATTTTAAATTAAAAATGTAATTGAATAGAGAAAGATCGGTTTTATTTCATAAATATAATCATCGTATGTATATCACCGTATGCACCATTTATTGTCTTATTGTTTAAAAAATGAGATAGGGCCTTTGCTCTTTTTACCTCATTACTTTTTTAAAAAACAGGAAAGTGAGCGCGTTTTCTTACTCTCATATTCAAAAATGAATACAGGATGCTTTTTTCTGGTTCAAATCGCAATACCAAAAAATATATATATTTTTAATTTTTAAAAAATGACAGAAAAATAAATTTTGTTTGAAGAAAATATAATTATTTTTCAACTTCTAACATACTATTTATTTCATTTTTTCCCCTTTTTTTACCCTTCATTTTGTTTTAATTTTACTGTGACTGAACATATAGGAGAAAGAAACACCGAGTTCCACTACAGCTTTCATACAAGATTGCCCAAGGCAACTTAACAGCTAGCTGTAAACGATTGATCTCTTGGTTCTTACTTGACAAAGGAACCGAACTAGGTCATAAAATTGTCCCCGTTCGACCTCCCAAGTTTTAAAAGGGGGAAAGGAAAGAAGTCTGTTGCATTTTTAAAGTGAATGGCAAAATAAGAGTAAACGCTTTCGGAATAACTTTTCAGGAGGAAGCTAACCACTCAGAGGGTTAAGACTCACATTTATGACTTACCAGCCATGAAGTTAGGGATCATACAGGTTTAGTGATTAAAACTATTACTGCAACTTCAATTAAACAAAGAATACCTACTAGTATTCACAGAACAGTATTCTTGTTTGTGCAATCATGTAGATAATAATCAGGGGAAAAAAAGAAAAGAGCAAAGTTTCTCAAGAAAATTTTAACTCCTGACATACATCTTAGGTGTGAATTATAAGATAAAGTAGACCTGGAATTATTGTACTAACAATTAGGTTTTATAAAAGAATTATTTGCAAGATTAAATAATAGAAAAAGGTTGTGGGAGGGAAAGCATAGTAGACATCGGGTTCAAAATCAGCAATTGCTATAGGCTCTAAACAAGCAGGTCTGGAGGGAGAGAGAGAGAGAGAGAACAGGCTTGTTCTCTGTAGTCTAACAGTCTAATAATTTCTTCTGTAGTCGTGTATGGAAATAAAGGTAGAGAACCATACCCCCACCATTCAGGCTATAAGTTCATGAAATACTGTAACATAATGTTACATAAAGAAATAAATTACATAACATTCAGGGGGGACTAAATATACTGTAAAATATTTTTAAATGTTTAATATAATCCCTACATTATCTTATTATCAATTGATTCTTCAATCATGAAAAATAATTTAATGATTTGAATAGAAAAAAGAAATTATTTTTACAAGGCAAAAAAATCCTTTTAATTTATAAATAAAAATCAATAACCATTTAAGTAACTATTTAAAATTCAGTATACCTCACTTAATGTGATGATTACAATTTACCTTCTAAACTATAATCTTAAAATACATATTTATATCAAAAATAATAAGATCTGAATAACTCACTTCAATTATTGGATAAATACTGCACAATTCTGTTATTAATTCTTTTCTACGATAATTTAGCTGTGCTTCCATTTTCAGAAGAGCCTCTCTGTATTCATTATGAAGTTTGGACATCTCACAACACATTTCTACTAACTTTTTTTGTTCAGCAATTTTCCTGTTAATTTCAGTCCCTGAAGAGAGAAAATAATACATGCTTTTTCTAAAAGAATGCATTAAAATTTGATTTAATTAACAGAGAAAAAACCATTTATTTAAGTTGCTAAATTGTTCACTTCCAAACATGTAATAATCTTTTATTAAAGTTTTTAAGCTTCTTATTTATCATAAAAAGCTAAGCAAAATTATACAAATAACATATTTGTGATACATAAAAAACTGGAAATTTAGCAGACATATAGGTTTGATATTTTCTAAATGAAAAAGTCTAATAGAGCGAACATATCTCAAATCGCCTCCAAATTGGAACGGTGGAGAGGTAAAACAATATTATAAACAAAGGAAATGTTTTTTTAAAAGTATTTTTCAAGCAAGAGTAGGATAATGGTAAAAACTATCTTGTGAAAAATCCTATGATAAAATTTCAATTTACCATTTTGATTGAAATGGTTTTAGCATTCTTTAAAATTCAGAAATCTAACAGTATCCAGATCCTAACTAGACCACCACATTCGAACAGAATAAGGAGAATAGTCAATTTAATACTTAATTTTCAAATAGCACTCAAAGATTTGATCCACTGTTTAGGTGCACAATGCAATATTAAGATAATGATGTTTGGACATTTTTAAGCATTTACTAGTTACGAAAATTTTTAGTAAAATTAATGCAATGGTACTAATGAAGACATAGAAATATAAGTAATTTTTTTAAGTAAACTTTTACATGAAATACATTTATCAGAATAAAGTTTGGGGAAGCTATATTTCTCTCATTCTAAAAACTATCTAAAAAGATGAATAAGTCTGATTCCTAAAAATTAAAACAATTCATAGCTCACGTATTCAAGTTATCAGTCCTTGTTTTCAGGTTTTTTAAAACATTTATTATGACGACACACAAACAACACCCAACGATTTAATGGGTTTTGATATCGGCCAAAGTTGGTTATAGACTGACTCAATCCCCCCATCGGTTAGGGAAGGTTCATACATATTTCCCTTTAGGAATTACTCAGAAGCATTGATATTATTATAGTTCCCAAAAGACAATCAAAATTCCTTTATGACATTCTCAATACACAAATGGGCAGTTTTAAACATGGTCGCATAGTCAGCGTAACATAGCTGACAAGTCATGGGGAGTAATAAATCAAATCATTTGCATTATACAAACAACTGTACTAAAGTGCTGCAAGCAATGATTACTGTAAGAGGCTTAATGGCAGAATGATAGTTAAAGATGTTCAAGATGCCCAAAAACAAAGCAAGATCAACTGATTGCATCATTGAGGCCTGGACCTGTACCAAGAGTAACATTGTTTACTAATGCATTAAAGGCACTTAACATTGCTTGATATATTTTACACCATCTTACTGTCCTCGGCTATGCCCCAAGTACGCTCACAGTAGCCTTTCAAACCACATTGGCAGTCATTTAGAGTGGTGGCATAGTCTATCAGATATGTATGTAGAAGGGCTGACAGTCCCAGTCAACTTTTTTTTTTACACAGTGATATATACAATCTACTTCTATAGACATTACAGTGTGATTGTGTGTAATCTATCTCTTATGATAGTAGCTGTGTGAGGTCATTTTTTCAACAAAATAATATCAAGCTCAGACAGCTAATACTTTAGGAGGGCTTTAAGCTATTGATATTCTTCTTTAAATATACAGTTTGATTCTCTTCCCTGCCTCCCCCAGTGTATAATTAAAAATATTCAATTACATTAATACAATAAAAATACTAGTCAACTGACATCAAAAATAAGAACTTGTTCTTAAAACTGAATTTGAAATGGTATTGCCTGTTAAAAATTTATTTACAAGAAATCTTCAATTGTAGTTAAATAATAGTTTAGGTATGATTTAAACATAACCTCCCTATTCTAATGAATGTTCAACACTCCATTCCTATATCAATTCTTGAATTTATTAGTTAATGACATTAACTAATAAATTCAATAATTGTAGAGACATGCATACATACAAAACTTCTTACATATTGCTTTTTAAAACTATTTCAAGGGGAGGAAAAAGGGATTAAACCTATTACAAAACCATCTCATAAAATTCAAAATCATTCATCCAAACCCATAGCAGTACAAATGTTAAAAAATACAAATAAAAATAAATTACACATAATATGTAGGAGTTTAATTTGAAACCTATTTTCAATAAAATTCCATATGAGGAAATAAAACTTTTTATGAATAATGCATTTGAAATTAAATCAAAGAATAAAATTTTTCTTCAATAGCATTTTATGACTTAAAAGAAAATTATATTTACTTTTTCTAGTTAGTTCATCCTTATACTCTTCCAATTCTGCTTCAAGGGAACTTGAGTTCTTATGCTGAAACTGGAGCTCTGTATTCAAAACAGATATTTTGATTCTCAACAATTCCAATTCAGCCTGGGTTGCATGCAATTCTTGACTGCTTTGTAGTTTATCACTGATGCTGTTTTTTAACCTTTGAACAGATGCCTCAGTTTGTTTGATGGCTCTATCAACAGTCTTTATCCTGGAAAGTATTATATTTTCTTTAACACATTTAATGAAGATATTAAATAACAATGCTTAAACAATTTTTTTTAATATTTTAAGTGGATCAAAATTTCATTCAAAGAATATATTGCTAAAAATATACACATCTTACAACATTAAGACTAATGAAATCTATCCAATTGTTCAAATAGTCTACTCAATAAAGGAGGGATAGAGTTAAATTTGCATCACACGATAAAACTGCACAAGGACTATTGGTGACAGATCTTGTAATTTTGAACCATGGTCAAGTGAAGAGGATAACACCTGAGATGGCACCCCCTCCCCTAACTTACACACCACACCAATGCGAGAAGGTTCAAGCATTGACATATTTAATGTGCATCAGCTCTCTCTGCATGGCGGGTTTTCAGAAGCACTTGGCTCGAACTCATGACACACTGGACACAAGTTTGTGACCATGACCAATAGGCTACTGCAGCCTCAATAAAGGAGGGAGGGACTATTTAATGCCTTACTATGTATGCAGCAGGTTCTCAATGCATTTTCAACTTAACTATTAGGAAAATCTATTATATGGATTGTTTGATTGATTTGAAGTTTTTTCTCAGGGGTCATCAAGCTTTTAGCTGTGTTACGCCAAACCAGTCTACTAATAGGATTCAATGTGCCACACAGTAGGATATTTTCAAAACAATTCCATTCCCATGATAATGCTTGCAGAGTTAGAGAATAGAGGTCAATAATATAGATTTGCACTTTTTTTTTTTTTGTATACTAATTTTGTCTCATGTAAACATGTTTCTTAACATCAAAATAAAAAGCACAAAATATGGCTATTTCTTCAAAAAAAATTAAAATTGTACACATATTATGTATTTTTTTACATATTTATTAAAATAAGAAATAGACAACATTATATATAAGTATTTCCCTTCATTATAGTTAAAGAAATAAATAGAAATTTAATGCAAATCTAGTACTCACACCACTCTACTTTCATAAAACAAAATCAGGGATATAATGTGTGACTTTCAATTTGACAAAATTTTCAGCATTCAGTTGCTAACAATTTCTTTGCAGAGACAAAATATTTTTCATGAGGAAATAATTGTTCCCATAGATATGAAGAACCAAAAGTGGAAAGTAGAGTACATGCAATTTTTTCTCTTCAAACAATTAAATCTCTCCAACAATGGCATTCAATAATTTGCAAAATAGCAGTAAATTTATCTTTAGAGTTGCTTTTCGGATTTTTTGTAATTCCGTAAAGCTTTATAATTCTGAAGATGTTCAGCAAATAAGGTCCATTACAAATTTATTAAATTCCATCTACTCAAAAACTGACAATTTGGTACAGTGCAATGTTACTGAAAATAGTACTGCTTGTCAGAGGTAGCTGACCCATGTTTTATACATTTAAAAATAGAAACAAAAGGCCACATTTTAGAATAATTTTTTCCCTTGTCCTAGATAAGTTATTTATTTCTCTGCATTGTATTAAAATCTCTGAAACAAAATCATGCAGTTGTATACTACAGGAAATTTTTTAAAAAATCTTTTCTTTCTGGCACAAGATAAATTATTATAGCCAGAAAACTTAACAGCAATTGAAATACATAAATTACATTTACCTGGATAAAGTATTTAAAGTATAAGATGTACGCAAACCTGATGCATCAGCATCCAATGTTTCTTTAACACTTGTGTCATTAGCATTTCCAGTAGTATACTAGGAAAGAAGAATAACAGAATAATCATTAATTTACAAAAAATAAAGTAAAAATAAATTCACACCTTAATATTAAAGATAAAATTAAAAATTAATACAAAATAAACAGTTGTACAAAATTACAATCTTAGAGCTCACTTGATAGCTATCATTACATCCATAGTATCCCTCTGACATTCCAAAAATCAATGTGTTAGGTTTAAAATTCTTCCCTTCTTTAGGAATCTGAAAAATAATGAATGAAAATCAATGGCAATATATGTTGAAAAACCTTTATGGATTCTAAAATGATATTGTTTTCAATATCATAAATACAAAAAATAAATTAACAAAAAAAGTACCATATACAATCAGTGGCGTGATGGAGAATGTTAGCCCCCCCCAGTAAAGTCAGGATTTGCGCCCCAAGCAAGATCTCACAAAGACAAGTACATACATGGTGTCAATCTGACTTTGGGCCCCCCTAGAGTCCTGCAGCCCCCCCTGCAATGCGAGGGTGCACATCACGCCACTGTATACAATATGTAAGATAAAATAAATATATAAATAAATATAATAAATTCAATAAAATAAATATATTTTTGAGGCAAATTAAAATTTGATACATTTCATGTATACTGCTTATTTTATACACAGATATTTTATATTATACATAAAAAGGTCCCCCTCGATATAATGACTTAAGGAAAGCTTAATATCCAATTGTAGTCCATTTTGTTTTCAAATTGCATGTTGAAAGATAAAAACTAACAAGTTGGAATTGTAGCTATTTTTTAAAATGTATTTATAGGCAGAAAATGTCAAAAATACTCCACAATACTGAATTAATATTTAAAAAATGTAAATAAAAGAAATAATTCAAATAACAACAACAAAACATTTTAAAGCAACGTTTTTTAATCTTAAGCGAGTAAAAAAGCCAGCAAAAATAACGGAAGCAAATAACATTTTCAAAGCAAACAGTAACGGAAATAATAGTATTTTAAAAGACCAATCTGACTTTCTCTGCACACACAAGTGCAGATTAGTTCTTATAAAATATTACCTTTTTAATGTATTAATTTTATTAGTCGAATTCTGACAAAATACTCTTATTTGGATGTCAATCCTATTTCCAATCCACAACAATGTGCCTGATTGACTAAAAATTAGATGTTTTAATGGTGGCACAAAACTGCAATTGGAAATGAATTTTTAATCTCCCCCTCCTCATTTAATATGAAAAATTTGATTTAAATAAAACTTCAAAATCTAATTTATGACTTTACCAAACATTATCTTATAAAAATTGTACATGCAATGCAAAAATGATTTTTAGATACTATCCACATTAATTCATCAGCCCAATTTGTTCCCTTTTTATTAACAGTGATAAAAATTTTGTATATAATTCCTATAAGAATTGAAGAAGTTATTGAAAAAAGTGAGAATTACTTCCCAATAGCTTCACATAAATAATCCAATACCGATTGACTATTTATAAATGTCACTTTGAAGATGCATGAGAGCATCTACTCACGATTTAGAAACAGACATCATAATTTTGAATCATGATAAAGTTGCAAAACTGAAACAAGCAGGCACCTCCACTTTCCAATCTTCCATACTGCACCAACATCAGGACTTTGTGTCATGAGAAATTTACTATACATCACCTCACCTATAAAAATTATTGGTCTTCAGTGGCACCAAGACTCAAGCTCACAACTCGACAGAAACAACATCGGCCCCGAGTTTGGGACCATGACCACTCTCGGCTATGGTAGCCTTAATGAAATCTAACAGAGGGCAAGAAACACTCAAAACATAACTCTCAGAAAATAAAAAACAAATTCATTAGGATTATGAGAAAAATAAGGACACACAGCAATGTGGTCAATTTCAGTTTATTTTTTTCTATATAGCACAGTTCAATTCCATTCTGTTAAAAATAACTTAGCCTTACCTGCTCTCCAACATACACCAGTCCTGCAAAGAATACCACCCATTCCAAAAGAAGTTTATTCTCCTCTTTAAAATCCCATACTCTAACAATAACATCTAATGAAAAAAGTAAAGGATACATCTTTTGATAGTCAAAAATTATTTAATAATGCAAAATAAATTAAAGAATGTCATTTGATGAAGATATATAGTGATTGAGAAGAAATTAAGCGAAAAGAACACCAAAATAAGAATAAATCTTTTGAAAATACAAAAATTTATCTACTTATTTAATCCTTCCAGAATACACACAAGAATTTAGTTGAAAACTAAAATTTTAACTTTAAACATGGATTAAAAAAAAAGTGCACCAATATCAAAACAGTAAAAGTTCATATTATTGTCATTCAAAATTAGAATGATTAATTTCAAAGGAACTTTTTAATCTTTAGTGCTATAAATGAATCCATGAAAAAATTGAGAGTATTAGTGCATTATAACAACAATGGTAGGGTTCAGTGATTTTTATTTTATGCTACAAAGGAGAATAATGATTTACAGAGCAAAAATTTAATTTATAACAAGCATATCTGTTTGAACAGATATAAATTCAATTACTTCTTCATTTTCAAGAACTTTAAGCAATATTTTGTACTTTTTTTTTCCCCGATGGAATTTTTATCACAAAAGATACAAAAATTCATTCAAATAAAATGCTTCTTTTGGTTTTCTTAACCTGGTGTTCATATAAATTCATTGCACTTTTCATTCAAGATAAGTAATATCTATAATTTATAATCGACTATTTTACTCCCTCTTTTTCGGAGAGTTGAGTATTGACACTAACTCCAAAATTGCAATATTAAACATTAGTCATCAGTTCTGTACAAAAAAACCCCACCTTTTTATTAATAAATCAGTCAGATTAAATAATACACCCTATTTTTTACAAATATTTTTTTCAAATATTGATGAAAACAATGCTATCATTTACTAGAAATGTGTCTAGTGCCAATGAAAAATGGCCAGCTTTGGCAGCTTGGGATAACTGACAGCTACATGTACAGAAGTATTGACCCATTCCATTAATATTCATACTGATTTCTTCTTTGCTCTGGCATTTCAATAATACAGTAAAAGGATACATGGTGATGCAGTATCAACATATTCAGGAAAATTGCTGCTTTCAAAATCTTTCCACGATGGATTCTAAAATATAAGGAAGATAAATTTTAATTTGCACTATAAATAAAAAATATATTTCAAAAATGAGAACAGAAATTTTTGTAACAACTCACCAAAGCATCAGATATAACTTCACTGGTATAGAATGCTAAAATAAAATGAAAACAAAAATTATTTATAGTTACAAAATATTTTTTTAATCAACTAAAAAATCATTTCTTTCATAGAAAGAATTTGTAGAAGAAAGTATAGTTGCTGCTTTAAAATTACATTACTATTCCAAAATGAAATTATATTTGAAATTTACTTTACAGGATTTAAACACAATTTTGATAAAATTCAATTTTACCTAGATGTTTCTGATTAATAAATTATAGTATTCCAAAAAGATGACACAAGCAAATACTTCATCAAAAATATATTTACCTGAGAACTTTCAAAATAAAAAATTTCCTTTCATTTTAAAACACAAATGAGATTTCAGCATTCTCAAGTACCATTTAGATGAATAATGAAGATGTGTAGGTCAATAAATATGGATTTAGTTCAATAAATCGATATGCACATTTGCAGAGGGGAAATAAAAGTTCAATAAAAGGAACCCTTTTCCAAGGAAAATCATTTAAGTTATTTGGAAAACTATTTACAAAAGTTACATTCATTTATTTTAATTTAAAACTAAAATAAAGTCTAATGTGACTGATCTAATTACAGAATGTGTAAAAAATGCAGACTTAATTTTTTCAAAAAAATATGAAAAAGACTTAAAAAGTTATGTTGACAAAATGAATCACAAAATTCTTATCTCTTTTTAGAAACAAAAGCAATTCAAACACTTGTTTGAAATAAATATTGTTAAAAGTATTTATATATATTTATAAAAATCAAGATAGGGAATTATGCAGAATTTTAGCAATCTTTTACACATGAAGCAGAAATTTTATGTTTACTACAGCTTAGTTACAAATATGTTACAACAGAACAGCTTATCTATTTTAATAATCAATTTTTATCTTATCAAGAAAGAATAATGCAAAAAAATTTGTCATTCACAAATATATTTTTCAAGCTTACAAACTTGTAACAGCTTTGTTCTTCCAATATTTTTTATAATCAAATAACAATCATAACTTAATTTATGTGCAATTATTCCTCAGATAAAATTTTAAAACTTTCACAAAGAAGTATCAAAAAGTAAGATGACTTTTTTTTCTGAGAATTTTAAACATACTGTAAACCCTCATGCTCTCACCCCAGTCAGCTCTATTTAAAAAAAAATCCATAGTTAATAAGAATGAATAAAATAATATTTTCCAATCTAATATATACATTATACAAATGTACTGAATTCTCACCTGTGGAGTTATTTATCACTTTGCTTTGTCCTACTTCAAAAAGTGTCCTTTTTATTGTAAAAAGTGTTTAGCTGTGTATCTTAATTCATTTTAAAAGTTTTTTGGTTTAATCAAAATGACTTGGAACACTAATTAATCAGGAATTATGTGTGGCTCTAATATAAAGTGAAAAAAACTTGTATCTTACTTTTCCAGACAATTGTTTAGTTTATTGAAGTAGTTATTATGCTGGTAGATCCACAAATTAAAGTCTTTGAAGTAAAATGATGGGTACTGATGACAAAGTCAATATTTAACAGCTTTCTGATATCCTCATCCAAGAAAAACATTGGCCTTCAATTTTTTTTACAGCTCGAAGAATAAACAGAAGGGACCAAATCAAGAACTACTAGAAGGATATGACATATTTCCCAGTGACAAGGATCTAAAAGGTTTTATGCTTTGTTATCAGAGCCTTATGTGACCTTGGATTATCCTAGAATACCAGAAGTACCAGGACAGTAAAATAGGTCTTCTGGGTGAGTGAATATTAACGTCACACTGTTCAGCAACACAAGGGTCTTTGGCGACGGACCACGTAATTTTGAACCATGGTCAAGTGACGTGGACGACACCTGAGCTGGCACTCCCCTCTCCTAACTACCACACCACACCAATGGGAGGACATTTCAGCTCTCCACAGATTTAGCGTGCATCGGTGTGCTACACGGCGGGTCTTTAGTGGTTCTGGGCTCAAACTCATGACAAAGCCAGCCACGATATGATACCTATACCACTTGGCTACTGTGGCCACTAGGTCTTCTGGAACAAACAGTCTTAAGTTTTCTCAGGATGGACTGATAGGAACTAGTTTGATATCGGGGGTAATGGCGCTATGCAGCACTACTTGTTGCTGGAATGGAATCCAATATGGTGGCCTAGCGGTAATTTAATGATACACAATAATTTTAAAAAATTGTTTTGAAATATATTGAAAAGTATTTCAAATGAAGGATATAGGAAGAGATTGGGAATAACCTAAATCAATCAATAAATAATGAATATCAATATTATGGAATATGAGAATAACCTAAATCAATCAATAAATAATGAATATCAATATTATGTAATAAAAAGTAACATGTACTAATAATAGTACCATAAGCAGCATATAATGATCTTAGAATATTATTTTATCGTAATTATATATAATATTCATATAGTACAACTTAATAACAGTTATTAGAAATAATAATCATATAATATGATTTAACAGTAATTATAAAAAAGAATAATCAGTGTATTATAAAAGAATAAAAATAATGCATAAGATTACTCATATTACATAATTATAAATAACAGCATAATTATAAATAAACATAAGAATAGCTATAAATAAACAACAAAAAGTTTTAAATAAATGAAATAATTATAAATAAATAACAATTACAAAAAATAACAAAATATATAATATTTATAAATAAATATAAAAAGAAACAATTATAAATAACGAATATTGTACAATTATTACACATAGTAATAATTGCATTTTTGTATTACATTATGAATAAAATAATTACATAATATGTTAAAAATAATTAAGAATATCAATTACAAAGTACTGAAAGCTTGCAAGCTGCTTGCAAGTTCCTTCAACGAATTGCATTGAACAAAGAACATAAAAAAAGAAGCATTTTTAAAACAAAAAATAAACGATTTACAGCAATAATTAAAAGCACAACACTTATTCTTTTAAGAAAAAAATATTCTAGTACTCACTCCTTTTAGAAATATCCATATTCGAAAATAGCACAAAATGAAACAGAAGACGCAAGCAATAGAACAATTATACTGAAAATGGTTAAATTTTTAAAGAAATCAATTGAAATCATCTGAAATTAATAGGGTTACCGCGGAAAAAAACCAATAAAGTTATTTCTAATATACGTTATCCCCATGGCAACCACATAGACAGACGATAAAAATATTAAGGTAACCATATTGTAATGTTATCGCCCACCTTGGCGAACATAAACAACAACTTGGCGCTATTACCCCCGATATCAAACTAGTACCAACTGATAAAAAGCTTTACTAATTGATGACTACAAGGAACATATTCCACTAAGAGCACTTCATGCATGTTCCCAAATGGTTGCCATAACCTTGTCAATGTTTTACCTTTTTTTAGCAAAAGGAAAACAAGGATGCTTTCAAGTAATCAATTTATTTGCAGGACAATACATTAACAGTAACGATTTTGGACATAAAATTCGCACCATACTAAACATTACATTTAAGATTAAATAAAGTTGTCTTGAACAATTTCTTACACTCTTCTTCTGCAATTTCTATTGCCAAAAAAAAATTAAACCTTAAACATTCTGATCCACTGGCACATATATAATGCTCAGGGATGAGAGTAACAGAGCTATATCACATATATGAGATGGCTGAGAACTGGGTGCTTTTTTTGCTGACATGTTTTCATGATGGACAGCATGAAGGGGTTAAAACTACCCTTCAATTGTTTTTCATTCTAGGACAATTTTCTTAATCTATTTGAAATTTTAAACGGATAACAGATGCTTACATATATATCATTCTAGAGTGAATAAATAATGTAGGACCTTTAACTACTATGAGACTATCAATATTCATTGAAAATGTTATAAGCAATGCATTTAATGGAATGAAATAAGAAACCTTGCCTACTGATACTTATGTAATTAAACCTCATTAAAAATTATATCACAACATACAATTTAATTCATCAGAGCTTGATTTGATACAACATACAAAGATAAGAATAATACAGATTAGAAATAAATAAAAACAAATGTATGCATACAAAAAGAAACAACAAATTGCAAGAATAAACTATGGGAGATGTTTACGAAAATAAATATCCACATGCACAAGTAAAAAAGACTTTCTATTACAAGAATATTTTAATGAATTACAAACAAAATAAAATATTGAATAAATGATTACCTGGTGAATCTAGTTTAGTGTGCAAGGTGAAGGTAACATTTAATTCTTTGCTAGTTTCCTTATTATGAGCTGTTATATTCCTTGCTGATATGCTTCTCAAATGTCTCAGCCGTCGCTTTATGAAAAAGAATAATTCTTAAGAAATTGATCAATTCTGAAGTTCGAATTTTCCTTAATTTTATTTTAATAAAAAATAACAATTCTAAAATATTTTTTTAAAAAAAATTGTAATAATTAAAAAGAAATTTACAAAAAAAAAAAGAAAAGAAAATTATACGCATGAAAATGTCCATAGTCAAAATATACATCATATTTCAGTGACCAGGTTAAAAAGTAATTTCTTTTTAACATTTGATTTTTAAGAATTAAGGTCCAATTACAAGAGTTTACAAATTTAAGTAAAACAATATTTGCTCTAATATTTTCTCTTAGTTACAGATTTTACATACAATTTTAAAATTAAATGATATTAGGTGTACAACTTTGCTTCCGCCGTTTTGCAATAGATGGCCGTAGCAGTAAGTGGTAGTCGAAATAAATAGATCATAGATGTCATACAATAAGCTTAGGTATTTGTAAACATAACACCATCAAAATATTAGTCGATTTGTGTCTGCATCATAAAGTTATTCTCGATTAAACATGTCAGCTTATGAGCCAAATTCTTGTCATGTGCGGGAGGTTTTAATTTTCTGAAGAAATGATACATGAAGATGAAGAAATCTGCGGCTGAGGCTCATCGAATGCTCTCAAATACCTATGGTGAGGCCGCTATTAGTGAAAGAACATGCCGAGAGTGATTTCAACGCTTCAAGAACGGTGATTTTGCCATCGAAGACCAGCATGGAATTTGGTGGGACCAGCCCGGCGTAGAGTATTATGAGTCGTTAAAACTGACTGAAACAATCACAGGCGATCGTTATCGAACACAATTATTGAATCATAAATGTATAATCAGTTTTTTACAATAAAGCCTCGAATTTCGGAAAAAAATGGTAGAAGCAAAGTTGTACACCTAATATTCAAGAAATAGTATATTACATAAAATACATTGAAAATTTGGGAGTAAGTTTAAGAAAAGGAAACATACTTGTTGTGTCACAAGAGGAATATGCCGACGACGTATCCTAGTATCTAAATGATACTCAGACACTGCCATTGTTCAGAAACAGAATTATCGCTCACATTAAAAATCCACAATTTTCCAGAACCTAAAATTTCAAATTATTTATGATAAAAATTCTATTTTAATTTTTAAATATCTATTATTTTAAATTCTTAATTAAAAATATAAATAGTTGAATTTATCTCAATTTTTAAGAATTTATAAAAATAAAAATCTATTCTTATACATTAAATGTAGCTAATACAGAAATGTTTCAAAAATGGAGAAAGCATGAATATTAACAAAAATAGGTGAAGTTGAAGAATTTGATAAGTCTCAAACTTGGCAATTTGGTTCAATATTATTTCCTCCACACACATATTTTTGATAACTATGAGAAAGTAAATCTAAGATACTTTTAAAATAAATAAGAATGGATTTTAAAATAAATAAATATAAAACTTAATTTGGTGTTTTTTTTTTTATATTCTTTAGTGCCAAAAACAGAACGCCTGATAGTTTTTTCAATTTACTTTTTTATTGAGTGTTCTTTTGATTGTTTTGAAGGATAAGACTGAAAAATATGATTCATGGTGGGTTTTTTTAAAGAATTAGAGAAAATAAACCAAAATGCCTGCAATAGAATATGATGACAGTTTAAATTTCAAATTTTGTTTAACAAAAAAGATATGCATTTTCTTCATATGAGAATTTATAAGTGGGATAAATGAACATTGCAACAGGTATTTTGAAAAGCATAGTTGGGAATGATGAAAACAGAGAGTCAAGTATTAAACAAATTTTGAAAATGAGGAATGAGATTATCAGACCAATCACAATTTTAACTTAAAATCAATCTGATTCTTAGACTGCAGAGTTGAAATACTAAAAAATGCATTACAACATTATAACAAGAAAAATTAACAAGCTTGATTCTTTGATGTTAAAAAGTTTATCAGAAGAATTAAAGGTATTTGCATATTATCCCAACATTATATGAAATGAAGCACCTGGTTGCTAATTCAACGACACATAGGAAATCGGGCCTGCCAACTTGGCAAGTTATTAATAGAATTTTTGATTGTTGCAATAATACATAAGTACGGAATTAAAATACTATTCAGTTTTACAATACAAATTACTTGTTTTTAGATAAAAAAAATACTAATAAAAAAAACTACTTTAAAAAAAGATTTCTAAAAAGCAAATTCTTTTTTTTTAGTCATAATTCTTATTTAGTAACATTTAAATTTATAATTTGAATCAATTAAGTCATATAATCCATATTTAATAAAAATCAATTTATACTTGCAAAAAGTATCAATTTTAAAAATCACTGATACCTCAACCTGCAACCAGCATTTCATTTTAATTTAGTATTAATTTAAGAATAAAGTGATGCACTTTCATTCTTAAAAACAAAATTCACATAAATTACAAAAGGGCAGTAACATTTTAACTTATATTAATACTTCTTGCTCAAAATAAACTCTAATAAATATTTAATATGTTACTTTTAATATCGTTAAATTTCATTTAAAACTCATTTACTTTTTAAAAATTGTCAAATTTTTGAATTACAAATTATAGTTATAATTTTCATCTATAAACTACATTATGAATACAATATTTAGCACAGAAAACTTATTTTATGCCAATAAAGGATACAACATACAGATTTATTTTGCAATTAAGGATAATTGCTTTAGAATCAGATTATCAATAAACTTTAAAATATTTCTGTGAATAAATTAATTTTCAGATAAATTTAAAAGTGCAAAACGTCTATCTAAAAACATTCAAGGAAACACATACATGAATATATTTCTAAATTTATTACTTCATTTGAAAAAAAAATGAAATTTTTGTTTTAGAATATAAATACAGATAGAGTACACCTCAGAAAGAAATGGATTTTTCTTCTGTGTAGAATTAGCTGTAAAATATTAAATGTGGTTACAAGGCTAATTAATTGGAACTATTAAAAACGATGCATGTTTACAGCAGTAAGTAAATATTTAAAAGTTCAAAACTTGTGACTTAACTTTAATAATATTACTGCATGTAGCACCTTCGTTAATTACTCAAATATAAATATGAAGAAATAAAACGATGTTCTATTTTTAAAAATAAAAAATTTGAAAAATTACACATTGAAAAACTGTAAACAATTGCTCACTGTAAATATATACATACCTGTAATAAAATTTTACATAATTATCTGTTGTTATAACATAAACGGTTAAATAAATATTAATCAAATATGTGTGTGTGACTGTATAACTTGCTATTCACATCTCAACCTTTCAGAAATACAAATAATCCGTAACTCAAAACAAGTCAACAAGTTTAGACTGATAGCTCAAAAACCATAATAGAGATAAATTTTAAAGATAAAATAGTTTAACATATTATGACAGTAGATAAAATTAGATGCTTTTAATCGCTTTGTCCGTGTTAACTAACAATTTATGTTGGAGTGAATGAAATACAGTATATAAACAATTTTATCAAAATTTTAAAATTACGAAAATACGAAACACCCTTCAATCTCAAAAGTAAGAACCGAGCAGAAGATTATGACGTGTTGCCATTTTGACAAAAAAGTTCATATATATTTTTTTATGTTTATTTTTTGTTTTCATATAGGTTTTAACATTTTTATGAATTCTTAATCAGTGTTTTAACAAGAAGGGGAAATGACATCATATTACTTACATTTTTTTACTTATTGATCACAATAGCCGGAAAAAGTGTTAACAAGGGACTATTAAAGCCACTGTTTTTTTTTTTGGCAACATAAAACGATTGTTCTCCTCTGTGCCTGTTTACCGGGTGAGGGAAGATGAATTTTTATCCGGAATTATAAGTGATGCTATGATTTAAAACCCTTTTCGGAAATCTGCTGTGTTGAAATCTAAGGCACGTGTGTTCCTTTTTTGTTTACCCTTTTCATCCTTTAACAAAATTTTCTACTATTAAAAAATAGTCTTATACCATGCATACAGATTCTGTGAATATCTTTATGTTACTTGCTATTGTAATATGTATACTTTGTTTAATATATGATTTATCCTTCTTTCTTTGAGAAATTTGATGTATTTCTGTGTTTTTGTAAATATTCAATTATATATATATATTCAAGCTGTCTTTCATGGTATTTGCCTTTTGGCAAACTCTTTATATTTAGTTTCTTTTTTATTCTCTTAAATTTTACCGAATTTTATCTGTTAATTTAAATATACTTTTTTTTAACGAAATTATTATTAAGAATCTTAGTTTTATGCTCATAAATTTTAAAATCGAGTGAACACTCATGTATTTACTAAAATTGTCATTTCTGTATGTTGTAATATAGACTTTAAATTAAAAAAATCCGAGTAAATATTTATTTTTTTAATGTTAAGAAACCTCTTTTTAAACTTCTACCTGGTATCTATTTAGGTAATTCATCAAAAGGGATTGAGAACATTGTGTTTACTGATTTATATTTATTTCAGATTAATTTATCAGTAATAGGCTTTTTGGTTTTATTCTCATTGTTTATTTTTTTATTAATGCAATTCTTTATATATTGCACTTATATAAGTCATCTGAAAAAAAATTATTTTTGCTTTATCAAATATTTACTGCTTAAAGTCAGTTTTGGTACTTGCATATTATACCATGACCAATTTGTCTTATGAAAAGATCTCAAGTGTCGTAATATCCAGTCAATAGTGGAAAACTGCTACCACACATGTACAAAAACAATCTTGTTTGTGCGTATGATGATAGCATTTAGCGACAACTTCTGATTTGGCTGCATAATATGCACATTTTCATGCAAGTTACCAAAACTGATTGATTTATTTATGTATAGTAAAATATTTTTTGGCTTTTAAATATTGGTTTTTTTTAATTTAGCATTGTTTCTCATAATTTTTAAAAGGGTCTGTTGTGTTTTCATTCCTTGCAGTGTTTTTACTTTAATTGATTCAAAATTATCTGATGATCACTCTTGTATTTAATAATATTTCCGATACTTATTGCTGCAACCATATTGATGACATAAATGTTTTTAAATAATCTTATCTTTGCAAAGATCCTATTATGTTTTTAAACAATTTATTGACAAGTTATTTCAAGAACTAAGGTACTGTAGAAATACTTCCAATTTATATTTTGCTTTTCTGTATATGAAAATTTTTTTGCAAAGACAATTTTACTTGTTCCTCTACTGTAAAACAATTTATTTAAAAAGCCCATTCTTAATTTGTAACTTTCTTTGGTTCACCCTACATCAACTTAATGAAAAAGTATTTATTTTTATCTTTATCTTAGTAGATTATTTTTTGGAAAACAATTCAAACATTTGTAGGGGATAATTACTGAGTCAGACAAAAGAACTCAAATATCTTAAAATGCTTCACGTAGCATTGGTAAATCTTATTATAAAATATGCAATTCACATGTAGTTCATTGTGTTGTAAAAATAAAATTCTTTGGTTACTAATCAAAAACTTTCATATAAACTTACTCTAATCTGTTAATTACACTGTTATCTAAAAGTAGGCATCTGATGAATTTTCTGAAAAAGTTTGACATATATTTCAAAACACAAATGTTCATACAATTAATTCAGGTTCAAAACTATCTTTATATGCAGGGAATTATAGGTTTGGCTTCTCAGAAACTTAATTGTTTTATGAATTTGTATGGAACTATACATAGCATATAAATACAGAGGAAAAAAAATTAAATCATAAAAAATTGAATTATATGTTCTTTTTTATTATACCATCGACTAATTCCTCAAATGAAAAAACTATTCTTGCATAATGTCACCCCAACCAAATTTGCACCATGTGAATTTATCCATTTTTCCACCAAAATCTGACTTTTTTAATAAAATACAAGAACTTTATTGTTTTGATAATGCAGCGTGATTCACGTGGCACAGATTTTGCTCCAATACTGATGTGTTAATATGTAAGTACAGAAAAAACTTTGCCAAGTAGAACAATGTGCAGCCAGTAGTTGAAAACTCTTCCCTTGCTTATACAAACACAATCTTCTTTGCGCAAACGATTTGGCGAAATTGGTCGACAGTATAAAACAAAGTACCCAATTATGTGACTTGTAAAGAAAAATATATTTCACCAAAAAAATAATCTTAACATTAATCCAAAGCTGTCTTGTTAACTAACACTATTACTCTATACACACTAGCTTCAAGAAGTAGACTTCTTTTTATAAAAAAATTTTACAAGTTTAAATTGTATTTCAAAACCGTCCATAGTATTGGAAAATCATATTATATTTAGAAAAGTATATAATTTGTACATAATTCAATGTTATGAAAAATACAGTTATTACAAAGGTTCATCAAATTAATCATATATTTCTAAAAATTATTTTACCTTTCCCATTGTTATATATTCCTCTAATAGTATTTTATTTAAAAAAAAATTTTTAAAAAAAGAGTAACATCTATTTTTAATTATAAATCAATTTGAGGAAGGTAAAAATCAAAGAAAAATTGTTTTAATTTACACATCTTTTTTAAATGGATTGGAATCATTGCAACATCAAAGAATAAATATTATTGCCTTTACTTTTAATGTGTTGGAATCAGTTTACAATTTATTGATAAATAGCAAATGTATAACCATGAATGATTTTGAAATGAAAAATAACTTTAATCAGGTGATGAAACAATAAATAATTACTGTGAAATCTGGTGTATCACACATCCATACTTTCAAGCTGCGTTTTTTAATTTTTAGGTATATTCGCCGTATCACACTCACCCTTTTTTTACGAAGGAACCAGAAGTGTGCGTGTACAATGCTCATATGTTTTTAAGTCATTTTTTTCATTTATTATCTCAGAATTCTGAAAAAATAGTATACTATTAGAATCAGAACCCTTCAACTTCATTAGGTATGTCATTTCTTTCAAATATATAGCATTCCGATCTGTATAGAAGTTTAATTTTTCTTATGATCATCTTTTTTTTTTATTTTTGAAGCTATCATTTTTATACCCATCGTATAACGCACTCCCATAAATTTTTGTCTCATTTTTTTGTGTTAAAAGTGCGTTATACGCCAGATTTTATGGTACATAATAATTAAAGCTTAATGATGCTTACTTATTGAAATAAAAAGCTGCCACTCGAATAATGTAGCTCTTGTTAAATATTTCATTTATTTAAAATTAAACTTTTTTTTGAATAATGGAATTTAAGTAATGAAACATAATTTATATTTAGCTATGCAAATAAATTTTAGTTCATATTCTTCTAAGTCGATGCCTATTTATTAATCATTGGGCTAATACATAAGTACAGTGTTGATGTTTATAATTAATATTTATATGTATATGATATAAAATTTCTGATGATTTATTAAAAATTCTGTAGTAAATAGAAAAGTCTCTCAATCTTAATTTAGATTTCTTTTAGATGAGTTATCTATATATTAGTTATACCTATAAACTTGGAGATATTTAAAATAATTTTTAAAAAATTAATATAAAAGAGGGTAAATTAAAAACATTAAATCTCAATTTTCTTAGTTTTATAATTCAGTAAGGATATTCATTATGTACATGTGTATAGTACTATTTTTTTCTACCTAGTTCTAAAGCTGGAATAAAGACATTTATTATGTATTTGATGCATTTTACTTTTTTATAAAACTTATAATTATTATTATATTTTTTAAATTATTTTTATTTCTTTTAAAAGTTAAAAATAAAATGTTAGATATTAATTGTGATTCTCTCATTCACAGGTTTCTATTTACTAAAAATGGGTGATCACACAGATGAAAAGCCTCCTGCTCCTCCTGTGCGTCTTACTAGTACTAGGTCTGTTATTTAATATGGTTTTTAAAATGGGTATTTATCTGTTGTATTGACCATGAGCTGGTAACTGCTTTTCTGAATTTTCTCCAACATGAACATTTACAGTATTATCCTGTAAAATATATTTACTACCAACACAATAACAGAACAGAATTTAGCATATTTTCTATATGTTGCCTTTTTTAGCTTCATGGTTCCTATAATTCATGAGTACCTTAAAATGTTGAATTTTGGATATTATGATAATGTTTTTAAAGTGCACATATGTAATTAATTGTATCAAAGAAGTGATTTATAATTCTTGTTTTGCAAGAATATGATGGTTCTTAAATGAAAATATTTTAAAGTTTTTTTTTTTAACAGCATTGTTAAAAATCTTATGATACAGCCAACCTGGTAATATTATTTTAAAAACACGGTTATACACATTAAATTACTGTATATGATTGAAATTTTAAAAAATACTGAGTTATTTGACAATGAAATGCAGTGGTTTGCATATTGCAAAAAAATTGTTTTTAATTGGGTAATAACTTATTTTAATGTTAATGAATTAAGATTCTTCCCCCTGTTCCTGCTGTTTCTTATTATTGCAAAGTGTACTTTTTTCTTTGAATTTTATTCAAATTTCCATTTTTGAATTCCAATTAATTATATTTTCATTCTTCTCTGTTGTGTTCAGTATCATATGCAGATTTTATTGATTTATTTTTTGATGAATTTATTCAACCAATTTTTTCTTTGACACTAGCTTTTTTCAATCAAAGCAAACAAAAGTTGACATATACATGCAACATATGTTACTGTCTATAATTTGTATATTGAGTTATATTCAGTTGGGGACCTAATTAGTGAAGTTTCAATATTTTTATTTTTGGATTAGAATTTGAATAAATGATTTTCATATAAATTAATTTTAAGTGTAAGTTTCTAGTGAAATTTATTTTCTAATGCTGCTGTGTAATCTCTTCCATCCTTATGATGTACCTCTCATTCAGGATAAAAAAGAAAATGCAAACTTGTGTTTTTACTTTACCTGCACTGGCATGTTTTTGATTGAATTCTGATGTCACAAAAGATCTGTTACATAGTAATGGTTATAAAGCATGGTATTAAAATTAAGATTTCAACTTGGATGTCATCCTAGTCACTTGACTGGATCAAAATTGTGTTTTCTTTCTAGTGGATCTCATGTTGCTCCTTGTGCAACATTAATAAACAGTCTATATAAACTTCAGACTGAAAGCAAATCTCTTTATCTGTTTTAATTTGATCCAAGACTGTTGTTGTTGCTTAATGCCACCTGACTGACAGTGTAAAATCAACCACAATATTCATCAAGGCAAAAGGCTAGTTTTACCTCCGTCATTAGTTGTAGTTTTGAGCACCATACAGGTGATTGTATGGTTTGACTTGGTACCACCCTTATTTTGAGGGAGAACTTCCTGAAGGTGGCCAGGGTTCTTCCATCTTTCTTCCCCTTTCGCCAACCTCACGAGAGGACTTGTGGCTTGATTGTTATTTAGAGTGTCCCCATGCTGCACAAGCATTATACATTTACACCCATCCATGTCTGGGATTTAAATCCAGGCCCTACAGCACAGCAGTCAGCATCACTAACCACTATACCAGATGGGCTGGTAGAATATTATTAGCAAAAGCATTTAAAATAGTGAATAAACATTTGCTGTATTTGTAGATAAGTTATTTAACAATATATATAAATATATATATATACAGTCGACTCTCGATAATTCGAAGTTGGAGGGACCAACGAAAAACTTCGAATTATCAAGAGTTCGAATTATCAAGAGGGTAGGAAAGAACTCTCAAAATACACAAAGAGAAGTTTTTTTTCTAACACATTTAAATTTAAAACTATGTAATAAAGCAACAATTGTGCATAATTTTTTTAAAGTGCATTTTATACAGTATAAAAATATAAAACAGAAGTTAAAAGTCCTATATTAAAAGAATACGCTTATGTCTTGAAAACAACTATAAAAAGAATATACATACTATATATAATTAATCCTTTTTGTCGAAAAAATCTGTTATCTTTTTTGTTTTAAGGCATTCAATCTAACTTTGTCAATAGATTTTTCTAGAACAAATGAAGCCTGTAAAATGTCTGCATCAACATGATTTTGAAGTATTGCGTAGTTTGTTTAGTGACACTTTAGCTTCTGACAGTGTTACTGGAGTCAACTCCTCCGATTCATCTTCATCACTTTCTGTATTATTGTGGTCCAAAGCCACAATTTCAGCATCAGATAGAGCTCCCCATACAGCAATCTCCGCAACCAACACGTAGTCGTCAAATGTCAAATCTTGTTCTGGAAGAGCTTGGTTCAGCATTAAATTCAGTGAGTGTATCGTCCACATCAACCAGATCCGGCGAGGGGAAGCCTGACTTTTTAAAACAGCTGTGAATTGTCAAAGGAGTAACAGCTCTCCAAACCTTGTCAATCATGATCAAAGCTGTTAAAATAGAAATAGTAGTTACATTCTGCTGATTTTCGAGGTTATCCAAAACGTTTTTAACGACTTCACGCCGATAAAAAGTCTTAAAATTATGTATGATGCCCTGGTCGAGTGGCTGAAGTTTTGAGGTTGAGTTTGGAGGGGAAAATTGAAGTTTCACATATGATAAAGGTGGTGCTTTATTGTGCACAGTAGTTGTCTAAAAATAAGAGAATATGTCGTTTCTCTCTTTTCATATCCGAGTTCAGTGAGACCAACCATTCATTAAAGAGTTTGGTGGTCATCCATGCCTTCTTGCTTGAGCGGTATTTGGTAGGGAACGAGTTTATGCCCTTGAAACACCGAGGTTTCACAGATTTTCGTATGACGAGAGGAGTAATCTTTTTTTTTCTGAGCTGTCCATGTTTACAGCCAGTAAAATAGTTAACCTTTCCTTGTTATGTTTTCCTCCATGGCATTTTTCTTTTTTGAATGTAAATGTTTTTTCTGGCAAACACTTGAAAAAGAGTCCGGTTTCAACCGTGTTGAAAATGTTACGTGGTTCGTGCTTCTTTATTAGATCCAAATGCGAGTTCTGCCACTTAACGTTAATGTCAACACTTGAGCTTTCCCCGCACATTTTTTTGAAGACTATCCCATTCCTTTTCTTAAAATTTGTAAGCCATCCCTCGCTAGCCAAAAACTCGATTCCTAATTCTTTGGCTAATGCTTTAGGCTTTTTCTTCAATAAAGAACCACCCATCGGAATATTCTGTCCTCGACACTGTCTCATCCATGAAACTAAACACTGTTCCAGACGTGGAAAATTGCCTTTACTAACACGTTTTCTCACTACTCGAAGATGCACTAAAGATTTTCTCTATTCTTCAGAATAGTGGGAAGCGAGTTCAATGGGATTTCAAATTCTTTGGCTACATCGACCTTCCTCTCACCTTTTTCAACTGATTCTATTACCTTTTGCTTTTCAGAAATTGTTAAGCACTTATACTTTTTAAAAGAGATGTCGTTCCTTTCGCATGATAAGGCGACACTGAGGTTAGGTGTAAAGTAGTGGTCCAAGGTTTATCAAAATTAACAGGTAGGAAACGTAAATCACCACAACTGTAGTAAAATAATATTTTTCATTTAAAATTTGGAATCTAAAATGAACATAAGGCGAATCCACAGTTCACACTCAGCTACAGGGTATACTTAATAGCAGGGGTCGACAACTATGGCACATGGAGCAATTCTTAGTGTCACATTACCACTCTTTTTTTAAAAAAATAATAGAATAAAGTTAAATCCCTGTCTCTCCTGTCTTTGCCGGTTAATATGGAGACCACGCACAAGCGAGCTCCACGACCTTCCTACTATCATGAGCGATATTATGGACTTCTCACCGACACAACAAATACAAGTTGCAGCCTACGAAAACCTCAGGGATACAGTTCATGGTATCTCAGCCCTGCACAGTTCTATGTTCGAGGATGTACGTTCACCCAGCCCGAAAAATTCTTACATGGAACTCTACCAGATGTCTACTCAAGCCATGGCCAGGAAAAAAGACGAAATGGTAAGAGAGCTTAAAACTCTCCCCCATGTACTAGAGATGATTGCAACAAACATAAAATCCCCACTTCCCTGATTGTTGAGGAATCTAATTTTAATAATAAAGAACCTACTTTGGATGAAATTAATGTTTGCAAAGTTAAGAAGAAAAAACCAAGTAAAAAACGTAAAAATAAAGGCAAGGAATTCTCGGAGGAATTTATTTTTCCGAAAAAGACGGCTCGGCCTGTCTCCCCCACCTCAACCCAGGACCTGATAGAAACGAAAAATAACTTTTCCGATCTAGAACAGGGTGTCGAGGATCCACTCCCTACTGTTAAAAATGTAAATTCCGAAGAAATTACCCCCCCGCCGACTAAACTTCCCCACCCTGTAATGCTTAAAATAAAAAATAATTTCCGTGAACAAATAAAACTTATAACAGAAAAATTCCCCAAAATTCGCAACAGAACCGTAGGTGATGTGGTAAAAATGTTTACCAACGACCATGATGAATATAGATTCCTCATTCATTTTTTAAAAACTGATAAAGAATTTGAATTTTACGTCATTGATAATAAAAAATATAAACCAATTAAAGCAGTAATTAAAGACCTCCCTAGCTCCTCTAAAATCACAGACACAACTAACGACTTAGCAGATGAAGGTTACCAAATAGAAAGCTGTACGCAGCTTATCTCAAAAAGAACGAAAAAATCCCTCCCCTTTTTCCTAGTAATTCTCCCGAGAAACGCGCACAATAGTAAAATTTTCGATTTAACTTACCTAGGTTATTTACAAGTGAAAGTTGAGGGTTACCTCGTAAGAGGAATAACCCAATGTGCTTCAATTGTAATAACTTCTTTCATACCGCCGCAAATTGTCACATGAAGCCAAGGTGCTTAAAATGTGGAAAAGATCACGCCACGAGAAACTGCCTAATCAAAGAAAGACAGGAAAATCCATTCTGTGTTAACTGCCAGGACTACAGTCACTCGGCATGCTATACTAAATGCCCCAAATTCCCCCAGCCAAAAAAAGGAACCCTGTTCGCTGACCCCAAGAAAAAGAGAAATTTCGCCACTAAATGGATTAAAGAGGGAATTTCCTTCGCTAACGTTGTTAGGGGAGAAGTCCCCAATCAGACTCCTATTGAAAATGGAAAGGAAGATCACCCCCCATGGATTCCTTAACCAAGATAATAACAATACCTCTGATTTAACCCAAGTTTTAGAACTGTTTAATATCATTTCAAATCTCGTTAAGAAAAAGCCCAAAATCTTAGATCTACTCTCTAAATTTAAAAACGCTAACTCAGACAAAGAAAAAACCTGCCTTCTTGCAGAAGCAATTATGGAAAAAGTTTAAATTTAAATTTATTCTTAATTTTACTCATAATAGTTAACCTTAAATTTACTCAACCTTAATTTTTATTACTCTATTCTAAGTCTTCTAAATTTTTCTTTAAATTCAAAGTTCGGGCAATCACTCCCAAAAGCTCACTTCCATTCTCAAATCAAAGCCATACTACAACAACTGGTTTCCTCCACTCCTATTGGATCTCCACCTCTGAAGTCACGCCCTCCTCTCCAACCAAAGCTACAACACAAGGAACATTGCAGAACGAGATAGAGGGTTGAAGACTTCTGGCGCAGTCTAGGTACCTCATTTCATAAAAATCATCAAAAAATACTTCTTTCTTTGCCTCGTACATCTTTATATAAAGGTTTTATTTCTCGCTTCCAATTCTCTGCCATAAAACGATTCTGCTGATTTATCTTGGATGTAGTTTGAGTGCTTTATTTTTAAAAAAAAAACATCTGTTTAAATGTGACTCATTATTAGTAATAAATACTGAACGCAAATCAAAATTATTGTGCAACACTTGTAAAAGGAAGCATCACTCATTACTGCACAATGAATAAAACAGAAATCAGTTTTTCCTTTATCCATCTAAAGCTTGGGTATCAAAGGAAAAAGATAAAACAGATGGCTTAGGAATAAATCAAAATTCTGCTTAGCAAATACCGGAAATATAATAAACAAAGTAGTTATTCTATCAACATGCACAATTTGGACTGAAAATAAGTTCAGTAAAAAACCGCTCATGGAATAATTAGGTACAAGAAGTGAATCTAACTTCATAATATTGAAGGTTCGAATTATCAAGAGTTTTATAGGATAACTTCGAATTATCGCGTGTTGTAGTCTGGTCAACCACAAATTTTACTTCGAAATATTGAGAGTACCAAAACGTATGGTTTTAGTTTGAAATATCAAGAGTTTTTTTCTAGGGGCTGAGCATCTACTTCGAATTAGCGAGAGGTTCGTATTATCGAGAGTCGACTGTATATATATTAACCTCAATTTTTTAAACTGAATATCTGTAATGCTTCATAATTAGATTCTTGTTTCCAGTCAATATATTTCCTCTCTCTCCCCATCTCTTGTGTTTACAACAGGCTGAGGAAAAATTTGTTAGTTGATTATATTACATACCTGACAAATTTTTCTTTTATGCCTCGATGATTAATTCATGTATTTTCACAAAAATTCTGTCATCCGCCAATGATATTCTCCCCGTGTCTCATTTATTGTTCTCTACTCACTTTGACCAGTATGTAAGTAAGTAGATAAAAAAACCATAGGACTCATTGCCAGTGAATTTTAAAATCAAGAAGTTGATTCTTCCTTCTATATAGTATTGGAGTTATTGCTACGTTGCTGATTCATAGACATGATTTCATTAAGAAAAGCATTTTTCATTTACTTCTTCTGCAACAATTTTGTAAAACATCTTGTTCGTTGCACATGATTGTTTTCCTTACACTTCATATTGCCAAACAATTCGTTTTCATCAATTGTTCTGTCTGCCACAATGTCTAATAAAAGTAAGATATATTTTCAATCATATGAAGAATGTTGTAAAAAGGAATTTGATTCCCAAAAGAGAGTGAGAAATATGCGTTTTGTGACATATCATTCTAATTTATGCATTTCTCACAGTGGCCTTGTAGAATATTGCCTGTCATATGAAAACTCCATTTCATGCCGCAAATAAAAAAAAATCAAGTAGCAGTTGCTCAAAAAAAAATTTTAAGAACGTTGTCCAGTTTAGGGCCGCTTACATCTTAAATATATAAAATAAGATTTTTTTGTGGCAGTAATTATGATTACTTTTTTGTGGCAGTGTCCGATTATGATTACTTACTGCTGGCTGGGTGGCTGCCATATGACTATCATGGTCGAGTTACACTGAAGACTTGCAGTCACCTCTTGAGTGAACAGATGTAAGTGAAAGGCCTTCGCCAAAAAATGTCTAAATAGGACACATAATTTTTGGGAAAATGTAATATAGTTATTTGAAAGTAGTTTTTGTATTTTTTGCATCAAAGAACAAAAATGTCTGCAGAAATTCCTGTACAGATCTTAAGAAAGAGAATCTTTTTTTGGATTATCAAGCATGGAGGAGGTGGCATAATGGTTTAGGGATGCGTAGGAAGCCAGTAATCTGGAATTTATTGAATTAACTGTTTAAAATTGCATAGATAAAATTGCGTAAATTAAGTATAAGTTTCAACATTGATGAGACATGGTAAATTTTAGAAGTCTTTTTGTTTTAACAGTTTAAGCCCACTCAGTGATGAAATTGGCTTTCTGCTGGCCTTGTAAGCCTAGAGTTGCAGGTTCGACCCCAGCCCAGGTCTGTGGATTTTCATGATGTAGACATGAAATTGACAGCATCCATGTCGTATGATTATACAGCATGTAAAAGATTCCTTGAATGCCTGTTTGGCTTGAGTGTTCTCTGCAAAATTAAATTCGCAAGATGGTTTTGTATTGTCAGAGCTCAAGTGCCTCCATCTAGGGAGGTAACTGGGCATCAAAATTACTTGCTGTGATTGGTATTCCACCTATATGGTGTTGCATTAAAACACAGCTCCGATTGAGTGTACTAGGTCTGCAATGGCAAAACACCAATCCACAGCCCAATTTGGAAAAAGAAAAAAAAAATTTTTACTTACCTAGATTTTGCAAAATGTTTAGTTCAAAATGTCCTTGTCATAATTCCAGTGGAGAAAATAATAGCCAATTCACTGTGGATGAATTTTAAAAGCATGAAATATACACCTTTTAGGCATTTAGTTTCATTTATGGTAGATAATGCTCTAATAATATATGGATGGAAAAATGAAATTGTCATTTATTTTTTAAAAAATTTAGTAAGTATAAGATTTCTCTTGTGTATTTTTATAAGTTTGATATTAAAAAAGGGAGCTGCTTTTTTGTTTTAAAAATTAATGAGTTTTTTTTAAAATATCTATTTGCTCTGGAAAATATTGATGCAATTTCCCCTTAGTGGAGCATCAGGTATACTTTTTCATTTATTGTTTGTCTTTACTTCTTAATAAATGAGCTTGTGTCATCAATGGTCAAATTTTTGGCAAATAATTGTTGGCATATGACTAATATGAAAGTACTGAAAATTATATGTCATGCTTTAAAAAAATTGTTAATTTAAATTTAGCATTTTTTCATGTATTTTATGAAAACATCAAATTTTTCTTCATAAAGTTATTACCTTAATTAGGGAAAAGGTTGATAAAATTTAGTCTTAAACTGTATTACTCATTTATTGGTAGAATATCAAATTATACTTTATTAAGGACATTTTTCTCATAATTCTTTAGATATGTATGTATAAAATAGTTCTGATACATTTGTTCTCTTTAAAATTATTTATGATTTATTATCAAATTTTTGTTTTTGGTACAAAAAAGGGATTCAACAGTTGCTGTAGACATGAGACCTTTACCTAAAGAACCTGAAAGTGAAGATAAGAAAAAAGTAAAACTAAAACCTTCAAAAAGTAAGTTTTTTTAAAATCCTCGATTGTGAAGTTTTTTTAGCATTAGTTTCATTTAATTTATAGAAAATCAATTAGTGGTTGTGATTGCTATTGTATGTATTTTGAAATAACTTTGGTTACGTTTTCTTGTGATTAAAATTAATCCCAAATTTACACATTCAAAAGTATATAAATTGTATTAAAGGTACTAAATATGTAATTTTTATGAGAGTTTAGCAAATAAAAATTCTCATAAGCAGTTATTTCTAGTATTAAAAAAAGAAGAACTTTATTGATATAAAAAAAAATATGTTCATTTTCTTTCAAAAAAAAAATCTAAATGTTTCTAGTACCATATTTGTAGTCTGTTTCTACCCATAAATTTTTTCCATTACTTGATTAAACTTTGATTGTTCGAAATTTGGGTTGTATGCATTTTTTGTATCAATATCTATTTTGTTTTGAAAATATGGTAATTGAAGAGATAACCAATAAGTAGTTTCTTAATTAGGAATTTTAATCCTTTGTGCAAAAACTACAATAAAAAAACTACTAGATAAACTACGAGAAATCAAAAAAATTCTGAAAGAGATTTCTGTAAATGTATAACTTGAACACAGTATTTATTGCATACATCACTTTTTCACAGGTACAAAAAAGGAAAGAAAAGAAATGGAAAAACCTATTATATCACCTCCTACAAATTTTGAACACACTGTTCATGTGGGATTCGATGCAATCACCGGAGAATTCACTGTAAGTTTTTGAATTTTATTCATTTTAAAATTCCAGTCTTAGAAATTTTTTTTACAAAATGCGTTGGTTTTTTAACCCTTTTGTTTGAAAATATTGTTCATGTTCTGCCTTAGTCTTCAAATTTAATGTAAATATTGTTTTCTTTCTTTTGATTGTAAAAATTAATTTTTGAGAAATTGGGGGTTGCTTCTTTAAGTCTAATAATGAAATTTACTGTTAGATTTGGGAATAAATCATTTTTTAAATGTTATTTTAGATGAGTGATATGAAAGTCATTGAACTGAAACAATATCATTTTTGTGCACCCTTATTTTTTTTAAATATTTTTTTATTGGAACAGTGACTGTGCTGGAGAGTACATAGCAGAAAGCTATATGTTTACTAAATATGATTGTCTCAATGATTAAATTTAAACATTAAATCAGCTAGAAAGTTAAGTCTTTGCAGTTGTAAAATTAAAAACGTATGTTATATTCGTATTGACTATTTTGTAACATTGCAAATCAGTTATTTAGGCTTATTTTTGTATGCATATTCCTCTGAATGTGCTGGGATCGAAACCAGTAACATTGGTAAAATTATTTGCTTTCGCTACATTTTATTTAACTTGTGCTCTTTCGTAAACTGTCTGAATGAATTGCTACAATATCTCCCATTCTTACATTACCAAGTTTAAGAGCCTTATTAGAATTAGCAGTGCTTTCTAAGCTTTTTCTAAGAACTGTATTTTTATCCACTCTTGTTGAAATAATATATATTTTTTTTATTTCTGAGTAATTTTTCGCATTAATATTTGCCATGATATTGACATCTATTTGTTGAAATCATCAACCAATTTAAAACTTTTTTTTTTCCTCATGGATATATATACAATGGAATCCTTTTCATTTTGAATTTAAATAAATTAAAACTTATGACAGTAAAAATTTGTTTTCCTTTGTTTCTGTCTTCCCGTTGATTGTGTAAATTTTGATTTATTTTTATTATATAGTATCAAGCTACAAAATGTAGGTAGCAAAATCTAATATTTAGTATAAAAATCTTATATATGCAGTTTTGTATTATTTTTCTTTTTATGTATACAGTAAGTTATTTTTCTGTTTTTAATAAGTTAATATTGTACTATTTTTTTATTGATCATTACATATGCACATAAATTTTTTATAGTTAACATTATATTATCATCTAATTTGTTACTTTAATTTTCTCTAACAAATCACTTAATATGTATTTCATATAAATAAGTATATTTCTTAAAATATCGGGGTATTATCGGACACTTATCATTATTTTGAGAGGTAACGTGGTTAAGTTTTAATATAAAAACTTGTCAACATTTTTGATACCTGACTCTGCTTTACTTCTTTCTGGCACTGCCACTAATTATGCGATATGTGTTGAACTTACTAGCTATCAGTTTAGTTTATTAATGGATATGTTCTCTTTTCATGTATCTGCCATGTGTATTATGCTCATAGCCAAAGGTGAGCACAATCTGTAAAACATACTTTTAGTGTTGTGAAGTAGCTCATCCACTTCTTATGTAGCACATCTCTATTTTTCTTTGAAAAATGCTCGCTCTCTTGCTACCGCTGTGCATGCTTAAGTTCTCTATGCTTTTTTTCTTTCTTTTCTTTTTAAATCCTCCCTTTGGAATAATGTGGAATCCTGTGTTCATTCTTTCTTGGACATGGGTTCTCAATAGTTTATCTGAAGAAATTGCTGCACTATGCTTTCAATTAGATTTTAAGGTTTTGTTTGTAATGAAAATATGTGATAATGATACATTGTACCGTTTGATAAAAAAAAGGGAATAGAAAGAATATGTTATAATTTATTATTCAAGAATATTTCTTATGTTTTGAAATTTATAAAATAATCACTCAGAATATAATTATTGTTTATTAGATATGTTCTAATAATTACACTTGATTGTGCTACAATATGGAGTAACTGAACATATTAATTATGATTGGTAAGAAATTAATTTAAATTTGTGTTATACTTTTAAATCTATGGGTAGCAACTTCAAAAAAAGAATTTAAAAGAACTTTTTTTTTATCCATTGAAGTTCATTCCAGATTGTAGCTAGTCAAACTATTCAATAAATGAAATTGCAAAGTTGATGTTTATTAAAGCATTAAGGTATATTTAAAATAATTTTTTGATTATATATTCATCTAAGCAGTTTTCCCTCTACCTGATAATTTGAATCACAATATTGTTTAAAGCCAGTACTTAGATCTGAAATATCTCTGTTCCAGTTATATCATAGCACAAAGCTTTAACTCTGACAATATTTGAATGTAGTTTTCTTCTCCCAATCTTTACTTAAAAGTCCTTATTTTTTAAAGCTTTTATTTAGATTAATTATTAATATATAAATAGAAAAGGAAGAATTTTAACTTTTAAGTAACATAACAAATGCTTTGACATATTCATAGTTTTTAAGTATGTCTTCTGAATGTGTAATTTTTAAAAAAATATTAAATAATTTTAAGTTCAATTTTTTTTCAAAGATCATTTATCAGAATTTTTTAAATCATTAGCTCTAAAAAATCTTCAAAGATTAAAAAATATTCTTTACTTAAATAATGATAAGAGATTATGAAGGCAATTTATTAATAAAAAAATCATTTATTTTTTGTGTCACTTCTTAATAAGTTGACAATTTAATATATATGTTATGTACTTGAATTTAAAATGTATATTTTTAGTTACGTATCATCAATAGTGATTCATAATTTGTTTCCATTTGTTGTATTTTGTTATACGATCCATGGAAAGACATCAGTTATCAATAAATAAGATGAAATTCCAAATGTGATATTGCATTATATGTTTTCAAGGTTTTAATGTCATTCTCTACATTATTTTTAAATGGCAAATTTACTATAGATTGAAAAAATGTTGTGTAACCTAGTAACATTGCTTTTGAAATAATATAAAATTTCTGAAATCTTAATTGGATTTTAATATCAATGGTCCTTTTCTAAAGATGTAACTAATTTTATAAATATTTTTTACAAATTTTCTAAATTATGCTTACTTCGTTTGAGATCATGTAATTATACTTAATTATTAGTAATTTTTTTTCAAAGATTTTCTATTTGATATATTTTTCTTTATTATGAATATCTTTTAGAAGTATTGTTATATTTATTAGTTTTTCATTGAGTAAAGTTTCATTAAAAAAACACGGACATGATCCTTTGCTGACTTTCTAGAGCATGTTCTGTTTTTTTTATGAATTCTACTCAATCTGTCTCATAAACATTCTGAATGTTGTTAACTTATTTTCTATAATTTTATTTTAAAGTACTGTATATTTCTATGTGAAAAGCTCAATATAGGAAATAAAGATATTATAGTATTGTTTATTTATGTTTTTATGTCAATTTAAAAATTAGTGACTTTGCCTCCTAATGTATTTTTATTTATTTTACTATCTTTCATTACTTACCTTTATAAAATTAAAAATGTCCTGCACGTGCATGTAGTGTATATACCTTATTCTCTATTACATGTGTGACCTGTCTATTTTCCTTCCTCTGTTTCTGTTCATAAATCTTTCATTGATCTGCTTAGAAGTGATGTAATGAAACTCTCTTTTGTATAGTTAACATGCCACCTTTAGAATCTATACTTAAATTAATTTTAAACAATATTTGATCAGTTTTTAAAACATTTCAGTATCTAAATTATAGTAACTAACATTTTAATTTTTCTTTACTGGTCTTAAACATTTTAACAATTAAAAATAGTAATATTTTTTTTATTTAGAAGTCTTTCTTCTCTCCTATATTTTTAAAAGGAAAAATTAATATCAAAAACATTATTGTAGTATTCACCATCCATGCTGTGTAACTCTGTTTAAATGTACCATAATTTTTACCAGTTCTAAATTCACATGGAAATTTATATGTAAAAACTCTTGCCCTCATGTAAAAATCAATAGTATAGTTATTTAATTAAAGTATGTACAGATAGACAAAATAATGGAAACATCTACTGAAAAAAAGCATAAAAGAAGACCTTTTGTAAATGTCAATGTGATAATGGTGTAACTGTTTACTATGTATAAGAATAGGGTAGGAATTCATCTATCTGCAATGAATTGTATAGATAAGATATCAGTTCTGTAAATTTGTTTAAAATAAACAGATCTTGGTAATTTGTTAAAAAGCATGATTATTAGTTTTTGTATAGTTGGAGCTTACAGCATCCAAATTATGAGTATCGTATGAGGTATATTTAAAATTTCACAAAATATCAAAAAGGTAATTGTATTATTTTTAAACATTAAAATTTTGGATTGAACAGATTGTGATCAGCAAGCAGTAGCGTGAATTATTTGCCCAAAACTTAAATCTATAGCTTATATATATACATATCAATCAAAAAGATCCCATTTCAAACAAGTTATTATACTAAAATCAAGCCTCTTATTTCTGTCATCAATATTACAGTATTCAGAGAACATCAAAACTGGAATCATGTTTGCAAAAATGTAATTAGGTTGAACAAATAATCTTTCTCTTTATTTCACAGTGCAGGTAGAGTATAAATTTGTGCTTAACTGCTGTTCCATTGTGTCTGTTTGATTCTAACTGTAAATTTGTGGAGGCAGGTATTTAACAATATGGAATGTTATTTTTATACATTTCATCAGACCAATAGTCATTTATTTAGAAGGATTGAATAATAAAATATTTGAACATACTACAAGATTACATTCATCAATGAACCAAACAATCTTTCCTGGTTGCTGTCACCCCCCACCCTTCTCATTTTTCCCCTTTAGACAAATACTTCTGTTCATAGAGCAAAGTACATGAGGAGGAAGTGAAATAGTTTCCATGGTATCCTCATGCACTTAACTTGTGGGAACAGACCTTTATTGGAATATCTTGTGAAGTGAGTGAGAAGACAATTTTCTCTACCTTAATGCTTGCAAAAATAGTTGATATTGTACAGAAAAAAATGGTATAAATGAGATAGTTATTCCATATTGAATTATTGTTGCCCATAATATTGTTGCGTTTTCGGGGGTTCGAAATGATTGAAGCCGAAGAGCGGAATCCAAAACAATTTTATTCTTGGCCAAAACAGTCCTCCACAAATTGTAGAACAGTTCGAGAAATTCACGTACAATCGATGAAAATACTGATAACACAGATGTAATACACTAACAAAAGCAATAGTAAACACTCAGCACAAAAATAATAACTCAATAAAAGCAATAACACACGCACTATGCAATCGTCTCTCTCTCTCTCAAGCAGAGAGGTATCACTTGCATGAAAGCTGAGATCTGACTAACTGACTAGCCGGCCCAGGCCTTTTTATACCTTTCGGTCAGAAACCTCTTGCACTTGCCAGAATAATCGAGAAATAGAAAGGTCTAGCAAAATCCGGAACGTACGAGAAAAGCTCAATACAGTAATACATTCAATACAATAGTGTTACAATACCACGATAGGGTTGCCAGACAGGGTTATTAGGAGCAGGGTTGCCATGGTCGTCAAGCTTATCGCCCACATTTGGCGCCAAAAATTAAGTCGCCAACTTGGCGCTAGCTGCAATATTTGGCGAGTTTACCATTTAAACCAATGTTAAAGCATGGGGGCCGTGCAATGCAGTGGAAATGATATTACAGGTAAACAGGGTTGAAATCACATTAGATACGACAAATTAAACTGTAAAAATGAACACAAATGAGTAGAAACAATTAGAATAAGGCTAAATTCGTAACATTGCCCCCTCTCAAGAACTGCGTCCCGGGCAGTACAACACTTCATCAGACGTTAACATAATAATAAAGCAATTGATTAAAAACAATTAAATGAATATGCAATAATAAACATGTAATACATAGTACAAAATAAACACCTAATGCATTGTACAAAATAAACACGTAATGCATAGTAGAAAATAAACACTTACAAAACAATAAACAAAATTATTTACAAGATTATTTACACACTAACTTATTTATACAAGACCATGGTCAAAATAAATTACACGATAATTGACACACTAAGAATTATGGCCATAATATGGAGCAAGCCTGTCGTAATGAACGACTCTAGGCTTCGAATTCGTTGACTTACGGATCCGGATTACGACATCGTTTATTATCTTTAAAATTGTATAAGGACCGTCCCAATGCGATTGTAGCTTAGGAGAAAGTCCTTTGCGTCGAGTCGGGTTGTAGAACCACACCTTGTCACCTTCCTTGAATTGATGTCCTGTGGCTTTTGTGTCGTACCGAGTCTTCATCTTCTCCGTCCTCAGGTTGATCCGTTCTCGAGCCAAATGGTGTACATCTTCAAAACGTGCCTGGAGATTCTGCACGTACTCCTCAGGCGATGAAGGTGTATCCGGAGGGCGACCAAACAGCAGGTCACAAGGGGAGACGAAGATTCCGGCCAAAAAGCATCTGGGATGGTGAATATCCGGTAGTCTCGTGAACGGCGCTGCGGTACGCTAGCAGAAAGAGAGGAACTTTCTGGTCCCAGTCTTGTTGGTTCTTGGAGACCATCAGTGAGAGGTTATTCAGGATGGTACGATTAAACCTCTCCACCATGCCATCTGACTGTGGGTGCAAAGGTGTGGTCTTGGTCTTGTCAATTCCGAGTAGTTCACAGACCCCCTTCAATACGGCAGAGACGAAATTTCTTCCCTGATCAGAATGAAGTTGAAGAGGTACCCCATATCTCGATATCCAGTGCTGCACTACAGCCTCCGCTACGGTGGGGGCTTCCTGATCCGGAATGGGGTACACTTCGGGCCATTTCGTGAAGTAGTCCATGACAACAAGTAGGTACTTATTACTAGACGCAGTCCTTGGCAGAGGTCCCAGGATATCGAAAGCGATACGTTCGAAGGGTGCTCCAACATTGTAGCGATGCAGCTTCCTCGGCTACGTATCTTTGGCCCCTTCCGAGCTGAACAGGCATCACAGGACTTGCACCACTGTTCCACGTCAGCTCTCACTTTACCCCAGAAGAATCGCTCTCGAACTCGGTGCAAAGTTTTCATGACGCCGAAATGACCTCCTGTTGGGCTGCCATGCAATTCTTTGAGTACCTCTGGGATACGAGATCGAGGAAGTACTAATTGCCACCTGAATGTCTTTCCATCCTCTGATTCGAATTTTCGGTATAGAACACCATTCCTGAGATGTAGAGAATTCCAGAGGGCCCAATACTGCTTAGTTGTAGGACTATAAGCCGAGATGTCCTGCCAACTTGGTTTATTGCTGGAAGACTCCATAAACTCTATAAGGGGTTTAATATCAGGATCCGCCATCTGGTCTTCTCGAACTTTCTCGTCACTCCAGGGATCGGGTGGCGTCGCTGTTGAAGTTGTTATCTGGCGTATAGCATAGTCATATTTGGTCTCTACTCTGGAACAATGACGACAATTTTCTGGGCATGGTCTTCTTGAAAGGGCATCAGCATTTCCATGCGAGGAGCCTTTACGATGTCTGATGTCAAAGTAATACTCGTTGAGCCGTTGTATCCATCTGGCTACCTGGCCTTCAGTGTTTCTAAAATTCATTAGCCAGGTTAAAGAGGCATGATCAGTACGTACAAGAAATTTTTGGCCATAGAGATAGTGATGGAAATGCTCGGTGGCTTTCACAATAGCCAGTAGCTCTTTTCGAGTGACACAATAATTTCTTTCCGGTTTCGATAAACACTTACTCAATAAGCTACGACTCGTTCCTGGCCATCTATTTCCTGAGATAATACTGCTCCGACACTCTCATTACTGGCATCAGTGTCCAAGATAAATGGCTTGTCCGGTTGTGGATACATTAAGATCGGTGAAGACGTCAAAGCTTCTTTAAGCTGGAGGAAGGAATCTTCACATTCTTTTGTCCACTGAAACTTTTGTTTACTTTCTGTTAGCTTGTGCAAGGGTCTTGCGATGTTAGAGAACCCTTTCACAAACTTTCGGTAATAAGTACATAGTCCCAGGAAGCTTCTCAGCTCACGGAGGTTTTCAGGGCGTTTCCAATTCTTTACGGCGGACACTTTTTCGGGGTCCGTACGAACACCTTCTGCAGAGATGATGTGTCCCAGATAATTGACTTCTTTCTGGAAGAATTTGCATTTCGAAGGGTTTAGCTTCAAGTTAGCGTCACTTAATTTTGATAACACCTTCCGGATATTTTGAAGATGTTCTTCAAACGTACGCCCTCCTATTATGACGTCATCCAGGTAAATAAGGCAAGCTTCAAAAGTCAGACCCTTTAGCACGGTCTCCATCAGGCGCTCGAAAGTAGCTGGCGCATTGCAGAGCCCGAACGGCATGACTTTGAACTGCCATAGTCCTTGGCCGGAAGTGAATGCTGTTTTTTCTCTATCTTCGGGATGGATCTCCACTTGCCAGTATCCGCTCTTTAAATCTAAAGTCGAGAACCATTTATGACCGGAAAGGGTATCCAGGGTGTCATCTATCCTTGGAAGAGGGTAGCTGTCCTTCTTGGTGACGTCGTTAAGTTTTCGATAGTCCACGCAAAATCTTGTGGAGCCATCTTTCTTACGAACCAAGACGATTGGAGATGCCCACGGACTCGAAGACGGTTCTATGATGTCATTTTCCTGCATCTCTCGTAGTAGTGTTTCGACCTCTTCCTGTTTAGCAAACGGCAAGCGTCTTGGGTGCTGTTTAATCGGCGGATGGTCTGCTGTATCAATTCTGTGTTGTGTCACTGTAGTATGGCCAATATCGCTACTGTTTCTAGAAAACACGTCTTCAAATTCTTGGAACAGTCTTTCTGCGGAGCTTTTCTGTTCGGGGGACAATTCAGCATTTTCTAGAAGGTCGGGAGTCAACTGTTGAGGCGAGTTGGATAGGAGCAAGCTCGAACTTTTGCAGACACACGTTACTGGACTGCAGGTTGCCAACACTTCACCTTTCTGGAACACTCTAGATTTTTCAGTTACGTTGCAAATTCTTACCGGGATAGTTTTTCTGGAAAGGTTCACTAGCGTCGAAGCTATTAGCAATCCATTCGCTTTATTTTCCGCAGATCCAATTAGGCCAGAGTTGAAACTCACATCGTTACCGATGTATCCAGGTACTATGATTTCAGTCCTTGGGGGAATGGTAATATTCTCGTTAGCGGTTACCTGTCGAATAGATTCTGTCCTGTGTTTAATTTTGAATATAGTGACTTCTTCGTGTATGGAACGTAATTCGTTCTTGTTGAAGTCTAGAGTGAAACCATGCTCCTTTAGAAAGTCCAGTCCAAGAATGAAAGGGTCTGCAATATCTGCGACATACACAGCATGTTGGTAGGTAGTGTCTCCAAACTGGATCTTGACTTTTAATTTTCCGTGAATATCAATCTTTTCCCCCGTCACGGTCTGTAGCACCACGCGGGGCGGGGTCCAGATAAGTTTCTCTTTTAATTTTTGAGCCAGATCGTTCCGAATGATAGACACATTGGCTCCTGTATCGATGATCATGTTGCAGGGAAGCTCGTTAACATGTCCCATTATAAAAATTCCATTTTCACCGGTACTCTTTGTCGAAATTTGACACGCTTGAAAGTGGGGCTTTCCAAAATCTGGCAACCTCCGCCCCACGAGATGGCCATTAATTAGTTTTTCCGACACCTCCTTCCGGGAGGCGCTATTAATTTCAGCGCCTTGGCGTGCCCGGCAGCTTCTCTGCAGATGCCCTTCTCGACCGCAGGTCCAGCATTTAAGGGTCTTCTTCCCGTCTGCTTTCTGGGACATTAAAGACTCAACTCTATTCAAGAAGCTTCTCATCTGTCGCTCTAACCGCTCCACACCTGAGTTCGACGTGTCCGATTCGTTGACGGCTCGTATGGGGTGTCTGTCCTTTCGTGTTGCTTGCTGGGCTGCCTCGAATTTCATAGCAAACACTAGGGCCCCCTTTAAGTCCTTGAGATCCGCCATTCGGAGAGTTTTCTGGATTTCCGGATCACGCACCCCGTCGATGAAGTGTTGCAGCGCCAGGACTTCTCTTACTTCAGTCGGACAGTCAGAAAACGCCAAGTGAGAAAGCCTCTCGACGTCCGTCGCCAGTTCTTGGAGAGTTTCGGACACTTTCTGCTGCCGTGACTTCAGCTGGAGTCTGCTGTAATCCTTCACACATTTCTCTCGAAGCGTAACTCCAGAGCATTAACGAGAGCGTCGAAATCCAGCCGCTGTGTTTCCGGCAAAGTTTGCAAAATGTCAGCAGCGTCGGCTCGAAGAGAAGCAGCTAACTGGCAGGCCTTGGTCTGGGAGTCCCACTGGTTTGCATCCGCCACTATGGAGAATGGGTCTTATACACCTGCCAAGAGAACTTTCCGTCATATGTAGAAAGCTTGATGGAAGGCTTGGAATAAGGAGCTTGAAACTTAAATTCATCCCCTTGACCAGTCATGACTTTCTGCTTCAATTTCTCTAGGTCACTCCTGAACGAGATGGAAACATCTTCTACCTTTTCGAAAATTTTCGCCTCTAGTTTGCTCTCCATATCTTCGAATTTATTTTCAAATTTGTTCTCTATATCCACAAATTTGTTTTCGAATTTATATTCCACCGACTCGATTCTTCCTTCCATTTCTTCAAATTTCTTGTCCATAGTCGTCAATTTGTCGCCAATGCCCTTCAGATCACTTTTCAACTCTTCCTTGTTGGCGCTGATCTGCTCGTTTACGTTAGTAAGAGCTTGGTATTCAACTCGCCCATATTGGCATTCATGCTGGCGGTCACCTCCGATTTCATTTCGCCCATATTGGCATTCATGCTGGCGGTCAAGTCCGATTTCATTTCAGTCAATTTTCTAGAAGAGTCTGGAACTGGGCCTCCATCGCTCTTGTTGTTGGCATTCAACCCCACTTCTGACACCAATTGTTGCGTTCTCGGGGTTCGAAATGATTGAAGCCGAAGAGCGGAATCCAAAACAATTTTATTCTTGGCCAAAACAGTCCTCCACAAATTGTAGAACAGTTCGAGAAATTCACGTACAATCGATGAAAATACTGATAACACAGATGTAATACACTAACAAAAGCAATAGTAAACACTCAGCACAAAAATAATAACTCAATAAAAGCAATAACACACGCACTATGCAATCGTCTCTCTCTCAAGCAGAGAGGTATCACTTGCATGAAAGCTGAGATCTGACTAACTGACTAGCCGGCCCGGGCCTTTTTATACCTTTCGGTCAGAAACCTCTTGCACTTGCCAGAATAATCGAGAAATAGAAAGGTCTAGCAAAATCCGGAACGTACGAGAAAAGCTCAATACAGTAATACATTCAATACAATAGTGTTACAATACCACGATAGGGTTGCCAGACAGGGTTATTAGGAGCAGGGTTGCCATGGTCGCCAAGCTTATCGCCCACATTTGGCGATATATCGCCAAATTTGGCGCCAAAAATTAAGTCGCCAAATCCGTCGCCAACTTGGCGCTAGCTGCAATATTTGGCGAGTTTACCATTTAAACCAATGTTAAAGCATGGGGGCCGTGCAATGCAGTGGAAATGATATTACAGGTAAACAGGGTTGAAATCACATTAGATACGACAAATTAAACTGTAAAAATGAACACAAATGAGTAGAAACAATTAGAATAAGGCTAAATTCGTAACAATATTTATGATGGATGAACAACATATTAATAAAAGTAATTCAGAATCCAAATATTTTCATTATTTTGTCTAATAATTTGGTAATTTGTATTTCAACTGAATAGTCAGTGAAATAAACTAAAATAATGAATTTTATTTTCAATTAGAATAAAATATTGTTAAAAATGATTATAACCAAAAACTAAATCTAGTTTTAAAATGAATTTTTTTTTTGGAAGAAAAAAAAATATATGCAAATAAGAGGGAAAATTGTGTCTGTGAATCATGTTGTATTGACTATATATGCTTTTGAATGTAAATAATATTTATTATAATGATAGAGCATGAAATTGTATCTATTTCAGGGCATGCCAGAATCCTGGGCAAGATTGTTGCAGAGTTCTAACATTACCAAATCAGAGCAGAAGCAAAATCCGCAAGCAGTTTTGGATGTTCTGAATTGGTATGATGCTAGTACCAAAGAGAAGCAGGAGTCCAAGTATATGACTATGAATAAAACATTTGGTAAGTTCTAAATTTTTGGATCCCCCCCCACACACACACACTTACAGTTTTTTAATTATGAGCTCTGCTCTTTTTCATTGAATTTGTATTGGCCAATTATATTACATTTAGTAAAATGTAATATAATACTGGTATGTTAGCATCAAATGATAATCATTTTATATCCCCTCTTCTTTGTCTCACAATTACTGTCAAGCAAAATACAAATGTCTGATTTAGGAATTATTTATTTTTAAAAGCTGAGATACTTCTATGTATGAAGCATAAATAGTTTCATTATTATATAAAATAAATAATTCATTTATTTCCACGCACACACACTATAATTGTTATTTGTATTTAAACTACAGAGGTTTTATTTCTTAGTCTTCCAAGATTTTTGTAGATACTTTTATTAAATTTGTTTGAAATTTCTATAGAAACTGATATGTGTAATACTTATCATACTTTATGCTGAAAAATAGATATTAAGAGTAGTGTAATTTTATTAAATGTTTATTAACTGAAACTCTTTTGCTCTGCATTTACTTTTCAATAACATAGGACTGTGAAATTGTAGTTTTTAAAAAATACAAATGAAATTTTCAGTGATTTTTATATAATTTGATGTGCTGAGTTTGAAAATGACCACCTTTTTGATGTGTAACATCTTTCCTCTCAGTTGCTGGATATTTGTTGGGAGTGATTTTGTGAAAAGGGACGGATGTGTGTAACAGGATGTGAGGTAAGCGCACGCTACTTGATTTGACCAATGAGAGTGTGTGGCTGTGTTGTTTCGCTACCCTCGCTTTAGGGCCCAACTCTAGTAGCCATCAAGCACTCGAGCGCTTGACTCTAAATCTGATAGTCATGATATTGGAGGACATAAGTGTGGCAGAATGCTTATTTGAAAATGGACAAACAGTGATTTCGGTGGTCATATACATTTCTTCGAATCAAACGGTTAAAAAAAATTAAAGATTTCCTGCATTTTGTACTTTTACCATATAATGAAGGGGGTTCTGCTCTTTTAAAAAAATTATCACTCGCTTCCTCTGATTTTGAGTGGTGATTTTAACTTCAGTTTGCCAAAAGCTGAGCCGCTCATAGCTTTTATGAATGATGAACTCAAGCTCGAAATGAACACAAATTAGAATGTTTTGACTGCTAACAGTGGTACTGTTATTGACTCTGTTTTTCAACGGTTTTTAAATACTTTGAAATTGACCTCAGGACCGCAAGTAAAATTAGACAGTTAATCTAATTAGCTATCAATTAGACAGTTCATTAAAAAGATTGCAAGAAACTTCTTTCAAAATATTGATCATTCTAGTAATCTCTCGATCTTGGATATTGAAAAATATATCTCTGATCCAAATTTCAACAGACCTATAAATATTCTTTTAGACCCCCTCTTCATGTAATTATTTTTCTCCTCTCAAATCTCGCTTCTTCCATCTTAAATGCTTATTTCATCTCTTTCCACAAGTCCCCCGTGGTCAGAGTCATTCGCTCATAATGCTTTGCATCGGGTTCGATCCCCAGATTTTTCCATTTTTCAATTTTTACTCTTTAATTTTCCTTGGAAAATAATTCTGACTGATCTCTTTTTATTTAAATGTTCCTCTATTTTTATTCTTGATAGTATATTTTTAATAGCTTTTAAAAAGCTGTTTTATTTTCAACAACTTTTTCATGATCCTAGCTGCATTCCCATTGGTCAGTTTAGCCCTGCCCATCCAAGATCAAAATTTTAACTTTATTTTCAGTGCTTTGTGCCGACTTTGAAGCTTCTTTTCTCAACTTTAATATTTTAAATTTTTATTTTCCCAAAATCCCCACTATTTTTATTTTATTTTTAAAGCATTTAAACTTAACAAAGGGTAAAAGTCAATCATGTACAGTCACTCAAGTACCTACTGATATGAGGTTGTAGCTCAAAAGAGCTGGGTACTCAGTTCATCCACCCAACGATGAAATACTTTGAAATCACAAGCATGTGTGTCATATTTTAGTTATCATAAGTCTATAGTCTCTGCTCTTCCCCAAATGGAACAAGAATAATTATTTTTGATATAATATTGCAGTACTCCTTTTGTTATAATTAAATACAATTTTCATTAAAGATATAATTATTCGATAGAAAATTATTTCCAATCATACCGATTCATATTTTTTTTCAGGAAAAAAAATTAATATTGCGTATTTACCACGATAACATGTCAGATGTTACACATCATATGCGACTACTGTAAGACTCGTTTTTTTTTCCATCTCAAAAATTTTTGTACACACAATATCAATATTTTTGCTAAAATTCTGTTTGAAAAAGAATTCTCTCAAACAATTTAGCTTGTACTATCTAACAACAATAGCTTTTATTTAGTTAAATCTATGTACATATCGATTGTTAATTAGGCAAATTGATTTTTCGCCAAATGGATGAAAAACACTTTTTGCTGAATCTAAAAAGTATTGCTAGATCTCTTGAGCTGCCTCTGGTTGAGAGAAAAACTAGAAGTTCCACTTGAGAGTTAAACTTTTTTGCATTCAATTATTGTATTGTTTCTATAAAAAAAATTGCCAATATACTACTTTAATTTGTTTTAAGGTAATTTACACAAAATAAATGATTGATCAAAGGGAGTAAATGTTATGCCTGTGTTCATAAAAGTTTGAAGCAAATATTTTATATAAACTAAGCAAAAAAATAAAACAAAGTTTTTATTTAAATGTGTACTCTTCTTTTTCTTTGAAACTTCTTTTTGATGTGCTTTTATGTTCAATGTCAGACCTATCTCGTGTTAACACCCAACAATAGTCTGCAAGCATGTTCTTGCCTCATCTTCCTTAATGTTTTCACTTCATATCTTTGATGCCTCAGTGGAATCTTTTCTCTCATTCTTCACTGACTTATCCTAAATTTTTGGAGCTATGTCCACATGGGAGTAAAAGAAATGTATTTTGACCCAACCAGCCTAAGTTTCTTTTTACGTTGTTGTCATGGTAGTCTCAGGTTGTTTATCCTTCAGAAACTTACAGGTATCTTCACCCATAAAGATTCCCTCTTTCTCAACTTGGCTTTTCATAAAGTTGGAAACATTTTCCACAGGTATTTGAGACAATCATCATCTTTTGGAATAGCCCTGATCAATTACTTCATTAGACCTAATTTTATTTGCAAAGGAGGGTAACAATATATTGTTCTGCTCAACTGAGCTGTTCCAAATCACATCTTTGGTGCCTGGTCTAAGATTTTGTCTTTTGGGCCATTTTTTTTACCTATTGTTGAGTCTCATCATGGCTGCCTTGTTCACAAAACGAAACATGGGAAGTTTGTATATTTGCCTTGTTGACCTAGAAGCATGGTGAAAACTTTCAAATGATCACTAATGGTCCAACCGTGGTCGACATATTTTTTGTTGAGGAGAGTCAGGTTTATATAGTGTTCATTTAAAATTCAAATGTGCCACGTCCAACCTACATATTCTGACTTCCGTGATAAAGAAAGACAGCTTTAATGCTACTTTTTGATAAATCTATAAACAGCCTCAATTCATTTTTATCAAAAGTGATATTAAATTTTCTCATTAATCTGGGAATATCTGAACAATTGATCAGGTTTTTGTCTTCCTCAAAGTACTTAACAAATTCTTTTTCTCAATTTCAATACAAGTAAAAGAGGTTCCTTCCATTAATAAGTTTTTAATTTGAAGCCCAACAATTCAGCTGCCACTTTTGAAAGTCCTAGATCTCTAGTCAGATCATTAAGTTCAACATGAAAGAAATGCTGAAGTGTATTTGCTCCAGCGAGAGAGAGAGCCTTGAACTTGTGATAAAGCTATTGGTTGAAAGAGATTGCGACAGAGAGATGTCCCCGAGTGATATTCTGCATGTTTCACCTTAGTAGAATGAAGATCTGCTATGGAGGAAAGAAATTCAATTTTTAAAAAAAATTGGCAAATATTCATAAAAATGCTAGTAAAATTGAATTTTTCAAGAAAACATGACATGATAGAAATTTTTCATTATCATTTTTGAAATCAGCACCAAAAAATATATAAAGTTGAGCCATTAAGTCATTTGTTTGTTTTTTTCCATCACAGGCCTGTGTAATTTATACTGTATTATCATTAAGCTGCATGCTTATCGTAGATTTAGTTGTGTGTAATATACTATTATTTTACATTCTGAACTGGTATGCAAAAATTCAGGAAAAAGCTGACGAATTAGCATATTAACAGAACAAGTAGACAAGATGGATTGAAAGACTAACCAAGAGATTAGCTAGGATCAGATGCAGTAAAGCATTCATATATTTGGTCTTAAAATTTGGTAGGCGAATTCCTTTCATGCTGTAGAGATCCGCAACAAAATAGTTTTGGGAAAAATTGATCTCCAAGGGTCACTGAGGGGGATTAAGGGGCGTAATAGATAAATATTTCCTTTTTTCAACTAATAGAAACATCTGCTTGAAAATTAGAAGGTATGTTCCATTCATGGAATAAAGTTCCTTTTACAAAGATTTTTGCGAAAACGGACCCCCAAAGGAGTGAGGTTGCGAGAGATTAAGGCTTCTTATTGAAAAATTCCTGTTTTTGAATTTAACTCATTTACTTGAAATTTGTTGAGCACTTTTCTTTAGTTGAATAGAGTTCCACTAAGAATGGATTTTACGGAAATCAACTCCAGGGGGAAGCGGAAAGAGTCATTGGGGTCTATTGATAGACAAAATTCCCTTTTTCGAACTGCTAAGACTACAATAAAATTTGGTTTGCATGCTTCTTTTGTTGAATTGGAATCAGCTGAGAATGCTCTCAACGAGGTATTGATGATAAAAATTCCGTTTTTGCTCTGTTAGATTTAGACTTGAAATTTAGCACGCATGTTTATTTTATGGAGTAGAGATCCACTGAAAGTTGCTTTGGTGGAAATCCACTTGATTATTAGGTTAAGTGAGCGAAAAAAATCTTTCTACTTCGATTTTAGACATAAATAGAAATTAGATATTATAATTTATGTTCTTTTTATATCAAGGGGTGAGAGTGTAACAGCTATAAATATATTTTTCAATACAATCGAATTCTTAATGCTAGATATCAATAATTAATATATATGTAAACAGTATACATATATGCAACATCGTGAAATACCCAGTGAAGCGGGTGGGTAACGGCTAGTGTATATATATAATTTATAATTTCACACACACAACACAGTTGCAATTTTGATATCATTTGATGAAAAAAATTTCTTTCATGATTTAACATCTGTAAAATTCCATTTTCATTTTGGATTGTTCAGTTCTTTAGCAGAAGCATTCATATTTATATCTTTAAAAATATCTGCTATCTAAATCAATTTTCTTTAAGTTGATTTATCTATTTTTTTTCTTACTTTTAATTTTTAAAAATTTCATTTTTAAGCTGACATAGCAACTATATGGCAACCAAGTAGGTGTGGTTTTTATCTTACTTAGTGTTTTTAGTTTTGATGTTTTATTACTTCTTACTAACAAATTTCTTATATTACAAGCTTATAAATGGATAATCATTATTAATATCATTTTCTGTCTTTTCTTGTGAAATAAGTTGAAGCTTAATTTCAATATCGATGCAATCTATAGATAAACTGTGTTAAAAAAATAATTGAATTGAAATCATGTATACATATATATATTTGTAATATATATATAGTGTTTCATAAAAGATGGGCAAAATTGTTAAGGGTGATTGCACTCATCCAAACAAACAACCTTCTTCAGAAAATACATAGTTAAAATTTTAATATTAAAGTACTGCTGTAAAATCTGACATACATTGTGCACTTTTAATACAAAAATAAGATTGAAATTGATGAATGAGCGTTATATGCTGGGAATAAAAAAGATAAGCATTAAAAAATTAAAACTTGTACATAGTTCTAGTACATTACACTTCTACTTCAACATACTGTTTATTTAAAATTAATGTCATTTCTATTGTTGTTACTTATGCCACCTGATCGACAGTGACATCAGATCAAGGTCCATGAAATTCATCGCAGCTAAGGGCTAGAGTTTTACGCCTGTCTTTAGCCTTAGCTTTGAGCACCATGCAGGTGATTGTATGATTTGGCTTAGTACCACCCCAATTTGGAGGAGGTCACCTCACTTCCCCTTCCACCACCCTCACGAGAGAACCTGCGGCTCAACAGCTATTTAGAGTCCGCCCAGGCCCTATGGCATCGCAGTCAGCATCACTAACCACTCTACCGGATGGGCAGCCAATGCCATTCCTAATGAACTTAAAAGTTGTATAGTAGAAGTAGTATACCAAAAATAAATGATTTAAAAACTTAATAACATTGCACATGCACTTTTCTGTTTCCTTCTTTAAAAGGAGGTGTTATAAGGCAAATATACATAAAAATGTAGCTTGAAAATATAGGTACGAGTTATATGCCAGATTTTACAGTATGTTGTTATATGGCACAAAAATGCAAAGTTACCGAAGCAACATAATTTGTAATAATGTTTTTCAAAATTAATAAACCTGTATTACTTTTTCCTAATGAGGAATGCTTTAACCCCTTCGGGACAAACGACCCATATGCGCACCATGCAAATGGAATGTTTTTTAAGCTCAATTTTTTGGCAATAGATGGCATTATATGTCCATAAGGTTTGAGAGTGATATTTAATATATTATGATTGTTCTGTTAATTGCGAATTTTATGATAATAATATTTCAGACATCTGAATGCCAATAACATTGAATTAGGCTTAGGCAGTACACTCGCGTTTGTGTCCTTCGTCCCGAAAGGGTTAAGTTATTCAAGTTAAAATCATCACTCTTGTCATAAATATTTGTACTTATTTCATTTTTTTTAATATCTAAAAAATATTAAAGCTTGATTAATATTACTGTTTGTCTGTGAATTGTAGATTACAGTAGTTTAGTTAATAATTTATAGTTCGTTTGAAATACTTATTCTTTTCAAAAAAGTATAGCATCATCTATGTGACAAAAAAAAATGAAACAAAGTATTGTCTATGTAATTGTTTTTTAAAAAAAAGTTTTAAGTGTAAATTAGATAATTATGAGCTGGTCAACTCTGTACCAAGCTTTTATTCTGTTGATAGTAACTATCATTATAATAAAAGTATTTTTCTTTTGAAGTACTAGCATAATGAGTGAATTAAAAGTATCATAATTAAAAACATTTTTATTATTTTAAAAAACTGTTAAGAGTACATCATATGATTGTCAATAAAATTGAATTGATCTTCCAAAAAAAAAATCTAAGCAATAGAATAAATTATTTTACCTTCCATGCAACCTATAATTTTCTGACAAGTTTTAATTATGTATGTGAACATATGTACTGAATGAATTCATTACTCAGTGTATATATATATACAGAGTGCAGTGTTAAATTCATTATTGTGTCATTTCTATGAATTGTGCGAATGTCAAGCATTTTTTAAGAATTCAAAAGAATTTTAGTTTAGAATTTATGTATCACTATGTTTTTAAAAACTTTTTTATCATAAGAATCGGAAATTTTTTATAATATAATCAAACATAAAGTTGTGCATCATTTTTAATTTTTATTTTATCTGTGATATAAATTTCTAAGTCTTATTTTTGAATCAAACTTTTGGAAACTTTTTAAAATTTGTTTTCTTTTGAGTGAAGATCTTAGTTGCTCCACACTGTATTATTAGATAACATTGACAGTGTGTTTAGTTTAAAAAAAACATAGCATTTGCTTTTAATTAGTGATCTATTGTAATAAATATTATTGGTGTAAGATTTTTATGAGGCTATTGTAATACTTCTTTTCTAGGAGATCCATCTCCAAGACCTAGTTATCTAGCAGATAAATATGCCATAAATGCTGTTGTTCCTCCACTTCCTGTATCTGTAAGCGTAACTTTTCTTTTAAATATATGTGTCATTTAAAAACTTTTTAAATATGAATTTGTGTGATTAATGAAAGCTATTCATAATTGTATTCTGTGTATGTTTTAATCACATTAAAGTCAATTAATTTTTGGACAACAAGAAAAAATACCCATTGATAGGTTTTTTATTTACACTTTTTTTCCTTTCATATTTGTATTAAATTTCTAAAAATGTGAGAGTGCACAGGGAAACAATATGTTGGCATCTGAAGCAAATATCGTTTGACTTTATTTTCAAGAGATACAGTTGGACCTCTATTTTGCAAACCTCTGTATTGCAAACTTTTTTCTGGAACAAAAGATCATGTCACAATTTTCTTTGTTAAATAACCTCCAAATAGCGAAATACATTTTCTATTAAACTAACTTTTTCTCTTGTGTTATTCAATTTTTTTCCCTCCTATTTGTAAAATATTTCCGGACATTTCAAATTATTCTCATTTTTAATGTTTGGTGATGAATGACCATAAATTGGTTTTATCTAGAGAAATAAAATAAAATTGCCGTAATTCTGAGCATTCCTTCTTTCAAACCAAAAAACTCAAGCAAAATTTACAGACTTTATCAGTTATTAAATTTAGGGAACCATGTGGAAATATTTGCTTAAAATAGCTGTTTATAAAATAACATATGTTCAGAAACACTTGTAGACTTAAAATAAGAAAATGTCATTAACATTCATTAGTTTCAACATTTTTTTTCTTCTTGCTTTCCTAGCAGATTTTTTTTTGATGGGTAAGATGAAAAGATATTAATCTTACCCATCAAAAAAATCTGCAACATTAATTTACAAAAAAAGTTATAATTACTTTTTTGAATAACATTTAGTGATCGTAAATTGAAAATTTGTAATGTAGAATCTTAATCCAAAGACAAAAGGAAAATGAAGCTGATATTTTTTGATAAAAGTACTTTTTATGATATTACCTACTCTTAGAAAGAAGTAAACTTTGTATTTGTGTGTACTTTATAGCAATAAGAAAGATATCTTGAATTTATTTAACTTTAGCATTAGCAAGCTTGAATTAATAAAACTGATTCAAGTGACCATATTTGTTACAACGAGGTCACCACTAGGTGGTGCCACGATGAAATGGCTCTCACATTTCGGGACTTACTGTGTCTGCAAAGACTAAAATGCAGCCCCATTGATGATTGGAATTATTTTGATTATATCATGCTATCCAAGAGTTGAATATGTTATTTATAAATTTAAAGTATGTTTGATGTGGAATCAGAGAGTCAATTAATCTACTCTGTTGATGTTGAAGTGTTTCTCAACTAAGAAACTTAGTTATATTTCATTTAATTTTTAATTTACATCTGAGTAAGAAATATTTAAGTACAATATTTAAAATAGAATTTGTCAAATAAAACTAATTGGCAAAAGTCAAGATTGTCAAGTAAAAGTATCATAGCATTTTTTATTTCCCTCCTAATCCAAGTTTTTAAAATACTCTTTTGATATTTGTAAAGGGAAAGTTATGCATTTTATTAAATTTTCCACTTTTCCTTTCTTTAATATTCCTTTTTCTTACAAAAATGCACAATTATAAAATTAGCTTCAATATCTTTAATGAAATGTAAGCATGATATCAGAAATTTGTAATTTTGAAAAGTATAAGTTGAGTAAAATATTGTTTCTTTGTAGCCTACAAGGAAACCTGAGCCCACTCCACCTACAACGCCTGAGGAGGAAGAGGAAGAAGAGCCAGAAGCTCCTCCGCCTCCTGTGGCTGCCAGACCTGAGAAGACAAAATCTATTGTAAGTTATGAAATTGTCCAAATCCTCATGAGTGACATCAAAATAAGACATTTTTTAAATTTTTTTTTATTTGGTAGTTTTAAAATGCAAGTTAATAGTTTCTTATATTTTATATGTACATTTTTTATGCACTTTTAAAAAATGACCCCGTCGCTGTTGATTCTTTTTAGTTATTCAATATTCTAAAGAAGGTTCCATGGTTGATTTGAAAACATTTCTTCAAAATAAAATATATTTAATTCTTAATCTTTTATATTTTTATTATATACTTTCTAATTTTTTCTTACTGTAAAACTTGTTATCTGTTTATTACTGTAAAACTTGTTATCTGTTTATTTCAGTATACAAAACCTATTGATGAAGAAGTTAAGAATGAAGCACTTGCATATGATAAAAGAGATATTGCAAACAACAATAATGCTCCAGCAACAATGACACCTGCACCCACTACAACAAGTACTGTTAAAACCAGAAAAAAGAAGTTGTCAGAAGATGAAATTATGGATAAGATTCGAAGTATTGTGTCTGTTGGCGATCCTAATAGACGCTATACAAAAATGGAAAGAATTGGAGTTGGGTAATTATCAATCTTTTTAATATTGTTATTTATATTTTTCCTGACACTGTTTAACTTTAAATTAAAAATTACTCTCAATTCATAATGAATATTGATGTGGCATGATTGTATAATTAGAATTATTTGAAGAAGATGATTACATTAAAAATTTTATTCTTCAATAAAATTTTTATAAATTGAGGTAAGATTTAAATGAAAAAGTTAAATCATTTTTAAAAAGTGGTCAATATCATTTTATTAATTTGATAAAAATTTCTTTTATACAGTTTAAATTATGTTGTATAATTTCTTTTTCTGAAAAATTCAGTTCTTATTAATGTGTAATGTGGTTAAAATTTGATTGAATGAATGACAGTGAAGTGCTTTTTTTTTTCAAGCAGTGATGCATTTAAAAAGGTCCTAAACAAAGCTAAATGCGTTCGAAAATTAAATTTTAATCTCACTTGTGCTGAGTTCCTTAAGTTCTAAGTCTATTTTAATTTGCTATTAATTATTTTTTGTTGATAATTTGGTTAATAGTTTGATATTATAGTATAATACTGCATTTAAAATATGTATATCAAAGATTTCTCTAATATGAAATATTGGAGAATGAGGTATTAAATCAGGTTTTACCTTCATCATAGTTTCAATTTGTATAAGAAGGTACTAGTTCAGGTATTATTCTTACTACACAATCTCTATTTGGAATTATGAGGTGTGTGTGACCAGTCTATTGATAGTGATTTTAATATCATACACTAGCAATTCTTCAGTGTTCTAAATTTGTCAGAGGAAAAAAGATTCTTAGACTGACTCTCAAAAAAGGGATTTTATGTAAATTAGCCTACAGATCCGACATCCTTCATAACAAGTCAATTCCTACTTAGATCAACAAAGAAAATTTTTATTTTAGCTACTTTTTATTAAATAGTTACAATTAACATAAGGTTGTATATATATATATATATATATGACAGAATCACAACATTAAGTGGTAATTAATTTTTATTAACTATCATTAAAGTATCGTATTGTCATCCAAAACAATCGTGTATATAAAATCTCAGTGCAATTGAATACTTTAAAACGTGAGAAAAAAATCTTTTAATGTTTTGACCCAAATCGCTAAAAATGAAACCAACGTCACTGTATCCAATTCTTTAAATAATTAGTTTCAGTCAATTAATTATAATTATTGTATTTTTACCCAAAACAATAGTGTATAGTAAATTTCAGCTTAAATGAGCACTTTAAAATGTGAGAAAAAAAACCTTTTCAAGTTTTGAACAAGTCGCTAAAAATGATGCCAACCTGGCTGTATTTGTAATTCTTTAAATAATTAGTTTTTATTAAAATTATAATTAAATTACTGTATTGTCATCCAAAATAATCATGTATATAAAAATTCAGCTCAATTGAGCGCTTTAAAATGTATTTTATTAACGATTGAAAATTCCACGAAGATAAATAAATATATAGAGTGTGTGAGCTAATAGTGTAGGAATTTTAAAAAAAAATCTGAAGTTATTTGTTACATATTTTTTCTTTTTTAATAAAATGTTCCTTTTTATAGAATCAAAATAGAACTTAATGCATTAAATTGTATATGTTTATAATTATGTATTTTAAAAATTATATTTGTTACATTGAAAAATCTCCAAATGATTGATAATTTTACTATTCTTATTACTTTTTTTCTTTCGGATTTGTTCGTTGACTTTATCATTGAAAAAAGATGCTTTTCACCAGTCTTTATGCTTGTTTTCAAACTTAAAGTAATATTCAATGTTGTTTATATTTCAGAGCATCTGGCACTGTGTATACTGCCATTGAATCAGCCACAGGTATGGAAGTGGCTATCAAGCAGATGAATCTGCCACAGCAACCTAAAAAAGAACTTATAGTCAATGAAATTTTAGTGATGAGAGAAAACAAACATCCAAACATAGTCAACTATTTAGACAGCTATATAGTTGGAGAAGAATTGTGGGTATGTACAACTTATATGAATCGCAATTTTTTTGTTCCCTGAAAAGAAAATCTTTAACAATATTCTGTATGAGCTTTTCAATTTTTATTTGTATTTTTTAGTCAACAGAAATTATTATATTGGCTTATATTTTATTCTGTTTCAAGGTAATAATGGAATATTTGCCAGGTGGTTCTTTGACTGATGTAGTCACAGAAACATGCATGGCAGAAGGTCAAATAGCTGCTGTGTGTAGAGAGGTAGGTTGTTTATACTGTTATTTTTAGTATTATTTTTTTACTTATGAATTGCTAGTTGATGAACAGGTTTATATATATTGCAAATTCAGTTGAATAAATTTCATTCAACATGCTATAGTTAAATTAACAGTAATTTCACATATTCCATAAGCATCATAGATTTTTCCTGTATTTAAAATGATAGAAATTTCAATTTTAAAAAAAACCTTATTAATAAAACCAGTCATTTATATATGTTTATATAAATTTAAAGTATATTTTTTAATTATCAATTTTTAGGTACTCCAAGCTTTACAATTTCTGCATTATAATCAAATCATACACAGAGATATTAAAAGTGACAACATTCTTCTAGGAATGGATGGAAGCATAAAACTTAGTAAGTTATGCATATCTATATATTTGTAAATTTTCATCGATTGAAAATGGTAAATGGGGTTTAGTCCTGTTTTTAATAGTGTGATTGATTAACTAATTTTTTAAAAAATTTTAAGAGGGTAATGTTGAATGAATGTTAATTTTTTAAAATAGAATTCTATTAACTTTTTAAAACTTCTAAATAAAATTATAACTTTTGTGAAGAAAATGCTATTTTTTAAAAGAACTGTTATTTTGGGAAAAAGAAATCCCTTAAAAGAATATTATCTTTTAAAAATGGGAATGAAAAGAAATAGTTTTCGATTCTGTTCATTCAAAAGAGCAGTTCTATATTTCTGATAATATACCAAAAGCTTCATTCTCAACTGCTTTATTTCAATTCAGTTTCTGAATTCAAGACAAAAGCAAACAAATCTAGTCTTAAATTTTGATCCCTTGCTAAAGAGCAAGAAACCTGCCTCATTTTTTATTTGTTTCAAATTGTCTAAATTGTGAATGTTAAGATGTTATTAAGTTAAAAATAAGTGTTTGCTCATCATTGTCATTAGTCTTTTTTTGATACTGTGTTGTGGTCTTGCATTTTATATATCAGATCAGATACAGATTATCTAATTTTAAAAAATTAAATAATTCTATTTGAAATTTATAAATACTGCTTGAATTTTGCATCTAAATAAAAAAAGTATGAATATTTCTATATCAATGTTAAATAACATTTATTTAATATATAATGATAAAATTTATATTATAAACAAAATGTGAGTTGTCTATATGAAAATAATTATATGCTATTCATATAAAAATTAAAATTCAGATATTTATACAGATATGCTGTAATTTTAATGCATTATTTTTTCTTCTAGTTTGATAAGCATGGTGATTAGGAGTGATATTACTAAATGCATTTTCTTTATTTGAATAGCTATTTTATCTGATAAACTAATCCATGTTTGAAATTAAGAATATTCTTTTCGTTAATTAATGTGATTTGTTTTAATTTTGAGTATGGTAGGGTCTCTAAGTACCGCATTTACTCGAATCTAAGCCACGCTACTTTTCCTGTGTTAATTCTACTGAAAATCGGGTGTGACTTAGAATCAATGAAAAAACTTTTGTTGAATGGGGGGGGGTGTAACCGTCCATTCAAGCCTCTTCGGTGACTTTCCCATTCCATGATTAATCTCCTATATTAGGTCTATCCTAAACATTGTGGACTGCTCGTATTTAGGAAGTATTTTGTATACACTTTCTTTTAATTACTTAAACATCGAAGGTATGGGTAATAGCCTCAAGACAAGTTTACTTTGACACAAGTATAAAAAGGGAAGCAATTTTATGTACAGAAATAACGGAAATGAAGCAGCTGCCACTGAAAATTTGACATGGATGAAACAAATATACATCAATGGCATAAAAACAAAATATAATTGTTGCTTGTAAATGTTCAACAGTTTTAAATCACTTTATTACATTCTTCTATAATACATCTTGGAAAAAATGGCATGGAAGACAACACTGTGTGGGAAAATGCCGACGCCAGCACCAATTCCGAAGTCAGTTGTGAGAGTGGCAAATCATTTTTGAAGCATTATTCTGAAGGTTAGAGTAGTTATAGATCCATGTATGTATTTCTCAAAGTTTTCAATGCTGGTAAAATAAATAAATTATTAACTTCTTATTATTTCTCATAAATTATTATTTCTTAAGAATCGAATATTGATTAACCTTTTACACAATTTTTTATTTTTTCTCAAAAACGTGTAGAGAGTTGAGGGGGGTAGAATCGATGACAACATTTTTTTCAAAAAATCATTTTGAGAATTTGGGGTGTAGCTTAGAATCGATGGTGGCTTAGTTTCGATAAATGCAGTGTTTATTGTTGTTAATAAAAAGTTAATTGATTTAAAATTTTGTTAGTATACATTTATGTGTGATGAGGTGCTGATAAGGCCAGATTACTAATGTGAAGAATGATATGAGGATGACATGATGCTTATTGTGCTAGAGCCTTGAAAGGTCCAATAGTACGTTGGAGAGAGTTCAAGCAAATCTGGAATTGAATCTGATATATACTGTGTTGGAGCCTGTGGGTTTCCCCTTTCCATCTGTTTATAGTTGGAATATGTCACATCTTCAATTAGGGACACATGAAGCAGAATCTTTTCTATTTAGACATAACCGTGTTTACTATTCAGCCATTGATTCTTGTCACCCCCATGTGGTAGACTTTGAAGCTGAAGATGGGCATGGAAACTGCGCTGGTCATTTCTCTGTTGGCTGGATAAATGGAGGTCAAAGGTTGACTTGCTGTAGAACCTAAGCTTCAGTGCCGTCCTGTCTTGAGTCTCACGCAAAACTACATAACCGTTGGGAAGTCATTAGTTCCCTAAAGGTAAATCGATTCTTTGATGGAGATCACCAGACGTGCATTAAATATGGTGTAATTTTTTCAAATGGACAAATTTTTTTAAAAATGCTGTTTTAAAAAGAGTTATCATTAATATTTCAAAATCCGTTGTAATGTGTAGTGCTTATAGTTTTTGGAAATAGTATGTGTGTGAAATAGAGAATTAACCTCTCTAATATCTCAATTATATATATATATATATTAGTGATGTTACAATTTTTTAGTACAGTTATATATATCTTCAAGCTGTGTACTAAATCTTTTAATTATTTTTTTCCCCTCAGCTGACTTTGGGTTTTGTGCCCAGATTTCCCCTGAACAGAGCAAACGAACTACCATGGTGGGAACTCCCTACTGGATGGCTCCAGAAATTGTTACTAGAAAACAATATGGTCCAAAAGTTGACATCTGGTCTCTAGGAATTATGGCAATAGAAATGATTGAAGGAGATCCTCCGTATATGCATGAGAGTCCATTGAGAGTTAGCACAATTACCCTTTTCTCAAAAACTATTTCGTAGATTATATATTAATGAAATATAGCTCTGTAACATTTTTTAAGTGTTTCATTTAATCCAGAATGTAAAATAAACTCTTATATATCCAGCATACAACATGCACTTTTAACACAAAAAATAAGATCAAAACTTAAGGGTGCATGTTATACTTAGGGTAAAGAAGCAATAGCCTTAAAAATAACAAAAGAGATTACCATAAAAAAAAATTACATCTACATGTGTATTGAAATATTGTTTATTTATAACTTGCCTCATGAACTACAAGAGTTGTAGTTCTAGAAGTATACAATTTTTTCAAAAGTCTGGGATAATACCTTGAATAAAGGACTTCAAAACATGAGCAATGTATACTAATATTTTAGATTTCTTTATAAAAAAGAGGGCTGATTTATACAGCAAAGATACTTAAAAATTCAACTTGAAAGTATAGGTACGCATTATACACCAGATTTTACGGTATATATATATATACATAGGTAGGAAATTTAAACTGGTGTATTTCTTGTTACACTACAAATATCACAAAGATATATGATTTCATAAAGAATAATTCATTTTCAAATAAATTCTTGCTTTTTTTGGAAAGAGAACCTATTTAAAACTCTTAAGTAATGTAGTTTTTCGGATCTGTGTTTTAAAATATCATAAATATTATGCCTAAATTATCTTTATTAAGAAATTAATAAGTTATATATTAGGCTGATCAAGTCTTTTAATTGATAGTATATTACTATAAGATTTATTTTTTGGGAGAAGAGTTTTTCTCTTTTTCAATTTTTGGAAGTAGATTTTTGTTCAACAAAGAAAAAGAATGCTGCATTAAATGCAAGTGAAAAAATTCAAAATATTTTTAGATGCTTACTCTCACAAGTAACATGGGGCTGCGGTAGCCCAGTGGTCAAGATATTGGATCACGGCAGGCTTGTCATGATTTCGAGCCCAGTACCTCTCAAGACCCGCCATGTAGGGGAGCGATACATGTTAAATCTGTCGAGGGCTTAAATGTCCTCCCATTGGTGTGGTGTGGTAGTTAGGAGAGGGGGGTGCCAGCTCAGGTATTGTCCTCGTCACTTGACCATGGTTCAAAATTTCGAGGTCCGTCACCTGTGTATACTTTTCCATTTTTTTACCAAACATTGGTAATAATCTTTTGATTTTGTAATTTTACATTGAGCAGTACAAAACTTTATGAAAGCTCTAAGCAAAATTTTACAAAGAAAAAGAAAATAGCTATAAATGGGAAATAAATTTTTAATATTTTTATATCGAGAGATTAATTTTTATTGAAGCATGTGTCTTATGATCATATTTAGTTGCTCTGATTACAATCCACTGCAACTTTGCTTCCATTGTATGGTTACTAAATTGGTAACCTTTTCAAATAATTTTCACCTAGTCTGGTGTCTTATACAAAAATTTTACTGGTGAAAAATTATTTGATCCAAGAAGAAAGCCATTTAATTGGCTTAGAAACATTTTTCTCAACATAAACATGGCTGCCTCACAACTGTTGTAAAATTCTAATAATTTGATTCTATTTAAGTTCTTGAGTTCTTTATACATATAAATTACTATAATATATCATTGAATTGTTAAGAAAATACTTAATTTTTGTATTTTAATATAATGCAAATTACAAGAGAAATACAGGTGGTTATCAAAATAATGGAAACACAGATTTTTTATGAAGAATCATTTATTGGTATGGTATAGGACCACCTTTGGCATGTATTACAGCTTTTATTCGCCTAGGAATTTGATTCATATGAGCTGAATGGGGGTTAGATGAATATTGCACCATTCTTTAATGGAGATATTGTGATAGTTCTGGGAGAGATGCCAGTGTAGGATATCGATTCTATATTGAGCACTCTAAAATGGACCATAATGGTTCAATTATATTGAGGTCAGGTGACTATGTTGGCCACCAAGGTAGATGCTTAATTTCATCCTCAAGTTCATCAAACCATGATTGGACAAGTCCTACTTCATGGATAGGTGCATTGTTATCCTGGAAAATTCCATCTCTGGCAGGAAACAAAGTTTGCATCATAGGATGGACCTAGTCAACTAAAATTTCTCTATTCTTCTTCCAAGTGATACTTCCTTTTAGGGTTACGATTGGTCCAGAAGAAAACCATGACACACGGATTCCCATATCATGACAGATCCACCTCCATGCTTGACAGTTGGAAGGAGGCAATCACGACTATATGTTGGTACAGTTGTCCTCCAAACATGCACCTGTAGGGGAAAGTGTGAAAGACAATTCATCAGACCACCTTACTTTCTTCCACTTATCAACCAGGTTTTGTGAGTGTGACACCACTGCAAACAATGTTTGACATTAATAACTGTGACAAGTGACTTGGGAATTGCTGATATGCTGTAAATGTTCTGTTTATGAAGGTTTTTTCTTACTGTAATCATTGACACTGAAGAATCCAGATGCTGATTGAGCTCTATGGTCACTTTTGCTGCAGTTGGTCACTTTTCAGACATTACAATCTACTTCAATACCCGTTGGTCTCTTTCACTGAGATTCTCTTTCCATCCACTATTTTGCTTTGCTGAGCTTGTCTTTCCGCGCTGTGTGTGCTGCATGAGTTTAAACGCTATCTTTAAATATGCATAAAAGTTGGGATGTTTTGGTCGCACTTGCTCCAGCTAGATTGGCTCCTACAATGTGGCCTCTTTGAAAATCGGAGAGAAAAAAATCCAAGACTTACAGAACTTCAATAAAGCTACCACCTACTACCAGAATATATACATTTCTATCCGGGGAAAAAATGTTGCTCTCTTATTATATTTTAATGCTTACAAAGTGCATTCAAAAATGCCACTTTTACTCACAGGTGTTTTCACTATTTTGATAACCTCATGTATACTACTGTAATTTGTGAAAATTTAATTTTTGGTCAATCAAGCATTTTATCATTGATCAAGTATAATTCATTGCTAGCTAAAATGATATCTTATTGGTGTCAAATTAAATATATTTAATCATTGATTTTTTAAAAAAAATTGTAAAATTATGTCATCTTGTGTAGACTAACATTTTTGCTGGAAAAAAGATTGATAACATCTCATAAGTACAATATAAACTAAACTCAGTTATGCAGCAGCCCATGAGGGCCAAGGTGTACTGTGCCATCTCAGTATACATGACCTTAAGTGCTAAGGTACATGAACAGGTATTCTGGTCAGAGGCAGCGCCCCCCCCAGTGTTTAGTTTCCAAGTAAGCTTGATACTCAATTATCAAACCACTGAAGAGAAGAAAGGCTGAGTCGACCTTGCCCACCCAGAGATTTGAACCATGGAGCTGTGACATGGAAGCGCAAAATGCTACCTACCTCTGAGCCACTTGGGCTTTTAAACACAATTTACCTATACAAATAATTACTTTGTAACCTTCTTTTGGAAATAAATTTAGCAGAATTTCAAAATGAATAATTGTTTACTTTTCATTTTCAGGCTCTGTATCTTATTGCTACCAATGGCAAACCTCAACTGAAGGAGAAAGACAAGATTTCTCCAATTTTCCAGGACTTCCTTGACAAGTGCCTAGAGGTGGATGTGGACAATCGCTGCACCGCTGATGAGTTACTCAAGGTATTTATTCAGTTTGTGTATAGAATACAGAATTAACTGCAATCTGATTACATTTTTTTTTCATCTATATGAGTCACTGAAATTATTAAATAAAAATTTGCAATTCAAGTTTTATTAAAGTATAATTGAATGTATTTTTCAAGTAAATATTTGCAGATTGAACTATGCATGCTGTTTTCACATTATCTAAGCATTAGATATTTGTGATCTTAAATTGCATTTGATACTTTTAAAACTTATTTTTATCCCTTTTTAATAAGCAGTGATTGTATATTCTACATTAAAAAAAAGGGATGTACTTCTTTACACTATGAAGATATATTGTTAAATATGTAATCAGATCAATACAGCTATTATTAAAATAATAAATGGGCTTTTTCCAAAACAGAATTGAATATTTAATTTCCATTACAGTATTATATAATGATTGCAATGATAATTAATGAGTTATATTTGCATATGCATGCAGTTGGTCAAATTTAAAAATAATGAAGGGCATTTGTGTCTATCCAAATTTTATAATACTTATTTGTATAATATCTCTAGATCAGAAAAAATTTATTTTGTGGACTGATTTTCATGTTTCTGTAGCATATTCAGTTTATTGCTAGCATTTATTTTTACAAGTCATGGTTTATTCAAATTATTGTGAATATTTGTTCCTTGGACACAGTTTTAAGTAAAATTCATTTGTTTCATTTTTATTTCCAAGCTTTACTAATTAGAATGATGTTGCTTGGGATACTCTTTTGGTCCTTTTTTAATTCATATATATTTTTCAGCATCCCTTCCTGAAGTTGGCTCAACCCTTAGCAAGTCTTTATGACCTCATAATGGCTGCAAAAGAGGCCGTGCGATGTAAATACAAATAAATTGAACTGCCCATCATTCTACTATTGTGCCTCAGGGTTTATGTACATTTTTATAATAGCCCTTCTCTTGGAAGCAAGCTTTATAATTACTAATCGCCACTGACCTTACTCATCAGATAAGGAAGGGAGTCTTGCTGCCAAGGCTGTATTTTTACATGTACAGCAAGCTCCTGTCTGTGGCCACAACAAAAGACACTTGTGATATATTTAACAAGAGGATATTGTCTGAGAGGATGTGTGAATCACTTTGAAATTTAGTGTGTAAAATATATTTTAAAAACGAGAGGTGTGAATGGTTTCGTGGCTTGGATGCCAACTGGAAAAACTGTAATTAAAAAAAAAGTGTTTTTAATTTCTGTTATTTTTCTTCCTTTAGTTTTAGAAAGTGACATGAGACTTCCAGTCCTCCACAATCAGACTCATGATTTATTGTAGTTTATGTAAATAATTCATAATGTTTTGGACACTTTAAATATGCATTAAAATCTTGCAAATAGGAGCTTGAAACATTCCACGGTCATATAAAAGGCACCGGAGGAATCAATAGTTTTAAAATTTCTCTGTGTTTTAGATTTGCTGTTTTTGAAATTGGTACACTAGTTTATCTTGTGTTCACAGTAAATTATTTGCACATTTATCTTATCTAACATATATATATATATAATTTGTTTGATCTTCATTCCCCCCAAAAAACAGGAATGTTATAGCAGTTTTATGTTTAATTTAGATATATATTGCCATTAATTCAAGTATGCAAAAAAAAGTTACTTTCAATTATAAAAACTTTCTAGCTCAAGTTACTTTTTATTTTTCATATATCAGAAACTTAGTACAAAATGAGCAACAAACAAAAAAAAAGTCTATCAATATTAGAATTTTTTTAATGTCCATTCTTTAACTGAAATGCAGCTAGTATTAATGTTTGGTTTGTATATATAGATTCATTCAGTTTTAGTGAATATTTCCATTTTTATATAACTTTTTAAATGTAAAACAGCATGTCAATTAGCATGATTACTAATAATGATATTAACATTTTAACTGAGTGATAATTATATTTAAGATCAGGTGTCAGAACTCATAATTTATTTTAAAAATAATATACAATTTATATATTTTAAATCTGTGGATTAAACAGCATTGGTAAAACTTCATTTTAATTATTAACTGTTGTATTTATACACACTATTATATTTGTATACATTTATAATTTCTATGTGTATGTCTTGATTTCTACTTTTGTGTTTAAAGTTCTATGCTATTAAAATATTTTTGTATAAGTAATTTTTATTCTCTCTAATATTGGTAAAAAAACTTGTAAATTGATTATAGCAGACATAAGTTATTCTAGTGTACTAGCATTATATACTGTGATTGTATTAATTTGCCATCTCACTGAGTTAATTATTCTGGGTATTATTATTTAATTTAATCAAAAGTGCAGCTTTTCAGAAAAATAATTCTGTTATGATTTAATAGGTTGTTTTTGTCATAAATGAGAAAAAATCAGCTATATTTGTTGTATAAATGTTTGATGTAACCTCTCATCTTTTTAATTATACATTTGCATTTGTCTTAGTCTACATTATGTTTTATTGTTAGCAAAATCCAATGTGTGATTTTAAAAATTACTTCAGATGCATTTAAGAAAATTATGTTTCATGCCTTTTTAACTGGTGTGATGATGAACATATCCTTTTGAATTCAATAACATTTTATGTTCAGGTGTGCTGTTTTGCATATAGGGAAAAAATTAATGGCAACATTGTAATTAATATAAATCTGTTAAGTAATTTTGTTTCACTTTTAGAGCAGGTTTTTATTTCCTATTCTTTTTTAACATCTTGTGAACTCAACTGGTGATCAATTTTCTATCATTGTAACAATATTTTGTTAGAAAGTTATATATGTATATCTAATGTATAGAAGCTGTGCTGTTAGGTAGACCACTTTGTAACTCATTATACCTAGAAAACTGAAGTAATATTTTTGGAATATTATGAGAAAAAAATGGAAAGTATTCTAAAATTTATGACAGAGTTAAAAAAAATACTTTTGAAAGGTTATGCCATGTTTCCTATCTCATTATGCCCGACAAAAAATTTTTAAAAAGGAAAAGAAAGTTAATCTTGATTGTGTGTGCAATCAAAAAAGTTTGTTCTTGTGTTTTATTTCTAGATTTCAATACATATTCATACATTTGTTCTTGTTTTATTTTATTTGACTAATACTTTTGTGATACATAAATGTCCAAGAATAAAACGTTTATATGTTTTTAGAGTTTTTACATTTTTGCAATCTAATCAAAAATACTTCCTTGTGTGGTTTTTCTTTATGTATTTCATTTAACTCAGGAAAGTGAAGTACAACTATTTAGTACCCGAGAACAAGATTTTATTTCCTTATAAGACCATTGAAATTATATGTATATTTCTTACTGCGGTATCTAAGTGGTTGTGATTGCAAACTTGGCCGATGGTATTTCTCTCAAGTCGTGGTTTTGAATTCTATTGCCACTACTAAAGTTCCACTGTATAAGGGTCTGGTGCACATTAAATCTATCAAGGTTCAAATTTCTCACATTAAAATGGTGGGAAAGATTGGAGAAAGGAGTGCCACCTCAAGTGTCATCTTCATCACTTGACTGTGATTCAAAATTGTGAGATCCATCACCATTAGCCCCTGTCTAACTTTTGAGTGGGATCTAAGCAAACAATCAAATGAATCAGACATTTTTGTTTCTAATTTTAAAATCCAGAATACAAAATTACTTTTACTCTATTGATAATACTGTAAAAATATTATACTTGAAAAAATGTTTAAGCTGTTAAGTTAGTTGTATAGTTGTAAGTTTTTTTACTTGTAAGTTGTTATTCCAACTTTCCTGGGTTAAAGTAACTTAGTAATTATAAATGTTGGGTTTTTTTCACTATTCAAGGTAAATTAAATATTTTTTCTTATTGCTTGGATAATTTCTTGTGATTTTTATTTATAAAGAACCAATCGTTTTTAACCCTCCCAAAGTCTATGAATTATTCTTGAACATTATGTCAGTTGCTTGAACTATGTGATGTGATATGTATAGGCAATATTTATGGTATAAAAGAACCAAAAAGAGTTAGTTTCCAAAATATGTATAGATCACTTTACAGATTTGATCATCATTAGATTTATAAAAGTAATCAATATCTTCCAGTATCATTACTTCTTTCAATGTTTGTATATGTAAAAAAAATTTTTACAAAAACTTATTTTGGTCAAAATAAATAAGGAATAATTTGAATACATATATTTCTAAAGTGAATTTTTTTTTCATCTATGTTTGGGCATTTATTGTGAAACTGTAAATTCAAATTATTTTATTTCTAATAAATTTAATGAACAGCTAATCTGTTTTTAACTGACAAGATAAAAATAGCTCTTTGATTAGTCTTTTTTATATATATTATGTATTCAGAATTTTTCATAAATTGCTGTAAAGTTAGATATTTTGTGTAGTTTGAAAAAAAAGCTGTGCGGTTGAATGCTGTTATTGTGTATTCTTATTAACTGTTTAAAAGTGAATAATTTTTCTTACTTAAGAACAGAAGGAATTGTACTTAACTGTAACTTTCAATGAAGGTGCTATTGCCTATTGGAAACATCATAAAGGTATAGTTAATTTGTCTCTGTAAATATCATGTTATATTCAAAAATACCTGTATTGGATAAAATTTAATTATTTTTGGTTCTTTTTGTAAGAAAAAATGTTTGCTGGCTATTGATATTTTGTAAAAAATCCTCCCTTTCTCTTCAATATCTTTTATTTAGTACTGTGGATGAAGAGTGAAATACAAAATTTAAGTGTTGTATGTAAGGCAGTATTTTCCTAGGATTTTTTATTTTAAAATTGTGTGGATGTAATTTTCTAAGCTTCTGAGTGAACAAAGTTTTTTTTATTATTTGTTTGGTTAATATTTTATGTAGAAGTATTGCTTGGTCTTAATACCTTGCATTTAAAAGAACCAAATTTGATGTAAATACTCTTTTTTTTAAAAATATCTAAAATAGAGGTCTTCAACCTGGGGTCTGCTGACTACGAATGGTCCACCGAAGTCATTTTAGTGACCCTTCATTTGAATTTGAGGCAATTTAAAAAAAAACTGCCTTGTCTGATTTTTGTTGTGAAAAAATGCCATTTTTTTCTTTTATTTCTTGATATTTAAAAAACATTTCACTGGTGTGTTTGATATCTATTTGTGATAAAATTTCCTGAAAATGATGAATTTTTCAAAAAATTTCCTAAATCATACATAATTTTAAGTATAAAAATCTGACTAAGCATAAATCTCAGAAATTTTCTGAAAAAAGGTGGACTCTAATCTATAACAGGTTTGCGAAGTATTTTAATTCAACTTCCATTTAACTTTTTTGAAACCGACATATATAAATATATATGCAAATCTGTAAACACCATCTCTCTTTCCTTAAAATCAACAAACCTCCCTTTTTTTATATAAATTTTCTTACTCTGATATTTTGTCACAGGCATGTGCCCTGCGGATCACTGCGAATCATTGTAAATTTACTAATTTGGCCCTCAAGTGTGAAAGGTTGAAGACCCCTAATCTAAAACAAGAGGGGGAACTATATGACCAATCATTATTTTGTTTAAAACTATTAATACTTGGCTTAACAGCACTAATATAAACATGTGAATTTTACATTTGGAATAAAAAAAACGTCTGTCTTACAAACTAGTTTAAATTGTTGGTATTCAAATAAAAATCAATTGTTTCTGTCAATTCTGGAGAATTACTTCCATTTCATAATTGAAAAATCCATTTGTAGTATGAAATGTTTTTGATAGTTATTCATTTTTCTTGTGCTCTTATGTTATTGGAAATAACTAAAATCATGCAATTCATATTTTATACACATATGTTAAATACATACTCTTTTAAATGTATATAAATTAAAATGATTTATAAGGCATTTTACTAATATGGTATTATTTCAGTATTATTATACGTGTTATACTTTAAGGGCTTCCTTGACTTAATGTATTCTATGATTTAAAAACAAAAGCTACTTAAAAACAAGATAATGTTCTGATATATGAATAAAATAAGGTAATGTGTCCTATAATACAACAATAGGCATGAGAAAAATGCATGGGGAGGAAGTATTATTGGTATTGTACGATGAATTCTCTGTACCCAGTTGTTTCTGCAATTTCTTAAACATTAATCAAGTATAAATTTTTAAACTAATTTAGGTGGCATGATGAATTATAAGAAAGTCTGAATCAGATTCCCATTGTTATTCTTTTTTATTGGAAAAATTTAAACAGTTATTATGTAGATGTCATAATTGTCCTTTTGCAAAACTTTTAATTTAATAAGGTAGTTGTTTTTTAACTCATTTTTATTTTAAAATGATTTTATTTTTTGTAGTTATTGAGTGTTTTATTATGCGTTTTTTCTCACTTCAATTTTTCTGAGATAATTTTGAGAACATAATTTTTTCCCATTATTTTAAAGTACATTTTCCATTTTTTAAAAAATAAAATTTTTACAGCTCTGCTTCATTTGTAAGATGACAGTTATATTGCTTCATTGTATGATATGTTTACAAGTTCAGAAAACAAAAAGCTAAGAATTCTAATGAAAATCAATGACAGGTGATATAATGTATGGACTTTTAAAACAGGAGCTCCAATATTGCTGTGTTTAATTTTTTTAATGCATGTGTATTGAAGTATGTAATATAATTTGAGATTAATTTTTGTATGTTGTATTTATTTGATTATATTGAATGTTCTTAATTTATAATTATCAATTGATTAAAGTATATGACCAATTTGTGTGTCTCATTATTTTGTATAAACATATTTTAATTGGTTTGTTTTTTCATTGAGATGGATTTTATTAGGGGTTGTACATTTTTTCCCTTTTTGCTATTATTATAAATTATTTCCTTCATAAAGTGTTTTTGAGTTTTTATATTCAAAAAAGAAAATTTTAAATTTTTCTATCATAATAAATATATTTATCTTTAATATTGAATATTTATTCAATAATTATCGATCATTGTTAGTGTAATAATTATTTTTTACTTATTAGTTAATATAGCTGTATAGACCAGTATTGCAGGGGCATTTTTGAGTGTATAACCCCCCCCTACCTCCCTAACTGAAGATTTTACTTTCCCTTGTCAGGCAGGTTTTTTTCTTCTCCGTTCTATTTTTGGACCAAAAGGAAAGATGTGGATGGCACTTCAACAAAAAGTGAATACATAATTTGCAAATGCATTAAGTTTTTTTTCTTTTTGAGAAAGTAGTTTTTAAATTTTAGCTTCCAAATTTCACACTTCAATAACATATAAAGGTAATTTTTAAGCAAATAATATAAGGAAAAAATTACATTTTTTTAAAAGCTGTTAATAAACATTGTTTGTCATTGTTCCTTCAGCAAATGTTTTCTCTTCCATCATTTTGCTTTAAGGATTCAAATCTTTCCTGGACTATTTTCATCCACTTTGTTGAGGGATTGTAATCTTACGGGGGTGGGGGTCCGACGATTCCCGCAATCTATTCAAGCCCTTTCCCTGTGATATTTATCAAACTTTTTCATCTGCATTATTAGTTTCCATTCAGGATGGTTTCGTATATTCGTGGCCCGCATCATATGACTGGGTGAAATAAAAATGCCTTGGATAGGTCAACTAGTAGCCTTAAGTGTGTTCCAATGCAATGCTGGAAGATGATACTCTTTATGTGCATGGCCTCAGGAGTCGACAATCATCCTGCTGGATACTTGGAAACCGGGGAGCTATTCTCATCGTTGCTTAAACGTATTGTATGCTATTAATCTCAAAGAGCAAAACAGTTATTTAGGAATGATGAAAATGTATTGTGGAGGAAACAATACGGGATAAATCCCCGGACAGAAGCGTCTGCAAGTGCAGATCACTGCTCCAACAGCCAAGTGTCTGATTTCAGTGAGCGACTTCTATTTATAGTCTGCCTTCTAACTCTTTCTCGTGGCCGCGGTAGCCGAGTGGTATAGGTATCGGACCGTGGCTTGCCTTGTCACGAGTTCGAGCCCCAAACCACTAAAGACCCGCCGTGTAGGGCAGCGATGCACGATAAATCTGTCGAGAGCTGAAACGTCCTCCCGTTGGTGTGGTGTGGTAGTTAGGAGAGGGGGGTGCCAGCTCAGGTGTCGTCCACGTCACTTGACCATGGTTCAAAATTACGTGGTCCGTCGCCAAAAGCCCTCGTGTAGCTAAAACAGTGCGACGTTAATAATAAATAAATCAATCTAACTCTTTCTCGAAAAGTCCGCTCGCGTCATAGATCGTGGTGTTGCTAGATTTCTCCAGTAGTTTTCAGAAGCATCAATGGGATCGCTAAAAATAATGCCAACTTGGCAGTATCGCCAATATTTCGCTAAGGGACGGTGTTGCTTGCGAATCTTACAATTTTTTAGGCATTAATTACACAAAATGCATTACAGTGTCTATGTATGCATATTGAACGTATAATAACAAAAACTATATTCCTTTAAAAAAATAATTACAAATTAACTATCTCAAAAGTATTCATTTTGAAAGGAACACACATTTATAAATATATCTGTTTGTTAAAATGCCTAAGAAGTGAAGATGTAATGCATTTTCTCCTAAATGAATCAAGTTTTTAAAGCAGTTATGAAGCTAAAATATACCTAACCAGCTACAAACACATTCCAAGCTCTTCATAATTTTTTTAAATACAGTCGAACCCCGCGATTTTGCAAATTTTTCTATATAGCGAACTTTTTCCTGGAACCAAGAACATTTCACGATTTTCTTTGGGAAATAACCTCCCAATAGCGAAGTGCATTTTCTATACAACCAACTTTTTCTCTTGTGATTCAACTTTTCTCTCCTTATTTTTAAAGTATTTTTGTATATTTCAAGTTATTCTTTCTAAATACATTTTGTGGTGGTCATAAATCTTGAACTGGTTTTATTAGGTACCTAACTTGCCAAGAGCAATAGAATTCTGAACGTTTCATCCAAGAAGTACAACCTTTAGCCCCTATTGTCCAGAGTTCACTATAAGCATCTTCGATATTCACCTTCAGTGGAATTGTCTCGTGTCCTCGAACTAGTCTCCGTTCATTTGTAGTGTTGATCAGTGTCGAACTGGTAGCTTCGTTTCTTGTAGCTCGAAGATGTTAGAACGTAATTGCCTGAGCATCAAAGAAAAACATTTAATTCTTCAAAAAGTAGATAAAGGTGTCAAGAAACTTTCATTTAAAGTGTTTTTTTATTGGTAAAATACTGAAAAAAAAAAAATATATGCTAATTTACAAAAAGGTGTGAATGTTACTTTTTTTAATATATAGCATTTATGAATTTAAAATTTGTTTTATATGGTTTGTAAAGAAAATTGAAAGATGAACCACTATATAACGAACTTTTTTTCGGAATTAAGCGGCTTCGTTATATAGAGCCAGTGATGATGCTACTATATTTTTATGTTGGCTATACGTGTTCCATTTTTTAAGAAAATGTTTTGTCTGGTTGTTTTTCCCCCTTTAATATCAATCTGACTTTCATCTCTGAAATATAATGTTTTTCGCAATTAATTAAAGACAATGAACGCTGTTATACCTGTGACATTTGCGATACGCTTGGCTTTATTTCACTTGATCTGATTACTTAAAAGTGAAATAACAGCATAAGTATTTATTTATTTTTTTTTTTTTTTTGTCACAACGTGGTGCGAAATCGGTCCTACATCCACAGTTGCACTCATTGAAAATGAATAAATGTCTGCAACAGCTGACTATAATTCAAGTGCCTGTGTACTGTCATAAAAAAAGTCACCCTTAATAACACTCACAATGCTTGTTGCAGCCTGTGGTGTACACCAGAGTCAGGTTTGGGGACTTAAACCCCCCTCCCGCAGACCAACAGTTTTTAATTTTTAGCATAGATGTCGGAGATTATAGGAACCATGACCTATGGATTCGTAAGCACGTAACATACCTCTAGACTAAAGTGATCACTCCTGTCTGGAGGCTGTTACTGGCTTATTCAGATACTGCCACAGTACTCCCCGACCAGTGATTCGGTGGATATTTGTTGATATGGCAAACGTGTGAGTTGTTGCTTTTGCGTCAAATGAGTCTGACAACTTTTTGCTGCGTTAAGGGAGTCTGAAGATTTTGTTTTACTGCATCAAGTGACTTTCGATTGCTCATTTTGTGGGTAGATGGTGCTACGACACATCAAAAAGTTTGCGTTTATCTTTTCAGTCAAGGTCACCAATGTCGGAGATTAGAACCCACGAACTATGGATTCGTAAGCACGTACCATACCACTAGACAAAAGTGATCACTCCTGTGCGGAGGCTATTACTTGCTTATTTAGATACCGCCACAATAGACATTGCTAAGAATATTAATAAATTCCATGTGCACTTCCGTCAGTGTTATATAGAATATAATCCCTTCTCCTTCACACCTCCCACAAAAGAAGTCAGTATGACATTGATTCGAGCTAAGCAAAATTAATACGAGCTAATGGTTCTAAAGAAATTAAATTACGCTTTTAATGAATAAATTATCTTTTCAAATAACTTTCTTTATGGAATCACATTTTTTATTTAAAGAATTGCATTACACAACTGAAATTTATGGAATATATTTTTTTTAGTTACAGTCCTAAAAAACATTTTAAATGAATATCTTGTACATTCGAGATGAGGATAACATTTCTATTCTTACAACCTTAGTTTTAGCAGAAAGAATAAATTTTTCCTCCCAATGGGCTCAATTCATCTGGCATCACTATTCTCTGATAGTAAGGCACACAAAATAACAGGAGTGGATCAAGACAGCGCTCTGCACTCAGTTAGATTTTTTTAATGCAGTGCTAGCGCCATCTGTTACGAAATATGGAAACTAAAATAATTGATTGCCTTGCTATTTTTGTATCCCTGTATTAGTCGAACGATTTTTGTAGAAGTGCTTTTGCATTTTATTTACATTTTTAATAATTTTTACTTTTGGTTTTGTAAAGGACAGTTTTTGTAGAGATTTTCTCTCGCTAGATGGCTGCACCTGTCAACTGTTTTTCGAATCCGCGAAACGTGGTATGTGCAAGATAGCCAAATTAATTCTATTCAAATAAATGTTAAACTTCAATAATAATTGTTAAACTTATTTTATATAAATGCATTTAATTTCTGTTAATTTTTAAAATGATCTTCATAATTTATATTTCTGTTTTTATATTTTTACTGGTGTAGTAGTATCGATTATATTATGCTTAACTGCAACATAACTGTATAAAATACTCAAAACGTGGCATTTCTGTACAACGTGAGATATAGCTTTGCTGCCAGTGTTGAACGAACACGCAGAATAAAATTCCAGTAGATATTGATAAAGTCTAAAGTTTGAATTCAATGAAAACTCAACATTTGAGTATTTATTAGAGTGCTCTGAAACAAGCACCTAATAACTGGTGACCCTGGATTTATTGATTGTTAACTGGAAAATGACAAAATAGCGCATTGGCTAACAAGATCGTGGAAATGGCGCCAAGAACAATTGATGCTGCAGTGGTTCAGAAAGATTCCTTAAGAGTGGATGAACTGTCTAAATTAGTAAGTCTTGAAGAACAACTTGCCTCTTTGAAGCTACAACGAAAAGTCCAGAGCTCTAGACCTCATCACAATCAGAGGAGTAGAAGTCGCAGCAAATCAAGGCGCCGCTACAATCCTCAGGGAAAATATTGCTATTACCATTTCCGATTCGGGAAGAAGTGCCTCCCTGGTAAATGCGTACAGACGTGCAGCTTCAATGAGCCGGGAAACGAATCCCAGCAGTAGACGCCGCGGCGAGTCCTGCTGCCGACATTTTAGGCCGCAAATTCCGGTTATTTGTCAAGGACAGAGAAACCGGATGTCAATTCCTTGTGGATAGCAGAGCAGACGTCTCGATCCTCCCTTGGACAAAAACGAAAGGTAAGTGCCAAGCCTCTCAATATAAACTGTATGCTTCTAATGGCACTGAAATTCCGACATATGGTCTAAAAATACTCTCGCTGGATCTAGGCCTATGACTCCCATTTCAGTGGCCGTTTATTATTGCCAAAGTTAAGCGAGGAATCATAGGTGCTGATTTCCTTCAAAAATTCCAGTTGCTGGTAGATCTGCACAACAGGAAATTAATCGATGGAGTAACAAATCTTTCAATTAAAGGAGAAGTTGCTACCATCCAAGAAAATAATGATCTCAGCACGGTCAATAGAGCCTCCAAGTATTTCAACCTGCTTAACTCGTATCCTGATTTAACCAAGCCCAACTTGGTTAACAGAGTGGTCAAACATGGAGTAAAGCACCACATCTTAACAACTGGCCAACCGGTTTATTCGAAGGCAAGACAACTAGCCCCTGATAAGTCGAAGCTGGCGAAGCAGGAGTTCCAGTTTATGCTGGACAACGACATTATTAGACCCTCAAAATCTCAATGGGCAAGTCCATTGCACTTGGTTAATAAGAAGGATGGCACATTAAGACCATGTGGCGATTACAGGCGACTCAACGCACAGACAATACCAGATCGGTATCCAATTCCTAGAATTGAGGACTTTAATCACATCCTGAAGGATAAAAAATATTTTCCAAGATAGATCTTGTAAAGGCATATTATCAGATACGTATTGCTGAGGAAGACAAAGAAAAAACTGCCATCACCACCCCATTTGGCTTGTACGAGTTCAATACTATGAGTTTTGGACTGAGGAATGCTCCTTCAACCTTCCAACGTTTCATTACTGAAGTACTGTATGGACTCGACTTTGTTTTCCCGTATCTTGATGACGTACTTGTTGCCTCATCTACGGAAGAGGAACACAGTGAACACCTAAAAATGGTATTTGAAAGATTCCAGCAATATGGACTTCGAATAAATGTTTCCAAATCAGTGATGGGAGCTGCCCAAGTTGAATATTTGGGATTTCTGATCACGGCAGAAGGTTCTCGGCCATTGCCAGAAAAAGTTCAAGCTATCTTAAACTACAAACTATCAGAAACTATTCATGACCTGCGGACGTTTCTGGGCATGATAAATTTTTACCGAAGATATCTAAAGGATGCTGCTAAGACTCAAGCACCTCTACATGAACTGTTAAGAGGAGCGAAGAAGAAAGACCGCAGAAAAGTGCATTGGACTGATGACACCAGGAGAAGCTTCGAAAAATGCAAAACTGACCTTGCCGAAGCTGCTTTTTTATCCTTTCCAATATCTGGACTACCCCTATCACTTTGCACAGATGCATCAGATTTTGCTGTGGGCGCGGTACTCCAGCAGTTAGAAAACGAGGGTTGGAAGCCAATAGCTTTTTACTCAAAGAAACTAAACGAAACACAAACAAGGTATAGTACCTATGACCGGGAACTATTGGGAATATACCTTTCAGTGAAACATTTCAAACACCTGCTGGAAGGGAATGATTTTGTTATATATACTGACCACACAAGCCTCTGAGTTTTGCATTTAAGCAAAAAAATGAAAAAGCATCACCAAGACAACAACGACAACTTCAATACATTTCAGAATTTAGTTGTAACATTCAACATGTATTGGGTAAAGATAATGTTGTTGCAGATGCCTTATCCAGAATTGATTCAATTTCTGAAATCAACTTTGAGGAAATTGCAGAAGAGCAAACTACCGACGAAGAGTTGCAACAAGTATTGCACAACAATTCTCTAAAATTTAAACCTTTGACATTGCCATCTGAAAAAAAAAACTTTGGTGTGACATCTCAACACAAAAAATTAGGCCTTACATTCCACAAAAATTTAGGTTTCAAATATTCCAACTAATTCATGGCTTAGCTCACCCTGGTATTAAATCTACAGTAAAACTGATGACTGAAAAATATGTCTGGTCAGATATTAAAAAGCAAGTCAGAGAATGGGCAAAAGCTTGCATTAGATGCCAAAAATGTAAAGTCAGCAGACATACAAAATCTAAATTAGGAGAATTCGAACAACCAGATGAAAGGTTTATTGTAGTTGATATAGATCTCATTGGAAAACTACCACCTTCAGAAGGGATGCAGTATTGCTTAACCTGCATTGACCGATTCTCTTGCTGGATGGAAGCAATTCCTATACCTGAAATAACAGCTGAAATAGTTGGGAGAGCATTTTATGAGAAATGGATTTGCAAGTTTGGAGTACCTGCCAAATTAGTCACAGACCAAGGTCGACAGTTTGAGGCAGAACTATTTAGAAGCATAGCTGCAATATGTGGTGCTAAAGTAGCCCACACAACATCTTACCACCCTCAATGTAATGGGAAAGTTGAACGTTTACATAGGACCTTGAAAGGTGCTATAAAAGCTCACAACAATATTAGGTGGACAGAGTCATTACGCACTGTGTTGTTAGGTTTAAGAGCTGCCATAAGACCTGACATTAGTTACACAATTGCACAGATGGTCTATGGTACTTCTATTAAATTACCTGGTGAATTTTTTGATCCCCCTACTATTAACATGGATCCACAGAATTTTGTTGCCAAATTACAGCAACACATGGCAGAGCTAAAGCCACTGAAGTCTCCTAGCAACAGGAAGCAAAATATCTTTGTGCATAAAGATTTGAAATCCTGTTCCCATGTGTTTATTCGTATCGACAGAGTTAAAAAAGCATTAGAACCACCATATGAAGGACCATATACTGTACAAAAAAAGTATGATAAGTATTTCACAATCCTAATCAAAGATAAAGCAGTTAATATCTCTGTAGATAGACTGAAACCTGCCTATTTGTTAGCAGTGGACAATCAAAATGAACAAACTAGTGTTGGGAAAAAAATGAGATTTCAAATTGGAAAGAACTTTCCCCAATGCCTGATGAACAATCTACTACCAGCTGTGGCAGAAAGATTAAAAAAAGCCAGTAAGATTTAGAGAATAAACAAAATAGCAACTATTATGTATGTAAGTGTTAAAGTGTGAAATTCCTTTCACTTATTACTAGTAAACAGTTATTAAAAATTAGTAAATTTGAAAATCCCCACTTATAAAAATGTATCTAATTGATTAAATATATTTCTCTTGGTAATGCAATTCATGTACATATAGTGAAAAAGTTATAGTAAACACTGCTTTAAATGTTGTAGATATTCTTATAAAATGACAATGTATGTTTATTCCTGGATTTTAGAATTGAAAATTGACTCTTAATTGGTTATATATACATGTATTATTTTTATGCTAGTATTGTGAAATTTAAAATAATTATTCTTCCACTATCCTGATATAACCTCATCAGTAAGTTGTAAGCAAAAGTAGAATTGTTTGTAATTTCATAACAGCGAGAATCTAAATCAAACAAAAGCTTTGTAAATAAAAAGAAATTAAAGAGCATGATGTAAAATGTTCCATATATATTCTCGCATTCAAATTAATGTATGTTATACAAAGTTCAACTTTATGTCACAAATAATTATTCATTACTACTGTTTTTTACATTGTCGACAGAAATTCTCTCATTAGTATTACAATTTGTGGGCATCTCATCTCTTAAATGTTTTACAGAATGTGTTTTTTTTTCATTGGAAAGTATGTATTTTAACAAAATTATCTATTATGTATTTAATAATGAACATAAAGTTTTCAGGATATCAATATAAATAGATGTGTTAGCATCAAACTCTATGTTTATAAATAAATATGTGTTAGCATCAAATAAAATATGTATAAATAGATACTGTTTTGCATAAAAATGCTCAATTGTGGTAAATGGATTGTATTAGTGATTAACTGAGTTATAATTATGTGGTGAATTGAAACTAAAGTTTTCTGGTATTCTTTCTTGTAAATAGGAAGTTTTCTGTATGTTATACATTATAAAATTACCCATTGTGTATGTAAATATGAAAATTGATTTTTTTAAAACACTATTGGATTTGATATGTTTCATAATAGTCAAAAAATTAAGGTGTTGTCATTGCAGAGTAACTTGAAATGTGTGTTTTTTTAATGGCATGTTAACTTTCATTGGAATATGAATGATTTTTTTTCGCAAAATATTTATGTACTTCTTAGTTTCCCACGTTCAAATATTGACTGAGTTTTGTGTATTTGCAAAAGCATTCTGTAGTTTATTCTTTTTTGAGTTATTGAATATCTTATATGTACTCTTTTTTTGACTTTGTTTAAATTTGATTGTTGTTCAAGATAAATATACATTTAAAGTAATTGCTGAACATTTTAGTTGTATTTTTTCCATGTATTTTTTATGAAACAGGAAGGTAGCCGTGTTTAAATATTTTTAAACTTGTAGCATATTTTGTGCACTAAGACTTCTGTAGCAATCCTGTAGTAGTAATTTTGTGTTGTGTAATGTAATGATTAGTAATGATTGTGTTAAAAGCGGTTTGTATAAGTTTAACTTGTAAAAAAAAATGAAATTATAATCTGTTCAATAAGTCTGAAACGGTTCCTGCCATATATTTCTTTTCTTGTATCGTAACTTTGTTACTGGCAAGGGAGTAATGTAAAGGACAGTTTTTGTAGAGATTTTCTCTCGCTAGATGGCTGCACCTGTCAACTGTTTTTCGAATCCGCGAAACGTGGTATGTGCAAGATAGCCAAATTAATTCTATTCAAATAAATGTTAAACTTCAATAATAATTGTTAAACTTATTTTATATAAATGCATTTAATTTCTGTTAATTTTTAAAATGATCTTCATAATTTATATTTCTGTTTTTATATTTTTACTTGTGTAGTACTATCGATTATATTATGCTTAACTGCAACATAACTATAAAATACTGAAAACGTGGCATTTCTGTACAACATGAGATATAGCTTTGCTGCCGGTGTTGAACGAACACGCAGAATAAAATTCCAGTAGATATTGATAAAGTCTAAAGTTTGAATTCAATGAAAACTCAACACTTGAGAATTTATTAGAGTGCTATGAAAAAAGCACCTAATAGTTTCTTGTTTTTTTTGCTTTATATTGTTAATTACTTTGTTATCTTTCTTGTCATTTTAATTAGTTAATCTGTTTTTTTAATTTTTTGTAATCAATTTTTGCATATTTATTGCTTTCTGAAATGAATGTGCATAGCAGAGACTCAATCTGCTCATTTTGTAATCAAGTCTTCACTCGTCCTCTCTGTTTGAAAAGGCATTTAAAAAATATTCATGATCACCAACAGTGTGATGTAAATGAAGAGATTTTGAAGGAATTCAATACTTTCAGTGGTATGAATAGTTGAATTTAAAAAAACATTTGGTTTATAAATTTTCACTTTAGTAGACTGAATTTTATACATTTACGTATAAATGTTTTCTACTGAAGTTTACATAATTTTTTATTAGTAAACGCAAACCTTCTTTTAATTAATATTATAGAATTTGTTACATGGAAAGAAGAAGAAAACAAGATTATGTCAAAATATGTTAGACAGCGAAGTTGTAAAACACTTCAAAATGGAGAAATAGTGATGAATTATCACTGTTGTCGAGGTGGGACATACAAACCAAAAGGGAAAGGTCTCAAGAATTAAAGGGTTATCTAAAAAAAAAATAAGCCCTATTTTTGATAAAATTACCATAAACAGTTCTGAACAAACAAAACCCTAAATATGTGTGAAAAACTGAAACAGATTCTTTATGCAAAGCAGAAGTGTAGATATTTTAATGAAATTTACATAATTTAAAAAAACTTGGTTTTTTCAATCATATTTATTTTATAATACAATAAATTATTTTCATTAACTAAATAAATTGCAAATTAAACTGAGGTTTGATAAATAATCAAGAGATATATTCACAAAAATAAATAATATTTTGGACAACAGATAGTGATAGCACTGCATTACAAAAAACTTTATCTGGGTGTAGAGCGCTGTCTTGATCCACTCCTAAAATAACTGACTGATATTGAAAATGGGACAAATCTAGCACGTGGTTTATCTTATTGTTGTCGATATCATAACCCGTGATCGTGAATCGAGCCTATTGAAAAGATTAAAACACGTCAAATCGTAAGCAAAACTAGCACTTTTTATTTTTCAATGCTGTCACACAACAATGAATTCAATCAATTCTGAAAATAACAACTATTAATACAGAAAATATAAGTAGTTTTCAAATATGCGATAGCGAAAAATAAGAATCTAGTATTACATACTAATTTTTTTAATATACTAATGAGAACTCTAAACCCAAAATTTTATGCAAGTTCAAATTCCACCAATACATTAGGGAATATTTTAAGTTAAATGTTAAGATCGGATACCGCAGAATTATGGAACTGTAGTTGGCTCAGTAGCCGAGTGGTCATGATTGCGAACTCATGGCCGGTGTTGCAGAATTGCTGGTTCGAAACCTAGTACCAGTAAAGAAAGATAGATTTACTTTAAACCTGTTGTTGTTTTAAGTCTTTTGGCATGGCGGGGAAGTTTGGAGAGGGAGTAACAACTCAGGTGTCATCCTCGTGACTTGACCTAGGCTCGAAAATACTAGGTCCGTTGCCATTAGCCTTTATGTAACGGTAATATAATTCTCATTCACTCGGTTTTCTTATTCAATTTTTATTAGAGATCTAAGTTATATGAAACTATGATTGTGAATTTCTCCTAGATTATAAGTCTCAGGGGTAAATGATTTTTATTTTACTTATGTGCAGTTTTTCGTTACTATTTCAAAATGGACTTTTTATATGATTTCTGAAAAAAAAAAGATTCTAGTCCATCTAAAACTTAATTATCGTATTTTTAGAAAGCAATATGTGAATGAGTTTTACCGTCAAACTTACTATGGGGGGAGTTTCAATTTCTAGAGTCCTTTCTTTCTTTCGGCCTTAGCAAAATCTCATATTACATATTGAAGAACAGATTTTGCACTTGTCATGCGATTATATTTACGAAGTCTATGTCAAGCACAGACTTTGTTTCAATCTAATTAAAACGTTTGAAAAATAATTCTTAATCAACCCTACAGTCTTTAGTTTTGCAATTGAATTTTTATTTTTCCCAATATTTCCTTTCGTGTTTGGACTAGGAAAAAAAAAGTATTTGAAATTGATATGAACTGAAATACTCATTTCCCATCAAAATCAACTAAAACTATGTTTACGTTTCGTTCGCAGCAATGTGTAAAATATCATTGAGTGCAAGTCTTTTTAAATAAAATTTTTAATTAATTGACGAAAAAAAACTTCAATATAATTGTAACAATTTTTCTTTTTGATTCAATATGGAAGAAATATTTGGTAAGATCTTAATACTTCTATTTAAAAAGTTCCTGTAAAGTTATAAAATGTCCCATCAAATTCCATTTCATTTTCCCAAGATGTTTATTCCTATTATCTTACTAACAATATTTAACTGTGTCATATTATGAAAAGAAGTTAATTCATTTTGGGCGATTTTTGAAATCTTCTTACTTTTAATTATAGTGAAAAAGCGAACGTTTTGCATTTAATATTGTGTTGATGCATTGAATTTTTAAAAATCCTTTATATGAAACTCATTTAAATGCGAAGATATTTGTTAGAATTCACTCAAGAAAAATTTGTAAACGTATATTTTCATCTTTGTGTTAATTTCTATGTACTGTATATGTAATACGAATTTCCTTACGTCAATACTGGTTTCTCTTCGAGGATCCATTTTTCAATTAAAAGTTTATCTGACAAACTCAATCACACAAAAATGATCATTGAAACGGTTTAAGATAAGATTACACAAAATTTGATTGAAACAACAGTCAAGTAGAAAATATTTAGTTGTAGATAAACATATTTTTCATAAGTGTATTCTCAGCTGTTTGAGGCAAAAATCTGTGTATGTTTATTTAAAATGCTTCTGAAACTTTTCAATTTGGAAGTCTCATTGGTTGTTCTTTATTTTTACTTTAAATTATACCATTTGTTATGTGTAATAATTAAAACATGTTTGCACTTCTCAGTTTTGTGTTATTTATATTTAAAGTTGAATTTATCAAGTAAAAGTAAGGTGTATTCTTAATCGTTTGAGACACTGTAGGAGTATACATTTGACATAATGGTACTTGCGTACTATTGCAGCTACATTATCAGCATTGAATGAAATCGCACGAATTCTAAAACCGGAATACGCTGCCAGGAATATGGAGCGCATAGTTGAAAAATATTAAAAAAAAAAAAAGTAGTTATAAATAAATAATAAATGAATAACTTATTTTTACACGTATTTTAGTGTTTGAATTTGCCATATCAACGAATAGTTAGGCTTAGACTGGGACCTATAGTTGATTAGAGATCCAACACTTACATCAAACTCAGAATGGTGGTAAGCGGAGAAATATGAAACAAGGCACTTGATTGCTTTGGATGTGTGTGAAATTGGGTTGCAAATTTGGTGCATTATTTTGAAAGTTGGCATGTTTGCGAAATAGTACGCAAGTACCGATACTTTTATGTATTATTCCATTGACGAATTTCACCAAATAAAAATGTCGATTCAAGAGACATTGCCGAATGTTGTCATCATCATTTTGAAACATGCGCAGGAAGGGTTTTCTTCTATTGGCAGCATATCGTGATATTTGGCGACATCTTTTGATTTGGCCAATGGTATAATATATAAGAACCGATATAGTATAAATTTGTCCACTTGATTCAAAATTCTAACATTTTTAAATTATGCTCAAATATATATGTTAGTATCATTTAAGATCATAATTTTTCTCAGTAAAACTGGAATTTCTGATTGATCAAAGTATACAATTTGATTGTTTACATTTTGGTATATTCATATTGATATAATAGTTGATTGAACATTTGATACATTAGTTGATTGTCAAAACCATCTTTATCATTGCTTGTGAAAAACATAAAATGTTATTTTGAAAAAATTTTCTTCTAGATTAAGGCTGTCTTTGGTCAGTGTTAAAGAATAAGAAAAGAATGTGGGATATTTTTTCAGATACAAAAGAACTGGGTTGAATCCTAGGAGGACCCACTTTTGGTCGCCAAATTTTTTTGTCGCCAAATTTTGAGCGATAAAGGTTACAATATGGTAACCCTTCCATTTCATCTAAAAGTTTGGATTTTCAAATCACCGAAAAAATGGCAACCCTAAAAAGTACAACGTTTTTCGCCTTTTCCGAAAAAAAAAAAAACGTCATTTTGACATTTGACTTTGTTTGAAAAGTTTTTGCTCTCCACCGGTTGTTAAGAATGGCATGTGAAAGGAAATTAATTGAAAGTGAGGCTACGACAGGTTTCTTTGTGCTTCTGGTCACAAAGGGGAAGAAAGAGACATTAGAATGGTGTATGAAAGCTAATTTAATTACTTCTCGTTATGAATGTCCGAGGTTTAAAAAATGCGTTTGCAAGAACGAAAGGGAACGGTTGACGGCTACGAATGGCGTTGCCGCAACCAGTCGAAAAGATAATCGCCACGACATTGTTCGGAGTGTGAGAAAGGGCACTTGGTTTAGCGAAAGCAAACTTGCTATAATAATTATCTTGCGTTTGACGAGATATTGGTTTGGCAAGAGCATGAATGCGTTCGCGGTGAATGACTTGAAACTTAATAAGAATAGGTCACAAGTTGGTGGATGACAATTTTCATGAATTCCTTGCATCCATCGCAAGGGTGTATCCACCAACGGAACATGACGAAATGCAAGCGTACGGTAAGTGCCTTTTAAAATTTTTTTTTAAATGATTGATTTCATGTATTTCTTCGATTTTATATTTGCGAAACGTCCCTTTTGTCCTTTTTTAAAAATGTAAATCATGTTGTACACACTGGTTTTAGAATGCTTTTTTAAAATGAATTTCATTGCTTTCTCCGTTTTATTCTTTATATAATGATTAATTTAATGTATTTATTCGTTTTCATCTTTGCGAAACGCCCATTTCATCCCCGCTGACGCATGCGCTTCCCAAGAGTTTTTAGTCATTGACGCCTTTTTGAAAACCTTCAATTTGGCGCTTTTTGGCGAAAATTTTTTGGCGCCAAAAACAGCAGTGGGTCCTCCTAGGATTTTACCAAGAACTGAAACATTTATAATTATATTCTGGCTTCGCTATCCTATAAATCAAGCATGCCCAACCTGCGGCCCAGTTGAAGTTTCTGTTTATATTATTTTAGACATTTGGACTACAGACAGTTGAATCGAAAATATCGTGTTTTGACCCCCCCACCTCTCCCCATGCAGTTCTTCTTACCGAAATAATTTTTTTCCTTCATTTGACTTCCAAGCAATTGTAATAACGTGTTGATGGATGAAGGAAAGCAGATGAGCGTGGATATGTTATTCCTCTTTCAACGAGAACTTTGTTGAGAGTGAGTAGTGTATTATTTCTATTTGTCAGAGAAATAGTTTATGTCTATATTTTTAAGTTCAGATTAGTAGAGTCTTTTTCTTGTTTTATTTGGCAATGAAGGAATCCGATGATGGATTTAATGAGTTGCCTCAGAACTGTAAGACCAGCTAGTAGAAATGTAAGATAATTACGGAGCAGAATAAAAATGTTTAATATTTTAACCTTCTGAAATTATGTAACTTTTTCATTTTATGATATATTTTAATCTCGGTGCACAGTAATTAATATCATACAATAAGAAACTAAACATTTTTGGCTATTGGTCAGGAAAAAAAAACTTATTTTGTCAAACAGTGTAATAATTGCATTGCTGTTCTTTGCTTGATTGCCTTTCTGCATTTGAAATAAAAATTTTGAAAATCTAAGTCAATTTTATGCAAACATACTGTAACACAAGTATAAAATGTGAAGATGTTACGCACATAGTTGTTATATTATGTAACCTCAGATGGCAGCATAAATCTACTGTAGATAAGAACCTTGTATGTGTTAAGAGATGTTCTTCCACCAATAAGTACAATCGGTCGACTTTCAACTTTGTTGTGATTGTGATCCAGTAAAAGGTAAACTTGCTGTTTTTTTATCATATCAATAATTATTGAATAAATTTCTATTGTATATTTATCTTAAGTAAAATACAAAAACAAGTGTCACATTAATTGTAAGGTAATAAAAATATTTTGAATGTTGTACTATAGTAAAATATTTTAAATAATTTGTTTTATTTTGATATGTGCAGCCCGGTTCTCTCCTAAGAAAGCCCACACCCTTGGCATGAATTACTTTGGTTGGCGATAATTGCGCCATCTTGGTAATCCTACTTTTAAATGCTACATATGGCAACCCTAACTATTTCTAGCATTTTCATATTTTGTGTGCGTGCATTTCGAATTTCATTTTGTTGTTGAGCTCCGGGCTGGCTGCGTGTGTGAGAGGATTTACTTTAGAATTTTTTACTTTGTTGAATGCGAAAGGTAAGAAAGAATTGATTGAATGGTGTATGAAGGAAGAATTGATTGCTTCGAGTTATGAATGTCCTAATTGTAATGGTCGGCAATAAAACGCTTTCTTCGAAATCATACCAGCCATGCCGAATGTATGTTCAATCATTACCTCGCAGAATAAATATGGTGGCGCTCACACGATCATTCGCTTAGCGATGAGACCTTTAAGGCTTTTTTAAAATCTGTTGTTACGCTGAACCCTCCACTCGGAAAAGATCAGCAGTAAGAAAGTAAGTACTGTTTTTATATTTTTTATCTTAAATGTTTAATTTCTGTATTGTTTACATATATTTTCATCACGCATCCACCTTGTCCCACTATAATATTCCCTTGCCGCCATTCTCGGTTTCGCTTGGCGCCGTCTTGTTCTGACCTAGCGCTTTTTTCGGTTTGTCGCCAAGGGTGTAGGCTCTCCTAGGATTTTACCGTGCGGCCCACCTCAGTTTAGTAAATTTTTACTTGGCCCACCAACTGATTTGGGTTGGGCACCCCTGCTATAGATAATCATTTACTTAAACATACTATTCAATTTAATTTGAGTTGATACATTTTTTCTGATATAGCATGTTTTGCAATTTTTTCTCCTAAACCGTTATGCTAAATGAGTTATCACTTTACATGTTAAAACGAAAAAGTAATTATTTTTGGAATATTTTGAAATTTTAAAAACACTATATTATTAACAGGTGTATGAATTACAATGTAGCAAATTTTCATGAAAACGGAGACATTTTTCTGTCTTAAAAATGTGCAGGCTCTCGTACATTTGGCGAAGACAGCCTTAAGAAATTCAAAATCATCATTACTTTTAATAATTTTTGTAGATTTTTTTTTATGTTGTAGAAGTTGTCAATGTTGTAGTTAATCACGAATTTAGTTTTCTTGCTCATTCAAGACTTTTTTTTTGGTACTTACGTATTATCACAACAATCGCCAACGTTCGAAATAACTCGCATAGTTGGTGACCCCATTTTGGCATGTATTGTGTTGTGCCGAATTGGCAATCATGGGCTTTGTTTCATATAATGTTGCCAATAGGTTGTGATAATATGTAAGTATCCTTTTTTTTAACATTGTTTTATTTCAATGTGAAAGAAAAGTGATAACCATGTAATATTGGATATTTTTAACAACTTCAATATCATTGTATGAAGTCAATAAATTAGGTATGTTTCCAATGATGAGATTTAAATATTTTTTTATTTCCATTTCAGCTTGCATTGCATATGAGCCTTGTCTGCTTGATTATTCAGAATTCAAGAGAGTGCAAGATCCTGTTTGGGTATTAGGGAGAGAATACAAAATTTGTGATGATGGTGAGAATTATTTTGTTTATCTAATTTTGTGCCCTTGTTTTCAAATTATACATGTCACTAGTATAACTTTTAGTTCTCTAGATACATATTTAGCTGTATTATATTGATTGGTATATGTACAATTTGAGATTTATTAAAAACAAAAAATACTCCATTAAAAACCTTTCATTTTTTTATATTTTTAATGTGTAATGCATTTCCAATAATTTTCTTTTACTGAGAAATCTGCTTTTTTATGTAATCTGATTCTGAAAGCTGTACAAATATTTTTCTTAGCAGATAAATTGCTTACCTTATTGGAATGAGCATTTTAAAAACCATAATTTGAGAAAGAAAAAAATTACTTCAGTATCATGAAATAGAACATAAAATAAATCTGCAATATTTCTTCTATGTGAAGATTTATTATACTGGTATAGACAATTTTTGTTCATGATATTTCTCTTACTTTAAGGTAAAAATTAAAATTAATAATAGAATTATGTTTAAAAACTGGTCACCCACAATTATGCTCAGAAATTTTAACATAGGTCTCTTAGAATTGTGGATATTTCATGCAGTGCTATGGGTTAATTGAAGGTTAGCTTGTTATGTGTTACTTTAATCAATAACAATTCCCTTAATGATAATTTATGATCATGAGTTTATTGGCTGATGTTTTAAACTGAACAACAAATTCTAATTCTCATTGCACCAAAATTCTTAAAACTGCCATCTTTTCATCAAAAGTTCTCATGTGACTCCTTTAAATGGGTATTTTTGTGGTATTAATGCTTCAATGTTTAATTCAATGAAAGTAGTTTAATTCTTAGTGGCTCTCAAAGTGTTTGTCTAATATTTTAGTTTTGATTTTATACTTTGTAACTAAAATACTTGCTTGCAAATGTAAGTTTGTGCAATGACATAAAATAAAATGACGTCTGCCATTTTATAAACAAAAAAAAATGTACAAATTCTATAAAGGAGTGAAGTTTTTCTTAAAGTTTTTTGATAGTCAAATTGTTGCTTGCAAGAAATTGATAGTTAATATTACATTGACTGAAAAAAATAAATTCATAAATATACCAGAAGATTATTTTTCCAGATATCTTGAAACCTGCTATCGAATTCCTCTATCAAATTGGTTGTGTGACAGGCTTAGTAAATTAACTAAGTATACTTTAATCAGAGGTTGCAATAGCTGCTATTTCTTTTTTAAACTGTTTAAGTGTGAAACTTTTTCAATTCTTACTATTAATTCACTCTCTCCCTATATATATTCATATATATATATATATATATATATATATATATATATATATATATATATATAATATAAATATATATATATATATATATATATTATTATATATATATATATATATATATATATATATATATATATATATTATATTTTTATATATATATATATATATATATATATATATAATCCAATATAAAAAATTTTTTTTCAATATATAATCATATACATATACATACACATATATATAAATTTATACATATATATACATATACACAAATACATAAGCAAAAATATAAAAATAGACATATAGTTATATACCTAAGATAACTAAAAGTAGGAAGGAGGCACATAGTATAAAGACAAATTCCTGGCCTTAGGAACCAGGATTGCAGGTTTAAACAAGTTTTGCGGTGCCAAGATATATATATATATATATATATATATATATTCAAATTTTCAATTGTTAATAAAATACTTTTTATTTATCCACTGAAGTTCAGATACAATTTTTAAAACTTGTAGTAGATGACACTTGATGTTTATACAGTTTTTCAAATATTAATTCATTAATTAAATTTAATTAATTAAAATAATATTTTCCTTGGTTGACCTTAGTAGGAATTGACTTAAATTTTTTTATATTGTTATTATATTTAATTGGTTTTCATCTTAAGAATGCATGCTTATTTCCTTTAAATTAGTTGTATAAAGTCAACTAAAAACTCAAAATCTTGGAAGCAATTTTCATTGTCATGTTTCATCGTAATGAAATTGAATGAATAACAAATCACATTACAATTTTCCTGTTTTTGTGCATCTTGCATTAAGGATACTTTTTGATGAAGTGTTCCAAGCTCTAATAAAGATTTTTTTCCCCTTAAGCATAATAATAATATTGTCTCTTTTTGGCATTGCTCATTTTTTACAATTTGCCAGTGAATAATAATGATATTTTTGTACAAAGTTTCTGAGGAAATATCAGAGTATTTGAGCTTTTTATTGATATGAAAAAAATTTCAAAACAGATATAACAAAATTTTATACTTTTTTTCTTTATTAATTTGGATGCAATATCATTAGTGTTTCATAACTGAAGCATAAGATGATAAATTCAAAATGTATATTTGTAGTCATGAATCATAATATTTGTGCATTTGGCTGCCTTCTTTGAAGCAGTTGCATTTATTGTAGACTTGCACCACATTAATGGAATTGTGCTTTGATTTCATCTTGTATTAATAATATGAAATTTTGGTACATTGTTTCATAATTGTACAAAATTTCTGTTTTGAATAATTTCTGATTCTGTTGTGGATTTTGATTCCATTAAATTATGCAGTTATTGGAGCCCATATATGAATGAATGTGTGGATTGTGTTCATATATTAAATTCAAATTAATTTAGAATATTTATAAATGTGTACCAATATTGCTTTTTTGCAACATAGTTTTTTAATAAATTCTAGAGATATTTTATATATGTTTAACGTTTTAATAGAAATATTTTGCTAGGACCTCCTTAAGTAATATGTTGATTGATAATGTAATGGGACATAAATTATGTTTTAAAATACAGCTCTTCTATTCTAAAATGGAAATAGATACCCATAATAAAAATATTCTCTTGATTCTATATTATGTGCAGTTATGTTAAGATTTCTGTTATGTTGTATTTCTTTTTATAAAGAATTTAAACTCTATAAATTTTTGTGTGTTTCAATTTTTATGAATTGTTATCTTTTTATTTATGTAAATATAGATGAGGAATTTGAAAAATTGAATGAAGATATTAAAAGTAGAATTTGGTTTACTTACAGAAAACAGTTTCAACCCATAGGTACTTGAATATTTTTTAATATTTATTTTGATTAGCACATTTCATTATATTTGTTATTATTTTTCTTGACTTTAATTCCCTGAGTTTTTAAATTTAGCTTAAATATGAAGGTGAACTACTGAAAAATATTCTTCATTTGTAGAAATATGGTGTTCTACACCAGTGCTTCGCAACCTTTTTATCGCTGCTGACAGGTTAATGTTTGATAATTTTACTGTGGCCAGCTGAGACTGGGACAGATTGATTCTTTATATTTTAGACTAGCTGGTATACCCGTTCTTCACACGGGTGAATTGAAAATTTAAGCAATACAGACTGAAGGATAAAGAAGTTTTTAATGAGTTAATTTTACGTGAATTGTAAGTTAAACAAAAAACAACTTTTTGCGTTATCTCAGCTGAACAAAAAACCATGTTTGCTAAATTTTAAGTCTGTAGATATAATAGCTGATAAAAAAGGGGTTTTTTACTTATAACCCCCCCGTAACTCTCTTATGGATCAATTTTTGAAAACACCTTCCTTCTGCTCAGAAAAATTAACACATTGTTACAAATTTTGTGTAATAAACGCATTAAAATAATGTAAATAATTTGTATCTGGATGTGTAATACACGTTAATATTACTTTCTGATGCATTTATTTTATGTTAAATAGCTATTACCCGCGACTTCATCGACGTGGAATTTAACAAAAAAGTGTTTATTTAATTCGCAGAGTTTACGAAAACTTAATAATTATATATTCCATGTAAAGAAATACCTATGCTATAAGTATAATGTCATTCTACTTTATGAATCAATGTTTCTTTTTTTTTCTTTGTTTTTTGTTGAGCAAAGTGTGAGAGGGACGCATGGCCTTTGATACTGTCGATGGGGGGAGGACTGTAAAATCATTAGGATCAAAGGACATGGACACAAAATGTCGCAAGTGGCAGCGACCTAATCAAACTGCTAATATAACTGCTAGAAATCGTTGAGACAGAAGGCTCTGCGATCGCCACCCCCACCGCACACTCAAATTTGTACAATCACTCTTGCAAGACAAACATTTATTGTTGCTGCTTTGTGCAGTGTTTGGCAAATAAAATAAACAATAGAGGTATGAAATTGGCTTACCTCTATTTAAATGTGGAGCCTTGTGAGAAGTCAAATGACGTAAAACCCAAAAACTTCCTGATTTAAGTTTAAATGCTGTCTAAGTTATAGAAAAATAGATGTTGCTCAGTGTTTTTTAAAAAAGAATGAAATCATTGGAATGATGCAACAGTTCAAAACAGGTCTTAGTAACAGTAGGGTGAAACGAATCTGTGCAAGCAGGGGGGAGAGACTCGTGACCTTTGACACTGTCGATGAGGTGTCAAAGGTGAAACGAAGCTGCAAGCAAGGAGTAAGTGAAGACTGTTAAAATCATTAGGATCGAACCTGAACGGGAAATATCGCGAGTCTCAGTAACCTTATCAAACAAAAAAGTTTGATATAACTGCTAGAAACGTTGTGACAGAATGCTCGCAAAATAAAACAATCCCTATTAGAAACGGATTTCACCATTTCATTGGTTTTAATTTTATTTTCACGGAACCCTAATTTTTTTTCTATAATAAAAGTAGCCTGAGTTATTCCTTATAACATTAGCTATCTGCCAGTGAAAGTTTCGTCAAAATTGGTCCAGCCGTTTCAGAGATTAGCCAGAACAAAGAGACTGACAGAAAGACAGACAAAAATTTTAAAAATTGATTTTTTCATACACTGCTGGACAATTGCTAAGGACGGATAACACTATCATCCATAGCAACCACAAAATGAAAGGAAGCAAAATGTGGAAAATTAGAATAAGTGCGGGATATTAGTAAGAAGTATGAGTATGCAAATTTTTTTTCTACGTCCGTTCATCACGTGATAGCGTTCATAAGAGCTTTAAAGGTTTTGACGCGTGTGGACAGTTGTTGTTTCAAGTCAAAGTTTTACAGGAAAGATTTAATAAACGAACTTAAAATTTTTGGCATGTCTTCCCGACATCACATAGATGATTTTATGCGTGGCCGAATTATTGGAAAGATCGAAGAAGGGCGAAAAATAACAGATGTTGCCAGGGAGTTCGACATTGCTCACAGCGTTGTTTCACGGTTGTGGAAGTCATTTAAAAATACTGGAATGTGTAGTAGACGGCACGGGGGAGGTCATGTTAGAAGTACGACGCCTGCAGAAGACAGATATATTGTCCTATCAGCAAAAAGGAACAGGCGCACCACAGCTCAGCAGGTGGCAAATCAGTTTCTTGCTGCCTCAGAAAAGCAGATCTCCCGAAAAACTGTTGCCAGACGTTTGAGGGGAGGAGGACGCAGACATGTTGCGTGTTTCCCATTGACCAGACAGCACCGTACTGCCCGTTTTCAATGGTGTCGTGAGCATCACAATTGGACTGAACAGGACTGGGCATGCGTACTATTCTCAGATGAGAGTAGGTTCAGCCTGTCATCGGATTGTAGATGCCAACTGATCTGGCGCGAGAGTGGTACTGCTTATCGTCCAGAAAATATCCAGGAAAAGGACCGATATCCGACATGCAGTATCATGGTGTGGGCTGGCATCATGATCAATGGCCGCATGCGCCTACATCTGGTTGCGAATGGGACTATGATGGGCCAACAATACATTGATGAAGTTCTACTTCCTCATGTTCGTCTTTTCCATGGTGCTGTCGGTGATAAATTTGTTTTTATGGACGACAACGCAACATGTCATCGAACACTCGCTGTTCAGGATTGTCTAGACAGCGAGGGTATTCAACGTCTCGTATGGCCAGCGCGTTCTCCAGATCTAAACCCCATTGGAAATGTGTGGGATGCTTTGGGGAGGCAAGTTGCTGGTCGAAACTATCCTCCGACAAACAAGAACACCCTCATTCATGCACTCACAGAGGAATGGGATAAATTGCCTCAACAGCTGCTGGATAATGTTGTGCAAAGTATGGTACGACGTGTGGAATGTTGCATCACACTCCACGGTGTACATATCCCGTACTGATACCTTTCTTTAAGGTGCCTGCTGACTTTTAGATGCATTGTTCCATTTCTCCGTACGCAGATCAAATGAACATTTTTTTTCTTTCAGATGTTTCACAGCTTTTGTACTTTCCAGAACAATAAATATTCTTTATTCTAATGTCTGAACAGTGTGGCAACTATATTTTATCCTACTAGGCCTCATGTCTCGCTTAATGTTATACTACATAGCAGTTTGTGATCCGTCCTTAGCAATTGTCCAGTAGTGTATAAGTACCGTATATACTTTAAAATGCATTTAGTAAAAAGCTGTTAATTTCAAATTACAAACAGACACTTCATTTTTATTTATATGTATAGATTGTTTTGATTTAACAATTTTAATTTAGTTACATTTAAATAGGCCTTCAGAATAAAATATAGTTACACCAAAAATGAATACAAGTGATTTAATGTGGAATATAAAGTGATTTCTGTGGAAAGTTGCGCAAATCCGAGAGAAATGCACCACTTTAAATAAAATGGCAATAGTTTAATGTTCTTTAGGCGGCCCGGTACCATTTGATCCATGGTCCGGTACCGGTTTGCAGACCGAGGATTGCGGATCACTGTTTTACACTATATAGCTACAAATAAATATTTTTTTGGGGAAAAATGGTTTTAATTTATTTTTGTGTTCATGAATTAATGTTCAAAGGTTGCAATTTGAAATGTAGCCATATTAAAAGTCATGATTTGGAGTAATGGGGTTAAGTTTTTTATTGAACATTGGAATTTTGATGCAGCCTGTTATCGAAATTTCAAGCATAAATTGCATGTTCTAATGTTCCCCTCATAATTTGTAATTTAAAGTGATGAAATTCATTGATAAACTGTGGTGTAGTTCTAATTTAATTTTAATTCAAACCAAATCTGTGTAGAAAATTAAAAATATGTAGAAATATAAATATTTTGTAATCCAATTTTTTTTTATAGTTTTATTTGAAAATGTCAAAAAAAAAAAAAAAGAAAATCTGGGAATGTTAAAAAGTTATGAATATTTTTTAAATAAACTTTTTGAGGTTATTATAATGAAAGAGATCTATCCCACACTTTATATAATTGTTTTCTTTATTAATCAATTTGCATTTTAATCTTGAGCCAATAAATTTTGATTTTCATTAAGGAGAAACATCATTAACCTCAGATTCAGGCTGGGGGTGCATGCATCGATGTGGCCAAATGATCTTAGCACAAGCATTCCTTTTGCACCATTTTGGAAGAGGTTAGCTGTTTTTGATTTCTTCGCTTTGTTCAAATTTTTTATACAGTTTTAAATTATTGATACTTTAAGTTATACTCATGTTTATGAAACTCAAAAACCTGCGATTGATAATGTGTTTTTCGTATGACTGAAATTGTGAAAATAATACTTTGATGAAAAGGCATTATATTATTAATTACTTTATTTTTCTAATAAAGTTTATGTAAAAAAGTAATTGAATTTTTCTTCATACAAGTGACCACAGCAGCCTAGTGGTCAAGGTAACAGACTTGTGGATGGTGTGTCACAAGTTCGAGCTTAGTACTGCATAGGGAATCAACGGATGTTAAATCTGTTGATGCTCAGTTTTCCTCCCTTTGAAGTGATGTGGAAGTTGGGTGAGGGGGTGCCAGCTCAGGTGACATTCTCGTCACATGACCATGGCTCAAAATCATGAGGTATGTCGCCAAAAGCCCTCGAGTAACTGAATAGTGCGACGTTAATATTCACTCACTCTTCTTCATACAAATGTTTTTGATTCATAAATATAATGTTGTACTACATACTATGATGTTGCAGCTTTGATATTCCCATTTATTTATATATCTATGCACAGTGGTGGCCAAAATTGTAGACACTTTATTAAAATGTTATAAGAAAATTCAATATTGAATTCAATGTAAAAAAATTCAAGTATTTGTAATGCAAAAAAAGTTATGCTGCAACAACTATTGATATACATTAGATACTGATGATAGCAGTGAGTTATCGGTGCTTAGTTGGGTAGCCTTTATTTTTTATTACAGCTTCACATCAATGTTTTATTGAGCTGAAAATAGTTTAAGCTCTCTTCCTTTATTATTACACGATGCCAGAAAACAATTACATCCTCAATTAGTTCCCTTTAATTTCATGGGTACCTCAATTTAGACAAGAGTTTTCAAACTGTGCCACAAGTTTTCAATAGGATTGAGGTTAGGATTTTTTCCTGCCCAGGACTATAATGATATGTAGTCAAAAAGCAATGACATCATATAAAAAAGTAGATTGTACACCTAGAAAGAGATGTGTGGCTAGAAAGTGCTCTTCCCGTTGTTAAAATAGCAAGATATGTGGGTGGTTCAGTGACTGCATCTGGAAACTGAAAGTTTTGTTTAAGATGTCAGGAGACAAATTTAATGAAAAACAAAGCAGGAAAAGACCAAAAAAGGTGCTCTTCATCTGTTTGACGACAGAGGAACAAAAGTACTCTGTTTCCAAGATAAAAGAATGTCATCAGAAATTATCTGAATGATCTGAGATCTTATTTTAGAGCATATCTTTATTTCTATTACACTTATTATGTTTTTTTTTAATTCTAGATTCATTTATTTTTATTTAGATGTGTTGTATTTATGTAGAATACAATTTCCTGATACTTAAAATAATTTAATTTTAATTTTTAATTACTCTAGAACCTTTGTGAACTGATGTCTCTGGAAAATAAAACAAACCCATAAGAATATGGACATGATCAGAATAAGGCCCTATATATACGATTCACATAATTTACTTTTTGTATGATTTGAGTTCAGAGATTAAAAGAAATCATATACAATTAAACCTCCATAAAATTGTATGCTGAATATAAAAATAAAATGCTGTTTTAGAAATAGAAAAAATGTACCTGTTTAGAAGTCTTGTCTGTGTGTGTGTTTCTCATTCCACAGAAAGTGTGTGTGTGGGGGGGGGAGCTTGTAATCATTGAATAACATTTCCAGCCAACTTGAATTATTGATAATTTTAATCTTTCTTTTGTTTAGTTATATGTGCTTTCAATAAAAGTTAGATAAGCCTGTAATGGGCTAAATGCATGTGACGTCATAGTTCCATGATAACTGCAATCATGTTTCCAGGCAACCAGTTAATGCATCTCTATGTTGCCAACTCTTGTTTTTTAAACTCAAACTCAATGGCACAACAGCCCATTAGGGCCAGGGCTTACTGTGCCCATTGGGCGTTGAGGTGCATGAGCAGATGTCCCGATCAGGTGGTCAGTCTGAGGTGAGACCCCCGGTGTTTAAGTCCCCAAGCAAGCTTGGTACCATTTATCGACCCATTGCAGTAGGGAAGAAAGGCTAAGTTGACCTTGCCCAGCAGCCCGGGAATAGAACCCGAACCTGTGGTGCGGAAGCGCAATACACTACCACACAATCCCTGGGCATTCTCTCTTGTTTTTAACACATAAATTTTCTTTTAAAATGTACACATTTGTATTAATAGTCATAGAGCACATAAGTATAAACAAAATGCTCACTATTTAAAAATACCCTTATAAGAATTTTATTTTTTGAAAACTTTGTGAGGAATCTTAATGTTTAGACTTCTTTACTGAGTTTTCAAATTTGAAATTGTACCTAGATTGTATGAATACAAATCTATAATGTCAGTTTTCAACTGAAAACAGGTGATTACTTTCACCATCCATGAGATTGTTATGAATTAAGCCCATTGAGAACCAGCCTTCCTAGCTCAAATCATTCACTGATTACGCTTGGCAGCAACACAAAGGCTATTGGCGATGGACCTCACCATTTTGAACAATGATCAAGTAATGAGAATGCACCCTACACCACTCAAGTCTGTGTTTAGAAGTCTTTAATAAGCGATATAGTGAAGATCAGAGAGACTAGATATAATTTCATGTGAATAGTCATGTAGTAATAGTCAATGGCGCACACACAAGGGGGGTGTCCTTGGGGTCCAGACACCCCCCATAGCCCTCGGATTTTTTTTCCGATTGGTTATAATCCTATGCATAAATAACGTAAAATTTAGTTATGTATTTGTTATTAATAATAAGTTTTATTGATTGATGCTAACTATTCATTCAATAATTAATTTTGTATTGTTTTTGTTCCTGAAAATCGATGAAATCAAGAGAATATGTTGGGCGGCGTATTGGAGCATGATACCAAAATGTCGGACTTTTGACCCTGGACCCCTCCCTTGAAAAATGTTTGTGTAATAATGAATTATATATAAAGCAATACAAGTTTATGGTAATACTATTAAGGAGAGTTAAATTGACACCTTTTAGGTGTAAGATAGACTTCCCTGTATGAGCAAGAATATATAATAAAATTTAAATTAATGATAGATTTAAATTGGGTCATTGTCCAATTAATCAAGTCATCTACAAAGATGAGTACGATCTTTCTGTTTAAAAATAAGTCACCCGTCGAATGCTGAGAAATTAAGAGAACTTTTAAAAAGGAGGCTACAGTATTCCTTTTATTTAAGTTGATCACCTAAAAATGAAAACCTTCATAATTTTCTATTAAATGTTGATGGAATATATTCTTATTTAAAAATACACTATATACATTTAAAGATTTTTTATAAAAGAAATCATTTAGACCAAAAGAAAATAATATTCCTTTTGAATTTCGTGAGTGACATGGTAATTTTATTCAGTGATCACTTCAGAAAGAAAATCAATGTTGAACCAAATATTCCGTTTCCCAGCTGTCATTCAAGCATGTGAGTCAGAAATTGGGGAAGATAAAATAATGCTTTTAATGGTCATCAGAAGTTACTGAATGATGTTGGTGTTTTTGTCATCTCAAAAACAATTAGGAGAATATTAGCAGATGTTAGACTAAGAGGTAGAACTCAAAGAAAAAAAGACTTACATCAATTTATAGCAGTACTAAAAAAAGATCATTATTTGATAGTGATGATGGAAAATATGTAAGATGTAAAATAGGAGAAATGCTACATCCTGACTGCATCCAGGCAACTGTGAAGTAGCCACCTAATTTTATGATTTGTTCATGCATATCAGCAGATAGTATCAGTTGCCTTTATATCTTCGATGGGACATTGAATGTCAGGAAATACATTAACACTATTCTGGAAACCAAACTTCTCTACCTTCCATTGGGGATCTATTTACCAACAATGCTTCATTTATTTTTCAGCAAGATTCTTCTCCTTGCCACACAGTAAAGTAATTGAAAGATTGGTAACATTCTATTGAAAGATTGGTAACATTCTAAGATCATTGAGTTTTTGGCCTGGCTAGGAAACAGTCCTGACCTCAATCCTATCAAAAACTTACAGTACCGTTTGAAAACTCTTGTCTGAATGAGGTATCCATGAAATAAAAAGGAACTAATTGAGGATATAATTGTTTTCTAGCATCATGTAATAATGAAGTAAGAGCTTAAAACTGTTTTCAGCTCAATAAAACATCGATGTGAAGCTGTAATAAAAAAAACAAAGGCTACCCCACTAAGCACTGATAACTCACTGTTATAATCAGTATCTAATGTATATCAATAGTTAACTTTTTTTTGCATTACAAATGTTTGAATTTTGTTTTTTGTACTGAATTTAGTATTAAATTCTCTTTAAAATGATATAAAAGATTTTGCATTTTGTGCAACTTAACATTTTCTACAAGCATACACACATAAAAAAACATAATTTTAAAATGTGTGGGAACCCCCCTGGGTTCCACCCTGGACACCGAGATTAATTAGAGGCAAAGAATCACTAAGAGCCATTTGTATAATAATAACTTGTATTTATTATCTTGATTCAAATATCAGAAACTCTAATAACATATAATATTTCTATGTTACATCAAACAAAAGGGATTTACCTTTATTATTAAATTAAATTACAAATTATGAAATTAATCAATAATTACACCTAAGATCAAATAAGGTCTACCAAAATAGGAGGTCCGAGAAATACACGTAACTCGAATTATTAGCTTTCATTAACTTAAACTAATTTTATTAAATTAGCGATTGTTTTAAGTGATAATAAACTATATTATATCATCTGGCAATACTTTGGTATCTTCAAAAGATTCCTTCGTAGATTACTAACAGTAACTCTTCAATATCGTAATCCAATTGAATCCTCCAAACTTGAGGCTACTACTGCTGGCTCAATAGCCTTCATCTTTGCTAGCTTACAACGTTCTACTTAAATACTCTATCTACTTTACATATCCCGTTCGCTTTTCGGAGTTGATTGAAAATATACGCAAATTTATAATCCCCAAAAAGACACCCAAGAATATTAGTGGGAAGGTTCTGTACAGATTCATCACAAATGTATCCACAATTTTGACCACCATTGTAATGTAATGTTGCAGAAATTTTGGATTTTGTTTTCATTTGCTTCTTTGTTGAAAAGATATTGTGGGCCAAAGCACTCATGTGTGAGTCTTGAGAGAATACTCTTTCAATAGTACTAAATGAATAAAAGGGAGATTTGGGTGATGATAGATGTATCTGAAAAATTCCTGAAAGATTTAGCATGATTTTTTGAAGAGAATAATCCTGGAGTACATAGAAGATTCTTTTTAGGCTGTATAAGGACAATGCTGGGAAACATTACAGTTAAAAATTTGACAGCAACTGTATGTTTGTCTTATAACAAAATTGTGATTATATATTTGAATTACAGTGCTCAATTTCTGAGTATGCTATTGTAGAGTTGTACATGCATATTATTTGCAGGGGCATAGCTACCACCATATCAGTCATATGGGGCCCCAAAGCTACAGAAGCCCAAAAATGTGTGACTACAATTCCACTAACATGTCTCCCATACTTAAAAATAGGGCCCCAAAGGAATTTTGATACAGAGCCCATTCAAAACTTGCTATGCCAGTGATTATTTGATCCCTGTTATAAAAGAAAATCAACTGCAATTACTTGAGAGTTACAGAATAAGCGATGATTTACTCTAAAAGAACCTGCTTGTTAATTATTTGGACCTTCCCTAGATTTGAAAGATGACCAACCATGTAATAATAGTATACATGGGGGGATAAATAAATTCTGAATCAAGATTGTGGAAATTATTTTACTGCATAATAAGCTTTCTTTAATGTTTATATATTTAATTGCGTATTTCTCTCATCTATCTTGCAGTACCTTTTTAGTAAATGAACATTAAATTATATTTCGCTTCTACATTCTAGAATAATTGTTAAATTTTTCATGAGTTAATAAAATTTACATGTCTTAATAAAAATTCCAAGCAATTCTCATGGAATTTATTTTATTTTATTTTCAAATCGGTTATGTATTTTGTTGAATGTGATTACCCCTTCCTTTAAAAAATGGAAATATGCATTTTATTGCATTGAAATTGAAAATTTAATTTGTTTTTTAAAGCATACAGAAAATAATACTACTTCTTTCTTTCCTCTCTTTTTTTCAGATTGGAAATGGGATAAATCAATATTGAATGAAGAATATTTTAAAATTATATCAAAATTTGATGATAGACCTGAATGTCCCTATTCTATTCACAAAATTGGTAAGTACACGCTTGTTTCAATGGACTAAATTCATGTGACGTCACGATCACGGGATTCCAGTTCAGCTCTTGCGCACGTGCATGCGGCGTCATTTGTTTAGATTACTATCTTGCTCTTAAACTTTAGTTAATTATTCTTTTTTGACGTTCAGAAATGACATACTGTGCAGCATATGGATGCAATAACTCCAAAAAGAAAGACAATTGCAGAAACAAAACTTGATTCCAATTTTCTTTAAAAAATCCAAATTTATTAAAAACATGGACAGCAAAGATTAGGCGGGAAAAATTCGTTCCTTCTTATGCTTCTGTACTATGTTCGGATCATTTCGAAGAGGAATGTTTCGAATACCAAAATTTTACTAATCGCAGGCACTTAAAACCTGGATCAGTGCCAACAAATTTTGTGTTTACAAAAAGTCCATCTTTCCGAAGAATTCAGGAAAGATGTAAGCCCTCTACTTCTACTGAAATGTAAGTACTTCAAAATTTTGCTAAGTTTAAGTCAAGTTTTTAAATAAGTTACTTAGAAAATACTTCAATGGTTAAATATCTTAATAAACTTAAGTTTTACTTATGTTATAAATCTTCAAAATAAAGTAACAGAAGTAATTCTGTACTTTATATAAAACTAGCACTATATAGAGTATACTTTTAAATAACCATACATATTATATTAAGACAAGTATGTATACCAAGTTCACAGAAGATTATCTTATGTATTGTGTGCTATTATTTTGCTTTCTCATTAAAAAAAATCATAAAATACTTGTGATAATAATCTGTTTCTGAATTGATGGAATAATTTAATTTTAGCTCTATTAATGTTTTTTTATCACCATCTACAAAGTACTTGATGATAAATTTAATCATTGATGATAAATTTAAATAAATAAATCATGTAAATGAAAATTTCAAATACATAAAAATTAACAGTTTATAAAAACACGTCATATAAAGTATTTGAATTAAAAATACTATGCCTTATAAGAAAAATTACTAACAATTTGGGAGAATCTTAATGTTTACACAATATTATACTCCTTATTGAATTGAAGTTTTAAATGAAAAATTTACATTTCTTTTTCAAAATGGTTTGGCATTTCTTGTGTTTACTTTTAATGTGTTGGAATCAAATTGGAATTTACTCATAAATAGCAATAATTATAGAATTACTAAAGCTTAATAATGCATATTCATTAAAATAGAAAACAATGAAATTGATATTCAATGCTACTCTAAAAAATAAGAATCAAATTATAAACTTATCACTAATAATGTAGCTGTTAAAAAAAATATAAATTAGCCCATTCACATTTCTTTTTATCTTTTGGGGAATCAACTTTTAATTAAATAACTATCAATGTTAATACATAGAATCCTATTTGGTATTTTAAAACAATGAGTTATATTAAAGCATAAAAGAGTAAATAGTAATGCAATCATAATCGTTTTAAAAAAAAGTTCCTAAATTAAAACAAAATAATTTTTAACTTACCTGACAAGTTGTTCTGATTTGAACACATGGTTTGTACGTCACTTTTTTCTTCATTTCGGCTTTAGCAAAGCCTTGAATAAAAAAATCATCATTCATTAAGAAATCAGGTTCAGTAAATGATATCTTGCTTACGAATTTATCGTCGAATAATTTTAATCCTTTTGATATATTTGCAGTAACACTTCGATTTCCAGTGGCACTGGAAAACTTCGCACTGTAGTTTAATATTTCGTGCAAATTGAAATTTTTCAAAAGAAGCGATTTCGAACCTATGCTATGAGCCATTCTTGTGAAAAAATATGAAATAAAGAACTACAAAATTAATAACTAAAATAACTAAGAGCTATATCTAAGTGAATCAAGAAATATAAATAAATATCCCAGCTAACACTAACGAAGCAGACGAATACTTAATTAGATAAATAAAGTAGAATAAAACAAAAATTATGTAAAAGTGTTGTTAAAAATATTTCCTAACAAATATATATACTAGAATAATGCAAAAAATACAATGATATCATATGTTTTTAATTAGATAAAATTAAGACACAAGAACGACGTCAACAAACGTATAGGAAACCAATGCTATGAAATCGCACATGCTGTTTATTGACGTTGGAATCACGTGATTACTGACTGGCGCCAGTCTGTTCATGAAGTTACTCCATTACATTTTCTTGTTACTAGTGTGAATCTTTTATCTGCTTACAGAGCCTTTTTAACCCTGTTTAGTATTTGGGTCTGTCTAAAAATGTTACTTCAGAAGAATTTTAGATGTAAATTGATACATTAGGATTTTATTTTGAATAATGTGCACATAAAATCAGGAAAATATAAAATTCTAAATCTAATTTAAGGCAATTAGAAAATTTCATGTATGTTCAAATGAAAATGTTAATTGTATTTGCTGAAAATGTATTCAAATGTTTTTTTTTTTACAGTTTTAATGAAAGTAAATTTTTAGAATTAAACTTTTTTTTTGTTGTAAAGTAATAATTAAAAAAAATATTTATGAAAAACTTAAAACTTTTGTAGCTATTTATTTATAGCCAAGCCTTTATAATAGATTTTAAAAAATCACTTAGGAAAAAAATGTATTATAACTTTACTTAAATATTTTAACAAATGGATGTTTTTATAAATGTTTCTTTCCAAATGAAGCAGTGAATTCTTTAAATATAGATATTATGTTTGCGATCATATTTTTAAGGACTATAATTTTATCTTTTGTTATTATATTCATATATCGTTTAAATATTTTTACAGCAATGATGGGGCATGTGATGGATAAAGGAATTGGGCAGTGGTTTGGACCTAATACCATTGTTCAAGTCTTAAAGTATGTGTTTGATTTAGAATATATTATAACTACAATTCTTTTACTATTTTGTATATAACAAATGCTTCAGGGATGTTTATTTAAAACTTTTATCAATTACATGCTAATTTTTTGTAATTTGCCTAAAAATTATCTTAAGATATATGTAATCATTTAATCATTCCTTAACTTTTTTGTGTGTGTAACTGTAAGAAGAACTTTTAACATGTACATACATTATCTAATAACTGAAACAGTTTTGTAAATTTCAGATTTCATTTAATTGTATTTTTTAAATTTAATTTTTTAAATTCTTTTTTTATTTTGTTTAGGAAGCTTGTTGAGGATGATCCTGATAACGAAATGATCTTGTATGTTGCCATGGATAATATGGTTATCAAAAGTGAAATCAGTATGTTTGAATTATCTTTTTTGATGCAAAAATATTTCCCACTTTGTAAGACTTCACTTATGTGTAAAATATGAAGTGGCAAAGTTTCTAAAACAGTTATGAGAGATTATGTATTGTAGTTTTTTACTTAAAATTGAACCTTGGGGTTAAGTTTTGGAATATCTACAAAATTCCCTCTCATTGTTTAACTGTAGCTCAAAATTACAGAGTTTTTTGCCAGTACCACTTGTGCAGCTTTGAAGTTAAGTGTAAATATACAATCATCAGGTTTATATAAAAGATTTATAAATAATATATATAATAAGCTTAGAGAGACTGGAATCAGTCATAGGGAGAAAAAAGTTAGCAGTAAAAAAATTCATTTAGCACTTTAAATGTTTTTTGGAACTTTATCTTTTTAACATTATAAATTCCATTTTGTTAATTGTCATTTACAATATATGCTCTTTGTTTATATTAAAAAATCATTCATATCCTTTCTTGTTGATTAACCCGTTAATGCCCAACTTAATTTAAAATTGAAATTTTGTTTAAAACTTTTAAAATTATGTTCTAAACACTTAAATTAAATATAATATGCAATTAAACTCCACACCATTAATTTAGGATCCGAGATAATTACTGTCCTATAAATAGGACGCTGGGCGGATATGGAAGTTTTTGAACACTTAGTACTTCTCCTTTGTTTTTAGTTACATGATTACGTTTCTGTTCCCAAGCAAATGAACTTTTGTATTTTATGCAAAATAAAATGAAACATGAATAAATTTGACATTTTTCATTAAGTTTAAACATATTCACACTATTTATGGTAATTTGGGAAACATTTTGTGCAAAGTGTTGCATTACATTTCATGCAAAATGTAAGAGGTTTTCCTGAACAATTTTGCATTTGACATCGTCTTTGTTTTTCTCTTTTACCAATTATATGACCAACTCCATAATGTCTAACAGTGTCTATTTTCTTCACTCGAGATGAAATTGTATAACTTGTCTACCTATTTGTTTTTGTACTGTGTTGCCTTTTTTAAGATAGTCTATTGCAATATGTCTCCTTATTTCTTTGAACTCCTTTTCTCTGCATTTACCATATTGCAAATAACGCATGTATTTACAATAGCCATGTCTACAATTCGGGTATAAATTGGCCAATACCATTTTTTCCACAGATTTTTATGGTATGTTTCTCTAAAAGCCAATCATGAGAATCTACACCACCCATATTTTTGTTATAATTGCTTACGAGACATGGCTGATCAATTTTATTTTTTCAGCTTTTCCCTTTTCACGCCTTGAAACAGATGTCAATGGTTCAATTATGTCAGCATTTGAAGCTAGTGTAAGGCATTTGTTATCATTCCATTTTACCGCAGTAATTTTATTTTTCACATCAAAGTAGAAATCATGTGAACCATGACTAGTCTTTTGAAAATAAAATCAATTTCAAGGGGACAATGCTGGATTCTGTCACTTCTTATTGTTCCTGTTGCTAAAAATCCACTCTTTCTTAGGTCAACTAACAAATTATAGGAATTAAAAAATTATCAAAATAAAGTATATGACTCTTGGGATCAGTAACTGGCTGAAACATTTTTTTTTACAACTTGAGTTCCCAAGGGCTCTTTTGAAAGAACCACGGTAGAAGCAGCATCGACATTTTCCTTGCCGCAATACAAATCAAAATTATAGCAGTAGCCATTGTTTCCACATAATGCCCACATCTTATACCCAAACCTTATGGGTTTACCTTTAATGTATTGATTGGAGTAATGATGGCCAGAATATTGAATCATCATTTCATCAATTGATAGATGCTTGTTAAAAATTCCACATTTCTGAAAATTTGCGTTCATTTCAGTAATTAATTTTTGAATTTTAAAAGCTCTGTCATTTTCTTGAGACTTGGCTTCATTATTATCAGTAAAATGAATCATAGATTTTATTTCTAAGTATCTGTTTCTTGTCATTCAGTTTTTTACTATAGGAACCATTAAATCTTCTTCATCTGACCAATAGTCACGTTCACTTAATAGCGTATGATATCCAGAGAAAATTAAAAAACCGATAAATGTTTTTAATTCTTCAGTTAAGGAAAAATCTGGTTTGTTTTTCCATTGTTTGGCGTATTTTTCTGTTTCTGTTAAAATATGCTCCAAATATGTCGGAGATAAATTCTTCAAAAACTTCTACGGGTGATAGACCCCCTAAAGTGCTTACAGCTGTTTCATAGTTTATTTTTGAGGCATTACTTTCATCACAAAAATTACAATTTGGCGGAACCTTTTTCCAATCTGCTATTAACTCTTTTTTACCTTTTTAACGTGTATTTGATCCTGATTCTAAGCAACTTCGTTTTTACTTTTGTTTGATAAATCTGTCTTTTTATGATCATCATGGTTTTCATAAGGTACAGAAACTTCAATGCTACCTGCAACGTCTCTTACAGATGGGTCAAGAGTTTGTGTCAATAAAACCGTCTTCATCTGTTAATTCATCTACTTCAGGTGGTAAAGCAATCATTTTGGATTCTAATTCCTCCAAAAATAGATATTCTACAGCTTCCTCGGCATTTTAAAAAAAAATTTTCGGGACATCTTGAACACCTATGAAATAAACTTAATATCAGAAAATTGAACAAATCCGCCCAGTGTCCTATTTTTAGGACAGTAGCTTAAATTTGTAATTAAAACTAATAAAAGTAAAAATAATTTTAAAACTTTAAAAGATATCTATTAATAGAATATCTGAAATATAAATTCTGAAAAAAATATTTAAACTTACCTTTAAATTCTTTTCGCACGATTACAGTGAAATTCAGCAAGAAAAAATCATGAGAAAATGGCGAAGTTTACGTGCCTGCAGCTGGCTGAAAAATGTTTCCATCCGGTCCAAACTGGTTTAAATAAGAAGGGTGAAACTATTACTCTTCAAGGGGTGGAAAAAGAATAGGCGAAATGTTGAATAGCTGTATTTATAATGGTGAAAATGAGCTGTCCTATAAATATGATGCTGGGCGGAAACCGGTTAATGATCTATACTCTTTGTAATTTTTAAATTTTACAGGAAAGTTATTCAGAAAAAAAGGTGCTACAAGCTGTGGAACTGAATCACAAAACCTTGAAAATTCTAGCTCTTCCATTTTTCAGTGCAGTTCAATAGAACCTTCCCAAAGTAGTCAAACTGTATCAAATGAAAAAGAGAATCCTGTTATAGTGACAATTCCTCTGAGACTTGGGCTCGCTGATATAATGCCTGTATACTTTGAAAAGTTAAAGGTTAGGGGGATCTTAATGATTCTTTTCTTATGTTAGCAAATAAATTTTTTGTATGTTTCTAAAAATTTTAAACTTGAATTTAATTTTGTTTACTTTCAGAAAAGTATGTGTTATTTGTTGTAATCAATATTGAAATTTTAACTATCAACTATTATTTACCGTATTTTCCTGTATATAATCAGCAGATTATGTGTTAAAAAAGTTTCAAATTTCATTGTTGTTGACAGGCTAGACCAGGTCCATGAGCCCAAGAGTCCTCAGGAAATCGTACACCAAAAGAGGACTAGAATAAATGTCCTCTCTATCAAGTCCTGCACAAAGCAAAAGATGATCTGGAGTAAATTTCGTCAAATTTCGTTGTGCGTATTATACGCCGCCGCGGATTATATGAGAAAAAAACATTCTCCATTAGCAAAGCTAACAATAAAGTTTTGAAAGAAATGCCGTTTGTTTTATAAAATAACTAATAGATAGTGTTTTCATGACTCCAATGACGTATTTCAGCCATAACTAGTTTTTGTCCAATGACATTCAAAAACGAATTCGATTCCTTGGAAGGAAAAAAATAGTTATTAGTCGCTGGTGCCATTTCCAATTTTCTCTTGACTAGAGCTATTACGTCCTTTGAAAGTTTTCATCATCTTAAAGCGAAAGCGTTAAGTTACACTACAAACTTCAAGTTAAAAAGCAATAGAGAAGGCTATCAAAATTGGGAAGCTGCAAGGTTTTTCAACATTGATGAATCGAATATTTGTTTGTGGAGAAAAAACAAGACTAACTTCGAAAATTGTGATCGACATTAAAGTGCCGATCGTCGGGGAAAACCTCACTGGCCAGAATTAGAGGAAGAAATAAATAAAAGGATTTTAAAAGAAAGAGACAGTGGGAAAGCAGTCTCGATGTTGATTTTTTTGCTGTTAACTTGCTAAATTAAAAAAAAAGAAATATTTTTTCCGTGTGGAATGTTTTGTTTAACAACTCAAAACATAGATGGCAGTAGCAAGGAATTCTTTTGTTTTATTGAGATTATCGTAAAAAATATTATCATACATATTTAAAAAGGCGTTTCATAATAAAAAAAAATTCTTATTTCTATTTTCAATTATATTGTGTATTTTTTTTCTTATATGGTACTCATTATCGGCAGTTTATATTTTGGATTATTCGCCATAAAAATAGCCACAGATTATACGCCACTGCGGATTGTACAATGTTTTTTTTATTCGAAAAAAGGCTTTGTGGATTATATACAGGAAAATACGGTAATTGTAATATCTGAAATGTTTCACTTTATTTAATTGGGAAAATGTTGTGAAACTTTTTTATGGTTAATTTTAAAGCCAATTTTTTATGACTCAAGTCAGAGTAGTGTATGTTAATGAAAAGGTTTGTCACTTTCGCTTTAAGCTGAAAAATGTATTTGACAATATTTTATAGTATAATTCAATAGGAACTTAGTAAAATAATTTAATTTACTGGATAACATTAGGGGAGGAGGGGGACTTATGCAGTTATCATGACATTTTTTATGGAGAAAAAACTAATGCTTGCTTTTTCTTAAAAATTAGAAGTAATAAGATGTTATTAATTGAATACTATTAAATGCTTTAATTTGCACACTAACTTTTAACTCGCTAAAAAGATTTATTTAACATGACTAATATTTAATTTAATTATAAGGAATGATATGTAATTTATTTAAAGATATCCAGACATTTATTCTGTAAAAGAAATATTATACATCATGTCTAAATCATTTTCTCTTTTAGAAATTTTATGACATAAAAGTAAATTTGAAATTAATCAAAACTTAATTTTAAAAGCATAAGGTGTAAAAATTTGATGTAAATGCATTGCTTGAATTGCAAACTCAGTAGTTTTGTTTGTTTTTAATTTACAAATGATTTCAATAGCTAGCCTGTACTATCTTCTTTTTAGGAAGTATTCAAATTGAAGCAATTTATTGGAATGATTGGAGGTCGAACTAATCATGCATCTTATTTTATTGGTTATATTGGTAAGCAATTTTGAATGATGAAAAATCTTGCATTATATTATATTGTTTATTGAAAGAAACTTTTAGATTTTGTGTATTCATAATCTTATGAAACTTAAAATCTCATTAAGAAGTTTAAATATATTTAAGCTTAGCTTTTTATTTGCTTATATAAATAATGCTTAGATCATGAAATGTTGCTCATTTTCCCTTGAACTTTTAACATTCTGTTTTTTTAATAAACACAAATTTTTTGTGCTTAACTCTGATCTATTAATTTGTGAGCATTACTTTTTTATTTCAGGTAATGAACTGATCAACTTGGATCCACACACTACACAATTACACAGACCGGATGAAATAGACGATCAGACATACCATTGTGACAATCCCAGTCGGATGAAGTTCTCTGATTTAGACCCTTCAATAGCTTTGGTAATTCATTCTATTATTTCTTTTTATTTAGAAAATTCTAAACTACCTTTGATGATATTTGAAAAGTCACTATTTATAAATTTTATATTGTATAACTAGGGATTGATAATACTTATTAAATTTCATCTTGCATATTCAAATTGGAAGAATTTATTCTGACAAAAAAAGGTTTTGCAATTTTAATTTTTATTGTTAAATAGTAAATTAGGAAAACTATTCAAACTTTCAAGGGCTTGTCTGCTTTATTTGACCCTTTGATGTCTTCTTTTTTTCATTATGTTTGTTGTCTTTGGCAAACACAGAGGACTCATCTATTGTATCTTCTAGAAGTCAATCTGTCTTTTATTTTTCTCCATGCCATTGTGGTAGATGAGGGGTTGCAAACTCATGGCCGGCATCTTAGAGTCCTGATTGCCACTGAAGACATGCCACGTAGAGGGGCTGATATACACTGAATCTGTTGTTGAAATGATATGGAAGTTAGGAGAGTGAGGTAGCCAACTTACGTGGTTTAAGATTATGAGACCTCTTACCATAGCTCCAGTATATCTTCAAAGTGCAACATTAATAAACAATCTAGTCCATCATTCTTTTTCTTCCTTTTTTGCCATTTATAGAGTTATGTCTAGATCAGGGGTCAGCAACCTTGTAGCTGTGTCGTGCCAAGCCCATCTACCATTATGATTCAACGTGCCACACAGTTGGATATTTTTGAAACAATTCGATTTCCTTGATAATACATACAGTAGTAGGGAATAGAAGTCAATAATATAGATTTGCAGTTTTATTATATATTAATTTTGCAATATTTAAAGATATTTCTTAACATAAAATAAACAGCATTAAATATAACTTTCTTCAACAAAAACTAAAAAAGTCAAATTGCATACATATATTATGCATTTTTAAAAGTATTTTTTTAAATAAGAAATAGACAACATAAAATATAATCACTTCCCTTCATTACAGTTAAACAGAAAGGTAAATAAAAATTTTACTGTTAACTTAGTACTTGCACCGTTCTACTTTTATATTGCAAAGTCCGGGTTGTTGTTACTAATGCCACCTGATGGGCAAAGGCCAGATCTAGGCCCACGAAATTCATCATGGCAAAGGGCTAAGTGACACCTATCGTTAGCCCTAGCTTTGCGCACCATACTGGTGACAAAACATGAGCTCGGTTTGAGACCAATTTTGAGGGAGAACATCTTGGAGGTAGTCAGGGGCCTCCCACCTCTCTTCCCATTCCACCTACCTCATGAGAGGACTTGCGGCTCGACGGCTATTTAAAGTACCCCCATGCCACGAAAGCACTATACATTTACAAACATCCATGTTTTCCCTCGTATTCGAACCCAGTCCCTACGGCACAGCAGTCAGCGTCGCTAACTACTGTACGGGATGGGCGACTCGTCCGGGTTATATTGTGTGAATTTGAATTTGACATGATTCTGAGAATTCAATTGTTAAATAATTTCTTTGTTGACTCAAAATATTTTTCTATGAGGAAATATTTTTTTATTTAGATATGTAGAACCAAAAGCGGAAAGCAGAGTACATGCAATTTTCTCTCCAAAAAAAAAACTTTTCTGCAATGACATTCAATAATTCTCAAAATAGCTGTAAATTTATCTTTAGAGTTAGTTATCCTTCAGATTTTTTCATAATTCCGAAGATTTTTGTCAAATAAGGTTCATTACAAATTCATCAACTTCCATCCTTTCAAAATTTGACATTTTTGTACAGTAGTGCAGAGTGCCACTAAAAATTGTACCGCGGGCTATAGGTTGCAGACCCCTGGTCTGGATCATAGATACATATTTATTCATGAAGTGGTGGTATATTGTATAAGCTTGATTTAATCTGACCCTTACACTAATAAAACCTATTAAATAAAACGAATAGGTTCTAAAATGAAATTTTCCTCTAAGCATTTTTTATCTTAAATGATAATATAAAATTTCAAAATAAAAATTTCCAATTTGATAAAAAAAATTATATAGTTTCATAATTAATTTTTTTTATCAAACACAAAAATATAATCATAGCAACATAAATTGATAAGAATTTGATTTAGTATATTGTATCTATTATGTATTGTATTACTTAATACCATAAAGTACAGTCCCTGGCCAAATTATTAGACACTCTCCTGTTTTTTAATAATTAATGGTTTTATAAAAGTTTATATGCAATACTTTCACTTTTAAACATAGATCCAATGGATTTTTAATGAGGAAATTTATTATATATTTTGTATTTGTATTTATTTCTCCACATGGCAACATTAAGTTAATAAATCTCACACGCGCGAATGTAAACATGTCTAAACCTGTTTGAGTCGCGTTCGTGCATGCTTCAGTTGCAGACGTGTTTCTGTGGGTTAATGTGCTTTGTTTGTTAATTTAGCAGTTTTATATTATGCAGTTATTTGTTTATTTAGTGTGCGGCGTTTAAATAATCACTTTGTACACTTTAAACATGGGTAAAAAAGGAGATCTGTCACCATGTAAGAAATCAGAAGTAAAGGCCCTTGTGAATGCAAAATTGTTTTCAAACCGCGAAATATCACAAAGGTTGAAAGTTTCTGAAGCTAGTGTATGACGCATAAAGAAGAAAATTGAGTCAGGGGAAGAATTGAGCCCAAAAAGAAAGAAAAAATGCGGCAGAAAGCCTATTTTCACCCCAAGGTCAGAAAGATCTTTAAAGAAAATTTGCCTTTAAAACAGATTTTCTACCACAAAAGTGATAAAATCGCAACTCCAAGATATTAATGTGAATGCTTCTGAATGCACTGTTCGAAGAAAATTAAAAGATTTAAATTTTAAGACATGCCGCCCCGCCAGGAAGCCTATGTTTAACCCCTGCAATGAAAGCAAAGCGTTTGAATTGGGCCAAACAGTGGCGTGATAAAGATGTAGACTTCTGGAGATCGGTATGTTGTTATAATTTATTCACAAAGAAAGCGTTTAACCATTTTCTATGATTACAAAAGGAACAGCAACGCTGTTTATTTTTTTATTTTTGATAGGTCTGCTTTAGTGATGAAAGCACATTTGAAATTTTGCAGAACAAAGCTCAGTTTGTGCGTCGTCATCATGGAGAAATGTTTCATTCTCTGACTGTGTTGTTCAGACTGTGAAACACCCTACAAAAATAATGATTTGGTCAGTCATCAGCGGCAAGGGTACTAGACGTCTGGATGTGGTTAAAGGTATGATGCGGCAAGACCAGTACAAAGATGTCTTGCAAAATTGCTTGATTCCGCAGCTGGAAGAATGGTTTCCAAATGGAGAATCATACATTTTTATGCAAGGTGGAGCTCCCTGCCATACAGCTCGGTCTATCAAACCTTTTTTGGCAGAACAAAATATCTTTCTGTTGGATTGGCCGGGCAATAGCCCTGATATGAACACAATCGAAAACATTTGGGAGTTAATGAAAAGAGAGGTGGCTAAAGATGTGATTACAAATAAAACGCAGCTCTTAGAAAGAATAATTCACATGTGGAATCATCATCCTCAAATGCAGGAGACAGTACAGTCTTGTATTGATAGCATGCCGCACAGAATTGAAGCTCTCATAGTGGCTAAAGGTGGCACAATAAAATATTGATATTTAATTTTATTTGTTCCTGTTTTCTTTCAAGAGTCAATAAATACATTTTTTTGATGATGTTTTATTTGTGATAATAATAGATAAATAAATGGACAACCAAAAAACATACACTGTATCTGATGAATACAAAAAACCTGTGTAGTATCACCTGATAATTAATATTTTTCATAAAATCTTATAGTGTGTCTAATAATTTGGCCAGGGACTGTAGATTTATGTTCTTGTATGCAACTTTTTCTTGAAATTTTTGATAGCATGTAATACGTTTGTCTATTGCTTTTAGTTGTGCTTGTGTTGTATCATTATATATATAAAAATATTATTTTATGTCTTGTGTGAGTATATACAATACTTATAAGCTTTGAGAGAGAATCATAATTTACTTTTATAGTTTTATTTCTTTTTGTGCACTTGGTTTTTATTTGAAACTCATTTTTCTTTGCAATAGTCACCCTTAAAGTAAATGAAGACTTTTAATATTTTTTTCAGTGCTTTTACTTTGAAAGCGAGGCTGATTTTCTACAGTGGTGTGAAGTGGTTAAAAAGGTGAATATTATAAAAAATATTATTTTAACATTAATACATTTTTGAGTAAGTATTTAAGTTTTCATTTACATTTTTAGGATATTTTAGAACCTGAGAAGGATGCAATATTTGAAGTACTAGAGGAGAATATTACCATGCTGCCTTATGTTGATATTGATGACAGTGATGATATTAGTAAGATAATTAACACTATTATTGTTATATCTGCATTGCTATTTTATTTAATTATTCTTCTGTGAAAATTTCTACTTCTGATATTAGAGTTCAGTTTTATTTAAAATTTTATTGCCAGTGTGTTTTTTAAATACTGTATAGTTAACGTGATAGTTTATACATCTAAACATTTTAAGAAGATTTATTTCTTTGCTACATTTAAAACTTCAGTGGTTTTTTTATATAAATTTTTCGGCAAGTCCTTTATTTTTAAACCAAATATACAAAAATAAATTACCGTAAAATCTGGCGTATAACGTGCACTTTTAACGTAAAGATAAGATCGAAATTTACGGGTGCGTGTTGTATGCCAGGTATGAAAATGAGAGTTTTAAAAATAAAGAAAAGATGCGCACAAAAAATATTAGATTTCTCCATAGGTCGAAATACTGTTAATTTAAAAGAAATGAGACATTCTCCTTATAAACTTAAAGGGTTGTAGTTCTAGAATTATACTATTTTTATCTAAAGCTTGGAATAAGATCTCGAATAAATGACTTCAAAACATAAAAGCAATGCGCACGTACATTTCAGGTTTTTTTGTAAAAAAGGGGATGCACGTTATACGGCAAATGTCTAGAAATTAAAATTTACAGCTTGAAAGTTTTGGTGTGTGGTATACGGCAGTGCGCCTTATATGCCGGATTTTACGGTAATACCTGGCAATATTGCTTTCCGTGTACTTTCAGAGTTAATTAAGTATTTATATTACAAATTTAAAACTCATCATCATTTCTTTTTGCTGTAATCAATCAGGAGAAATCGGTTATAATTAGGTAATTTGTTGATAATTAGTGTTAGATGCATGTATTTGAAATGAAAAGAAAACTGGACAATTTTTAATTAAGGAAATTTTATTTGATATTAAACTTTAGAAGTGTGTGTGCGTGTTTTATTAATTTTCAAAGGTTGGTTCGATAATTGAATGAATGTTTCATATTAATTTTGAATGTGTACTTATAAGTAATGCTTCAAATTGCAGATACTCCTTTAAATAGTGGTGACAGATTTTACACTTCTGATGATGAATTTGAACTTCTCATGTGAGTCAACTGTTGTGTCTAGATTTGTGTGCCTTCCAAAGCTTTTAAAATGTGTGAAACTTAGAAGAGAAATGATTGTTATATATATGAACAGTGAAAAAAGAAGAAAATTGTACATACAACATAACATTGTACATTACCTGTAAATCTCGTGTGTTTTGTAATCAGCTGAATTTTTGTTGTTGTTGTTTTTGTATATTGAAAGCTTGAAGTCACTGTAAATTTTTCACTGATTAAAGTCTGAGACATTTTATTTAAGTCTTTTTTAAATGAATATTCTGTTATTCATATAGAAGTCATAATTATTTAACTCAATATCGTGCCCTTTTGTACTTTAATATGTTAGCTTTCTAATTAAGAAATTTAATATATTATAATCCTTGTCCAAGATAATTGGGAAAATTATGATAAAAATGTTTGGAAATCCTTTTGCGTATGTTATGATATGTAAGAGCTATTTTGAGACTGTTTATCTGTGATCAACTTCTATTGGACTCATTTTATTGTTAAAATGACTTTTAAAGAATGTTTGCAAATACTTACTGCAACTTGAAATTAATTCACAATTGATGTATTTTTGAAGGAAGATGATTTCTCACTGGAACTTCATACAATAATCTTGAAAGTAAGAAACTTGATAGATCAGTGCTGATAGAAATAAGCGGAAACATAATGTAGAACAGGTAAAAACATCTTTTTCATTTTGTGTTTTTCCTAACTATTGGCTTAAACATGTGAAAATAACATTAGAGATCAAAGTCTAGAAGAAAGCTTCAAAAGAATCTTTGAGTCATGTTTGGGGCTTAAATGGCCCAGTAGTAGCTTGAGAATTTATATCATGTTCATGACAGGTGCCAAGAAGATTTTAATGTTTTTTATTGAATAATTTGCACCACTAAAATTTTTTAATAGTGCAAATTCAGTTTTTAAAAATGTTATGAATGTATCCCAAAATAATATTCAAGTTGTTAAAACTGAGGTTTTTTTAAAAAGAAGATTTTATGATAATTTTATCCATTTATCATTTTTTAATTTTAAAATACAAAACAACCAAGATTTGCATGGGGAGGTTAAACCATACAAATGGTTGCAGCTTCACCCTATGTACTCGATTATCGTAAGTAATTTTTTTTAATAATAGTTTTACCCATTAATAACTTTTATGAAAACTCAACATTAATGTACAGCTTTTAAAAATTGTTTTTTAACGAAACCCTCTTCGATGTAACTCTCTTTTTGTATTTGTTCAAAGCACTATTTTATATACCTAGCCTTTAATTAGAAGTATATGCATTTTTTTAGAATATTTTTAAGTGTTTGTTTCAAAATAAAAACACTAAATTAAAATTTTCAATTCCTATTAAAAAAGAATTTTGTGAGATTATTTTTCATGAGTTGTAAGAAGCTGTTTTGAAAATTCTGCAAAACACATAATCCAAAAGCTTTGTGTTTTATTTGGAAAATTGGAATTTTTTTGTATTACACTGATAGCTAGACAATACTTAGAGGAAATATTCCTTGATATCAGGAATCCTTGATATGCTGTGATCAAAGGGGGATGAGAAATAAAAGATGATTCAAACAAAAGCATGGGATGCTTTTTTTTTTCCCTTTTCAATATAGATAGAAAGATGGATGCATATGTTTGCTAAAATTTTGTAAATAATGTTAAAAGTAAGAAGTATATTCTGATAAATTACAGTGGTCTGGAGAAAATAAATTTTTTCTCCCTTATGTGACATGTTTGCTAAATTTTGTGTTTTAAAAAACAGCGAATCAAAGAATTTCAAATTTCCACCATTACGTAGTTGTTTCATTGGGGGGAGAGAATGCAAACACACATTCATTTACAATGAACAAACCATATTATTTCTTATTATTAGTCGAACAATTTTTTTGTGATTCATATACACTAATACCTTGACTTACTCGAACCCAGAGTTACGTGATTTTCAAATCTCGTCGATTTGTCTTTGGTGGTGGTGGTGGGGAGTTGGTAATGTGATTGAAGTAATTGTCGATCTTACTAGGAAATTAAATTTATCAGTGGATACTGATGTCATTCAAGTACTGGATTCACACAATCAGGAGCTGACAATGGATGAGCTCAGAAATGCATGAGAATTCGGGGGCAGACCCCTCTTCGAATAACACCGGAATTTTTGAAATCGATCTATAAGTTTCGTTCCCAGCACGTGGGTCGATTTTATAAAAGAAGTTTGAAAATAAAGTTATGGAAATTTCTCGAAACGAAAACCAGATTAAGGTTCCTGGTAAAATTTCGATTCAAATGGGTCACTTTGGTAACTTTCTGGGATGAAAAATATTTAGTTATTTGCGGGATTACTGAGCCAAATTATCGGAAAACGGAACGAATTTTAAAGATATGGAATGCGATAACTTTTGATTGGACAAAAAATTTTTTAGTGCTTTTTCGGTGATTTTATTGATGCGTCCTAAATTTTCCCATAGAGACCCCTGTTTGAATAACAGCGGAATTTTTAAAATTGGTCTGTATGTTTCGTTCAAACAGAAAAAAAAAATTCCGCAGAAATTATGTGCAGCACAACATAAAAAATGTGTCAGCTGCAGATAGGGTTACCAAAATCTCCGTTGCTCATTTACTTCACAGCACTTGAATCCCAAAATATTTGCCCATTTATGAGCCTCATTGAGACATACTTGAAAATTTCAGGAACTTTTTAGAATTAATTTCAGGTAAAATTTTGAACAAAATCGCACTCTATGCTCATACATGGATCCACTTATATTCGGAAATGTTATGATATGCTGTTGTAGGTCTCTAAAGACTAACCAAGCTTGATGAAATCCATGATACGGTACATCCAAATTAAAATCCATAAGCATTGATATGTTAGAAATATACACTCTATTACAAAAAACAACAACGACGCACCAAGAACGAGTTGTCCGATCGAGACAAAAATTGGAGGGTATAAAGGTTATGCACAGAATAGAAAATGATTCAAATTTCAGAAAAATTGAAAGATTTATTTCAGAGTTATAAAGTAGCGAGCTCACTAAGGCGTTGACTCACCTCTACCCTGGATGCCACACGATATGGCATCGAGTGATAAAGCAACCTGGTGGTCTCCTGCGGTATTTCTTGCCAAATTTGCTTCAATTGTTGAGGCCAGGTCTTCAACATTCCTTGGTGCATGCATTCGTCTTCCCATCATATCCCATACATGCTCGATTGGAGAGAAATCTGACTGACCAAGGAAGTGTTTGAAAAGCTGTAAGACATTTCATAGCAACACATGTCGTATGTGGTATGGCATTATTTTGCTGGGAAAAAAAGGCCAGGGCACTGCAAAAGGAACGGTAGCAAAACAGTTCTCAGAATGCCGCCGACGTACCGCTATGCTGTAAGTGTGCCTTTAATGACGACCAAGGGGTCTGGCTATCAAAAGAAATGGCACCCCAGACCATAACTCCTGGTTCAGGGCTTGTGTGGCATGTAAAAGTGAAGGCAGGATCGGCATGCTGCCCTGAGCGTCTCCAGGCAAGTCTTAGATGATCGTCAGGACACGGTTGGAAGCTGGATTTGTCGCTAAACACTATACGTCCCCAGTCAGCATGATTCCAACTTGATCGAGCCAAGCACTACTGTAATCTGGCTCGACAGTGTGCAGATGTGAGTGGCAGGTAGCGTAGTGGTCGGTACGAGCGTAAATTTCATTCTATCAGCTGTCTGTGAATGCTCATGGTGGACACTCGTATGCGGGTCGCCTGTTTGATGGTTGATAACGATGAATCAGGCGCTTTGACAGCTGATCTGGCAATCAATCTGTCCTCCCGATCTGCTGTGGTCATAGGTCGACCGCTACCATCATGACGTAGAAATCTGCCACTGTCCACCCATTCTAGCCACCATCTTCTAACGGCCGCGTCGCTTCGACCCATAGGACGAGCGTTTCTCCGATTTGCCCAACCTGCCTCTTTCAATTTAATGATACGACCCCTTTCAAACCCTGACAGTTGCTCGTAATGAGCTCTAATCCTGCGGGGAGACAATTTTTCGGTCGTTGAAAGGTATCCTGAATCGCAATGCAACTAAAATTTTGACCATCAGACTGAGAACCGCTTCTTACAGACACCTGCTTAGTGCGCAGTTCTGATGCGCTGTACCTCCTACTATTCATTCATTGAGCACCAAATTTTAATCATTTGCATGTTTGGTACAAATGTCTTTGCATACGAAATTTCATTACAATCGGGCTACTACTTCTTGGTGCGTGTCTTTTTGTTTGTTTGTTTTTTTATAGAGTGTATATTGTTCGAAGAGCATGAAACAATCGAGCATATTTTCAAGTGAGACTTAATAATGCAAAATTTCTTCGGCAGATTGGTTATTTATTTAACGTTGGACTCGAAAGCTGCATGTTGGAATGGTACGGAAGTTTGGAAAAAGGGGTGCTGTGTCTTCGTCTCAAAATGAGGACCCAATGGCTCTCGCATTACCGTAGAGTTAGTGTAAAATAATAATAATAAACGAAGCTACACGAGGACTATTGAAGACACGTACTTTTGTACCATGGCCAAGTGACGAGGACGACATTTGAGCTGGCACTTCCCTCATAACACCATCGTGAGAGCTTTGATCCTCAACAGATTTAAGTTGCCCTTTTTTATCGAGCCTGCAACTCGACAGAAGCAATGTCGGCCACGAGTTCGCGAACATTACCTCTTGGGCCACTCTTCTTTCAGACTGCAAAAATAAGTTCCATCGGTATAAATAAATGTCCATTGGAAAAGCGAGTTAAATTAAAACTTAGTATGCTGGGTCGTTATTGGTGAAAAAAAAACTTTTCACAGAACAAGGAAAATAAAAGATTGGAACTTAATTTATAACTCAAAATATTAAATATTTTGTATTAGCCTTGATCGAACAATGTTAGAAAGTGAAGTTAATATATATATATATATATATATATATATATATATATATATATATATATATATATATATATATATATATATATATATTGTGAAATAATAAACAGGAGAATTCTGGGATATTTCAAAAATTTTAAATACTTTTTTCTTACGTTAGATGAAACTGCAAGGGTTTTTTCACTAAACATAGTAAAATTAAAATCACAGGAATAAAAATGCGGTTTATTTCAGCGCATAGCTCCTTTTATGAAAGAGATCGAACAGTAACATTGTGCATGAAATTCCGTTCCTCTATTTCGCCCTCCGGGACATGCAGTGGCGTACACACCCTTTCCATAAAGCAGGGGATTTTTCATTTTTAGCATAAAGATAACATCTCGGTGCTTCCGTCTAGGTTTCTCTTCGAAAATGTAATCCCTCCTATGAAAGTAGTCTGTGTACGCCACAGGGGATAGGATGTGTAAAAAATTTGACTTACACAACATAAATATCTTTAAAAATCGAGAATGAATATCATTAGAAATTGGAAAAAAAAGAGGCCCTAAATCATAAAATCCCATTGACACAACTTTTTAACTTAAGACATCACTTTCCAACAATTTTTTTTAAGCATCTTGCCTTTAATAAGAGCATTGAAACAAGCAAATAAATTTACGGATTTTAATTTGGTGTAAACTGATCGATCAAGTACTAATTTACAGTGATTCGCACCCTTCCCCGTTCCGATAGTAATTTCCTTCCTAGTAACCCCCCTCTTCACAACTGTGACTAATGCAAAGCAGATGTCGAACACTTAACAAGATGGATGAACAACTGTCGTAGAAAAACATCCTTATACACTGGCGTGCAAAACTTAAGCAACAGGTGGGTTTATTGCCTTAACTTCACGAAAAATCATCTGAGAGACATGAAATTCAGAAATCAGGGAGAGTATTATGTATGTAAAGGATGACGAAAGCATCGGCGCTGAAAAAGGAATACAATGCATACGGTATGGAATCAAACAAAAACAAGCTTTACTGAACGCATAATATCGTGATTCATGATGGTCTATCCAACAGGAAGAACAAGCAGATGTTCCTTAATATGGTATATGCTTTCCTCTCACTGCAATGGTTGCTTCGCACCGTCTCCGCATACTCAGAATCAGCTGGTGCAACATTTCTTGCGGTAGGAGTGCCCATTCTTCAATCAGCATCTGTTTGAGTTGTTGGGTGTTCTCCGGATGATGTAAGCGTGCTGCAATACGTTTCCACAAAGCATCCCACACATGTTCGATGGGATTTAAATCTGGGGAGTACGCTGGCCAATCCATTCTTCACTTTCCAGCAACTCCTCAACAGCAAGAGTCCGATGTGGCCGTGCATTGTCATCCTTAAAAATGAAGTCTGGGCCAATGGCACCTCGGAACAGACGCACATGGGGAAGAAGTACCTCCTCACAATAGCGATCCCCGATTACAGACCCTCTATCGAAAATGTGGAGCTCAGTTCGCCCGTTCAGCATAATGCCAAGAACTCCAGGACCACCGTAATGGTGTCTTTCCTTGATGTTACTGGTATAAAACCGTTTCCCGATCTCTCTCCAAATCAAAACGCGTTGAGAATCGCTTCTGGTACTGAACCGACTCTCATCCGTAAAGAGGACACGACTCCATTGACAGTTGTCCAGTTTTTGTGCTCTCTGCACCACTGTAAACGGTGGCGTCGGTGGTCAACTTTCAACGGGAGGCAGCATTCAGGACGGCGGGCGAATAGGCCACCTTTGTGAAGGTGTCTGGCCTCAGTAAACCGCGACACTTGTCACCCCGTTGCTGAGCAATGACGCTTGCTGACTGCCGTCGGCCTCTTTTCGCCTGCAGGATGATATATCGGTCATCCCCAGCAGTTGTCGTCCTAGGGCGGCCACCACCAACCTTTCTAACAGCTGTACCTGTGGTTTGGAACGCTTTCCATGCGCGCGAAACGACACTTTTGTTGATTCCGAACTCTGCAGCTACACTGGTGACGGTACGCCCCTCCTCCAGCTTTCTGATCATTCTACCACGTGTGAAGTCGTCCAAGGGATTTCTTCTAGCCATATTTCACGAACTGACTCACTGGCACTTGCAGCGAATATGTTGAATTGCGTCTGCGTCCTTCATTTTATTTTACTGTTGAACAGCACGCGCCGACATCACGCGTTTTGCGTACTCTCACGTCGCTTCTGACGTTTCGTTCCTGATATTTGCATACGCATGACGTTTCTACTGACTTACGTGTTCACTGTACTGATCTCCAGACCTCCTTTTCTGCAATTTCATGGTTATCTGCTTAATTTTTATATTGTTGCTTAAGTTTTGCACACCAGTGTACTTCATGTGTTCAAAAGACTGGATGAGAGAAAATAATGAGGAGCCATGATAAGTAAACTTTTGTATCATTTTTGAAAAGTTTCAAAAAACAAATACAGTGAAAGTCGTTTAACACGAAACTGAGGGAACTGAAATATTTTTTCATGTTAAAAAATACTGCAAAAAAAATGTATACAGATTTAACAAAAAAAAATTTCGTTTATTAGAATACATTTTATTTACATAGATATGTTTATATGCATGCATTCAAATGAAACAAAAACATTCACAGGAACTTAATGAAATTTAATACAAAAGTTAAAATACAACGAATAAAATGGGTAGGTCACGTTGTCAAAATGAACGAAGACCACACCACTCTCTCTCTCTCTAAAAAAGTCTTCAATGCCCAACCAATTGGCACACAAAGAAAGGGCTTGCCCAATCTTAGATGGATTGATTGCCTTCAAAAAAATCTCCTAGTTTTGAGAATTAAGAATTGGAGAACACACACACTAGCAGGAAGAAGACTAGCTTGGTAAAGGCTTTTTGAGAAGGCCAAAGCCCACCCTGGGCTGTCGAGCCACTGAGAAAGGGAGGAATACAAAAGTTTCTCAAGTTTGTTGAAAAACAAAGCATTTGTTGAGTTTTGGGAAAATATAATCTGGTATTTTTCTTTGTATTGTCTTTTATAGTATCAAAATTGTCAACAAACTGTTCCATGTCGTCCCTTTTGTTTTTCATTTCACCATTGGAAGGTGCATTTAAATAACTGCACATAATTTTCATGATGTTCCTCATTTCTCGGATAACGAGGGAACAGGAACCACATTATTCATTTCATTTTCGCCGCTGGAATCTGCATCAATGATATTTTTTGAGTTTTGAACAAACTCCAAAATGTCTTTGCCATAATTGGGGCTGTGCATCTTCTACTACAATGGTGTTAAACTCAAAGACCAACTTGGCTATTCATATATTCGCGATATTTCTTTCTTTTGGAAAATGAGCAGGAAAAGGAAGAGTGAGTGAAAATTAACGTCGCATTGTTCAGCAACTCGAGCGCTTTTAGTTATGGACCTTGTCATTTTGAACCATGGTCAAGTAACGAGGACGACACATGAGCTGGCCACCTTCTAATTTTCACAGCAACAGGAGGACGTATGAGCCTCGACAGATTTAACGTGCTTGATTAAAACCTATGACACGCCGGCCGCGAGTCTGTTACCTTGACCACTAGGTTACCGTAGCCATGAGCAGGAAAAGAAACCGTCGAACCATGTTTTATGCCTTGTAGAAAAAATTCATTGCTTTAGGATTATATACATCCCAACGAGGAAATGAGAACTCTTCAGGAGCTCTGATTCTAACACTGAATTCGAACGGATTTTTTTGCTCCTAAGATAAGAGTTCCATTCCAAACACACAGAAAGTAAAAATATTAATACTGCTGGCTCGTGATTAAAGAAAAAACTATAAAAAGAAGGAAAAAAATCCCCCTTCCCTTTGAGATAAGCGGATTCGTAGCCGATCCTCTGACTTTCATTAAAAAAAACTTATACTCGGAAACATGCGGTATGCTTTACCGTTAAAAACAAAATGTTAGAGATTCTGAAAATAAAAGTAATGTATTGCATGGATAATATGCGAATGCTTATAAACTATACTTAAAATAACCAAAAAATATTTAAAACCCGCACCACTAGTTTTTGCTATTTGCAGTTAATTATTTCGCTATGCGTGGGGCCAAACGCTTTTTAAATCCAATTAGCCTTTCCTGTTTCCTGTTGTTATTTACACTAACATACGTAGGGAATACAGGATGCCACTTTGATTAATCATCCGCATACGTCGGCATTTTGATACAAAAACATAAACAACGATGATATTTTGTCGTTCTAGAACATGTTTGTGACATTGAAGATCTTCCTAGATATATTGTGACGGAAATAGAGATTATCTACAGTGCCGGTTTATCCATTGGGCGCTTTGGGTGGGCTCGGAAGGGCCCGGATAAGATGGAAAACAGATTTTCTTGCTATAAATTTCGACTCTCCAATGCCAAGGCGGCCCGTCGATCTTTTGCGTCCAGGGTCCGAAATGAGCTTAAATCGGCACTGGTGTGTCGCGAAACTTAATGTCAAGAAGGCACGGGAGGAGGCGGAAAGGCGAAGTCATATCAGTTCTGGGAAAGGGGGGATCCCTATCACTTGTGAGATTAAGTGATAACTAGCAAATATTTGAAAATGTAGAAATTTGATACTCTCCGTCACTCTTTATGCACAGTGACCTCAAATTTCACAATTTTTCAGTAATTTTTTTTCACGAACGTGATCTTTTATAGACGTTCTAGTACAATCACAGATCGAGCAAAACACTTAACTGGTTTAGTTAAAATTAACGTTGTTTGTTTGAGTCAGGGCTTAAGAAAATGTCACCTAACTTTGAATCTGCATAAAAAGAAAAATATTACACACTACTTTTAACAAATTATTTCAAAAGATGATCCCTTTCGCTAAAATTTCAAAATGGTACAACACTCGCTACTTTTCAATCCATAATTGTTGCCAATTTTTATATATAATAGATTTCATTTAGAAAATCCCTCAAAAATGAAACTTTTCTTACGTTTTCAAATAATATTAATTTTTCTTTCATAAAAATATGTTGTTGCTTATGCCACCTGATCGACCATAACATCAGATCAAGGTCCAGTTAGAGTCTCGTTAACCTTGGCTTTGAGCACCATGCAGGTGACAGGACGATTTTACTCAGTTCCACCCCAATTTTGAGGGCGAACACCCTGGGGTTGGTCAGAGGCCACCCACCTCTCTTCCCCTTCCACCCACCACACGAGAGGACTTGCGGCTCGACGGCTATTTAGAGTACCCCAATGTCGTGAAGGCACTACACGTTTACGAACATCCATGCCTTTCCCGGGATTCGAACCCAGGCCTTACGGTACAGCAGTCAGTCTCACTAACTACTATACCAGATAATGTAATACCAAAATATGTAAACGTAGCAAATAACAGGTAGTTTCAGGTCGCAGTTTGTTTTCCAAACTATCATATCTAGCGAGGAACTTTCACCTCTTTCCCAACTGAGCTCGGGCGCGCGAAACGTACCCTCCTGGCTCATCGGGTACTGTGAACATTTATACTGAGCAATCGGTCTTTACCGAATTCTTTCACATGGGCTTTTTATGGTTTCGAATAATTGAAAAGTACCACTCGGTGGAATTTTATGCAGAAAGAGGACGTCCGTCATCTAGGCACCCCCCTTCACGCTTATCTGTAGACTATATTCCCCCAACAGAGAAAAAAACTGATCCAACGCGACAGCTGCTCAAAGAGAGACAGTGAATGTGTTAATGTCGCACTGCGCGCTCAGCTACACGAGGACCACGTCATTTTGAACCATGGTCAAGTGACGTGGACGACACCTGAGCTGGCACCTCCTAACTACCCCACCAGACCAACGGGAGGACGTTTCAGCTCTCGACAGATTTAACGTGCCCCAACACGGCGGGTCTTTGGTGGGCTCGAACTCGTGAGAAGACCAGCCACGCTCCGACACCGCTCAGAGACGGGGATGGGAAGAAGAGATGTTGGGTTGGGAGCAGTACCGTGTTTTCGTGCTTCGGATTAAGCGACACGGAGGCCCCCAGGCCATCCAATTCTCGAGTAACTTGTGGGCGCCTAAGAAGCGCGGGGCCCATAGGCAATTGCATACTCCGTCTAATGAGTAATCCGGCACTGTGCATGTACGTTCAAATTATTTTAATAATTACTTATGTAAACGTAAAAATGAAAATAAAATGTGTAAGTGTCAAGATAAAAGCTAGGATTCTAAGCTTTAGATTTATAGTTAATGGGAATTGTGACTCCAAAGTCGAATGATTTCTGCCAACTTTACAGGTATAACTTACACATTTATTTAAATAGATTTTTTTAACATTAATTTTCAGGAAATTTTGTATGCGATGGGTGCTATTATGTTTTAAAAGATATGTTTGTTTGAAAAAATATGCACACAAAACTTGACATTTTTTTTATTCATAATCCAGAAATAAAATGAGCCTGGAAGGTGTTAAGAATAGAGTGCGTGAGAGTTTTTTTTTCCACGTTACACTCTAAAGCAGGGTTTCTCAACCTTTTTTCTACCGGACCGCATACATATGTTCGCTATTTCACGCAGGCCGCATAGATATCATGGCTATTTCACGCAGGCCGCAACGTGAGGATGGATGGCGGGGGGAATGCTTGTAGAACAAGATAATATAGACAATTCAAAATCTGGAAAATTTATCAAAATATTATAAAACTCCTATTTTACTTTTTTTAGTTATTATTTTTATTTTTGTCACTGAATTTTCTAAATTGGAAGCATTTAAGAATCGCTTTTTCACAATTTCTGCATAAGTAAACGGTCTCATTTGATTACCAATAATGTAACTAGTTTCATAGGGTGCCTTTTTTACCGCTGTGATATGATCACAGACAAAACACTTTTTTGCTGTTGTAAAGATTGAGATCTTCGAGGAAAAGTGCCATTGAATGATTCCTGTTTATTGGTATTTTTTGAATACCACACTTTCGTGACAAATCAAACAATGACTGAACCATTTCACTACAAAATAGTCAACTTCCCAATCGTCTTGAAACTGTCTATTTTCTTGGAAAATAGACTGTTTGTTTATTATTTTTTTTGCTTGGAAGATATGAAAGATAGTTAAAAATGAGTTCCACTCATAAAAGGGTCGCTACTCCACTGTTGTCTATTATCACTAATCAGAAAAATAAACATCAATTCGCATCCATCGACTGCAAAATTGATACATTTGATTTTTTAGCAAAGAATTTCCCGCCCCAAATGTTCATAAATTTCTCAGAGCAGTGGGTCATGACACTCAAAAAGGCCGCAGGGTGAGTATCGCTGCATTCAAGTAACACGAGGGTCAATGGCGACGGACCTTGCCTTTTCAACCCCAATTTAGTGACGAGACCTAAGCTGACGTCTCATGTTCTAACTTCCACGTCATGCCAATGTAAAGATCTTAAGTCTCGATAGATTTAAAGTGCATGTAGCCCTCTACACGGTGGATCTTCAGGAGCACTAGGGCTCGAACTCATGACACGAGTTCGTGACTATGATGTAAGTTACCTCGGGCTTAAAAATCGATAGACTGCAATTGGATCATTAAAAGCTTCTTGCAATAGAGTAAAAAGAATAATTTCTATTTGTCGCAGTTCGCTGCATACTACCAACATAAAATGTTACTTGCCCTCTCAGGGGCACAATAGATCCTGATTTCTTTTTTTTTTATGTTTGAGCATTCTGATTCACACTGGGCCGGCGACTTTCTGGAAAACTTGCAGTGTCTATAAAACATGTTTCAACAAAATTGGATAAATTTTGACCGTTACAGTTGAAACTTTGCCAGCATTCTATTTATGTATGCTTATGAAGTACTTGGAATTGAAAATTAATGTAAATTAAATAAAAACTTTAATTTGATACGTTACTTTTCATTGGTTTAATAATACTCACTTTTATTTTTAAAGCATTACTCTCGGTTAAAATAAACCCAGAACGTCTTTTATTAGGAAGAAATTCGAATTATAGTTATGCAATGTTCTTATGTTATTTGAGATATTATCCCAAGGCTAAGAAAAAATAGTTCAAAAGAAATTTTTTTTGAATGAACAGTACTTCATTCGTCTGTTTTGTTATCTCTTTATTTTTTTTAAAGAAAAAGCTTTCCTTTTCATGGAGCGCGCACCCATAGAAATTGAGATCTTTTTCAATTCCTACTATTAGTTCACACTTTCCCTACGTATAATTTATACATATATATTATAGACCCGTTCGTCGCACGGGTGAATGGAAAATTGAAGCAATACAGACTAAAGGATAAAGAAGTTTTAATGAGTTAATTTTACTTGAATTGCAAATTAAACAAAAAGCTTTGTGCATACCTCAGCTGAACAAAAAACCATGTTTGCTAAATTTTAAGTCTCTTGATATAATTGTTAATAAAAAAGGGGTTTTTTTTACTTATAACGCCCCGTAACTCTCTTATGGATCGATTTTTGAAAACACCTTTTGCTCAGCAAAATTAACACATTGTTACAAATTTTGTGTAATAAGCGCATTAAAATAATGTAAATAATTTGTATCTGGATGTGTAATACACGTTAATATTACTTTCTGATGCATTTATTTTATGTTAAATAGCTGTTACCCGCGACTTCGTCCACGGGAAATTTAACAAAAAAGTGTTTATTCGATTCGCAGAGTTTACGAAAACTTAATAATTATATATTCCACGTAAAGAAATACCTGTGCTATAAGTATAATGTCATTCTTCTTCTTTGTGAATCAATTTTTCTTTTTTTTTTCCTTTTTTTCTTTGTTTTTTGCTGAGCAAAGTGTGAGAGGGACGCATGACCTTTGATACTGTCGATGGGGTGAGGACTATAAAATCATTGCAGTGTTTGGCAATGAAATAAACAATAGAGGTATGAAATTGGCTTACCTCTATTTAAATGCGGAGCCTTGTGAGAAGTCAAATGACGTAAAACCCCAAAACTTCCTAATTTAAGTTTAAATGCTGTCTGTGTTATGGAAAAATTGATGTTGCTCAGTGTTCTTGAGAGAGAAGGAAATCATCTAGATGCTGACTGGGTAGGGTGAAAAGAACACAAACGAAGCCGCTAGCAAGGGGTAAGAAAGATGCATGACCTTTGACAGTGTCGATGGTGTGAAGACTGTTAAAATCATTAGTATCAGACATGACCGGGAAAAACCGCGAGTGTCAGTAACCTAATTAAACAAAAAAGTTTGATATAACTGCTAGAAACGTTGAGACAGAAGGCTCGCGAAATAAAACAATCCCTATTGACTAAAAATAATCCTTAATAAATAAAAATAATCCCTATTGAAACGGATATTGTTCATCATTTCATTCGTTTTAATTTTATTTTCACGGAACCCTATTTTTTTTCTATAATTAAAGTAGCCTAAGTTATTTCTTATAACATTAGCTATCTGCCAGTGAAAGTTTCGTTAAAATTGGTCCAGCCGTTTCAGAGATTAGCTGGAACAAACAGACAGACAGAAAGACGGATATACACAGACAGATAGCCAGACAAAAAATTTTAAAATTGATTTTTTCTTATAAGTACCGTATATACTTTTAAATGCATTCAGTAAAAAGCTGTTAATTTTAAATTACAAACAGACACTTCATTTTTATGTATATGTATAGATATATATCTTGTTCAAATTTTCAATCATTAAAAAAATACTTTCGATTCATCCACTCTAGTTCAAATATATTTTTTAAACTTGTAGTGGATGACACTTAATGTTAAGGTAGTTTTTTTTCAAATATTAATTCATTAATTAAATGCAATTAATGAATAAATAGTACCAAACAAAACTAAAAGTACAACATCATATATAAAAAGAAAATCGCTCGTAGTGTCCCTGTACCCCAATGGATAGCGCGTTTGACTTCTAATCAAAGAGTGGTGGGTTCGAATCTCACGTGGTATGGCCTATTTTCTGAGAATGTAATTTCTTTTTTTACAATACTATTTTATTGGAATAATTCAATTTAATGAATGAATAAATAGTAACAAAAAAAAAAAAAATAATAGTCCACAACATTATATATAGAAACGAAAATAGAAAATTGCATTCTATTTTGCCACTTAATATTGTGATACTGTCACATGTATATACATATTTATTAATTGTAATTATTTAGTAAAAAGTAACTAAAATAAAAAATTTTCTTGGTTGACCTAAGTAGGAACTGACTTAATTTTTTTTATATTACTTGTTTTTTGTGTTAAAAGTGGGCGTTCTACGCCTGATTTTTCGGTAAATTAGAAAGTATGCTATCGAATATAATTAATAAAAGCTGGTGTTACGTGGAATAAAGTAAGCAATCTATATATCTTGAATATTAAATTAATTTCAGCTATTGTCAACATTTACGTTGAATGAGACAATGAATTTGGTAACATTTTCAGGCAAACAAGGATTGTAGCTAAACAAATCCAGAGAGGGCTTCAATTGTTCAATATCGCAGATAGCACATAAGCACTATTTTCATCATTTATTGTTTTTAGATTTTCATTGAAGTCCTTCTGCAAGAACGTTCGACTTTTGATTTTGCAATGATTCAAGTGTGGCAGGAGGGAGAGTCGTGTTAACATCGCGCTACAAAGCTGCAAGACGGTTGTTGGCGACGAACCTGGCATTTTTGAACTATGGTCAAGGGACGAAGACATAACTCCTATCTTCCACACCACACCAACGTTTGAACCTCGACAGACGTGCAACGACCAGTCTTTAGCAGAACTAGGCTTAAATTCATGACACTCCAGGTGGTCCGTCGCCAAAAGCCCTCGTGTAGCTGAACAGTACAACGATAATATTCACTCATAACACTCCAGCCACGAGTCCGTGACCTTGACCACTAAGCTATTGCGACCAAACTAGAGCAGGATATATGTATTAAATGAATTTGATTTCACTTATTTCGATATATACAGTCGAACCTCCATAATACGAACGTCTATATCGCGAATTTTTCTATATAGCGAACTTTTTCCCAGAACCAAGAACATTTCACGATTGTTTTCTTAAAATAATCTCCCAATAGAGAAGTGCATTTTCTGTGCAGCGAACTTTTTCCGTTGTGATTCAGTTTTTTTTTCTTTCCTATTTTTAAAGTTTATTTCTAAACATTTCAAGTTATTCTCTCTTTTAATACATTTTATGGTGGTCATAAAAATCTTGAACTGGTTTTATTAGGTGCCAAACTCGCAGAGAGCATTTGAATTCTTGGAATTTCGTCCAAGAAGTGCAACCCTTAAACCCCATTGTCCAGTTCAGTGGAAACATTTTCAATATCCCCTTTCACCCTCAGTTGAGTTGTCTCATTCATTATAATCCTATTCCAATTTTCCTATTTTCAATTCATTATAATCCTATGTGTATAGTACGTAAAATTTAATTCCGAATTTATTATTAATAATTAATTTTTAATACTGCTTATTTATTCAACAGTTATTTTTTACTGTTTTTTGTTCCCGACAATCAACAAAATCAAAAGAATATGGTGACGTATTGAGGTATGAAACGTAATGGTGAATTTTCGACTGTGGACCCCCCTTTGAAAAATTCCTGTGTGCGCTATTGTGGGGATGTTTTCTACCAATCACGGGGATTGGCTTCTAAACATGTTCAAAAGACTGTATTTTCATCGACATTTCTTGGTGATTCGCAAGACTTGTATTTCCAGATATTTGATAAATTCAAACTCTAGCACCTCCCCATTCGCTCAGTGGGGGAATTACAACTTATTTGGGACAAAGCACATTTTACGCTACTAGAATCAGAATTTACGAGTCAAGTAACATGGAGCCAAACCAAAAAGAAAGGTATTTTTTTTTCATTTTCCTTAGAATTTTATTATTGAGATAGAGCATATAATTACATAAATTTTGCTGCATGTATTTCATTCCTCGTGACGGTACGCGTGAAACAATTTGTGTTGCAAACCCTTTTGTAGGCGGTTCTGAGAAGGCCCTGTATCAAAACTTCTTCGGGGCCCTTGTGTTTAGATAAGAGAATCCTGTTAGTGGGACTGTAGTTACACATGCTGGGGTCCCTGTAGCCTGGGGGCCCCGTATCATTGATTCGGTGGTAGCTACGCCCCTGGTTGCAAATGCCAACCATGAAATGCGGGGTTTTATCCGAAATTTACATTAAAAAATATTTTCTGGTTGGCTTAAGAAAGGCATCTGAATGAGGTTCTTTTATGTGCTATGTATGTACTATTCGAAAGGACATTAATGTTTCCAATTTATATAAATTCAAAACAGATTGCCGCAATTTAAATATACATAGTCTGACTATAGAATCAAGTCGCTGAATCTCGAAAAAAAGTTCGTTATATGATAAATTCGTTATTTAGAGGTTCATTTCTTAATTATCTTTATAAACCCAGTAAAACAAATTTTAAATTCCTAAACACTATATATATATATATATATATATATATATATATATATATATATAAAGTAAGTAATTATTCACACCTTTCTGTAAATTATTTTATATTTATTTCATATATCTTATCTATAAAAAAGAGAAGGAAAGAAAGTTTCGCGTCGCCTTTATCCACTCCCTGAAAATTAAATATTTTTCTTTGATGCTCATGCACTTACGTTTTGAAATTTTCGAGCTGCAAGAAACCAGCATGACTAATCAACACTACAAATGGATGGAGACTAGTTCAAGGACACGGTGACACGAGACAACTCAACTGAGGATGAAAGGGGATACCGAAGATTTTTCTAGTGAACTGGACAGTGGGAGTTAAAGGTTGCACGTCTTGGATGAAACGCCCAGAATTCTATTGCTCTCGGCAAGTTAAACACCTAATAAAACCAGTTCAAGATTTATCACCACCTTTATACCACCTTGGTACCCTAAAAATCACAAATCTATCGTTTTTTTTTTTTATTTTCATTTAATCTTATTCTTTGCATTATTATCTTTCGATTGATATATCACTTGTGCATGTCGGAAAGTTACAAGTTGACTAAAACTTCATTTGAAAACAAATTAGGCAATTCAGCCACACCCCCGTTTTAGAAAAAAAAGCTAAAAAATTCTTTATGATAAAAAAAATCTATTTTAGAAATAGAAATAATAACTATAAAAAAGAATGTGTAGTATTAAAAGCAGAATATTTCCGAGGCAATACAATAATGTAATTTTTCTTCCTTGTGAAATGTGTGCATGTAAAATTTTTAAATTAAGGCATTTTATATTAATAATTTTATAATTTCAGTTCTTCCTGATATATTTTTCATACAAATGTAATACTTTAATATTATAAGAAGAAAAACAGCTGAAATTTCTGTCGTGACAGAAAAAAAATTTTTTTTAATATTTTTCTTGAATTTTCATGCGCAATTAGTACTCTCTAAAAGTTGATCATTTATAAAAATGTGTGGGTTGAAAAATATGAAAATGCAATTATTTTAAAGAAAAACGTATAACTAATATCTTAAAGTAGTATTTTAAGTTTAATTAAGCTTATAATAATTATTTTTTCAGAATTATAAACTTTAAACCTGTTTTTCGAAACCTTAGTGCATTCAAAATGCTACTCCTTCGACAATTATTTACCAATCACTTCCATTTTTTTCCTGCGTGTTGAAAATAAAGCATGTAATAAAATTAGGGATCCGTTTTGCTATAAACTGAATACTTTTTTTTAAAAAAATAAAATGTAAGACATGTTGGCTTTTTCGTTGATTTTTAGCCTGTATATCAACATTTTATTTTGTTTCTCGAAAACGAATGAAGTTATTCTAAAATCGATCCCTAAAGTTGTTTAGAACATCCATAAGAGTATAAAAAAAAATTTCAGGTCAAAAAATTAATTTTTACACAAAAGGAGAGTAAGATTTTAAAATTTTCTCAATTTTCTTCAAAAAATTTAAATTTTTAAAATTGTGTGAATAATATATGAAAATTTTCATCTGGTAACATTTTCTTGAATAGAAACATTGTATAAATTGCTAAAATATAATTTTTAAATACGTAAATAAAGAAGTTTGCTCAAAGGGTACCACAAGTCCCCTTATATTCGCACTATAGAAGTTCGTAATATGGAGGCTCGACTGTATATATTAATTTACAAAAAGGTGTGAATAAGAACCTTTTTTTAAATATATAATGCTTATGAATTTAAAATTTGTTTTGTGTGTTTTTATAAAGAAAACTGAAAGATGAACCTCTATATAAAAAACGAATTTTCCAAATAACGAACTTTTTTTCGGGATTTCGCGACTTGGTTATATAGAGGTCCGAAAACTGTGTATTGAATGAACACATTTTCAATTAAAAAAGTAAATGTCCTAAGACTTGTAATGCCCTACAAACATAAAATTATCGCGCGAATACTGTCAGTTTAATTTTTAATTAGTATCGGTCCAATTTGGTTACGAACAAGTAATATAAAAAAATTAAGTCAATTCCTACTTAGATCAACAAAGAAAATTTTTATTTTAGCTACTTTTTATTAAATAGTTATAATTAATATAAATATGTATATACGTATGCCAGCCCAGTGGCTAAGTGGTTAGTGCATCGCGCTTCCACACCACAGGTCCGAGGTTCAAACCCTGGGCTGGGCAAGGTTGACTAAGCCTTTCATCCCTTCAGTGGGTAATAAAATGAGTACCAAGCTTACTTAGAAATTTAACGCTAGAGGTTTCGCGTGTCAGACTGACCACCAGACCGGAACATCTGCTCATGCACCTCAGGCCCCATGGTCATGTATACTGAGTCGGGCACAGTAGGGCTACTACTTCCACAAATATTTACCAATCCTGTCTATTTTTTCCCCTGTGTTACATATAATTCATGTAATAAAATTAGGAATCCAGTTAAGCTAATTACAAATTTAATGCCAAAATATTCGTAAATACGAAACGAGTAGAATTTTAAAAACTTTTTAAAATGCTCAATTAAAACTTTAAAATTTTGTAAATATTATATGAAAAGTTTCATCTTAGATCATTTTCTTGAACAGAAACATTATTTAAAATATTACAACGTAATTTTTAAATACACAAATAAAGAAACATGTTCAAAGGGGATCAAGTCCCCTTAACATGTTCCAAATGTTTGTTCGCTTTCAATTTCTTTTAAATCAATCGAAAATGTAACCGAACTGCGCTAAAGAAATTATTGAAGCAGTGGAAGAAATAAATTTGGCTAGTTACCAACGACTCATCAAGCGATCACTTTCAAAAAGAAGTAAAACCTACATTCACGCAGAAGGCAAACATTTAATTCATTAGATAAAAAAATTCTTCTAATTTATTCTTAAATTTATTGTTTGATTTGAGTAACACACATATATATATAAGATTAGGTTTTTTGGAATGAAGTCCTTCAGTTAAAATAAGTGAGCAATAAACGTTATGAATTGAAAAGTAGCCAGTGTTATATCATTTTGGAATCTCAACTGAATCGGTCATCTTTTGAAATAACTTGTTAAGAGTAGTATGTAATATTTTTCTTTTTATGGAAAGTCAAAGTTCTCTCAAACCCCGACCCAAACTACGTTAATTTTAACTAAACCTGCAAAGATTTTTGTTGTTTTTCTGACTTTGATTAATAGCAAGGCTATTTAAGATCAAGTTAGTGAAAAAATCACAATAAAGTTGTGGAATTTGTGGCTTTTTTTTTTGAAAATGAAGAGGTTTCTCAAATAAAAAATTCCACTATGATTGTTATGGATAGAAAAGAATAACTGTTATACCATTTTGTAATATTAACTAAATGGGCCATTTTTTGAAATAACTTGCCTAGTGTAGTACATAATATTTTTTTTTCCCTATAGAGATTCAAAGTTAGATGACATTATTTTCTTAAACCCTGACACATACAAACTACGTTAATTTTAATTAAACCAACCTAATTTTTTTGTTCTACCTGTCATTGTGATTAATAGCACGGCTATATAAGATCACATTAATAAAAAAATCTCTACGAAATTGGGAAATTTATGGTCACAGTACTTAATGATGTGATTTAGGGTGTCAATTTTCTATATTTTCAAAAATACGCTAGTCATTATGGAATTTTTTTCCCAGAATTGATATGACTCCACCTTTCATTCCATGCCCGCTTGACGTTGAGTTCGGGATATAATGTATAACAGGGGTGTCCAACCCAAATGACCTTGCGGGCCACTTCGGAAAAACACTATAATCTCACTAGGCCGCACATAAAAATATGTACCTTTATATCAGATTTGGAAACAAGAAAACATTTATTGGAGTGAAAATTTAAAACAGAATGAATTATTATTATTATTTTCATTATTTTTTATGTATACAGACATAGATAATATAATAATGTTTATGTAATATAATAATACAATGATCAAATAATGTTTAAAATATTATAGTTGCCATTTTCTTGAAAATTACGGTGTTTAATTGATCTTTCGTTATTCATCGTTGAAATTCGATAGTGCACTCATTCGCAAACGATTAAGCATACATTGTCCTTCATCTTAACCGTCCTGAATACCTTTTTTAAACTTCAAGAAACATCTCTGACTGCCTCTTGTTTTTGGGCACTCCAAACAGAAAAGGAGAAGAAACGAAAGTCGCACACACACAGAGATAATCATGTACCATCCATAGTAAAGGATATGCATAATGCATTTCTGGATTTATTAAAAAAGTAATTTACTATAGTAAAATCAAATGTAACTGTTTGATAAAATATAAATCTATTTTAATCTAAGGACATTTCTATTATCAAAAAGGATTTATTTTAAAACAAGAACAGGTAACAGGCAAATACATTGTATATATATAAGTTTAACCTCAAATAAATTTCAATATGAAAAAACTTTAAAAATCTGATATTTAAGCATTTTTTAAAAAGAGTCGGTGGGCCGCAACTTACGTACTGGCGGGCCGGATGTTGGACACCCCTGATATACAACATAATCATGCTTGAAAATCAGTTCTTATAAGATTTAGAGTTTTTATTTTAAAAACAGTCTTTTTTCCTCCTTTACAGATCTGGACGTATTTTAGAGAGGCTAGGTTCTCGCTTCTCGAACAGAAGTAATAATCAGGTCGGCCAAAAAGCCAGCTGCTATCAGCGTAGGGTTTCAGAAGACGTGTTCAAATACATCGATACACCAGGTGAGATTCTATTTCATACATTATCAACTACATTTGAATTTGAGAAGACAGTCTTTGTCATTAAAATGATATATGATGTAATCGGAAATGACATTGATACCTCTTTCGTTTTTAAGTCAACTTCTTCAGAGAAAAACATAGAACTAGTTTGATATCACGGGGTACATGCCAAATTGTTGTTTATGTTCGCCAAGATGGGCGATAACATCACAATATGGTAACCTTGATATTTTTGCAGTTTTTGGAATATTGCAAGTTTTCAGTACTTTTTAATTGATATTCATTATTACTTTTAATATATATTATGTAATTATTTTATTAATAATATAACATAAGAATACAATTATTATTGTATGTAATCTACACTATTAAAATCCGAAAGTAAACAAACGTATCTATCTATGAATCTATGATGCCTCATCTTCTCACGAACCACACGACGCAGAAACTCGCCGAAGGTAAAAAATTTCAGGAATGATCCGAGGAATCAGTTTTGACCATTTATATTCCGATATTCGAATTAGATAAAAATATATATTAATTAGATATTAATTAAAAACCTTACAGCGCATAATTTGCACCGTTTTTCACCGCCAGGGGCTAAGTTCAACTTCTTTTTTTTCCCCCAACGTTTTTAAAACGCGATCCAATTTTTTTCATGAGACTCAGAAAAAAAATAATTACAGATTCGGAAAGATCATTTACTTCGCCACGAAACGGTATAATTTATTTTACAAAATAATTATATTTTCTATTTTTTACGATTTTTTTTAAATGAGTCAAAATCGATACGTTTTTATGAGTATGGATTCTAAATTGTTCCGCTTGCATTTCCTTTCGCGCTAATGAAAAAAAATATTTTACACTAAAAAAGTTCATGCTTTTCTCTTTTAGAATCAGTCATTTAAAAAATTAAATGTCAAAAACTGTTTGTTTTTTTTTTTTTTTACGATTTTTAAAAAAATACTCAAAATTTTATTTAAATACTTAATAACTTCTTTATAAATAAAAATAATCTCACGAAATTTTTTTTCGCGTGTAGAACAATATTATATATATTATAATATTATTATTATTATTATATTCTGTACAAAGATTGATAAAATATCTTAAAAATTACGGTTTAAAAAAAATATGTTTTTCGTTTTTTTTCCTTTTCGAGAAATATGTAAGTATTATTATTTTTTTTAAAGTTTTTTTGTTTAAAAATTACCGTTATTTGCAATCGGTATATGAAGCTTGAATACATTAACTTAAAAATGAAGCCCGAATTATTTTTTTTTTTACTTTAACAAATAACGCAATGCGAAATTGAAGAAATCTTCCTTTATTTTAAAGGTATTTTCACTGCTTTTCCCTGAAGAAACCCACAGCGCGGTTGTTAAACCCACTGCTTTATAAAACGGTAGTCCTCAGATTCGAAACTGAAGAGGAAGAGATATTCAATTTCGCATTGCGCTATTTGTTAAAGTGTAAATTTTTTTTAGTGGAATGAAAAAGGTTATATAAAATTAAAATAAAATATCGAAATGTTTTTATCAGATCGTTTTTTTTAATGTTTTTTTCAGTACATGTATATATATCTAGGTTTTCCCACATACTGTTTTTTTTCTAATTTATATATATTTATATGTTTAATCAAACATTCAAACGTTCAGAAAAAAGCAATCGTTTCAATAGCTATATGTAAATTTTTCTTTTATTTATTACTTATAGAAGTTTGGTTGTAATAAATATATATTTTTTTAAAAAGGATTATTTCTATTATTTCATTACTAAAGGAATTCTTTGTTAATTAAAAAGTACATCGTCTATTATTTTGGATCAAAAGACATTTTAGAGACATTTGTACTATATGTAACGATTGATTGATTCATGAAAATCTGAAATCTATGTATTTTATTTTAGATTCTTAGAAACTATTATAAAAAAAAGATGAACGTTTCTTGTTTTACTCTTAGAGCATCAGAATCGTTTTCTTTTTATTGCTTCACATTAATAATTTTTTAACTCTAACGCAATATTTTTTTTATAAGTCATACATCGAAATTTGAAGCTATATCTTATCTGTGAGAAGGAGGGGAAGACAGAACAATAGTTTTACACTAAAAAAAAACCATGTTCGGGCTATAGAGAGGGTTAACCTGTCTTAAATCAAAAATAAGTGGAATGGAACAAATTTCGAAAAGGGAAATTTTTTGACACAATTTTAGAAATCACTCACATTGTGCGCGTATAAGCACACACACAGAAATGCTGGTGTCATGAGGAAAAGAGAAAGCTCGAGCAAAGCCGGGCTAAGCGGTGGGGGTGGAAGTCATTTTGAAAAGGAGTATTAGAAGTTCTGATTTTGTGAAAGAAAGGGAAAATTTATAAAAGTAGAAATAACCCGTGCTACGCCGGGTCATGCAGTTAATAATCTTATAATATTCGTTATTTATAATAATTGTTTTTTAAATATGTTTATTTATAAATATTACTTATTATGTTCTTTATTTATAATTATTAATTTGTTATTCATTTATAATTATTATTATGTTATTTATTTATTTATAATTTTTACACTATATGAGTATTCTTATGTATAATTTTTTTTATTATATTATATTGTTATTCATTATTCATTGATTGATCTTGGTTATATTCTCAATCTCTCTTCTTATATATATTCTTCTTTTGAAATATATTTCAAAACAATTCTTTAAAATTATCTTCCTGGCGATTTGATACCGCTAGTCCGCCATCTTGGATTCCATTCCAGCGACAACAAGTGCTACAAGGCGCCTTGCCCCGTCATATCAAACTAGCACCATGTCACTATTCGAAGTTACAAGAGGGCTCTAGGCGACGCACCTCAAAATTTTAGAGCCTCGGTCAAAAAACGAGGACTATGTTTAAGCTGGTATCCTACTCTCTAAACTTTTATACCACACCAACGAGAGGACTTAGAGCTTCGACAAATTTAATTCGTATCAGCCCCTTTACACGGTGGATCTTCAGAGGCATTAGGAATTGAAGCAGAGGGAACAAATCGATATATCAACAGATTCGACGTTAAAATCTAAGTTAAACAAGAACTGTTCTTAAATTTCAGGTTGCAATCAAGTAGAAAACACAGAAGTTTCTCACGCAGCTATAACATTTCAATGCAATTCAATGTATTTAAGTGAAAAATATTTCTCAACGTGAGTGGCTACAAAAACGAAATACATAAACTATGCAAATAATTTCAATACACCTAGGCTTGGGCAGTTTGTATAAAAAAGGCAAGCACATATTCAATTTACTAAATATGATGCATGGAGCACTTGGTTCACAAATATTATTTATGAGTAAATTATATTAGCATTATATATGAAGATTTTTTTAATAACAAATACAGTACTTTAATTGATTTTACATAAAGTGCCTATAAAATGTTCATTACTTTCAATCTTTTTGAAGATATTTTCTAAGAGAGGCAGGGGGTTCCGCGAAAACACCTTGTAGTTCTAAGGGTTCAGTGACTAGAAAACGTTTAATGTTATTTAAGATAGTAAAAAAAAAATTGTTTTGTATGATATATAAAGGGTAACCTAAACTCTGCACAACTAGATTTTTAGTTGGGAGTACATTAAAAAATTCCCAAAGAACTATACATGTACAATCCATCATTTCCGAAAAACAAAGTGTGACGTCACAACCGTATTAGCAGGGGCTTAGATACCACCGTATCAATGGTACGGGGTCCCTATATGTGCAACTGCAGAACCACTAAGAGGGCTTTCGTTTAAAATAACAGGGTCCCGAAGGATACGGGGCTAATCGGAAGTAGCTACGCCACTGCATATTGGACATATCAACAGCAATATTTTCAAGTATTTACAAAGGCAGTTTTTCAATGTGTCCACCGTACAGATAGAGGAGGCTTGATCTTGTCGTGGATTGGATGTCGAAGCAGCGAGATGTCCAGCGAGGTACAAGCAACATGCAGAGAAGCAATATTTTCAAGTATTTACAAAGGCAGTTTTTCAATGTGTCCACAGTACAGATAGAGGAGGCTTGATCTTGTCGTGGATTGGACGTCGAAGCAGCGAGATGTCCAGCGAGGTACAAGCAACATGCAGAGAAGCAATATTTTCAAGTATTTACAAAGGCAGTTTTTCAATGTGTCCACCGTACAGATAGAGGAGGCTTGATCTTGTCGTGGATTGGATGTCGAAGCAGCGAGATGTCCTTCGAAGTACTGTGACGTCTTACACGTCTTTTCTTTAACAAGTCCTTTGGGTTCTTTGGGCCAGAATTAATAGCAACTCTTTTCCAACCAAATCCAAGAAATGAGATGTGAAGAAGAGATCCGAATAAACGGACTTTAAATATAGGATCTTAGAGTAAGCGGGATGGCAATGTAAAGGAATGTTAGACAATTGAGGTGCGTTGTGGCAGTTGATGATTATTGCAGTTCGTGGTTCAAGATTTAAGTTCTACGTGTCGTGGATAAACATATTAGTGTTCTACTAGAAGTTAGTCGTCAAGCTGCATACCATTGCAGATAAAGACAAGTAGCATTTCGGACTAATATAAGGTTGGATTGATTACTTATTAGTATAATTGAGGATTAGGTGGTTTGCTTATTGAGATTGGTCTAAATTAGATTAGATCGTAATATAAATATATATATTGTGTGTTGCGTATTGCGTCATCGTAGATTCTCTCATATTAATTATTATAATTATATTTGTTAAAAGTTTAAGTTGAATATCTTAATAAAGTCATATTAAGATAATGTATGATCCTAGTTCTTTCGCTAACCCTACACCTCTAGCTCACGTTGATACTTCGAGGGATGTACTTCCAAGGGGAGGTACATCACAGTACAAGCAACATGCAGAGAAGCAATATTTTCAAGTATTTACAAAGGCAGTTTTTCAATGTGTCCACCGTACAGATAGAGGAGGCTTGATCTTGTCGTGGATTGGATGTCGAAGCAGCGAGATGTCCAGCGGGGTACAAGCAATATGCAGAGAAGCAATATTTTCAAGTATTTACAAAGGCGGTTTTTCAATGTGTCCACCGTACAGATAGAGGAAGCTTGATATTGTCGTAGATTGAACGTCGAAGCAGCGAGATGTCCAGTGACATGCAGAGAAGCAACTAAGTCTCCGCGAACCAATTCGTTGCGATGAACCCAAACGGTAAAAATCCTATTCACATGAACATCTAATCATAATAACCGCAGGAAATTAAATTGATTATACAGAAGCTGCATTAAGAGGTCCGTCTATTTAAATTTTAGAATTCATTGATAAATATTGGGTGATCCTGACAAAAATATTTTTGTCCTAACCTAAAATATTAAACTAAGGTCTTTAATACAAACATAAAGTATCGAGGGTACTTACGTGTTAACGTCACGCGAATCGTACCTTGACATCAAAACAACAAAGATATGAATAAATACAAATTCGTATGAAAAATACCAATCAATCAAATTTTGGTGGAAAATGGCACGATTCGCGTGGCGCTAATACGTAAGTACCGTACCGAGTGTTACATAATAAAGCCTATCCGTGAACCTTTTAGACATTCTTCGTACGGTTCAGAAATCAGGTTTGAGAGAAGTGTTACTTGAGTCTTAGTACTCATGTCTGCTAGTTTTTAATTTAAAAATTTGCAAAGTATGAAGGAATTTAATCAAAATTGGCTTCTTCCTCACAGATCCGCGATACCGCCCAGAAGAACCTACGATGAGCATGTACGAAAAACAACACGAGGAGGAAGTGAGGGTGTTCCAAATGTCCCAGCAATCTCCCGACAAGAGCGAGAGGCCTTACAACCAGCAGCATGCTCCCTTCCTGTTGGCCTCAAAGAAGAAGTCTCAAGAAAAGGACAAAGACGAGCCCGTCCCTCAGCTCGAACATCGGATCCGGTACGAAAATTAATCGATACACAAACAAATCGACAGACTAGTTTAATATGGGATTGTTCCATTTTTATGTAAGTTTTTAGAAGGAAAAATGTTGACGAATGCGTGACTCTTGGAGTTAATTTTCTGAAATGAGTATGTACATTTAAATGGATGAGAATGTGTATGGTAATATATCAATATGTATATATAATCATTTCGCATCACTAAATATTTTTAAAAAAGAATTTGTGTGTGTTTCTTTTACTTATTACCGAAATTGGTACTAACGAAGAATCGCAACAATGCTAACGTTCAAGATAATTCGACAAGTTGGCACCACCGATTTCGTACACTGCGAAAAACCGGTATTCAGAACGGAGTACAAAATACTCACTTTTGAATACGTCACATACTCAAAATAGCTCCGTTGCAAACATACTCAAATTTGAGAAAAGCCCATTCTCATCTTTGGCATCGGCTACGTACTCAAAATTGTAAACATCGCATACTCATTTTTGAACCTGTTACTGGATCAAATTTGAGAATATAACAGCTAGATGAGTGTGTAATGCACTTATTTATGAGTATTTATGGGTCAAATACGATATTTTTTTTCGATACTGTTGTATCCAATACGAATTTTTAACATAAAAATATACATCAAATCAAATTTAAAGGGATCTAAATATGCGATACTTAAGTTGGTAAATTTCATTTTTTCCATCTTATATATTATTTAATTTACATTTTATGAAGTTTTTACCACTTAACTTCGAAAATCTAAATTCCTTTTGCATTTATTGTGAAAGGTACTTTAGTATCATCGTAAAAATTCCAACGTTCAAGATAATTCGCCATGTCTCGTACGCGTTGAATTAGCAACCATGTACTTAATTTTATATGCTGTCGCCAATACAACAAAAATTTTACTTTAAGAAAAAATACAACTATTATTTGATCAAAAACTTTGTCTTCGAACTTATACATCAGATTTAAATCTTTGAAAATAACAAAAATAGATTCGATGAAATAGTTACACAAATTTGTAAGCATTTGAACTAGTTCCAGAAGCAATTTGGTTTATTACAAGTTATATTTATGTTTCTAAAAGAATTATATTGTTTCTTTTTTTAAAATCCTATACAAGCAGAAAATTAACTTTTATTTAAATTCAGTCTTTCAATAATAAGTTATTAGAAATATCTTGGAAACGTTAGGATGAATAACAGACTTTATATAGTAAAAATTTCAAAACAAAGTAAGAAAGAAATAGTTCTTTACATATTATGTAATGAAGAAAAAGCCTTTTGACTAAAATAACACTCATTAGGCCCAGGTGTGTGTGTAAGTACTTTTTTATGAATTTTTTTGTTTAAATAGAAACACATTCATCTAGATGGAAATATAGAAAAATCCATTGCAATATATATTACAAATTAAGCTAGTTTTTTATTCATATCAACTGATTTTATACTCTCCTATCACCAAAGAAAACAAATATTATAGTTTTTAAGTTAATGTTTTTATAATCAAAAATTAAAATACTTAAAAATTTCAGTCCTTAGAAGAATGTAAAAACAACTAAAACAGTAGAACCATAATCCAATATACAACATTTTATTTTCAATACCTCTTTTTTTTTCAATGATTCACTGTAAAAAGAAAAATAAAACAAACCAAAATCATATTTTTGAAATATTTATTCTGGAAATTGCACATATACATATCATACATTCAAAAAATAAACAAAAATATAAGTGAGATTTTTGAAACAACATACCTTCATCCATAAGTTATTTTTTATAAACACTATACAATCGATACTATAGTCAACTCCATTGTTTTAATGTAATATATATTGAATTATTTGCTTACTAATAGAAATGAAATTAATGCAAATTAAGAATAAAGCATTCATCATCTAAAAACACGATAACAGGTTTAAAAAGTATGATTTTCTAAATATTACACATGAAGGCATGTATTTTTTTTAAGTTTACATGTATAAAAACTACTGTTCAAAAATACCACACATTGGAACAATATATATATATCAGTACACTACACACCGAATATCTTTTAGGCATGGTTTTGAAATTGCTGCAAATAAGATTTTGGTATCCAATAGTTTTCAATCTAAGATGATGGTCTCGCAATAAGAACTCAACATGAAAGGAGTTTAAAAGAATGGCTTATTCCTGACAAAAGAGGAATTACATTATGAAGCAAAAATGTAAGTACTTTTTTGTAGAAAACCAATTAGAAAAATATGGGTGCCAGGATTTAAAAAAAACAGAACACAAGGTATTTAGAAATGCCAGGAAAAACTATGGAAATTGGAATGTGGGGAAAATGGAAAAATAATAACTGCATTTAAAAGCGTGGGGTGCTTGATATCAATTGCTATAATTTCTTAATAGTTCTATTCTGTAATACAAAGTTAGTGCAAAAATGTAGTACAAGAGTCCCCCACCCTTTTACCTCAATGGCATTAATTTTCTCGTTAATCATTTTGTTCTTAGGTTCAGTCCTAGGAGAGCCCACACCCTTGGCGACAAACCAAAAAAGCGCCAAGCCAGAATGAGATGGCCGCAAGTGAATATAGCGGCACAAGGTGGATCGTAATGAAAATATATGTAAACAATACAAAAATTAATCAAACGTATTTAAGATGAAAAAAAAACAGCACTTACTTTCTTACTGCTGATCTTTTCCGAGTGGAGGGTACAGCATGACAGCGGATTTTAACAAAAAGCCTTGAAGGCCTCATCATTAAGAGAATAATCGTGGGAGCGCGGCCATAAATATTCTGCGAGGTAATGGTCGAACATACCCATTCAAATCCATCCAAAACAGCACTCTTTCGTTCGTATAATCCCATTCGCTCATTACATTTAGAACATTCATAATTCAAAGCAATCAATCCTTCCTTCCTTCCTTCATACACCATTCAATCAATTTTTTTCTTACATTTCGCATTCAACAAAGTACAAAATTCAAAGGTATATCCACTCACACACGTGCCATACTTCCATCCCGGGGCCCAACAACAAAATGACGCAATTCGATATGCCCGCTGACAAAATACAAAAATTCCAGAAATAGTTAGGTTTACCATACATAATGTATCAAAGTAGAGTTACCAAGATGGTGCAATTATCGCAATGCAATTATTTAGGTACAATATCATTGTACGCAGGGCCTTTCCCTGAAAGTTAGGTTTCACTCTGTAATCAATAGAAAACAAACATACACACATGAATTTAATAAAAGAAACAATATCAGCTCTAATACATTGATTTATCATGTAACCATTTAAATTGCAATGTGCCAAATTATTAATGAATTGCACGTATTTTGATCCAACATTTAATTTTAAAAACTGGTTCCAAAAGTGAGCTGCATAAGTGTCATTCTGAAGCATCAACATATTATGGTTTAAACAGTTTGAACACAATATTTCTGTTGCCAGTTTTATAAGTTTCTTCTTTATCATAAAGAAACTTATTTGAACGTGCAATATTCTTCAGAAATTTAACACTCTTGTGTTCTTTTTTAACATCTATTACTTCTGCCATATAAAAATGTTTAGTTTTTTGCCTTGTATTTTTGTTAAACAAAAAAGTCCCCCTTTTCAATACTATCCCTTACATCAGTTACTGTAGAATTTGCATCATCAGTGGAATGTGAGAATCTTCAATATCTGATAATTCTTATATTATCTGCATTAGGTTTTGACCATTTTATTCAGTCAGGATTTCAAGGTATCTAAAAAAGTTAGGAATTTATAATTGCTCATTAAGAAAAAAATTGATAAATTAAAAATTTAATTGAAATATTATAAAAACCTGATTTAGAATTATATTATTTTTATAACTATAAAAAATTGGGGTTTTTTTTTTGTTAATTAAATGAATTCTTATGTTTGTATAAACATAATAATCCTGAAAAATAACAATAATGGTAGCTAAGATATTTTTTTATAAATCAAGCATGTTAAAAGTTTCAGAACAAAATATACACTCCTCTCATTTTAATAACATCCAATAATAATAAAAAACTTGACTAAATCAAAATGATTCAGTTAATTAAGACCATTTTCCTCTTTTTATCATGAAAACTTTTTCAATAAAATAATAACATAAAGAATATTAATTGAAATTGTACCTAGGTACAAGGCAACTATGTGGCCCCAGGTACAAGACTAGGTAATTTTATACAAAATGTCTTCTGCAGAAAATCCACATGGAGAGAGGATTTATTTAAAATCTTATTTAGTACTTAATGCTACAAACAAAATTATGCACAAGAAAAAAAAATTCAAAGAAAATTTTTGACTTACTTTGTACAACAATAAAAAGAGATGAGCTACAGAACTTTACTTCGGACTATGTAAACATGTTTTACATTTATAACTAACCACAGCTTTCTTTTGAAAAATTTCAAAATGAATCCCAAAGTAGGAATTGGTGTTCCAACTCACCCAACTGAGTAATAAAACATAGAACTAAGTATTATTCAAATAAAATGGGGTGGCCCTAGGTACACAGGTCTTCCTTACTCAGATTTCTTATGTTTTTTACTTGTATGTAACATGCTTTCATACAAGAGTTTTTGTACCAAAGCTGTATTAATTTTTGGTACTTACATATTATCGCAACTTTATTGTCCAGATTATATGAAATTAAATACGTGGTTGTGTCAATTAAGCATGTACAACACGTGGAAGATCAGGGTCGCTAACTTGATGAAGTATTCTGAACGTTGGCATTGTTGCGATAATATGCAAGTACCTAAATTTTCTCTACCTTCCTTTAGGACCAGTTGATTTTCTCTGTTAAGCGTAAGTCCATTTCAAAATTCATGTAAAATCCTTGCTCTAATAAAATATCCCAAAAAATTTATGGCTTATAATCATTCCAAATTCCATAAGTTCTAGATCACACAGGCATGATCACGGGACTTAGAAAAGGGAAGATTTTCAGATGAAGAAATTCTCTTCACGGTTATGATGAAGAAAGAAATGTATAACAGCAAGAGTATGATTCCTCTACTGAAATCGATTCTAATTTAGAAGAGTGAGACACTGTTGAAAATAAATACTTTATATAGAGAGAAACAAAAACATTTGGGCAGAACGTAATTTTAAAGGAAACAGCTGGTACACATCTTATCCACTTTCAGATGAACTTTTGAAGAAAGAAAAATATTGCTGGAACAATAAGAGAAAATAAAAAAGAAATTCCAAATTTTTTTAAATTTAAAAAACAAAGTTTACTCCTATATGTTTAGTTTTAATAAGATAAAGATTTTTTTAAAAAATTAAGATCCAGTGAAAACAACGCACTCACTCACGACTAGATTAAAGGAGTGTATAAACAATGTGCTGAATGCCCTTATAAAAAGAATAGAAAAACTAAATTTAAGAGAGAAAAATGTAATAAACATAATGTATTTCCTACTTTTCTTTCTTTTTTATACAAATTTTATGGTATAATCAGAACGTAAACATCCTTGGGGGTGTGAGATACCCTGCGCAAGAACTTTAGGCCATTTTTTTTCGCATGAGTGATGCAGGGTTATAAGATAAATTAGTACTTACATACATGGCAATAATTGTTGGCAATACCAATTTCGCATGTGTCATATGCGCTGAATTGCCAATCATATATGCTTCATTTCATATAATGTCGCCAAAAGGTTGTGATAATATGTAAGTACTGATAAATCCAATTTAAACAATGTCGATCAATTATTAATAAAACAAAATAGTCGTTAAATATTAGTAATCAAGAACATTTAATATTTATATGTAATGTCTAAAAATAAAAAGCATTCTTGAAATATAGATTACATTCAATTTTACTTACTAATTTTGCTCATTCTGTAATTTCTGTTCAGTAAATTTTGATTCTTTCAATATTCGAAAATGAGAGTGAAAGGAATCATAAAGTATATTGAAATTGTTGAAGCTCTTTAAATAATTTTTTATGAGAACTTTTAACACATTTTCCATAAATTTACTAATAAGCTAAAAAGGTTCTTTAAAACTTACAAGAAATTAGACTCCTAAAAATTATAGTTTAAAAAAAATAAACACTTTTATAGTTAATCGAACTAAAAAGGAAAAAATAATTCTTAATATAAGAATAAAATGATTAGCGAGACAATGTCATTGTGATAAAAATGTGGGGTGCTCAATATCAATTGTTATAATTTCTTACTAGTTCTATTCTGAAATGCCGAGTTAGTGTAAAAATGTAGAACAAAAGCACCCCACGCTTTTACCACAATGACATTAATATATATTTTCTCGTTGACTATTTTATTCTTACATTATGAATTATTTTTTACTTTTTAGTTTAACTATAAAAGCGTGTTTTTTGGTTTTTTTAAACTATAATTTATTTTTCATTTTTTAGTTCGATCTACAATAAAAGCATGCTTTTTTAATTTTTTAAACTATCATTTATTTATTTCCATTTTCAAAGAAAGTGGGCAATTGTTTATATTATAATAAGAAATTACTGACATGAGTGTTTTCGCTTTAGAGTTATAACTTAATCTTTTAGTCACCAAATCTGGAAATGGGAAATTGTTAATCGTCATGATCCTTATCAGGACAATGGAACAAAATTATTGTATTGTCATCAGTCCTTGAAAAGTGTGCAAAATTTCGAATTAATCAGACCTTTTAGAGTGGGTAAAAATATAGTTCAAAGATTCCGTTACATATAGGTGAAGCTTATAAAAGAGTCTAAAAAGATTACTAATTGAAAACGAAAATTTATTTTGTAAACTTGCCTTTTTCAAACCATGCAAGGCATTTTAGAGTTCAATATGAAAGTAAAGCTAAAATTATTAAGATGATCAACCATTCTCCTTTTATTGATCCTGTCCTTCCTCTAAAAGTGTCCTCCTTTTTTCAATATTTTAAAACAGATCTGTTAATCTCTGTATTCAGAGATGAACCAAACATGTTTCCAATATGTCGAGGAATAGTCTGAAACAAATATCACAGGAAATAACAGTTTTCAATGGTGTTTTTTGACTTTATCGCAAGTAAATTGGGCAGATATACAAAACTGTGTTGATTTTTTTATCAAAAGAAATGCCTGATATTAAAATCATTGACAATGGTCAGTTTGCAGACTGAATGTATATTTAAATTATAATAAAATTGAAACAATTAGAAAATCAACATGCTGAAATTGATAAGATGGGATGAAATACTTAACCATTTCAAAAATAAACACATCCCATAAGAAAATTTAGTTATTCTTTTTTAATTTACATTGTGCTGCCCTGGAACTAATGCACCAGTTGAGTCTCTTTTCAGTTCTTAATTTATGGACAAGTCAGAAATCAAGATTGAATGTTGATATTTTTTAGCTGCAGTACTTATAGTAAAGATGAAAGGTAATTTTTGCTTCGAAATTTCCGATAAATTATAAAATATATTGAGAAACGAAAAAATGCATTTTTGTTTGAATTAATAAAATGTTTCATATATTTACGTTGTAACTTTTTCTTAAATTTTTCGTTCTCCTTTTCATTTTAAAAATCTGGTCACCTTAAAATTATTCCAAAGTAACAAAATTATTTGCCTGAATAATTTAAACAAAATGACTTATTATGAATCAAGTAAATTATATTACATTTATAACACTAATCTGCCAAAATAAGGTGAATATTTATCCCATTAAATTTTTCGTTCAAAGGCAGTTACTTAAGAAATACAAATGAGAACATTTAACTCAAAAATCAAAACAATCTTGTACTCCTGTGTTCTTCCGCGAGTAGCGTGGTAGATACAAAAAATAGTTCAGAAGATTTATGAGAATTAAATTTGTTGTTAAGCCCCAATTATCAAAATATGTAGCCGATATATTAAAAGAGTTTCTGCAATCCTGAATATTTTTTAAAATTTTTCCGAAAGCATTAATTAGCATTTTAGGAGATTTTGAGTATATGTAAGGAATCAAATTCAATTAAGGCATGCGGTCAAATCTGATGCAATCATAGACATTTCAAATTGAGTGTATCTACGTACTCATTTTTGAGTAAACCTTTTTTCTCTGTGTACATTAAATAAAAGTCACAATACAATACTGATTATGGGGAAAAAATGAAAATAAAAATTTATATCATAGTACACCACTCGTCATAGGCCTGCGCCAATGGCGGCGTGCAGCAACAAAACAGAATGTGCATTTTTCCAAAAAATTTAGGAAAAGATACATTTTTTTATTGGAGACACAAATTTTTCTAAACATATACCACGCGATGTAGTTTTCAAATCTCCAATATTCTATTCAGGCAAGGAAGCTTTGAAATGACACCAAGTACTTTCCATACAGTGTTTGTATTTCATTGATCAAGGAGCACAGTAAAAAAGTTTTTAAGCAAAAGCAGAATGAAGGAAATTTGCTATTTATTGTATTCCTTTGTCCAATTTCTTATTTTGTTTAGGAACTTCATTTTGCCACCACGTTTCACATTTTGTAATGGCCGGAATAAGTGAAATGGATAAAAGAAAGAATGAAAAAAGAAAGCCATTAGGAAATAATACATATCATAAGTGCAAATTCGTTAAACATTTTGGTCTGTAATAATTAACCCTCATACTCTTTACAAAAGATATATAATGGTACTCACCAATAAATTTTGATATATCCATAATTCTATGGGAAGGACACTACAACAACAGCGTCCAATATAAATACGGTAATTTTTTTTCTCAAGAAATTGAATCAATTGTTTGGAATTAATAGCGTTACTGCAATAAAATAAACCAATGAAAAATAGCTGCCATATACGCAATCACTATTGCACCAAACGATCAGAATCATGGTATCCGTATTGCAAGGCTATTGCCCAACTAGGTGAAAATTTATGGCATCAACTTGGCGGACAGCATGCCGAAATAATGCTTGAAAATTTTCTACCTTGTAAAAACATAAATATTTTGAATGCTGACAATTTAATTTTGGCAAAGAGCATTAAAACAGAAGGCAGTACCAATAAAACAGTTTATTGTACAAAATGATGGATACATTTTAAACATTAATATATTTTTTAAATAATTAATTACACTTCTGTTTCAAAAATCTTTTTTAAAAAAAGTACTAATTTTTAATTAAGAAATAGTACTTATATCAGAAATTTTTAAAAAATAAAATGGAACAAACCAAGAGAAGAATGCCCCACGAGACCCTAACTTTGGTAACGTGAGTAAATATTAACGTCGCACTGTTCAGCTACACAAGGGCTTTTAGCGATGGACCACGTAATTTTGAACCATGATCAAGTGACGAGGACGACACCTGAGCTGGAACCACACCACACTAAAGGGAGGACGTTTGAGCTCTTGACAGATTTGACGTGTGTCGCTCCTCTACACGGTGGGTCTTTAGTGGCACTGGGCTCGAACTCATGACATGCCTGCCATGTTCTGATACCTTAACCACTGGGCTACTCCAGCCCCCTAACTTTGGTAGCAATTATGCATAAATTAGTATTTTAGCTCAGGTGTCGTCCTCGTCACTCGACCCTGGTTCAAAATGACAAGGTCCGTCAACAAAAGCCCTCGAGTAGTTGAACATTGCCACGATAATATTTACTCACTTGTAAGAAAGGGGATGCGCATTATACGGTGAATATACCTAAACATTAAAAATTGCAGCTTGAAAGTATAGGTGCACTTTATATGCCGGATTTCATGGTAGTTTGTTATTTTAACCTTAAGTTAAAAAGTAAGTCTAAATTTAAAGCGTTTTTTTTTTTAAATGTGAAATGCTTTCTATCATTCTTACTTTTAATTGATGCAGATTCTCATATTTTCATTTGTATTTAACAACCACGCATACAATATAATTCAAATTTAGGTATTTTCCAATTCAAAATGATTTCAATAACACATATGCAAAATATTTATTATCATATATAAAAATAATCATCTTTATACAAATAAATTTTTCACTCATAAAAAACACTATAATGCAGTAACATTCTTATTTAGAAGGTTCATTACTAATATCTACTAATTGAGCATTCTTAGTCACATTATCTCCAACCTTGAAAAATACTTTATCGACTGTTCCGTTACAGTGAGCCTTTATAACATACTGAAAAGAAAAGAAATCCATATTTAAAATTGTTAGTTTTACATTTATCAATAATAGACAATATGTATTCTCTAATTTTTCGTAGTTAAAATAATTAGAAAAAAGAAGTCAAATTATGTATAAGACCATAAAAGCATTAAATGTATTGCTATAAGAAAATAAACACACACACACACAAGTAACGTAAAAAAAAATGTAAGTCAGTTCCTACTTAGGTCAACTAGGAAATTTTTTATTTTAGTTACTTTTTATTAAATAATTACAATTAATCTAAATATATATATATATATATACATATGACAGAATCACAATATTAAGTGGCAAAATAGAAAGTAATTTTTCATTTTCCTTTCTATGTATGGTGTTGGACTATTATTTTCTTACTTTTTATTCATTAATTAAATTTAATTATTCCAATAAAATGGAATAGTAAAAAGAAATCACATTCTCAGAAATTGGGCCATCCCAGGAGGGATTCAAACCCCCAATCTTTGGATTAGAAGTCCAACGCACTATCCATTGCACAACAGGGACACAACAAGCAATTTTCCTTTTTATATATGGTGTTGTACTATTAATTTTGTTTGTTACTATTTATTCATTAATTAAATAGAATTAATGTTTTTGAAAAAAATATATTAACATCAAGTGTCCTCCAATACAAGTTTAAAAAAATGTATTTGAACTTGAGTGGATGAATAAAAAGTATTTTATTATTGATTGAAAATTTGAGCAAGATCTACACTATTAAAATTCGTAGGTAAACAAACGTATCTATGTATGATGCCCGATTTTCTCACGAACCACACGACGAAGAAATTCGTCGAAGGTACCAAAATTTCGGGAATGATACGAGGAATCCGTATTGACCATTTATTTTCCGATATTCCAATTAGTTAAAAAGATATTAATTAAAAATCTTAAGACGCATAATTAGTACCATTTCTCACCACCAGGGGAAAATTCAGAACTTTTTTTTTTCAGACGTTTTTAATACGCGATCTAATTTTTTTCATGAAACTCACACAAAAAATAATTAAAGATTCGTAAAGATCATTTATTTCGCCACGATATGCTATAATTTATTTTACAAAATAATTATATTTTGAATTTTTACGATTTTTTTAAAATGAGTCGAAATTGGTTCCTTTTTTTGAATACGAATTCTAAGTTGTTTCGCGTCACTTTCTTTCGCGTTAATGAAAAAATTATTTCACACAAAAAAAGTTCATGCTTTTCTCTTTTATAATCAGTCATTTAAAAAATTTAATGTCAAAAACTGGTTTTTTTTACGATTTTTCAAAAAATACTCAAAATTTTATTTAAATACTTAATAACTTCTTTATTAATAAAAATAATCTCACGAAACTTTTTTTCCGCGTGTTGAACAATATCATAGGTAATCTGTACAAAGATTGATAAAATATCTTAAAAATTACGGTTTTAAAAAGAAAAAAATAATCAGTTCTTTAAGAGCGATGCGAATTTATTATCGAAAATCCAATCCTTTCAATACAGGATTTATCGGCAATATTCACAGGGTAAATATCCGAAGGTTTTCACACCTTCAACAGCAATCAAACACAATAACCAGTGTTTAAAAATACACGTAAGTAAAGATTATTCACAAGCACAGCCGAGCTAATCGCTAGTCAAAACAATCCTCACTACTCGCTGGCTTAATCAAGGCTCCTCGCCGTACCGGTGAGCATCCTTTTTATATGCGCGACAGAAACTTCTAGAAATATAACCGCTCGTGTCATTGAATGTGACAATAGTGGAGAGATCTACTACATTCTAGAAGATTCCAGAGGGTTCCGAACTCGCCAACTTGGTCGCAAAAAATGATGCCAACTTGGCTCTACCGCCAAGATTTCGCCAAGTTCTCATTGAATCGCCATTATAACGTAAGGGGCGGCACTTCTTGTGAATAGTAGAATTTTAACATGAAATAAATATAACATAGAGGAATATAAATGCATTAAACACTCAAATACAAATTATTTACACAACATTCGTAACAATATGTAAACATTACTTTTTAAAAAAGTATTTTGTTTAAAAATTACCGTTGTTTGCAATCGATATATGAAGTTTGAAAATATTAACTTAAAAATGAAGCCCGAAATTTTTTTTTAAACTTTAACAAAAAACAAAATGAGAAATTGAAAAATCCTCCGATATTTTAAAGGTATTTTTACTGCTCTTCCCCGAAGGAGCGCACGACATGGTTTTTAAACCCGTTGCTTTATAAAACGGTAGTTCCCAGGTTCGAAACTGAAGAGGAAGAGACACTCAATTTCGCATAACGCTACTTCTTAAAGTTTAAATTTTTTTTTAGTGGAATGAAAAAGGTCACACAAATAAAATAAGATATCAAAATGTTTTTATCAGATCGGTTTTTTTAATGTTTTTTTCAGTACATGTATATACGTATATATATCTAGGCTTTCCCCCATACTTTTTTTTTCTAACTTATTTATATTTATATGTTTAATCAAACATTCAGAAAAAAGCAATTGTTTCAATACTTATCTGCAAATTTTTCTTTTATTTATTACTTATAGAAATTTGATTTTAATAAATATATATATGTTTTTTTAAAAGGATTATTTCTATTATTTCATTACTAAATGAATTCTTTGTTAATTAAAAAGCACACCGTCTATTATTTTGGATCAAAATACATTTTAGAGACATTTTAAGCTAACTATATGTAACGATTGACTGATTCATGAAAATCTGAGATCTATTCTATTATTTTAGATTCTTAGAAACTAACTATTATAAAAAAGGATGAAAGTTTTTTGTTTTATTCTTAGCATCAGAATGGTTTTCTATTTAATGCTTCACATTAATAATTTTTTAATTTTAATGCAATATTTTTTTTATAAGTCATACATCAAAATTTGAAGCTATATCTTATCTGTGAGAAGGAGAAGATAGAACAATAATTTTACACTAAAAAAAAACCGTGTTTGGGCTATAGAGAGGGGGGGAACCTGTCTTAAATAAAAAATAAGTGGAATGGAACAAATTTAGAAAAAGGGAAATTTTTTGACACAATTTTAGAAATCACTCACATTGTGCGCGTATAAGAACACACACATAGAAATGCTGGTGTTCTGAGGAAAAGAGAAAGCCCGAGCAACGCCGGGCTAAGCGGAGGAGGGGGTGGAAGTCATTTTGAAAATGAGTATTAGAAGTTCTGATTTTGTGAAAGAAAGGGAAAATTTATAAAAGTAGAGATAGCCTGTGCAATGCCGGGCCATACAGCTAGTACACACACACACACACACACACACACACACACACACACACATATATAGATATATATATAGGGGGAGAGTGTGAACTAATAGTAGGAATTGAAAAAAAGCCTAACATTACCTCCATTTTCATAGCTATAATAACAACTAGAGGATCTCCTTTCTTGACCTTGTCTCCTGCCTTAACACTTATTTTTTCGATTACCCCAGGCATTGGGGCTATAGCTCCCTTGTGGGAAGTATCTGTTGCAGAAGCTGATAGGAACTTTGGAGTTGGAAACAAGAATTCATAGCTATACTCCTACAAGACAATAGAGTATATCTCTTATACTTATATTACTTCATTATCAAAAACACACACACATAGCTATTTCTGCTATTCAAAATTTCTATTAAAAGCCTTAAAATTATAAATAGCTATGTTGGGGAGTGGTCCCTATGTGTTGCTCCCAGGAAACCAGACGAGGATGTTGACAAAACTCCTTTATTTTAACACTCGGTTGCTCGAGGCGTATGTCGGAACACTTGCGATGGGTATCGTAATTCCACACTCTCATTCATCTCTGATCTCCCACACACACTCTGATAACTCCGACTCTCATTTCGCTTAAAACACTTAATCACCACTGGGCGGCGCCCACTGCACATGCTCGAACATACCCCCCCCACACACACAGCCTTGCAATATTAATATTCAACAATAGCACAATACAGTTTCACAATTCACAAGTTTGAAATTACACAATTGTTTTCAAAATTATTATATATACAAAAAGTACTATAAATTTTCAGTAAAAAAACAAGTTAAAACTACAATAGCACAATTTAAAGATAAACGCATAATTTCTTTAATGGAAATTGACATTAACTATTTACATCTATAGGTAGAATACAGATCTTAGTTATGGGCCTCTTAAATTCTCCAGTCTTTGTTTTAATTCTGACTGTTCTCACTTTACCATCAGAACCATGATAGACCTCAACGACGCACCCTAAAAGCCAGTTGCAAACTGGTGTAAAATCCTCCTTTACAATTACCTTTGTACCACACATTACATTGTCCTTCTCGATCATCCACTTTCCTCTCTCTGTTGGAGAGTATTCAGATAATTGGTACTCCATTTTTTCCAAACTACCTGAATTACCTTTGTTGTTTTATGCCAACGGCTTAACCTATTGTCATTAATATTAATTACTATAGAGAGAGAGAGAGAGAGAGAGGCTCAAGAATAGAATTAATTGATCTACCAATCAAGAAATGTGCAGGCGTTAATACCTCAAACTGATCAAAATCATTGGATATAGGTGTAAGGAGTCTGGAATTTAAAATTCCTTCCACCTGGTTAATCACTGTTTCAAACTCCTCGTATGCGAGTCAGGATCTTCCCAGTGCTCGCTTGAGGTGATATTTCACTGACTTTATGCCCGCCTCCCAAAGACCTCTCATATGTGGAGACCTTGGTGGAATAAAATTCCATTCAATACCTTTCTGAGTAAAAAATGTTGGAGTGTGGTCCCTATGTGTTTTCTTTCAGGAAACCAGACGAGGATGTTGACATAACTCCTTTATTTTCACACTCGGTAGCTCAAGGCGTATGTCGGAACACTTGTGATGGACACCGTAATTCCACGCTCTTGCTCGTCTGATCTCCCACACACACTCTGAAAACTCCAATTCTCATTTAGCTTAATACACTAAATCACCGCTGGACAGCGCCCACTGTGCATGCTCAAACAAGCTAAGGTATAAATAAAAGTAGGTTAAAACCGTAAATAATGTTTAGCAAATTTATTATTTTCTTTTACAGGGATTTGAAATATTGAACTGATTCAAATTTTATATTGGGGCAGTATTTTTTACTGTCAAACATAGTTTTTCATAATTCAATTTAAAAATTTATTCAAAATTATAGTTTTTTTTACGTCTGAATCAAGCGGATGACCAGCTTTTGAATGACAAATTTACTTATAATGAATTATTGAAAGCAATGGAGGAGGCAAAGAGGGGTAAAAGTGCAAACCCAAATGATCTTCCAGCAGAACTTTTCCTCAATTTAGGTAAACTGACCTGCTAAGCTTCTATAATATTATCTGGAACACAAGTGTACCCTCTGATTGGAGAAAATCTGTTATTATTCCCATTCTAAAGCCATCTATCAAACTACAGACCTATCTCTTTAACAAATGCATGTTGTAAACTGATGGAAAGAATCATTACCAATCGGTTAAACTATTTTTTTTAAACCCATAAAAAAATTTCAGATTTTCAGGCTGGCTTTAGGAACAAAAGAAATACAATTGAACAAGCAGCCTTTCTTTCACAATCAATAAAAGATGGTTCTCACTGTAAAAAATCTACCTTGACTGTATATGTGGGTTTTAAATTTACTTACGATACTATATAGATAAAGAAACTTATCCAAAAAGTGACAAATATGGGATTCTGCGCGCGTATGTACTAATGAATTAAATCCTTCTTGTGCCAGAGACAAGCAAGGTTAAATACAATTCGACCTTATCTAAATTCGTCCAGTTGAGAAATGGCTTACCACAAGGTGCAGTCATTAGCTGTTTACTATTCAACACCATGATTAATGACTTAGTAGGAAAACCTTTAATCACTTGTAGAGTCCAATGCCTAGCATTTGCATACAATATTGCCATCTTTTCAACTGCCCAAAATATTGATATTGCTAGCAAAAATATCAACTTTGCAATGAAAGTATTGGAGAAGTGGTGAACACCGAAAAAACTGCATACCAACTTTTTACTCTGTCAACTAAACAAAACCCAACATCCATCAAATATATGAACCATGACCTTGTTAAACAAGACCATTTTAGTTATCTTGTCACCACTTTTGACAACAGGCTTTCTTGGAGAGGATATGCAGAGGAAATTATGAAAAAAGTGGAGAAAAGACTTAGCCTCCCCAAAAGATTGGCTGGTCTCAATGTTATTTCCACCACTTACAAGTCCTATGTAAGACTTGTTCTTGACTATGGAGGAGAACTCTAGGCCACAGCAGCTCAGACTTATTACCTCTGCTGCGTCTTCCACTGCCATTGTTGCCCTTGAAATATAGACAAATATTGAGTCCCTGGGGGTTAGGAGAGAATAGCAAGTACTCAAGCAATTTGAAAAATGCATGAGACTGCAATATATTCCCCCTCCAAGACGACTTAAATAGCACCATTCCTTCTATTAGAGATCTGAGGACCTATTGAATAAGTATAATTTAGTAGCTTTCTGCATATCTGAATGTTTTTCATGACATTTTCAAGGGGATTTCTGTTTTAATGTGAATTTATTTATTTATTACCCAGAGAAGATTCAGCTCACTTAACAAGGATTTTGAGCTCATAAACTAGCCTTTTGGGAAGAATATTACAACAGCATGCTAAAGAGTTATTTATAAGATTCTAATAAAGATTCTAAAGCCCTTGGATAGAATGTATAGGCCTAACCAAATAATAATCCACTGTAAATGTGCAATGAAAAAATGTAATCAGCATCTCCAACGCAGCCACAAAAACATGTAGGGTGAGTGAATATTAACGTCGCACTGTGTTCAGCTACACGAGGGCTTTTGGCGACGGACTTTGTCATTTTGAACCATGGTCAAGTGATGAGGACGACACCTGAGCAGGCATCCCCCTCTCCTAACTACCACATTACACCAACAGGAAGACGTTTGAGCTCTCAACAGATTTAATGTGCATCGCTCCCCTACAAGGTGGGCCTTCAGTGGCACTGGGCTTGAACTCATGACAAGCCAGCCATGAGTCCGTTACCTTGACCACTAGGCTACCACGGCCACCAAAGACATATAGGATTAGACTTAATAGGATAAAATTTTGATTTAATAATTTTGAAATTTATTTCATTTTTATTTCTGAATTGTATAAACTCAATATAAAATTTAATAAAGTTTTCAATAAAAAAATGTACCTGGTACAAAGAAGTGGTTAATGAGTTTTAAGCAATTCCAAGAGTTTTGAAGTTATAAATTTTAAATTCCTCAAATCATGTTTACTTTTTATACGAGAATGTTTTACCATAATGTAAGCTTTTTTATAACATTTTACTAGCATGCAAAGAAATGAAATTTTATGTCATGAAAGTTTAGTTCAAAAGGTAAAGCCACACTTTTAAAGTTAAAATAAAAACTTGATGGCTCTTAGTTTATAGTTATTATAAAAAAAACATACACTTTTCATTTACATACACAAAATATAATTAAAAAAATATTTTAATGTACAACAAAACTAAAAATATTACACGACACAACTGTGCAATTTAAACAAAATGTTTTTTGCATTAGAAAGTACAGAAGAGACAATTAAACAGGAAAAACTTCTATAATCAATACAAAACACCATAATGATATTCATACACTATAGAAAAATTGCATTAAATATGAAAACATTTCTTAAAACATGTTAGAAATATAACCTAAATAATTACAATAAATTAATAATGTATCTTAATGACAAATAAGTTGCACAATTTATAGTTGAATTGTGATTTTAAAATTTGATAATTCACATCCTTGTACATAGAACGCATCAAAAAATTAATTACATAAAATTTGATTTTTTTAAAAATAGTTTAGCCACACGATTACTTAAAATATTTGTAAAATTGGTACTTTAAGAATCACAAAGATATTCACATAGAAAAGTTCCAATTTCAATGAATAAAAAATAAGTCTACTTAGTATACACTAAGATTTTATTTCATTCACTCTGTTTATACTATATCACGAAGAAAGAATTTACGCTTTCATACCCTAGTGAATAAATGAATTTCATTATCCTGCAGAACAGCTCGAACTGGAAAACTTTTACTATCCACAGAACAATATAGCACACTTGGATCTTCTTTAGATTGAGCAACTTGCATTGAATACTTTTTATCTTCAATGAAAAAAGAATAACTGTTTTTTCCCTCATATTGTACATCTACAGAGAACACTGTAATAAAAATGTTTAAATCATTAAAGTTCCGAAAAAAAGATGGAAAATTACATCAGTACAATCAAATATTTGAAATGAAGAAAAATATATGCTAGACTTCTGATTATTCATTAACATCTTAAATTAGAAGTAACATGGGACTATTGACAATGAACCTCATAATTTTGAATCACCAAGAAGTGAGGATGACTCCTGAATTGGCACTCCATTCTACAAATATCCACTCCAAGTATGATGGTTTCAAGGCACATCAACCTCAAGTAGCATTACTATTCGACTGAGATAACACTGGCCACAAGTTCTCAACAAGAACTACTTGCCAACTACAACTACAAATAAATGCTAGAAGATTAGAGAATGTAAGCCAATTATATTCCTTATTCAGAGTTGTTCATTTATGTAATCATCCTACCAGAACTATACATATAAAATACTTCATTACATCTACTGATTTTTTTCATGTGCTTATAATATTTAACTTTTCCTGCAAATTAGATTATTGAAATTTTAAATACTAATGAAACCCACAAACTTTTCTTCTGCAGTTAAAAGCCTGGATTTAATATGAAATTAGATTCTTATGACATATTCCTAAAATTTCAAGGATTTAAAAAAATTGTATTTATAAATAACACAAGATAATGAAATATAAAATTTTAACAAGCTTTTGGTTTTAAATATGCAGTAAGTATTTAAGCAATTAAATAAACATTTTTAAGGACCTGTACCCCTACCTTTGTCTTTGAATGCAATATTCATTTTCTTTCTATACACTAAATTAGGTATCATTCCATCCATCAGAGAAAATGGAGAATTATTTTCTGTAAAAAATGCACATATATTTATATAGCATAAATTAAAAATACCATATTTTATTTTAAGAGTTACAAATGCATTAGAGAGAGAAAATGCTTATTAATGCTGATCAATTTCTATATTACCAAAAGAAATTTATAAGCTTATCTAACAATAATTTCAAAACATTGACATGTACTTTAAATGATTTGCATGCACTTTGTAGATGATTAACAGAGTTTTGCATATATTACAAACATCACCTAAAAGTGATTTGAAATTAATTCTTTACATATTTACCGAAACAGTAGTCCTTTTTGTCTTAACCTATAAAAATATTTTTACAAGTTCCAAAAAGTAAAAATATTTTGAAAACTAATTCATGCTTCTAACAATTACATTTTTATTGCTGTATACAATAAATTTTTAAAACAACTAAATGAGCCTTCAAAAACAATTAACATTATATAATTAATACAGTTTCCAGTTGGAAAAAGGGGTGTAGTGTAGCAGGCCTCCTCGTTGGTGCACCCTGGGTAATGCTCATTCTGCTGCAGCTTTCTTGCAAGTCTAGTGTTTTCCTTATTTTTTTGGAGACTTGTATGAAGATTTTTAAGGGTAAGGACTCTCCCAGTCTTAAAGTTCTTTCCTGGAATGTCTTACTATAGACAAATTCATTGAACTAAAAACTGTTATTTCCAAAGAGGCTATGGGTATCGCTGAGAGTGGCTCTTCTGCAGACAATCTGAGATTTTTCCCATTAAATCTCTTGGACGTTCTCGACAAATTGCTTCGGGAATCGTTATTTTTGTTAAAAACGATCTCACTGCAGAACCTTTGTTAAAACACGCTATGACCTCTTCTGATTCTTTGGAAGCGATTGAACTACGAGTATGGAAGAGAAACATTGGTTATCGTGTTTCATTTTTATACAATCCTCCAAGGAACAAACCGGATTTAAATTCTCTTCTACATGATTGGAATAAACACTCCTTCATCTTGGGAGATTTTAATGCTCCCTCGACAAGATGGGGCTATGTTCAAAATTGTACTGTGGGCTATCTAGTTGAAGATTTTATTGAAAACTCTACGGCGTCTTCTACATTTCTTTCATATAGAGGTGCCTCCTCACATCCTGACTTATTATTGGCCCATCCAAATTTAACTCCTTTTGTATATCACCATCTAGTTCAGGCACCTGGAGGTGATGGCCATAAAATTCTTTCTGTCATTATTTCTAATCCAGGGGAGACTCATGCGCCCAGAGTCACTAGATGGAATTTAAAAAAAGCTAATTGGGAGAAATATGCAAGTTTGACAAATACTCTTTTGGGTAATTGCCTTTTAGACTTTTGACAAAATTATTACTACTATTTTAGCTTGTGCCAATGTTTGTATTCCAAAAGGCCATATTATAAATGGAAAACTCTTCTGGAATGATAAATTGCATACTCTTAAGGAAGAAAAAGATTTAGCAAGAGATAAAGCTGATTCTTCTGGCCTTCTTGAAGATTGCATATCTTAAAGGAAAAAACAAGCTATTTTAAAGAAGGAAATTTTAAATACAAAGCGTGCTTCTTTTAAAAAATTTTTAGAGAATTTTGACTACCGAAAGGATGGATCAAAAGCTTTCAGATTAATTTCTGCTTTGAACGGCAAACAAACGCAGCCTTGCAAACAACCAATGAAGGTTGGTGGAAAGATTTTGACTTCTGACCTGGATATAGCAAAGATCTTCTTGAAATACTACCATAAAGTTAGCAACTTTCGACCGAGAAGACAGATCAGAAAGAGAGAAATAAATTCTCCTCCTGTGAACCAGAAATGGGACAGACTTTTCTCTGCTCCTTTCTCTGATGAGGAATTCTAGAGAGCCCTTCAAAAATTATCTAGAGGGAAAAGTGCTGATCCTGACAGTATTCTTCCAGAGTTCATTTTGGAACTCGGTTCCAAGGCTAAACAAACCATTTTACTTTTTATAAACAAGACTTGGGGTGGCTCTTTTCCGAGTTATTGGAGAAAAGCTGATGTTTTACCCATTTTAAAACCTAAAAAAGATCCGACAGACATCCAAAGTTTTTGACCTATTTCTTTAACTTGTATTCTAAGTAAATTATCTGAAAGAATGATTGTTGATCGACTACAGTATTACCACCTGGACAGTTGCGGTCATATTTCTGAGAAACAGGCTGTCTTCAGACGGAGTTACAATATGACCGAACAAGTTGTTCGTCTGACTCAACACATTAAAAACTGCTTTCAAATAAGCAAAGCACGCTAGTTGTTTTTGTTGATTTTAAATCAGCATTTGACAGGGTCTGGAGATAGATGTTGCTCAAAAAGCTTTTACACATGATTGTTTCCGGTCATCTCAGTGCTTCTTAAATATCAAATATGGTAACTCTCGCTCAGGGTATGGCCAAACTAGACAAGACCTTCCACAGGGATCCTTTTTGAGTCCAGTTCTTTTTAATATTATGATTAACAATCTTTTGAGTTTCATCGATAATGCAGTGCCTGAGATTAATTCCTTACTATATGCTGATGATCTTGTTCTCTGGTCAACCGGTTCTGATATATCAAAATTGGAAAGTACCCTGAACTCGGCACTGGTGACCTTGGCAAACTGGTCCTCGGAAAAAATGACTTTAAGGTAAACCCTGATAAGACAAATTTTGAACTTTTCCCCTTAAGTACAAAAAAGCACAACATTAACCTGGTTTACCATAACAATGCTATACTCAGGACCGACTGCGCTACTTACCTCGGGATTTCTCTGGATTCCAGACTAATTTGGACTAAACATATTGCTAAAGTGGTCGAGAATGCTACAAGTAGTCTATCTCTGTTAAAAAGAATTGCCGGTGTTAAGTGGGGATCATCCCAAAGTGTTTTGACTTCCACTTTTACATCTTACATCAGACCTGTTACTGATTACGGCTCTGAGCTTCTTGTTACTGCTTCTGATAGTACATTATAAAAGTTGGACATTGTTCAAAACAAAGCACTGAGATTTATCACTGGTGCAGCCACCTCGATCCCTATCGTTTCTATGCAACTGCAGACTGAAATTTCTAGTTCATCTGAAAGACGTCAATACTCTGCGCTTTCTCTTGGTGAACTATTAATGAGAAAGGAGCATTTCTGGCTTAAATACATACCTTCCCAAACAAGACTTAAAACTCAACATACTTTTTTGTTTGAGTTCCAGAGACTTGCAAATGTTTTTGGTGTTTCCGATAATAGACTTCCCCTCTTTATACCGACTATCTTCCCGGGTGATTTGAGATATGCTTCTGCTCATCTGGATTTGGTCCTGCCTGTTCATAAGCATAATTCCCTTCTATCTGAGTTAAGGTCTGCAGCTCTGGCTACGATTCATGAAAGATATCCAGATCAAGATTGGTTACACATATTTACTGATGGTTCTGCAACAGCTCCCTTTGGTAGGGCTGGAGCCGGTGCTTTCTCCAACTCCTTTAATCTTAAAGAACCTTTTAGTGCTTGGTCAGACAATTTTGATGGTGAGATTTACGCAATATTTATGGCTTTTAGAGCAATTAGTACTACACCTGGCCTAAATATGCTAATATTCATAGATTCTCAAGCCACAATTGAGACTGTGTATCTGGCTACAATCTATTCCCATCAAAACTTGAGTTCGAGTGCAAACAACTTATCAACTCATTTCTTTGCACCGGAAGAGAGGTCGTTCTCCAATGGATCCCATCTCATTGCGGAAACGAACAAGCCAACAAGCTGGCCAAAGAGGCTTCGACGCTGCATCCACCTTGCCAACCGATGCCTCTTCGAAACGCCAAGCAACTTCTCAGGGACAAATTGCGACAGAAGAGAATTTTCACTCTTACAGACCTGGCTGCTGGCAAACCTTGGTCTTGTCTGCTCGATGGCCAAAGACGTGCTCAGCTTTCTGCCCTATCTAGGGTGGAGGGTGTGGCATGTTTCAGAATCATCACCGGACATGATTACCTACAAGCCCATCTGTTTAAGATTGGCCTGGCTGATTCACCGCTCTGCCCTCTCTGTAATTTCGTGCCAATGACTGAGGAGCATCTATCCGCTTGCCCCTCTCTACTTTATGTTCTCTCGCAAGACAACTGTGGAGTTCTCCTTCCTGCTAGGGAGACATCTGTTTAATACTGGACTGCAAGATGCCTTATGTCTGAGAGAACGTTGGCGGGCGTAATTAAAAAAAAAGTTGAAAAAAAATAAATTACTAAATAAAACTTCAAAGGTACAAAAAAGGTAAGGTTTGTTATACAAAACTATATTTCTGAAGGAAAAAAATAGTAACTTGTCAAATAATAAAAGATTTAATTATCAAAGAATTATGTCATTAATTTTAAGAACATGACTTTTAACAAGTGTTACTAAAAATAAACCATTTTGGAAACGATAATTTATTTTTATTTGAGTTCCACTAAAATATCTACAATTACCCAAATTTCCTTGTTTAGCTTCTTGACTGATGGCACTTAAGAGAGCAGTGCACACATTCTGATGAGTTGGTTCTTTAGAAGTAAATATTTCTTTCTTATATTGAGGAATGAAGTCAGTGTGTACATTGCCCAAAGAAAATTCTTTGTGGTTCGCAAGCTGCATCAGGAATTTCACATTTGTTTTTACACCTACAATCTGAAAATAATGCAAAACTTAGGAAAGAATACCGACTTTTAAAGTGTTTAAATGCAGCTATAAACTAAAGCAAAAAAGATAAATGAGAATTATATGGGTCATATTTTTATAAAAGTAAAAAAACAGAAATAAACTAGATAAATTTGAAAAAATTCTTGGTATGAAAAATAATTAATTTTAATACTTTTCAAAGAATAATGAGATTTAGTAAGTTACTATACTATTTTTACAAATTCTAACTTGCAATTTAAAATCTTCGAAATACAGCATCATTTAATTTAAAAAACTAACTAGTCATAACACTAATTATAAAGCACTATGCATAGCATTGAAAAATTTACAATGTTTATCAATAAATTTATTTCAAAATATCAGTTAAAATAAATAGAATATAAAGAATAAAAAATGACCCATTAACTTAATAATTTTAAAAGATTATCAGATTTTTATTTTTTTAAAAGAACTAAATAAAATTTTTTTTTGTAACATGTACAAAGTAACATAAAAATATTATAATTTTTGGTGTTTGTTAATGCATCAAAAAGTCAAACATTAAAACTCATCTGTGTGTAATAAATAAGATTCAATGACATCACAATGTTGTATTCTTTTAAAAGTTTGCTCATGATCAGTAAAACATAGAAGGAAAGTATAAAAACTAATAACAGAATCTCGCTTAAAAATATTTTTAAACTGCTTTTACATTTTTAAAAAAAATGGATTGATTGACTATTTTTTAGCAAGATGCTTCAAAGCAGTGCAAGGGCTAATGGTGATAAACCTTGTAATTTTAAACTGTGGTCAAGAAATGAGAATGAAAGCTGAGCTGGCCTCTCATTCTCCAAAGTTCTATCCTATGCCAACAAGAAGACTTTGAGTCTCTACAGATTTAATATATATCAAAACTTCCCCAAAGAAGGTTCTTAGTGGTACTATGATAACAACCCCAAATTCAGAGCTATTTATGAGTTCCTAACTATGACCTTATTAGGACTAAAAAAAATTGGAAGTGTAATAATGTTGGCTCATTAGTAGACCCCAACGCACAGGGTGACCAAGATACCCAGATGGGTCAATGTATCTTCCAAAACATACCAGCTATCCTTTTTTCATGCCTAGGGGATTATACATGTGAGCCAATTCAGAAAACGGTTTTGATGTCATCATATCTTTTCTTTCTCTGACATCCAGACGATTTTAGTCTCAGTGATCTATAGAAAGAACATTCCTGTGAATAGTCTCCTTTGTTGGGTCATCCTTGCACATGTGGACTGCGAATGATTTGAATGAAGAGGAATGTCGGCCTGTCAGGATAAAGACATACCCTCAGTCTCAGTGTGACAAGGCAATTTATAGACCTCCGGATGGTGAACTAGATATGGTGTTAGAGTTGCAATTCAGACGTGTTAGCCTATTGTCTCTAAGCACCAATGGAATGGGACTAAAGAGAGGAAAGAAGTATGCAAATCTGCTACGCTCACTAATCAGAGATGATTGGGGGCGTGAAAGGGGCCCACTCAGAGAGGCTCCATCGGCTCGCAAGTTGATGAGGACTATCTCGATCTCCTTTAATTATCAGGATTGCCTTCCACTTTAGATCTTTTTTGAAGACGCTCAAAAGAGGTTGCGGGGGGAGACATACCTCAAGGACAAAGGGAGATGAACATCGCAGACTTTCGAAAGACGGAGTGGCGGAACAATGGCTGGAATGATCTGATTTTGGAGTACAACTTTTCTACAGCAAAAGGCTGTGAACATTATCAAGTTACTAATGAATACAATATTATGTTTATTTAATCTAGAATAAGATGCATTTTTGGCAAATAGCTGTGTGAGCCCTCATGCTACACAATAAGGAAGTAATCTTACTGGGCTTGTATTGTTACAGAAAGATTGAAAATAACGAATAAATTTTGTTTTCAAATACAAAAAGGAAATGAAAGCAAAATGTACTTACATTGTACTCAGATAAAGCAGAATGAAGTTTCAAAAGAGCAGATTTACGATCAGGACCCCATGCAACAAGTTTTGCTATCATTGGATCATAATGCACTGAAACATCATCACCTGTAAAAAATTTTTATTTTAAATCTTAACTTTTCTTTTTTAAATCATCACATTTTTCAAGCACAGACTTTGCTATTCAAAATAAGTTTGTTTTTCTTACATTCTCAAATCATAAATAATATTTAATCTTAAATTAACAGATAGTAATTAAAAACACCAGTGAAAGGTTAGCTGCAAAATCATACTCAATGAGTGAAATTTTCATTCAATTCAATATCATTAAAAAACAATTAAAATCCCTATTAGAAACACCAAGTGATATAAAATTAGCAAGTGATATAGACACAATGAAAATTATACAGATAATGACATTTTATCATCTTATATCTCAAATTACTTCACACAATTTCTATAAAAATATTTATAAATCTAATATTTCTGTAGCTTAATTACTACAAAGACAAATAAATACAGTCGAACCTCTGTATAATGAACCTCTATATTGAGAATTCTTCTATATAGCGAACCTTTTTCCTGGAACCTTCAACATTTCACGATTTTCTTCGTAAAATAACCTCTCTATAATGAAATGCATTTTCTATATAATGAACTTTTTCTTTTGTGATTCAATTTTTTTTCTCCCTATTTTAAAGTACTTCTGAACATTTCAAAATATTCTCTCTTTAAAACATTTTATGGTGGTCATAAATCTTGAACTGGTTTTATTAGATCCTAACTCGCCGAGAGCAATAGAGCTCTGGACGTTTCACCCAAGAAGTGCAACCTGTAACTCCCCCATTGTCCAGTTCACTAGAAACATCTTCGATATCCCCTTTCACACTCAGTGGAGTTGTCCAGCATCCCCGTGTTCTGGTTATAAAATAATGCATGTTTAATATTACTTGTAAGCTTTAAATTAGAAAATGTCCTTAAAAAATTCATTAGTTTTAATATAAAACTACTTTCTTAATGTTGAAAATACAGTGACACATTCAACATTGTTTTTTCTTGTTTTCCTTGTAGTTTTTCTATCTTTCTTTTTTTGATGGGTAAGATATATAAAATAAACATATTGTTACGCAGATCCGGATTCGAGGATTTTATGCAAAACAATCACAAAGAAAATAAACAGTTCTTTAAGAACGATGTGAATTTATTATCAAAAATTCAATCCTTTAAATACAGGATTCAACAGCAATATTCACAGGGTAAATATCCGAAGGTCTTCACACCTTCAACAGCAATCAAACACAATAACCAGTGTTTAAAAAATATATGTACGTAAAGATTATTCACAAGCACAGCCGAGCTAATCGCTAGTCAAAACAATCTTCACTACTCGCTGGCTTAATCAAGACTCATCGCCGTACCGGCGAGCATCCTTTTTATATGCGCGACAGAAACTTCTAGAAATAATATAACCGCTCATGTCATTGAACGTGACACTAGTGGAGAGATCTACTACTTTCTAGAAGATTCCAGAGGGTTCCGAACTCGCCAATTACGCCAAAATGGTCGCCCAAGTCACCAACTTGGTCGCCAAAAATGATGCCAACTTGGCTCTACCATCAAGATTTCACCAAGTTCTCATTGAATCGCCATTATAACGTAAGGGCGGCATTGCTTGTGAATAGTACAATTTTAACATGAAATACATATAACATAGAGCAATATAAATGCATTAAACATTCAAATACAAATTATTTACACTATTTACACAAAATTCGTAACACTGCCCCCTCCTCAAAGACTGCATGTCCCGGGCAGTACAATCCCTGAGTAAGAGGAATCTATTTACAGACAGAAACTATTTTTCATAATAATTAAATATAAAGTAACTAGTACTGAATAGCACATACAAAGAAAATAAATTCAAAATACAAAAATAAATTACAATACTATAATAAAACTAAGGAGTTTGAAAAGAGAAATAATTTACATTATGTACAAAATAATTAATGACCATGGTCTGAAATTAAGGATCCTATTCATCTTGGCCAAGATAAGGGGCTAGCCTATTGTAATGTATTACCTTCGGTTTTGAGTGTGGTGATTTCTGTATACGCACCACAACGTCGTTCTGCAGGCAGACGAAGATCACGTCCAAAGAGCATCTGGGATGGGGAATAGCCGGGTCTCATGAACAGCACTCCTGTAGGCAAGCAGGAAAAATGGCAATTTCTTGTCCCAGTCCTGTTGATTACTGGATACCAGGAGAGAGAGGCTGTTCAGGATGGTTCGACTGAACCTCTCTACCATGCCGTCAGACTGAGGATGCAAAGCTGTTGTCCTGGTTTTGTCGATGGCGAGTATTTCACACAGTCTCTTGCAAACTGCAGAATCGAAGTTTCTCCCTTGATCGGAGTGCAGTTGTAGAGGGACCCCAAATCGTGAGATCCAGTGTTGGACTAAAGCCTCTGCAACAGTTGAGGCCTCTTGGTCGGGAATAGGATATGCTTCAGGCCTCTTAGTGAAGTAATCCATGACAACCAGGATGTTGTTGTTGTCATCTGACAATCTCGGAAGTGGACCTAGGATGTCAAAAGCTATTTGTTCGAAAGGCGCTCCCACATTATACAGCTGCAGTCTTCCTCAAGTGCGTTTTCTGGAACCTTTGCATGCAGCACAGGGATCACATGTGCGACAACACTTTTCGATGTCACTTCGCACATTGTTCCAGTAGAAGCGCTCACGAACTTTTTTGTAAGGTCTTCATAACACCAAAATGACCTCCAGTTGGACTGCCATGAGGTTTTTTCAGGACTGTTGAAATTCTTGTTTTCGGGAGTATTAGTTGCCACCTGAATGTTTTTTTGTCGTCAGACTCCCATTTTCGATATAAAACATCATTTCTCAGATGGAGATTGTCCCAGAGAGCCCAGTAACGCTTTGTTGTAGGATGGAAAGAGGCGATGTCTTGCCAGCTGGGCTTTTAGTCAGATGACTCTTTGAATTCTATGATTGTTTAATCTCGGGATCAGTCCATTGATCTTTACGGACGCCCTCGTCACTCCACATGTCTGATTCTGTTGTTGATGGCGTTGTAACTTGGCGGACTACTGGATCTATTGCGCCAAATTTCTTTTCGACTCTCCAGCTGTATTTACTGTTCTCTGTACAGGGTCTTCAATATTTCCATCTGCTGATCCTTTTTGGTGACTACACACTTTCTTTGACTTGATACCATTTGCACGGTGTGGATCTTTCTGATTTACTCGAGGACAGTTATTTCTTAGGTGTCCTGCTCCACCGCACCCCCAGCACTTGGTGCTGCGATCTTTCTTATTGTTTCGGGGGCAGTTACTTCTGAGATGCCCTGATTCACCACACCCCCAGCACGTGATGCTACGTCTCCTCCGGTTCTGACATTTAGCTGATAAAGCTTGCATTTCCTCTTTCAATTTCTCAATTCCCTTTATACATCGAGATTCACAGGGCTCATCTACCGTCACTGTAGCTTCTTGGTTGGAATGGTGGTCAATGCAACTGGCTTGAATGGTGGTCTCAACTTTCAGGGCATATAACAGTGCAGATTTAAGATCTTTGAAATCTGCCATTCTTACAGCCATCTGGATTTCTTCATCCCTTAGCCCGTCCACGAAATATTCGAGACAAATCATTTCTCGCACGTTTGCTGAGAAATCAGAAAAGGCTAAGGTGGTGAGCCTTTGCATTTCAAAGGCATACTCCTGCAAACTTTCTTCGGGTTTCTGTGATGTCTTGTTTTCATCTGCAGGCGCGCATAGTCTTTGGAGAATTTCTGGCTGAACTGAAGATCCAGAGCATTTTAAATTGAGTTCAAATTCAGCAGCTCTATGTCAGTAAGAGTATGCAAAACTTCAGCAGCTTCTTCTCTAAGGGATGCTACTAGCTGACATGCTTTGACGACCTCTTCAGTCCATCGGTTGGCTTCAGAAATTATACCAAATTGAATCTTGTACACCTCCCAGTTGGTTTTTCCATCATAGGTGTACAGTTTCACTGACACTGGTGAGGCTGGTACAGGTACTAGAGCAGCAGGGACAAACTTGCTTTCGTTTGTCTCATTCCCGCAAGCTATGAGCTTCTTTTCAAAATCTTCTACTCGTTGTGAAATAAGGCTAAAACTTCCAGCCACTCTTTCATATCTTTTCTCAACTTGCTCTATTTTCTTTTCTAGAATATTTCTTAGCTCTTCTTGTCTTTTCTCAACATTTTCAATAATGTTTTTCAAGGTATTGATAGCTTCCAACAAAGCCTTCTGTTGTCCATCCATCGCTCCTGTTATTGGCATAAAATCCCACTTCTGACACCAAACTGTTACGTAGATCCGGATTCGAGGATTTTATGCAAAACAATCACAAAGAAAATAAACAGTTCTTTAAGAACGATGTGAATTTATTATCAAAAATTCAATCCTTTAAATACAGGATTCAACAGCAATATTCACAGGGTAAATATCCGAAGGTCTTCACACCTTCAACAGCAATCAAACACAATAACCAGTGTTTAAAAAATATATGTACGTAAAGATTATTCACAAGCACAGCCGAGCTAATCGCTAGTCAAAACAATCTTCACTACTCGCTGGCTTAATCAAGACTCATCGCCGTACCGGCGAGCATCCTTTTTATATGCGCGACAGAAACTTCTAGAAATAATATAACCGCTCATGTCATTGAACGTGACACTAGTGGAGAGATCTACTACTTTCTAGAAGATTCCAGAGGGTTCCGAACTCGCCAATTACGCCAAAATGGTCGCCCAAGTCACCAACTTGGTCGCCAAAAATGATGCCAACTTGGCTCTACCATCAAGATTTCACCAAGTTCTCATTGAATCGCCATTATAACGTAAGGGGCGGCATTGCTTGTGAATAGTACAATTTTAACATGAAATACATATAACATAGAGCAATATAAATGCATTAAACATTCAAATACAAATTATTTACACTATTTACACAAAATTCGTAACACTGCCCCCTCCTCAAAGACTGCATGTCCCGGGCAGTACAATCCCTGAGTAAGAGGAATCTATTTACAGACAGAAACTATTTTTCATAATAATTAAATATAAAGTAACTAGTACTGAATAGCACATACAAAGAAAATAAATTCAAAATACAAAAATAAATTACAATACTATAATAAAACTAAGGAGTTTGAAAAGAGAAATAATTTACATTATGTACAAAATAATTAATGACCATGGTCTGAAATTAAGGATCCTATTCATCTTGGCCAAGATAAGGGGCTAGCCTATTGTAATGTATTACCTTCGGTTTTGAGTGTGGTGATTTCTGTATACGCACCACAACGTCGTTCTGCAGGCAGACGAAGATCACGTCCAAAGAGCATCTGGGATGGGGAATAGCCGGGTCTCATGAACAGCACTCCTGTAGGCAAGCAGGAAAAATGGCAATTTCTTGTCCCAGTCCTGTTGATTACTGGATACCAGGAGAGAGAGGCTGTTCAGGATGGTTCGACTGAACCTCTCTACCATGCCGTCAGACTGAGGATGCAAAGCTGTTGTCCTGGTTTTGTCGATGGCGAGTATTTCACACAGTCTCTTGCAAACTGCAGAATCGAAGTTTCTCCCTTGATCGGAGTGCAGTTGTAGAGGGACCCCAAATCGTGAGATCCAGTGTTGGACTAAAGCCTCTGCAACAGTTGAGGCCTCTTGGTCGGGAATAGGATATGCTTCAGGCCTCTTAGTGAAGTAATCCATGACAACCAGGATGTTGTTGTTGTCATCTGACAATCTCGGAAGTGGACCTAGGATGTCAAAAGCTATTTGTTCGAAAGGCGCTCCCACATTATACAGCTGCAGTCTTCCTCAAGTGCGTTTTCTGGAACCTTTGCATGCAGCACAGGGATCACATGTGCGACAACACTTTTCGATGTCACTTCGCACATTGTTCCAGTAGAAGCGCTCACGAACTTTTTTGTAAGGTCTTCATAACACCAAAATGACCTCCAGTTGGACTGCCATGAGGTTTTTTCAGGACTGTTGAAATTCTTGTTTTCGGGAGTATTAGTTGCCACCTGAATGTTTTTTTGTCGTCAGACTCCCATTTTCGATATAAAACATCATATCTCAGATGTTGATTGTCCCAGAGAGCCCAGTAACGCTTTGTTGTAGGATGGAAAGAGGCGATGTCTTGCCAGCTGGGCTTTTAGTCAGATGACTCTTTGAATTCTATGATTGTTTAATCTCGGGATCAGTCCATTGATCTTTATGGACGCCCTCGTCACTCCACATGTCTGATTCTGTTGTTGATGGCGTTGTAACTTGGCGGACTACTGGATCTATTGCGCCAAATTTCTTTTCGACTCTCCAGCTGTATTTACTGTTCTCTGTACAGGGTCTTCAATATTTCCATCTGCTGATCCTTTTTGGTGACTACACACTTTCTTTGACTTGATACCATTTGCACGGTGTGGATCTTTCTGATTTACTCGAGGACAGTTATTTCTTAGGTGTCCTGCTCCACCGCACCCCCAGCACTTGGTGCTGCGATCTTTCTTATTGTTTCGGGGGCAGTTACTTCTGAGATGCCCTGATTCACCACACCCCCAGCACGTGATGCTACGTCTCCTCCGGTTCTGACATTTAGCTGATAAAGCTTGCATTTCCTCTTTCAATTTCTCAATTCCCTTTATACATCGAGATTCACAGGGCTCATCTACCGTCACTGTAGCTTCTTGGTTGGAATGGTGGTCAATGCAACTGGCTTGAATGGTGGTCTCAACTTTCAGGGCATATAACAGTGCAGATTTAAGATCTTTGAAATCTGCCATTCTTACAGCCATCTGGATTTCTTCATCCCTTAGCCCGTCCACGAAATATTCGAGACAAATCATTTCTCGCACGTTTGCTGAGAAATCAGAAAAGGCTAAGGTGGTGAGCCTTTGCATTTCAAAGGCATACTCCTGCAAACTTTCTTCGGGTTTCTGTGATGTCTTGTTTTCATCTGCAGGCGCGCATAGTCTTTGGAGAATTTCTGGCTGAACTGAAGATCCAGAGCATTTTAAATTGAGTTCAAATTCAGCAGCTCTATGTCAGTAAGAGTATGCAAAACTTCAGCAGCTTCTTCTCTAAGGGATGCTACTAGCTGACATGCTTTGACGACCTCTTCAGTCCATCGGTTGGCTTCAGAAATTATACCAAATTGAATCTTGTACACCTCCCAGTTGGTTTTTCCATCATAGGTGTACAGTTTCACTGACACTGGTGAGGCTGGTACAGGTACTAGAGCAGCAGGGACAAACTTGCTTTCGTTTGTCTCATTCCCGCAAGCTATGAGCTTCTTTTCAAAATCTTCTACTCGTTGTGAAATAAGGCTAAAACTTCCAGCCACTCTTTCATATCTTTTCTCAACTTGCTCTATTTTCTTTTCTAGAATATTTCTTAGCTCTTCTTGTCTTTTCTCAACATTTTCAATAATGTTTTTCAAGGTATTGATAGCTTCCAACAAAGCCTTCTGTTGTCCATCCATCGCTCCTGTTATTGGCATAAAATCCCACTTCTGACACCAAACTGTTACGTAGATCCGGATTCGAGGATTTTATGCAAAACAATCACAAAGAAAATAAACAGTTCTTTAAGAGCGATGTGAATTTATTATCGAAAATTCAATCCTTTAAATACAGGATTCAACAGCAATATTCACAGGGTAAATATCCGAAGGTCTTCACACCTTCAACAGCAATCAAACACAATAACCAGTATTTAAAAAATACCCACACATACGTAAAGATTATTCACAAGCACAGCCGAGCTAATTGCTAGTCAAAACAATCCTCACTACTAGCTGGCTTAATCAAGATGTCAGTAATCCAGGAATATGGTATTACTTGTGTGTGTGTGTGTGTACGGCAAGCGATGTGGGCGTTTCAAAATGTGCTGCCATTAATGAAATGTAAACAAACCTGTAAAACGAGTGGAGTTGAGAAACGGCTTTTGCTGATGGCAGCTGTGCATTAAAGATCTGGTCGCCGCTTGTGACGTCATGGTTCTATCTGACCACTCGGGAGTTTTCTTAATAGTTTATATCGCTTGTTGTGGAAGTAATGCAATATGCTAATTGTATTGATGTATAAATACTAATCACTACTGTTGTATAGTCAGTAACAGTTGGGTGTTTCTCAGCATGTAGCTGACTTCATACTGTACTCAAATGTTTTTTGAGCAAGGTGCTCAGTTAGTGTAATCAATTATTTAAAACTATCATTGTAAATTCTCATCTTTTATTGCATCGTCATCAATAAATATGTTGTCTAAGAAATTCTCGTCTTTAATGAAAAAGTCCTCCACATGTGTTATTTAACTTTTAGATCCACTGTTCATAGCTCTACTGGTTAGTTAGTTTTTCACACTTTAAAGTTAGAAGTGTAGAACTTAAGATATTAGAACACAAGACTCATCACCGTACCGGCGAGCATCCTTTTTATATGTGCGACAGAAACTTCTAAAAAAATAACCGCTCGTGTCATTGAACGTGACACTAGTGGAGAGATCTACTACTTTTTAGAAGATTCCAGAGGGTTCTGAACTCGCCAACAGGGTCACCAATTATACCAAATTGGCCACCAAAAATGATGCCAACGTGGCTCTACCGCCAAGATTTCACCAAGTTCTCATTGAATCGCCATTATAACGTAAGGGGCGGCATTGCTTGTGAATAGTACAATTTTAACATGAAATACATATAACATAGAGCAATATAAATGCATTAAACATTCAAATACAAATTATTTACACTATTTACACAAAATTCGTAACACTGCCCCCTCCTCAAAGACTGCATGTCCCGGGCAGTACAATCCCTGAGTAAGAGGAATCTATTTACAGACAGAAACTATTTTTCATAATAATTAAATATAAAGTAACTAGTACTGAATAGCACATACAAAGAAAATAAATTCAAAATACAAAAATAAATTACAATACTATAATAAAACTAAGGAGTTTGAAAAGAGAAATAATTTACATTATGTACAAAATAATTAATGACCATGGTCTGAAATTAAGGATCCTATTCATCTTGGCCAAGATAAGGGGCTAGCCTATTGTAATGTATTACCTTCGGTTTTGAGTGTGGTGATTTCTGTATACGCACCACAACGTCGTTCTGCAGGCAGACGAAGATCACGTCCAAAGAGCATCTGGGATGGGGAATAGCCGGGTCTCATGAACAGCACTCCTGTAGGCAAGCAGGAAAAATGGCAATTTCTTGTCCCAGTCCTGTTGATTACTGGATACCAGGAGAGAGAGGCTGTTCAGGATGGTTCGACTGAACCTCTCTACCATGCCGTCAGACTGAGGATGCAAAGCTGTTGTCCTGGTTTTGTCGATGGCGAGTATTTCACACAGTCTCTTGCAAACTGCAGAATCGAAGTTTCTCCCTTGATCGGAGTGCAGTTGTAGAGGGACCCCAAATCGTGAGATCCAGTGTTGGACTAAAGCCTCTGCAACAGTTGAGGCCTCTTGGTCGGGAATAGGATATGCTTCAGGCCTCTTAGTGAAGTAATCCATGACAACCAGGATGTTGTTGTTGTCATCTGACAATCTCGGAAGTGGACCTAGGATGTCAAAAGCTATTTGTTCGAAAGGCGCTCCCACATTATACAGCTGCAGTCTTCCTCAAGTGCGTTTTCTGGAACCTTTGCATGCAGCACAGGGATCACATGTGCGACAACACTTTTCGATGTCACTTCGCACATTGTTCCAGTAGAAGCGCTCACGAACTTTTTTGTAAGGTCTTCATAACACCAAAATGACCTCCAGTTGGACTGCCATGAGGTTTTTTCAGGACTGTTGAAATTCTTGTTTTCGGGAGTATTAGTTGCCACCTGAATGTTTTTTTGTCGTCAGACTCCCATTTTCGATATAAAACATCATATCTCAGATGTTGATTGTCCCAGAGAGCCCAGTAACGCTTTGTTGTAGGATGGAAAGAGGCGATGTCTTGCCAGCTGGGCTTTTAGTCAGATGACTCTTTGAATTCTATGATTGTTTAATCTCGGGATCAGTCCATTGATCTTTACGGACGCCCTCGTCACTCCACATGTCTGATTCTGTTGTTGATGGCGTTGTAACTTGGCGGACTACTGGATCTATTGCGCCAAATTTCTTTTCGACTCTCCAGCTGTATTTACTGTTCTCTGTACAGGGTCTTCAATATTTCCATCTGCTGATCCTTTTTGGTGACTACACACTTTCTTTGACTCGATACCATTTGCACGGTGTGGATCTTTCTGATTTACTCGAGGACAGTTATTTCTTAGGTGTCCTGCTCCACCGCACCCCCAGCACTTGGTGCTGCGATCTTTCTTATTGTTTCGGGGGCAGTTACTTCTGAGATGCCCTGATTCACCACACCCCCAGCACGTGATGCTACGTCTCCTCCGGTTCTGACATTTAGCTGATAAAGCTTGCATTTCCTCTTTCAATTTCTCAATTCCCTTTATACATCGAGATTCACAGGGCTCATCTACCGTCACTGTAGCTTCTTGGTTGGAATGGTGGTCAATGCAACTGGCTTGAATGGTGGTCTCAACTTTCAGGGCATATAACAGTGCAGATTTAAGATCTTTGAAATCTGCCATTCTTACAGCCATCTGGATTTCTTCATCCCTTAGCCCGTCCACGAAATATTCGAGACAAATCATTTCTCGCACGTTTGCTGAGAAATCAGAAAAGGCTAAGGTGGTGAGCCTTTGCATTTCAAAGGCATACTCCTGCAAACTTTCTTCGGGTTTCTGTGATGTCTTGTTTTCATCTGCAGGCGCGCATAGTCTTTGGAGAATTTCTGGCTGAACTGAAGATCCAGAGCATTTTAAATTGAGTTCAAATTCAGCAGCTCTATGTCAGTAAGAGTATGCAAAACTTCAGCAGCTTCTTCTCTAAGGGATGCTACTAGCTGACATGCTTTGACGACCTCTTCAGTCCATCGGTTGGCTTCAGAAATTATACCAAATTGAATCTTGTACACCTCCCAGTTGGTTTTTCCATCATAGGTGTACAGTTTCACTGACACTGGTGAGGCTGGTACAGGTACTAGAGCAGCAGGGACAAACTTGCTTTCGTTTGTCTCATTCCCGCAAGCTATGAGCTTCTTTTCAAAATCTTCTACTCGTTGTGAAATAAGGCTAAAACTTCCAGCCACTCTTTCATATCTTTTCTCAACTTGCTCTATTTTCTTTTCTAGAATATTTCTTAGCTCTTCTTGTCTTTTCTCAACATTTTCAATAATGTTTTTCAAGGTATTGATAGCTTCCAACAAAGCCTTCTGTTGTCCATCCATCGCTCCTGTTATTGGCATAAAATCCCACTTCTGACACCAAACTGTTACGTAGATCCGGATTCGAGGATTTTATGCAAAACAATCACAAAGAAAATAAACAGTTCTTTAAGAGCGATGTGAATTTATTATCGAAAATTCAATCCTTTAAATACAGGATTCAACAGCAATATTCACAGGGTAAATATCCGAAGGTCTTCACACCTTCAACAGCAATCAAACACAATAACCAGTATTTAAAAAATACCCACACATACGTAAAGATTATTCACAAGCACAGCCGAGCTAATTGCTAGTCAAAACAATCCTCACTACTAGCTGGCTTAATCAAGATGTCAGTAATCCAGGAATATGGTATTACTTGTGTGTGTGTGTGTGTACGGCAAGCGATGTGGGCGTTTCAAAATGTGCTGCCATTAATGAAATGTAAACAAACCTGTAAAACGAGTGGAGTTGAGAAACGGCTTTTGCTGATGGCAGCTGTGCATTAAAGATCTGGTCGCCGCTTGTGACGTCATGGTTCTATCTGACCACTCGGGAGTTTTCTTAATAGTTTATATCGCTTGTTGTGGAAGTAATGCAATATGCTAATTGTATTGATGTATAAATACTAATCACTACTGTTGTATAGTCAGTAACAGTTGGGTGTTTCTCAGCATGTAGCTGACTTCATACTGTACTCAAATGTTTTTTGAGCAAGGTGCTCAGTTAGTGTAATCAATTATTTAAAACTATCATTGTAAATTCTCATCTTTTATTGCATCGTCATCAATAAATATGTTGTCTAAGAAATTCTCGTCTTTAATGAAAAAGTCCTCCACATGTGTTATTTAACTTTTAGATCCACTGTTCATAGCTCTACTGGTTAGTTAGTTTTTCACACTTTAAAGTTAGAAGTGTAGAACTTAAGATATTAGAACACAAGACTCATTACCGTACCGGCGAGCATCCTTTTTATATGTGCGACAGAAACTTCTAAAAAAATAACCGCTCGTGTCATTGAACGTGACACTAGTGGAGAGATCTACTACTTTTTAGAAGATTCCAGAGGGTTCTGAACTCGCCAACAGGGTCACCAATTATACCAAATTGGCCACCAAAAATGATGCCAACGTGGCTCTACCGCCAAGATTTCACCAAGTTCTCATTGAATCGCCATTATAACGTAAGGGGCGGCATTGCTTGTGAATAGCACAATTTTAACATGAAATATAAATATAACAGAGCAATATAAATGCATTAAAAATTCAAATACAATTATTTACACTATTTACACAAAATTCATAACAATATATTAATTTTAAAAAGGTGTGAATGATTACTTTTTTAATATATAGTGTTTATGAATTTAAAATTTGTTCTATGTGGTTTATAAAGAATATTAAAAGGTGAACCTCTATATAATGAATTTTCCATATAGCAAACTTTTTTCTGAGATTTAGTGACTTCGTTATATAGAGGTCCGAATGTATTAAATTCAATATTATTACTCTTCATGAAATATAATAAATCAATTATTGCAGTAATGTTAAGTAACTCAAAAAATTTTGTGATGAAATTACCTTCTCTAACTCCTGTTTCTATCCTGATATCATTGGAAGCTTTTGGAGTAAAAACACAGGACAAATGGCCGGCACCAGGCATAAAATTGTCTTCGGGATCTTCGGCATAAATTCGAGCTTCAAATGCGTGTCCATTAATATTTAAATCCTTTTGAGTTACAGGGAGCTTCTCCCCAGCAGCTACCTGGAAAATTATATGATTCAATTTTATTAAAGTACCTTTAACATATCAAAAGTAAAAATGATAAGGCTTAGTCCTTATTCCTCACTTTATTTAAAATTTACTTTCAGATGTCTTAATAAAAAAATTCAGTCTTTTTTATATTATTTTTTAACATTTATAATATAGCTTTTTTGAAATTTAAGGCATACAGAATTAGATAATATACAGGGAAGAAATATTTCTCTTTAAAGAATTTTAACAGAAAAGGACTTAAATTTCAAATGAATAATTTCAAATATTCTTTCTAAATAGTAAAACCAATTTGATCTTTAATCTCATAACTTCTCTTTCTATTACATAGAAATGTTCAGCTAGCTATATGTGATCAATTATGCATATCAGTCATTCCTAGTATATAAATATTAAAGTTTTATAATTAATAAAATCCTTTTTAGTTCCACCAGAAATGTAGAAATCTAATTTAAATGGTTAAGATTCATTTACATAATTTAAAAAAAAATTTATTTATAAAAAATTCTTATTTGTAAATAAATTATATTTTACCATGATAAAGTTTTTTTAAAAAAATAATTTAATAACTAACTTTTTACATATATACTTCATTATTTCAATAAACACTTAAAACATATATTTAAAAGAGTATGACTGTAAGTGAAAATAACATTTTAAAATGAACTTACTCTGAGCTGCCATTCTACCAAATCAGTACCGGTGATCATTTCTGTTACAGGATGCTCTACCTGCAAGCGTGTATTCATTTCCATAAAATAAAACTTCTTGTTTTCATCCATGATAAACTCTACAGTTCCTGTAACAAATGAAAAACATAAAACTAAATATTTTATTGTACACAAAAATATTCTTTTTTTTCTAAATGCATTCATCCTTATAATTCTCTACACTATATATCCATAAAATCTGGCATATAATGCGGACTTACACTTTCAAGCTGCATTTTTTAATTTTTAGGTATATTCGCCATATAATGCCCCTCCCATTTTTTATGAAGGAACTTGAAATGTATGTATACAATGCTATTATGTTTCGAAATCGTTTATTTGAGGTATTATCTTAGATTTTTGAAAAAATAGTATACTTCTAGAACTACAACCCTTTAAGTTCATTAAGTATGTCATTCCTTTTAAATAAACAGTATTCCGATCTAAGTAGAAGTCTATTTTTTTATCATCTTTTTTTTATTTTTAAAGCTAGCAGTTTTTATACCCGACATATAACACACACCCTTAAATATCATTACTGTTTTTTGTGTTTAAAGTGCGCGTCATATGCTGGATTTTACGGTATAAAATAATAATAAGCAGAAAAATAAGAAACACAAATAGAAGAGAATACACTAAAGATATATTAATATTAAGTAACAATTAGAGTTCCTGATATTGAATCAGAAATATGAACCTTGGCATTTGTATAATATTGTGTACTCTAAAATTTTTACCAACCAAGAGTATTTCTTAGAGTATTAAAAGGATTAAAAAATTATTTCTGGGGGCAACAGCAAAACGATCACAATTTATTAAGTGTTAAATAAATTTGATATTAAAACAATTCATATAATTTAACAATATTAAATTGCTATGCATTTGAGAAGAAATTAAAGAAAGGTAACACATGTAATTCCATGAATTTAAAACATAATTTTTCATAAAATGTCATTTCTGAAAACAATTTACTTTGCATATATATTTTTCAACTATTATTTAATGAATATAGATAGAGACAAAATATTAAAACTTCATTACTTACCAGCTCCAACATAACTGACTGCTGCTGCAGCTCTCACAGCTGCTTCTCCCAAAGAGCGACGAGTTTCTTCATCTAATCCAGGCTGGGGATACAACAAACAAATGCTTTAAAAATACTGCATACAATTTTGTATGAAATACTTTACAATGATTTAATTTAAACACTCTTAATATGAATAACATTGAAACATTCATTTTAAAAAGTAAGAGGTTATATTAGCTACAATGATTAGTTAAAATATTTATAAAAGATGGGATTCCCAATTTCATTTAGAAAAAGGATAAAAATAAACAATCATGAAAAGGTTTTATCTGAAACATCTTGCCTTTAATTAAATTAATGCAGAATTATGGTTTAACATACATAAGGGGCATTCAAATGAAACCCGGTCACTAGTAGAAGGTAACGATAACGATTTTATAAACTAAAAAATTTAGTTATACACAGTACACATACTCAAAAATTGTCACCAAAACTTTTGGAACATTTATCATGCAGGAAAATAATGCCTTTAGACAGCATGCCTGGGCATTTCAACTTGATGGCTCATCTAAGGTTCTCTAAAGTGGCTTGATAACGCTGGACATTGATGGTGTTTCCCCATTCCAAAAACTTGATAAACAGTGGACCCTTGTAGTAAAAAAAAGAAGGGCATCATAACCTTACCAGAACTGGTGTGCACAGTCATTGATTTCTTTGGAGGTGGTGAAGTTGCACGTTTCCACTGCTTGCTTTCGGGTTCAAAATGGTGACCCCATGTTTCATCAACATTGACAGTTTGCAACAGAAAGCCATATTCCTCCTCGTGATATCATTGCAGATGACTCAAAGACGGTGCTATTCAAGTATTGTGCTGTTCGGCGATCAGTTAGTTGGGAACCCACTGCACACAAATTTTTCATAAGTTCAAGTGTTGATGCATTATGGTGTGAGTGGTGCCCACGCTAATACCCAATAACTGATGGATCTTGTCTACAGTGATTCTGCGGTTGTCCAAGACTAAAGCATTCACTTCTGCAATCATTTCCTGTTTGATAATGAGCCTGTCCAGGTCGAGTATCGTCTTTCAGTAACTCGTGCCCCTCAAGGAATCTTTTGCACCATTCCACAACACTTTAAGGACACAGACTGTACTCACCGTACATAGCCTTTATCTGTTGATGCATTTCACGTCCTCCAACTCCCTTCACCACTAAAAATTGAATCACTCCCTGTTGTTCCTTCATACTTGCTTACATGTACAATAGTGGACAATAGCTTGTGTGACCACCTTCTCTTCAGCATGAAACCACACAGTCACTATAAAATGTCAAACGTTGCGCACACATCAGTATCTCTACCGATAGGTAGTGTTACCATACATGCAGTTACATGGTGCCACCTTATGTGTAATGCAAAGTTAGATGCACTGACCTGGTTTCATTTGAATGAACCCAGTATAATATAAACATTCAATACATATATATATCTAATATTTTAATATGTATCTAATATATACACATAAAACAAGATGAAAAAAAAGTTATATATTAGATTGTGTCATGAAAATCTATTCTATTTTAATAAATAAATCATTTTATTTCCTCATGAGTTTGAGAATTACTTTCAACTTAAAAGAAGAATTATAATTGAATAAAAGAACAAAATAAGTATTCATTTTTCCCCAAAAAAACTTACAGCAGGTGCTTCTTCAATAATTTTTTGATGCCTCCTCTGAACACTGCAATCTCTTTCAAAAAGGTATATATAGTTCCCATATTTGTCACCAAATACTTGAACCTCTACATGCCTAATCTCAAAACAAACACAAAATAATTTACAGTTCAAAACTTCTTTTCAATGAATATATATATTTTAAAAACTACTTATATTAACATCCAAAAATATTAATTCTACATTTTCTTTAACATATACTATCATGATTTTAAAGAGGACAATTTTACAAGGGCTTACTATATTAACAAGAAACTTAATAATCAATACGTTGACACATTAGGGAAAATTAAGTAGCTCCCATTTTTCAAGATATTGATTAATTGTTTATTAATGTTAAACACTGAAGCAACATGAGAGCTATTGGTAACAGACATCATAATTTTGAACCATGGTCAAGTGACGAGAACTGGCACTAGATACTCTTCACTTCCTTATGATGCCAATATGGGCCCTGAGTGATTCAATGCCCATTAGCTTCTCTACATAAGGAGTCAGCAATGCTGGCCCTGAGTTCACAACCACTTGATTACCACTTTCTCAGGAGAAAGGAAATATTGACAACATAGCCCTAGAGACTGGACATGTAGCTATTCTTAAAGCTTTAAGCTTCATTTTTTTTTTTTTATTTAAATAAAGAAATTTCAATGAATCATCATCCAATGCATAATGTAATAATTCATATTTTATTTTAATGAATATTGGATAGTTCATTTCATCTTCATCTTTAAAAGAAAGAAAAAGAGAAGAAATCTGAATAGTCTCATGCATAAAATAATTTTCCCTAAGCATTGTTTAAAAAAATTTAACAATTATAATTCTTTTTCAATAAGATTTCTAAAGACAAACTATTTAAGCCATTTCAATAATTACCATAAAATCCGGTGTATAACGTGCACCTAAACTTTCACAAGCTGCAATTTTTAATTTCTAGGTATATTCGCCATATAACCCGCACCCCCTTTTTTAGAAAGAAACTTGAAATGTACATGGACAATGCTCTTATGTTTTGAAGTTCTTTATGTGAGATTGTATTCCAAATTTTAGTTAAAAATACTATAATTCTTTATACATGAACAACCCTTTAAGTTTATAAGTAAAATTGTTTCTTTTAAATCAACAGTATTTCAATCTATGCAGAAGTCTAAATTTTTTTAAGCTCATATTTTCTTTATTTTTAAAGCTCTCATTTTTATACATAGCACCCATAAATTTTGACCTTATTTTTTGTGTTAAAAGTGTGCATTAGATGCTGGATTTTACAGTATATTTACAATAAAAGAATCTTTCAATTAATTATTTAAGCTATTGAAAGAAATGAGATTATATAAGCTGATGAGAAAATTAATATAAACTGTTGATGTCTTCCTGTTCACATAGATTGCCTTTTAATGAATAAGTTAATAACAATGTAAAATTATATATTTATATACAATTTAAAAAAATTTGGTTTGATGAATAAAAATGCAGCCTAAATTTTGTTTCATTCATAAAAAACCTTTTTTAATAATATCCTTTTACAATAAGTTTCCATAAATTGCACCAAAATGATACACAGTTTTGGACCTCAAATTACATCAATGATAAATTTCTAAACAATTACGTACATTACTTTTGAAGCATACCTGCTTTCACTTAAAGGTTATCTAATTATGAAAATAGAGTTATTTGTTTCACAATGCATTTTTTAGAGTATTGATATTTGTGCCACTTCCACAATTACTCTAATTTCATTAACTGTTTAAAAGTTAATTAAATAAAGTTATAAAATAAAGCACAAACATCAAATAACAAAATTACCGTGGTCTCTTTACATATTTTTCTACCAACATTGTGTCATTGCCAAAAGACTTCTGAGCTTCCCGCCTGGCAGATTCCAGTTGAGCCTCAAAATCATCTTCACTAAATACAATTCGCATTCCCTTAAGGTAAGAAAAAGAGTAGTCAGATAAATATTAAGCAAGATAGCAAATGTGCTAAATAAAGGCTTATTATCATTTAAACTGTTGGATGGAACAGTATTTTTATCATAAGTTAAAGTTACAAAGAGAAGACACAAATCTTAACAAATATATATTTATGAATTTAAAGTAGTCCAACAATAGTAATTAGAAATAGCATCAAAATGTGAAGTATATTGATAGTAAACAAAATGAATATATTAATGTAATTACCTCATAGTATAAATCCCTACAGGATTCCTTTAATTCTCATGATTGAATTAAATAATTAAATAGCAATGATAATTAATTTTTAAAAATTTCATTTTGAAGCAAAAATCGAACTATTAACAGGATCACAATTTTATTTATGATGAAAACAATAAAATAAAAGTTTTAGAATATTTTCAAGAAATAAGTATACATTAGCATAGTGCTGTACACTATTCATAATTAGTAAACAGAATCTAGACAGGTCAAAATAAATTACATATGAGTATTACATATATATTGGATTGTTCCATAATTATTGGCCGAAACCAATAAAGGCAACTTATACAGATCATTCCAACAGTACAGTAGGGATACATTGCCAACCACCCTTACAGTGGGAAGTGAAAAAGTCCACACCCTACATAAATGCCAGTCCTGGAACTGGAAACATATAAGAATATGATGGGGCAATGCGATGTGCAAATTGCGACTCAGCATGATTTCTGGCTGCAACAGTTACTAAAATCAACAAATCGTGTGGGTTACGGGCATGACAAATGAGCGGACAGTTCATAGACTGTTCACAATGTTTTGAACAGGTGATATGAAGATTGATCATAAATCTGGAGCCTATAGTCCTGTGTGGTGCAATTCCCAACAGAAAGTTGAGGTTCAATCAATGACAATAGTATGACAGATAGGATCCAAGCTCTCTGTAGCACCACAGTCAATCTCCAGACATTGAAATGGTGAAAAAATTCAAAACATCAGTAGTATATGCCCTAACGGAAGATCAACATTTATGGTATCTAAAGACCTATAAATCTCCACAGAAGCATGAGGTTAGAGAGTTATTCTCGCACCATATCTTGAATGTGATTGAAAAATGAGTGTTGTAATACAATTGCAAGTGCAAAACACTCAAAATTTAAACTCACTCTCTTTTTACTCAAAACTCGTTGGGCAAACTTTGCTGAATAAAATCCATTTCTTTCTTTGACTCATGTTCCATTTTCGGCCAATAATTATGGAACAGCCTAATAATATCAAAATATATAAGACAAAAATAAAAAAAGGACTATAACATCATAATTTTACTTATTAAATATACAGAATTCCATTTTGCATAAAATGCTCAAAATTTGCTATTTTACTTTAAAATGAATTAAACTTGCTAAATAATACTTGATAAAGAAATAAAATAATATGAAATAATATATTAAATTTTTAAAAAATTATCAGTTTAGGAAAAGAAAAAGTTTTAACATACTTTACCACCACCTCCTCTAACAGCCTTTAGCATAACAGGGAACCCAATTTTCAGCGCTTCACTCCTAAGACGACGATCACTTTGGTCTTCCCCATGATAGCCCTTGATAATGGGGACACCTGCTTCCTCCATGATGAATTTTGAAGTACTAAGGAGGGAGAAAAGAATAAGAACCAAGAAAGAAGTAATTTCCTAATTTACATTTTGATAACAAGAGCTTTATATATAAATCAATAACCTAGACATCTATCTCATATGTTATTGTTTGTTAATTTAATACAGGGCACAAGAGCTAAACAACAAGTTACAAAAGACAACCACTGTAAAATAACAAAAATAACACTAAAAAAAGCTAAGCTAAGTTGATAGTTTTCTAAACAGTTTTGTTTATAAGATCTTAATCATTACTAACTAAAGAAAAAACCCAAACACAACAATTAGGGTTTAGTATAGAACCAATTACAAACTAAATACAACATACACACAAGGAAGAATTTCTAGAAGATTGCACTGACCTCTTGATACCCATGTCTCGAATAGCTGAAGCAGGAGGACCAATGAATTCCACCCCTTCTTTGTGGCACAATTCTGCAAATTCTGCATTCTCAGATAAGAAACCATACCCTGGATGGATGGCCTGGGCACCAGTTTCCTTAGCAACAGAAATGACTTTTCTTTGATTCAGATAACTTTCTTGAGAGGCAGCAGGTCCCAAACAATAGGCTTCATCCGCCTATTGATAAATAAATTTTTAATCATTAACAATAATAATACAGATGACATAAAAATGGACTCCATAGCAATACAAAAATTTAAAAATTAAATGTCAATATACAGCAATTCTGCACTAGATATATTAAGCAAATATATATATCAAATGACACATGTAAATAAAATATTTTTGGTACTTCTGTATTAGTGTCATCGCAGCAAAATTGGCCCCTAGCAAATTGCCTTTTGACATCAAAGACTAAGGTGTTTTATACGAAAAAACTCAATAAATTGGATTTTGGTGGAAAATGGCACAATTTGTATGACGTGCATTTAGTTGTGGTGACACTAATATGCAAGTACCATATTTTTTTTAACTTCCTTTCACATTATCATTTTTAAAATGCTTGTATCAAATAGTGAATAAGTAATAGTCAATTAAATTTTGATAGAAAGATTTGACAATAGCACTATAGGTAAAGTAACTAAAGTAACTACAATGAGCTTCTTAAATAAGTACATATATAATTGCATTAGCATAAATTTTTTTCAAAACCTTTTTACTAAAAATAGGTACCTGTACAGCTATTGCATCTTATGAGTTTTTTCTTTCTTAATATAATATAATTCTTTATATAATAGAATTATATTAAAACAAACTCAATATTTAAATATAAAAATATTTTTGTGCAATAAAAATAATTCATTTAATTTTCCAATTTCTAAATTATCTGATAGAAATTTTATTCATTATAATAGCAAATAAAATTTCAGTAAAACAAATGAAAACAATAATAAAATACACGTAATTTATAAATTTTTATTATTACAGATAAAAAAAGTAATATAAAATTCAACATATTGATATAATATTGATAAAATTCATACTTTTATTAATTTGTTTGAAGGAAATAAGTAATAATCAATATATACAAGATATATATATAGAAGTTTTTCATAACTTCTTAATCTTAATAGAAGTTTTTCATAACTTCTTAATCTTAAAAACTATGTTATAATAACTATTTCAAATGTTATCACAACATTTTATAACTATTTCTGAAAATTGCATTTATCACTACACTACACATACATGTATAAAAGCTGAAATTTTTAGTTTAAAAAGTAATACACTTCTATGACTTAACCATGAAATTGAAAATTCATTGCAATTTAGTAAGCCAAAATACAATAAAATCACTAAATTTTATCTCGGGAACTATACATTTAGTTAATTGTCTTTCTTTTAATTTATTCCAAATAACTATTATATTTATAGACAAAAAAGTAATTAATCGGTATTTTTCATAATCTTACCAAAGTTACATGCAAGGCATTCTTATCAGCTTCACTATAAACAGCCACTGTTTGTAAACCTAATTTTTTGGAGGATCGAATAATGCGACAAGAAATTTCTCCTCGATTGGCGATTAATACTTTACTCAGAGATATTGCTGTAACTGAAAAAAGGTACAGGTGTTTTAAATGACTTGATACAAATTGAAAAAGAAAAATTTTATTGTTAGTTGAAAATTCATGCATTAAACTTTTCTAAATTAATTACTCACTAAAAGTTACAAATGCTAAAATAAAAACGATACGTACATTTAATATGATATCAAATAACCATATTCATTACAACAAAAATTGTAGTTCGATCTTATTACTTACCGGATGAGGCATAAGAGTAGCATATTCTCCTAAAAACAAAAATATCACTTTTAAATTCAAATAAACAAACAAACAGCGTATAAATTATAGAACGCTGGAAATAAAATAAATTATTCAAAGATTAAATTTTTAGTACAAGGTCACAAATTCAAGATGAATGTCAATTTAAAAACATAGGCTCAAATTCATTCATAAAGAACATCTTAAATGCATGTATTGAAAGTATTTTATTTTTTAGGAAAATTTTGTTACCGAAAATCAAAACGCCGAAATCCAGAACGCATCCGATACATGATTTACGGTACGGTGAAATCCCGACGTTTGTTTATTTACATTTTACCTTACAAAATCGTTACAGCTACAGTTAAGAAATACGGAAAACTGATTATAAGGAGAATTTTTTTAAAAAGGATATTTCTTATTTAAGAACAATTTTTATGAAAAGTTCAGGTCTACAACTAACAAAAAATGCATTCATAAATTAAATCTTTACATTTTAAAACCAAATTAATTTACGAAGCTCAAAATTTTGATAATATCCCAACTGCTGCTTCTCTGCTTTACTCCTCTTCTTCACCAAGTTGAACTTTTTTAGGTTTCGAGCGCATTCTATCTTGTAAGCATGTTTCGCGGGCTTTTTCAGTAGGCACGTCCGAGTTTCGTAATGTGATTCGTCGAAATTTGTTGCTATCGCACCTTGCGATTGTCGTCGAATTTCTGAACACTACTAAACATAATGACACACACATCTGTTAGAATCAATAATTTGTCAATTTAATACATAAAAACGCTAAATTTCTTCGGTAAGATATATATCTAATCCGAACGATTATTATTATTCACTATCTACTAAATGAACGGACTTATGTTTTGATTTTAAAAATAACTTTCTTTTTGAAATTTTTTCATATTATTATTAAAATTTCTTGAAATTTTCTGTGTGTGAGTTTTTTTAAAACAATAGCAGCACATAGACTCCTATATTTATGTAATTATATCCCGATATCTGTAAATAAAAAAAATTAATTTTCACTTCGTATAGAGAATCTTTAAAATTAAGATGGTAGTATTTCGATTAATGTAGATATATCATAAAAATAATTGAAACTTATTTATTGTTAAATATTTTAAAGATATTAATTTTCAAATTAAAAAATAATGAATTTATGTGAATAATAAGATATTAATTTGTTTGAATGTTTACTTTTTATGTTACTTGTTTTATAATTTATTTAAATGTTTTTTTCCCTTCTGGTTATCGTCAATTATAATTTATATTCGTTTACAATGAACATAGGAGCAGTTTATTGTTCCTAATTTTAATGAACTACGATATGTTTAATTTAATCTAAAAAATAAGATTTCTTATTAAAATAAGCAAAAATGCTTATTTCTTAAAAAACAATTCATATGGTGATATATATATATTCTGTACCTTTTTAAAATTTAACGTGTTAAATTGTTTGAAATATATTTTTGATTGAATTTATTAAAATTAATTCCTAAATCTACAGTGTGATATATTGGAAGCCTCTAGGATAATAATATAATCACGATTTTTTGTACATGCCTTTTGTGTATAACCCTTTTAAACTTAGGAATATTTTAAATGCTTGAATTATTTTAGACCTTTTGAAGGAAATATAATTAATAATAAATTTATTTCTTTGTAGCTATTCGCATTTTCGTATAAATTTGTTACATGTATCACTAATTTTTTAACATGGAAACCATCCTACAAGAATTTCAGCAATTTTTATTTGAATTGGAACTGACTCCTACTACATTAGATAAAGCCCAAAATTTTTTGCAAGATGTCATACCAGTCTATTTTCAATGTGGGCAGAAGGTAAGACATTTAAAATGTGAAATATTGAATCTTATCTTTTATTTATTTTTGTTGAATTTTTTATACTTTTTTACAGATTTCTAAAAGAGCTTTATTTGCCTGTGCTGTTTTTATATCAGTTCAAAATATCTTGTAAGTATGCAATAAGTCTTATTAGTATGCAAGTTCATCCTTTTAGACAATAATTTTAATAACTACTTGGATTAAACTTTGAGGTGAGAAAATTACTTAAGAAGTTATTCATAATTGTCTATTTTTATCACTAAATTACTTCCTGTATCAAAACAAATGAAAAAAAAAATTTTCCCCTCCATTGTATGTTATGAAATGGTTAATTTAATCATATCTTTTAAGTGTTACTGTAATAGTCTAGTTATATATATTTGTAAAGGGCCTATTTTCCATTAATAGTAAACTTTTAATTGTATTTATTCAGATTTTTTAAAAAGGTATATTACAATAATTTCAGTAATGTTTTTTTCTAACTGTTAAGTGGGATTAATGTTTTCCTTTTAAAATTGTATTGATTAAACTTTTAAAAATAATAACTTTGAGATGAAATAATAATAACTTGATGAAATAGTTAGACAAGTGTAATAATTATTCCCATAGATGACATTTTATTGTAATATAAATATTTTATTGTAATTTTTTTTAAGTATATTGGTGTGAGCATAAGCTTGTTTTTAAAAATATTTATGTATGACATTGTTATCTTATCCAGTCATTCATATTTCATAAATTAGTTGGTAAAAAATAAAAAAAAAACATTTTGGAAAATAAAATGGAATTGAACTTTGGTAAACTTTGAATCAATTTTATAAGACAAAAATGTAACTAATTTTTCTTTCTTTTTTAAGTAATATATTTGACTCTAAACAAGAAGGAAGCAATTCTCAACCAGAAATTACTGTTTCACAGTTACTAGAAAAGGCTGATGTAAAGTAAGATTGTGTAGAAATCTTGTTTCTATCATTTAGTTACATGCAATTATTAATCATTATTTAGTCATATATAAAATGTGTACCTTGCAGCATAATGTGTCATTAATTGTGATGATTCCTTTCTGTTGCTTAAAGCTTAAAAATATTTTTCTGAGCAGTCTGTTTTATTTGCAGATAAATTAAAATAAAATCCTGATGTCAAATTTCCTTTAAATTTTAGTTAAGTAGTTTTTTTTTTATTATAATTATTAAATTTGAAAAATTCACACACCTAAATTTAAAAGCTCTTTAATATTATTTTTCAATATTTAATATAAAGATGATATATAAATATGATAAATGTGTTTGATGTTGCTTTAGTTCAAATGTATTTGTTTAGTTTCCTAAAATTATTGTAGAGGACATATTTTTTTACCAAAAAAATAAAAATAAAGTAATTTTTTTCAATTTGTTTTCTTTTCATTTTGGAGATTAAGCCATATTAATCCAGAATTTAAATTGCTTAGTGATATTTGCACATTTGCTATCTAGGTTTCATCAAAGACATCAGAATAGTGCAATGCTACATTTTAAATTCTGAGCTAATTTCCTAACTATACCAATCAAAAGGTCTGTTTTGGCTTTTTAATCTAATGATTGAAAAAATAATTACAATTGTTAACAATTCCTGTTTAACAACATTGATTAATTTTGAGTAGTGAATAAGAGTAATCTATTAATTACCTGTTAATATTACTCTCATTGAAATAGTCTCCTATCCATTAAAAAAAATTACAAAGCACATGCAAACATATTATGAATATGAAAAGAACATCTTTTTAAATGTATATTTGAATTTGTTATTCTTCAAAATTTTGATAGCTTTATTTCAACAACTTTCTTGCTGGAAACTGTTCTTGATGAAAAGTATCTTCTTTCTTTCCAGCATTATGGATTTTTTCTCAGTAACTTGCTTTTTAAAGAAAAACTATCCTCTCAGTGATAATGTGAAACAAAATCTCATAGCTTTAGAACGAAAGTATCTCATTGTTTCGGCTCTTTTTGACAAATTTGAAAGGTAAGGTTACTTTAGAGTGTTATTGTGTTTTAATACAAATTTCATTTTTAAAAAAAATATTTGTTTTAAATGTTTTTTCACATTTTTATTTACATTTAATACATTGTTCATGGTTGAAATAAAGGTTAATATTCTATCAGTATGTAAGAAAGCTAACATAACTGTTTTATTTACATTAAAAAAATCTTGTGTTAATAAATGTTACTTTTTTAAAAAAAAATTCTTATTATGTATGCAGATAGCACTACAAATCGACTGAAATTAAGTTTTGAATGAAAAATTCTCCAATATCTGGTTACTAGGTATAAATTCACATGTATCATTTAAAGTAACTGTATCATTTTTACTACTTCCTAGATTTCTCTCTAGGCTATAAAGAATTAAGTTGGATGTATTAAGTTAATTTTTTACATAAACATATCATTACATTTGGTCAATTCATTTTTGTGTCTTAAGTGATACTTTTCATTTAAATTAGATATATTTAATAAAAGTTATAAACATTTATTAAAATGTAATCTATGTTTTAAAAATGAACCTTACTTTTTGTTATGTTGCTGTTTATACTTATGGTTTTTCTTTGTCATAGTATGTCTACAGAAATTTTTTACATGGATACTACATCTCCTACTCCTCAAAATACTGAAGGAAATGCCCTCCTCAAAAAACACAAGTTATTATGTTGGCTCCTATTTCTAGTGGCTAAGGCAAAAGTGTTATGGCATAGGCAGGAGCTTCTGGCCACTTTTAACTTGCTGCTGTGTTGCATTGGGGAGGTTGTCAAGGTCACACCTTCCTTCCTACTCCTGCCACCCTTTGGTACATCTTCACTTATTACTTTTTTGTATTTTAGTTTGCAGCATACGAGTTAAACTGTAGCAAACTTAAATTAGTTTTCAGCTGACACATAGTCTGTTATCCAAGAAGGAAAAGGAAAAAAAAAAAAAAAAAAATTCAAAATAGTAAAGCCAAAAAAAAAAAAAATTTTTTTATAAAGAAAATATAATTTGTTATAAATATGCTGTAAGCTTAAAACTAATGAAAGATATTGATATAATCAGGATTTTTTTAGTATAAGAAAAATGAGTATAAAGCTAGGTCTTAGCATTCTCTTTTTCTATACTTTCAATCAATTTTCATTGAAACAGTTTGCAGTGAGAATAAATAAATTATTAAGCATATTGATCATGTTGTCAAATTACATTGAATGTATTCAAAATTGAAATGTATTTATTTAGGATTCAAAGGATGTATTTGTTAGGATTTATTTAGGTCTTTCAAATGCAAATAATCTGTATTAAAATATTTGTATTTCATAAAAATTAAAGAACTATCAGAAATATGCAAGAAAAGTCTTTTCATCCTTTATATAAGATATATTATATTGTTAAATATTGAAGTGTTTTACATGCTTAATATAATAGCTTTATTAAGTAAATATTTTGATTTTGATTTTTTAGATAGTTTTGTTGCAAAGAATGAAAGTTCCCTAACCATTCTGGAAGTTTTAAGTAATCACTTTCGGACAAAATCTGAAGAGGTAAATTTTATATTAAAACTGAATTTCTTTAACCTATTTTTAAGCAGAAGATAAATAAATTTTTTAAAAAACATATCACGTAGTGAATGAAATGAGTTGATCTAAAGACTGGTGTATCTGGTGAATTGAACATAGCTATAAAAAACATAACTTTATGTGTAATGAGTTTCTATGTAGATTTTGTCTTGTCTTTGTCAATTGTAAATTTAATTTTGAGTAGTTTATTGCATTAAAAATAAGTTATTTAAATTTTAAGTATAAGTTCATTTCCTCACAATTTAAATGAAATACAAGGGGGATTTACAAAATGAACATTGTGGAAATGTAATTGTTTCAACATTTATCTTTAGATGTAAAAGAGGGCTGCACACTGCAAAAACAGACTGCTTTATAAACATTAATAGAATTTTAAAAAGTTTTGAAACAGTGGTTTGTTACAGCTTGATACTGTTACTTTTGCTGAATAAAATGATGGTATAGTAACCTATTTTAGGAAGTAATAGATAGAACATGGCATTGTTCATCATCATGAAGGATGCAGAATAATAGTTATAACTTTAATACAATGAAAGATTTATTAGTAAAATGTTGATGAATAACTGAATGATTTCTATAATGAGGATGAAAGGTGATGCTAGCAATTTGTGTGTGTTCATCATTACTACAATATATACTTGGAATTTGATATCAAGATATTTAGAGTTTTTTTTCCAATGATAATTTATAAAAACCCATTGAATTCAAAGACTGTGGTATGCTGAGTGATTATAGCTTGGAATTTGCAGTGTCTTTATTTACTTTCAGTCTTGGGTTTGAGTCTCGATGGCACTTGAAGACTATCATGGGGGATTAAAGCACGTCAATCTCAAGCTTTAAAATTATGTTATCTAGTGTGGAGGTTTGGGGAATGGATGTACTGTAGTTTAAAATTGTGAGATCCATCGTCAATATCCCTTAAAGGTGTAACAATGGAGCCAAAAATGAAAGGGGCAGAATGTTAGATGAAAGCATATTGTATTTTGTTTGACTGATCTAGTTTATAATCTTTCAACTTATGTAGTCAAATTTTCAATTAATATCAAGAAGGGTATACTGTTGATAGCTTTTATACTGTGTGTAGTTTCACCGCACTCACAACTTTTGTTAGCTTGAACAGATAACATGAATTAATAGTAGAGCTTATGTATTCTAAAAATAACTTATTTTTTTGCAGATACTTTAACTATTTTTTCAGTATAGCTGTCACTTAAATGTTAAAATAGATGTTTCCTAAAAAAGTATGAATAAAAAGATTTACTTGATACATGTTACATGAAGTTTTGTATGCTTAATTTTGAATAGACTAAATCTAAATTTTTAGTGTGTATTATGGTTTCTTAATTCAATATTCAATTCTTGTTTCCTAATTGAAATATTGTGCTTGCTTTTTTTTAATTATTTTTATTTTTTTGTAAACTGACATATATTTTCATGCATATTTTAACACAAATTGAATGAAATGATTTCAATTTGTAAAAATTCAAACCCTTTCTCTCATATTTTCTCTGTGCTGGAATGAAATAGAAATAATGTAGTAATGTGGCAAGGTATTGTAGATATTTTAAAGTTAAACTTTATTTTAAAATTTCTACATTATTTTACTTTTGAAAGGGTCTACATTGTGTTCTTACTTATAAGCTGTTTTTAACATATTTAATGCTCATTTCCTGAACATTTAGATTATGAACTTTTTCCTTGGATTTTTATAACTATTCCCATGCAACTTTCCATATATCTTTAATTTTTTTCAAAGAATGCTAAACACTATTCCGGTTTTTTTGTTGTTGTTTTATCATGTACACCAGAGGTTCCCCAACTTTTTTTCTCTGAGACCCCTTACCATATTTTTCGGTTTGGGGTAGACCCCTGCTTATCTTATATCGAATTTTCGCAAATTAATCAAATTAAATGCCTTTTTGAAAGCTGGTATAGAGCTACTTATTTTAAAAGATTTAAATTTCTAACTTTAATGTATAGTGTTTTAAACTTAAGAAACACATGCTAATTAAATTAAATTTAATTAATACCTAAAATAACTGACCAACAAACAATTGTTTATAATGAAAGGGATGAATCTGGTGCCTCAATAACAAATTTCCAACATTTGACTTCAATCTTCTCAGATTTAACCTCAAATATCCTCTGTTAGTAGTTCCAGTCTTTTTCTTTCTTTTTATTTTGGAAATTGACTGTCATGATGAAACTCCTTCTAATTAGGAAAATCAATTAAAAACTTCTCCATAATGCAGGATAAATAACAGGTATGTATTTTTAAAGCCAAAATTGCTGACTACCATATCTAAACTTTAAGAATTCCGCTACTGCCTTTCCCGATCAGTTTCTCTTGTAGTATAGCATTTTTTTTCAATGTGACCATAAGAATTCATTGCCTACTGCAGTAATTAGCATATTCTGAAACCTAGTTTTAAAATCTGCATACAGGTTATTTAAATGTAGAAAGTAAGTTAAAATGTTCTTTTCCTAGTAGAATCTCTGTGGACAAGAAACTAAGAAAATTTCACGACATCCAATATTATACTCCTTTAGCTTAATTCTGGCAAGAAATTCGGAAGTGATGGTTCTTGTTTAAATAAAATTTATGCTGTCACCTTGTAACTGCAAATTAATCTCATTAAATTTAGTAAATAAATCTGTTAAACAGGTAAAATTTGGTTCCCATTTGATTAAATTTTCTTTTATAGTCACGATTTAGTTTAATGCGAGCAACTATCGCAGACCCCATTTTACACCTTATGAACCCCCAAATTATTTTTTTGCTGACGTGTACCCCTTGCAGGTCTTCATAGACCCTGGGGGTCTATATAGACCACTTTGGGAATCACTGATGTACACACAAATTTGCATGTAATTTTTTCCCTTCTGAGTAATGAAAAATTGTATTTGATTTTCATATATGATGGAATTCAAGATGAAGGCTATTATTCCTTGTGTCTTTTGTATTTGCAATAAACAGTTCTAAAATTCTGAGAGAGAAATGGGATAAAAAAAATCAGTTTTGCTTGAATTATAAATTTAGGACCTATGTTATAATTATAATGCCTATAATTGTTATGTCTAATATTATAATGCTTTCATGTGAATTATGCAAAAAAAAAAAGCTTCTAATAGATTTTATTTAGTTTTTTATTAGAAAGATAACTAAATAAAATGTTTTTTGTTTTTAGGTAAAAGCAGTGTATGATGGATGGCTGCATGTTGCTAATGAATTGAATGTAGGAAATAAACTCCCTGAGGTTTGTTTTTGAAAAATCTAAATGCTTCTATATGTTAATGTGAAAAATTGTTATTTTGTTGTAGGTTTTGATAGTTGGACATAAATGTGAATGTTATCTACTTTAATTAATCATTTTTCTTGAAATAAATTTGAAAGAAGTGAACGAAATTGGAATAGTTTTTGTTCAAAAAGGGTGCACTTAAATTGTCTAACAGTTGTATTGTTTTTTACTAGTTGCACATTTTATAAGTTTGTATTTCGTTCATATTTTGACAGAATTTTTTGGAATTAAGTAGTTATATTCTAATGATTAAAGTGAAAAAGGCCTAATTTTTCTTCAGATGTATCAAATAATGTAAGAAATAAATTCCCTTTTGTTGTAACAACTTATTTTAATGAAGTATCACAATGAAATTGTGTGATTTTGTTTATTTAATTGATATTTTTGTTTGAAAATTCACAGGTTCAAGAATTACAGACAATCTACTCTAAACTATATGCCGAAAGTGGTGATATTGATGAAAGCTTATTTTTTAGTAGGGATTGGCACTTGTTGCCTTCTCTGTCTGAACAAAAGTATGATTTTTACTTTCATGATTATTTGTTAATTTTTAGTAAATACTTAAAATCCAAATTTGATTTACTGTGTGAATGAGATTAAAACTATCTACATAATAATAAATCAATCTTTTTTTTTTTAAAAAAAAAATTAGTTTTTAAAATATATATTCTGCAGTCTCTCTCCAAGAAAGTATCCATCAACTTCTGTAAGGCGAACTCTTGACACATTAGAAGCCCTCAATACTATATTGCATTCTGCACCTGATGATTTAACACAAAGTCTTAAGTTTTGTTTGCAAGTAAGAATATTGATTTTTTCTTTATGATCAACATTTGCCTGTAATTTAATGTTTATTGACTTATAAATCCCATGCTTTTCATTTGCTTAACTTTTTAATCAGCTATAAATCGAGAATCAATTTAAAAAAATGAATAAATTTTTTTCTAGTTTCATAAATTTTAAATATAAATGAAGTGCTTATAAAATGCTCTATTTTTTGAAATCATAAGTTTATATTACAGTCGACTCTCGATAATTCGAAGTTGGAGGGACCAAGGAAAAACCTCGAATTATCAAGAGTTCGAATTATCAAGAGGGTAGGAAAAAACTCTCAAAATTTTGAAGAGAAGTTTTTTTTCTAACACATTTAAATTTAAAACCATGTAATAAAGCAACAATTGCACATAATTTTTTTAAAGTACATTTTATACAGTATAAAAATATAAAACAGAAGTTAAAAGTCCTATATTAAAAGAATACACTTATGTCTTAAAAACAACTATTAAAAGAATATACATACTATATATAATTGATCCTTTTTGTTGAAAAAATCTGTTATCTTTTTTGTTTTAAGGCATTCAATCTAACTTTGTCAATAGATTTTTCTAGAACAAATGAAGCCTGTAAAATGTCTGCATCAACATGATTTTGAAAAAAAAAGTTACGTAGTTTGTTTAGTGACACTTTAAGCTTCTGACAGAGTTGCGGGAGTCAACTCCTCCGATTCGTCTTCATCACTTTCTGTATTATTGTAGTCCAAAGCCACAATTTCAGCATCAGATAGAGCTCCCCATACAGCAATGTCCGTGTCAACCAACACATAGTCATCAAACGTCAAATCTTGTTCTGAAAGAGCTTTCCAAAGGGATGGTTCAGCATTAAATTCAGTGAGTGTATCGTCCACGTCAACCAGATTCGACGAGGGGAAGCCTGACTTTTTAAAACAGCTGTGAATTGTCAAAGGGGTAACAGCTCTCCAAGCCTTGTCAATCATGATCAAAGCTGTTAAAATAGAAATCAAAGCTGTTAAAATAGAAATAGTAGTTACATCCTGCTGATTTTCGAGGTTATCCAAAACGCTTTTAACGACTTCACACTGATAAAAAGTTTTAAAATTATGTATGATGCCCAGGTCGAGTGGCTGAAGTTTTGAGGTTGAGTTTTGAGGGAAAAATTGAAGTTTCACATTTGATAAAGGTGGTGCGTTATTGTGCACAGTACAGTTGTCTAAAAATAAGAGAATATGTCCTTTCTCTCTTTTCATATCCGAGTTCAGTGAGATTAACCATTCATTAAAGAGTTCGGTGGTCATCCATGCCTTCTTGTTTGAGCGGTATTTGGTAGGGAACGAGTTTATGCCCTTGAAACACCGAGGTTTTGCAGATTTTCCTATGACGAGAGGAGTAATCTTTTCTGAGCCGTCCATGTTTACAGCCAGTAAAATAGTTAACCGCTCCTTGCTATGTTTTCCTCCATGGCATTTTTCTTTTTTGAATGTAAATGTTTTTTCTGGCAAACACTTGAAAAAGAGTCCGGTTTCAACCGTGTTGAAAATGTTACGTGGTTCGTGCTTTATTAGATCCAAAAGCGAGTTCTGCCACTTAACGTTAATGTCGACACTTGAGCTTTCCCCGCACATTTTTTTTGAAGACTATCCCATTCCTTTTCTTAAAATTTGTAAGCCATCCCTCGCTAGCCGAAAACTCGATTCCTAATTCTTTGGCGAATGCTTTAGCCTTTTCCTTCAATAAAGAGCCACCCATCGGAATATTCTGTCCTCGACACTGTCTCATCCATGAAACTAAACTCTGTTCAAGACGTGGAAAATTACCTTTACTAACGCGTTTTCTCACTCTACTCAAAGATGCACTAAAGATTTTCTCTTTATTCTTCAGAATAGTGGAGAGCGAGCTCAGTGGGATTTCAAATGCTTTGGCTACATCGACCTTCCTCTCACCTTTTTCAACTGATTCTATCACCTTTTGCTTTTCAGAAATTGTTAAGCACTTGTACTTTTTAAAAGAAGACATGTTGCTCCTTTCACGTGATAAGTCGACACTGAGGTGAGGTGTAAAGTAGTGGCCCAAGGTTTATCGAAATTAACAGGTAGAACATGTAAATCACCACAACTTTCACCACAAATTTAAAATTTGGAATCTAAAATGAACACAAGGCGTATTTACAGTTCACACTCAGCTACGGGGTAGACTTAATAGCAGGGGTCGACAACTATGGCACGTGGAGCAATTCTTAGTGGCACATTACCGCTCTTTTTTAAAAGAAATAATAGAATAAAGTTAAATCCCTGCCTCTCCTGTCTTAGCCTCTGTGACAACGTCGATTGTTGTGAATCCCCATCTTTCGATTCACGATAAGTTTTATAGTTTCACCAGCTGTTAAGTGACAAGTACGACGTCTTCAATTGTTGCGAACTCACACTCATCGATTGTCCCTGAATTTTTAAGATCCACCAGCTGTAAAATGACCAGTGCACGTGGCCATGGGGCCATTGTTTATTGTCTGAACTCGGGGAGTGACGACAGCCTGACGTGTCGCCATAATGGTAAAGGAGAGCCGGTGCCCCATTGACAATAGGAGAAGTAAATAAATGAAAATGAAAATAAGTTCAGTAAAAAAAACGCTCGTGGGATAATTAGGTACAGGAAATGAATCTAACTTCATAATATTGAAGGTTCGAATCGAGAGTTTTATAGGATAACTTCGAATTATCGCGTGTTGTAGTCTGGCCAACTACAAATTTTACTTCGAAATATTGAGAGTACCAAAGTGTATGGTTTTAGTTCAAAGTATCAAGAGTTTTTCTTGGGGCTGAGCATATACTTCGAATTAGCGAGAGGTTCGTATTATCGAAAGTTCGAATTATGGAGAGTTGACTGTACCTGTTTTTTTATTTAACGGGCTGAACCTGTTATTAATCATGTAAAGATTTAATGTTAATGTAAACATTTTTTAAACTAAGTAAAAAAGGGGGAAGCTGCTTAATTTATAATTGTTTTTTTTTAAGCTAATACTTACATAGATATTTAAAAGATTTAAAATGCAAATTTCTTTCATATTTTTCTTTCTTTTCTAGAAATGCACTATTGATACATCAGATATCATCAAAGATTTTTTAAGTGATTCAAAAACCATGTTTGTCAATAATTTTGTGCTAGCCCATGGAGGTAATGATCAAAGTTTAGCGGAGAGAAGATTTCGATTAGCATCCAGATACTATTATCTGATGCTGGATGCACTCTTGAAAAAGGCGAGTTCTGTCAGATTTCTAAGTCCATTGCTTTTCGTGTTTTTCTATTTGTTTTCATCCATATTTTTTTTTAAAAAAAATTTGTATAGAGACTTTTTCTCAAAGCATTTTACATTAATGTAATTGCCTTAGTTTTATAGAAATGGCAGATATATTTCTTTGTGTGGTGCTTATAAATTGATAGTACACATTAATAAGTAATTCAGATATTAAAAATTGTTTTGTAAGTTTTAATTGAAGGTTTCTGGAATACATTATGTAAAAACTTTGCTATCTATAAAGTCAAAAATACACAAATAATGATACTTTTAGTATTTAAGCATATTTTACTGTGAATTGAATAACATTTAAAAAATGAATTACAGTTTGAAACAGAAAAATCATTACAATTGTACATTTAAATGAATTTAAACTATGTTTTATGCTAAGAAACTGAAAAAGAGAACTTTTTAATGACATTTGTTTATATATTTCAAATGTTTCTCTTTTTTTACAGCTTATTTAAATATCTTTCATTCATTAAAGATATGTTTGTTTTGTGATTTTCTCAAGTGGAACTAATACCATTTCAGTTAAAACTTTTTAATTAGCTATCATATTATGTTTAGTTCTCAATTCTTTGTTTTAATGTCTAATTGTGAAGACCTTTATTTTAGAATTATACTTTTGGAAAAAAACTATCTGTTGAAGGCTCTTTTTTTCTCTAAAGTGAAGGAAAATTTTTGTGTCATATTATTCTCTTAATAATTTGCAGGAAGCTGAACGTTTAGGCGCTGCTGAATTCACCTCTTTTATTAAAAACATAGTTTTCCACACATCTCTCTTAGCTTGCTGCTTGGAAGTTACACTTATGTCTTGTGGCTCTGTAGGCAAGTATTGATTTCTTTTAAAATTAGCTTACAATCTTATTCTTAATTAAGTAATCTCTTGGTTTTATTTTATTGATTACTAGCTGCATGGCCCGGCGTTGCTCGGGCTTTCTCTACTTTTATAAAAATTTTCCCTTTCCTTCATAAAATCAGCCCTTCTAATACTCTTTTTCAAAATGACTTTCACCCCACCCCCTTCCTCTGCTTATCCCGGCGTTGCTCGGCCTTGTTCCGAGTTTATAACTTAAAATTCGCTGTTTCGAAATTTTTTTGCTTCTTTTCTGTCTTTTCAGTTTATTTCTCCCCGGAGTTGCTTGAACATTTTTAAATGCATAACACATTGTCATGGAAATTCCCCTTCCCCTCTCGCTATGATACCTCTTGAGAAAGTGAACAGTGGGACCTTAATATTCACTCACTCACTTTGCAACTTTTTAGGACTCGAAAACGAAAATGTACCTTTTTAAAAATAGTTGTATGTTCAGAAAAGTAGAAATTTTTATAATTACAAAATTTCACAACTGTATTAAATGTTGAATTAAAATTGTGAGCATTTTTTGAAATGTTCGATAAATGGAAAAAAAGTTTCATGCAATTATTTTTATAAATGAAGAAGCTATAAAACATTTGAATTTGATAAGCAGTTATTAAATATTTCAAATTTGAGTATATTTTAACTGATGCAACATATTTAAAAAATAAAATACTATAAAGAATTAAAATTTATTTAAGTAATTCTCAGTTGAATAAAAATGATACTTTGTCTTCTATTTTTTAAAAAATATTAAAACTACCTTTTTTACTAATTATTATAATTTTATTACACTTTCTTGAAAGGTTTAGAATTATGCATTGACAGACTTGTAAAACCTTAGATATACATCCAGTATCAATTTTACTCTATAGTTTTGTTATAGGTTTATAATATTCCTAACTATCCACCGTTCTTCAAGTTTAGTGAAATGGGTGTCCTACACTTGGCCTTTTTCAACTGTTTGTTTTGTATTTCGATATTATCTTTTGAACTGTAAATTTGTTTTAATATTTTTTTATCCACTATAAATAGTATTTAAATTTTAAATTATCGCCTTGCTTAATGGAAACTATTATTACAACTTTTCATTCAAATGGGAGAATCGATCTTACGTTGAATTTAAAAGACATTTATTGAGTGTGAGGACCTCTTTCTTTCTTTTAATATTTAACTTACAAAATAATTTCACTAACATCATTCAAACTATCAAATATCGTTTTTTCTCACGTTGTGTGAATCGAAAAGTACACCGAATCTTTGAATTATGTGTAAGCGATCTTAAATTAACATAACTGAAAACTAGACAGCACGATTTAAAAAACAGTGAAAAGCTTTTTCTGAAAAACGGCGTAAATCAATCTTGGTTCAAAATGCCATTCTTTTTCAGGTCGACTGATTCGAGACATATTCGTTTTTGCAAGGATTTTTATAGAATAATTGTCTGTGTTTTGTCTTTAGAATTTCAGCGAATTTTTACTTTAATTAATATTGCACAGTCCGTAAATATTAGATTTAAAAATTGGCGAACGTAACATGCTCGAACTTTTCTAAAATCATAAGCAAATAAACACTGTTATTTTTTCTATTAAAATAGTATAAATAATTTATATCTGGAAGTGTGTAATACGTTAATATTACTTTTTGTTGTATTTTTTTATGTTAAAATCGTAATAAGCCTCACATTCTGCCTGTTCAAACTTTCGCAGTTCCTGTCGCTTGACGTAGACAAAACAAAATGCAAGGGTTAGCTTCACACATAAAAGATAGATATTTGCTTTTGTGGGCTTTTTTGCAGATGGCAGAATTTTTTCCTACTTACTTGACAATTATTGTTATACACTCTGTCGCAAAAAAATATATGCACCCAGAAGAAATCAAGCTACAATCACGAAACTCGGCAAGAATGTAGTCTGGTAAGAGATATGCAAATGATTAAAATTTTGAAGCCAATGAGACAAGGCTAAGTGTGCTATGCGCATATTAGTTGCGCAACTGGGAGAGTTTAAAAGCATGAGTACGAGCGCCGTACGGCTATCCAAACGAATCTGATGACTTTGATAGACGATATTGAGACTTAGGATGCCTCTAAGACGTAACCGGCGGCAGTACGAGCAGCTGACGGACTTTGATAGGGGCCGTATAATAGGCCTCAGAGAAGCAGGTTGGTCGAATAGACGTATCGGCCGCCACCTCGGTCGGAGCGATATGGTAGTTGCTCGGTGTTGGCAACAGTGGATCACAGAAGGTAGAGTGTACCGTCGCGGAGGGTCAGGACGTCCCAGGAACACAAATGATCGCGAGGATCGTGCAATCAGAAGAGTGGCCACTTCGGCACCAACAACGTCGCTAGCATCGATTCAACGCCACTTACCTCCTTCCAGACATCCAGTGCCATCAAGAGAAACCATAAGGAGACGACTGACCGAAGTTGGCTTGAGGAGCCGACGTCCGCTAAGACGCTTACCACTGACCCCACATCATAGGCAGTGTCGACTGGATTTTGCCGACCTCGGGCAACTTAGAGTGGGACAGACTGGAGACGTGTCATCTTCAGTGATGAATCCCGATTCAGTCTCAGTGATGATGACCACCGCACACGTGTCTGGAGGCGCACCGGCCAGCGGTCCGATCCGGCATTTATTGTCGAGCGGCATACAGCAATTTCACAAGGTGTGACAGTGTGGGGAGCAATTTCTTGGGACACACGATCATCTTTAGTGGTCCTTCAAGGCACTTTGACAGCTCGCAGATACGTGGACGATATTTTAACGCCGATTGTGCTACCCATGCTATCAAGTCGCCCAGGTGCCATTTATCAACAGGATAATGCTCGTCCCACATACTGCGCGACTCTCCCAACAATGTCTTCAAGGATATGACGTCCTACCATGGCCTGCCAGGTCACCAGATCTTTTTCGCCAATAGAGCATGTCTGGACCCGCTGGGAAGGCAACTGCAGCCGTCCCGAGATACAGGAGAATTAACTGCGCAGATGCAAAGACTATGGCAGGATCTTCCACAGGGGGTCATAAGTGATCTAATTGAATCGATGCCACACCGAATTTCGGCTTGTATAGCTGCCAGAGGTGGCTTTACTACTTACTGATTTTTAACCTTTTGCAAGCTGTAACCACTTAATAAAATGATATTTTGTTCTGAATTTTTAATCATTTGTTTATTTTCATATACACTACATGCATACCAAATTTCGTGAATGTAGCTCAATTTCTTCTGGGTGCATATATTTTTTTGCGACAGAGTGTATTTTGGACACTTCACACAATATCTATAAATTATAGCCTATGTGTTATTCTGATGTCTAAGCTATACTATTGTAAAGTTTCATTAAAATCCATTCAGTTGTTTTTGCGTGAAAGACTCCCAAACATCCTCACAAACTTTCACGTTTATAATATACATTAGGATTGTTTTACATTTGCAAGATTTTTGTGCTGTTATAGACTGATGTCAAATTTATTAGGGGTTGTACATTAAATTCATTAATTTATTGATGTTATTTGAATAATTTAAATTTTTTTTTCCTATTTAATATATTTCTAAAATATTTATTTATTTATTTAAGGACCAGTAAATTTTACTCCTGTTTCGCATGGAAATTACTTTCAAACGCAAGGAATTGTATTCCCTTGGATTTTGAAAGTATTTCGCTTAGAAGCCTTCGACTTCTTTAAAATAATTGAGAGTTTCATTCGAGGTGCTCCTACAATCACGATGCAAATTATTAATGTAAGATTTTCTACTTTTCCTCAAAACTTTAATTTTTTTCAGAATTCATTGTTTGTTTAGATATTTTTAAAAGAATATTTATGTGTATATTTTGTAGCATTTGAAGTTGATAGAAGACAAAATTCTGGATTCTTTGGCTTGGACTAGTGTAAGTTATATTTTGCATTGCAGAGTATTTTGAATTCATATTTTTATGGAATGCATTTAGTTTTTTTATGCTCTCAATTAAATTATTTATTATTATGCTTATTGCAGGGATCTCCTGTATTTGGAGGCTTATCTGGGACAGGTTGCTCTCCTTCTTGCAAAGCAAAATATTCTTCTCCTATACCTACTGAAAGGTAAATATTGTTTTAAGTTATTATTTTAGGATTATGTTTTAAAATTGATTAAAAAATACAACTTTAAATTTCTTTACATAGCTACTGGTCTCCTAATAAAGATCCATCTCAGATAACACCAAGTACTCCTCATACCTGTCATGCTGTCAGTTTATTTATCAATAAAGGTAAATTTTAGATTCTGTTATAGTTTTATTATTCATTTTGTTTAATGTTTCTTGTTTTTCTGGTAGCACTCTAAAAATGACTCTGAAATATCTATATTAAAAAATAAGCTAAAGTAGATTGTAAATTTTTTATAACTTCTATGTCTTTCACATAAGCTTAGTTATAATTAAAAATTATAATGATTTAATGAAAGTTGAGAAACTTATTTAAATCTAGTTTTTTATTTGAAATGTGTACCTTTAACTTTCTGCAAAGATAGCAATTATTTTTGTATGCAGAACGTTTGTGGTATACAACAGACTTTATAAAGTTTAAATCTCTTAATTCAGAAGAAAAAATATTCTATTTTTTAAAAAATTTGCCTTGTAGAATTTTGTGTTTTGAAAGGATTCAGTTTTAAACATATTAACCGGTGCTTTAGTTCTTCAATTACAAGCAAAGCCAGCTCTAGTAAATGAAACCTCCCCAAACAAAAATAGAAAATATCCCCCCCCCTCTCCCCAAAGTAAAAAATTATTATTGAAAAAGATGAATTGTTCACATAGATAACATAAAAAGAATAATTCTTGTGAACAAAAAGGCAGCATAACAATATATATATAGATACTAAACCTAAAAAATAAAGTGAAATCAAAACAAACAAAAAAATTACAAGTGTGTTTCTGACTTTTTAAACTCTGAAAACTTTCCAATCAATTTTTTATAATCAGTTTGTTCAGCTAATTCATGTTCGATAGCCAATATAGCAAAACCATTTAATCTATCTGGAAGAAAAAAATTGTGGTTCTCCTAAGAAATTTTTTATTAATTTTAATTTTGAAAAACTTCTCTCCACTTGTTACACTTATTGGCAAAGAAAGCAAAATTCTTATTGCAATAGCAAGATTTGGTGCAAATTCTAAAGTTGAAATACATTTAAAAACTACAATTTGGGTTTCTTTTTTGTCTACCAAGCTGAAACTGGCACTCTCTTATCTACTAGATCAAGCGCATTTGCCCATTCACTGATTCTCCATCGTTCAATATTGTGTCTAAATTTTTAAATTTTACTGAATTAATTTTAGGGATATCTTTTAAATTGTGTGTATTGTATAAAAATTTAAAACATTTGCTGTGGGTACTCATTACATGCAAACTACATTCCAAGACATTAATTGCTTGATCAATTGTAAAAAAAAAATGACAAAACTGCCTAGAATTTAAATTTAGGATTTTCCACCGGATCATTTAATCTATTCAAAATAAATATTTCTTCCTCAAATTCTGTGACATGATTGCGTCATCTCTAAGTTAGCAGTGATATCGATCTCATCAGTCACATCTTTTGCATCACAGAACATTTCATAGAACGCCACATCCAATCAAATATTCTTAAAAGAATTTTTAGTCTTTTTTGAATTACATAACAATTGGTATACTATAGTCTGTAGTAGCTTGCTTAATGCCCTTCGCGCCTGTGGGAAAGGCAATCAGTTTATTATGTATTCAGTTTTGTCTATAAATCAAAGAGCCAAACAAATCAGTGTTGTATTTTTTAATCTCTGTTCCTTTCCTTTATTGAAGTTACATTGATTGATGATGTCATTAGTATATTTGATCTATTTAAAGAGAAACACAAGCTTTTTATCTTTGAATTCACTAAGAAAGAACATTTTTATTTTTCTTCTATCTTATCTTTGAAATTTTTCAGTGTCACTTAAATGAAATGTCCCTCATAAGAGAAATATATATATATGGTCTGTATATTTTAAGAGACATACCAATATACAAGATATTGTGCCTAATTCAGAGGTGTACCTTACAAAAAGTACTAATGTATTTGTATATTTTAAGTCTTGAAAAATACAAAATAATCCAGAATTAAAGACATGATTACCTGTTATTATTTCAAACGGAAAAAAAATGTAAAAGAAAAAGGATCTGTTGATTGTAGGGATCACAAGCATTTATTTTAAAATAACTATACTTAAGACTAAAATGAAACACCTGCTGTGGCTCTCTGTCTTCCAAAATCTCTTATTACCCCTGTTCTCTTTTGATTTGCTGAGTCATTACATCCTTTGGGTGGAAGGAATGTCTGTTGTGACCCCATTCCGGAACAGGGAGAAAGTTGTGAAATTCATGATTTAACATATACTACCGCCTCAAACCCTTCAAGTTGCAACATAAAAGGAAACTGACATTAAACATATAGAGAACAAAATAAGGAAATAAGATGCATTAAATGAAATACTGAATTCACAATGTTTCTGAAAATATATCAAATTTTTCTGTTCGTACTTTGAGTCAATTTGAATCCCTAAACAGAGATTTGGTTTGACTGGCTCTAGAGCTGCCCCTGATTACCAGCATGTGTTACATGAGCAAGTGCATTTATATTAATATACTCTACTATTTTTGAAATTTTAATTATCTCTATATTTTATTAATATTCTTTCATTATTTTGTAAATTTTCAGAAAAAAATCTTCAAAATTTGATTGTAGCAGAAACTTAAAAAGTTGGTGGAAATTATAATAATGTAAACAAAGTACCTCCTTATCTTAAATTTAAATATAGAGTTTTGAATATCTTAAGTATATAAAATTATTTTGATTGTTAATTTTTTTAGAGGTGAGTAATAGCAATACAAATAAATGTGTTACTTTGAAATTTAAAATTCTTCAAATTTATAATTCAGTGTTGCTTTTTCTTGCTTTATTTATTACATTACGGTTTAATTTTGAAATATAAATGAAATTGAATGTGTTTATATATTTAATTTTTTTGCATTTAATTTGTGCTTTTAAAATTCTTTTAGATTAAACTGAGTCATAATTTACAATGAAAGTGCTTGAATTTTTAATAGAACTATTACATTAATAATTCTCATTTGTTACTGTTTTAGTTTGTCGATTAGCATATCAAAGATTAGAAAAAATGTGTGCTTATCTGAACATTGATAAGGAAACGGTGAGTTTCATGTCAAAATATTTTCTAACATATTTAGCATTTTTTTAAAAAAAGAATTAGTTGTTCTTGTGTGAATATAATCTTTGTAGTACACTTGATTTTTTGTTAGTGAATTTGTATATGATATAGTATTAGGAATATATATATATATATATACATATATAATTTTTCACAAATGTAGAATATTTACCTACAATAATTAATTTCTTTAAATTTAGCAAGGTGATATTTGGATTTGCATTGAGCATGTACTGTACAGAAAGAATGAGTTGCTTCAAGACAGACATTTAGATCAGGTAAACATAATTTTATAAAGGGAATGATAAAGAGTGTTTTTTAGAGGCATATGACTGCCTCGGATGTAGTCCAATCTGGACGTCCAATTTTCGATTTCCAACATTTGTGGCCGTATATCGGCAATAACACGGCGAATGTTGTCTTCCAAATGGTCAAGCGTTTGTGGCTTATCCGCATAGACCAATGACTTTACATAGCCCCACAGAAAATAGTCTAGCGGTGTTAAATCACAAGATCTTGGAGGGCAATTCACAGGTCCAAAACGTGAAATTAGGTGGTCACCAAACGTGTCTTTCAATAAATCAATTGTGGCACAAGCTGTGTGACATGTTGCGCTGTCTTGTTGGAACCACAGCTCCTGGACATCATGATTGTTCAATTCAGGAATGAAAAAGTTAGTAATCATGGCTCTATACTGATCACCATTGACTGTAACGTTGTGGCCTTCATCGTTTTTGAAGTACAGACCAATGATTCCACCAGCCCATAAAGCGCACCAAACAGTCAGTTTTTCTGGATGTAACAGTGTTTCGACATACACTTGTGGATTAGCTTCACTCCAAATGCGGCAGTTTTGTTTGTTGACGTAGCCATTCAACCAGAAGTGCGCTTCATTGCTAAACAAAATTCGTGTGATTCGTAATTCCGCACAGAACCAGTATTTTCGAAATAAAATTGCACAATTTGAAAGCGTTGTTCAGGCGTGAGTCTATTCATGATGAGTTGTCAAACCAAACTGAGAATAAATCACTTGACAGCTGTTAAATTGGTCACCATCTTGGAAAGTAATGCCAACTTAAACTTCTATACCTGGAAAAAAAACACTCTTTATTATCCTTATTAATTATCTTTTGCTTGATTAAGATATAATTTTTGCATGATATGTTGGTTGTTTCCTTTTTTTATGGCTACATTTATAATGATGTTGCATTTTATATGATTCATTCGTATTAACTCATGAATCCTCTCATGGTATAGAACAGGGGTCACCAACCTTATGGCATGTGTGGCACGGGGTTCAAATCTCAGTGGCACTCTATAAAATTATAAAATGGCTTTGTTTTTCCTCTCTATGCCTTGTGCACTTTTACTATTTCTCACTTTCAATTTTCTGCCATAAAATTATTCTGCTGAATCAGCTTGCATGTAATTTGTGTACATTATGTAAAAGAAAGCATCCTCTGCTTACATGTGATTCATTATTAGTGTTAAATATTCAATGCAAATCAAAATGATTGTGTAATACATGTATAATGAAGAAAAAAGAAAATAACGTCATTTTCTGACCCAAAGCTTGGGCACTGATGGTTAGAAAAAAACAAATGTCTTAGGAATAAATTGAAGCTCTGTTTAGCAAAGGTTTTGTAGTGGAAATATAATAAATAAAAATAGTTATTCTATCAACATGCGTATTTTGGATTAAAAATAAATTTTGTGTGAAACTTCCTGTTTGTGCAATGTTAAGTACGAGAAGTGAATCTAATTTCATAATAAATACCTTTTTAAATAGATATTAAGAGCAGCTGCAATTCTTTGAATGTTGTGGTAAAAAAGTCTTCTATTTTTTTATATATATTTTGGTACGAAAATCAAGCTAATAAAAATAGCTATTAGAATAAAATTTTATTTTTCTTGATATTTTTGTCTTGTCCGAAATGTTGTCCCAATACATGAATATTGAGTATAATTTCAGTAGGAAGTAAAATGTAGTTTTGATGCATGCTGTGAGCTTTAGGTTATTTAAAACTTTATTTCACGTTATTAGTTTTATTGCAAAAAATTGTATTTTATCTGTTTAATTATTGCAACAGTGCTACATATTGAATCAAATGGTGACTAGAAGAGAAAGCTTGATGTTCATGATTTCCAAGATTCTAGGATGAATGAATTTGGATTCATACAACAAAAAGATTGCACTGTATGTGTGTTATGTAATAAAAGCATCTTATATCAAGAGTATTTTTAAACTAAACACCAGGTACCACTTTTGGTTCCAAAAGTGGACAATCATCTTCCATATTCATGCAAAGATTGCTTATTTAATGAAGTCCTTCTGAATCAATACAACTTTTATTGATTCCCCTAAGGTTGTAAATTCTAATAGTATAAACAACAAACATGGTACAGCATATCGAGCTGGGTAAAGTTGACTCAGCCTTTTATCCCTTCAGTGGGTTGATAAATGAGTACCAAGCTTTGCATCAAACTGACCACCTAACTGGAACATCTGCTCGTGCACCTCAGTGCCTAAGGTCGTGAAAACTGAGATGGGCACAGTAGGCCTTGGCCCTTAAGGGCTGTTGTGCCACTGAGTTTAATTCACCCGATCATGACATAAAATAATACAAATATTCATAACTTCAGATCAACACGAATTGTTGTGCATAAAAAGTCTTTGTACACTGGAAAAAACCTTTAGTAAACTAAAGGTTTTGGCTTACAAAGTATTAACTAAAAGTTAATACTTCATAATAAGTTATCAAATTGTTTCAAATATTTCCTATTGCTTGGCAGACTGAATCATGTTGGTTTTTTTGGCACACCACATCTATAAGGGCCGACCCCTGATGTGGAAATTACAGTAATTGAAATATTGCCTAAGCTGAGCATGAACTCATGAATAATTTTTGTCCAGTTATGGGTTTTCAGTTTTGATGCCACTAGAAACCAGTTGATGAAGAAACTGATGCACATTAAGTCTGTCAAGGCTGAAAATCTGTACATTGACCCAGTGTAGAAGTTTGGAGAAAGGAATGTCAAGGAGCTCAGATATTCCTGTCACTTGACAATGTCTCAAAATTATGAGGTCCAACACCAATAGCCTTTGATTCTTCTCAGTGCAGTCTTAATAAACAATCACTCAGTCTAAGTTGAACTTTGATGTCATTCATTAGACTCATTTAAAATTACAAAGTCCATTAGCAGTATCTTTCTGTGTATTATATGTGATGTAAGTTAAAAAAAATATGTTGTAATGTTATATTTACTCCAAAATCTATGAAGTTTGTTGATATGTATTAATATATTATTGTAATTCGTTGAACATTAGTGTTTATTTAATCACAGATTTAATAGAAATAAAATTATATCGAGTGTGATTTATATCATTGTGTGTGTATTGTTGAATGAAAAATTCAATTTTTTTTCCTTACATAGTTTAAGTGATGAACGGTTAGTTATCATCAGTGGTGTAACATACATCCCTGCATCACAGGGGGGCCCAAAGCCTGACTGACGCCAAATATGTACCCTTTGTAAGATCCAGCTTCGGGCCGCAAACCTGACTTTGGAGCCCCATTATGCCACTGATTATCATAAATATTCAGTTAAAGAATTATAGTTACGCTACCTCTTCAAAAATCACTGGATGAGATGGAAAGATCTATTTTAGCTCTTATGTTTTCATTCTCAGATAATTTTTTGATTCTTGTTACAATGTTATGCAAGTATTATGTTCTTTGACAGAGAATATGGGCATTGTATTTTTTATGGTCATAATATATGAAATACAATTTTTTCCTTCTAATATCTAAATTGTGTGTTTTATATTTTTCATGTTTCTTTCAGATTGTAATGTGTTGTATTTTTGCTGTTTGCAAAGCCAAAGATCGAGAAGTTCGCTTTAAAACAATTATCTCTTGTTATGATCGGCTTCCACACTCTTCAGTTTCTGTAAGTTAATAATAAAATTGTAATAATTTTTAATTTTCTTAAATTAACCTTTTTTAATAGACATGATTACTCTGAGTTATTTCACATAAAAGGGCCATTGTGTAATTCTTCTGCATCCTTTTAATTGATTTCTAGAAAATTGTTATATATTTAAAAATTTTAAGTTACTATTAGCATCTTGTATTTCTTTTACAGGTTTATAAACAAGTTCTTTCTGAAGGTAAAAAAGAATTTATCGTCAAATTCTATAATAACGAATTTTATTCCGATATGAAATCTTTTGTCCTTAGTCACTGTGGGAACAAAAACGAAGTAGGTTAAATTTTTACTAGAACAGTTTTTTTATTCTTTGTGTGTAAATCTCCCTTAGCAATATCTCACATGAGTTTTATCAATTTTTAAGATAATATTAATTGCATGATTTTTTTCTTTGAATGACTTTACTCTTTTAGTCAATACTGTTAGTATTTTTAGTGGTTTCTGTGATATGCATTTACTTTTCCAAATCTAAATAAATCTACCTTGATCATGGTGTTGAAAAAAATATTATATTGAATTAAGAATTTAGGCAAATTGGAATGTATTCTTAATGAATCATTTAACGTCTGTCATTAATCTATAAAGTATTCACTTCATTTTATTTTATGTAGAATATACTTAGTTTTGTAGATATTGTTTTTAGCAAAGTTGTGATATTTTATTAAGAGTAAAAAAATGCTAATTTGGTAAGATAAACTTTTTTTACTTTTAGGCGTCCACTTCTCTCACTGTTTCTCAGTCACCAATGGTTTTGTCCCCATTTTACAGGTAGATTTTTGCATATTAAGTAATTTGCTCTAAAATGTTAGTATGCTTCTAATAAGGAGAGTACTTTGTTTTTTTAAAAAAATTGTAAGAAAAACAAATCGTTAATTGCCTGTATTTTTTTCCTTCTTTTTAAGCTTTCTTAAATGATTATTTGTTTACAAAAATAAAATTTGTATCATACCACAATTATAATAATAATGACTTCCCATAATCATTTGAACAAACAATGCCTCTTTCACAATACTGTGGTCATGGCGATGAACTCATGACCAGTGTTGCTGATCCTTGGTGCCACTGAGGATCTGCTGTGTAGAGGACCTGATGAACGTTGAGATTGAAAGTTTTTAGGTTGTGATAGTTTGGAGAATAGGATTTCATCTCAGGTGTTGTCTTCATCATTTGACCATGGTTTAAAATTATGAGGTATGTGTCTAATAGCCCATTGGTTTCTTCAGAGTGTGATGTTAATCAACCATCCTTTAACTATGCTATTATTGACAACATACAACAAAAACTTGTATTAAAAAGTGTCTCAGTTAATGCTTATTTGGTTGTGTTAATTCAGCACTTATTAGCTTTAAAATAAATTACTTTTACTTAGAAAGGCTTGATTAGGAATTATTTGTAAATAAGCACACATTTTTTTTTTTTTTTGACTTGGAACTTTTTTATGTAGTAAAGGAAAATAGCAAGCATACAATTTGATTTTCACAGCAGTTATCTGGAAGTGAATATAATTTTTGTATATTAGATTCAATTTCTACTGATCAGCCACATATGTGAATAGCCAGGGTCAATTTGTGAGTTCAAATGTGTGACTAAAGTGATTTTGTGTAGAGGAAATGCTATTTAATCTTTCGAGGTTGAGAGTCCTTAGGATTGGAGAGTGAGTTTAGGTGTTTGACTTCAGCTCAAAATTATGAGGCTTTTGACAGTACCCTTGTTCACTTTCAAAAGGCATTGCTAATAGACAATTAACTTCCACTAATAAATCCAATTACTCTAGCTATTTAATCCAAATTTTATTGATGTAAAATGGAATAGGAAAAAAATTCTTTTATTAATGAGTAGTATTAGAGACTATGTGTTATCTATCAGACATGCTTATTTTCTCTTTCAAGACACTGAGAAATTGTTTTCTTTGTAGTCTACCTAATAAGAAGAACATCTTTATATCACCATTGCAAGAATCTCCTTTCAAGAATCCCAATGAAGTCATATATCGAAAGCTTCCTTCTTACACATTTGGTTCTCTTCAAGTAAATAGTGTTTCCTGTTAAATTAATAATTTACTTATATATTATGTTAATGAAAATGCTACCAATCTTTCTGTAATGTGATTCAATAAGCAAGGAAATTCCTTACAAAAAAACTAGAAACACCTTAAATAGGATTTTTCTTGTTATAAAAAAATTATTTTGAGAATAGAGAACGTCTCTTTATAATGTAATAAAATTTTCTATTTTTATTCAATATAATTATTTAAAAGTTTACGTTTTTAGGAACTTTATAGTACTTGGACTTAATATTTGTTGGAAGTAGGGTCTGTAGTTTGCTTTTTATTAGTATTATGAATTTTATATCAGAAATGAGTGTAAAATGGAAAACAAAACTATGAAGTAGGATTCAAAAGTTCCCGGACTGAATCTATAACTTCAAAAATATTACCAATTAAACAGCTGAAACACATATTCCTTCAAAATAAAAACTTTGAGCAACCACACATTTTTGTCACCATTTATAAAGGTCATCGAAACATTTCTGGAATCCATTCTTGGCCATGTCCTTTAATTCAGCCTGTGATGCACTTTTAACTTCATCTGCAGATTGGTCTTGATTTAACATGTGGGGAACGATATGCGTTTATACATTGTATGAATGTTAAGATGCTTAGTCAGTATCGATTGACATGTGGCTGAGGATATCCCAACTAATTCTGCTATTTGTGCTATTATTTAAAGCTTGTTCTTACACACTGTCACAGAAAACTTGGTTGATGTTTTCAGCTGTGTGGAAAGTCTGCAGATCTCCAGAGTGTTTGTCATCTTCGAAATTTCTCCTGCCTTTTCTGAACTGTTGATGCCACTCAAAAGCTTACGTTCGCACTAATGTATCACAGCCTTACACATGCTTCAAAATTTCATAAGTCTGTCAAAATTTGATATTCATTGTCTTCTCAACAAATGCAATTTCTTTCAATCGCCGATGACTAAATGCATCCGCCTACTAAATACAATGCTGTGGCAAGCCACCAACCACGTGATTTGGGGGAAACAGAAATTTTATTGTAGTCGCTCTTCTGAAAATTTTTTCCATGTTATAGGCTCAATCTAGGAACTTTTGAATTTTACCTCATATATTAATTTGATTTTTAATGTTGAATGTGTAAAATTGGAGCTAAGTAATTTATTTCAGATCACTTTCAATGATAAGTGAAAAATGCAAAACAACTTTTCATATTATTCTTCAATAAAAACTTGTGTATACATTGAGCAAAAGGAAGTAGCAGTGTCACACAAAGTTTTCACTTTAACTGCTTTGCTTACCATTAATTAAGAGTTGATTTTTGACAATCATGATCGGTTTCAAAGGGAATGTTGTCCTTGTGTTTTCTTAAAAAATATTAAATTGAAAGCTAATGCAAGGGAAAGAGTTAGGTTGTGCTAGAATATAAGAAAATAATTATAATTTCATTTTAGAACCAAAAGTAAAACATGTTGGTTGATAAGAGAGGTAGTCGAATTATACTGAACAAAAGCATATTTGCCACACACATGTTTCCTAATAACAATGTTATATTATGTTGGAGTTTCCTTCATTTTAAATTTGCATTAGAACACTAATGAACCATAATGTGTTTTCCCTCCCCCAGTCCACTAAGATGTTGCAAGATATCAATGTATCTCTGAATGAACTTCCTGCCTCTAAGGAGAAGGTGGAAACACGGGGTAAGAAAAGACTTCAATTTGATACTGAAGATGTAGAGCCCAGGACTACCCTTGTGAGGTATGTGGAATACATATTGCCCACAATGAATAAATACATAGTTCATATTATGTATATAAAGTGAGTTTCATTAAGTGCATATAGATTCTAGACTGAATCTTGAAACATATATGTTTATTAAGGAAAAAAATTGATTGTAAATTGTAGGAAATATATATTGTAAGTTGTTTTTATCTTGGTTTCAAAGCATAAAATTCTTCTATTTCAATACAAAGATATTGTATAATGTAATAATATTGGGTTAAAGCAAACAAACTTTTTCTAGACATAAAAATATCTGTGTGATTACATTCTTTTCAAATTTTTTCAAGACCATGAACAATAAGATTGCTGTGTTCAGTCATTGGTTTTTTTCTGATGATGCATGCTCCTTTTTTTTCTTAAGATGTGCTTAATGAACTTGGATGTCTGAATTATATCTATGGTGAAGGATTTATTTATTCCATAATTCACCACAAACAATTTTAAAAAATTACTAATTTTTCTTAATACTTAAAATTTAAGAAAAAGCTATTAAAAAAAAGATGTATGGTTTAGAATTTATAAAAATGAAAGCAAAGTTTAATGATTGCATGATTTTGAGAAAACTGTATAATTGGGTTTTTCAAAATGTTAATTGATATAAAATAAAGAGTTTTTAATATTTTCTAATTGGTGCCATGTGACCTATATTAGAAATTTTTACATTGCCCTTTCTCTATTTATATATTACACAATTTTCAAGTTAATTGAATATATTTTAAACTATCTTTTTTAATAAAGTACATTATATGAAAACTTTTCCTGTGTTATTTTGCAGCGCCAGGAAGTTTCTTCGATTTGATGATATGGACAGTACCGGTGCCTTTAAAAAACCAAAAGTTGTGTAATTGAGCAACTGTCAGTTATTTTTGTTTTTTACAGAAATTAATAGCCAATTATGAAGTGTTTAAAGGAAATATATTATACTTTCTTGATTATATTGTGTTAGAAAATTAATGTGAAATGTGTTTTAAATTACAAATTTCCTTATATATATATATCCTTTTGATATATTTTGTTTTCAGTCCCATTTCTTTGTGCATACATTGGTTTGTAAATTTTCATGCTCAAGAATTAGTCAATTATTACAGCAGCAAAATTCCATTTTTTTATCTCGGCTTTGAAATTTTTTATAAATTTTAATGTGTACATACAAAATGCTCATAGATCTTTTCAAAAATGTCATGAAACTGAATGTAATAAAAAGTTATGTAAGAAATGATTTACTAAAAGTTTCATTAAGTTTCAATGATTAGTTCAGGTTCCTCTACCCACACAGTGCCTTATTTTAAACTTAGACATTTATTTATAGTTTTTTTTATCTATGCTAAATCAAGATAAAGAAATATTAAAACCACTTTTTATAGTATATATAATTTTATTACTTTATTAAATGCTTAATATAATGGCTTATTTTTATAAGGGTTAATGTAATTCATTTGTTATAAAAAACACACAAGATAATTACTGCTCAAAGTTGTTTTATGAGAGAATGTTTGTGATAAGTTAATCACAAAAAACACTTGTAGTATTATGTTTCATAGCTTTTATAAAAAAGCTTTCTCTATTTAGTGTTGACTTTCTAACATAAAATGTTGTTTCCTCTGACTTTTTAGTGTGTTGCTTTTGTGATTTATCATTGTCTGAAGTTCAAATGGGATTTAGATTGGGAAAAGCTGCTCCTGGAGTTATATTAAGAATGTACTTGAGAATCTTGGCAATGCTAGTCCTAATGCACATATTTAGGTAGAATTATGTAACATTGTAATAAATAAAATATATTATTGTAGTTCAGTTTTATGGAAGCTTAAGCCAAATTTTTACCAATGGCCTTGTGCATATTTTTATATATAAAATTGAAATGGTTCAGCATAGTTAACATTTTGATTTAATAACAACCAATAGCAGTGAATCATTAAGTGGAGAATATCAAAGCAGGTTGATTTAGTTTTTCTTGATGTTTTAATAAACAAATGTTCTGCTCTAAAATATTTTTTAAGCTATATATGTTTAAAAGGCTAAAAAATTTCCTTATTTTCAATTGCTTCAGGAAAAAATAAAAATGTTTCCTGTATTGATAAATAGCAAAATGTGAATCGACTGCCTTCCTTTTCTATTGTAAGTCTTCCACATTTGTGTAGGTGTAGTTTTATCAAAGTAATTTTAAACATTAAATTTAACAAACATCACAAATTTAATTTTAAAAAATTCTAGTTACTGGTGAGAATACGATACAAGTTAATGAATTTTTTGTTCAGCATTTATATTGCATAGTTGTTTGAAAGAAATTATATGTTCTTGTACTTACTCAAAATCCTTGATATGCAATCAATAATTAGCTTTTCTAGTTTAATCGATACAGAAAAATTTACAAAAGCAAATGTTGCTTAATTTTTTAAAAGAATTTATACTTGCTAGATGGAGCAGTGATATCTTTCTCTTCTTTTCTATCAGTAAAACGATTGATGTAAACTTGTTGCTTGCAACTGGGGAATTTTCATGATCTACTTGTAATATAAAAAGAAAAGTAAAACAAAAAAATATATATTTATTTAGAGAAGAACTATACATTATTTATAAAAAAAAAAAAAAATTAGAACTAGTAGTATTCGTACTTATTTATAAGTTGAAGCAATGAGAAGAAGATTTTCTGTTTTAATACTTGTCTGGATATTTATTGTTATGTTAAGTAGAATATCTAAAGGTATATCATAGGACTCTTGAAAGTGATGATAACTTAGAAAACACCATCTGATTACAAAACTGAAGTAAAAAGATACTGTAGGAAATTTCTTTTTCTCCCTCAAGAACAATTGTTTTATGTGCACCATCTTCTCTATTTTTATCATGTTAATAGTTATTTTGGAATAACTAAATGATCCTCGTTATTTTGGCTTGCACCTCTCACTTCAGGAATCCCTAATATGAATTATAATGTATTAACATTTAAAAATGTATTAGTCATAGATATGCATTATACGTGTAAAACCTTTTCATCCCATATTTTTTGGAATATTGTTATAGGCAAGGGGAGAAAACATTATCAATATAGTTTTATTTTTTCTAAATAGTTTTTTGAATTTGTATTGCTCCAATTTGAAGGGCAAATAATCTATGTTTAAGTGTGTAGTCTGTATGCTTCTTTAGTTGCATTTTTGATGCTGTTGCAATAATTAGTGTTATGAAATAATTTATAAGATGTAAAGGGGATGCAATACAATTTGTGTGCCTGTTAGTTCCAAATCAATTGTGTTATTTTCTGCATTACTTTTGACAGTTATTTTTTTCATAATCTCATTGTACTTTTTAAATGCTATTTTGATTTGTGTTTCTGCCATTGATGTTATTTAAATGACATGTTTGAATTGTTATGTGTTTGGTATGTCTTGTTTTGAACTACGCGATGGAATGGTCATTCAAAGGAATTTGAAATTGTATTGACTTAAAAATTCTATTTTTCAATAAATATTTTTGTTGTTTAAATTGAATATCTCCTTATATATTGTTAAATCAGTACTTTCGGTTATAGGAAAGCACAGCAAATGCTGTTCCATCATTCCGCGTTTAGAAAATGTATGGTATTGGATAATATTGCTTGGAAAATGAGAACCCCTGGTCTTTCTTTATAACCATTAGGTACTATTAAATTGGTTCAATTTCAAATATAGACAAAACTTTTTTAAGATATAAGTGTTTTATTAATTCACAAAATTCAGAAAATTGTTTAGTGAAATATAAGAATAGACCAATGAGTTTTCGTACTTAATATATAAAATGCAACTTGTAAAGTTTTTATTCATTAATATGTGAAATGTTTTTTATTTCAAGTATACCAATAGGATTTTCCAAAGTAATACATGACTTATATAAAGTCACCTAAGTCAATTCTAATTTATGATGGCAATGGTTTGGTCACATGACCAAATATTGGATTTTCCAATAAATTTTTTCTGTTAAGAATATGTTCTATAAGTAGAATTTATTTAGCCAAATATATTTTTATTTTGATTCTCCTTCTTGTAAGTACTGTATAGGTACTTATGTATTAGCGTCACCGCAGCAAAATTTGTGCCCTGTGAATCTTGTATTGTTGCTATGATATAACAACAATAAAGATTCATATGTGTTTTATTTAAAGAATTTTGCACAATTTTGGCTGCAGTGATGCTGATATGTAAGTACCAATGTATAGCACTTTCTTAAAAATTGTAATAGTTTGAAGTTGATTCAGATTGAAATTGACTTCAATATGAATATTTTCGTAGAAGGTTCTGGCATTATTCTCAATTGAAAGTCAAGAGTTTTATGCATTAAATTGTTGGAATCTAATATTCAGAGCATTGGAATTGATGAAAAAAATTTAGTGTACATGACCTTGTTCTTCAAACTAAAAGTTTGTAATGGTGCCACTCGAGGTTAGATAATTGCAGCGACTGCAAGCCAACAAAAATGACTTTTAATAACAAATGTTTTTTCAAATCACACAGATTCAATGTAAAAGTGTGATCCAAAAGTCACCAATTTTATTTGCTGAGGATTTTTGTTATTAAGGGAAACACATGGTTATTGAAATTTGGCTTAAGTGTAGAATAGGGGGGAGGGCTTTGGATTTGATTTCAATCTTAAAGATAAATGATGCCTGGGTAGGCCCTCTAAGATGATCAGATTAAAATACTAATTGGAAATAATGTTAAAGATATCAAAATCCATCATCCACTAACATTTTGCGATTCTTGCTGTTTTAAACTGCTCCCACGAGATGTCTGCTGGATCTCATTTCCATTTGTGACTCACTCAATAAATGCAGTGCGGAAAGTGGAAAATGAATAATTTTTAACAATCTTGAGAGGAAATCTCAACATTGACAGTCTTGATTGAAACTGGAATGAACAATCTTTACCCACTCAAAAGTCGATATTCATCCAAAGGACACGCTTTGTTTAAAATATATTATTTATTTATTTTTAATTATAAACTGTAAATTTCAGATGGCAAAGCTAGTAATAAATTGTATTGCTTCATTTTTTAGTTACAATTTATTATTTTGCGAATGGCAACACTACTTTGTTCGATTGCTTATTTAATAAGAGTTGATAGAATAAGCTTGTTGGGTGGTGTGGTTGGTTTGTCGCTGGCCATCTGCACCTAAGGTTGTGAGTTCGACCCCGGCCCAAGTCTGTGAATTTTCATGATGCAAAAAATCGACAGCGGCCATGTCGTGTGATTATACGGCATGTAAAAGATCCCTAGAGTGTTTGTTTGGTTTGGGTGCTCTCGACAAAATTAATTCCTAGTACATGTTCACATCGTCAGAGCTCAGGTGCCTCCCTCTAGAGAGGAAACAGCATCAAAATTACCTGCGGTGATTGGTATCCGCCTCTACGATGCCGCACTAAAAAGAGATACCAACTTTCGGGGAATGTACTAGGTCTGCATTGGTAAAACACCAATCTGCAGCCCATTAGAAATACTAATAAAAAAACTGTGTGTCAGTTCCGACTCACGATTAGAGTTTCGGAACTGACACACACTTTAATTATATTGTAGACAAACAGGGTAAATAAATATATCTCGTATAATACTGAAACCATGCAGGTATTTTCTTTATTCTATTCACATTTTTCATATCGATTCGGTAAAATAATTTATGTTACTCATAGTACATGTGTGCATTGTATGAAAGTTGATTTACTTCACTATTAATATCACTGTGAATATTACATTCTCTCGCCATAATTAATCACTGTGTCAAGAGGCTTGTGGCAACTAAAGTATAATACGTGATTTACAAATCGTGAAAACATCGCTTCATTGGTTGTAACATACTTAGTCGTCCTTAGTGTTTTACCAGAAACAAAATCCCAATTAAGCTCTGATTTTAAAAGTCGTACTAATCTCAATCCTTCATCTTTATCGAAATTGCCACCAAGTATGAGTGGAAGTAGTACATGATACTGTTTTCCCAGGAGTTTAGAACCACCTTCTATATATGCTAATAATGTCTCGCTGATATAATCTATAAAGACAGTAACATTCTGATTCAGGGCCGTTTTTGACCTCCCTGGGCACTTCAAATTGTTACACCCCCTCACTATTTCCTAGCACCACCTTCTTTTGTTTTTACTTTACCAGTTTTGGCTCAAAAGAGGTTTTCTCTTTACGTTCTTTTTCCTTTCTTTGTTTTTGCTATTTGGAGAGTCTTTCCATTATCCATCAACTATGAGACCGAACTGGCAACCGTCATCGTAAAGAAAGGATGGTGGCATGGTTTGGCCACTCTTGTTCATTTCGTACCTTACGATATCATGGACCACCTACCCTTTTGTGAACTATTATGGTAAATTTATGAAATCAATTGCAATTATAGTTTTATTGTATGAATTGCAACTTGTTAATTATCATCGCCAGGGCCGATCCTAGCATTTGTGCAGTGCGTGCACCGCATGAGGGTGGCCAAAACAAGAGGCGGCCGTATATAGTACTATCAATCAAGCAAAATTTTGTGCAATTTCTCAAAATAAATCTCGATTTCCCGATAGCATAGCATAGTTTAAGAAAAACATAATGTTAGGGCTCAGTGTGTAGGTTCACATAACATTATCCGTTAATGTTTACTTTTTACGTACATCCTTCATTTGAAAGCAAAGTTTGTGACAGAGCTGACTATAACGCAATAGAAATTTTTTATTTTTGTTATCAGCGATACTGGCAACGCACTGTGGATTGATTTTTAACAAAAGCGTCTCATAATTGATTTTTGAGAAAGCTGCTTTACGAAAATATTTAATATGGTTTTCCATAGTTCCGTGCACTTACATACACAGACACAACGCATACATAATTCGCTAGGACAATGGTTCGATCGCTGTACTTTTAATGTTTTCTTTTTTTACGCCCACAAATATTTTGCTTCTTATTCACATGCCTAAGCGGATCTGCGAAGAGGAGGTATCGCGACAGTGCTTTTTACGTTGCTGCTGTAACTCAAAAATTGTTGGATCAGTTCGGATAAGGCAATTTTTCCTCATCCAACCCAGTGGTGCGCAAACTTTTTTCGACTGCGACCCCTTTTGTAGAGAGAAAATTTTTGGTGACCCCTAGAGATAAATGTTCACAAATACGATGTAAATAGGCGCATTTCTTTCGTTTTATCGAATAAAAAAACATCATTTCTGATACATATTAATATTATTTATAATTCAAAGAAAATATTTTTTGTATAACATAAAAATCACTAAATTGCCTTTTAATGAGATGTATGTGGCTGCAAGTTTCTGATTATCTCATCGATGTTTGGATGTATGTTGCTAATTGCAATTCGCATATCATCAGGGTTCAAACGAGAGCGGTATTTAGTTTTTATTGAAACTAGTTTGCTAAATCTAGTTTCACATAAATACGTTGATGCAAATTGTATTAGTAATTTGAGGGCATTCTTGCATAGAACGGGATATTGCTTTTCCACGGCTAGCCAAAATTTTTGGCAAGGCTGAGTCTTAAATTGATTTCCAAGAGTATAACCACTAATCAAATCTATCAATTGTTCTTTCTCATTAATTTCAAGAGTTGAACTGCATATGTCGTAGGAAAATGTGAATCACAACCAAGATCGTTTTCAGGAAAATCCTCGAAAGGTTTTCTTTTGACTTTTCAATAAGATTGGAAATGATGTTTTTAAATGTAAATATATCTGTATTATTGTCCTTGATAAAATCGTTAAAGCAAAGGAACATGTCGGTGTTGTTTTTATTCAGTTGTTTGCCAGAGTCTAAGCTTATTTTTAAAAGCTTGAATTTTACTGGCTGAAGTTATGATAGTTGAATTCTCACCCTGCAAGCTCAAATTTAAGTCGTTAAGTTTTTCGAAAATATCATCTAAATAGCTCAGCTTTCCTGGCCAAACTTCATTGATATAATAACTTGCCAATCTATGTTTCTTTTCGCTTAAAAACATGTACACTTCATTTCTCAAATCAAATATTCGTCATAGTATTTTCCCACGTGAGAGCCATCTGACTTCGGTGTGTAACAGTAATCTCTCATACGTTGAGCCCATCTCATTGCAAAGTATTGAAAAGAGAGACGGCTGTTAAGACAGTTGCATTTAATGTAGTAACAGCGTCTTGTAATATGTTGTGCAACTCTTCATCCATATATTTTGTAATAAGAGCTTGCCGATGAATCATACAGTGATTAAATACCATATGAGGCATCACTTTCTGGATTAAGCCTCTGAGCTCTTTGTTCGAACCTGTTAATGCTGCAGGACCATCAGTACAAACTGCAATACAGTTTGCTAAGGTAAAGGACTTTGCTTGAAAATATTCATTTATTACTTCGAATATTTTTTCTCCTGTTGTTTTCCTTCCAAACTTTTGCAACATAAAAACGTTTCTGTTATTAGTTGTGACATTTTAGTAATATTGGTAGTCTCGTCCAGTTGTAAAGGAAATACAGATGAATTTTGTATGCGTTTTATGACTTCTGACTCAATATTTTGTGACATTTCGGAAATCCGCCGAGATCCGATATCTCTGGATAATGGTATTGTTTTTAGTTCATTTCCATACTTATCGCCATGCATAATTGATGTCATCTTAGTTGCTGCAGGATAGATAAGGGATTCTCCAATTGTATGGGGTTTCATTGTTTTTCCTATTAGATAAGAAACTTCTAAAGAAGCTCGTAATGCTTTCTGAGGTATTGTTTTAAATTTCTTTAGATTTGCGCTTTGAATTTTCAGATTTTCAGCTCGTCTTTGAAACAAAATCGGCATGTTTATTTTGAAGTTCTTTATGTTTAGTTTCCAGATGCCTTTTTAATTTAGCTGGTTTCATGCTCTCATTTGCTAATTTTTCGTTGCAAATGACACATATCGGGCGTTCTTCATCATCAACAACACAAATTGTAAAACCATATTTAATAAATTCCTCATTGTATTTCCTTGTTTTTTTTAGATGGGGCATTTAGTTCAGAATTTTGAGACTCCACATCAGTATTTGTTCGTTTGTTAGCTGAAGATGTACTTGGTGTACGTATTATCCATTATGAATATAGGGGTTAAATTTTTTTAACTAAAACAAATAATAATAATAAAAAAAGAATTGTCATTTTTTTCCAGATATTCAATAAAATTAACAGAGATCTTTCTCTAATGATAGCGCATACCTGATGACAAAGAGCAGCAAAGCCCGATAAAAATATAAAAAATCATAATTACATAACGTGACATGATAAAACTCGATGAGAAACTAAAACAATTGCAGGCCAACTGGTACATGCTACAACTTTACATGGAAACGCGCAGTAAAACATTCAGCGATGATTTTGGGTCGTTTGGTTGGCCTTGGCTTGGTACGCATGTCTACAAGATGACTCTCACAGCCTTTGATTACCACTCCATCTCGTACGGTGCGCACCGTTTGACACAGTACGTATAACATCAATACGTCGGACAAATAGGTGCTTTTCAGTAAAACTGGCGAATAACCGCGAAGAGGGCGTCATCTACCGGAGTTCAAAGAAAGAGCGAACAGCAGGAAACTGCAATGAAACAGTAAGTGACGGCGTTTCACTCTTTATATGCACACTGTATGGTAGCAGGCATAATGCATTTCATAAAACTTCTGGCGACCCCTAGTTTGCGCACCTCTGATCCAACCCATAGGTCCGGACTAGGGTTTCTCATTTCCCGGGAATGTAATGGTCGTTCACGGAAATACATCGAAATTTCAAAAAAAATTTAAAAACAAGTTATTTTTAAATAAAATCAATAATAATTATATAATATAAGGATACACATAATTCGCAAAATTAATATTTATATATATTCCAAATTAATACTAATCAACAAAGCAAAAATTGTTAACGACACGAAATTTTTTTTAATTACTAAAAAGAGAACATTAATTAATTAATTACTGACTCACATGTGCGTTTGAAGTCGAAATTGAATTATTTCTCTAGTATTACCACTAAGAGATAAATACTTGAAAATGTATTTGCTGCGCTGAAATATCTATAAGTTACGTACGTTAAAAATATTAATTGTATTTAAGAGATTTTGTTTGTGTAACCCGTTTCTTGCTTATGGAATTGCTATATTATCTATATATATAAAAATGTATGTATGTCATCGATGAACTCAAAAACTACTGTACCGATTCTTATGAAAATTGGTATATATATAATTTTTCCGCGGAGAAGGTTTGTATAATATGCTCATTGATGCCACCAGGTGGCGCTGCAGAGTAGCAACTTCTGCCCCGTTCAACCGATTGTCATGAAAATCATTATGACCATGTATTTTTACACAGAGGAAACGAATATGATATTCGTATTAATGGAAGTTACCACAGATGGCGCTTCCATGTATCAAGTTCAATACTGATTTTAATAGATATTTATACGAATTCGTATAAATAAAAGTTCTCAAAATATATTTTTGGTCCAATAAGTAAAATAAAACTATAAACTTTCTTTTCTTCTCTATCTCTTCTCTTTCTCTATTCTCTTTTTCTTCTCCTCTATCTTTATTCCCTTCTCTTCTCTATCTCTATAAAAATGATTGTTTACACCTGTATGTCTTTTCTAGAATCGTAAACTATGTATTGGATTATGTGAAGATGTCATTCTAATGAATTTCATATATTGTCGTTACAGTTCATGCTGATATGAATTGAAACAAATGAAGCGAACGATAGATGACATTTCGAGTCGAGAGTGACATAAGAATTTGTGTAGGTTGTGAAATTCATATCTAGCTTACATTAAACAGACAATATTGTGCGTATTTTTATATTTGGGAGAGTTTTTCGAATAATTTTGTGCATTTCATCGTAAGCTGAATTAATTTAGATAAATACTTCAATCGGATTGAATATTTGTAGTTTCCGTGAGCTGATTATATTCATTTTCTACAGTGAATTTACGAAGATCATCGAATGTGTATGTGAAGGATTTGAATGCTGATTGACATTCCGAACGCATTTGCTGTGCGTTTTTTTTTTTTTTATTAGCATCTTATACCATCTGCGACTTTGCGACGTTTTATAAATTCAAAAGCATCACGTCGTTCCTGTATAATTATGCCTCCAAAGCGACGAGCAATTGGCCGATCTACACCTCAAGCACGAAAGAGAAGAGCATTACGAGCCTCAGAATCAGACGAGCAACGAGCATTAAGGCTGGAAAATCTTCGAGTACACGCCACTGAGACCCGTTCGTCTGACCAACGAGAAGTAAGATTAGAAACTGATCGAATACGTACTAATCAGATCCGTTCTTCTGAGAGAACTGAATTACGGGAAAGAAGGCTGCAAAATGTTCGAATAAGCACTGCTCGATCAAGACGAACACTGCACGCTGATTTGAATCTTAGTGCATTCCATTATGACAGTAGTAATGATTACAGTCTTTATCAAAATGTCGTCATTGGAAAAATGGATAAAATTTGCATGTATTGTAGTGCACTCAAATTTAAAAATGAAACGCGTGGAATGTGCTGCGCCAGTGGAAAAGTTAAGCTACCAGAATTACATTCACCACCCGAACCACTGTTAATGTTTCTATCTGGTGTTACACGTGTGTCGAAGCATTTCTTGGAAAACATCCGCAAGTACAATGCATGCTTCCAAATGACATCGTTCGGTGCAACGAACATCGTGCGCGAAAATTACATGCCGACATTCAGAGTCCAAGGGCAAATTTATCATCATGCCGGATCGCTTCTACCATTGCCGGACGCAAATCACAAGTTCCTTCAAATTTATTTTATGGCAAACAGTGATGAACAAATTGAACAACGATGTCATTATAATGCGGGCACTAGACGAGAAATTGTGGGTGCGTTACAAGGCCTTTTCGATCAACACAATGAATTAGTTCGGTTGTTTAAAACCGCCATTCAACGAATGCCCGCCGATGACTATGCAGTTGTGATTCGAGCAGACAAAAGACCCGTTGGCCAACACGAGAGACAGTTCAATGCACCAACAATCGATGAAGTGGCGATCGTTATAGTTGGCGAAGAATTTGAATCGCGCGACATAATTCTTCATCGCAGAAGTGGTGACATTCAGCGAGTCTCCGAAACTCATCGCTCATACGACGGATTGCAGTATCCGATTCTGTTTTTATGAAGAGATGATGGATATCATTTTAACATCAAAATGATAAATCCACAAACAGGTGAGGGAACGAATAAGAAAGTCAGTGCCATGAATTATTATTCGTATCGACTGATGATTCGTCAAAACGCTGAGAACCACATTCTGAAATGTAGACAATTGTTCCATCAATATATCGTCGACATGTACGCGAAGATTGAAACCGAACGGCTATTATATATTCGATTGAATCAAACCGAGTTGCGTTCTGAACAGTACATCCATTTACGAGACGCAAACGTTAATGATGGTAACGTCAATCCAAACGAATTGGGAAGAATGGCCATATTACCGTCTACATTCACGGGGAGTCCACGGCACATGCATGAATACGCACAAGATGCGATGACATACGTTCGCGCATATGGTCGTCCAGATTTGTTCGTCACCTTTACATGTAATCCAACATGGAATGAAATTAAAGAACTTCTATTAGTTGGACAATCATCTTCGGACCGCCATGACATTACCGCACGCGTATTTAAACAAAAATTGAAATGTTTGATGGATTTTATTATCAAGCATCATGTTTTTGGAGAGACACGTTGCTGGATGTATTCCATTGAATGGCAGAAAAGAGGATTGCCACACGCGCATATTTTGGTTTGGTTAATCAACAAAATTACGCCAGATCAAATTGATCAAATCATCTCATCAGAAATACCAGATAAGCACATTGATCCAAACTTATTCGACGTCGTCACCAAAAATATGATCCATGGCCCATGTGGCGCATTCAACAATAATTCATCATGCATGTCTGATGGGAAATGCACGAAACGATACCCAAGAAAATTGATTTCTGATACTATCACTGGCAATGACGGATATCCACTGTAACGTGGACGATCAGTTGAGGATGGTGGCAAATCCGTCGTTCTGAAAGTACGAAACATTGATATTGAAGTAGATAATCGTTGGATTGTGCCATATTCACCACTGCTTTCAAAGACCTTCACAAAGCACACATTAATGTTGAGTATTGCAATTCAGTGTAGTCGATCAAATACATTTGCAAATAAGTCAACAAAGGAAGCGACATGGTAGTCTTCGGAGTAGGGAATGTAACTGCACCGCTCGATGAAATCAACCAATACCAACTTGGACGCTACATAAGCAGTAATGAAGCAGTATGGCGCATCTTATCATTTCAAATCCATGAACGACATCCAACAGTAATACACTTGGCGGTGCATCTCGAGAATGGACAGCATGCCTGCTTCAAACCGACCTGCAAACAACCTTTTTGATCGTGATTTGCAACGAGAAACACTATGATTCTGATGAACTGGGGACATTCGTTAGGACAAATCTTCCGCAGTTGATTCTAGAACAACGCATTGCGTATGACAGAATTATGCGTGCAATCACAGAACAAAGCGGTGGACTGTTTTTCATAGATGCACCCGGTGGTACAGGCAAGACTTTTCTTCTTTCACTAATTTTGGCAACCATACGATCACAAAATAATATTGCACTGGCTATTGCATCATCTGGAATTGCGGCAACTCTTTTGGATGGTGGCCGAACAACGCATTCAGCATTGAAACTGCCGTTGAATTTGCAAAACACTGAGGCACCAACATGCAACATCAGCAAAAACTCTGAAATGGGAAAAGTACTCCAAACGTGTCAAATTATCATATGGGACGAATGTACAATGTCTCACAAGAAAGCATTGGAAGCGCTTGATCGTACACTGCGAGATTTCAGAGGAAACAGACGGATCTTTGGTGGCGCACTCATTTTATTGTCTGGTGATTTTCGACAAACACTGCCCATTATACCACGATCAACACCCACTGATGAACTTCATGCATGTCTTAAATCATCAGTTCTATGGCGTCATTTACAGAAATTGACTTTGAAAACTAACATGCGTGTACAACTACAACGAGATGCATCGGCTGGAAATTTTGCAAAACAATTAATGGATATTGGAAATGGGCGAATGGAAATTGATGAATCTACACAATGTATCACCCTGCCAGCAAACTTCTGTAAGATAACAGAAAGTATCGACGAATTGGTGCAAAAAGTTTTCCCAAACATTGCACAAAACTACAAAAACCATCAGTGGCTCAGTACGCGTGTTAGATTAGTAGCCAAAAACATCGATGTCAATACCATCAACTTCACCATTCAGCATGGAATACCCAGTGAAACGACAACATATAAGTCCATCGATAATGTGGAGAATCAAGATGAGGTTATCAACTATCCAACTGAATTCTTGAATTCGCTTGATTTGCCAGGCATGCCACCGCACGTTCTTACATTGAAAATTGGCGTACCCATCATACTTCTTCGAAACATAAATCCACCACGACTTTGCAACGGAACCAGACTCTCAGTCAAGAAAATGATGAACAATGTTATCGAGGCAACAATTTTGACTGGAAAATTCAAAGGTGAAGACGTCCTGTTGCCACGTATCCCAATGATCCCGACAGATATGCCATTCGAATTCAAACGTTTACAGTTCCCGGTACGACTCGCCTTCGCAATGACTATTAACAAAGCACAAGGACAATCGCTACAAGTGTGTGGATTAAATTTGAATAATCCATGCTTCTCACATGGACAGCTCTATGTGGCTTGCTCACGTGTCGGAAAACCTTCTGATTTATTCGTCTACGCACCAGATGGAAAAACAAGAAATATTGTGTATCCCACAGCACTTCAATAAACATCTAATTGAAACTGAGCTTTGTAATCACACAATTTTTTCGAAACGGCTTTGAATGAATTGAATTGAATATTTGTGTACTGATTTTCCTTTAAAATTATTTTTCTTAAATTTATTTCAGTTGTTTGCGTAGCAACGCGCGCCGGGTACAGCTAGTTGTTACATAAATATGAATAAATATTAATATAAGAATCTCACATGAAAGTTCGCTTTAAAAAATTATAAATAAGAAAAGTTACGAGAGATTGCTTGAAAATATACTCCCCTAAACTGTATGGGAGTTCATTCCTTTTTTCAAACTGCTGATTCAGTTAAATAGCTCATAATAAAGACAAGTATCCGAAAAAATTTTTAAAAAAAATTAAATAAATAATAGTTTTAAGTATCAGTACTGAGGTTATCAACGTAAACCAAGATCTCGGAGCTTTAAGGTATCCAACTACTTGCGACAACTTTTTTTTTTTTTAAAAAAATGGAGATATGGAGTTTTTAGATTTATTTAGAACATTTTAAGAAAAAAAGGCTAAAATTTAGAAGAAAGAAATAAATTATTACAACTAAAATGGATAAAAATTGAGACAAAAAATTACATAAACGGGGTCCGTTCTGTACAAATAGTAAATGAACGAATTCTCAATTTTGATGCATTACTTTGCTATTCCTTTTTGAAATTACCTTCTGGATAAGAGATATTTTAATTTTTTCAAAAACTAGAGCACTTTATCTTATCTATTATATGAAATTGCTTAAAAAAAACCATGATTATATTCGCATAAAAAACTAAAATTCGTAATAAAACAGTGATTGGTAAATCTGAAGGTTAAAACATTTCTACTGTTATACAGAACATCACAGAAAAATTTCAGCAAATTATTTTAAAAACTTTTTGAGCAATCGCTGTCCCCGATTGAGGTTTTCGAAAAAAATCACATTTCGAGTAAAACGCATTTTAAAGTTATGGCATCTGCTCTTACTAAAACACTTGTAGTTTTTGTTCTAGTGAATGGAAAATAAAATACTTGGTGTTTTTATAAAGCTAATAAGATGTCCTTTAAAATAAAATCATAAAAAAAATTAGTCAATTTTTTTAAAAAGATCATGATTTTAGGATAGTCGGATACCTTTACCAGATTGGTCGCGCTGCAGGCCATGAAAAGTGATTCTTTTAAAAACTAACTACTAAAGAAGTTCGATAGACAGGCAGAGAAACTGTTCAGAGCAAATAGCTTTCCGCGGCAAGCTGAAAAATTCTCACCAGCCCTACGAGGGGCCTTATTACACTCCATGCATTGCTGGAGTAACGGACATTCCTCCGTCCAGGATGAACGATTGCAAATTGCCATCAGCTAAACTTTATATCAGAGTTTGAAATGCACAGTCAATTCAAAAATACTTTGAACAGCAGCCTTTAGCCCTCTATCTGGAACTGATGTTCATGGTTTTGGAAACTTGGGTTAGAAGAGGAGGGCGTGACTCCGGAAAAGGTGGTCCTATGGGAGAGTGCAGGAGACATCGGCTATGGAGGTGATCATTGATTGGAGGATGGCAGTGAGCTTTTAAGAGTGAAATGATGTACTTTGTGATAGAAAGTGACTAAAAAATTTTGAAAAAGAGAAATTTGATAAATATAATTGAGAGAATTTTAAAATATATGGGGAGAAAATTAAGGTTACAATAAATAAGAGTAGGGAAGTTTAAATTTTGTTCATTATAGCTTCTGCCAGTAGGCAGGTTTTTTCTTCGTCGGAGTTTGCAGTTTTAAATTTTGAGAGAAGGTTGAGAGTTTTGGGATTTTTCTTTACAAGGCTAGAGATTATGTTAAAAAGTTCCAAAACTTGAGTTAAATCTGAACTATTGTTATCTTGGCTAAGGAATCCACGGGGGGAGTCTTCCTTTTTATTTTCAGTTTCGGAAGGGGTCTGACAGGGGATTTCTCCACTAACGACGTTAGCGAAGGAAATTCCCTCTTCTGTCCACATTTACTTGAAATTTTTTTTTCTTCGGGTAAAAAGGCTCGGGTCAGAAAAGGCTGTCACCATAAACATTCCACTTCTTAGGTTGGGGGAATTTGGGACATTTTTTGTATAACATGCCGAGTGACCGAAGTCCTGTGGCAGTTTATACAAAATAGGTTTAATTGTCGCTTTTTAATGTGACAGGTGGCGTGCTCATTTCCGCACTTTAAACATCTCGGCTTCATGTAACAGTTCGCGGCTGTGTGGTAGAAGTTATTACAGTTGAAGCATTGGGTTATTTCTCTAACAAGGTAACCTACAACTTTCACCTGTAAATAACCCAACTTTTCAATGCAAATATCTTGCTATTAATATCATTTCTTGGGAGAATTATAAGAAAATATGGGAGGGATTTTTTGGTTCGTTTGGAAATGAGTTGCGTACAGCTATCAATTTAGAATCCTATTTTAGCTAAGTCGTTTGTGATATCTCTGCTATTTTTGAAGAACTAGGAAGGCCTTTAATAGGTTTAACATTTTGACGTTTAATAACGTAGAATTCGAATTCCTTATCTGACTCCAAAAAGTGGATAAGGGTTCTATATTCTTCGTGATCATTTGAGAACATTTTTACTACATCGTTAGCAATTCTGTTTCGTATATTAGGGAATTTTTCAGAGATACATTTAATTTGCTCTCTGAAATTGTCTAATTTTAAGCATTATAGGGTGGGGGAGAGTCTTCTTAGGTGTAATTACTTCAGTAGTTACTTCTTTTTCGTTCGAAAGTGGATGCTCAACATCCTGCTTAAATCGGAAAAATTATTGTTAGTTTCTATGGGGTCCTAAGTTGAGGTGGGGGAAATTGATCTGGCGGTCTTTTTGGGAAAGATAAACTCTTCGATAGATTCTTTACCTTTATTTTTACGTTTTTTGCTTAATTTTTTTCTTATTAGATTTGCTATTCGTTCTAATTTTATTTTCAGGAAGGGAGGGTTCTAAAAATTAATTTCCTCTTCTACCGAGGTAGAGGGAATCTTATGGTCCTGGTAGTCTAATCTAGTACATGGGGGGAGGGTTTTAAGCTCACTTACCATTTCCTCCTTTCTCCTGATCATGGCCTGTGTGCTTGATAGGTACAATTCCTTGAAAGAATTCATGGGGCTGGGTGAACGTCCGTCCATCTCGTCTAGCGACTTGTGAAGAGCTAAGATACCTGTTACGGTATCTCTGAGTTTCTCTCAGGCGGCAACTTGTGATAATCTTGTCGGCGAAAATTCCATTCGTTCGCTAGTATCGCTCATGATGATCCGAAGGGTCGTGGAGCTCGCTTGTGCGTGTTCATGGATTATTTAAGCCCCGTGCCATTCCCGAGAACGAAGTATAATTCAAGGGAATACAAAAAGTAGGGAAATCTTACAATTTCTTGGGAACCCGGGAAAGAAACCCTTGCCCCAAGCACGATTACCATCCTTTTCTCACACTTGAGTTTTTGGGAGGAAAAGAAGTAGTGTGTGATAATAGTGAAATAAAGGAAGAGTTGGAGAATGCAATGAGACCAGCTGACTTAATGCATTGGCGGCAGAAGAGTTCAGTCAAAGCTCTTTTTGTGCGGTCCGTTTTTAAACGATTTATTTTGGGCGACTTTTTTGTATGTGGTGTACGAATTTCAACGGCACCACTGTAATGTTTTCTATCAGTGTATTTGAAGACCGTTGGCTCGAAAACTTGTCACTGACTTTAGAGTGCTGAAAAGGAAATCCATTGAAATGGTGTCTTGAACTAATCCAGCAGAGGGTAGGGCGCGTTTTGGATGACGACGAGTTGCAGTAAATTATGAATGAGCATTTTGAAAATGTCATTATGTATACAATGAGAAATTAAATTTTTAAAAAATGTTTCTGTGTGTAATTATTTATTATGTTGAGAAAGTTCTTCCAATGTATTTCGTAAATAGCTGACGTATTCTCTAAGTGCGACTTTTTTTTTATATATGCGGTCCCTCCCCTCCGTATGAAAAAAAAAAATCTAATATGTGTACTAAAATGCGTGCTATATGTAAGTATGAAATTTCTGAATCTTTTTTGTGAAGTTTAACACAGTTTGAAGACCACTTATCTAAAAGAATCTTGCAAAAGTTGAGACAGAACACAACTATAAGAAAACACTTGTTTATAGAGTTTTTTAAGAGCGAATAATAAGAATCAGATATCATTCCAATTTGGCATTTTTTTCCTACCGACACCCTAGATGTGGATTAAACTAAGTCCTTACCCAACCTTACGCATAGTAATTTATTAAGCTATACAGGTAATGTTTAAGCAACTTATTTATTAATAAAATTTATGAAATGTGTCCCCCCAATATATTGCAAAAATAGCATTACAACATCAATGTGCTCAATTGCCGCATTTTTAGATTGCATCTATACTCAGAATCTGCTTAGCTAAAGGTAAGGCATCTTCCGCAGTGCAGAAGTAACGAAATGTCTGTAATCAGTTGCTATGGATGGTACACAAAGACGAATCGATTCAATTTCTCTATTAAATCTGTTGAAAATCAATTTCTACATAATTTTGGGATGGCAGTTGCGTTCAGCTTTTAGTGAGATTTCATTAATATTATTCCTTCATAAGTTGCTGTATATTTACAAATTCCTCAAAAATATCTGTATTGCTCCTAAAATCTGTCGTGATCGAGTGAAATCTGAAGTGTACGCTAATTTTGGCGAGAGATAAAGTGAATGCCACACACGATGAAGATTGATTTTTTAAAAAATCTCCAATATACTACCCTTCAATCGATAAGTAAATTTGACCGAACTGTTGATTAACTTTAACGCGGAGTGCATAAAATCCCAGGATTTTATGCAAAAACAATCACAAAAAAAAATAATCAGTTCTTTAAGAGCGATGTGAATTTATTTTACATCGGCAATATTCACAGGGTAAATATCCGAAGGTCTTCACACCTTCAACAGCAATCAAACACAATAAACAGTGTTTAAAAATACACGTAAGTAAAGATTATTCACAAGCACAGCCGAGCTAATCGCTAGTCAAAACAATCCTTACTACTCGCTGGCTTAATCTAGACTCCTCGCCGTGGATGACAGTCTATTTTTGGGTACCTGGACTGATAAACAGTCCTCAATCCCATATCAATGTCTTTGATGCAGGACTTGACTTCGTTGCTTTTTTTCAGTCTGCGGAGTGACATGACGGCGATTGGCTGTGGCGATGGAATCCGGGAGGAGGGGGACTCCTTGCCGTATCGGCGAGCATCGTTTTTATAGGCGCGATTAGAAACTTCCAGAAATATATAACCGCTCGTGTCGTTGAACGTGACACTAGTGGAGAGATCTACTTTCTAGATTAAAGCCCATAGGGACAGGAAGAATCTTAATGTTAAAAATAACCTAAATCACCAGGGAGCGCTGGAATCGTGAGGGAAAATTTCCTTCATTATCAAAAGGGAAAAATTTTGTAAATTGTTTTCCAGTTTAGCATAGCGAGTGTGTCCGTGTCATTTTATTTTTTAAAAAGGATATTTCCTTTGTATTTAGCTGTAAGTATTTTTTCATTATTTAACGATTATTAATGATCAACATTGTTTTAAAAACTAATTTCATATTGATTTTTACAAAATATTAATGAATAACTTAAATAAAAAAAAACCCGCGTATTTTCTTAGAACCTATGGATGATTTCAGATTGATTTATTTTCTTCTGCAAATCGAAAGCAATTCAATATGTATTTCAACAGGAACTAATTGAATTTAGTGTCAAACATGTAGCAATCTACTATCAAGGAGATACAATCCATAGTAATAATAATTTTGAATTTCAGGTCAGTAGTGTGTCCACACATTTTATATTTGAAAAGCAAATTTTCTTTGGTTAGCGGTAAGTAATTTGTTTTTCATTATTTAACGATTATTATTTTTACGTCAACATTGTTTAAAAAATTAATTCCGTATTGCTTTTTGCAGAATGAATCATTTTTGGTGTTTTTTTGTAAAGTAAAAACTATGTTTTGTTTAGGGGTATGGATGAATTCAGATAGATTTTAGTTTCAAACATGCAGTAATTTTTAATCAAGAAAATTTAATCCATTCTAATAATAATTCTATTTTATCTTTTTTTCAGTATTAAAGGATAGTTGAAGGAATGCTTTGTGGGTATCGAGAATAAATACTTATTTTTATTACATAAATTTGTGTTTTTATTATCAATTGTTTATTTTTTTAAAAATATATATTACTTGTAAAATTTAGTTTAATTTCTTTAAATGTGTTGAATATGATAAGACCTTCTCTACAGTTTTGAACTGATATCGACATGCGAAATTGATTCATAATAAGGTAAGTACAATTAAACAAGTAAGATGTATTATATTTGCAGTGCAGAAGTCATTTCTAAAAAGGCCTTGGAGGATCACATTGATTTGGTACATAATATTACAATAGAAAAGGATACTTGTACATTTGACACTTTTAAAGATTTCAAGTTGTGGAAAGAAAGCATTGAGAAGCAAACTAGTTCCTTGTATGTGAAGAATACTGGAAGTAAATCAGGGAAAACTGGTGGAAAAATAACCTACTTTTACTGTCATCACAATGGTTTTTATAATGCAAGGGGTGATATGAAGAGAAATATGAAAATAACTGGTAGCAACAAGATTAATGGAAACTGCCCATCAAAGATGAAAGTATATAAAGACATTGAAAGCAAAGTGACTGTGGAATTCACAAAAACCCATGTAGGACATGGGATAGATTTGGGACGGATGAAAATAAGTAGAGAAGAAATAGACGAAAAACTAGAAAATAAAATCCCTGTCGAAGCTATCTTAGATAATATGAGAAATTCTATTAATCAGAAACTAGAAAGAATTCATTTAATAACACGGCAAGATATAAAAAATATTAAAGAGGAATACAATATAAGCTCTGGTGGTATTTTGGATTCAAATGATGTGGTAAGTGTAAACAAGTGGGTTGAAGGCCCGAAAAACAGAAGATTCCCCTATAGTTCTCTTCAAGGACCAGAACATTTTCGACGAAGATTTATACCCTGGTATGAAAGCTGAAGATTTTCTACTTGTAATTATGAATGCTTTGCAAAAAGATATGTTAAAATTTTATGGAAACGATACTATATGACTGGATTTTACGCATGGAATGAATGCATATGGGTTTGATTTAGCAACACTATTAGTTTTGGATGATAAGAGAGAAGGATTTTAAGCAATCGACAAGATTCTACAGCGTTAACACTGCCATTTGCAGCTATTAAGGAACATACTTGTATTTCTCCAAGAGTTTTGATGACAGATGATTTTGAATCTTTTTTTTAATGTATGGAAGACAGTTTTTGGCATTCCTGAGAAAAAAGACTATAGTGCACATAATGTTAAAAGAAGCACTGAAGATATTTTATGAAAAGGAGGAAATGAAAGAATTTAAAAGATATTTTGAACAAACCTACAGTAAGCGAAGTGAAGTATGGCATATTGTCACAGGAAGTGGTATGAAATAAATACCAACATGCGTATTGAAAGTATGCATAGGACGATAAAGCACGTGTATCTCCACGGGGGAAAAGGCAAGCAACTAGATAAGGCATTGTTTATTCTAATGAAATTCGTAAGAGACAGAGTATTTGATCAACTTATTTCTTTGGAGAAAGGTAAGGTTTCTTCAAAAATATCTCAGCTGAGGAAAAGGCATAAAGTTGTCCAAAGTTTAACCAGCTTATGCATTGAAAATAATGAAGATGAATGGTCAATTAGCTCCACAAGAGGTAAGGACATATATATTGTTAAAAGAAATGTTACATGCTCTTTGATGTGTAGGGAATGTAACCACTGTTTGCATAATTTTACATGTACATGCATTGATAATGCAGTTTAGTGGAATATTTGCAAACATATTCATTTTATTTGCAGCAAAAATTTGAATAAAATCAATAGTACTATACTAGAGGAAAGACCATCCTTAGATTCACGTGTAACGGATGAAGAAATGATTATTTGTGAAGATCGAAAAGTTTTGGAAAAAGAAGCACATGTGGATAATTTGAGGGCCACATCGACATGGACAGAAATTTCCAAGGAAGAATTCCAGAAAGAATGCATGTAATTAATAAATAAAGTATCCCCAGAACAATAAAACATTTAACTCTTTTAAGAAATAATGTCGATACATCGCATTTATTCCCTGAAGCAAATCAAAAAATTGTATCGAGAAACATGAATATGGAGCCGCCAAATAAAAAGATAAAGACACAGATATATGTTTCAACAAAAAAGACTTCTCAGAAAACTTCAACTACATTGAGAAAACCTACCCAAAAAGAATGTCAAAGTGTATCAACAAGTCTGATTTTAACATTATTAATTTTAGATAAAATTACTGGAAATTAAAAGAGGTGTTAATCTAATAATAATTTTAGAATTTTCAGGTATCCATGTGCACAATATATGAAATTTTCTACTGTAGGTGTTTTTAAATCATAGTGCAACGCTGATTAACTAGAAGGCCTTTAATAATTCCTAATGATTAAAGCGTATGTGCAATACATGTATGTTCCTTTTTATTATAGGCAGTTTTAGGTCATTCGAATATAGAGTTCCTGATTCACAAGGCATTTAAAAAATTTTATAAGTCTATATATTTAAATTCCTAACTAGTATGTAATGTGCAATATATGTGTTCATTTTTACTGTAGGTTTTAGATCCACATGTTGTGAAAACTCCAGATTAATAATGTATTTATAATAGTTGATTTAAATAAATAAAAAAAGAATACATTTGAATTTTTGCAAATGGGTAACTAAAAAATAACCTGGTTATATGCTTAAATTTAAAGTCTCAATAGTAATAATGTTGAAACAACTTAAAGTAAAGATTTCTTAACTGAATAAACTCTTATTTTATTTGCTATCACTTCCCCATTATAATAGTTGTCATAATAAAGTTCAGTCATGTTTAATTCTAAATATTGCAAGTGATTTACAAACAAAAACTTTAATATATTTTTTCAGAAGTTGATTTTGATCCTAAAGATACCCATTTGTAGAGATCCAACTGTATTCACTTCTCTGTGACTGCTACCTTGACGTGGTAGAGAAGCTTAAGTATCATTTGAAATTTTAAATGGTATAACTAAAAGCAGTCTTAAACTAAATTATTCATAATAAAATTTCAGTTTATGAAAACTAATTTAAATACACAATCTGTATTTTAATGTATTGCTCTTTATTTCTAGAAAGAAAATATTCTTTTTAAAACTTGGATTCACTTATAATTTCAATATTTTACGTATGGTTTTCTAAAGAAGGAACTTTAAATAAAATTTCTATAGTTATTCTAAGTTCTTTTTTGGTCTCAAACTACTTGATCAGTATTAAAAAGTCTGAGTTTAGCATCTTTCTGAATTATGTAAATATGTCAAATTATATGAGGCCTACCACAAAATGTAAACATAGCTCTGTAATGACATTAGTAGAGTAAGTTATCTCTTAAGAAGTTTAATTAATGTTGTGTTTCCATCAACCATTGATTGTTTACTCTTTTTAATATTATTTGACTTGTGTTGTGATATTAGAGAAAAAAAAATTAATCCAACTTATTAAAGAGAAGTCTAACACACATTTCAGATGTAAAAAAAATTACTGTTGCATTTATATTTTTTGGTGACAATCACTTATAATTTCCAATTTTTAGAGTAACAAAAATAGAATCAAACTTATAATCTTAATATGTTTTTCTCTTTTCAGGAGAGAACATTAGTTAATCTTCTGTAATAATTTATTTTGCATTTATCTGTCTTGATTAAAACAGTAATAGTACAGATTAAGACAGTCTTAATTTTGTCTGTAATTTAATAAATTGTATCTTTTTATAGAACCATGAATTTTTCACCAAACCTAATTATGTTTAATGTGCAAACATTTGATCTTCAAAGTGAATTTCTGTTATACCAAAATTTTGATTATAGTTATAGTTAAATTTGGATAAAAAAATTATCTATACCTTTTCATGTACTGTAATTGATAATATTTTACTTTTTGTGTACATGTGTGTTGCTCTTTTATTCTGGTTTACACCATTTCATATTTACACCTTGGAAGTTCGGAAACCTGCCTTACATTTTCAAGAATATAGAGAATATTTAAATGGAGTGAAAAATACTGCAAGGTAATGAATGCATTTGACATACATATATTAAAAAATAAGTAATACTACTCAAATGTATGTAAATATCTGGTTTAGAACTTTGAAATGAGAGAATGTATATTATTTACAAGATGAGTGTCATAATTTATAAAAGGTATGTTTGGAAAACTAGTGATAGAAGCCGAAAACTTATCTTGTACAACTTTATACCAAATTGAAAGGTTAGTAATTATAACTGAATGTCATTTTTTTTTTGTGCATTAGATATTAATTTGAATGTAAAAATATTTATTGTTATGTTACTTTGGAAATTTCAAACCAAACAAAAATATAGATTATATACATTCTTGACTTATTTTTTTCAGGGTACTCTTGTAATTTATTTTTATTTTATAAGAATTTTGTTTGATTGAGATACTAGCTGATGTTTTTTATTAGGCTAAATGTATTTATTATTTTAGTCTTTTAAAGAATATTTGTTAGTGACTATTCAATAGACATCATTGCATTTGTATAATTGTTTTAATTAATATTCATTTTAATTGTACTAATATTGTGGATGTTAATTATATATGTGTATATACAGTATTGAAATTTTGTTTGAAATTAAAATTTTTCATTTGACTGGATTACATTACACAAAAAAATAATTGTAATTAATACATTGCAATAACTTTTATGAATTATTCATGAAAGTTTTTCAGGTTACCATAACTTTAAAAAATAAGTACAAAATTGAATGTGAACTAAGTTATTAAGAATTAAAAATATAGATTATATTTACCCTTGTTTGAAAGACAATACATTAAAATCACTACAGAAGTATTAGAAAACATTCAGCGATATTTTTTACTCTATATCAGTGGTCTTCAAACTGTGTTCCACAGAACCCTTGGATTCCAAAAGTCAATAAAAAAAAAATCGAGAAGAAACAAATATGTATGCAAAATGGATTCATGTTCTCTATGAAGTTTGTACAGTTACAAGTATCTAAAGCTCATCCTATTCATTAAAACTGAAAATTTTACTCATATATAATAACTTTATTTTGCAAAACTTTTATTATAATAAAAGAATACTAAAATGTTTTATATTTATATATACTTCCTACTAGATTGTGAATATTCTGTTTCTCTCCTATCTCGGGTTCACAAGAATTTTATACTCATTAATCAGCACAATGTCTTGCAAAACAAAATTTTTTCTAATGAAAAATGCACCTGTTTACATTTGTGGAAACCACACCTATAATGGTGGAGTGAGCGAATATTAATGTTCAGCTACATGAGGGATTTGGCGACAGTCCTCGTAATTTTGAACTATGGTCAAGGATGACACCTGAGCTGGAACTCCCCTCTACTAACTACCACACCGATGGGAGGACGTTTAAGCTCTCAACAGATTTAATGTGCATCGTACCCCTACACGGCGGGTCTTTAGTGGTACTTTGGCTTGAACTCGTGACATGCCAGGCCATGACCACTAGGCTACCGTGGCACTATAATGTGGGAAAAGGAACAAATTATCCACAGAGTTGATGTTAAAATCTAAGAAAAGCTGTTAAATTTTAGGTTGCAAAATACACAGGATTTCTCACACAGCAATAAACATTTTAATGCCATTCAAAACATTGTGTTCAAGTGAAATATATTTCTCAACATAAGTGGCTACAAAAACAAATGAAATTCGGAACACACATTTAATGCAAATGCTTTTAATCTAAATAGACCTAAACTTCGAATGTTTGTGTAAAAAACACTAGCATATATCCCAGTTACAAAATATAATGCATGGGTACATGACACTTGAATCGCAAATTAATATTATCAATGGGTAAACTATATTAAAAAAAATCAGATTAGACTTTTTTTAAAATTCCCTTAGCATTAAGTACCTATAACATGTTAATTTACTTTAAATATTATTTTTGAGATATATTCTTCGAAGTATGTACATATATGGAATGGATCTCAACGAAAACACTTTCTAGTTCTAATGGTTCCAGGAAAGCACCTTCAAGTTCTAGGGGTTTTGTGAGTTGAAATTTTGAAGACCACTGCTCTATATCAGTAAACATAGTATTTTCAGGTACTGAAATCACAGATTGCCAAATTTTCTAATCGAACATTGATAATTTGATTTCTTTTAAATACCTCAGTTTTGTATTAAGCCAATTGCACAAATTATTAATAAACCAAATATTTTTTTTAAATATTTGTTATTAGGTCAGAGATATTAGTACATACTAGTTATATTAAATTTCCACCAGGGAGAAATATTTTAAATTAGAACTGAATGAAATTAAGAAATGTATCAATGATTTTTAACTTGAAATAGTTACTTTAGATACTAATCTTGGTTACTTTTCATAGTACTTAGGGAAGAAATAAGTCTCAGAAATTTAATATCCTTAATTTATTTATTTATTTGAAGACAAGTAATTAATCTCATAAAATTCCAAAAATACTTTTACAAGGATTTAATCTTTTTAATTTCATATAAGAACACAAAACTTTTTGTAAAAAACATGTTTTATAAGTACAACTCAAGAAAACAGAATGTACATATTATAACTTTGGGAAAATTTTTTTTCTCAAACATAGTTTTATGTAAATTTCTAGGAATACATCATTAGAGAATCTTATGCAACCTACTTTCCTAGAGAAATGTTCTTATTTTTTACATCTTCAATAAACATTTTAGACTAGTATTGAAGGAAGTTATATAAAAAGACTGCAGATTACATTTTAAGATTGGATAACTTGCTTCATATACTGAATTGCTTTTTTTGGGAAGAAAATCTTGTCTTTAACTTGTTTATTCATTTGTAGGCTAATAATTTACCTCCTAAAATTTCAAAAGAAATGTTTTAAAATAACAAACCTTATTTTTTAAACAAAAATGTACATAAAAAAATCTAATTTTATAATATAAGTAAATCCTCTCCAAAAAAAAAAAATATGTATAATCTACTCTAATTTCCTACTCACTCAAAAATATATATTTTTCAAATGTAAATTTTCTGCAGTACATCTCCATTGGAATTTTGCAGTATCTACTCTCCAGCATTATTCTTCCTGTTATTTCATATTTATAAGGAATATGAATGTTTTCAACTTTTTTACACTAACTAGGATTGTTGAAAATTATGGATTTATTGCAAGCATTAGTACATTTTATTGAAGCATTTGCATAGCATATTTTCTTTTATGAAAATACAAATGAAAGAAATTTAAAATTTTATATGAACACTAATTATACAATGTTTAAAAAGAAAAAGATATCGAATTTTATGCTATGAACTGTTCCGTTACAAATGATAATTTATTTAGTTTTTAAGCAATTTAGAAGCTTTAATTGCAACTTTGTAATGAAGCATTTTTTTAACTAATTACTTTTAAGACCATTGTTCTGTTATAGAAACTTCTGTGAAAAACACCATAACAAAAATTTATTTATTGAGGATGAATTTACAGCACACATTTTTTTTTTTTTTTGCTTATTTTGTTGTATAATGAAAAAATATCATTCCAAAAATGCATCAAATGTTTAAAAGTTTTCTTTCCAAATCTCTCTCAATAGAACTAATACTATTTCAAACCACATAAACATAAAATTTAATTTAATCATCCTAAAAGTCAACTATTTAGAAAATTATGTTACATTTCAGCTACTTTAAAAACTAATAGAAACCTTGTTGCATCAATAAATATCAAGTTTTATTCCTTTCCTCACATATTCGCATTACTACTTTAGCATTACTTCTCGGATTCTTACTGTTCAATGATCTAGGATTCTTCCTGCGATTCAATCATCTGGGATTCTTTCTGTCCACACAAATCCCTTTTTTCCCTATCGAAAAATCCCTATTTTCTTACGATTTTCCTGCCCCCAACGATGTCTAGAGGATTCCAGAGGGTTCCGAACTCGCCAACATGGTCGTCAATTACGCCACAATGGTCGCCAGATTGGCCAGGAACTTGGTCGCCAAAAATGATGCCAACTTGGCTCTATCACCAAGTTCTCATTGAATCGCCATTATAACGTAAGGGGCGGCATTGCTTGTGAATAGTACAATTTTAAGAATAGTTGGTAGGCCCTATACCGACAATGTTAAATTGAGCCATTTTAGGAACCTGTTTCTCAGAAATTGTTAAATATAAAAACTTCAAATTTTGGCTGTATAATAATTAGGCTTTTTTATTTAAATATTGGTAACATGTTTTAAATATAGGTATTGTTTACTTTTTTCAAAAAAATTCATCGTAAAAGTATCGCTTTGAAATTTGTGAAAATTGTCATTTTTTTATAACTGTTTCTGAGCAAAATATTTTAGGAAAATTTCCAAGAAAGTAGCTCCATTATATATAGTTACATATTATTTATGTGCAGTAAAAATTGCAAGTAGTTTCATTCATTATTTTCTATTAAAAAGGTACACGCACTTTGAAAACAATCATTTTAAGATAATTGCATTTTAAGTGTAAAAAGGCACTTAATTACAAAAATAATGAATTACAACATGTATTTGTCCTATTTTATTAAACATTAGTATCTTTTTAATTTTTTAAACATAAAATATGAAACAAAAAAGCCTTAAAAGGTTCAGAAAATATATATATAGTAACTTTCAATTTTTGTAAACGAGATTTTTTTTTTAGCATTTTGCATCAAATTTTCACAAATTATGTAACAATCTGTGAAGAATTTTTAACTTCAATGCATTATAAATATCAAATTTGACCTTATAACATCAAAAATATAATGTAAACATGTATCAATATGTAAAAGTCATGATTTGGGAATATGTGATTTTAAGACGTTAGAAAAATTTAACTATGGATTTGTATGTTTCCATGCAAACACAATTTCTAAAAGTTTCAAAATTTTCTCTGAAGTGTACAAAGAATTTCTAAGAAAGTCAAAAATAAAACTGTTAGTTATGTTTTTAAATAGGAAATTGGTGTATTTTTATGCATGTAACAAACTTCTCGCAACAATTTTGAATCGACGAACTCGCGATTTTGCAACGAACTCGCACTTTTGAATTATTAAAAAGCTTAAAAACTTGTCTGAACAATAAATAAACATTAATGTTTGCAATTAAGTGAAAAATTTAAAATATATTGTTTAGTTTTCTCAAAAAACATGTAACATAAAAATATCACTATGAATTTTTAAAAAAATTGACATTTTTTGTCACGATATATGGACTCCAGTCTAATATTTTGGGAAAATCTCCAAAAAACTCACATAAATATATATAGTTACATATAAGTAACATGAGGGGGGAAAATTCATTACATTCATACATTATATTCTGAGAAAAACATGAATACAGTTTTAAAAACATTTTTGAGAAAATTGAATTTTCACTATAAAGTGCCACTTTATCACAAAAATAATGAATTACAACATGTATTTGTCTCATTTTATTGAACATTAGCATCTTTTCAATTTATTTTGCATAAAATAGTAAGCAAAAAAAAAGTCTTAAATTGCCCAGAATAGCATTTTTCAGTTTTTTTTATCGAGATAATTTCTAGTATTACATCAATTTTCTCAATTCTGCATCAATTTTTGAAGAATTAGTATAGCTTTCATACTTTACAGATATCAAATTTGAACATAAAGCAACATAAATATAATGTGAAAATGCATCAATATGGTTTTTGTATGAATTTGAGATTAAAAATACCTGATTATATGACATTTTGAAAGTTTTCGCTGGGATTTTGTAAAGTTATCATTAGGTTTTGTTGTTGCAGACATTTTCTAAGGTTTAAACTTCAAAAATTACTCTAAACTGGACAAATGTTTTCTAAAACAGCCAAAATAAAACTATTTTTATTTCTCTTAACATGAAATTTATGTATTTTTATGTATGTAACAAGCTTCTCGCAAAGGCAACAAACATCACACTTGATGTATCATCTCATACTTTTATCTCAGAAATTATTAAACATATGAACTCAAGACTTTGACTATATGTATTAATTATACATTTATATTCATACTGAAGTGAAATTTTTTAAATATATTAATTAGTTTTTTCAAAAACAAACTTTTTCATTGAGCGAGCAAATGTGATTATTATGAATTTATTGAAAATTGTCATTTTTTCTTATGATATCTGCTTAAGAATATTTCAAAAATGTCACTTCAGTATACACAATTGCATTTAAGAAACAGAGTACATTTATACAATTTTAAAACAAAAACATTTAGAAAACAATTTTTATAAAAAATCTTACCTTGTAAAAGTATTATCCTATTTATTTTCCATCACAAATTATCTTCATTATGCTTGATTCAGTTATAAAATTAAGATTCATTACGTATGTATTTCTCACCTGGTCACAATCATATAACCTAATTTTTTTTTCTTTTAGCACTTTACTTAAACACACGAAGATTTAGTAATCAGTAATAATAACTAATTAAAAATGAATTTAATCTAAAGAAAAAAAAGACCTAAATTTCAGTAAAGAATGCCTACATTTTAAGTATAACATTTACTAAAACCCACATGAAAATCTGAAATTGCCTCCAAAGGTTTTCAGCAAATCTAACACACAGTTGCAGTTATACAATTATCTAAAGTTAATTTGGGTATTAAAAAATAAAAATTAATCGAGGTTTTGCAACTTTTCCCCAGTTTTCAAAAGTCATAGTTTACATTTCTATTTGTTAAAATGGGCGTGGTTAAATCAACTGATTATTTTTTAAAAATCATTTTAAAATACTTCTAATTTATATAATGGCTAGTATGTTATATCATTGGAAAGGTCTTGATTTGTAGATTTCAGAAAAAACAAAAACTCAAAATCGATTTTTAAAAGGGTTTTACCCTACTGACTGCTCTTAACATGAAATAAATATAATACAGAGTAATATAAATGCATTTAACACTCAAACACAAATTATTTATGCAAAATTCGTAACACTATACAGGTAAAACGAGTGATGTAGAAAAAAAGTTTGGAGAAAGAGTAGTACGAGATCTAACAGAGCCAATTTATGGAAAGAACCACATTTTGTATATGGATAATTTTTTTCCAGTTATAATCTATACAGATATTTAGAAACAGAAAAGATTTTTCTTGTGGAACTGTGAATATGCCGCGAAAAAATCTTCCAAAACTAACAGAAGATAAAAACCTTACTCGTGGGGAATTCGACTGGGCTGGCAGCGAAAATATTACTTGCATGAAATGGAAAGACAAAAGGTGTGTAAGCGTTTTGTCGTGTTTGCCAGATTGTACAGATACTGTTTTCATAAAACGAAAGGAGAGGAACGGGGATATAATCGATGTGCAGTGCCCCAAAGCAGTATCTGACTATAATAAAAATATGGGTTTCATAGACCATTTTGATAATCTAAAAAGCCTTTATGAAATAGACCGCAAAAGCAGAAAATGGTGGCACCGACTTTTTTTTTCATTTTCTTGATATGGCAGTCATAAATGCATATATATTGTATAGCATGTTGCCAAATATCGATGCAGATATAAAAAACGTAAAGACTTTCAGAATGGAAGTTATTCGCTCGCTTGTAGTTATGGGCAAAGAAGGGACTTCCAGAAAACGCGAAAACTTTCTTTACCTGTGCAAGTGAAAGCACATAAGTTTAGCGTACCGGATGATGTTAGATTAGCTAATGTTCAACATTTGCCAGTTGTTCGAGCATGTGTTCCGACATACTCCCCGAGCAACCGAGTGTGAAAATAAAGGAGTTGTGTCAACATCCTCGTCTGGTTTCCTGAGAAAAAACACATAGGGACCACTCCCCAACATGGTCCGTTCAGCCGAGCCGGAAAAGTGAGCTATTCAAGGTGACGTGAGTAGCGGTCTCTTTTTATGTGTTTTATTGTGATAAATTGAGAACTAAATTAATTTTAGTAAAATATTTAAGAACTGCCGTAAGGAAGATCTTCGGATTGTAGCTCTTGAACTTGGTGAGACTGTTGCTGAAAAAGTAACTATCGTTGAGTTAACTGAAATTATTAAAGAAAATAAATATTTTAAAGAGGATGTTGAATTTGTTAAAGAATTAATTCAATATACGATCGAGGACCGTAAGCGAGTAGAGGAAGACCTTAAAAAAGAAGCGGAAAATAGATTACGAGAAAAGGAGCTTGAGCTTGAACTTGCACGTTTAAATGTTAGAGTTAATGCAGATAACGAGAGAACAGGTGAGGGGGTTGTAACTCGCTGGATGCGTTGGTGAAAAGTGTTCGAATCCTAACGGTGAAGGTGCCTAATAGGCCTGCAGGTTGGGCATTCTTTCTCTTCGTTAGAAAGAGCCTTTGTATCAAAAAATGTGCCCGAGAAATTCAAGTCGGAGATTTTATTAAATTTGTTGGGAGAGAGAAAAAGCTTCAAATGTGTTAACATATGTTAAAGATGACGAGCTTAACAATGATAAACAACTAAAATCAATAATACTAAGAGAATATGAGCCAAGTGCAAATCAATTCCTTGAACAATTTAAAAAAGCTACGCGTCATCCAATTGATTGAATATTAACGTCGCACTGTTCAGCTACACGAGGGCTTTTGGCGACGGACCACGTAATTTTGAACCATGGTCAAGTGACGTGGACGACACCTGAGCTGGCACCCCCTCTCCTAACTACCACACCACACCAACGGGAGGACGTTTCAGCTCTCGACAGATTTAACGTGCATCGCTGCCCTACACGGTGGGTCTTTAGTGGTACTGGGCTCGAACCCGTGACAAAGCAAGCCACGGTCCGATACCAATACCACTCGGCTACCGCGGCCACTACGCGTCATCCAAATGAAACATATATTCAATATACTTCTCGCTTAATTACAAATTGGCAGTATTACTTAAAGTTAAGGAAGGTCTCTGATTTTGACAACTTAAACGATCTTATTGTGTCCGACAAAATTTTCAGTTCGCTTAAAAAAGAGGTAGCGTCACACATTTCCATTCGAGCAGGAAATGATTGGTTTAGCCCACTAGAGCTTGCCAAAGAGATAGACTTGTATAACACTTCTCGGGGAAAGAGTTTAAAACCTTTGCCGAATGTCCTTACTAGAAATAATCCAGTGAAAAACGCGTCAAGGGTATTTTTGAATGAGATTAAAGATTCTAAATGTATTTGTTGCGCTGAATCGCATCCATTATTTAAGTGTGCAGTGTAATTAAAACTTCCCATAAATAAGAGAATTGATCTGATTAAAACTAATAACCTTTGCTTTAATTGCCTTTCTACATCTCATAGAGCGGAAGACTGTAAATTGAGATTTGTTTGTTCTGAGTGTCAAAAGAGACATAAAACGATACATTATACAGCCCAAAACCAGGAAGTAATGAATTCCACCTTTGAACCTCTTAACACATCAGCGCCAGTCTTCGAGCCGCGAGTAGAAACTCAAAACAACTTACTAACCGCAACGAGTATAAACAGAAAAAAATGTGTTTTGCTAAGCTCAGCAATTTGTTACATTAAAAGTGAAAATGGTTTATTCCCAGTCAAAGCAATTCTAGACAGTGGAAGTACCTCGAACTTTTTAACGAGAAGCTTATGCGATTTAATTGGATTGATAAAATACAAAACTAATGTTTCGGTTTCAGGACTAAACAAAACATCAATTCCAATAGACTCACGCGTTTCAGTATCTATTAGCAATATATAAAGAAGGGAGTTATATTATAACATTAGATTTTTTTTGGTACCAACAATAACGGAAGATCTTATTCCAACAACGAAAATCGATTTTAATCTGAATATTCCCAATCTTAAATTAGCTGACAAAAATTTCAATATTCCTGAGCGCGTGCAAATGCTATTAGGTGCAGAAGTATTTTATGAATTAATGTTACCCCGACAGTTCAAGATGGAGGGTTCAAATGTTATTTTTCAAAACACTGTTTTCGGATTTGTCGTTTCCGGGGGGGGGGATCTACTTCTTCAAACGCGAAGGGAAAAGAACATTGTGGGTTTATTCAGGCTGCGGATAATCTAGAGCTTACAATTAAGAAGTTTTGGAAAATCGAAAATGTAGAAATCGATTCTGTTAAAACCAGTGAATTAGATATTTGTGAAGACCATTTTAAAAACACTCATTCGAGAAATGACCAGGGGAGATATATGGTGGCGATGCCATTAAAAGAAGATCCTTCATGTCTTGGTGAATCCAGACAAACCGGAATTCAGAGATTAAACTCTTTGTGGAAACGACTAGGCGGAGATAAAGAATATTTGTCTCTGTATGAGAAATTTTTACAGGAATATGAGGATTTTGGCCACATGAGGGAAATCAAGGAGGATGGGTTTGGAGTTTCATTCTACATGCCACACCATGGTGTTTATCACCCCGAAAAGTCTACAACTAAACTGATAACTGTTTTTAATGCATCAAGTCCTTCAACGAGTGGGAAATCTCTAAATTCAATTCAATTTAATGGCGGACTGGTCCAAGAAGACCTCTTTTCCATTATGGTTCGCTTCCGAAAGCACAAGTATGCCTTTACTACGGATATAGAGAAAATGTTTCGCATGATAAACATACATCCGGAACAAACGTGTTTGCAAAGAATTCTGTGGAAGAAGGGCATAGGAGAGCCAATAAAAACGTACGAGTTAACTACAGTCACCTACGGCACAGTTAGCGCACTTTATCTAGCCACGAGAACTTTGAAGCAGTTAGCAATGGATGAAGCTAATAATTTTCCTTCAGCAGCTCCTGTGGTGATGAGTGACTGCTACATGGATGACATACTATCGGGATCTGATAGTATAGAAGAGGTAATCGAATTGCAGCATCAACTAATAGAAATGTTCAAGACCGCAGGGATGCATCTTCATAAGTGGTGTGGAAATTTACCCGAGATAACTTCCAATCAACAGGAGTATGCTTTCTTGGAGTCTGATGTGACTAAAGCGCTAGGAATAATTTGGTTGATTGATTGATTGAATATTAACGTCGCACTGTTCAGCTACACGAGGGCTTTTGGCGACGGAGCACGTAATTTTGAACCATGGTCAAGTGACGTGGACGACACCTGAGCTGGCACCCCCCTCTCCTAACTACCACACCACACCAACGGGAGGACGTTTCAGCTCTCGACAGATTTAACGTGCATCGCTGCCCTACACGGCGGGTCTTTAGTGGTACTGGGCTCGAACCCGTGACAAAGCAAGCCACGGTCTGATACCTATACCACTCGGCTACCGCGGCCACAGGAATAATTTGGAATCCTAAGTTAGACTGTTTCATTTTCAGAATAGAGCAACAAAGGTTAACTTCATTCACCAAAAGAATGGTTTTGTCTACTATTGCAAGAATCTTTGACCCTTTGGGTCTCCTCGGACCGATCATAACTTGGGCTAAGATATTTATGCAAAGATCGTGGTTGCTGGAATTGGGATGGAGTGATGAACTTTCTTTTAAAGAAGAAAAGGAGTGGTCGATTTATCGACTCTTTGGAAGCCGCGAATAACATCTCTATTGACAGATGTATTGCGATTCACAGAGCGAAGAGCTTTGAGTTACATGCATTTAGCAACGCATCGGAAAAGGCGTATGGTTCATCCATTTATCTCAAGTCTATATCTACCCTCGGAGAAGTTAAAGTGTGTCTCGTAACGAGTAAAAGCCGAGTGTCACCTCTGAAGCAGATTTCCATTCCAAGACTTGAACTGTGTGGGGCAGTTTTTGCCACTAAATTGAAGAAGGTGAAGGAGGCATTGAATCTTCAGATTACAGCTGTGCATTTTTGGTTGGATTCGACTATTGTGATTTCATGGATACATCGAGAATCAAGAGAATTGAAGACGTTCGTGGCTAATCGAGTGTCTAAGATTCATCAACTAAGTTCCCATGACCAGTGGAATTACATCAGAACAGAATCCTGCAGATGTGTTATCTAGAGGACTACTTCCTGAGGAGCTTCGTGACGACTAACTATGGTGGCATGGCCCTGAGCTTCTACAGAGTGCTTATTCAACCACTGTCATTGCAGAACCAACCCACAGAGATGACTTTGACTGCGAACTAAGAGTGTCTGAGAGAACTCTGGAGACTTCATTGCTGAATTACAAGAACTTTGACTTTTTCAACCATCTTATGGACCTTTCTAATAATTATTTTAAAATAATACATATTGTTTCTTATATTTATAGATTTATTGAAAATTGCAGATCTAAGGTGAAAGAGAGGGGACCTTTAACTACAAGTGAGGTAAATGATGCAGAAACCTGGCTTATTAAACAGGACCAGAGAGTGGCATTAACTTAAGTGATCCGTCAGGTAATCTTAAATCTTTAAACATATTCCAGGATGATAAAGGAATCCTGAGAGTTGGTGGAAGGCTGGAAAAAGCTTCCATACCCTACAGCCAAAAGCATCCAGCTATACTGGCTGAAAATTCTAAAGTGAGTAAAATATATTTCCTAACTTTGCATAAGAAATTATTTCACGTTGGTCCACAAGGACTACTGAATGCAGTAAGATTGAGATTTTGGGCTTTAGGAGGTAGAAACCTAGCTAGGAAAACAGTTCATACTTGTGTGGTGTGTTTCAAGTGTAAACCAATTCCCTCTTCTCAAATAACGGGCAATCTTTCTATGAAAGAGTAAATATGGCCCCTTCATTCAGTATAACTGGACTAGATTTGGGAGGTCCATATTTTGTAACTTACAAAAACCAGAGAAAAGGCGCTTTGAATAAAATTTATGTTTGTGTTTGCATTTGCTTTGTGACTCGTGCCATCCACCTAGAAATTCTTTTCGATTTGACTTCGGATGCAATAGTTGCGACCCTTAAGAGATTCATGTCTAGGCGAGGAAAATGTTCCAAAATTTTTACGGATAATGCAACAAATTTTGTTGGTGCGAATTCTCAACTAAAGGCATTTTATAAGACCCTTAACTTTCCAGATCAAAATCTAGTGGTATATTTCACTGAGGAAGGTATTGAATGGAATTTTATTCCACCAAGGGCCCCACATATGGGAGGTCTTTAGGAGGCGGGCATAAAGTCAGTGAAATATTATCTCAAGCGAGCACTGGGAAGATCCCGATTCACATACGAGGAGTTTGAAACAGTGATTATCCAGGTGGAAGGAATTTTAAATTCCAGACCCCTTTCACCAATACCCAATGATTTTGATCACTTTGAGGTATTAACGCCTGCACATTTCTTGATTGGTAGATCAATTAATTCTATTCTTGAGCCCATAGTAATTAATTTTAATAACAGATTAAGCCGTTGGCAGAAAACAACAAAGGTAATTCAGGTAGTTTGGAAATAATGGAGTACCGATTATCTGAATACTCTCTAACAGAGAGGAAAGTGGATGATCGAGAAGGACAATGTAATGTGTGGTACGATGGTAATTGTAGAGGAGGATTTTACACCAGTTTGCAACTGGCTTTTAGGGCGCGTCGTTGAGGTCTCTCATGGTTCTGACGGTAAAGGGAGAACTGTCAGAATTAAAACAAAGACAGGAGAAAATTTAAGAGGCCCATAACTAAGATCTGTATTCTACCTATAGATGTAAATAGTTAAGGTCAATTTCCATTTAAGAAATTATGTGTTTATCTTTAAATTGTGCTATTGTAATTTTAACTTGTTTTTTTTTTACTGAAAATTTATAGTACCTTTATATATATAATAATTTTGAAAATAATTGTGTAATTTTTGTGAAACTTGTGAATTGTGTAACTGTATTGAGCTATTGTTGAATGTTAATATTGTAAGGCCGGGGGGTATGTTGGAGCATGCGCAGTGGGCGCCACGCGGCGGTGATTAAGTGTATTTAGCGAAACGCGAATTAAGAGTTTTTCAGAATGTGTGTGGGAGATCAGACGAGCGAGAGCGCGGAATTACGGTGCCCATCGTAAGCGTTCCGACATACTCCCCGAGTGTGTCGAGCCACCGAGTGTGAAAATAAAGGAGTCGCGTCAACATCCTGAGAGAAAGCACGCAGGGACCACTCCCCAACACCATAGAACCCCCCAAACGTCGTGCAGCACCCAACAGAAACCCCAAAGAACCCGATGGATGTGGAAAAGTTGATCTTTTCCATCTATGCAAAGACCTATCATGCTTCGAAAAATTTCATGAAAAATAACATTTCAAAAGTATATAGATTTTCATTTGGGATTTCAGAACTTTATACATCATAGAACGTGTTTTTCTAAATATCCGTGCTTTGTATCCTTTTGCTGATTATTGAAAATGCATTTTTTATTATTATTGTTTATGTATTTTTGTAAATATTCATGTTTTATATCTTTTTACTGATTACTGAAAAAGTTTTAATGCTTTTTAATATTATTTTTGTTTATCTCTTTCAATTAAATTTGCTAATATTTAATCTTTTGAAGATATTTCTTATCAGTATTATTACATGTTTTAATAATTTCATAATAAAGAAACAATGAAAAATCTAGCAATTGAAATTCATTTCAATCTCTTATAGTTATATTTTGTAATATTTAACATTTTAAATGCAATTCTAATACTTAATATTGCATGTTTTAGTAAATTACAAAATACATAAGGAATAATCTTACAAATCTGATCCAAATCGTATACTGTTCATCCGAGAATTATGTCGTAAGTGCGCAGTGGTACTCCAGTGAACCCCCCCGCCGCGGGGGGATGCATTGTAATTTTTTTAAAGGTATTTTTTCTGTTCTTAGGTTCTATACATTACATTTATTAATTTTATTTTGAAAAATTCAGCGAATTTATTTTTCCGCGCGTCAAAGGGTTAAAGCTTTCCTCCATGCAATCCGATGCAATATCTTTTCTGGTAGAGCCCCCTCAGTATAGAGGGCGCTGCTTGTAAAAACATGCTTTGTTTACACCAGAGATCTGCTGTACGTGACCGAGTGCAGACGCACTCCATATTCTATTAAATTTATTGTTTAATCTTACACTTGTCTTCGATGATTTATTGATTTAATTGAGTCTAATGATTGTAATGATATGAGCGTTGATTGATATAAAAGCATTCTACCACTGATTAACTGAACGACTGATGATCGTAACATTGGTGCATCGGCCCGTGAATCGGAAATTGATGACAGAATCATTTTTGGTAGCCTCGACCAAAAAGTAGAAATATCATCGTCGACAGTGAATTCAGGTAAGCCGAATTTTTATTGAAACTGAATTATACCTGAATAGAAGATTAAAATGTCAGAAGATCTCTCAAAATTTAAAAAGAAGCGTACTGCGGAACGTTCTTCGTTGACAAAATTGATAAATAAAATTGAAGGAAAGATCAACAACGAAAATGAACCTGTTGATCAATTTGAAGCTTTTGTAGAGCAATTAAATGATAAAGAAAGTAACTTAAGTTTATTAAATACACTAATTGAAGATTGTTTGTCTGTTGACACTATTACTGAAGATATGGAAGCTTCGGAAGAAATTAAAGAGAAGATTACATTTTGGAAAACGAAGCTTTCTTCTAAAATTAGGAGAATAAATTCTGACTCTTATCCAGGATGATACAGTTTCTCGAAATATCCAAGTTATTGATTCCAATAGTTTTGAATGTATGAATATAAATTTACCTAAATTGCATATAAATAAGTATTCTGGAAATTATTCTGAATGGTTAGATTTTTATAATTTATTTGAAAACCCTATTCATAATAACAATAAACTAAGCAAAGTTGATAAATTTAATTATTTAAAATCATATTTGTGTGGTAATGCGCTTGCTTGCATTAATGGATTTCCAATTTATGATGATAATTATGATAGAGCTCTTGATTTATTAAAAGATATATTTGGAAATAAAAACATGTTAATTAACGCTCATTTGAGCAATTTATTAAATTTAACACCTGTTAGAAACCCTACTGATATTGTGGGCTTAAGAAATTTGTACGATAGAGCAGAAACGCAAATAAGGAGTCTTGAAAGTTTAGGAGTCAAAGGAGGATCCTACTCAAACTTATTAACACCCATCCTGTTGAAACAGATACCCTCGGAACTAGCTTTGGAATTCAATCATTCTCAAAGGGACGAAGGGTTTGACCTCAGCGCTCTTTTACGGTTCCTGCACTTGGAATTCCGTAGTAGGGAACGAGCTTCTCAAATAAACAATCAAACTATGTCATTATTCCCCTCCACCGCAAGACAGAACAAAAAATAAAGGCTCCTATTTCCCCGGACAACGCATGAGGCCACCCCCGAATAGAATACATTTCCGACCACATTCATTTCCCACCCTTTTGGAGAAAGTAGAACTTAGAAGCCGAAAATGTTTATACTGCAACAAAGGTCATGAACTCGAAGCTTGCCGTTCTTTTAGTGCTAACTAAAAGCGAGAAATTTTAAAGAAAAATGGGTGTTGTTATTTGTGTTTGTCACCTGGTCATAGAGCAATGGAATGTGTAAAAAGGGAGTCGTGTCCTATTTGTAATGGGTCCCACCATTTCTCAATATGTTTTCGAAATCGACATGATGACGATTTGTCTCCGAAAGGGGACACTGATAATATAGCTTCAGCAGTATTTAAAACAGAAGTAAATAGTGTATTATTACAAACATGCGCCGTATTAATAGATGACAAAAATGAACAAGAAGTTGTTAGATTATTTTTAGATAATGGTTCACAGAGAGAAGTTTCGTTTTAAAGAGTACTTCTGAGAAATTTAACTTTCCAATTCTTAGAAAAGAAAACCTTTCCATTTGCACATTTGGTGGCTAAATAAACTGAAACAAAAACTTTAAATATAGTTAAAATAAAATTGAAAAACAGGGATGATCCAAATTTGTGCATTGAAATAGAAGCGGTAGAGACATAACATATTTCTATCACGAATTTACCGTCTCCTGATAGAAATATTGATAAAAAAATTTAGATATTTAAAAAAATGTACAATTAGCCGATCATTATAAATTTAACGATAAAGAAATATCAATTCTTATTGGTGCGGACTATTTTATCAAGTAGTTACAGGTAGAATTACGCGTCTAAACAAAAATCTTGTGACAGTAGAAACATTATTCGGGTGGTCTTTACAAGGGCAGAGTACAGATTCGGACGAACTTTTAACAATGAGTGTTATTGTTAATGAATCCAATATTTCTAAACAGCTTAGTGAATTTTGGGATTTAGAGAATTTAGGAATAGAAGCAGAAGTGTCTTATGAGGAAAATATTGATAATGATATAATCTCTGAATTTGAAGCGGAAATTTCATACCAAAATAAGTGGTATAAAGTTAAATTCCCTTGGAAACCTAACATGAAAACATTGTTAGAAAATAATGAAGAAATTGCTAGGAAAAGATTTCTAAAGTTAAGATCACGTTTTAAAAATGACAGTTCCTTATTTGAGGATTACAAATTAGTTGTAAATAATTATCTTTCTGAGAAAATCAGAGAACGCGTTCCATTTGAAGAAGAAAATCTAAAGCATAATATTTTTTATCTACCACATAGTAATACGTCAGTAATACGTACTGATAAAACTACAAGCAAATTACGAATCGTATTTGATGCGTCATCACATGCGAATGCACAACTATCTTTGAACGATTGTTTACACACAGGGTTAAAGTTTATACCTAGCCTATTTTTTCTATTAATTAAATTTAGAGTGAATCCAATTGCATTAGTAGCTGACATAAAAATGGCATTTTTGATGATTGAGATAGACGAAAGTGAAAGGGATTTTACAAGATTTTTCTGAGATGAAAATCCAGGAATTGATATTTTCCGAATGACTAGGGTTTTATTTGGAGTAAAATGAAGTCCATTTCTTCTTGCAGCTGCGATAAAGCATCATCTTAAAAAATATGTGGATATTTTTCCTGATACTTTTAACCATCTTAACCAGTCATTGTATGTTGATGATTTTCTGTGTGGAAATGTCAGTGTCCAAGCAGCCTTGACGACATGCATAGAAAGTAAACAAATTTTGGAAGATGCAAGTATGGATCTTCGGAAATGGAGAACCAACTCTTCCGAGCTAAATCAAAGGTTAAAAAATTTAAATTTTGAAGTAGATGAACATAAAGAATCATTGAACACGTTGATAGCTTCAAAGGTCTTGGGAGTTAGTTGGAATGAAAAATCTGATACATTCTATTTTGAATCCAGCGATTTAGGAACATTTCTTTCTAAAAGAATTAACAGAAAAAGATATTTGTTACAAGCCGCAGGTCGATTATTTGACCCAGTGGGTTTCATAGGTCCTTATACGATCCGAATAAAATGTTTAATTCAGGAAATTTGGTGTTTAGGATTGGATTGGGATGACAAATTGCCCAAACAATTAGAAGTTTCATGGAATAAATGGTGTAATGAGATTCATTATTTAAGTGAAATAAAAATTCCTCGATATTACTTTCAAAACTTTTTGCCTTCAAATGCAACCACCATTCAGTTGCATTGCTTTTCAGATGCTTCCAAAAAGGCATATGGAACTGGCTTATTTACGCATAGAATTGAATGATGGAAAGCATCAAAAGGTTGGGTAGCTCCATTAAAAACTCTTTCGATCCCTAGGTTGGAGCTTATGGGCGCACTTTTATCTGCAAGGTTAAGTGACAAAATTGCAACTGCACTCACACTGCCTGTGAGTCGTTTTTATTGAACAGATTCGTCTATAACATGTTACTGGATCAAAGGGGATTTTAACAGACATAAAGTGTTTGTAAAAAAAAGAATTAAAGAAATACAAAAACTAAGTGATCCCAAGGAATCGCGCTACTGTAAAGGAAAGGATAATCCCGCTGATTTAATAAGTCGGGGTTTGCATTTAAATGATCTTAAAAATAACAAAATATGGTGGCATGGTCCCAAGTGGTTGACAATGAAACAAACAGAATGGCCATTATTTTCAGAACCTACAATTGAAACCGAAAGAAACATTCTTAATAAATGGAACGAAATTTGCAAGTTCGACACAATTCAGCTATTCAGTGCGGAAGAGGGAATCGAATGGAACTTCATTCCACCCACTTCTCCCCATTTTGGTGGATTGTCGGAAGCAAACATTAAGTCTATGAAACGCATTTTATTGAGGGTAACGAAATCAGCTATCATGAACTTCAATCAAAATGCTATTTCAACCTTTTCTGAACCTTATACTGCTTCAGATTCTTTGTCCTATCATTCCAGGTGGAAACTCATTCAATCCCCATCAAACAAATCCTGGAACCGTTGGAGCACCGAATATCTGACCCATCTTCAGACCCGTGCTAAGTGGAGTATACAGAACCCTAACTTGATGGAGAATCAGCTTGTTCTTTTAAAGGATCCCAACACCAAGCCCCTGGACTGGCCTATGGGGCGTATTCTTGAAGTATTTCCCCCGGTAGTGATGGTCTTGTAAGAGTAGTTAATGTAAAAACCTCAACAGGTATTTTAAAACGAGCCATCACAAAGGTAGTGCCTTTACCTATTCCAGTTGATCCTGCAACTGTAGAAAAGAACATTTGAACATTTTACAATTTCTTGAACTTTAACCTTTACATTATTCTATTTACATAATTGCTAATTTGATTTTTCAGTATTATTGATAACTCATGTGATTTAAGAATTGCTAATTTTATTTTAGAATTATTGATAATGCATGTGATTTAAGAATTGCTAATTTTATTTCAAAATTATTGATGATGCATGTGATTTTAAAATTGAATTCATAGGATTTTATTTTTATTATTTCACATTGCATGAATTTTATTTGTATTATTTCACATTGCATGAATTTTATTTGTATTATTTCATTTTGCATTAATTTTACTTGAATTACTTTAGAATTTTCATTATCTTAATGTAAACTCCGTCGGAGTTTAAGTGGGGAGTAATGGTAGAACCCCCCTCAGTATAGAGGGCGCTGCTTGTAAAAACATGCTTTGTTTACATCAGAGATCTGCTGTACGTGACCGAGTGCAGACGCACTCCATATTCCATTAAACTTATTATTTAATCTTACACTTGTCTTCGATGATATATTGATTTAATTGAGTCTAATGATTGTGATGATATGAGCGTTGATTGATATAAAAGCATTCTACCACTGATTAACTGAATCACTGATGATCGTAACATTTTCCTTTTGGCATTTTCTTGCTTTGGCGACTTTCGATTTCATTTGCTACCGGAAGACATCTCTGGCACCACTGTTCCGAAAAGTTACAGTACTTTATCCATGCATTTACTTAGTAGCCCGTCAGCCACTGTTATCATTTCGAAGGGTACTTGCGTATCATTGCAACCGTATTGGCGATATTGTATGAAACGAAGCACTTGGCTGCCTACCAACTCGCTGCTTACGACACATGCGAAATCGGGGTTGCCAACCTGGCGAGTTAATTTGAAAGTTGGAATTGTTGCGATGGTACTAAGTACCGTTCGAAGAACAGCGTTGCCCGAGGAACACCACTTGGAGGTCGGCTACTTTGGTCCCTCTTCAGCAATCCCTCAGGGTAGATCCGGGAGTGTGTAACGAAACACCCCCTTTTCATCTATTGCGTAATCTGTAAAAAAAACATTATTTGGGGGAAAGGAATTGATTAATATCTAAAACGGACTAGAAAGGTCGTGGATCCTCTGAAAAAAATTAGTTTTACAATGAATTATTAAATTAAAGAATTTATACTTTTCCGTTTCGCCGGCACAGAAGAAAAAGTCGCCAAAAATGATACTACCGACTCCAAACTGAATATTCCAACTGATAATCATTTACCCTCCCATTTTCAAAACAAGTATCGGTCTTTCCTTATTATTATCTTTTCATAATACATGAAAACTAGATGAAAAACTAATGAGAAGTAACATATACTAATTTTAACTTATGTGTATAATGTATGTTGTCGCCAATAAAGCGAGATTTACGCCGGCGTAACGAAAAAGTACAAAAAACATTTTTCATAGTCAAGTTCAAAATGTCATACCTTAATAAACATGTAAAATAAAGATCCTGTGAAAAGAAAAAATAGCTTTTAAACATATTTATAAAAAATATTACAAAAAAGATGCCTTGAAAATATACTTAGAGACATCGGTACTTGGGTATTATCGCAACCTGTTGGCGACATTATATGAAACGAAGTACATGGCCGCCAATTCAGCACATATGACACATAAGACATCGGACCTGAAAATTTGGCGAATCATCAGTGGAGTTGACGATCGTTGCGATTATACGTCCGTACCGAATAGTTGTTAAACAAATTATTTTACAAGTGTTATACTAAAAAAAAAAGGTTTTTTAAAAATATTTGTCATAATGTATATCAAAAGTAAATCGAAGCACATATCACTAAAAATATTTCTTGAAGAATATTTTAAGGTTAGTCACAATAAAATATAAATACATAAATCATTTTTCAGACTAAACTAAAAAGAAAAGTTATTAAAATATAAATTTCTTTTCTACCAACCGCAAATTTTTCATAGAACGTCTATTCTTAAATGGAATTTCAGTACCAAATGAGGGCTAACTTCAGAATTTGTCGCCTGAAGTACATCCCTCACAGAATCAACTATCTCTAAATCTATGGAATAACAACGTAAATAAAATTAAAAAACATAAAAAGAAGAAAGAAGCAAAACAGGAAGTAATGGGAGAAACGACATTAAAAACAATAGACATCAGACACTTTGGGTGCCTGAGGTGCCCTTACCTTCGGAACGAGAGCCCTCATGTTGGGGAAGCAGTTGGCTGAAAGAGAACGGGGTTCACTTACCTGAACAGAGATGAGGGACCTCATCTTCCGTGGGGGACGGAAAGGGACAAAAGGTGCACTTACCTCAGGAAGGAAAGGAGCGTCCTCCCAGGCAGCTTCACCAGCTGTTAAATGGCAAGTACGACGTCTTCGATTGTTGTGAACTCACACCCATCGATTGTTCCTAGATTTTACAGATCCACCAGCTGTAAAATGACCAGTGCAAGTGGCTACATTGTTTATTGTCTGAACTCGGGGAGTGACAACATCCAGTCTGGCCGCCAAAATGGTAAAGGCGAGCCGGCACCCCATTGACAATAGGCGAAGCCTGTCTTAAAAGAATCATGTCATCTTTTCTGGTGTTGAGGGAAGGGGATAATAGAAACAGGTGGCGTGATGGACAAGTGTGTCGAGATGTTGGACAAGGAATTATGGCGCTTTGGGCCAGACGCCCCGGGTGTGTTTTGGTGTGTTATACGCAAATAGGACGAGGGAGGCCGAGAGAGACTTTTGTGACCTGCCAAGAAGGGACGAGGGGCGTGTTGTGGACACACCCCTGGTGTTTAAAAGGGGTTCTTTTTCAAGAGATGAAAAAAAGACTAGAGAGAGGAGCCCGGCCCTGGATGGAGAAAAAGGAAAAAGCCCTGCCCTGGATCAAGAAAACATGAGAGGAGAACCCTGGTTGGAACGGACTGGAAGAGAACGCTAAAGAAAAGGGCTGAGTCCGAGATTGGAGTGGAGAGGAAGGAGAGAGGAGATGAAAGCCGGTGGTGTTGAATAGGAGAGATGGACTGCACCGGCTTGGCGTAGGAACTGTAATCTATTGCTTCACTAACAAATTGTTTAGAAAATAAACAATCATTTCATTTTCAAAGTAGGCTGTGACAGATTATTGATGGTTAGCTACTCACGACGTTACAATTTAGGCTGTGACAGTAAATACTATACTGAGGAAGTAGCTAAATGTTTGTTGGAGGGGTATTTTGGAGGAAAAACGTGAAGAACGGGAAATTAAGAATTTCGAGGAACGTAGACTAGCTAGGGAGTTTGAATTAGAAAGACAGAGCTCAACTCAGAAATAAGTTAAATGAAAATGAATTGAAGGCAGGGATTAGGATTAACAATCGCGCAAATGTTTGTTATTTGTCAGAAAACCATACCGCAGAAATTAATGAACCGGTTAGTAAGTGTAGGCCGTTAATTAACCCGGTAGTTAATAAAAGCGTGGAGAACGCCACGTCTTGTGATTTTGAAAATGAGAATTGTGACCCCCCAGTGAGATGGACGAACGTTTCCCCCGTCTGAAGTAAGAGGGAGAGGAACAGAAAAGAGTAATATTTTTAAGGTTGAGGAAGGGAAAGAACTCAATGTGTATAGAAGTAGTGATTGTGATGTGAAAGTAGGGGTATGTGAAGGAAGGGTCAGAGCTGTGGCGATGGGTGCACAGCGAGTAATAAATCCGGATAACATTGGAATGGCTCTTTTGAATTGAAAGGAGATAAGGGAGTAGTGCACCCTGAAGGATTGATTTGTGAGAATATCTGCGAGGAAAAATATACCATTGGGACATTAATGGGTTGTGAAAAGCAGTTAACAGTGAATCGGGAAAGTTTTCGAAATCATACAATGACTAAGATAGCAGGGCAGTTAAATGAGGAAAAAGAAAATATGTGTAAAGCAGATGTGCGGGAAGGCTTGGGAGACGGGTTAGCAATGCGTTTGACTCTCTCAGAACCAAGGGAGGTTTATAAGGATAGTTTAGAGACGGTTAATAGGTCCAATATTAGTTCAGAATTTCATTTCGAGATATATTTACCCGGAAAAAAGAGATCGCAGTACCATTTATCGTCTTAATTTTATAAAATTGTACCGTAGGAAGCCGGAAATGGGAAATTTGGTTATGGAGAATAGCTCGGAAGGAATAATGAAAGATTCCGAAATTTTCTGTTTGGTAAAGTTATTGATGGATTTTGACTTTCAGGGTATTTTAAGGGAAAGTCAGTTGTATTTTAAATTACCGCCTGATCGAAGTAAATATTTAAGAATGATTAACACTATAAAGAAAGAAGGGTTTCCACCCGACTCTGGGACGATTGTTTTAAGGCAGAAGGATATTAATTTAATTACGGGAAAGCCATTTAGAATCAAAACTTGTTGTTCATCCCAGATGTTAATTAATTCACTACGAGAGGATACAGAGTATCTTTTAGATTTAGGCGTAAACGGGATGGGGCAGTCAAACCGCACTCTGCCCGTTGTTTGGTTAGGAAGAGTGAACCGATACCCGTACCCGCGTATCAAATGTATTAAGTATAGGAATTTGAAACAGGTGATGCGAGCCGAGATTAATCTTTTGTTAAAAAGGGAAAGTTTGGTAGAAAAGAACAACGTGGCATCGTGGGTCACTGTACTGGATTTGTAGAAGTGGTATTTTTGTCATTCTCTCATGATAAGATATCCGAAGTATGCCGCATGCGTTATGCCAATTGGCATGTACATTATTATAAAGGTGAGGTTTAAATTTGCATGTGCTTCTTATGGATGTAAGTTAACGACTCAGATTTTGAGATGGTTAGAGCAGATTGATGTATCGCGAATGGTCGATATAGACATTCTGATGCAAATTTGGAAAAACCGTGCAAAGTAAATTGACTTTTTGTTAAAATGGTTGAGTAGGTTCGGATCGGAAGTCGGTCCGACCAGAGGTAAATTAGAGCCATAGGAAAATTTGTTCCGTGTGCATAATGTAGATTTAGTAAATTCATTGCATGAACTAATGAGGTTTGTTAATTATATTCTCAAGTAAAGTGTCTAATTTTCCTAAAAAACTAACGTAATGGAAGACAATACCATGAATTGTGAATAACTTGTTATAATGGTTGTGAGAATGCTTACCCAATAGCCATATTTTATTTAAATTTAAAAAGTCTTAGTTTAAACTTCTTAATCTAAAAAATATTTTTAATGTTGTTTGCAAAGCTTAGAATTTATAGGTGTTTATTTAATATCGTTGGAATAAGTAGATGGGAACGAGCAATTCTTAGGATTTGTGCTAGGTGTAAATTAATATTTGTATGAGTATAAGTGTTGGTGTGTATGGAAGGTGAAAGGAAATTATGTGTATTGGTACTGTGTACGCTCACAGATGTTTAACACAATTGAATGAGCGATTGGATGTATTAGAATTATAGAAATATTATGATTTGATTTAATTTCTTTAAAACCCTAAATTTTAAAGTGTGATGTAACTTTAAAAAATGAAAAAAATAATCCAAGATTCGGAATTTAAGTTTTTATTGTAAAGTGTACGTTTTATAAAATTTTGGATTTATTTGTTTATTTTACTTGTGATTGTATATGTTACTTGGATTACTGTCCTGGTCGGTCTCGTTGATAAGACAACCTTTCGGTGTGAAATGTTAGGAACCGAACCAAACTGAGGCCAAAGCAGTCCAGTGAAATGGACCTTTTCAGGGGGAAGGAGTTGTGACGTCGTTGATTGTTGTGAATCCCCATCCTTCGATTCACGATAAGTTTTATAGCTTCACCAGCTGTTAAATGACAAGTACGACGTCTTCGATTGTTGTGAACTCACACCCATCAATTGTCCCTAGATTTTACAGATCCACCAGCTGTAAAATGACCAGTGCAAATGGCTACATTGTTTATTGTCTGAACTCGGGGAGTGACAACATCCAGTCTGGCCGCCATAATGGTAAAGGCGAGCCGGCACCCCATTGACAATAGGCGAAGCCTGTCTTAAAAGAATCATGTCGTCTTTTCTGGTGTTGAGGGAAGGGGATAATAGAAACAGGTGGCGTGATGGACAAGTGTGTCGAGATGTTGGACAAGGAATTATGGCGCTTTGGGCCAGACGCCCCGGGTGTGTTTTGGTGTGTTATACGCAAATAGGACGAGGGAGGCCGAGAGAGACTTTTGTGACCTGCCAAGAAGGGACGAGGGGCGTGTTGTGGACACACCCCTGGTGTTTAAAAGGGGTTCTTTTTCAGGAGATGAAAAAAAGACTAGAGAGAGGAGCCCGGCCCTGGATGGAGAAAAAGGAAAAAGCCCTGCCCTGGATCAAGAAAGCATGAGAGGAGAGCCCTGGTTGGAACGGACTGGAAGAGAACGCTAAAGAAAAGGGCTGAGTCCGAGATTGGAGTGGAGAGGAAGGAGAGAGGAGATGAAAGCCGGTGGTGTTGAAGAATAGGAGAGATGGACTGCACCGGCTTGGCGTAGGAATTGTAATCTATTGCTTCACTAACAAATTGTTTAGAAAATAAACAATCATTTCATTTTCAAATTAGGCTGTGACAGATTATTGATGGCTAGCTACTCACGACGTTACAATGTAATTTAGCCTTCGTGCAAAATCAAGAAAAAGAAATGTTAGAGTTATAGATAAAGAAACTGAGGTGCCGACTTAGGTCGTCTAAAGATGTCTAGGAAGTAAATGATTTACTAAAATGCATATATGAATGTAACGAATCGAAGGAATATTAAAACATTCACTGAGAATTCATTTTCAACAATGGCGGTTTTGGGGACATATCTTTCAAAACAACTTTTAATGTTATTAATCATTTATTTTCTCCAATGTGACAGTCCAGTTTTAAATGATAACGGAATGTTAAAAAATATTCATAAATACCAGGTCACCCAAGAAGTTAAGGATAAAAAAAATTCGGCCATAGTTCGTGCTAGATTTATAAACAGAGCCGATATAATCAGCAAATGCAGTAGTGATATCGTTATTATTGCTGTAGCACATATTGTTGTAAAACTTTTATAACAACCAAATTTTTTTAAGTTCCAATTATTTTATGTTGCTGTTGCTTATCCTCGAAAGATGTGATATATGTCAGATTAGCTCCAGAAGGTTGTTTACAGCCAAAAAATCCGTAATAAGGAAATCGGATGTTAAGTTCCCTTAGAAAGTCCATTAAAACTCAGAATGTGATCCTGTGAAGCTGAATGGCCACAGCATTTTTTACAAGTAGGGTGGATTTTTCTGCCACTGTCAAAGGAAAGACTTTTCAGGTGTGTAGGAGTGGAAAGGTCCATTAACACCTGCTACAGGGGATGGTTAGTTCCCCCCTGGAATGTGGAGATTCACCAAGTGGTCAAGCTGGGCAGGGGATGAATAGCCCCTTCCCCCTTTGGGGGTGAGAAAAGAATTCATTCGGTCTTTGGGTACGACGGAGTCAAGTCATGTCCGAGTGTTGCTAACTGTATACTAACTGTTTTTCCTTACATGTTTTTTTCTTTAAAATAAACCTAAATTTTTTAAATTTAGACGCCATGTTCTTAATTTGTTTCCGTGCCCATTGATTAGAATCAAACTTTAGTGGCGCAGCCGATAGTGATGTAGCCTTATGCTCGTAGTCACCGCTAACCTAACCCAGCGATGAAACCTGGAGTTAAGTAACCGGCAGTCAACCCCAGGTTAGAACTTCAATTCACAGCTCTTTTTCGACCTCCAGTTACTTGACTCTGGGTTTCTTAACCTGGGTTTACTGGCTGATTCCAATTGGTCGAAATAAACCCCGTGACTTCCGGCTGGAGCTACAATTTCTACATTCGACTCGTGCCAGCTTGTTTTTAACCTCGAGTATCGTTAACTGTTTAAAATGAAAGCCAACAGAATTTATTTTACGCAGTACGAAAAAGTGTTGGTGTTGGCTTTTATGAAGCCGCACTTACATATAATGTAATGTAGGGAAACAAGTGCTGTTAGTAGCACACACACAAAAAAATGAAGCGTATATTGAAATAATGCGGCAATTCTATGACACTGACGGAGTGGTGAATCCGCGAAAACCACAACAGATCCGTCAGTGTTATTTAAATTTAAAAAAGAAAATGACAAAGAAAAGTAGTGTTTTGCGGCAAGAAAACGCAAACGTAAACACTCGAAAAATCGCTTACTGCGCATGTGCGGTTAAAACTAACCCGGCGTTGACCCTGGGTCAGGATTTTTTAAACTTGAACCGGAGTTAAGTTATTAACTTGCGATGGTGAATAGCGTTTTCGGCGAAACCCAGGTTTCCTTCCTCTAACTGGTGGTCAGGTTAGCGGTGAAAATGGGCGTTAGTGGCGCAAACCAAACTGGACTAGTTAGAACCTGAAATTTCGAGTTTTTTGCATTCCCGCGAATAAATGAATCAGGTAAGAGTTTTTGCTTGCAACTCCCTGTAACTTAAGACGAGAGAAATTTATAAAATTATACTGCTTAACATCCATTTTAGTAAGAGAGAATTTTGATTTTATTTTTGTATACGTCAGTGTACTTTTTTTTTTTTTGCTCTGCATATCCATGCAGTTGTAAATTTTTGAACGCCAGTTCAATTTTGAATTATTAAATACATCAGTACATATTTTATTATTCTTGTTCCATATCAATGGAAAGTAAGTTTTAGAACATCAGTTCTATAAATTAAGGAAAGCTTCAAAATCATTAATTCTATCAGTATATTATTTTATTGCATATCCATGCAGTTATAAAATTTTGAACGCCAGTTCAAATAAAAATTATTATACATCAGTGTATAACTTATCATTTTTGCTAGTAAGGGTTAGAACATCAGTTCTAAAGTCAGTTATTCCTGCATTCAGGATATGTGTGTTACACTCGGACAGACATAGTTCGAACATCAGTTCGCGATTTATATATATATATATATATATATATATATATATATATATATATATATATATATATATATATATATATATGTGTGTATTTAACATTTTTTTTATACAATTCTATGTAAGATTATTGTTGATAAGTAACTACCCAAATTACTTATTGTATTTTATGAGTGTTTTGGAAAACTCATTAAGCTGTATATTCCAAGTTGTTTAATACGTATAATTGGTTAATTGTATTCGTATTTTGATGCACTAAGCAATGTGAATTGGTAAAATATACGAGTTATATTTGAAACAGTTTTATAATTGAAAATTAACGTGGAAAGATTGTATGATTTTTTATGATATTTATTTATTTTGTAATGTACAGTAATAAATTCACGTCAGTGAATTGCAATTGGGTTTATTGAAAAATTAATGCTAAAGAATAATACGTATTTCATGTCAATGAAATTATTTTGTGTTTATGTACGCATAGTATTTTTTCGATTTATGTGGAAAAAAATATTATCAGTTTAAATTGGAGAAAAACTACCGAATATATTTTGTAGTGTGTTCTATTACTACAGCCAGGAATAGATTAAGTTGCGAATATCGGTAATATTTTAAGTGATTATTGTGTATAAGAAATAGTTTGAGATTATTGTGTATCAGTAATATTTTAAGTGATTATTGTGTGTCAGTAATATTTTAAGTGATTATTGTGTGTCAGTAATATTTTAAGTGATTATTGCGTATCAGTAATATTTCAAGTGATTATTGTTTATCGGTAATATTTTAAGTGATTATTGCGTATCAGTAATATTTCAAGTGATTATTGTGTATCAGTAATATTTTAAGTGATTATTGTGTATCAGTAATATATGAAGTGAGAATTTTTTAAGTGATATAATCAGTAATATATTAAGTTTTTATTTTATAGAGTATTTAAGTACACTTGGTGTATTGTGAAACATATGACTATTATTTTGATTTCTTCCTAATTCATTGAGTATTGAGTTAGCATAGCGGACGTTGTTTGTGTGTGTTTTAATGAAAGATATATGTTTGGTACTTAATTTTTGCAATTCCTTTTAGTGTTATTTTCGTCCGATTATTGGTTAGTTTGAGTATATTTAAAGAGAAAAAAATTTTTCAAATGACATTTTTGGGGAAAGCTAAAAAGTAAGATTTAGTTTTGTTGGCTGAGGAGTTAGGTCAGAAGGTATCAGATAAAATGACGAATATAGATTTAAAGAATATCATAATCGGGGTAGCAAAGATTACGAAGAAGAGTTCGTTAGAGCTCAGTTATCTGTTATTTTAGAGGAACGCTTTGAAAGGGAAAGTGTGGAAAAAATTTCCTGGCAGCACGCAAATCGAGCAGCAACAACGCGAATTCGAGTTAGAGAAAATGCGCTTGGAAATCGAAATTCGCTTCTGCGCGAATTCGATTCTGAAAATTTAAGCCCACTTAAAACAAGTGTGTTATAGTGATTTAATTAAAATCATTCCGAATTTCGACATAAGGGATGAAGATATCGTTCTTTTCCTTATTCTGTTTGAGAGACAAGCGAAACGTATTGGAGTGTTATTAAAAAGGTTTAAGATGAGCCCAGATACCTTCAGGCAAAAATTCATGAAACATCAGCGCATACCTGCTAGATCTTAGCGTGATTTTGTGTTCGAAATTACAAGTTACTTCGAAGAATGGGTCAATGTAATGGAAGTAGGGGATTTCAAATCATTGAAGGATTTAATAAAAACTGATTAGCTCAAAAAACGCGTGCCGGGGGAGATGAGAGCCTTTAGTGGATGAATGGGCCAAATTTTATGAACCATCTGTATTGGCAGACAAATTGGACGGCTACGAAAATGTTCGGTCGAGTGTCAAGAAAACGAATCAACCTGAAATGTCCCTCAGCAATACGTCAGATTCACGATCTAATATTAAAAAAAACATCCAATAATTAAAAATGATATTCAGAGTAAAAGGTATAAATTGCCTTTCAAACAAGAACCTAAACAGCCAACATTTAAACCTACTTGCTATTCGTGTGGAAGAGTTGGGCATACCTCGAGGGTGTGTCATGCTGAAAATCCTAAGAAAATCTCCCCTAATATCTCCAGATCAATGCTGTGGAGACCAATGAACGTTTTCAAGAACAATCCTCTGCAATTTTAACGGCTAAGGTTGCGATTCATGTATATTCCTCCACCTAGAAGGACGAGAAAATAGACGAGTTAAAGTTTGTCCGCATTAAGTATGGGAAAGAAATTCTGAAGGTTGTCATCGACACAGGTGCCCAGATATCCGTGGTAAGAGCAGATGTCGTCGAGGGCAATCCAAATAATGTCGGCGTTTGGGGAATGTGAAGTAACCGAATTGAAGATTTCAACCTAAAAATCGACGACTCCAGACACGGGGTAGTACCCATTATGTGTGCAGTTTCTAAAAGGCTGGTTAATGACATGTTGGTCTGTTCGTCTGCTTATGAAGCGCTGTTAGAAAACGCGTGCAGTTTATTCACAACCCCGCAAACTCCTATGTATCTTCAAGGGCACTTGAAGGTATTACTGCAGACGATCCAAAATCAATTTCCAGCCAAGAAATGACCCGAGAAACTCACCCCTCTGAAATTTACATACAGTCTTTGAGCAAAGCAAATGAGGAAGAACAACTTCCGGAGGGAAGGGAAATGCATAGTACATTCATAAAAATGCAAAGGGAAGATGACACATTAAAGAAACTCTGGAGTCTTGCAGAAAAACAAAAGAACTCAGTAAAAATACATAACGGAATATTGACACACTCTGAATGTATTTGTGGAGAGAACATTGATCAGGTAGTACTACCACAATGTAAAAGAGAAGAAGTACTCAAAATGGCGCATGACGTCCCTCTTGGTGGACATCTGGGGGAGCAGAAAACTAGGCAAAGAATAAAGTACTCATTTTATTGGCCGACAATAAAGCAAGATGTCAAACGATTTTGTGAAAGTTGTAAGATCTGTCAGCTTCGGAAGCCCATCACTTCCAGAGATCGGGTTCCAATACAACCATTGGTCAGACCCGAAATACCCTTTGACTGTATTGGGCCGTTGGAACCTCCTTCGAGAAGGAACCATAATTTTATTATTTGCGCAGTTGATTTATGCACGAGATGGGCAGAGGCCATTCCTGTCAAGGAAATAAGCGCCAAGACTACGTGCAACGTCCTTCTGAAAATTTTCACACAAACAGGTTTTCCGAAAATGATCTGTTCTGACCAAGGAACTAATTTCTCCTCAAAACTTTCTGAAGCGTTTCTGAGTGTTATGGGGGTTTCACCACGTTTTTCCACTCCAGGGCATCCTGAAAGTATGGGCGCCATGGAAAGGTGGAACCGCAGGTTGAAGGACATGTTAAGTAAGAATGTTCAAGAACATGTGGGTCCGATTGGGATCTCCATCTTCCTTTCTTGTTATTCGCATATAGGGAAGTACCCCACAGTACAACAGGCATGTCGCCATTCCAATTAGTATACGGACGTTTGCCTTCGGGACCCATATCTCTTCTCAAAAAAGTGTGGGTAGGAGAAAGAAACATCCCAACTACTCTCTCCCGTTCAGTGGAAAAAGTATCTGGAAGACTTAATAGAAAAGCTAAGAAAGGCTCATGAAATAGCAGCTGAGACGGCGGAAGCGACTCAAAATAATTACGCGTCATACTATAACTTACGAACCAGGGAAAAGCAATTCAAGGTAGGAGATAAAGTTCTGGTACTACTTCCGTCTTCTACTCATAAATTGATGAAAACATGGATAGGTCCAGCTACGATAATTGAAATAACTAGACCATATTCCTCGAAAGTTGAATTAGATGATGGGGGAATAAGAGAGATACACTTCAACAAATTACGTCCTTACATAGCAAGAGTGGGACAAGTTGGATTGATCTCCGATCAAGACTCAGATTTCGGGAACCTTCATTATGCTCCAACAGATATGGCTGTAACATCTGTGGGGGATGTTACAGATCACATAAACAGTGATTGCCAAGAATTAGAAGATGTTCAGCGACTGGAATTATTGAATAGTCTCAAAAAATTCTCCAGTTTGTTTAGTTCACTTCCTGGCTTAGCAAAAGTAAAGGAACATAATTTGAAACTGAAACCGAATTTCACCCCAAACAATATGCATCCTTACCGCATACCTATTGCTTTGCAGCAAGAAGTCGATCGTCAGATCAATGAGTTACTGCACTTCAAACTCATCGAACCGAGTGAAAGTGAATAAGCACATCCAATTGTTTGCGTATTCAAAAAGAACGGAAGTATCAGACTATATGTTGACTATACACACATTTGAATAGTTTCACTATTGCAGACGCATACCCTATGCAAAATGCAAAAGATCTTCTGTTTGAAGTGGGCCAAGCTAATTATATACCCGTTCTAGACCTGACAAAGGGCTACTGGCAGATTCCAATGGCAGAGGAGGCAAAGCCTTATACGGCTTTTGTGACTCATCATGGTCATTGCTAATTTTGTGTTATGCCTTTCGGGAGGAAGAACGCCAGGAGAACCTTTCAAAAAGTTATGGATCATTTGCTAGTGAAACACCGGGCATATTGTCGATCATATATCGACGATGTAGCAGTTTTCTCCAAATCTTGGGAACAGCACATAAAAACATCTGTGTGTAGTATTTCAAACGATTCAAAGGGTCGGATTCACGGCTAACTTTAAAAAGTGCAATTTCACAAGAAAACGAGTGAAGTTTTTAGGGCACGTTGTCGGTTCAGGCCAACATTCCCCAGACCCAGGAAAGGTTGAATCAATCAAAAATATATCTGTACCAGTAACGAAGAAAGAAATACGAAGTTTCCTGGGTTTAACTAGCTACTATCGGGAATATATCCCAAACTTTGCTTCTTTAGTCTTGCCATTAACAGAACTGACAAAGAACCGAGTTCCGAATATAATCCCTTGGAATGAAGCTGCAGAACAAGCTTTTACAAAATTAAAGGCACAACTGGTAAAAGCACCATCTTTATACACACCTAATCTATCAAAACCTTACCAACTATACACGGATGCTTCAGCGACTGCAATCGGGGCTTGTTTGTCTCAAAACGATGACAAGGGTAAAGAGAACTCAATTGCATTTTTCAGTAAGAAACTGACCGAAACTCAAACTCGGAGGGCAACCATAGAGCGTGAGGCTTATGCCGTAATAGAAGCATTGAAGCGCTTCGATAGCTGGATTTTCGGGGACGAAATTGAGGTGATATCAGATCACAACCCTCTGACATACCTAACCTTAACAACTCCTCAAAGTGCCAAACTAACTCGATGGGCATTAGCCCTCCAAAGATAAAATATTGCTATTTCCTACAGGAAGGGTGTTAAACACGGAAATTCTGATGAATTATCCCAGTTGCCTATTCCCGTTAGTTAAATAAGATTCGAGACAATGATCGCTTGACATTTTTCTGTGTAATAGTTTCTGGAACTGCTAAAGATTGAAACGTTGGCTTTTGTGATATATTTTTAGTAACTTGTCTTTTTATATTTTAATATTTTTTTTTGAGTATTATTTGTGTTTGTAACTTGTATGGATATTAATTTTTCTAGCATATTAATGAGATTTGCAAAACTATGTAGGAGTTGTATTAGCAAAAGCTCTTTTCACGTGACACCTGGAACAAAAAATTTCTCTCGTTATCTCGTTTCTTGCCATGTATGTATGCATGTGTTTTTTTTATAGTTTCTTTTCATCTGCATCGTCCTGGAATGACGGATGAGCTTTTTAATGGGGGAGGTGTAGGAGTGGAAAGGTCCATTAACACCTGCTACAGGGGATGGTTAGTCCCCCCCCTTGGAATGCGGAATGTGGAGATTCACCATGTGGTCAAGCTGGACAGGGGATGAATAGCCCCTTCCCCCTTTGGGGGTGAGAAAAGAATTCATTCGATCTTTGGGTACGACGGAGTGAAGTCATGTCCGAGTGTTGCTAACTGTGTACTAACTGTTTTTCCTTAAATTTTAAAATAAACCTTCATATTTAAGATTTAGTTCTTAATTTGTTTCCGTGCCCATTGATTAGAATCAAGCTTTAGCAGGTGGCTCTCTAGTTAGAGCTCAAGTCAACTTTCCTTCGTAACAACCGGCAACATGCTATTTGGGATCTGTTCCAGTCGGACCTCTATATAACGAAGTCGCTAAATCCGAAAAAAGTTCGTTATATGGAAATTTCGTTATGTAGAGCTTCATCTTCCAATTTTCTCGATAAATCACATAAAATAAGTTTTATATTCATAAACATTATATACTAAAAAATAACCGTTACCCACCCGCTTCACTGGGTATTTAAGGATGTTGTATAAATGTATACTGTTTACATATGTGATGTTCCTCCCCTTGAAAGAACATCTCTCGAAGTATCAGCGTGAGCTAGAGGTGTGGGATTAACGAAAGAACTAGGATCAAATATTATCTTAATATGACTTTATTAAGATATTCAACTTAAACCTTTAACAAATTAAATTATAATAATTAATATGAGAGAATCTACGATGTCAAAAATACTCAACACGCAATAAGACTTAATCTAATTCAGACCACTATCAATAAACGAACCGCCTAATCTCCGATTCTAATATTAAATAATCACTCCTACCTTGTTACAGCTTGGTGCAACGATCAATCTTGTCTTTGTATGCAATGGTATGCACAACTTGGCTGATTCCTTCTATTCGATCACTAATAATTTGAATTCACGTCACACAAAACTCATCAGACTTGAACCACGAAATGTAATAACCATCAACTGCCACAAACTAACGTCAATTGTCAAACATTACCCTAAATTACCATCCCGCTTACTCTAAGATCCTATATTTAAAAGTTTGTTCATTTGCATCTTTTATTCACACTTCACTTCTTGGATTGGGTTGGAAAAGAGTTGCCATTAATTCTGGCCCAAAGAACCCAAAGGAATTGTTAAAGAAAAGACGCGTGAGACGTCACACATATATATGAATTATTGATATCTAGCATTAAGAATTCGATTGTACTGAAAATATATTTATAGCTTTAACACTCGCCCTATGATATAAAAAGGATATAAATTAAAATATCTAATTTCTATTTCTATCTAAAAGAGAAGTAGAAAGATTTTTTGCGCTCACTTAACCTAATAAAAAGTGGATTTCCACCAAAGCAGCTTTCAGTGGATCTCTACTCCATAAAATAAACATGCGTGCTAAATTTCAAGTCTAAATATAACAGAGCAAAAACGGAATTTTTATCATCAATACCTCGTTGAGAGCATTCTTAGCGGATTCCAATTCAACAAAAGAAGCATGCAAACCAACTTTTATTATTATAGTCCTAGCAGTTCGAAAACGGGAATTTTGTCTATCAAAACGCCCCAATAACTCTTCCCGCTCCCCCCTGGAGTTGATTTCCGTACAATCCATTCTTAGTGGAAATCTATTCAACTAAAGAAACTTGCTCAACAAATTTCAAGTAAATGGGTTAAATTCAAAAACAGTAACTATACAGTTTCTATAACACGCCTTAATCCCTCGCAACCCCACTCCTTTGTGGGTCCGTTTTCGCTGAACTCTTTGAGAAAGGAACTCTATTCCATGAACGGAACATACCTTCTAATTTTCAAGCAGGTGGGTCTATTAGTTGAAAAGTGGAAATATTTATCTATTACGCCCCTTAATCCCCTCAGTGATCCTTGGGGATCAATTTTCCCCAAAACTATTTTGTAGCGGATCTCTACACCATGAAAGTAATTAGCTTATACCAAATTTTAAGACTGTACGTCTAATAGTTTAAAAATGGAAATAATTATCTATAATGCCCCTTAAGCCCCCGCAATGGCACTTTGGAAACGATATTCACAAAACGCATCTTATGGCAGATCTCTACTCAATGACTGGAATCTGTTGACTCAATTTATAGATTTTACGTCTAATAGTTTAAAAAAAGGAGATAAAAGGCCTGTAACGCCCCTTGGAGGTCGATTTTTGTAAAAATCATTATGTAGGGATTCTCTACTTTATGAAAGAAATCTGTGTACGAAGTTTCAAGACTGTACATCTAATAGTTTAGTAATGGAAATAATTATCTATAACGCCCCTTAAACCCCCGTAACGCCCCTTGGGGTTCGATTTTTGCAAAATCCGTTCTTAGCTGATGTCTACTCCATGAAGGGAACCTACCTACCAAATTTCAAATCTGTGGGTTCAATAGTTCTGGAGATATCGTTATAATTAATCACACTTATAAATTTTATTCTATATTTATTTCAATCTTACGTATAAAACAAAAAAAGAAAAACTGCAAGGATAGTTTATTGATGCCTTTATCCACTTCCTGAAAAATTAAATATTTTTCTTTAATGTACTCAAGCACTTACATTTAACATTTTCGAGCTACAAGAAACGAAGTTACCAGTACGACTGATCAACACTACAAATAAACGGAGAACTAGTTCAAGGACACAAGACAACTCCACTGAAAGTGAAAGGTGATATTGAGGATGTTTCCAGTGAACTGGACAATGGGGGTTAAGGGTTGTATTTCTTGGATGAAACGCCCAGAATTCTATTGCTATCGGCGAGTTAGGCATCTAATAAAACGAGTTAAAGATTTATGACCACCGCAAAATGTGTTAAGACAGAATAAATATACAAAAATACTTTAAAAATAGGGAGAAAAAAATTCAATCATAAGAGGAAAAGTTGGTTTTATAGAAAATGCACTTCGCTATTGGGAGGTCATTTTACGAAGAAAATCGTGAAATGTTCTTGGAAAAAGTTGGCTATGTAAAAAAATTCGCAATATAGAAGTTCGACTGTGTAGATATATATATATTTAAATTTCTGCCCTTTTTCGACATTCTATTCTCCTTTTCTTACATTTACAAACTCCATCAAGGCTGCATTTTTTTCCATCAATTGTCTGGCGTGGTTATGAAACGAACTTGATCTCCTCATCATTGTCGATTGTGATTAAAGTACCACTTTGTTGAGTTAGGTTATATGAATGCTTATATATACAGTCGGGTCTTTATTAAACAAAGTCGCTAAATCCTGAAAAAAAGTTCGTTGTATAGAAAATTCATTATATAGAGCAGTGGTCTTCAAAGTGTGCTCCGAGGAACCCTAGGGCTCCACAAGTCACAATAAAAAAATCGAGAAGAAATAAGTATGTATGCAAAATGCGTGGATTCACGTTCGCTGAGAAGTTTGTATAGTTACACGTGTTCAAAACTCATCCTATTCGTTAAAACTGAAAATTTTATTTATATGTAATAACTTTATTTTGCAACACTTTTAAACTTTTATTATAATATAATTAAAGACATTTTATCTTTATATATATACTTCCTACTAAATTGTGAATATTCTATTGTTTACTATCCACGAGATAAGTTTATATGCTCTTTAGTTAGCACAATAAAAAGTAAATAGTTTTCTAATGAAAAATGCACCTTTTTGCATTTGCGGGGAAAAAATCGTATAATAAAGGAGAGGAAACAACTTATCAACAGATTCGATGTTGAAATCTAAATTTTAGATTGTAAATTCTCTCTCTGTCTCTCACGCAAAATACATGGATTTCTCACACAGCTATAAACATTTTAATGCCCTTCAGAACATTATGCTCGAGTGAAATATACTTCTCAACGAAAGTGGGCACAAAAACAAAGTATAAAAACAAATTAAACTTAGAATATGTGATGCGATTGCATTTGATCTCAATCGACCTTTGCTTGAAAAAGGCAAGCACTTATCCCAGTTACCAAATGTAATGCATGGACAGATGACACTCGTGTCACGAATTAAGATTATTAATGAGTAAATTATATTAAAAAAATTAGATTAGAATTTTCTAATAACGAGTGCAATACATTTTATAATTACTTTTACATAAAGTGCCTATAACATGTTGATCTAGTTTAAATATCGTTTTGAGATGTATTCTGTATGTGCGGAAAAGTATGCGCCACGAAAATACTTTCTGGTTCTAGGGGCTCCACGAAAGCACCCCCGAGTTCTACGGGTTCCGTGATTTGAAAACGTTTGAAGACCACTGATATAGAGATTCCTCCTTCAATATATTTATAAGCCACATAACGCAAATTTTAAAAATTCATAAACACTATATATTATAAAAAGTAATTATTCACACCTTTTTTTGTAAATTAATATCTATTAATTTTTCTATCTTACCCATTAAAAAAAGAAAGAAGGATAAAAAAACTACAAAGAAAACAAGAAAAACGAATGTTGAGGAATATACTATATTTTCAATATTAAGAAAATAATTTTTTATTTAATTTAATAAATTTTAAAGACATTTTCTAATTTAAAGCATACAAGTAATTTTAAACATACATTATTTTATAACATTTATTTATCGAAAATGTTTTTAGTGAACTGGACAATGGGATTAAAGGTTGCACTTCTTGGAGGAAATGCCCAGAGTTCTATTGCTCTCGGCGAGTTAGGCATCTAATAAAACCAGTTCAAGATTAGGATCACCATAAAATGCGTTCAAGAGCTTGAAATGTCTAGAAAAATACTTTAAAAAAAATGGGTCGAAAAAAATTGAATCACAAGAGAAAATGTTCGTTATATAGAAAATGCACTGCGTTACTTGGAGGTTATTTTACGAAGAAAACCGGGAAATGTTCTTGGTTCTAAGAAAAAGTTCGATGCATAGGAAATTTCGCATTGTAGAGGTTCGTAATATGGAGGTTTGAAAGCACACACACACATTATATATGTATAAATTATTGATATCTTAGCATTAAAAATTCGATTGTATCGAAAAATATTCTTATAATTCTCGATTTAAAAATGATAGAACCTCCAAGTAATAATTTCAAAAATTGAAGTAGGATTATCTTTTACTCTCTCGTGACCCACGTGGTTTACCACAAAACTCATTCTCAGTTGATCTCTGCTCAATAAAATAAACATGCTTACCAAATTTCAAATCTAAATCCAATAGATCTAAAACGGAATTTTTTTTTATCCATAAGCTCCCGTAACCACCTTTGAGAGTCGATTTCTGTAAGACCCGTTCAATTCAACAACAGACATTCATACCAAATTTCATTACTGTAGGTATAGTAGCTCGAAAACGGGTATTTTTTTTATCAATACGCTGCACATGATTCTCCCCCCCCCCCACAAATTTCCGTAAAATCATTTCTTAGCAAATTTCCATTCAACAAAAGTATCATGCGTACTAACTTTAATCACGGTAAGTAGTAGTTCGATAACGACAATTGTTTTATAAATGTCCCAGAAACTCCCCCCTTCAATGTGAGTCAATGTCCGTAAAATCAGTTCTTAGTGGATTTATATACAATGGGGGAGGGGGAACCAATGCCAACAAAATTTTAAGTTCTGTACGTCTAAAAGTTCAAAAATCCTCTAATCTTGGAAAGAAACACCAAATTTCAAGTTTGTAAGTACAATAGTTTGAAAATAGGATTATTTATCTTTGACGTCAATGTTACTAACTCAGAAAGCTTCGCGGGCATGCGTTTAACCATTCCCCACAGTTTCATCGCAATCGGATGAATGGAGGCGTAAGAGACAAACATTCATTTTTATTTATGTCAAGTGTCAGGTGAATGATGAATTCTAACAAACCTAAAGATGAATAAAAATTTCAGCCCCTTGAAAGGGAAAGAGATGTACGTAGACTAATTTCCGTTTTTAAATTCAAATACAGCTGTCTCAAACAGTTTTTTTTTTTTTTGGCAAAAGCATGCGAAAAAGTATTGTTTGAGTTCTCGCGGTGATTGTATATAAAAATGTTTCTCGCAGAATACGTTATCTCGTCCCGCATTAAAAGCCGACCGAGAGTGTATAACCAGAAAATTATATTTTTTTAAATGAATGCAGAGGATATTTTATCCCCCTAAAAGGCGTTTATATTTTGATGATCTTAAGTACAGGCCTTTATCAGAGGCAGATTACGGTAGTTGGAGGCCTATGGGCTCAAGAGTCGAAAAACTAAGATAGTGAAGATATTCGCTGACCTTAAATTCTACAAATAAAATGTATTCTTAATAATAAAACTCAAAAGCTAAAGAAAATTCTTAACTGTATTTTTAAAAAAATTAAAAACTTTACTACAGAGTTTACAATTTTGCAACACAATTTTACTTTTTCACCATTCATTTTTGCCATACCTTTTTATTCAAATCACCTTGTTCTGTATATAATCTGACCATGTTGTTCAGTTTGTCTTCTCTCTCATAGTATACTTCTTTCAAATTGTGAAAGATCTCTCACCTGATGCATCCGATATCGATATTATTAAAAATATTTTCAAAAGCATCTTTACATTAGAATTTATCTGGCAAACTCTATAAATTTTTAGCTGGGTCATCATTTAGCAGGGTCTAATGAAAACAGATCCAATTCATACCGTGAAAATTAAAAGATTCAATATCGTCTTTGTAAGTTTCCTTTCGTTTTTTGTATAACTTTCATCTTAATTTCAGGTAATAAAATCTCGTCGTCAAAAAATAGATTCAAGTGTTCTTCAATTGTTTCATAAATCTGAGCTTTTCGCGATATAATTCTGCTTTTTACTTATATCATATGACATAAAAAGAATTTACTATGAAATTTTCAGTTCTTTCAAAAATTCATAACCAACTTCTTTACTTTCACCAATAATAATTTTTTTTGCTACCTGCGAGCGCATGTCCTGCTTCCTCTTCAAATGGTAGCCCTTATGAATCAGTTGCTTCTTGTTTCATTTTTCCAAATTCATTTATGAAATTTTCGATATAATTTTCTAGAGATTTTACTCGACTAGATCTTTTTAATAATTCACACTCAACCTATTGCAAAGATTTGATAGTAGCATTTGTTCTCTGCAGTATGGTATTCCAAATCATGGTCATTAGGGAAGTTTTTACCTTGACCTGCTAGATCACCTGGTCTTTCTCCAATCGAGCATGAAGGGGACATCATTGGCCAGCAACGACAGCGTCATCTACAACCAGAATGAAACAATTGAACTGACCAAGAGCAACAGGGATGCAATTCCATGACACAAACAAATATCCGGTACTTGTATGACACATTGCATGCATGTTTTCATGCTTGCATTCAAAATTCTGGTAGTTACACCGGTTTTTAATATACCATCCTTTCACATTTGAAATGGCTCTTCTCACGCTTACATTAGCCTATAATCTTCAAACTTTAAAAAATTAAATAGGTTATCTAGAAAAATGTATCTACAACCGCTGAAAATTAATGAATATGAATTTGAACAAGTGACTCAATTTAAATACTTATACACAATTGTAAATAGTAATGACATAAAAATTGAAATCAAAAGTAGAATCAAGATGGCTAACAAATGTTATCATGGATTGTGAAACTAATTTAAACCTACATAAATAAGTAGCAAAACAAAAATACAGTTATACAAGACTATAGTAAGACCAATTATTTTATACGACAGCGAATGCTGGACATTTAACAAAAAAGACAAAGAGAATAACTAATAATTTTCGAGAGAAAAATCTTATGACAAATTTTTGGTGCTGTTAGAGAAAACGGAATCTGGAGAATACGATATAACCTTGAACTTAATCGAAATACAGAGAACCCAACAAAGTGATCAAGGCTACTCAAATAATGTGGCTGAGACATGTATTTCGATATAGCGATGGAAATCCTGTAAAGAAAATAACTTTTCAAACTTCAGAGTGAAAGAGGAAGACCGAGAACAAAGTGGAGGGATAAAGTAGAAAATTGGTTGAAAGACTTGGGACCGATGGAAGAACATAGCATCAAATAGATCAAGATGGTCTAAGACAGACACCGGGGGCACGCTGGGGAGTTGTAACTGTGGCACGCCAAGACTTACTAAAAAATAAAAATTTGAATAAAAAAAAAATAATAATCTATTTTTTTTTTTTTTTATTTATTTATTTTTTTTTTTGGAATTTCATTGAAATAAAGCTATGTGAGACAAAAACCTCAAAATTTGGATCAAAATATGTTTGTGTGAATCAATTTTTTTCTGTTATGAACATATTACAATAGATGTAACTCATAACTACCTGATATGCACCTAAATTAACGTAATTTTGTAAACCTCTTCAAAAGCTAATCCTAATATAGATGACTTGGTGAAAAAAGAAAAGAAAAAATTCGAAGGCCTTATTAAAAAAGTACTGACTGTTTAATAATTATATAGAATTAAATGCGTCAAGATACTTATTTTTATTTTATACCAAACATAACTGAGTGAGTCTTCAAAAAGTTTTTTAACTATAAAACTGAAGATTGTATTGTATTATTTATTATATTACTTTTAAATTTCAATCACACAGATGAACTTTAAAAATCTGCTGTTTGCGTAAAAATCCCATAATAAGCCTTTAAGTAACATTTTTTTCACTTTTTCATCTTTTTTTGTTGTTGGAAAAGTTGGAAGTGGCACGCATATTTTCTTTTTTATCAAACAGTGGCACTCCTTTCCAAAAGGTTGGCCTCGCCTAGTCTAATTTGGCTGCAGTATTTTGACAGAAGACAAATGTATTACCGAAGTATCATTAGTCTACAATAATTTTTTCTTGGTGTAAGGATTTTTTCCCCGTCACTGTAAGATATATCAGAGACTAATTAAGGACAGCTTTGAATTAAAAATGAACTTGTTTGACTTAAATATTATTAGTTTGTTCGAAATAAAATTTGTGCAAAGAAACGCACTCGAACATTTTGTATAGATAGCAACAAAACAGATATATGGGAGAAAGATGGCTAAGGCTGCTACACGATTAAAATCCGTGGAAATTATTGATGTTGAAATATCGGTTCACAAGATCTTTTTGTTGCACGTTAAATTTATAACTGGAATCCATCAAGATTGGAGACCATGGCGGCCTCAAGCCTCTTAATCCGCCTCTGGCATTTTTCTGGCATGATTTTTTCTAGAAATTGCTATTTTTCGTACGCATTGGTGTGTTTGCTAAGATTTTAAAATCACAGAAAAGTAAGTAAAAGACATGCATTATATCAGTGGTCTTCAAACTTGTTCGACTCATGGAACCCATACAATTATAAAGTATTCTGGGGGAACCCCTCTCTTTTTTGTAAATTCCTACTATTAGTTCACAATTTCCCTATTTATACTTATTAATATATATATCTTGTTCAATCGTTATTAGAATACTTTTTATTCATCCATTCAAGTTCAAATACATTTTTTAAACTTGTAGTAGATGATCCTTAATGTTAATAAAATTTTTTAAATATTAATTCATTAATTGAATTTAATTAATAAATAAATAGTATCAAACAAAAATAATAGTCCAACATTGTACACTGCTCAAAACAATTAAAGGATATTGTAAGTTTTATATAAAATAAAGATATAAGCGAAATTTTTTTGTGCCGAAAATGGAAGAAGAGAACCACAAATGCAAATTTTTCTGATTTTCAAACTGTGGAGTATGCTAATTTTGAGTTCGACGTCAAAAACGTCGCTTCAGCGGCAGCGAATGAAATTTGACTTTCAACTGAAATGAAGACAAGGATGATCGGCATTCAGTGACTGCTTTGTTTCGATGAGTACGATGTCTCAGCGAAGTCATTTAACCGATTCAGAAGCTTGGAGAGTTGTTGGTAGGTTAGAAGGGGGCCAAACTCAAGCCGAAGTAGCGCAAGCCATTGAAGTGTCACAAAGTGTGATTTACAAGATCTGGAACCGTTTTTTGGGGACTGGAAGTGCAGGCCGAAGACCAGGACAAGATCGTAGACAGGCAACAACGCCCAATGAAGATCGTTATTTAGTGTTAACGGCTCGGAGACACCGAAATATGAACGCTACTCTTCTCCAACAACACCTTCGCTCAGCTACTGGTACCACGGTTTCAACTCAGACTATCCGAAACCGGCTCCATGGTGTAGGTCTGTATGCTCGCCGACCGATGGTATGTGTTAGACTAACATCAAGGCATCGTCGCGACAGCAGGGAGTGGGCAACAGAGCATGTGAACTGGAGGAGAAATGAATGGAGCAATGTTCTTTTTTCTGACGAGTCCCGTTTTCTGTTCATCCGGATAATAGGCGTATTTTCATCTGGAGGGACCATGGCAGTAGGAATAATCCTGCGTTCGTGCACGAAAGTGTCAGATTTGGCGGTGAGGAAGTGTTGGTGTATGGTGGCATATCCATTGACGGGCGCACAGACCTCTACATCATTTGAGATGGACCTCTGACTGCTTGGCAATATAGGGATGAGATCCTCAGACCTATTGTAGTCCCTTACGCTGCAGCAATCGGAGATGACTTCATTTTAATGGACAATAACTGCAGGCCACATCGTGCTAACCTAGTGGAGGATTTCCTTTTCGAGGAAGGAATCGTACGAATGGAATAGCCAGCATGTTCTCCAGACATGAATCCAATAGAGCACATTTGGGACGCTCTAGGAAGACGAGTTGCTGGCCGCCAACCACTCCCACAAACACTCCAAAAACTGGAAAGAGCTCTTCTGGAAGAGTGGGACAGAATACTTCAACTCGTGATTAATAGCCTCATTGACTCCATGCCTCAAAGGTGCTCAACGTTGCTGGCCATCCGTGGAAACCATACCCCCTACTGAAAATGATTTCTTTTAAAGAAAACACCTTTTCTTATTCTTTTTCTCATACGCACAAATTGTGTTTTTTTTCTTTTTGTACACAAATGCGCAATAAAATGCATTTTTTCTGCCAAACATCTGTAATTGTTTTTCATATTATAACCTACTACGTCTGTCGACCATGTATCAATCAGCTAAAAAGTTTCCCAGCCACAAGATCCACCTAAAACCACAATATCCTTTAATTATTTTGAGCAGTGTATATAAAAAGGGGAAATGCTCGTTTTCTCTGTAGAGAAATGTATAGTGCAATGGACTTCTCATCCACAGGACGTGGGTTCGAATCTTACCTGGGAAGGCTTGATTTTTGAGAATGGGATTTATGAATTATAACAAACAAAAATAGTCCAACACAATATATAGGAAGAAAATCGCTTTCTATTTTGCCACTAACTACTGTGATTCTGTCATATTTTTATGCAAATTTATATTAATTGTAATTATTTCATAAAAACGAAAATAAAATCTTTCTTTGTTGACCTAAGTAGGAATTGACTTTAAAAAGTTTTTTATATTACACATTTCTCTCTCTCTTACAAGAATATACCATAAAAAAATATTTAAAAAAGATCACACACACACACACACAACGTATTGGTACTTTTATGTTAAGACAGTTAAAGAAGAATATTGTATTTGTGTGTGCTATTAAATGTTTTTTATATAATGTTAATTTTAAATTATTTATTCATAATATATTAAGATGTGCTCCACGCGTGTCATCTACACATACATTATAATTAATTATAATACTTCACTTTACTGATAAGTTCCTTTTTCACTTATTTCACGGACATGTTTAGACGACGAAACCGACACCTGAGTAGGCCCTTCCATTTCCTTATCTATAACGCTTACATCACGTAGCTTCAAGATTTTGAACGATGGTTAAATTACATGAACCCCCATCCCGAGGCACGACCGCCTGAGCTGTAATCGACAGCGCCCTCGGAGTGTTACCCCCCCGTTCGATTCTCGTTAAAATCAAGTTTTCGAGAAAAATAGTCTTCTGACGTATACTCACTCTCTTGTTTTGAAGAGATGCATTGGAGTTTTAACGAACATCCTATTTCTCCACCAAAAAGTTTCCGAGATTCCTATTTATTTGAAAGCACAAATTAAGCATTAAGGTATGATATTGAAAACTGGTTTCCTGAAAATATTACGTGATCCTGACATACGAATCGGTTTAAAATCGCATGCTTTATGAATGATTGCTATAATGTGAATATTTTGGGCCACATCTAGTACTATAACGCATAAAAATTTTAATCCTACTTTTTATTAAATCCCGAAAAAGAACCAAAATTGGTTCAACTGAATAAAAATTTCAAAATTTGGATGTAAAGTCAAACGAATTGTGTGCAATTAACTCTTGAAAAATCAGTTACATTTCAATTTCCAAAATTAATATATTCATTGGTCTGTGCTAAAACAAAAACAACAAGCTATTCATTTCAAATAATTTAGCATTACACTATAGGCACTTTAACTTTCACTTCTGATTGCTTCATCCTGATTGGTTGAAATTCCTGGAATCGATTGTGTTTGAAGGAAATTCTTTCTTTTTTTTGTGAGATTTCACTGCTATTGAACGCGCTATTAAACAAGTGACCTTGTTTTCTATATTTGGTGACTTGAAATCTATTGTATTTCGTAGTTTCTGTCTTGTTTCTTCATTTTATGTATTAATCTTATTGAATAGCTTCATTTTTTTTTTGTTTACTTTTCAACCTCTCAGTAGCGTTAGGCTTGACGTTTTACTTTTGGCTACTTTCTTTCTGCTAATTTGACGAAACAATGCCAGATTTTAATGCTTTTTCTGAGTCTTCCTTTTCAGATTGCCGCCAAGAAGAAGAGCCCATGGACTGGGAGGATGCTCCTTTCCTCCCCGAGGTAAGTGCACCTTTTATTCCTTCCCGTCCCCCACGGAAGATGAGGTCCCTCATCTCCATTCAGGTAAGTGAATCCCCTTCTCTTTCAGCCAACCGCTTCCCCAACATGAGGGCTCTCGTTCCCAAGGTGTCTGTGATGTCTATTGTTTTTAATGTAGTTTCTCCTATTACTTCCTATTTTGCTTCTTTCTTCATTGAATGTTTTTTAATTCTATTTCAGTTGCTATTCTACAGATTTAGAGATAACCATTTTTGCGAGGACGTACTTATGGCAAAAAATTCTAATGTAATTAAATTTCAGAATAGATATCCTATGAAAAATATGCAGTCGATATTAAAATAATTTGATACCTTATCTGTTTTCCTCTCTTATTTTAGACTCTAAAATGTTCAACGGATATATATATATATATACTGGTGTGCAAAAATTAAGGACGAGACGGTTTTTTCAATATAACTTTGTACAAAAGCTTTCCAAATCAACACATTTAATACCGTAAGATCCCCAATACGTAAGGACATGTGTAATGTAAACAACACTTACTAAAAGAGAAATCAGAGGGATAAAAAGAAGCTTGATTGAAAAAGTAGCATGGAGCGCAATGCGACTGAAGGCCGAAACATCCCTGTGATGGGTGTCCAGCAAGAAACATCCGGTCTTTAGTAGGGGATATGATATCCCCTGACTGCTAGGCAGGTTTCACAGCGTCTGCCCATGCTGAGAATGAGGGTGTCAATGAGTTGTTGAGGCATTGCTGCCCATTCGACTTGCAGCGCCAATCGAAGCTCCCGAATCGTTACTGGTGGTAAGGTACGAGCTGCCAAGCGTCTGCCTAGAAAATCCCATACATGCTCGATGGGATTGAGATCCGGAGATCGTGCCGGCCAATCCATACGTTCAATATCCTCCCTCTCTAAGAGCTGTTCGGCAGCTACTGGGCGATGACATGTTGCATTGTCGTCCATGAAAAGGAACTGCAGACCCATAGCGCCTCTAAAAAGACGCACATATGGAAGAAGAATCTCGTTACAATAACGGGTCCCCTTGATTGAACCTGCGTCGAAGATGTGAAGGTCTGTACGACTACCAAGCATGATGCCTCCCCAAACGAGAACACCGCGACCTCCATACCTGTCTCTTTCAATGATGTTCGAGGGATGATTGCGGCTTCCCCGCTCTCTCCAGATGAGTATGCGATGAGAATCGCTACTCAAACTGAATCTGCTCTCATCTGTAAAGAGTACTCGTCCCCATTCATTGTCTCTCCAATTCCGGTGTTCCCGGCACCACAGAGAACGCCTTCTCCGATGGGCAGGCGTTAAAGGTACACACCGTACAGGGCGTCGTGCAAACAGACCACCACCGTGCAGTCTTCTGGCCACGGTAAAACGCGATATCGGTCGTCCAGTCGCCTGTGTCGTGTGTCTAGCGATTTCTCCCGCTGTCTGCCGCCTGTTTCTTCTGGCCTGTAAGACAATGTACCGGTCATCTGCGGGTGTGGTTCCTCGTGGACGACCACTACTGAACCCCTGGATAGCTGTTCCTGTAGTTTGAAATTGTCTCCAAAGTCGTGAAACGATGCTGTGAGCAATTCCGAACTCTGCAGCCACACTTGTCACACTGCGGCCTTCCTCCAACTTCCCAATGATTCGACCTCGGGTAAAAGCATCCAGATGTTGTCTAACAGATTGATTATTCGCCATTTCTCGCTGAGGCAGAAACTCGTTGTGATTTTAACTGCTATACGACGTGCAATCTCTTTGCCAGACTCTTACACCGACAACATGCTTTATACTACGCAGACACTCCCCCATTACGTCTACCTGCATATCTGCGCATGTGCTACCGTACATCACCTTACTTAATCTCCTGATTGGTCTTTCTGTCCGCTCTGCCTCTTCGTTGAGCTGATATGCTAATTTTTCGACTTCGTCCTTAATTTTTGCACACCAGTGTATATATATATATTTGACTAACTACAAAATATTCTTCAAGACATGTCTTTAGTGATGGCTGTTTGATTATTTTTTCGGTACTTACGTATTATATCGCAACCTATTGGCGACATTACATGAAATTAATCAGATGGATGCCAATTCAGCACGTACGACACATAGAAAAACGGGATTGCCAACTTGGTAAGCTATTGGTGATAGTTGTGATAATACATAAGTACCCATTTTTCATACGTTTTGACAAATATTTCTAATAAACTTTCTTTTCAGAATTATTTAGTGTAACATTTTCCAGGTATTATGTTTGATAGAGTTTACTATGTTAGAGTACATTAATAATTCTTCGATAGATTTTTATTTTGAAAAATTTTTAAGGTATTATATTTTAAACTTGAATATAGACTATAACTTTTTTTAACTTAACAATTCATTGTAACGCTGATTTCTTTTTCAGAGGATCGTCGACACACACACACACACACGTTTCGAGTCATCATTAAATGTTACCAATGCTTTTCGTTCCACGAATAACATTTATATTTTTACAGGTTTTTCTATAGACGTGAGGGGGTGTTTCCTTACACTCCCGGGGCTGCCCTGAGGGGTTTGCTGAAGAGGGACCAAAGTAGCCGACCTCCAAGTGGTGTCCCTCGAGCAACGCTGTGCATTGGACAGATGACAGCGGCTGACGGGCTACTAAGTTAAGATTAGCTATTGTGCAGTTATATAACTTTCCAGAACAGTGTCTACCAGTTGCGAATCTTTCCATTAGTAAGCGAAAAATTTCGCCAAAATTTCGCCCATACGTTTTCTTTCTTCTATCATTGTATTTTAGGTGTAAAACGAATTAAAATTCATCAAACAATATTTGAAAGGTGCATGTAATACAATATTACAAGGAAGAAAGCTTTGGTAAACGGTTGGGTTGAATTCAGCTTTCGATTAAGGGTGAGTTAGAGTGGAGATCTTTAAAAAAATCGCTCTAGTATAAGAATTTTATCGTATGGCACTCCATTAAAATATCGCCAGATTTGGCGCACGCTTCTCTCACTACCTTTTCTCTATTGAACTTGTAGCAACGTTTTAATAATAATTGGCCCATTTGGTGAGAGTTAAAAATTGTACTTAAAAATGGGATCCGACCACCTCTTTGAATTTGGGGATTTCCAGAACATTTATAAAGGAAAAGTAAATATCCTTAGTGATATAAATTCTTTTCATCAGGTATTTACATATTTTAGCTATTCTAATTCAAAAAAGAAGAGTAATGGAAAAATTTCCTTAGCTTTGATTTTGCCTTCTTTTTGTGCGTCTATTTCTTGATCATTTAATATTGATCCGTTTGTATTTATTCTCAGTTGACATTCTTGAATGTGTTCTGCATTTCGTATCTGCATGATTAATGAATCTTCAAAGGTTTTACGGGGGGGCTGCGGTACGTGTGGAAATCTGAGTTCGATCCAGTACCAAAGACCCGCCGTGTGAGGGCCCACGTTATTTCAAAAACACGAATTGGTCAGGGCCGGCTCTGGTCCGTCGCAGTTTTGCTGCCCCGGTTTTACGGTGCGAAATCTGCCCTTACAAAAATGGAAAAGGCCGCTCTTCTCTCTCTCTATATATATATATATATATATTATTTTAAGTCTTAAAATAATTCTTCAAAATAATTCGAAATTAAGGACGTAATTACTTGTTATTATTTCAAAGGAATGAAATGAAAAAGAAGGAATCGTCTATTTAAGCAGTTCAATTTCTTCGAAAAATAGTCTACTAATGGTGGCGATCACAAGCGTTTGTTTTAATTTATAATAAATACCCTCAAGACTAAAATAAAGCATCTCCTGTGGCTCTCTATCTACCCAAACCTCTTATTAACCTTGTCTCCTTTTGGATAGCTGAAACCGGACATCGTAAGAGTGAAAGGAATGTCAGTTGTGACCTCACTCCGGGATGTGGAGAAAGTTACAAGTTAAAGATAAGTAAACATATTAAATTTTATGATTTAACCTATACTCACGCCACAAACCCTTCAAGTTTCAACTTAAAAGAAATCTGTCATTAAATATATAGAGTCAGTGGCGCACACAGCAATTTTTCAAGGGGGGTCCGGGGTCGAAAGTTCACCATTCTTGTATCATGCTCCTTTTGATTCTGTCGGTTTTCGGGAACAAAACACAGTAAAAAACCAATTATTGAATAAATAATTAGCATTAATTAATAAAATTAATCATTAATAACAAATACTTCATTAAATTTTACGTACTATATACTTAGAATTATATTCAATCGGAAAAAAATCAAGGGCTTTTTTTGGGGGGGGCTCTGGACCCCCAGGACCCTCCCTTGTGTTCACCACTGTATAGAGTACAAAATAAAATACGTTAAATGAAATAATACCAAATTCACACCCAATAACATTTCAGGAAATATATCAAATTTTTTGTAACAGAAAATATATTTTTCAAATTTGATCCAAATGCCGCCATGAAAATGTGCCGCCCCGGGCATAACTCCGGTTTGTCCGGCTCTAGAGCCGCCCCTGCCCTCAGGTTCCATGACACACAGTTTGACGATCACCTCATTAAATAAATCACTCTCGTGCAACATGTTTAAAAGTAACTTTATAAAAAGCAAACTGAATAATTATTATTTGTGCATCCTTACAATTCATTCACATTGACTCAGGTTAAAACTCTTTTGTTGTTCTGAAAGCATTTTGTTTTATACCCAACCGCAGAGAGTAAACAGAATTTTCTTATTTCATAGCAAGCAAAAAAGAAGAGTTCCTTCCCTCCAGGCTCGTTCTTCCCCGGAGCATTCAGACTTTTGAGAAGAAAACAAAAACATTTGCTTTGCGTAATGACACCGGCCCTGTGTCAAGGCTGCTGAAGGCCGTTCCGATCCACTTCAACCTTGCCCGCCATTTGTTCTCCCCGTAGACGATAGATGGCAGCATACGAACCGGAGATGAAATCGAAACCTATAATATTTTGTTTCGTCCGTAATTGAAAATTTTGAACCGAATGAATTTATTGTGTTCGAGCCATGAAAACTCGCTTTTTAAAATATTGTAAATCAGGGTTGTGATTTTCTTTCGGTTTTCTTAGTATTTATTTTTTATTGTAAATAACATATTTTGCTTATGTTTTCTGTGAAGTAAAAATATTTCTTCTCTTTATTTTTATTCGCCCATTTCATTCGTTATGTAAAGAGCAAGCATAACGACTCGAAAAATTTAAAATCTTCCGTTAATATTTCAGAAACAGTTTGGGTTTACAGAACTAAGATCCAACAGAATAATTATGAACATTATATTTTTCTTTCTCTCATACCCCTATCTTTTTTTATTATATCTGATTATATATATATATATATATATATATATATATACACATTTTCTTTGGGCCTTCGAAATTTATTTTAAGTCAAGAAAAAAACTATTCCTTTAGAATATTATTTTTTAATATAAATGAGTTTTATATAGTTTTGTAAAAAGAATCTTTGATTCTGATCCTGAAAAGAAACGATAAAAAGAAATTCACGATTGATAAAAGCAAACATATCAGTATAGATCATTGTTAAAATTCCCATCCTTAAAATTTGTTAACTCATTAAAAATAAAGGACTTCCGAGTACAGTTATTGTAAAGAATTTTAAAGACATTATCCTATTTTTTAGCTCAGATACCTGAATATAAATAACTTTCTTTCAGTATATTAGCGAGCTTTTAAAGGAGGGAATAGCTATAAAAATAATCCGGATGAAAAACTAATTCAATTCGTTTTAATTTATACGATAAATATGTGTGTCATGCTCCATGATAAATGGCGAGTGGACGTTCTCAACAGCTCATGGCCACCCATGGAGCCGCGGTTTTGATTCATTCGATCCTAATAAAGAAAGGAGCATTTTAGTTCCATCTTACTTTATTGTAGCGCACATCCAGTGGCGTAGCCAGATATCCAAAGGCCCTGGTACAAAACAAACAATGAGGACCCTATCTTGGTTGGGTTTTATGAAGTAAAAATATAAGAATATTTTAAATATACAAAGCTACATGAACATCGGCTTTTTATCTTGCTTTACAGAGCACACAAAAACAAAGCTATGCACTACCTATATATAAGCGTGAGTTTTATTATTAACAATAATACTTGGACCAGAAGTACTCCTAGAACGCTGACTAGGAAATTTGTCAATTTTGGGCAATTTTTGTTTACTATCTTCTCTTTCTTCGCGTTGTTTGCGCTTAAACGCAGGACTGAGTTTCTTTTTTTTTTATTTATAATTTGGGTTTTCGGACTTATCCAATACGATTCGTATGCACTTGAGTAATTACTGACGTCATATACGAAAGGAAGGAGAAACGAACACGCTACGCTACAAAACGTTGTTGGGGAATCGAACTTGCCACCAGAGGGCTTAGAGCTACAAAATGGTCCACCGAGATAAACAGGAAAGGATACAAAAAAATTTGAACGAAGAAGAAAATACAATACAATATTGATAAAATTATTTTAAAAAGAAAATAATGAAAAAAACTGAAAATAATATAAACTTTTCACTAAGTTAAGTCCACAACTCTGTACAAACAACGAAAATAATTTAGGGGAATTCCTTACAGGTTCGAAATTACTTTCAATTGATTTGCCATAATTATAGTTGTGTTACAACCTTTTGTATTTATATCTTAAATGGGATTAGAAATTATCAATAATTCGGCTTGTTTGGTGGTCAGAGTCCGTGGAACCCCCTGAGCTTGAGGGCCCTGGTGCATGACACCGTCTAGCTCATTCGTAGCTACGCCACTGCGCACATCGACTTCGTCTGTTTATATTTTATGAGTTCTGTCTGCCAGGCCAGATTCCCATTCTATGGGAGTTGCCATACCCTCTTCGGGACCCATGGTCGAGTTTACCACATCTGTTGAGCGCAGGGGCGCACATGGACCCCCCCATAGCCATTGATTTTTTTTATTATAATCCTGCGTAAAATTTGTTTAAGTATTTGTTATTAATAATTAGTTTTATTAATTAATGCTAATTATTTATTCAATAGCTAATTTTTTACTATTTTTTTGTGACCGAAGATCGAAAAAATCAAAAAGAAGATGTTGAGCGGCGTATTGGAGCATGATAGGAGAATGATGATTTTCGATCCTAGTCTTCTGCTTGAAAAATTCCTGTGTGCGCCACTGGTTGTGCGGAATATTGCGTACCACTGCACAGCACAGCAAATAACCTAAATAAAACTTTCACTATTTCATTTAACTTATTAATTGATTTTTATAGTACAATTTATACCTCTTCTGGGATGCAAAGTTAAGTAATCGATGCAATCATTTTAAAAAATTGTGGCCCTCCGATATCCTTCACAATGGGGCCCTCGAGCCACAACAGTTGTCCACCCCAGGACTACCGAAATGTTTGAAAGTCATATTTTTTAGAACAGTATAAAAAGGGAGAAAAAACACACACACACGGAGCTTTTTATAAGCTAAAACTTATCCTTATTTCCAAAGAAAAAAAAAGAGTATCGTTAATATGAATTATAAAGTATAGTCCCAATGACATCTTTATTGTAAAAAAAAACAAGTCATATAAATTTTTTTTAAGTCAATTCCTTCTAAGATCAACAAAGAAAAATTTTATTTTAGCTACTTTTTATTAAATAGTTACAATTAATATAAATATGTACATACATAGGACAGAATCACAACATTAAGTGATCATTAATTTTTATTCATTATCATTTAAGCATCGTATTGTCATCCAAAACAATCGTGTCTATAAAATTTCAGTTCAACTGAATGCTTTAAAACATGAGAAAAAAACCTTTTCAAGTTTTGACACAAGTCGCTAAAAATGAAACCAACATGGATGTATCTGTAATTCTTTAAATAATTAGTTTTAATCAATTAATTTTTATTAATTATAATTAAATTACCGTAATGTCATCCAAAATAATCGTGTATATAAAATTTCAACTCAATGGAACGCTTTAAAATGTATTTTATTAATGGTTGAAAATTCTACCAAGGTAAATAAATATATAGAGAGTGTGAGCTAATAGTTTAGGAATTGAATTAGTCGCCAGGAGGCGCAAATGATAGTGAATACTCCCACAATCCATCCTTCTCTTTGGAGAATTGTGAAGAATTCAAGATGAGGTTTATTTGCAAAAAAATTTGTGTACAACCACTTGACAGAAGACGTTATTCATAGAGATGAGAGGAACAATCGGTTCCACGTGGAACCGAGAATAAATAAATCGCTGCGAATGTGCCGAGTTTTTTTTTCTTCTATTTCTTATTTCTCATCTCTGATTTTTTTTTCTCTAGTTGGAAGGATTTAAATTCATGGCGCCTCCTTGGCGCCTACGTCTCCTAATCGGTGCCGTGGCGCCGCGCCAAACACACTGTGCTCGCATTCCGAATGGGCCAAGATCAAATTCGGTGGCGAGTAGCACCGGGGAGACTTCCGTGTTGACCGGTCCATGACACCTCAACAGAGAGGCACATTACTCCCTATATGTAATGAATACCTACCAGAGTCGCCAGGGCTCCGTTTTTGAAAGAAATAAAAAAGGATAATGTGTAATCGAAGCTTTCTCCAGCTCTTATGGGCTGGAATTACATTAGATAATCACGGGAATAAAGACAGAAAAAAACTACCGTAGTTATAGGTTATTGAAATATATTACATACATCTATTTTCTCTCTCTCTCTCTCTCTTTCATTAAGGTTTCAAAGATGCTAATGAAATAAAAGTCAGTTGCTATTTAAGGGAGGGGGAATGGATATTAAACAACATCGAAAAAGCAAACATGTTTATTCAATCTGCTCCACAATTATTTTTTTGAAGTACAGTAGAACGTCGTTTATCCGAACATTTATTACCCGGAGCGTCAAATATCCGAACCAGTTTTTTTTTTTAGAGACCTCGCAGCGAAAAAAAAAGGTGTACAATGGTACAACGAAAAATAAGCGATTATTTTCCACAATAAAGGTAAAATTGCGACCTTTTGCTTTTTCTTCAAGCAGGTTTTTCGCATGTGATGATTTTCAATATTCGTATCGTGTCTGGTTTTATATACTGCATGGATCACATTCGGTTTTCGGTTATCCGAAAGGTGTCCGGTCCCAATTGATTCGGATAAACGACGTTCTACTGTAATATGTTTATTTTTAATCGCATTTGTAAAGCATTGAAATGTAATGTATCCTGTAACTGAAATGTAAATCAAAAAGGAAATAACGAAGTAATGTGTGTAGCAGCGAGTATCCATTCAGCTGCTTTTATCTAATCTCTACGCAACTACTGAAGAAAATGTCTGCGATTATATTCACATGGATGGAACATGAGTGCATCGGGTTTCTAGACTTTGCCGATATCGCTATCCGCCAGAAGTTTTAATAATCTACCAACATCGATTAATATTATAAGAAGTAACTGTGTTCGCAATTCTATGAAACACGACTAAATTCAATGAAAAGTAAATGGTGAAAATAGATTACTTTTTGTTAGGTAATGTAAAAATCACAAAACTGGCAAATAAAACAAAGAAATCCCTGGGTTTTCTTTATTTTCGAAAATTTCTACTACCGGTATTAAAACCGATATCAAGATATACACTGCTGGCCACCATAAATGCAACACCAAGAAAGATAGCACAACAAAATTTATATTGTAGATAACATGTTGACCACAAGTATCAAATGATTAAATTTATAGACTTCTGTGAAGTGTGGTTCCTGCCAGAATCAGTAGAATCAGTATTGCCGCATTTTTGGAGATCAACGCTGTCACACGCCTCGGTATTGATTCCAAGAGACCTTGGATGGGGTACAGCAGACCAAGCAGCTTCCACACGTTGCCAAAGTTGATCTGGTCAATCTGGGTCAATCGTTGAGCAATCATGGACCTCATGTTTTCTATCGGTGAAAGATCCGGAGAGCGAGCCGGCCAGGGAAGCAATTCAATATGGTGATTGACGAAGAATCTTTGAACAATGCGTGCCACGTGTGGTAGCGCATTATCCTGTTGAAATATGGCTGTGGCCAAGCCCTGAAGGTAAGGAAGAACAACTGGCTCCAACACCTCGGAGATGTAGCGTTGGCTGTTTAAAGTACCGGCAATGCGTACTAGAGTGATATCCAATATCGCCCCATATCATAATACCCGGTGCAGGACCAGTGTGGCGGTGCATAACGCAGCTGTTCAGCATCCTCTCTCCACGGTGTCTCCAGAGTCGAATTCGACCATCGTGGTGTTGCAGACAGATGCGTGAATCGTCAGTAAAAACAACTTCATTCCATTCTGCCGTCCACATCCTTCATTCATCGCACCATTGGCGGCGGAGACGTCTAAGGTTCTGAGTCAAGAGTAGACCTAGCAATGGACGTCTTGCGGACAAACCACTCTGCTGTAAACGGCGTCGAATGGTACGCGCAGACACTGAATGATGCGTTGCATACTCAATGGGCTGTGCTACGGTTCGAGATGTGACTGAGAGATCCGTCACTGCCATGCGCACAATTTGCCTGTCCTCATATGAAGTGGTGCACTGATGTGGATGCGATCGACCAAGTCGATCTGTCGTACCCTCCTGCATGCAGCGGTGACATATCCGCATTACAGTTGTTCGGTTTCTTCCAACACGACTACCGATTTCCCTGAAAGGTAATCCACAATCTCGGTAGGCCACTATCCTTCCTCTGTCGAACTCGGATACTTGATGAAAAGCTGATTACTGTTTCCTACGAGACATAATGGATCGTTTTTTGAAAAACCTCAAGAAAACACAATTGCCGAATTTGAAATCGTCGAAATCTCCAATTCTTAAATAGCGTTTTAAAGTGGCGCCACAGGCGCGCGTGATGTGTGTCTGCGCTGAAAGTCTAATCATTTGAATATCTCTTACCACCGCTAATGCATGTTGTAAATTTCATGTTATTTGCAAGCTTCCTTCAGGGTGTTGCATGTACGGTGGACATCAGTGTAAAAAATACCGAACACCCATGTTGAACTTTTGGTACGATATTGCAATCCCTAATTATAATTAGTGACTGAGAAATATTTTTGCATCTTTTTACACAAACTGTCGAAGTCTAGGTCTTTAAAAGCAGGCATTCTCCTGAAGGGTAGTTCCATTTGAGTTTTTGCTCTACGAGTTAATACCTTTCCATGGGTCAAATTCGCATTTCTTAAAATCAAGGGGTAATATCTCATGCACTTTCCTAGTAAGATCCAAACAGAAAAAGAGTTTATTTAATGCCTAAACATATTTTTGACATCGTGTGTTGAAAAAATATATTACAGTTAGTTGCATCCAATTGGTCATCACAATGAAAAGAAGTATTATGAAACCCCCCATATTGCGGCCACGGTAGTCGAGTGGTCATGGCCATGGTCAGTGATGCTACATTTGAACCCGGCTTCCGCTAAAAACCCTTCGTGTAGTGGGTCTGATGCTGGTTGAATCTTTAAATGCTCAAATCCACTGTGGATTGCCCATGTGTCATTTTCGTTACTTGACCACGGTTCAAAATTTCGAAGTCTGTCATCACCTCGTGTTGCTTCTAAATGCAAATCTAAAATACAAGTAATCAATGTGGATCGTAAGCAGGAACGTAGCTACCGCCGTATGAATGGTACAGGGTCCCCAACATATGTAACTACAGTCCACTAACAAGGCTTCCATATCTAAAAAAGGGCCCCCGAAAGAATTTTGATACAGGGCCCTTTCAGAGCTAGCTACGCCACTGATCATAAAACACATATATTAATGATTTGAGATTTAAAAAAGCTATCTCCGAAGTTTAAATGTGATTTTGTTGGGTATCAGGGGAGTAACGTACACCCCCGCAACCTCCACCTCTCGGGGGCAGGTCTCTTGGGGGCCCAAGGCCTGACTAACGGCAAGTGCGTTTTTACCCAATTTATAAAATATTAAAGGCAAAACCTGACTTTTTGCAGGGAGAAGGGGGGGGGGTAATATTCTCCATTACGCCATTGTTGGTTATAATCATGGAACATAATGTTCTTACAGTTCGAAATGGTCTCACAGATATTTTTTTCTCAGTAGCTCTCAGTCACCACAACAATCGCTCATTATGATGCTCCAGATTTTTCCTTCTCACTTAAAATTTCAAATTTCAACCACCTTAAATGAAATAATTCTTCTATCAATTTTAAAGGGTATCGTTCTTTAGTCAGAACGCATTTTGCTCAACTTAGACGTTTGAATGTTGCTTAAAGCAGGTACTTAACAATAAAGTTATTTTAAAACAATATATAAAAAAAATTATGTCAATTCCTGCTTAGATCAACAAAGAAAAATTTTATTTTTTGGTTACTTTTTATCAAATAACATACATATACAATTAATATACAGTCACTCAAAAAAGTATTGAGACACTTGGTATGTAAAGCCATTTAAAAAATGTTTATTACATTAAAACAAAAACAAAATGAATTAAGAAATATTTTAACATTTGGTGTACTGTGTATAAGGAAAATTTTATTAGTATTCTAGAATCATATTTTGATCTAGCTTTTCAAATAGAATTCAAAGGCACACAGGAGTCAAAGTATTGGAACACTTTTAAAATGAGAAATTTAACAAATATACAATTTAACAATATAATTTAATTTCACACAATTTTTATAGACTAGAAGTTTAAACATAAACGTTTCAAGAGATAAGATTATTTATAGAAAAAATGGCGAGAAACAAAGATATATCGGTTGGTGTGCGAAATCTCGTAATAAGTCATTGGAAAAAGGGAAATCAGTTCGCTGCAGTAGCGCACACAGGAATTTTTCAAGGGGGCGGGGGGCGGAGTCAAAAGTTCACTATTCTTGTATCATGCTCCTTTTGATTTTGTCGATTTACGGGAACAAAACACAGTAAAAATTAAATTATTGAATAAATAATTAGCATTAATCAATAAAAATACTTAATTAAATTTTACGTACTATGTACTTAGAATTATAATCAATCGGAAAAAATCAAGGGCTTTGGGGGGGGTCCAGACCCCCAGGACCCCTCCCCTTGTGTGCGCCACTGGTTCGCTGTATAGGAAAAAAGTTGAAATTGAGTAAGTCAACTGTTTTCAACATCATTGAAAGGCCCAAGAAAACAAATAGTGTTGAAAAAAGCGAAGACAAGTGCGTCCAAGGATATTTAATGAACGTGAAGAAGGGTGGATTGTGTGAGGCAAGTACTCATTAATCCAAGAACTAGTGCAGTAAAAGGAACTTTGCAATGTAAAAGTAGGTTCGGAAAATCAGTAAATCCTGAAACTGTCAGAAATCTTTTAAGGAAACATAAGTGTCATGGTAGAGTACCTCAAAGAAAGCCCTACATCAGCAAAAAAAGCAAACAGACAAGCTAGATTGGCATTTGCTAAAATGTATGTAAGAGCAGCCAACAGAATATTGAGAAAATGTAATTTTTGTTGATGAAAGCAAACATAACATTTTTGGATCAGACGGCAAGCAAAAAGTTTGGAGGAAATAAAATACAGCAATGCATGGCAAAAATTTACGGCCTACAATGAAATATGGAGGGGGTAACCGAATTGTCTGAGGCTGCATGGCAAGTTCTAGTGTAGGGAACTTACATTTTATTGACGGTATAATGAATAAATATATCTATCTTTACATTCTCAAGCGAAATTTAAAGCCAAGTGCGAACAAGCAGGGAATCTCAGGACCTTTTAAATTGTACCCGAAACATACTGCAGATATTTGCAAGTTATGGACCCTCTACCACTGTTCTAGTGTTATGACGACTCCTGCACAAAGTCCATACTTAAATTACATTGAACATGTGTGGAACTATTTGCAGCAAAAACTATATGAGCACCAAATTTCTAACAAGCTGGATTTAAGAAACTATTTGGTCGAAGAGTGGACGAAAATCGGTAGATCGTTTTGCAAAAAATTGATCCAATAGATTTCGAGAGGTCAGAAAAAGCAAGGGCGGCCCAACAAGATATTAATTTCTAAGTTTGAATTGTTTTTCTTAATTTATTGGGAAGTGTCCCAATTCTTTTTTGAGCACTTTTTTTTAACTCGATTCCTTTTATTTTCAATTTTAATCATAATTGCATTAATGTATAAGTTTTGTTCAAATTATTATTTCTATTTACCAAAATAACATTTACTTCTGTTTTTTGGTTTCCTTTGTATGTTTAGGTAAAATTTTACGATGAAAATCTATCAACTGGCGATGTGTCCCAATACTTTTTTTGATAGACTGTAAATATGTGAATACATATGACAGAATCACTATATTAAGGGACAAAATAGAAAGCGATTTCCTTGTAATTTTCCTTTCTATACAGGGTATTGGACTACTTTTGTTTGTTACTATTTATTCATTACTTGAATTTAATTATTCTAATAAAATAGTAAAACAGAAATCCCATTCTCATAAATTAGCCCATCCCAGGGACGATTTGAATCCACCCTCTTTGGATGAGGCTAAATAGCCAACACGCTGCAGGGACACAACGAACGATATTCCTTCTATATACACGGTTGGACACGATTTTATTTTTGTTTATTACTATTTATTCTTTTTAATTTACTTAATGAATTAATATTTGAAAAAACTGTATTAGCATCAAATTCCATCCACTACAAGTTTTAAAGAAATGTATTTTTGAACTTAAATGGATGAATTTTAAAGTATTTTATTAACGACTGAAAATTTTAAACAAGATATATATATATATATATATATATATATATAATCCTATATATATAATCCTATGTTATATATATTATCCGTCTATATCTGGTTTCTTACAATTTCAATTTTTTTCGGTTTTGTTAGATTATTGTTCATCTCTCATTAGTAGAGAATTTACACTATATATATTGGAAGAGAGTGAACTAATAATAAGGAATTGAAAAACAAATACCTTTCGCTCGCGTAAGTTTTGTTGATATCCATGTGATTAAATTAATACGCGAACTTTAAAAAGTTTGATACAATGGTGACCTCGTTTATCTACCCTCGTTCAAATTGTAATAATGTTTTGTATTCTTCCCCACAGGCGATTTAAAAATTCTTGAAATACTAATAGAAGTAATATTATTTTTTGTACCAGTTTGTAAATTTTCTCTAGGAAGTTTGACTTGAAAGATAATAATCAAAACTGTTGCCACCCAGTGAAGTCATTGCTGTGACTTTATTGTAGAAATGCGATGATCTCTTTTTCAGTTTAGTGTTTATGATGTAAATTACGTTATGTTGGATTAAGGATGCCTGAAATTCTCTTTATATCAAAAAAAGGAATTTCCTTGTAAAATATTTCGAGACAGATAAATTTAAGTGTTCCATTTCTTCGATCAAATCGAAAGGAAACAGGGTGAAGAGGCCAGAGGAACACATGTACCCTTTCGACATCCTGCAATTTCAAGATAATCATCTCAATCAAAATCGACGGGAAATTCTCGTCGGGACTTGCCTTGGTGAACATAACAACTGCAGGAATCAGTTTCCTACTTCGGTCTTCGGAGTTTTCCTATCCAGTCAGTCCACCCCCTTTCGACAACTAATTAAAAAAAATTTAAATACCCACTTTCACCTTCTTACTGTTAGGTTTATGAATGAATTTTTTCTGTGTGTGTATCACTTACAATTATTTAAAAAAATTCTTTCGCATTTCAAAGAGATAAATGTGAAAAGTCGTATGACAACATAAGTTTTTTGAATGAGTTATTGCATTAAAACATTTGGAATCTTTGACTGAGGTAATAGTAAAACTACAAAAGATTTGTGCACAGTTTTGCAAAGAACAGTTTCAGTCACGTAAAAGTCGTTTGTCATTGATTATGTGTCAGAGAAAGTCATAACAAAGAAACAGTTCTCGAGATAAACGTGGTAGCCTCTCAGATATCGTAAAATTCTAAAAAAAAATTTATTCGATTTTTATTTTTTATGAAATTTATCATGATGTATGAATTTCTGTAATACGTCGATCGTTTGATAAAATATTGTTTAACTTTTGTATGAATTTTATTGTAATGCAATACGGATTATAAAAGTAATTGACTTTTGTTATAACATATTTAAGGTATCCGACTACGTTCGGAACCGTGATTTTAAAACGGCGCATAAAGGGATAATTTTCGTGATATTTTATGTCACTTAGATTAGAGAGAATACATGTATAAAATTTTTTTAAGGACATTTTGATAAAAAAAATTATTTAAATACAATATTTCGGCTAAAAATTAACTTAGAATAACTTTTTTTCAAAATGTTCTCCTTTTGTGTGAAAAATGTTTCTATTATAATAATATTTTGCCTGTATATAGCTCAGACCTCTGTACAGAGGTTCAACTACGATTTTTGAAAAATTTACATTATTTTCAGAGTTACAACCATTTGAAACAATTATCGGCGTCTCTTTCTCTTAAAATTTCTCCCCTTTATTGTTGTAAAACATGGATAAACCCACTTCTAAGTTATGCATTTCAAAAATTCTAGTTGAGCCTCTGTACAGAGGTTTGAGTTATGTACAGGCAAAATGTTGTTATAATAGAAGCATTTTTCACGAAAGGAGAACATTTTGAAAATGAGACATTCTATGTTCATTTTTTGTCAAAATATTGTACTTAAATAATTATTTATTGTAATACTATTCTTAAAATAATTTTATATACATTTTCCAATCTAAGTGACACTAAATATCATAAATATTATCCATTTATACGCTTTTGCAAAATCACGGTTCCGAACGTAGTCGGATACCTTAAGAAAATTCATCATTGGTTACAGCAGGAGTAGAGTGAGAATTTACGGCTGCTTTCGCCATTTTGCCAACTGAACGCGGACAGAAGAATGCCTCAATGTTTATAAAAATGTGTTGCCTCATGCATTTGCTTAGAAGATAGTGTTTTTTAAAATTTCGAAATATTTCATAAATAATAAGTTTTTCCTTTTAACATGTAAAGAGCTCATTTAGCATTGCGGTATAGAAGAAAGAATGCGGAGCACATTTTATAACAGAAAAAATGTGTCAACTCGTGTAAAAATAAGTAGTATGATAAAATAAGAGATTTTCTACAGGAGAGTGCAGCCAGAATAGAGAATAATAATGTTGGAGTACTTTTATACATGAAAAAATATTCCAGATTTTGGTCCTATTCTTTAACATTAGCCGAAAACAGCCTTAAAGACAACGAAACCCACTTGGAGGTTAAAAACAATGGCAAAGAAGCAGTGATTGGTGCAATCTCAGTGACATTGACACTGTGTTCCTGAATGGAATGGTCTCTTCCGCATCGCTTCGAAAACATAAATATGTTCAGATTGAAAACTGACTTTAAATGAATATAAAAAGAGTCGCATGAGAAATGTCAAGTCCTCCTCCTCCTACTCTTTCTGGGTCAAAAGAAATGATAAAATATGATTGGGACATTTATCTGAATGATTTCTTGTTTTATAAACATAGTTGTGTGTTCCTCCCTGATTTTTGAAAATTGTCACTCTTTTAAATTCTTTGTGGCAATAGCACTAACTTCATTTGAAAAAGAACATCTATATAAAATTCACACCACACCACACACACAACCTGTGAAAGATTATAATTTTCTTTCATTCCTATACGTTCATGTCACAACTTGTGTAAAAAACATGTATTGAAATTATTTCTTCTATAAATGTATATATGTTCAACATTTTTTCTATTTATTTACAAATTTATTATTATATTTCTACACTCTTATAAGATCTAAAACTTGAAGGTATGTGGCTACCTTTGGAGCACTTTTTTTGAAATATGTAAATTTTCAACTAAATAAACACTTTTCAATTTGAAATGGGGCATAAAACTAGGAATTAATATCCAGTTTTCACAAAATTAAAATTAATTTTGGATATATTGGGAATTTTAAGTAAATTTTTAGTGAAAAATTGCAGTTACGGTAAACCTCTCTTGTACTGAAAATTTCAATTATTATATTCAAATAATATTTATACAGTATATACATAACACCCTTATCTGTGCTTAGAGCTATAAGATTTGCAATACTTTTGAAAGTTTTTGAAATTTGTCAATTTTTATGCAAGAACTCAAGTTTTTACAAAAAACTAAAGTTATTTTCACACTAAAAGTGCAATAAAATGCATAAATATGTACGCAAAGATTAGATATTATAGTCTATAAAATACAGATACAACTAAATAAACATTTTCTGAAAATTTTAAAATAAATATCTTAAAAAGAAATCCTGAAGTGAACTTTATCATGAAGCAAAAAATTGAAAAACAGTTTCTCAGAACATGCATTTAAAGATTTTAATACCATATAAATTTTTTTCTACTAATTGTACAATTTTTAAACTCACCATATTTATAGGTCAAGCTCTCATTAGCTTTCTGTTTAACTAATTTGGACTTTTTTTAAAACTTTTTGCTGTTTTCTGGAGAGTTTTATAGACTATAAAAATTGTCGATTTTAGTGAAATTTTCATGAAAAATTGCAATTACGATCTTTTACACAAAATTCTAATAAATGTATTTAAATAATATGTAGACATTACATAAATAACATCTTTATACGTGTTAATAATTAAAAGATTTGTAATACTTTTGAAAGTTTTTCTTAAATATGCCAAATTTTATGCAAAAACTCAATTTTTATAAAAATTGATTTTTTTTTCATAAAAAAGCAATAATGTTCATAAATACATACACAGAGGTTAGATTTTGATTCATTACAAAGATAGGATTAAATAAAACATGTTCTGAAAATTTCAGTTCAATATCCTAAACATATTTTGTGTAGGGTTCTACTTCCGGTGTTGTAAACTCCATTTCCGGATTACTAATTATGCTATAAATTTGCTTCTAAATATCGTAGAAACCAAAAAAAGAGTGTTTTTGGAACCTTAAATGTATGGGATATAAAGTAAAAAGAATAAAAGAAATTTTACGAAAAAGGCGAATTTTGGATAGTTTTTGTTTGGGTAGCTATAAGTTTATCAATGGGATGTATTTTCTCGGCTTGTAGCCAAGAAAAATATAAATTAGTGATCTCTGATTAATAAAAGAAAAATTTTCTCTGTCAAAGAAGCTCACTCTCAAACGACCGAAGCTTTAGGTTACAGAGTACCCTTTTTTGCAAAAACATTTGTATTAAAAGTAATGAAGGGCCTTTTTTTTTATTGATTTCAGAAAAAAAAGTCAGTTTGGCAAAGGCCAGTATTTTAAAATTTTTCAAAAAATTAAATTTTCGAAGCTTTCTTTTTCCCTTTTATAAAATTTTATTAAACTTATAATATTTTAAGTTTTACTTCAAGATTTATATTTCTTCGATCATTGGAAATAAAAATGATTATAGAGTTGAAAATATGCCTCTTTGTTGAATTTGAATAATTGTTTTTGTTGCTAATATGAAAAAAAAACCCACAGAAAAATTCCAAAAAATATTAACTGACATTTTTTTTTAAAAAATAAGTTTAACTGTCAGATTCAAATCTATAGTTGTTTTTTTTAACTAACACACACACACATAAATTATTTCTACAAAGATGCCGAACACAGCTGCGAGACGAAGATGTTAAAACAGTCAGAAAACTTCATATATCTTTAAAATCCATTGGATTTCACAGATCTAGAATTTGAAGCCAAGCTTCCCAAATGGATAGGCTACCGAAAAATGCAATAATAATGATGAATATTTTTGTCGTTTCTTAGGGTGTTGTGTAGCCTTAAAGCTTAATTATTTTTAAAATAGAGCTCCCCGCCCCCAATTATTTCACTTATTTATTTTTCAAAGAGACATCCCTGAAAACAACGCAGCAACGAAATTACTAAAATAGTGAATCATAGACTAGCGGATATGGTTCCGAACTCATGGCCAAAGTGTCGCAAGTTCGAATCCTAGTGCATTTGAAAACGTACCGGATAGAGGGGTCGATGCACGTTAAATCTGACGAGGTTGAAGGTGCACCCACTGGTGTGTTAGTTTGGACCTGCTCAGGTGTCGTCCTCATCTCTAGACCATGGTTCAAACTGACGAGGACCTTGAGTAAAAAAGCTCGCTTTACAGTGAAACGTTAATACAACTCTTTCATTCATTCAAAGAGATAAAGATTTGGTACTCGAGCAAAGTGGATTACAACGAGTCGCGCATCCGTTATAGTGGTTAGCGACGCTGACTGTTGTGCCGTAGGGACTGGATTCGTATCCCGGAGAAGGCATGGATGTTTGTAAATGTATAGTGCCTTTGCGGCATGGGGGTACTCTAAAGAGCCGTCAAGCCGCAAGTCCTCTCGTGAGGTGGGTGGAAGGGGAAGAGAGATAGGAAGCTTCTGACCCCCTCCCCCAGGGTATTGTCCCTCTTAATTGGGTTGGAACCGAGCAAAATCATACTGTCCCCTGTATGGTGCTCAAGGCTACGGCCAACGACAGGCGTACATCTAGCCCGTTGCCATGATGAGTTTCGTGGGACTGGATCTGACACAGTCGAAATCAGATGACATAAGAAGCAACAACAATATTACAACGAAATTACGGAAGTAGTGAGTTATTCCATAAACCATCAAATTTATATTCATATAGAGAACGATAAAAGTTTTCGAGACAAGAAATGTGAAGAAGCATTCATGCTTCACATCCATTTTCGCCGTGGCCTCGAAAAGTTACGTTAAAAATTTTTTGAGGTATTTTCTTCTTTTTACAACTTACTAACTGCTGGCGAACGTTCTGAAAAATTTAGAACGGATCCTTGCCGAGGCGTTGGTGGAGAGGGGATGCAAAAACATTTCCTTTTTCCCATGACACCCTAATTCCGAAAAATCACACATTTATTCCACCCACGCAACCTGACCCCTCGATGACGTCATACGTGAAATAACGTCCGGAGAAGTTCGTATTGGGGTGGGTGGGGGTGCAAAGCCTCCCCCGCGATCAACCCTTGAATCGATGTAGGAGTTGCTCTTGGGACTCAAAATAACAGCAATCGCTGCCGAGGAAAGGAGGAGGGTGGGTTGGGGAGCGCTACTGAAATAGTCGCAGCATTCTAATTTTAGGGAGCGCTTGAACATCGCTGCCGCCGATTCGAGTTTCCGGAAGTTTCAATTGGAATGAAATGGGGGAGGGGCACCCATCGTTTCCGCCTGTTCTTCAGAGAACGATCGGTCGTTCTTTCTGGATGTTTCCAGATTGCTTCGATTCAAGGGAACAGAAGATAGTGGACTGGCATATTTTTAGAAACGGGCGCATTCTCGAACGGTGAGATAAAAAAAAAGGAATACGAATATATTAGTAATACAATCCAGAAGGGTATTCCAAAAAGGTAAAAGAGATGTTAAGCTTATTAAAGAAACAAGAAATCATTACACGTTGATTACAGATCAAACCCACTAGTTATTTACTTTCTCACGTAAAAAAAAAAAAACACTGAGAAATATATATTGCGGAAACCACGAGAAATTTCAAAAAAATACAAAATATTACATCCCAAATAAAGCACAGGAATACGATGAAAAAGTAAAGAAGGACTTTTATTGATTTACTTTGAATGAGCAGAGTCGCATAATTTAAGTGTAATAAAGATTCGATGGGATTGCTAATGAATTACAAGGGGGGAATTTTCATTTAGAGCTTCATACGCTACGACTTATTATTCATCGTATTTGACTAGATTATGACACGGTAGTAACGTTATTAAAAAATTACGATAAAATTTTATCCCAGTATAAAATATTAAAAGACTTCTTTTTTTTTAATAAAATATATCCTATAATGTAACAGAAAGACAGAGAGAAGACTCGGAATGAAAACGACTGCACAGTGACTCTTTCTCCAACAAGTCGCAACAACAAAGGACAGGAATCAAAGCTTTTACAGATTGGCCCGAAGAGGGGTTGCTTTTCTTCCCAGTCGTCTACCGCGTGTACTTCGAACACAAAGACCCTCAAGGTCCCCATGGGCCATTCTCCCCGCCGTCACAAAAACAGCTAAAAATGGCGAAACTATTTCATATTTTCGCTGTTCATTTTATTCACTTTCTAATAATAAAAGATATGTTAATCCACAACGACCCTATTGCACCGAAACAAACAGAAGTACAGTCGAACCTCCATGTTACGAGCCTCTATACTGCGAATTTTTCTACATAGCGAACTTTTTCCTGGAATCAAGAACATTTTTCACGATTTTCTTCGTAAAATAATCTCTCTACAGCGAAGTACATTTTCTATATATAACGCACTTTTTCTCTTGTAATTCAATTTTTTTCTCCCTAGTATTTCTGGACATTTCAAGTTTTTTCCCCTTTTAACTCATTTTATGGTGGTCATAAATATTAACTGGTTTTATTAGGTGCCTAACTCGCCGAGAGCAATGGAATTCTGGGGGTTTCATCCAAGAAGTGGAACTCCACTGTCCAATTCACTAGAAATCTCTTCGATATCCTATTTTATCCTCAGTGTAGTTGTCTCGTGTCCTCGAGTCCATGAACTGGTTTCCGTTCATTATTCGTGTTAATCAATCGTACTGGTAACTTCGTTTCTTGTGGCTCATAAATGTCAAAAGGTAAGTGCTTGAGCATCAAGGAAAAAAAATTTAATTCTTCAGGAAGTGGATAAATGCGTCAAGAAACTTTCCTTGCCGTTTTACTTTCTTTTTTTTTATAGTAATATATATAAAATAAATATATATTAATTTACAAAAAGGCTTGAGAGTAATAACTTTTTTAATATATAGTGTATGTTTATGAGTTTAAAAATTTTTTTTTTTATGTGGCTTATAAAGAAAATTGAAAGATGGATCTTTATATAACGAATTTTCCATATAGCGAACTTTTTTTTCTGGATTTAGCGACTTCGTTCTACAGAGATCCGGCTGTATTTTTAAAAAAATCGAAAATCTTTTCTCGAAAATAACTTATTTTATGGTTGATTGACACCCAGATCAGATACAACGAGATATCTCGTCGTTTCGAATCAAGGGCGAGTGACCTTGAAGATCTCTACTCATCTCTCCAGTATTATTTTAATGAGAAGAGTTGGAGCCTTGACATATTTCACATGTATCAGCAGGTACGTCTTAAGACTCTGAGGCCCAGATAAATCTTGAGGTTTTTGAAGCCCCGAGTCCCTATGTACAAGTAGGCCCTACCTGAGATCCTCAAAAGTAGGTAGCATGCATTATCAAATACTCGTTCAAAGGGTAATTTGAAGCAAATGGGCACGACTCGCAATCTCAAAAACCTAGGCACAAACCTCCTCACCCGATAACCGCATTTCGATTAAGAGTAGGAAACCTCTAAACTGACAATGTTTAATTGGCTATTTTTGAGAGATGTACCTTTTCTCAAAATCTGTTCCATAGACATGTTTGAAAATTTTCATACAATTAAAGTATACCTTTCTCATTATACTGAAATGAATTTTTTTAGCTAATTTTCAATTTTTCCATAATTTACAAAATATTTTAACAAACAATGAAATTTGACCCATTTTTCATTTAAAAAAATTTGTAAGGAATACATTCTTGAGTTTTTTTACAAAAAGTTCATTTTAGTATACATTCGCCATCATTATAAATATATCATAAGAAAATTTACATACCTGTGAACAGTAGTTTCTCGGAAAAGGTACATCGAACATCAAATTTTATATTTTGAGATAAATTGATTTTAATGTGTTCAGTGAGAGACTTCTAATTAGCCAGGAAATAAAAAAAAAATAAATGGCTCAATTTACAATAAAAAATACATATTTTGGTTTATATCAGACGTTCAACTTTTAAGCAAAAACGAAGTATTTTGTTTACATTTTTCGCCAATGAAATGGGCGCGGCCCAGTTTCAACGATTATTTATAAATTGGATTTTAAGGGCTTCTAATTATCCTAGAAATTAAGTAGGGTATTTTTAGAAAGGTTAAAATCTATACAATTTGAAAATGTAAAAATCTCAAATTGTCAAAAAAATAAGATTTTAGCTTTCCAAATGAGTTGAATAATTATGGTATTAAGCCTAGGCCTAGACACGGACAACGGTCATCACATAATAATACAGTCGCACTACTTTTGCCAGTTGACATGCAGTTTGAAATTCCTTGTTTTTTGAGAATATGTACGGGAATAATACTTCACCTTTAAAATTATCCACACAAATCATGATCTTATGAAGACAGAGTCGAGATCAAATGAGGACCCCACCGAGAGGGAGGCCCAGTGGGCCCCTGCTTTAAGACATCTCAGCCCCTCCACATTAGATGACAAAGAATCCCTAACTGGACCAAAGGAATTATTGCCACGAGTTTACGACCATGATCCCTCAGGTACCATGACCATCGTATTTTGAGTTATTAACATCGCACTGTTCAGCTACAAGAGGACTTTCGGTGACGGACCTCGTCATTTTGAACCAGGGTCAAGTGACGAGGACGACACTTGAGCTGGCAGGCCCCTTTCCTAACAACTACACTACACCACACCACACCAACAGAAGGAATGTTTAAGTTCTCGACAGATTTTACGTGCATCACTCCCCTGCATGGCGAGTTCTTAATGGTACTGGGCTCGAACTCGTGACATGCCTGCCCTGATCCAATACTTTAACCACTGGGCTACCGCAGACCCCATCGTATTTTGAAGAAGCTCTAGTAAAACGTTTATAATCAAGGAATTAATCGAGAAGTAAGTTTGAGAACCACTGTTAAATGCGTTTTTCTTTTCTTTTTTTTTGTCTACCTGTTATTACGGAAAATAAATAAATGAAAAAATTGTACCACACATTTATGCGTATCTGTAACAAACAACAAGTGCAGCTGTGGAAGTATTAAGCAACCACTTCTGAAACAAAACTGCTCCAAGAACAACATTGTCTGTAGGAGTGAATGTTTATCTCCCCGACCCTCATTCTTGGAATGTTTTCCTGAGTCACTCTCGACCTCATTTGGGAAAGACTCGGGCGCAGAGAGCGACAAACTCCTCACTTTCACAAAAGGAAAACATGGATAAGAGTGCATTCAGTCAACTCAACTCTAATTTTACTTTAATAAATTGGACAAAAATATCAACCAAACATAGAAATCGAAACGCTGAAGTACTCGTAAATGAATTCAACAAATAATTTTAGAAATTAAATGAAAATTAAAAGTGTTACTGGTCTGCTACACGAAATACCCATTTCTTCAAGTGGACGACGCTGTTTCAATCAACCCTATATATCCATATTATTCCCCCCCCCTAGTAAGTTTAAATTTGATATGGTTTGTCCTTTATAGATGTGCTCCCCAACTTTTTTACCTCCGTGGACTTGCCGATGTTTGATCATCTTACCTTGGCCTGCTTGCAGTGGGAAGTTGATTTTTGAAGTGATACCTTCTTTAGGTGCGTTTTGCTGGAGAGCCAACTTGAGAGAGAGAGAGAGAATGATGCGTTTTAAAAAGCGAAGCATTATTACGCTCTGGTTTGTAACAATACTACTGAATCATTTGGGTATAATGAATCATGTATCGGAGAAATTTGTGCTGCGAAATGTAGAGCAGAAAATGGACAAATTATTCTAATGGTTGCTATTTATATTTCACCAAATCAAAGATTGATTGATTGATTGAATATTAACGTCGCACTGTTCAGCTACACTAGGGCTTTTGGCGACGGACCACGTAATTTTGAACCATGATCAAGTGACGTGGACGACACCTGAGCTGGCACCCCTCTCCTAACTACCACACCACACCAACGGGAGGACGTTTCAGCTCTCGACAGATATAACGTGCATTGCTGCCCTACACAGTGGGTCTTTAGTGGTACTGGGCTCGAACTCGTGACAAGGCATGCCACGATCCGATACCTATACCACTCTGCTACCGCGGCCGCTTCACCAAATCAAAGTGTAGAGAAAATGATCGAATTCATTCACAAAAATTTAGTTGCCAAAACTGAAGTCGGATCAACTCTTCTGAACAAATTACCTATTTTAAGGGGGGATTTTAATGTAGATTTTTTAAAATGAAAATTCAATTTAATTATGTCAAATAATCCAAATGAAATCACGACAAGGTACGGAACAACGCTTGACGAAGTTTTTTTAGATACTTAAATAATATTGAATCTATAAAGTATTTAAAACCTATTTTAGCTACCATAAGCCTATTGTTTCCTTCTTTTAGAATACAATTAATTTACATTTATTATTCTATATTTCGCACAAAAATATTACTTTACGAGTACAGACATATGAATAAATAATTTTATAAGACAATACTAATATACCCTTGTTTTTTATTCACCCAACTAATCACTTAAATAACATTAAAAAATTTGAAGTTATCACTTCTATCGTGTGGTCATAAGCACACGCACTCTTTTTTTGTATTTTAGACTGCTTTGATTTAATAATTTTAATTTAATTGTATTAATTTTAATGTAATTGTATCCACATTCTGGCATCTCTTTTTAAACTTCACCTCAGAACATTCTTTACAGTCCTCAAGGTTCACAGACCTGGCCTCGCTTGTTATTAGGGCTTTGGGACCAATAAAAAAGTGCACGAAATCCATTGACAAGACAAAAAGAAGAATTTGATTGTATTTAAATATGCCTTCTCAGAATAAAATAGTTACACCAAAAAAAAAAACGAATATAAAGTGATTTCCATGGAAAGCTGCACAAACCCGAGATATAAATCCCCACCGTAAATAAAATAAAAATAGTTTAACGCTCCTTGGGTGGACCCCAGGGTAGTGAGGACGAGTGCTTTAGAGCAGTGCTTCTCAAACTTTCAATGTTTGCGACCCAATTTTCAATCATAATTTTCATCGCGCCCCCTCCATACAATAACAATGTATTGAATGCAACAATAATGTACTTTGACGCTAATGCTACAATACTATTTTAATTATAAAGTGTACAAATTACCAAGATAAGTATTAAACTTTGTATATAATTTTGAAAATGACAAACCCATGGGAGAGAGAGTCACTAGTAATTACTAATCTTTTTCTTAACTTAGTATTGAAAAATTAATTATCCAATACATTGTGCAAAACTGATGCCTTTATATTGTATCAAAGTAAATGTGTATTTTATTGTCAGAATGTATTTGTCAAACTACACAAATTTCCACGGAAGGCTGTTCTTTCAAATCTATGTAAGGTAGACATAGTGCGTAAACTTTTATCAAATATTTGTTCTAATTATACATAGATTCGGAATTTATTTCATTTAATTTTTTCAGAAAATAAATTAGTTTTTAATGAGAAAAGATTTTTCAAGCAAATTTTCTTCCAAAACATCGAATCAAAGATCAGCAAAATTCTGCAAAGATCTCACGTTGTTCTAGTATTGGAATTTTTTGTTACGAACACATTTAAGACGTTCCAAAAAACTTTTGAAGACGAATGTTTATTAAAAACAATGGTATTTGATAAGCGTTCCAAAAAAAATCAAAGCAATGTCGACCATTTTCTTTGATTGTCAGGGTGTTGCAAATTGCGAATTTCTACCAAATGGACTGACGGATTGTTGTTTGAGCGTTTTCACCGTTTGGGTGCAGCAGTTTGTCGAAAACTATCCAAATTATGGCAAGAGGAATCGTGGATTTTACATCATTATTCACACGCTTTCTTAAAACATCTTTATTATTCATGATTTTTGATAACACATTAAACAAATAGGGTTCCACAGCCTCCATCTTCACCTGATATGGCACCAGGGGACTTTTCTTATTTCAGCGGTTGGTACTGCCCCTTGTAACGTTTGAAAGAATAACGGTAGCGTATTCTTGGTTAATTTAAATACGGAATTTATTTACGTCACAACTATTGAATATTATTTACTGAATGATACATTAAAGTTATTAAACTTAATTAAAGATTGTTAGAGTCCAATATTTTGTGAGAGGATGATACGTTGGCCACCGCTCCCGTGTAAGTTCAAAGCATCTCTCTTCTCATCTTCCGGTCGACGGGGTTCGATTCCTCGGGGGTCAAAAAGGGGTTGCGTTGCAGCTGCAAGATGCACGTGTGGGTGTCGGGTCCAACAAAGACGCCGACCGCTGTTGGTGTTTGGAGTAGCGACGTTACAGCTCTCGCTCTCTCTTGTAGAACTTTTCCGTTGAGAAAAGTTTAATGGAATGACGATGAGACAACTGACAGATTACCGACACATCCCTTCATCAAGCACCACTATATTTCTGAGCTGCAATTTTAACTACTAAAGAAAAAACGCTGAACTAAATTTGGAGTTACTTATTTCTAGTGAGTGAGTGTTCTTGCTAGAGAACTTAAACAAATCCATATTACGAAAATGATCGAAAGCGCAATATCAGAAAACATACTATAACATTAAATAAAAATATAAACACTCCTATCACAATGCCTATTACCAATTATACTAATAACATGTTACATCAAATGCTAGTGTAAGACCTTACACATAAAATATTCTTCTCGCCACAATATTTCATAAAATTATACTAACGACATGTTGATATGATATGCGAAGTGTAAAACCTTACACACAAAATATTTTTCACAATATGCCTCTAGCGTAAACTAAATAATCATGTATATTTTAAAATCCGATACACAAAATTAAGCAAATTGATATGTTTGCTTTTCATGACTTTATCTTTTGACACGCATCTCCATTCGATATGATATACAGTACTAGTAAATAAATTAAATTAACACAATTATTAACCCTTAACTAAAAAAAACATAAGCAACAATTATTATTCAGGAGCAAGAGAACATTGTTAATAATTCCTAATTATCTATCACCGATCTGCTGAGACTATCTGCATTTTTGTGACTTTTACCCGACCGATGCACAATTCTAAAATTATATGGTTGCAAAGCCAAAGCCCATCGCATCAATCTAGGGTTAGATTTAACGTTTCTATTCAACCACACCAACGGGTTGTGATCGGTCATAACTAAAAATGAATTTCCATCTAAGTAATAATGTAACCTTTTAATTGCGAAAACAATACTAGCACATTCCTTCTCCGTCGTACAATAACGCTTCTCTACCTCTGAAAATTTCTTACTCAGGTAAAGGATTGGATGCTCCTCACCTTGTTCATTTATAATTGGGTTAAAACTGCTCCCATACCTGCGTTTGAAGCGTCCGTTTGAACAATGAATTCTCGTTCAAAATTTGGCGCGTACAAGACGGGCTTATCAATTAGTTTCCCTTTTAGTTCTCGAAATGCGTTTCCACACTCGGTCGTCCACGTAATTTCTCCCTTCTTTGCTCTTCCCTTCAACGCGTCCGTTAACGGAGCAGCGCTTACAGAGAACAGATTGACTATTTTTGGTAATAACCCGCTAGACCTAAGAAGGCACGTATTTGGGTTTTCGTGCGAGGGGTAGGGAACTCTAGAACAGCCTGAACTTTGATCTCGGAAAAGGTGCGAAAACCCTGACCCACAATGTGACCCAAAAATTTGACATTTTGTTGCGCAAACTTACACTTTGAAGGTTTTATAGTTAACTTAGCTTTCTTTATTCTCTGCAGAACCGTTGCCACATGTTTAAGGTGCGACTACCAAGTAACTGAGAAAATTGCGATATCGTTTAGATACGGGACAACGAAATCCTCTAGTCCGTTAAGTAATTCAGCCATGAGTTTACTAAAGAAATATGGAACATTCTTTAATACGAAACTCATTCTTAGGGGTCTGTATGTACCAAAGCTAGTACAGAAGGTTGCGTATCGCTGTGCAGTTTTACTCAAAGGTATTTTCCAATATCCCTTAGATAGGTCTAAGACTGTAATAAATTTAGCCGCCGATACTTTTTCTACGCGTTCTTCGATATTCGGAAGAGGAAAATATTCTGTTCTAATGATCCCGTTTAATTTCCTGTAATCAATACATGGACGAGGTTCTTTCCCAGCTACCTCAACTAAAATCATAGGGGACATGAAATCCGATTCTCCTACCTCAATGATTCCTAATTTTAACAGTCGGTTAATTTCGTTTTTTAAGATTTCATTTCGTCGGTGCGACATTCGATAGGGCTTCGTCCTAACTGGTTGATCGCTAACTAACTGGATTTCGTGTTCAACCAGATTAGTTAAACCGGGATTGTTTGAAAAACATTTAGAGTATTTATTTAATAATTCGCACAGTCTATCCATTTCTTTCTCGTGAAGGTATTTATTTGTTCAACTCGCTAGCCTGGATTACGTCCTCGAAATCATAAACGAGATAATTGTTTTCTAAGTACGGGATTTCTAATTCCTGGTCTGCGAGAGAGTTTTGCGCTTCATCTTTAATAATTACGTTAACGCGTCTTTAATAACGCGTCTTCCGGGGATTTCGACTAAATAGTTCGTTTCCGAAATTTTATTTAAAATTGTCCCAGGACCTATCCATTGCATTGCTAATTTATTTGCTCTAGATGTAGCTAACACTAGGACTAAATCCCCATCCTTAAATTCACGTTTTACTGTGTTTTTATCATACCAAGTTTTCCGCTTAACTTGCATTTCCTCCATTGTATTGATAGCTACTTCTTGACATCTTTTTAATCTATTTATTAACTTAAACATATATTCAGTGACGAGATCACTTTCTTCTTCCGGTTCCATACAAAGTTCCAGTACTCTGTCTCTGGGGTTCGCAAATTTTTCCCATATACACCAACTCAGACGGTGTATACCCTGTACTTTCGTGAGATACAGTCCGCAACGCCAAAACGATTGACGAAAGATGTTTGTCACATTCGGAGCCTGCATCTAAACATAAGACTCGTAAGAATCGTTTCAACGTTCGATGAAATCGCTCAACAGGATTACTCTGTGGATGATACACAGAACTATGCCTGGCAAGTATTCCGAATCTTTCAAAAAACTCGGTAGTCAGAGCACTCGTAAAAGAAGTACCCTGTTCACATTGTATTTCACGGGGAAACCCCATCCGACTAAAGATGTTTAACAGCGCATCTGTGACAATAACGGAACTAATATCAGACACCGGAATAGCTTCAGGGAATTTCGATGACATGCAAATGGCCGTGATAAGATATCGATTCCCTTTAGATGTGATAGGGAGAGGTCCACATGCATCAATATTTACTTTAGTGAAAACCTCCTGAATAACAGGGACCAACTTTAGTGGAGCTTTCTTTTTATCATTGAGTTTTCCAGCCCACTAACACTGATCGCAAGTTTTTACAAACTGTTCCATATCTCTATAGCAATTCGGCCATTAAAAATATCGGTTTAATTTGTCTTTGGATTTCGTAATTCCCAGGTGTGCAGATGTTCCCTCATGACACAAGGATTTAATGGGGTCGCGCAACCCTTCCGGTACTACTATTAACTTCACCACGTTACCTAACTTATCTTCGAGATTTTTGAACAATAATTCCTTCTCTAGCGAATAAACCTGATTGGTAACCTGCACTTGACTGGCTGCCTGTTCGTATAAGGATTTAATCTCCTCGTTATTTTTTTTGAGCATTGGTTAAATTTTCTCGCGTAACCCTTAGCAGCACTAATTCCGGAACAAATGCCTGGAGTGCAGGTATTAAAATTTCGTCCTCTGCATCCGAAGAAACAATTATCACCACTATCTACCCCCCTTCCTTCTCTAGCCGCTTTGACTTGAGACCTTGTTTGGACAGAATTCATTATTTCGACTGGCAGGAAATTTTAGCCTAAATTTCCTTTTATTAGTTCGGCCGTTTTATTTCCAAGCAAATATCGACCGTGTTGGTTTAAGTGATTTCCACAAACCGCTGCCTTAGTTTGCATTGTTCCGAAATTTCCGGAAAGTTCCACGACCGCCAAAGGTAAACAAACCAATCCTGAGCTTAACGGCTGTTTTACCCAAACATTTTCACCAGTTAATGAAGAAGGATTAAGGTATTTTGCACATACACTAAATCTATTGTCACTCCCGTGTATCTCTAAGAATGTCTATCTCGTGACCATTCACCGAGCCCTTTGTTGTATATGAATTAAGAAAATCCGGGTTTTCATTTCCTTCAATATTATTGAGAGTTTCCGTCGTTTTGTTTTTTTATTAATTTAGGGCAAACGGCTTTTATATGTCCGGGCATATTGCTGTGATAACATCTCTGTATCACGCGTTTTTCAAAAGTTCTCTCTCTAGTACTTTCCGGAACAGAAGCTCCTAATCTGGGGGAAGTTTTCCCTATTCTATTTACTTTTTCCTTGACCCCTGAGTATGTCAAAATTTTATCATTCCTGCCCAACCTATCCATGGGTTTCGAATTTACCTCTCGGACGTCCTCATAATTATCAAAGAGTTCTGCTATTTGTGTAGCTGATTTAAGGTTTGCCCAATTATCTAAAAAATGATCTTTCATACTAGCATTGGCGCGTTTTTTTAATTGATCTACCACCATTAGATCTTTAAGATCTTAAAAGGTATTTATTTCTAAGCCAATCAGCCACTCATCTAGATAATTCGTAATTTCCAAAGTGAAATCCTTCCAGGTGCTATCGGATTTCTTCTGGTGTTGGACAAATTTTTGCCGAAAGACCTCCGGACTTAACTTGAATCTTTTAAGTAATAATTTCTTTACATAAATCGTAATTATCGGCTTGTTCCTCCGGTTCGCGAGCAATAAATTGCACGATCTCTAGGGGTAACAAACCCAATAATTGCCCCATTCACTCTTTCTTTTCTATTGACACCCTTTTAGCCTGGCGTTCAAAGATCACTAGATATAAACTAATATCTGACTGCTTAGGATCGAAATCTGGTATCAATTTTTTAAAGTTTAAATTAGAGGTTACAGAACATGTATTTATAGAATCATTTGATTCATCGTTTACCCTAAATCCGGATTCTATTTAAACCTTTCTAAATCAAATTTCGCTGTAATTCTTTCTCTTTTAATGCCTGTGCCTTTACTAACTCCTCCAATCTTATTTTTTAAGCCCTTTCTAACTCTTCCAATCTCATTTTTTCAGCCCTTTCTAACTCTTCCAATCTCATTTTTTCAGCCCTTTCTTCATATTTAAGGGGGCATTTATTCCTAATTCCTCAGCAAGTTGCAACATATCTTGCTTTTTTACTTTACCAAGGAAAGCCATTTTTTAAACAATATCAAATAAATGTCACGCTAAATTTTGCACTATTGTTACTATTCTCTATTAATACAATAACATTGGTCCCATGCATACACAGAAATAAACAAAGAAAAACTTAACACTAAAAATAATCAAAATCATTCAAGAGACTTAAAACACAATAAATCTCAAGCTAAAATTGCACACAATGCTTGAAATACAATTACCTAGAAACAAAATAACACTTCCCATGCAAGAAAAAACACTAAGTATTTCAAAATTTGTAAAGAACACTTTAACCAAAATTCCTAATACAATATGCAGTTTGCAACTCAAAAATATAACAATACTCACCCATTTGAAGTACTCCGCTTGCTGTCAGAAGCAAATTATGTGCAGTAATATGGCACTAGAAGTTTTGAACTTTTGACCAATCTTGAATCTTTCACCCTTAACAATAAGTGTGGTCCGTTTGACCAGCCTTGAATTCACTCGTGGCACGGCTTTAAAGATGAATTCAATCGCAGCACTGCTTTCGAAGATCGCTTTCTCCCCGGACACTCTGTCCGTAAACGCTATAGATCATTTTGATCTTCTTTGAGTAAGACTCTCTCCTTCTCCGAAGCTGAATTCAATCCTGCACAGCTTCCGAAGATGTCTTTTTCTCCTTGCGTTGCGGTCCGTCCGAAAAAACTCAAAATTTCTACTCTCACGAGTCCTGAATGCTAACTTTTTATCCCACCGCTGCCTTCGAATCCTGTACCACTAAAGACCCGCCGTGTAGGGCAGTGATGCACGTTTAAATCTGTCGAGAGCTGAAACGTCCTCCCGTTGGTGTGGTGTGGTAGTTAGGAGAGGGGGTGCCAGCTCAGGTGTCGTCCACGTCACTTGACCATGGTTCAAAATTACGTGGTCCGTCCCTCGTGTAGCTGAACAGTGTGACGTTAATATTCAATCAATCAATCCCACCGCTGCCACCAAATCTCTAAGCTGTAACGTTTGAAAGAATAACGGTAGCGCATTCTTGGTTAATTTAAATACGGAATTTATTTACGTCACAACTATTGAATATGATTTTCTGAATGATACATTAAAGTTATTAAACTTAATTAAAGATTGTTCGAGTCCAATATTTTGTGAGAGGTTAATTCCTTGGCCACCGCTCCCGTGTAAGTTCAAAGCATCTCTCTTCTCATCTTCCGGTCGACGGGGTTCGATTCCTCGGGGGTCAAAAAGGGGTTGCGTTGCAGCTGCAAGATGCACGTGTCGGGTCCAACAAAGACGTCGACCGCTGTTGGTGTTCGGGGTAGCGACGTTACACTCTGCAGTCCCCGTTTAAACTTCATAGATGCAATAAAAGAAAATTCGACATGTCTCAAAGGGATTTCTTATCAAGGCATTTTATGAGATTTGCTAAGGACATCGGCATAAGTGCATTGAAGGTAAAGAAAAAAGATGATATCAATTTTGACTATTAAATAGATACATTGTTTTTGACTACATTCCTTTCCAATCGCAGTAATACAATGCTGGTGAGATGCGGAGATTATGTCAACTCAAGGTGATCTTTGAAAGTTCTGTTAAAATTCGTATATTACTTTTTAAACTATAATTCCTTTTAATTTTTTTTTCATTGTGTTACAATTTCTTTTATATTACGTTATACGATACAATTTCCCAATAAAGAAGTACTTCGACGGAACATTTCCTTATAAACACGTTTGGCTTAATACAGAACAAACATTTCTTCCCCAATTCTTCTATAAAGTTCCCTCGATCAGTTTGCAAAATTATAGTTAAAAAAAATTCGTATTACTTGTTTAAGTCAATTCCTACTTCGTTAGGAAAATTTAATGTGGCAACATATGTTGCAGAAAAATCTATCTTCGTCAGAAATAACGCAAAATAAATTTAAAATTTAAAAAAAAATAAAATTTAATTAGTGAATTAATATTTAAAAAACCGTATTGACATCAAGTGTCATCCATTTCAAGTTTAAAAAATGTGCTTGAACTTGAATGGATGAATAAAAAGTATTTTGTTAACAATTGAAAATTTAAACATACATATATATATATATATATATATATATATATATATGTGTGTGTAATACACTGCTGGACAATTGCTAAGGACGGATAACACTATCATCCATAGCAACCACAAAATGAAAGGAAGCAAAATGTGGAAAATTAGAATAAGGGCGGGATATTAGTAAGAAGAGGTATGAGTATGCAAATATTTTTTCCACGTCTGTTCATCACGTGATAGCGTTCATAAGAGCTTTAAAGGTTTTGACGCGTGTGGACAGTTGTTGTTTCAAGTCAAAGTTTTACAGGAATGATTTAATAGACGAACTTAAAATTTTTGGCATGTCCTCCCGACATCACATAGATGATTTTATGCGTGGCCGAATTATTGGAAAGATCGAAGAAGGGCGAAAAATAACAGATGTTACCAGGGAGTTCGACATCGCTCACAGCGTTGTTTCACGGCTGTGGAAGTCATTTAAAACTACTCGAATGTGTAGTAGACGGCACGGGGGAGGTCGTGTTAGAAGTACGACGCCTGCAGAAGACAGATATATCGTCCTATCAGCAAAAAGGAACAGGCGCACCACAGCGCAGCAGGTGGCAAATCAGTTTCTTGCTGCCTCAGGAAAGCAGATCTCCCGAAAAACTGTTGCCAGACGTTTGAGGGGAGGAGGACTATACGCACGCAGACCTGTTGTGTGTGTCCCATTGACCAGACAGCACCGTACTGCCCGTTTGCAATGGTGTCGTGAGCATCACAATTGGACTGAACAGGACTGAGCATGCGTACTATTCTCAGATGAGAGTAGGTTCAGTCTGTCATCGGATTGTAGACGCCAACTGATCTGGCGCGAGAGTGGTACTGCTTATCGTCCAGAAAATATCCAGAAAAAGGACCGATATCCGACATCCAGTATCATGGTGTGAGCTGGCATCATGATCAATGGTAGCACGCGCCTACATGTGGTTGTGAATAGGGCTATGACGGGCCAACGATACATTGTTGAAGTTCTACTTCCTCATGTTCGTCTTTTATATGGTGCTGTCGGTGATAAATTTGTTTTTATGCAAGACAACGCAACATGTCATCGAACACTCGCTGTTCAGGATTGTCTAGACAGCGAGGGTATTCAACGTCTCGTATGGGCAGCGCGTTCTCCAGACCTAAACCCCATTGAAAATGTGTGGGATGCTTTGGGGAGGCAAGTTGCTGGTCGAAACTATCCTCCGACAAACAAGAACACCCTCATCCGTGCACTCACAGAGAAATGGGATAAATTGCCTCAACAGCTGCTGGATAATGTTGTGCAAAGTATGGTACGACGTGTGGAATGTTGCATCACACTCCACGGTGGACATATCCCGTACTGATACCTTTCTTTAAGGTGCCTGCTGACTTTTAGATGCATTGTTCCATTTCTCCGTACGCAGATCAAATGAACATTTTTCCTTCTTTCAGATGTTTCACAGCTTTTGTACTTTCCAGAACAATAAATATTCTTTATTCTAATGTCTGAACAGTGTGGCAACTATATTTTATCCTACTAGGCCTCATGTCTCGCTTAATGTTATGCTACATAGCAATTTGTTATCCGTCCTTAGCAATTGTCCAGCAGTGTAATTTTCTCTAGTATCCTTTTTGTTAACTCTTTGTATTAATATTTAAATAAACTTTAAATCTTTGGTTTAAAAATAATACTAATCTTAATCGTCATCGTCTAGTCCGAAATCCCTGTCTCGCCCATTCTATCCAATCAGAACCATTATTATATAATAGTCACTGCCGATATAAAAGCGAAAATCTTGTGTAATCGCTCTCTTTTGTCTTGGTGTTCGTCTTGTGGAATGTCGCTGCTGCTTGTCGCTTTTGTTAATATATGTGTCTGTTTTCGTGTTCTTATCAAATATCTGTGAAATACAACTGTGAATTGTTCACCTACGTTACGTGTGTGTGAATAAAAAGATGAACGTCTACTGAAGATGTTTTCTTGAAGACACTCGACAAATACCGCACTCTGTCAATACTCCACACACACACATAATATATATATATAGGGAGAGAGTGAGCTAATAGTAGGAATTTAAAAAACAAGTGAAACTAAGCTAGAGTTTGCTTACTTAGTGTCAAGAAAATATGACAAAGAAAAATTAAGAAATAAATAAGCGGTAAGTTATTTGGTTTTATCGCAAAGAGGCACATTGCATTTGTTATTAGAACAGAAGTTAGGTTTTCGAATAACAGAAACTCTGTTTGCCTTATTACACGCGCCTTATTTTTTTATCGGTTTACACGCGTTACATTTTTTAACAACACGATAAAAAATATCGCATTCCACAGTAAAAAAAAAGGCATCTTGAGTTGTCCTCAGTGGATCAGAAGGTCAAGATCAGGGAGATGCGCACTCTCGTCCTTTATCTGTGGTCTCACCTCTTCTCTCGATGACAGACGGAGGCGTTCTGGAACTTTTAACTGCGCGAAAATCATTTCACACTCTCGGTCAAGACGCACCTCCTCCGATGCCGATAATTGAACGGGGATGTGAGGCAGCAAAAACACTTTCGGTGGCGTCGCCTTTTATTCAAGTGCGATATTTCTATAAGGGAATGTCATCAGAAAAACTTGAAATCATGTTATATAATATGTACTGTAATATATATATTGATAAAAAAAACTCTCTGGCTCAATTTTTAAGGGGAGTAGGAATCCTCTATACCGGCAATGTTAAATTGGCTGTTTTCGATGTACCTTTTCTCAAAATCTGTTATATGTACATGTTTGAAATTTTTCGTGCAATTAAAGTACACCTTCCTCATTATAATGAAATGAGCTTTTAGCTAATTTTGAATTTTTCCTAATTTATGTTGTTGGTGTTTTGACTAATGCCACCTGCGTGACGAAGTCAGATCAAGGCCCACGAAATTCATCGTGGCTAAGGGCTAGAATTTTTACGCCTGTCGTTAGCCTTAGCTTTGAGCACCATGCAGATGACAGTACGATTTTTCTCGGTTACACCCTAATTTAGAGGGAAAAAACCCTAGGGATGGCCAGAGGCCTCCCACCTCTCTTCCGGGCCGCGGTAGCCGAATGGTATAGGTATCGGATCGTGGCTTGTTTGGTCACGAGTTCAATCCCAGTACCACTAAAGACCCGTCGTGTAGGGCAGCGATGCACGTTAAATCTGTTGAGAGCTGAAATGTCCTCCCGTTGGTGTGGTGTGGTAGTTAGGAGAGGGGGGTGCCAGCTCGGGTGTCGTCCAGGTCACTTGACCATGGTTCAAAATTACGTGGTCCGTCACCAAAAGCCCTCGTGAAGCTGAACAGTGCGACGTTAATATTCAATCAATTAATCAATCAATCAAACCCACCTCTCTTCCCCTTCCACCAACCACACGAGATGACTTGCGGCTCATCGGCTATTTAGAGTACCCCCATGCAGCAAAAGCACTATACATTTAGAGACATCCATGTCTTCTCCGGGATTCGAACCTAGCCCCTACGGCACCACAGTCAGTGTCGCTGACTACTATACCGGTTGGGCGACGATTCCTCATTTATAAAATATTTCATCAAACATAGTGAACTTTGATCCATTTTTCCGATTAAAAAATTTGTAAAAAACACATTTTTGAGTTTTTTACAAAATGCTCATTTCATTATATATTAGCCATCAATATATAAATATATCATAAAAAAAATTACATGCCTGTGAACGGTAGTTTCTCAGAAAAGGTACATCGAACATCAAAATTTACATTTTCAGGTAAATTGATTTTAATGTATACAGTTAGACTTTTAAACGGCTAGGAAATGAAAAAAAATAAAAGGCTTAGTTTACAATAAAAGATACATGTTTGGTTTATATCAGACGTTTAACTTTGAAACAAAAACGAAGTACTTTGTTTACATTTTTCGCCAATGAAATGGGCGCGGCCCAGTTTCAACGATTATTTAAAAATAGGTTTTAAGGGCTTCTAATTACCCTAGAAATTAAGTAGGGTATTTTTAGAAAGGTTAAAATCTATACAATTTGAAAATGTAAAAATCTCAAATTGTCAAAAAAATAAGATTTTAGCTTTCCAAATGAGTTGAATAATTATGGTATTAAGCCTAGGCCTAGACATTGGTTTAGCTTTCCAACACCCTTAACAATAAGAAATAAAAAATTGTGAAGATAGCCCAGAGAATTAAAGGAAGCAATGGATGAGTTATTTTTCTCTTCATCTTTGAATTGCAGGTGGTACGCAACACACACACACAGAGGAGAGTGCGGTGACCGCGTCATGTTGCAAACAATGTTTAAATGGAATCACGTACTGCACGATCCATTGTGAGAAAAAATGGAGATGGACACTACAGTCCTTAATGGATAGGGCCTCTTGGCTTTGGTTTTCAATTAACGTCACACTTTAACCCTCCCGATCTATCGCCAATCGAAAATGTGTGGTCCATGCTTGCACAACGACTGACCTGAGACACACCACCCGCTGCTACACCAGATCAACTTTGGCAGTATGTGGAAGCCGCATGGACTGCCGTATCCCAAGGATACATCCGAAGCCTTTTTGATTCTATGCCGACATGTGGGAGAGCGATTATAACCGACAATGACGGCTACACTAACTACTGATTTTGTCAGCCACACGTCACAAGCGGTAATTTTAATCGTTTGATCTTTGCATCACATGTTATCTGCCAAATAAATTTCACTGTGATATCTCTGGTCCACTAAATAGTCGTTGAGCCGCAAGTCCTCTCCTGAGGTTGGTGAAAATGGAAGAGAGGTGACAGGCCCCGACCACCCCCAGGGTGTTCTTCCTCATAATTAGGGTGAAAACGAGCTAAATCATTCAGTTACCAGTATGGTGCTCGAGTGAGTGAGTGAATATTAACGTCGCACTGTTTAGCTACATGAGGGTTTTCGGCGACGGACCTCGTCATTTTGAACCATGGTCAAGTGACGAGGATGACACCTGAGCTGGTACCCTCTCTTCTAACTATCCCACCAACGGAAAGAAGCTTGAGCTCTCGACAGATTTAACGTGCATTGCTGACCTACACAGCTGGTCTTTAGTGGTACTGGGCTCGAACTCGTGACAAGCCAGCCACGATCCAATACCTTGACCACTAAGTTACCGCGGCTGCTGTATGGTGCTGAAAGCTACGGCTAACGACAGGCGTCCCTTATCCTTTTGCCATTAATGAATTTCGTGGGCCTCGATCTGGCCTTTGCTGATCAGATGGCATTAGTAACAACAACAACGTAGCTTTGTTCTATTTTTTTAAATTATATAAATATACAGGGTGATTCGCTAGCAGACAGTAGGGCGTGTAGAGGGTGCAGAGACAAGCCGAAATCACATAGGAATGCCGTTGTTGCGAGCTATGGTGCAAAGAAGCAGAGAAAAAGAGCAGAAATATTAATGAGACAAAACATTTTATTGAAAGGTTGCACTACAACGAAAGTGTGTGTGCATGAACTACTTCTTCTAGGAGTTCTACTTCTTCATAAAATGGTTGGTGTACGAGATGCCTGTTCCTTTAGTTGAGGGAAACGCTAGAATATCTGAAGCTGCTAAGAGGATACTTGATATGCCAGGAATCTTCCAGAACGTAAGGAATTCTATGCAGCGTCACTGTCAGGCCTACCAGACGACCTGTGACCGTAATTTCGAGCACCTGCAGCGATATTTTCCTTCTTTATTTGAGGAATAAAGAAATGGATGGGGGTGAGTAAATTTAAATTAACAATACATTCCTTAAAAGAGGCATATAAATTGCACGGGCTGCTGTTATAGTAAATCAAAAACCTTGGGTACTACTTTCATGCATCAGAGAATTTTAATAATTAGTCTTATGTTTTTTAATATATTAAGTTGGCATTTCAATTTTTTTTGTTAAAAAAGGAAAATTTCTCAATAATAGAATTTATAAATTATTGGCCCATCTATAAAAGTTTTAAGTTTTTAGATATTCATATGAATGGATAAAAAATTGGAACTCTACAAACTTTTCATTAAAAAAAAGAATAAAAATTTTTAAAAAAATATGGTTCCAAAAATATCCCAATTTGACAAATGTGGCAACGATGAAATTCTACATGTGGAAAAAAACAAACATTTTCCTAAGTCCTCTCCCCCAACGTTCATTTCTTTTGTCAGATGTCGGAGAAGAGCAAACAATCCCACTTGTTTGCGGATACACGCGCTGCTCCCTTCAGTTTCGAACTCGAAATCCAAAGTCCTCCGATTTGTCAGATCTTCGTATCGCTTTCGCTAGACAAGAGAAATATTTGTATTTTTGTGTCCGGTTACAGATGGGTATCAATACACTATTTGTTTTGCCAAGCTATTTTTATCCTAAATGAGAGACATAATACACACTTTTAAGTGTCAGAGAAAGAAATTCCAAGTTCGAAAACACACACACACTCTCTCAACCCTGGTAACAGTAGTATAAAAGTTTTTAAAATATTCTTATCTCTATATAGGATATTCTTAACGGATTTGTTTGAAGAAGTGTGTGTGTGTGTGTGTTCGTTGAATGGTATGCAAAAGAGTATGACCAATTCAGACTTTGCAATATATATAAGTATATATTAGAGCGAACCGAGAAAAAAATTTTTTTTTCAATTGCTATACCCTAGAAAAGTTGAACAAAAAGGCAAAAAATACTTTCCGAGAATAAAAAAATAAAAAATTCATCGCCCTTGCAGTTTTAAGGTTTTGAAAAACGGAAACATTTTGCTTTTTTCTTTCTTTGTCAATTTTTTTATAACTGTTTAACTTTTAACGTCACAATACTATAATTCTAAATGTCAAGTTTGGGGTACGAGGAGAAAATATAGACTTTGTAATTTCAAAATACTTATTGTTCGTACAAAACGCTTCCAAAACATATTTCTTTTTCCTTCGTATAATTAGCTATACAATCCTATACAATTTTATTTTCCCCCGTAAGTAAAATTGAATAAATAAAAAACACATTGACACTACATAGAGTAGAGAATACAAAGGTCACCTCCCCCCCCTCGACCAACAGGATTTTAATTTCTGCTGTAGATATAACACTCGGTGCTTTCGTCTAAATATTTTTAGAATGAATTCCCTCTGTGTATGGTGAATAGATATATTTGAACTGACTATTAAACATTAGTTTATAAAATTGCCCAATATTTTCATCCCACTAACGTATTTTAAAGTCAGATTTTCGAGAAAATGCGGGTATTACTCTTGATAAAAGAGTTGTTTGTCTCTTACTTCAGCAACCTGTACATTTCGAAATGTCCTCTCAAGATTGACACAGTGTTCCACCGTTTAGATGGGATTGGAAAGCTTTGGAAATCATTATTGAGTCTATTATTACACCATAATCTAGAAATGCAGATCTAAAATAGCAGCTTGAATTAATCTCTTGGATTTCTGTATTTGTTGCTTGCTTTGAGAACCTGGCCTTGGGAAAGAACCTTATATAAGCATTGCTATTTAAATAGAACTGAAGAAAGTGAGGGGTGCTGCGTATACTATGAAAAGCTGGTTAGAAGTCGGGATAAATCTCTGGTAATCCTCTGGAGCTTGATTAAATTCAAAAGAAAAATGCATATGACATATGTATAGTGACATAACGAGGTAGGTGTAGCTAACCACTAAATACAATCTGACTTTATTGTAAGGAGGTGTTGGGACCAGTGGTCAAGAGGCCAGGCGACCAGGATTAGGACGCCCTCGACAAATCTATAGTCGAGAAGATCGTCATATCAGACGATAGGCACACGTAACACCAATTGCCTCATTGCCCACCATACATACACAGGCAGCACCTTAACACACACACTAAGAGTCTATATCAGCCCGTACCATTCCAAACGCCTGGCTGAAGAACAGTTGCTTTCATGGGGCCCATTACGTAAGTATTGCCATTGACACTCACTCACCGTCTCTTCCGTTTGGAGTGATGTCGCACTACTAAGAACTGTACGGAATCCGAATGGATTCAGGTGGCCTTCAGCAATGATTCCAGATTCAATTGGGGCAGTGATGACAATCGTGTGCTTCTGTGGATGCCCCGTGATGAACGTCACAATTTTACCTTAGCTGTACAGCGGCACAACTCCCACAAGTGGTGTGCTGATATAGGGCAGGGATGACGAACCAGTGGCACGCGTGCCATTGATGGTACGCGACACAATATTTTGGACATACCAGTGATTAAAATGGTTTGCATTTCAGCTCAAAATAACAGAGTTAACTATGAGATATTACGGAAAACCGCAAGTAATCGTTCGCGGGGTGGTGAGGAGCACACTCGTTTATTATTGTCTTGCCTTAGTTACATGGTGAGCTACAATTGCTTATGGTGCAAAGTTTGTCGCATAGCATAGTCAATTTCATTGACAAAACTGTACTTTAAAGTTCATTTGTGTTATATTTACGATTTTTAACTGTTATTTAACATGGCTAGTTCAGTAAAAGAACAAAAAGTACAAGACTGTAAGTGTAACAGATAATTTCAAATTTGGTGAATCTAGAAATATGGCATTATTGTGTGTTTTATGTTCTGGAATAGTAGTATGCAGAACATCGCCTGTAAAACGGCACTTTGAAACAAATCATAAATCCTATTGTTAAAAAAGTGAACCGCATCAAAAATAATTGCCTTAGAAGCCTCAAATCAGCATGCATTCTACTAAAAGTAACATATTCCTTTCTAAAATAAGTTACTCTTGTCATCCCATCTGCACAACAACAGAAATCACATTAAAGTTTACTTTCATTTGAATTACACGTATAACTGAAACATTTACAACTAACTATACGGTGCAAAGGATATTTTTTTGTAGTAAATAAAGAGTTTTGTCTAGTTAGTATTCAGTTTTTTTCATTATTTTCCCAATCATCACAAATAAAAATTATTTGACGACACCTTATTAAACATAAGTTTCGAAAAAAGGGCACGTTGATCCCTAAAGGTTCGCCATCGTGACCATGACCAGAAGACGCCAATATGTAATGGATGGGTGTACAGTAGGGTCAACAGAGATGTCTTCAGACTTCTTGAGGCTTTGGGGCCCTACGCAAATGTAGGTCCAGGGCAACTTCACAATTCGAGGTCCCCCATATGACCCCTTAAAAATAGACACTACAGAGAATACGTTGTCAAATATTTATCCCGAACAAATAAATGTGCATGACTTATAATCACACAAACCGGCTCGACAGACGTCGCCTTTTGACAGCATTAGTAATGATGGTGTTTGGTGATATGCCTAGGACTGAATGTGGATGACGGTCATCGCATGTAGATAGTTCACATATCGTCAGAAATTCCCGGTTTTTCGAGGAATACAACCCAACCGGAAAAAACATTTGACCGTTGAAATTATTCAAATCGAAGCAGTGTCGAGAACAAGACGAGGCCCGGGATCAGTTGGCCCATGCCTTGAGACGTCCTTAATGGTCAAAGGTGAATTTGACTGCAGCGGCCTTTAAAACGTCATCTTGAATAATCCCCGTAGTAGATGTCAACAAGCGAAGGCCCGGAGAAGATGAGCCAAATACATAATCTCCGCTGACGAGTAATTAATTACTCAATGTGCAACCTTTTGGCAAGGAGATAGGTCTGGGAAAGAGATTGAGAGATAAGTACCATTGTATAAGGGTTCGGCGGGAGTGTTGAGGGTTGACAGTATGACACATATAGGTCCGACCGTCTGTCAACGGGAAGGTAAGGTTTTGTCTCAGCAAGGAAGAAGAAAAGAAAAGAAAAAGACCACCGCTGTCAGTCATGCAGTTGGCATCTAGTGCCGTTTTGTTGATGTTCTCCTCCGAAGGGAATCCCCGCGAGCGCACAGCTCAGGCCCCAACCATCCCCGGCTTCTGTTTCAAGAGGATTCCGTTTTGAGCCAACCCCGGGCACGGCGCCCAAGAGAAAGAAAAAAAGGTAAACGTGCTCATCGTCTGCAAAGTGAAGGAATGCCACCGAAGGAGACGCTATTTCGGGAGGAGATTTATGCAGTGCCGCCATTCCAATGATGCCAAATGATGCAAAAATGCAACCTCTGCGGGTATCATCGTCATTATGCAAGCCTTTGAGGCCTCAAGAAGAAAAAAAGGAGAACGTAGTGATATATTCCTCCCCCCTCTCAATTTAAGTGTCGCTTCGCGCGATACTATTTTTTTTTCTTTTTTTTTATAACCGCGTGAAGTAGAACGAAAATACTTGTCCCGAAGACACTTTTAAAAAAGTATTTCATTTTCTAAATGAACGCTTTAGAAGTGTTTCGCCTTGTGTGTAATAATTAATTTCTTCTAAAGCAATGCGAAATAAGTTATTTTAAAGGGTTGCATATAAATTTAGTTTGGGTAGTTTTGTTTTATAAAAAAAGTAGAATATATATATTATATATATAGACCAAATATACACTGTTTTTAATAATATTTACTAGAGAGAAAGAAATGACTTGAACATATATATACTAGATGGTATACCCGTTCTTTGCATGGGGGAATCGAAAAACTAAACCATACAGATTGAAGGATAAAGAAGTTTTTGTTGATTTTGCGTGATTTGCAAATTAAAAAGAAAGACACTTTTTTTTTTGCATATTTCAACTGAACAAGAAAGTCATTTATCAAATTTTAAAACTGCAGATATATAATAGGAGATAAAAGGATTTTTTTTTATGTATAACGTTCCGCAACTCTCTGGTGGGTAGATTTTTGAAAACACCTTCCTAAGCTGATCTTTGCTCAGCAAAAAGTAACACATTGACAACTTTTGTGTAAGGAACGCTTAAAATAGTGTAAACAATTTATATCTGGATGTGTAATACGTTAGTATTACTTTCTGTTGTATTTATTTTATGTTAAATTTGTAATATGCGCAAGCAACGCCATTCCTTACATTATAATGGTGATTCAACGGAAACAGCGAAATGTTGGCTATAGAGTTAAGTTGCCATCATTTTTGGCGACCCTGTTGGCAACTTGGCGATTGATTGAAACGGTACAAAAGTTGATATGCTGTAGCGCCACCTGGTGGGGAGCTGCAACAAAGAGGACAGCACAAAAACCTTCTCCAAAAAATATACATATACATGCTAATTTTCATAGTGATCGGTTGAAGGGTGTTAGAGTGATACAGTTTCATACACACAAACATCCATTTCTATTTTTATAGATGTATATTAAAAATAAAAGAATCATAGGTATTGGAAACTTAAAAATTTGGTTGCTGGAGTATTAGAAACGATGCTGACTGAGGACAGTTTTTAATTTTTTACAAAAGCGGACTTTAACCAGTTTTGCGGCTGGCCAACCTTCCACTTTTTTGTTGCAATACTGTGCAAAATCTTATTGAAAATAGTGGATAGAAACTCTTAATCCATTACATGAAAAATGTAACTTACCTAACGGTGTATTCAGATATTCTTGTATCAAGATGAATGGGTGAACAATAAAAACGTGTTTACATTTCTCTTGTGACAATGACGTCGTATGAATTTAGACCATTGCTTAGCTTCCACAATTGACTAGAGGCCGCTTTAAGAGCTCTCAGGACCCGTCCGTGCACTCGAAAAAGACATCCTTCTTAAAACCAATATAACTTAGCAATAAATCAAAACAATCATTTGAAATTTTTAATACAAGATATATATGTGGCATGCAGCCAAGCACGCAGTCTTCGCGCGCAGGCGCAGCTGAGCCAAAGTGAAACCAAAACTTTGAACTATTGAAAAAGAGCAGAGGAAGACTGAGGTGCGCGAGCAGGCGTTACCGTCGACACATCATTCTGTTAGAATAGCTACCTTTTTAAATAATTTTTGTTAAGTTTAAAATAAATCTGAAGAAAGACAAATGTCTTGGACCCCTTGTTGTCTCCCATATGTATATATATACATTATTTCTAAAAAATTCAGAATTTGAGAAGAAATTTAAAAAGTTAAAGAAATAAAAATTGGACAATTTTTCAAAAATATGAAAATTGATGTATAAGTTATCAAGAGCCTTATTTTGAACACGTGTATGAAATTTCAAATTGATAGCATAAATAGTTTCTGAGAAATCCTGCACGGAAGCTAATTTTTTTTTTTTTTTTTTTTGAAAAATGAAGTTAAAGATAAGAAAGAAATAGGGTTTTCGTTTAAGTTTCACTACTTATTTCTCAATAACTTGGGAAGTATCAACACAATTTTCGTACCAAAAGGCTCAGAAATATTGAGGCTGTAACACATAATTTTTTCAAAAAGTTGAAAAATTTGCAATTTAAGAGTCCTATGAGTTCTTAACCTAGTGGTCAAGATAAGGGACTTGTGGCTAGAGTGTTACGAGTTCGAGCCATCTACCACTGAAGACCCACTATGTAGGGTAATGGGCGATGCGCGTTAAATCTGCCGAAGTTCAAACGTCCTCTCGTTGGTGTGGTGTGGAAGTTAGGGGGAGGTGCCATACCCGTCACTTGACCATGGTTCAAAATGGTCCTTCGCCCAAAGCCCTCTTGTAGCTAAATAGCGCTACGTTAATAATCACTCACTCCACAATTGACTAGACTTCATAATTCGGAGTATTGGACAAATGACCTCTCCTTCCATTAACATAACGTCATGGAAGAATTCCGAGTGTTGCTTCTATTTAACACTGGTCTACACGTGTATTTGTGTCAACTTCTCAGATTATGTCGTATCTCCGAACACAACCAACATGAAATGTACGAGGTCCGCTGCCAAAAACCCTCAACTAGCTGACATTAATATTCCCTTACATGAAACTCACACTGGAAAGGCACTTCAATTTTACATAGAATGAAATTGCTGCTATTTTTTAAAAAAATTTTAACAGTTGTAATATTTTGTTTACTAATTGCCGAAAAACTGAATGATTAGAAATCATGAAGGCATTTATGTAATTAAGATTGATGTCGAAAATTAATAGCAAACTAATATTTGATCTAGTATTAAAATGCGTTTTTTACGTCAGATATCAAAATTTAATAATTTTTTTAATAACTTGTGTATGTACTCGAAATGGAATTCAGTGCTCTATTCACTGCATTTGTGACATGAAGTTCAGATGGGAAAAAAGAATATAAAAAATTGTTAAATTTAAAATGCTATTTCTCGAGGACATCTAAAAAGCTATGCCCTTTGTTTTATTTATTCCATATCATATATAATATGAAAAAAAATTGCTTTTACCATTTAGAATGACTGAACAACTTCAAATATTTCAGTATATTGACTAAATATGTCAATTCGATTCTACTTTAAGTACAATTCATATAGTACGACTATATTTTTTTTCGTACAATAATAAAACAAATTAGAAAATTTTCTTTATATTTTTATTTCCCATACTTATAAATCAAACCATTTTTGCGTAAAAGATTGAAAGTGCCATGATAGTAATTTGGGGAAAATATTGTATCTTGATAATTGAAAATGCCATTTTCATATGCAGTTCTCAGTTGACTTGAACTATAAACACCAAGTGTTGGCAATGTTGAAATTCATTTAGTTCCTGGGAAAAAAGTCCCATTCAAGATTATTGTGAAAAATTTACAAATTGAATCTAATATTATTTTATAATTAATGATTAACCAAATACAAAATTCAATTTGTAATTTAATGAAAATGCAATATATATCTAAAATGAATTGAAAATATAGAAATGGGATACCTTTAGTGGATCTATCATTTATTATTTCGAAAAGAGATGTTTTGTGATGACACTTTCACCCTATAACGTTTCCTAGATCCAGCTGTGAATCGGCCTGTGTGGAAATGATCATCACGCGTACATCTTGCATCTGCATCTCGAAAGTTATTGCGTGGTCCACTTGGACCTCCCCCGCAACCCTTTGACCCATGAGAGACCCCTTCCCGCCACTAGCAGGATGTAACGAGATGTTAAAAAGAGGCGCCGGCCCCGGATCCTCGAAGCAGATAGAGGAAGAGGTGCTTTCAACCTTTGAAGTGAGAGGACGCCGAAAGGGAACTCCTCTCTCACAAATCACATCATTTGAACTCTAATAATCTTTTAATAAGTTTAATAACTTCAATGTATAATCTGTAAATAATAGCTTTGACATAAATAAACTAAATGTTTAAGTTAATCAATATCACGCTACCGTTATTTATCTCAAACGTCACAGCCCTCGGAAAGCAATTTGCTCAAAGCTATGCTTTTCATTACATAAGAATTCAATAAATCAATATAAGTTGTGGAAATATCGTGATATTTATAGCATAAAACTTTTTATTATATTCTTTTACATGGTTTTTCTTACACTTGCACACATATCAGGCACTTGTATTTACCTATCTCTTTTTGCTCATTTGTGGATGGTATATTTCAGGAATCATAATTATTCGACTCAACTAATCATAACAACACAAAACGTGAATGTACACAAAAGTTACAAGATAATCGAATGATGTCAGCAGAAAAAGTTGAGACGATTGGGAAAATGAATGACTGCGTGGGAGTTAAGAAATTAAATAATTATTTTGTTTACGTCACAGCTATTAAATACAATATATTTACATTTTAAATAGAAGCTATTCACATTATTAATTATTTCAATTCTACAGAAAATGTCCTTTGTGAGAGAGGAGGCAAACACAGCCAATCTTCTGTTTTCAAACGGACTGTCATCTCTACTGTTCTGGGGGTGGGGCGACACATCCCCTACATCTCGAATTTCAGCCGGTTGATTGATTGATTGAATATTAACGTCGCACTGTTCAGCTACACGAGGGCTTTTGGCGACGGACCACGTAATTTTGAACCATGGTCAAGTGACGTGGACGACACCTGAGCTGGCACCCCCTCTCCTAACTACCACACCACACCAACGGGAGGACGTTTCAGCTCTCGACAGATTTAACGTGCATCGCTGCCCTACACGGCGGGTCTTTAGTGGTACTGGGCTCGAACTCATGACAAAGCAAGCCACGTTCCGATACCAATACCACTCGGCTACCGCGGCCACCGAATTTCAGCCGGAGTTTCCGGCCTGCGAGCGGAGTGGCGTTTTTCTTCTGGTCAACAACTCTCGGGGTGATGTCAGATGAAAAGACCCCGCAATATTTAGGGGTGCACAAGTGAATGTGAACGGTGTTTTCTATCCACATAAAAAAGCCGATTTTTCAGCTGGGTGATGAGAAAAGGTAAATTGGCATCTATTCCTTTTCCAAGTGAGTGATTGAGTGAATATTAACGTCGCACTATTCAGCTACTCGAGGCCTTTTGGCGACGGCCCGCGTAATTTTGTATCATGGTCAAGTAACGAGGACGACACCTGAGCTGGCACTTAGTTAGTTAGTTAGTTAGTTAATATTAACGTCGCACTGTACAGCTACACGAGGGCTTTTGGCGACGGACCACGTAATTTTGAACCATGGTCAAGTGACGTGGACGACACCTGAGCTGGCAGCCCCCTCTCCTAACTACCACACCACACCAACGGGAGGACGTTTCAGCTCTCGACAGATTTAACGTGCATCGCTGCCCTACACGGCGGGTCTTTAGTGGTACTGGGATCGAACCCATGACATGCCTGCCATGGTTGGATACCTTATCCACTGGGCTACCGCAGCCCCCCTGAGCTGGCACTTCACTCTCCAAACATCCACACCTACATCCTACCCCCCTCTCCTAACTACCATAACACACCACACCAACGGGAGGACATTTCAGCTCTCGACAGATTTAACGTACATCGTTGCCCCTACACGGCGGGTCTTTAGTGGTACTGGGCTCGAACTCAGGACATGCCTGCCATTATCCTATACCTTGACCACTGGGTTACCGCAGCCCCTATGCCTTTTCCAAGAGGCGCGTGTATGCACGATCACGAGCTCATTAAGAAGTGTGCAAATGATATATTTCACGGGGATGATAAAAATGGAAGTTATATAATATAATGAGAGTATAGAATGCGCTGATAAAAGAGGTATTTTCCGGTTGATTTCTTCTGTGATTTATCCCCCGCTTTGCAGCGCACAAGGTTAAGATTGGCGTCAGAAGCATCAATCCTCATCAAGAGAATGGTGTTGCCAGTTCTAGAAAAATTATTGCCCCATGTTCTCTTGAAACAAAGAGAGGTACCACGAACATTAATCACCATTACACTCAAGCATGATTGATAAGTTGAGAGGTGAAATCGCGTTTATAGAGCGGTCATAATGCATAAGCCCTTTTCAACACCCTGAGGACATTCATTTACGTCCGATTTTGTTTTTAATTGTCACGTATTCCAGTTTACATCACACATTTCGACTCATTACTCTTGGATGAACTGAAGCACACAAAACGCTTGAATGATTTATTCGAAATAATATTGCCAATGAGCAACTGGATATGAATTTCATCACTCCGTTTCAACCGTCACGTGCCCACCCTCTACACTTCCGTAACACGTCACTAAAAAAAAAAAAAAATGGAGGATCCTTCAAATTGATCGTGAAACCAAAATAGATACGGGCGGTTTTAAATGGGGTTTTCAGGCGTCAAAAATTTTTTGCATTATTTTATATTTTATTTAACTCAATTATACTGTAGGTTTTCTTTTTTAAAACTTAAACGCGCGTGTGCCATATACTGATCATCTAATTCAGGGTTTTGTAAAGAGAGTATTTGGGGGGACGACCTTATATATTTGTACAAAAATTTTGTGCGACCCCATAAACACATTGCACAAAGTTTACATATGATTGGGTACTTCTATATGTGTTTTATTTATAGTATATTATTGTTTTGCAGAGAGAGAGAGAGTTATAAACATCCGCAATAAGTTTTTACTTTAAATGTAACGAATATAGAAAGAATATACAGGAATTTCAATCAAATAACAAAAGAAAAAAAACAATGTATGATGTAATGATACGGTAAATTATACTTAAACTATGGTCTTATTATACATTATTACAATCTTAAGTTATTTTATGTAAAAAAGTACATGACAGAAATTCTCAAAGTTTCGGTTACCCCATTTAAGGTTAGTTTAAGAAACACTGATCTACGGCATTGGTAAAATCAGCAATCAAAGAACAGGGCTGTCGGTAAACTAATTCACCAAGGCAAAGACGAGTTCATTTTATCAACAAATCCATACTGATTCACCATAGATTGATTTCACCATATATCAATTCAAGAGAACTTCTATGCACTTCATAAATAGTCTAGATCGATTGTATGAAAAGAATAATCCTGAGAGATTCCGCCTCCTCACCAAACAAATATCTTTAGAGTTAAAGGGAATAACAGAGAGAAAATTAATCAAAACATCAAGCAAAAATAAAAGTATAGGTTTAAAGTAATTTTTTTATTTATGTAGTTATAACACACACAAAGGAAATGTTTTAATTTCTATTTTTTAAACAAAATGGAGAGGAACACACGCTTTGCAGTGTGTGTGTAATACAGCAACTTAATAAAATCTCGCTACTTAAGGATTATACACAATCCGACAGATTAATTGAATACGGGCTTAAAATATCCAAAAGTTAGGGCTTATTATTACGGAACAACCCATCAAAAGGAAATAAATTGTTCATCCGTGGATTGGAAAAATCTCCGAGATTTTTTGGGTCTTCTCCGTTTGGCCGCACGTTCGCGCCTTGTTTGGCAATCGCAGACGATAAACTTGTTACACTGATTTCTTTGGTAAAGATGTGGACGCCAAAGCAAAATTTTCGAGCGTGAGTGAGTGAATATTAACGTCGCACTGTTCAGCTACGCGAGGGCTTTTGGCGATAGACCTTGTCATTTTGAACCATGATCAAGTGACGTGGACGACACCTGAGCTGGCACCACCTCTCCTAACTACCACACCACACCAACGGGAGGACGTTTCAGCTCTCGACAGATTTAACGTGCATCGCTCCCCTACACGGCGGGTCTTTAGAGGTACTGGGCTTGAACTCGTGACAAGCTAGCCATGATTTGATAACTTGACCACTAGGCTACCACGGCCATAAAGTAAAAGGTGCAGTCCGTACTTTGGTTAACGGAATTTAAATCAGTCACGCGTGTACCGCGACGCGTTCGAACAGAATGCCCATCCTCCGATATCAAAATCTATCTACCAATGGAAAGAACTTAAAAAGAGACGGGAACTTTGGTACACAAACTGACAAGTATCCTTAAGTTTTCGCGGTAGAAGACACTGTTGATCGTGTGTTTGATTTATTTTCTAAGGGTTCTGATAAGTTTATAAGACAAGAGTAAGTAACGACAATCCATTCTGTTCGAACATGTTGCTGTACACGCGCGACTGATTTAAATTCCATTAGCCAAAGTACGCGCTGCACCTTTTGCTGTGACGTCCACATTTTTACTAATGAAATCAGTGTAACAAGTTTATCATCTGTGATTGCCGAATAATGCGCGTACGTGCGGACTAGACCCAAAAATTCTCGGAGAGTTTTCCAATCCAAGGAGGAACAGTTTTTTGTATATTGTGATGGGTAATTCCGTGATAATAAGCCATAACTTTTGGATACTTTAAGCCCGGACACCCTGTAGTTATTGATATCGCATTCAGAAATTACATAATTGCTTATTTGTGTCATACCTTATATTTCTGATCCCGTGGTCAAGTAACGAGGACGTCTTGGTATACCACTATCCATACTTTCACATCCAGCCACCTTGAGGACAGGCAAATTTATCATACATGTGAGCCCTTCTGCAAGATGGGTCTTCAGCGGCACTAGGAAGGATTTGATTTTAATCCTGTGAAACACCACGAAAGCTGTTGAAGACAGATCTCATAATTTTAAACCAGGGTCAAGTGACGTGGATTACACCATCAGTAACACCATGAGTCGGGAACAGGACTTGATAAAAAAAATACTGGACAATTGTTTGCGATCATGACAATTTGGCTACCGCTCGTGCTATATGGGCAAATCCAATACTACTATTGAGATGGTAGATGTGTGTCCGTAATTTTCCTAGTAACATTCCTTTTGTAAAAATACAGGGTGTTGCCGCATTCTACTGACAGATTCGGAAGTGATAATAGGCAGCATGGGAACGACAAATCAGCATATAACATGGGGTCAGAAAACACGTTTAGCCGATGAAAATCGCAATAATAGTAGTCGAGAGAAGGACGATGAGCCAGACGAGGGAATTTCCAAGCGAATGCGTGGATTTGGAGCACCATGGTAGGGTTGAAGAAACTTGCACGTATGCAAATTTCCCGTTTCTCCCGGAGTTGCTGCAGGGAGTATCCGACACTGCGAACCAGAGCGTGTGGTTCATGTACGATGGTGCATCAGCACATTATTCGATTGCGGTGCCAAACTACTTTCATGCAACATATCCCGGGAGGCGGATTGGACACAGTGGGCGTGTTGTTTGGACTCCCACATCTATGAAGCACTGCATTCAAAAATTTGTGTAATGCATTTCTTATTCGGAAGTCCTGTATAAGGTTGCTCAGAATATCGTGTTATGCCTCGAATAAGCAGAAAAAATGCTTACCAGGATGTGCCAGAATTCGATGGAGGTAGGATCATTGTCTATAGAGAGGGTGGAATCCAACCACTGTCATATGCGAGTATGAAATCAATGGGTTGCTGAAGATCATACTAAACGGTATGCAGGTTTACGCTCTCCTCTGGCTAACGCTCAAGAGGACACACATATTGTGAGGTCATCCCTGCAAAGCCGTACGACCAAATCACGGACCATTATTCAGGAAATGGACATGTTCAAAGCACGCCCAGGCTCGAACTCATGACACGCCAACCACGAGCCCGTTACCCTGACCAATAGGCTACTGCGGCCCCTAAAACACCCCTTTATAATTCTTGTATATTAGAAATCTAATTCATGTGTACTCCGCAAATCTAATCAGACGAATTAAATCTCTGCAAAAAATTAAAGCTAATAAACAATAAATCAAAACTTGAACTTTGAAAAAAGAACAAGGTAAACTTACGATCTGATTATCTGCATGTTGATGCAGGGTATCTGTCTCTTAGCTCTTTCACATTTAGTTAATACAATTGAAAAAGAGCCTAAATATTAGTTGGGAGGAACCTACAATTTATTGTTAATTGTTTTATTTACATTTAATGGGATTATTTGTGAAACGAATGAATGGCAGTATAAAGGTTTAAAGAAAACGAAGCGAAGGAATAAATTGGAAACGGAAAACAATGAAGCCTTATTATATTACGGGTTGTTGGTGGATAGAATAAATTGGGGGAGTAGATTATCTCCGCTCACTTAAGTTATCAGCCGGGGATTGTCAGATAACTGAGCTATCGATCAAGAAAACGGCTTTTAAGAGACATTGGGCGTGGGATTTCGGTGTACATTGAGCCGAAATGACTTCAGGAGGGCCGAAAATTATCAGATACGTGAACGATGCCAGAGAGACAGATTGTTGTTGGACATCCAAAATGTCTGTCGAGGAAATGATTGTCGGTTTAACAAGTTTCGGGTCAGAGAGGCAGGAGTTTGGATAAATGAAATGTCGATCTACGGGAAGATAGCTCTGCTATTGTAATGTCGGTTGAGAAATTAGACTGTCAGTTCAAATCAGCTGCTGTTTGGCAGAGTGATAAAGGAGTTGTCGATGTTTTTTGGATAACTAAGATTATCGTGTCAGAAATAAAATCAGATGATAGTTCCGAAACACCTTTTTTGAAAGTATAAATGAGAACTGCTGAATCTCCATGATGGAGTTGTTGCAAGCAAAGCGTAGTCACTTTTTAAAGAGATGAGAAAGTGAACAGTTCTTACAGGTAATTTTTTGAGGAAGGAAGTAATGAATAGTATAATTATTTAATAAATATTTAAATTGTCATTACAATTAAGTTGCTATTTAAAATCGAAAAGGATTTTTAGTTTTCCTTTATTTAATTTCTAAACAATAGCATTATCAAATTCCCGTAGCACGTATTTGTAAAAAATTCATCCCCCAAGAAAAATACAATCTCCGACGCTTAGAATGACACAGTATTTTTAGTCACAGTATTTTTAGTATTTAAAGTCATTCAGAAATTATAAAAAATGAAATATTTTTAAAAACAGTATTTATTAGAAGAAACAATTTTGTTTCATTCCTTCCGGTTTCTACATAATCACCTCCGACATTTAAACATTTGTTGTACTGCAGAAGAGTATCACATAGGAAGAGCTTCGGAACTCCCATATCGTACTCTTCTGCCTCCAAAGCACTCCTCCAACTTTTCATCACTTCCAAAACGTTTAACGTTCAGAAGTTTTTACCATTTTTTTCCTAAGCGAAGGGAAAAGGTAATCTCTAAGAGCAAGGTTCGGACTATCAACCTTTTTTTTAAAGCAATGAACACTTGGCTTGATGCAGAAGAGCCTAGAATGAGAAGTGCGTAAGCAAATGTTTAAATGAATCGTTCCCGATAAATAGTGACCTTCTCTTTTTTTAACTAAACATTTTATTGCCGACTCTCTTATAGATCTGATATGACATTTTGAAAGCAAAATTATCCACATGTTTGAGGATTGGATAGATTGAAATAAATTCCTAACGAGTCAACAAGAACTGTAGGGGAAAATAATGAAATTAATTCATCTAGTAAATCTGATCCGTCTCTGCTATAAATATATATAAGAGCAGCTCAGATAAATATACCAATTGATGCGTGCATACTGACCATTATAGTTGCAATTGGAGAAAGTCATTTTCAGAGTGAAATATGTTCTAAAACTCATATCAGTGATCTCTTGTTTTTTTAAATTTAGAAGTATTCTAAAATTGAAATAGAAAATTTTCACTTTTACTGTTAAATAAAATAATTATTTATTCTACACAAATGACTAAATATAGATTCCATTTCACGCTAGAAAAGAAAAACTGATTTAAACTTAAATAATTTATTGCATATAAAATAAACTACCCATTCTGCATCAATGAAGTTTCTCAGCCCGAAAAAAATTATCGAGCCCCCTTCTTGTTAATTGCCTCAGAAAGACAGCTTTGCATAAATACATCAGAAATATCCGAAGTTTTGCATTTTTCTTCACCATAGACAAGTAAATTTCGCCTGAATTGTACATTCATGATAATTATTTTCATACGACATATTTGAATTAATTTGCTTTGAAATAACTCTGTTATTCAATTTTTTGTTATCTTTAAAATGTCAAAAAACTTTTAAACAGAATATTTACGCTAAAACAAAAATTTTTTCGAATTAACTCTTAATTGGGGAACATAAGTATTTGAAAGTTGATTCTTGAAATCAGTCACTAGAATGATTTTTATATTCATCGCGAAAGAGATTCAAATCACGATATACGATGAACACAATCTAATGTAGTTATTAAACTAAAGTTTCTTTAAAAAGATGCTAAATTAAATATCTTTTCTACGATGAATAAGATGATTACATAACAAAGTAATATTCGATTACTTGGAACTTAATTCTGCTGAATTAGAGTTCACTTACACTCCACTGGATAACTTCAAATGCTAGATCTAATCCAGAGAACCTCACTGAAAAACTTCAGACAGAAAACAACACTCAATTCGAAGTACAAAAACCTTTTAAACGTGAAAAAAAAAATGAAAAAAATCTCTTCAAATCAAGCACGACTCGAAAACTTCACACAAGTTCGAAAATTAGAAAACTCACTGAATCATTTCCCTTCAGTTCGTAAGGAATGGTTTAATTTAGTCCTAGTAACAACGTACCTGCAGTGCGCAGTGGGATATATTTGGATGATTAAAACAAATAAGAAAAAAAAGAGGAGTTACAGAAGAAGGATGTTTTGTTATTTAACTTTAGATTATATTCGTTTTTCGAGCTCTGGCAGCATCAAACCATTTGAAAGTTGAACTTTCTAAATAAAATTTGAATTTTTAATGAGTATGTATTTCAGAAATAAGTATCGTATTTGGGCTTGTCACTACATAACTATACGCTCGACCGATGACTAACTGGTTATTAACGTCTCACTTTGAAGCAGCGTATCAGTGATGGACGTGCTGCGACGACATCTGAACTTCCATCCCCCTCTCCAAACTTCCACATCAACTATTCTCGAGTTCGAGTCCTGATGCCACTGAAGACCCGTAGTGTGAAGGGACTGATGTACATTAAATACTTCGAGGCACAAACGTCCTCCTGTTGATGTGGTATGGAGTGAGTGAATATTAACGTCGCACTGTTCAGCTACACGAGGTCTTTTGGCGACGGACCTCGTCATTTTGAGCCATAGTCAAGTGACGAGGACGACACCTGAGCTGGCACTCCTCTCTCCTAACTACCACACCACACCAACGGGAGGATGTTTGAGCTCTCGACAGATTTAACGTGCATCGCTCCCCTATACGTCGGGTCTTTAGTGGTACTGGGCTCGAACTCGTGGCATGCCTGCCTTGACCACTGGGCTACCACAGCCCTGATGTGGTGCGGAAGTTCGGAGAATGGGGAGCCAGCTCAGATATCGTCCTCGTTCGTAGTTCCCAATTGCGTAGTCCCTTCCCCAAACCCTCTTGTTGCTTTCCAGTGGACAAATGCTCACTCTCTCCCCCAAATATAAAAAGCTTTTCATTTGATCTGAAACAAGACTGGATGAGATGCCATCTCTCCGGAATTTGTATCGCTGCCTCCCCCTCTTTGTGACTCCGGTCAGCTCATGACCGCAGAACAGTTGGACGTGTGCCCTGTACTAAAAAGTGCTAAGGGGGTCCATTGGAGCCCATGTTAAATTACGTAAGTTTATGTACCTTTTGCTCAGAAACTTCTTGCTACTAATATATGATATTTTCACAGTAGGTTATATGTACTATCAATAAGACTTTAATGAAGGGTTTTGTCTTTTTGTTTAAAATAATTATGAATTTTTAAAAAAATGCCGAATTTTTTTCCTTAAAATTTAGTTTAAAAATACATGATCTAAAACAGTTCGTTAGATATATCTTATTCCCTCCATTAAAATGTGTAAACATATTGAAAGTATGATCACTGAAATTTTGAGGATCATACATTAATTAGTTTTTGAGAAAAAGGCTCATAAAGAGAAAAATATTGCATTTTGAGAAAACAGGCTTTAAAGTAAAAATTTGTAATTTGTAAATGAGAGTGGCTTACTTTTAAAAAATAAATAAAAACACTTCTGATTATCGCATCTCAATGTATCATACATCATTTTAAGCAGAAATGTTTCAACTTTTAAAAAATGTAAGAAAGTCAAAATTGATAATTTTTCAAAAATTCATGTTAATTGTATTGTCGAAAAATGTTGGAGAGCACGTGCACTAATGGGGTAGGTGCTATTTGCAGAGTGCAGCATTTATAAAATAAATATTTGAAACAAAATAAAATGCAGTATTAACTTTTTAATGCATAGATCTGCACCGTTTGTTTAATCCTTTATCTACCGCATTATGAGATTACTGCCGTTACTTTCCTATAATATTTTTTTTTTCAATCACAACATTAAAAATTAAGGGATATACATAAACAAAATACTCAACTTTGGGAAATTTAATTCATTAGAGCTAATTAATTAATCAAAGATATTCATCTGCAAAATTAAATTATACACACTGTTCACTTAAAATAAATAGTCTAATCGTTTTCTAAGGTCATCATTAACACACAAAAAATAATAGTACACTTAGATTTTGACAAACTATTTTTTCGGAACAAAAATGACAATCTTCGCAATCTGCTGAAAACGCAGTTTCTGCTGTAAAACTATTCGCCTTCCCCGTTAAAATACTCATTCTAGAACCCGTGCTGCCATATATTTTGGAATATTCTTGCTAAGTATCGTCAGAGTATTCTTAAAAATGATTATTCCACGTAGTTTTAAAGTGAGTGGTACTAATAAGTACCGTCTGTAGATAAAGGGTTAAATCTGTCATGGCTCTCGTCGGAGTGGGGAGGTAATTTAAGTAGTGGGATGCCATCGTCGATAGATAAAGGGTTGGGGAGGTAATTCAAATAGTGGGATGCCCTCGTCGATAGATAAAGGGTTAAAATCTCTTTTTGAAGCTTTGAATAATGATTTTATTTTATTTTTATTTTATCAGAACTTTTTTTCGTTTCCGAACGCAACTAGAATTTTTGATAGTTTGTTTCCTTACCTCTGACAAAATTTTCCTCGTTGGCGCGCTATATGAGAATAATTTCATTTCGGCAGAGATGTTACGAAATATGTACCACTATCATTATAAAAAATAATAAAAAAACATGTAGCAAAAAGAGTGTTTTCGGATAGAATCGAGGCAAGAGCAACAAATTACATTTTTATTTTTGCATATACAGTAAAATCCGGCGTGTAACGCGCACCGGTGTATAACGCGCACATATACATTCAAGATGCATTTTTTAATTTTTAGGTATATTCGCCGTATAACGTGCACCTCCTTTTTTTATGCAGAAATCTGAAATGTTAGTATACAATCCTCTTATATTTTTAAGTCATTTATTCCAGGTATATTTTAGACTTTTGAAAAAATAGTCTACTTCTAAAACTACAACACATTTAGTTCCCAAGGCATGACATTTCTTTTGAATAAGCAGTATTTCGATATGTGTAGAAGTAAATTTTTTTATGCTCATCTCTTTTGTTATTTTTAAAGCTATCTTTTCTATACCTGGCGTATAACGCTCACCTTATTTTTTTGTGTTAAAAGTGGCCGTTATACGCCGGATTTTACGGTTCTTGCTTGCGTCAATTGAAGCAAGGAAAATGAGGCTTTTTCGTGATGCGGAAAAAACATCAATAGGCAAACAATTCTAATGTGTGTTTTATGTATGTGTTATTTTTTTTCGTTAACTGCTGCCATTTTTCGATTGGTTTTAAACTGTATTTATTAAAAATAAAAATTCATGTGCGTGTATTTAATAGCTAACAGTTCAGTGTACCGAACTGACATCTGAAATAATTATTTCAGAATTAAAAAGTAAGCATTAAAGTAATCGTCATCATACATAAATAAAACTGAAAAGAACTCAGATTTGAAAGGAAAAAAAAATCTTGGACCGTGAATTGATCCATTCTTCTCCAGAAATTTCAAGGTTCCGAATGGAAAAAAAAACTCGCATCAGAGAATGGAAAGGGGTGGAACCTTAAAATAAACCGGCGCCTTTTAAAATCTTTTTGCGTTCGCAGCACGACAATCCACAGCGGCGTCGCTCTAAGTTTAGTCCGTCGAGCAATGCAGAAGCTTTGAAGTTTTTCCAAAAGGGTAGCAGATACGTTCTTCTTTTGGGCCCTGCTCCCGAAAAGGAGGCACCCGAAAGGGGGCAACCACTTCATCTTTCTCCCTCCCTCCAAGATGACTTTTTCCCCCTTCCCCGTGTGTACCTTCACCTAAAAATCAGGAAATCCCCAAAAGAAAAGATATACTTGGAATTATTCTGTGAACGTACTAAAAGACAACCAGTTGAAGTGGGCAGCTGGCCTTTTTCTTTTGCTCTTAAAATAATCCAGGACATCCTCTCTAGTTTTTTCTCTCTCTAAACGTCCCTAGAAAAGAATCGAAGGATTTCCTCCGAAAATATTTTCTATCCACACGTGTTTGGAAAGATGTTGCGTGTAATAAAACTGTGGTATCACAAATTTTTATCTTATTTTACCATATTTGTAAAATGTCAGTTTTAAAGGGGTCCAAAATAAGTTTTCCAGTAGTTTTTATGTCATACAGGTCATATATCCCCCCCCCCTTTTCAAGTTTCCTTCGAAAAATCGAAAATATCCCCAAAGAATTATTTCAAAACTACCAAAGTTTGAGTTTCAGTTCACAGTCGTACACAGTTCTTAGCATTAATATTATATTTCGTTTCTGTAAAAAGAAAATTATTTTAGATGCATAAAAATAACGAGCATAAAAAATCGAATAATGAAGAGTAAAAGAAAATCGTGTTAAGATTCGGGGGAGATAAATCCTTTTCGATAACATATTTTATCGTAAGAATCCTCCCCCCCCCAAAAAAAAAAACACTTAAATTTTTTAATCAATTTTTAAATTAATTTTGTCGAAATCGATTCTATTTCTGTGTGTACCTAAAGATATAATACTGAATCAAATAGAATATATACTTATATATTTGAAGTATGTATAAACATTGTTAGAAAAATGCGCAGGTTAGAGAGAAAATAAAACAAACTGAAATATTGATATCAAACTTATTTCAAAAACACACCTCTCTCTTAAATTTATTATTAATTTAAATAAATACAACTTTTTTCGTTGATTCATTGTTTATTGGCGTCGTTCTCAGCAGCAACGGATTTTATAATTTTGAAACTCGGTCAATTGAGGAGGATGAAATTTAATCTGGCACCCACTCTCAAAACTTCCACTCAAATTCAACATGCTGACTTTGAACCACGACCGGTTCAATATGCATTAGTCTCTCTACACGGTAAATTTTCAGAGGAACGAGGACTTCAGCCAATGATCCGACAACATAATTTCGCGACTCTAACTATGCTCGGCGACCGAAGCTACCTAATATTTGATGAACAACATTACAAAAGTTAAAATGTTGCATGAAAAAAACTCCTGAAAAGAATATACGCAAAATCTGATTCGATTTAAATAATATATTTTAAGACATTTTTTTTCTAAAGCACAAATTCGAGAGAGAATTAAAATGCAATCGTAGGAAATAATTTTAAAAATATGTAATACATTTTTTAAGGCAATATAATATCATTTTCCTTAACCAATTTGTTCACAAAATTAATTAAACGTTGGTTTAATTTAAAAAAGGATGAATTATGATAAAATATCTCTGTCACTTTCATCATTCCTACAATTAAAATTGCTGGGCAATTATTTTAGGTTGATCTCTAATTAAAATCAAATGACTTCTGTATGCTTAAATCACCTCGAAATTTACTTCTAATTAAACCTGTCATAATACCTTCACAATTTTTATATTAATACGAATAAAAATAAAAAGCATCCAATATTTTTTAACGAAAATCTAAATAAAAGTTTAGTTCAAAATTTTTTAATTCTGTTCATAACATTTGAAAGAAAAATTTACACTTTTATTACTTAAATCATAAAAGTAGGAATATTTTGTTCCCCATTCTTAAAGTTCCCAAAAAATTAAATAATATTTATATATATATATATATATATATATATATATATATATATATATATAAGATTTTTCCCCGTAAGTAAAAGTTGATAGTTCGGTTAAGAATAAAATTCCATGGTTAAATTATCTTCCTTCCTCTTTTGTTTGTGTTGGTGCGCTTAAAATATCCACCCCGAATTAACTCTCTACTATTTATTTTGGAGCGAAATAGCTACACATTCTGTAACCGTGAATGAAAACAGTAATAAAATTGAATGACAAATTATCTCACATCCAGAAATGAAGTGAGGTAATGGAGAAATGTGCCTGTATACAATATACAATGGAATGCGGTTTGCAAAATATTTCTCTTTGGCGGTATTTCCAATTCATTCATTTCTAGTTGTTTTCTTACTGCAGTACAGCGCTTGGATTTTTTCGAAACCATGTTAATCTCTTCACCGTTTATTCTGCAACTTAATGTCTCTGAGAAGGAAGTTCACCAAAATTTAGTTTACACACCCCAAGATGGCTATGAATAATTTTGTTTAATTGTGTAAAAAAAACAGGTATCCCAGAGAGTTGCATTCATTTTATGATGAGGTTTGCTTTGATTGCGTTAATAAACACTCTTTGTTGCCACGATCTAATTCTCTACATTAAACTCAAACTGAGTGGGGCAACGGCTCATGAGGACCAGGGTCCTCCCAGTATACGTGACCATTGGGCGCTGAGCAGATGTCCCGATCGGTCTGAAGTGAGACCCTATTGTTTAAGTCCCCAAGCAAGCTTGAAACCCATTTATCGACCATACATAATAATAATACATATTTATTACAGTAAAAATAATTGCAAGTAAAAAAAACTAAATCGAAATTAAAATCTTGTTTTCTTGCATGTTTCTGTCTTATAATAATAAATAGATTCCCCGCATTGTATTGGCAAATAAATAAAATAAAACTAACCGGTATTCTGTTCAATATTTATGCTGACTTCGTAACAATGGGTAGTTTGCCCATTGTTTTGAAAGAATATCCGAGTTTTTGAGTCCTGACTCAAAAACTCGGGTATTCTTTCATCCAGCCAACTTGGCATTTCAAATGTTAGAACAAAGTGTACCCATTTGAACGTCACTACCAAATATATAGTCTCTGAATGAGATAGACATTTGTAGAGAGAAAAGTAGATATTAGTGTGGGGACGATACAGTGCCACATTAATACGTGCCAGTGCCATATTTACCAAGCTAATTTTACAACACAGGATCACGCACTTTTTCAAGTTCGAGGGTTTTAGGAGTATTAATTTCAGATAAGTACTAATTTTTAATCTTACCATTAAATTGTCTTGTGTGCATATCGCCTAGTCATCTCTAGTTTTTAACATAAAAATTTAAATTCTCTACACTTTATTGTTATCATTCCTAGCTTAATCCAAGGGCTTCTTCGTCCATGCTGCGATCGGTTTCCTCAGGAATCAAACTGATGAGCGGGATCTTCGCCTCATCCAACATGAGGAGGAACTTCAACGACAACTTTTTTTTTTCTCTTTAAAACAATTAAATATCTTGTTTGAAATTTTATTTTAATAAAAGAAGGGACAACTTTGAAACAATCTTGAAAGTGTATTGAACTTTATATCCTTAAAGTAAAGGTCATTTGTGACCGGAAACCTTGTAAAGGATTCTTCTTGTGCAAATCATGGAACCTTGTCATAAAAATATCAACAAAACTTCAATGCCCATAAGTCTGAATTGTTGCTAAAATTAACTGCACATTTTAATATTGGTTTATAGATAACACAAGCGTTTCCTGTTCAATGGGTGGGTCTTTGTTTCGGAGTCTTTCCCGACACAGACAAACTTTTATTTTCAAGATGCATCCTCTTTCTTTATCTGTCTTGCAGTCTTTAGAAATTTAACTTAAATTAAGTATACTCATTATACTTATTTGTTGAAACGGGTCTCTGAGCCATGAAACAAAACAACAAATTTTCTTTTCTTTCAAAGCATTTCAGCTTACGTGGTAGAAAATCTTATCTAAATTAGAAGTGAAGAGCGTTGATGTTTAGAAATATCTCTTTTTAAAAACTTAACACATTGATTTTACTGTTAACAATTAAACAGAATTGTGAATTTTGATTCAAAGATTGAAAACGACGTAACTCCACTCTTAATGAAACGGTCATCCGTGGAGTTAGTTTTTGAAAGCGTAAAAGTCCGAAAAAAGTTTTAAAAGTCATTAAAAAATATTTCCGCTGCGGCAGTTCTTTTGAGCATGCGCGCCAAGTATCTTCATCTATTAACTAGCATCCTAAATAGATTTAGGTTGGATGGAGACATGGTTGTGTTAACTTAGCAAGGATGGACATATTGTAAAACACTGTATTCGCTAGAATTTTGTGTCCAGCTACCTTTGTAAATCCACCTTGAAGAAGGTTTATGGTGTATCAGAAGGTTCAGCTTATCTATACAAGTGATTTAAAAATTCCTCATGATTCAACATCTGATATTTGCTAAACATTTTCATAACCCTTTAAGTTTGTATGGTGGCGTAGACTTGGAGAATAGGAGGTAAAATCTCCTATTTTGGTGCAATCCTTTGCCAATAATTTTAAAAGTAGAGCCTAGAGGGCAGCAAATGCAATTTTTGAAGACGTTGCAACATAAATAAGATGCCACCACATCTGAAAATCAATAACGGCATTGTCACTGATCAAAAGAAAAAAAAATACATGAAATGAAAATAAAATTTCGTAAAAATATACAATGAGAAGGCCCCAAATTTTTTTATTAAAATAAGATCTTCCCCATCTGTGGAAAATGTAATTGATCAATCTACCACTAAACATCTCTACTGTTTGGGGCTTAAAGGAGTATCCCTTCTTTGTGTCTTGGACTTTTTGAATATTTTAAAATTCATAGATCAAATCTAGCCGTTTGGACGAATCAGGAAGGAATAACAACAGCACGAGTGTGACGTTTGAGATAAATAACAGTAGCGTGATATTGATTAATTTAACATTTAGTTTATTTACGTCACAGCTATTATTTACAGATTATACATTGAAGTTATTAAACTTATTAAAAGATTATTAGAGTTCAAATAAAGTGGTTTGTGAGAGAGATATCTTTCAACGTACGTTCACTTTGAAGGTTCAAAGCATCTCTCGTTCTTTCTCTTCGGGGGTCAGGGGCCGGCGCCCTTCAGCCTCCCGTTACATCCTGCTGGTCGGCAGGGGAAAAGGGTCCCTCGGGGTGTCAAATGTTGCGGGGAGGGCCAAGGCGGGACCAAGCTTTAACTTTCAAAATGTTGCTTGTGATGATTATTTCCACAAAGACTTTGATTCACGACTAGGAGGCGGGAAACGTTACAACGAGAAAGGCCAAAAGAAATGGAATAATCGCTGTCTCCAGTTCAACTTTAAATAAAGAACAAAATGAAAGTTTCGTCCATTGTTTTACCACGGGGGAACTTAATTCAAACATTATAGCAGGGTTACGAACCGTAATTTTTTTCGTTCCGGTTCAACTAAAAGAAAAATATATCGGTTCATTTCCGGTTTTCGTTCCTACAAATCTAACGGTTTTCGTTTAAGTTCCGAATGAATAATTTCATTTTATGTTTATTTTTATTTGTACTAAAAATATAATTCTTTCATAAGCAAAAATGTAATTCTATTAAAATTTATATAAGATTTTACTTTTTAAAAAATGGTAGACTATGTGTGAATTGATGCAAATAACCAACATGTATGATACGAGCGGTGAACAGAGAAGGGCAAGCATTGGCATTGTTATCCATTACCAAAATCCTATAAGGCAAATACGTTCAGGCTAATGTCGATTACGTATACCCTTGTCAATTGACAATATCAGTTTGAAACCTTGCATTATAGATTTTCTCCATTTCAGATTACAACCAAAGAAAAAAAAATAAGTCTTCATGCAGATTTTTTTCCTTTTTTTTCTTAAACCAAAGTTTCAGTTTACGTAAAAGAGAACGAAAAATGCATTAGACACATTCTCCGAACTAACAAGAGGCTGCGGTAGCCCAGTGGTTCAGGTATCGGAGTTCGAGCCCAGTACTACTAAAGACCCCCCGTGTAGAGGCACGATAAACGTTAAATCTGTCCAGAGCTCAAACGTCCCCCGTTGGATTGGTTTGGTAGTTGGGAGAGGGGTATGATAACTCAAATGTCGTCCTCATGACTGGACCATGGTTCAAAATAACGAGGCCCATCGCCAAAAGCCCACGTGTAGCTGAACAGTGCGACGTTAATATTCACTCGCTCACTCACTCCAAACTAACAAAAAAAAAAGAGTTAAATTTCGCTCTGTCATATAACAATAGGATTGTAGTTGCGGTTGTTACTGATGCCACCTGATCGGCAAAGGCCTTTCGAGGCCCACGAAATTCATCGTGGCAAAGAGCTAAGTGACACGTGTCGTTAGCTGTAGCTTTGAGCACCATAAAGGTGTTAGTACAATCTGGCTCTTTCCACCGCAATTTTGAAGGAGGACACCCGGTGGTTAGGGTCCTCTCTTCCTCTTCCACACGAGAGGACTTGCGGCTCGATGGCTATTTAGAGTACCTCCTGCTATGAAAGCACTAAATATTTATAAACATCCATGTCTTCTCCAGGATTCGAACCCAGACCCTAAGGCACGGCAGTCAGCATCACTAACCACTATACCGGAGGGTGACTATAAGAATAGGATTAAAAGAAATAATGATTGTCATTCATGCCAACTTATCACTAATATTGGTACCTATTAATTGTCACGCCGAGGGGTGCACTATAAGATTCAATTCTGTTATTACTTATGCTACTTGATCGGCAGTAACATCAGATCTAGGCCCACGAACTTCATCGTGGTAAAGTGCTACATGTACGTCTGTCGTAGCATTGAGCACCAAACAGGTGACGGAGCGATTTGGCTCTGTTCTACCCCAATTTGGTCAGTGGTCTCCCACCTCTCTTCCCTTTCCACCGAATTCACAATAGGACTTGCGGTTCGACGGCTATTTATAGTACTCCCATGCCGCAAAGCCACTATACATTTACAAACATCCATGCCTTCTCCGAGATTCGAGCCCAATCCCAACGGTATAACAGTCAGCGTCACTAACCATTATCCAGTTGGGCAGCAGATTCAATTGCAAGTTGTTTATATCCAGATCTGCACGTAGTTCAAAATTAAGGACTTAGCCGACACTATCAGTGAGACTTTTGAAAGTGAGGCAGCATCACTCAGCAAGAATTATTTGATTAAATTAAACTAAAGAAAAATAAAGCATATTTTGAAGGGTGAATCATCATTTTTTTCGATACACCCAATATATTTAATACCCCACCCCCTTTTTTTTTTTAAAAAAAAAAGTCTTTTTTTTATACAAGACATGCATTGTAAGCTTTCTTATCTTTCCGCTTGAGATCATAAGACACAAAATTAATGCATTCATCTGTGGAAATTGTTTGAATGCATGTCATTCCAAGACACGAACAGCTGGTGACGTAACGGTTAATAAGAACAGTTCGTTACCGAAAATGTCTTCACGTGTCTGCGTCACACACGTGAAGTAAACACGAGTGATACAAATATTTAAAAAAGTCGAGTTTAGTTGTATGCTTCGAATCAAAGTATTTATTTTGCTGCACGTGGGTGGAAATAACAAATAAGAATGTAATAATAAATACACGAGTAAAAGTAACGGATTTTACTCTGTTACAAAAAGTATTCTTATAAACAAGTTTCATGTAACAAAAACATCAACTGGAAGAGCCGATTATTCAAAATAAAACAGGCATTGCTTCCTCATCGTTGCAGCTTCATTACGCCATTTTTTTGCTACAAATATCACATAGAGCTGCATTCGAGTTTCTTTCACATGAAATTTCGAGTTGATTTTAATAAGAGCCATTATATTCCACTTCCCCATATTAGTGACAAATTATTTATAAATGCGATATTTAAGTCAAACTATTTAAAAAAATATAAGAATTAGCGATTATTGATAGCAAAAAAAGTGGATTGGTATTTTGGTATTTAAATCTTTTCTCTTTTCAACGCACTCATAGCGAAAGCACGTGGTGTGTGATTTTGGAATAAAAAAAAGGGAAAAAAAAAGCAGGCATTTTTTTTCTTTTCATTTTTAACAGCTGGCTGTCAAGAGTTTCTTATCAAAAGCTTTTATGAGAAATTTTTTTTTAATCACACAGTAGTCCACACGATCAATTTCTTTCTCGTAGTTTTTAAGATTTTTTTAAAAACATTTTTTGTATTTTAAAATCTTTCGGAAGAGAGTTATTTTCGGTTTTAATTTGGAATAAGAATTATTGCAATTTTTTCAGTCTCTTCAAATAAAATTCCCTATTTATAGTGTGGAAGCGGTAGTCTATATTAGTCAAGGTAACGCTCTCGTGCCTGGCGGGCCTTGAGTTCGAGCCTAGTACCGAGTAGGAGGGCTGATGCATGTTAAATCTGTCGATGCTCAAATATCCTTCCGTTGGTGTGTTGTGGAAGTTAAGAAAAAAGGTGCCAGTTCAATTGTCGTCTGGTAGGTTCAAAATGAAGAGATCCGTCGCCAAAAGTCCTTGAGTGTAGCTCAGTGTTTCTCAAACTGTGGGCGCGCCCCCTGGGGGCGCTATAACCCTACGAGGGGGCGCGAGCATATCAAAATAAAAGATTTAAAAATAATTAATTTACTGGAATGAATTAAAACAAAATACTTTCAGACATAATAAAAAATGCACTTTTACTCTGATATAATTTATAGGCACACGCGATATTAAGTCATCAAAAATAAAAACTTTTTCAAATCCTAATTAGCTATCTTTGATAACAAAACAAAATAAAAAAACTTTTATTTGATTTTCTGTAATCCCATGATGAGAGATTTTTTTACTACGCTTTCTTTAAGCCTAACATACAACTCTTTCAGAGAAAAAACAGATCCCAGACCCAGAATCGAAGAAATTTAGGAACATACAAAATTCATCACTGTCATTATTTTTGAAATACTGCACATTATAGCTGTAATCTGCATGACCTTCTAAATTGGTACAGTTAGTTATGACCCCTCTCTTACGTGTTTGTTTCTCATTTAGGTTGTAAGTAATGTATTTCTCTGTTGCGCTTTTTCCATGCAAAAAAAAAAAACGTTTTATACAACTTTTTTAGCAGTAACATACATATTATCATAATGAATACAATTTTTACCCCGAAGTGGTCGCGCGGGACACAGATTACGAAATCGTTAATTCTGGCAAAACTGTTTATTTGTTACCAAAGAAAAATTGAAAAGTTCTTGAAAGTAGGTATGTTTGATCACTACACCCGGGATAGCTCAATAACACACCTCACACATGGACAGTAAAACACTATCTATTTTTATTCACCTAAACACATAGTAACTAGAGATACACAGACAGCGCCGTCTGGCGCACAGTTTTTGCGACAAGCATGAACAAGGTAAGTAAACTTTCTCTTACTTAAATTATTCACTGGAATCACGATTTGTATCGTGTACAATAAAATAATTATAAAAAAAGGATTGGGGTGACTCATTAACCCCGCTCGAGTGCACGCCTACTCCCGGGTCAAAACATATTGAAGTATTTTCGCTTTAAATATTAAAAATAATACAATTATTTTTCATCGGAAATTTATATTATTGTTCATTATTTAACATCAATTATAAATGCTAATTCTGTGAAGCTTAAAATTACATTTCGCTTAAAACTAATTATAATTTGAGCAACCATTTTAAAAAAGATAATTTTACATTTTTGTAAACATTGTCGAGCACTTGGCTTTGCTCTCCTTACAATTCAGCTATTATATCAATAATGTTTTATTTTCTTATAAATGAACTCGGGCAAAGAGCGGGCACTTGAGCCGGTATACTTTTATTGTATCAGTGCTGCGCAGAGTGTTTTATAACTAATTAATTAATACTAAATTAAGAACAAGTTTAATAAGTATGAACGACTTCCATGGACTTGTCTTGCAAAGCAACGTTTTAATAAGGAATGCTTATGATTAGAAATTGACCCCTCTGAGTTCTTTTTCTATATTTAGTAGATATCTATATTTTGTCTTCTAAGCAGCCACCGGATTTTTCAATATGTTCAATTTAAAAATTAGAGAAAGGAAAAATAACATAATAATTATCCTATTATTTTATTTATTTATTTTTGCTTAAAAGTAGTATACAAAATTAAATACTTATGTTACTAATTTGTATGGTTTATATTTAAGATCGCCTATTGTAGCTTTAGCGTCAAAGTGCATTATTGTTGCATTCAATACATTATTAATGTATAAAAGGGGGCGCGATAAAAATTGTGATCGAAAAGGGGGGCGCCAGTATTGAAAGTTTGAGAAGCACTGGTGTAGCTGAATAGTGGGACGTTAATAGTCAGTCACTCCCTATTTATAGCATGCTAATTATTAAGTAAAATGAATACCTCGATGAATGAAAGATCATAGGCGCTCATAAAAATGTATCAAGGTGTGTGGGGGGGGAGATCCAGGTTTAAAAGTCCACCATTCTCGTATTATATTCCAATACGCCGCCAAACATACTCTTTTGATTTTATCGATAATCGAGAACCAAAATTAATAAAAAACATACTCTTTTGATTTTAGCGAGAACCAAAATTAATTAAAAACATACTCTTTTGATTTTATCGATTACAGAGAACCAAAATCAATAAACAACAATTTATTGAATTAATTAGCATTAATTAATTAAATAAATTGATAATAAATAAATAATTAAATTTTACTTACTGTATACACAGTGTAGGGAGGAAAATGGGCATCAAAATTACTTGCTGTTATTGATATTTCATCAATATGGCATTTCTCGAAATAGAGATACCAGCTCCAGGGGAATGTACTAGGTCTGCAGTGGCCCCATTAGAAATTAAATACAGAACAAAACACAGGATTATAATCAATCGAAAAAACAACAACCAAGGGCTGTGGAATAGTCTAGACCCCTGCCCCCTTGTGTGCGCCCTTTTGCAAGATTATAGAGTAATTTCATAAACATTTTAAAATGATTATTCGCTTAGTTACACGGAATTCGTGCATATACTTTATGAAATTTATTTATTGATTAGAGTTCTTTATTAACGTTGCATTTTGAAACCACGCTAGGACTGTTGGCGCAGTACTTCGTATGTTTGAACTACGATTAAGAGACGAGGAATCTTATTGTTCCCTCCTCTCCAACGCGAAATTTAAATTTCTTTGTGAGTGTTTCTTGACGTCGCTCTACAAAGAAACACGAGGGATTTTGGCAACGGATCTCGAGATTTTGAACCTCAGCCCAGTGGCGAGGACGACACCTGATCTGGCACCCCCTCGCCTAAGTACCACACCACACCAGAGGGAGGCCCGGCCGGTCTTCAGCGGTACTAGACTAAAACTCATAACAAGCCGACCACGAGTCCATTACCTTTACTACTAGGCGACCGCGGTCACGCATCTTCAGTGGGATCATGACACGAACTCACGACTCACAACAACGCAGGTCACGAGTTTGCGACTGTAACCTCTCGGCTTCCTTCGACAGCGGATTTTATAGAAGAGGACTTTGAATGAAAACTGTTTTTAAAAAGCCTTCTGATTTTATTACACGCTTTAAAAATTTTGGATTAAATATGCAAAATTTAAAAATGAAAAGTTATTACATAGCACAATACATAAAAAGGGAAGAAAAATTTTGTTCCAAAAATTTTCGAAAGTTTTATCCTTTAAATCAGGGGTGGGCTGACTTTTCCCGGGTTCGGGCTGCTTCTTATGTTTTAAAAGTGTTGCGGTCCACCCAGTGGCTTAAGTGTGGCTATTCTGTATTAAAATACTGTATGTTTTCTTTCTTCTGTATTAAAATATTGTATGTTTTCTTTTCTTTTATTGTTTTCTTTCTTCTGTATTAAAATATTGTATGTTTTCATTTTCGTTATTATATCTCTCTCTTAAAATATGACAGATTATCATTTTTTTTACAAAAACACAAGTAACACAAAATCGTCAAGTTGAATGCTTAAACAACTCTGAGCAATTGGTAGACCGTGGAGCGTGAACATGTTCAATGCAGCGAGCAGAGAACATACGTGAACCGATGAATCTGAAACCGACGAATGAACTTATATTTGTTCGCTGCCGAATGCGCGCCATCGCGGGATATAACATCAACATGAGAACCCATTTCCGTAAAACTGTGGTATAGTTTCAATAGTCAATCCCGTGCTATCACGGGAAAAGCTGATAACAACATTTATTCTCCCTTTCAGTCGGCGTGTGGGAAAAAATTCATTTCTACAGGGGGCATCGCAGTGATTGATTTTTTCATCTACAGCGGTAGTGGACGTGTTAAGCGTCATCGTGTGCTTCTAATAAATAACGTGTCGTCTACCCATTTACGCAACACATTCGCATCACTAAAGTTTTATTCTAATCAATGGGCACGGAAACAAATTAAGAACCTGGCATCTAAATTTAAAAAATTAAGGTTTATTAAAAAAAACATTTAAGGAAAACAATTATTGTACAGTTAGCAACGTTCGGACATGACTTCACTCCGTCGTACCCAAAGACCGAAATGATGCAACTTCACATTCCACATTCCAAGGGGGAGGGGAACTACCCATTCCCTTTAGCAGGTGTTAATGGACCTTTCCACTCCTACACCTCCCCCCTTAAAAAGCTCATCCGTCATTCCAGGACAATGAAGCTAAAAGAAACTATAAAAAAAAAAAAAAAAACACATGCATACATACATGGCAAGAAACGAGATAACGAGAGAAAAAATTTTTTTCAGGTATCACGTAAAAAGAGCTTTTGCTAATACAACTCCCACATAGTTTTGCAAATCACATTAATATGCTAGAAAAATTTATATCGATACAAGTTTCAAACACAATAATACTAAAAAAAAATATTAAAATATAAAAAGACAAGTTACTAAAAATATAGCACAAAATCTAAAATAATTATACAACATGTACTAGCAAAGCATATTTAGAAGCCAAAGTTTTAATCTTTAGAAGTTTTCAGAAATCATGGTACTGAAAAACGTTAAGTACATATATAATCATTGGCATTAATCTTATCTATTTAACAGGAGCAGGCAACCTGAATAATTCATTACTTTTACATGCTTAAACCTTCAGCCAAACGTTAATTTCGTTTATTGTACCAGGTTTAAACATTTAAAAAAAAAAATTCTCTTTCTCTTTTCTTCCAATTTCTATGTAGAATGAAAGCAAGAAAAATCCTTTTCAGTCCCAAGAGTGACAAAAAACAACCAACGCATGTTATTGTCCATAAAATATCCTCGCGAACCTTAAGTATTTTCAATCCTGCTTTCAACTGCAAATTAACGATTCCTGTTATTGGATCACGACAACATTGCAATAAAATTAGGAATACATTCCTTACGGGGGCAACCACGCCTAGTACTATACAAGATTCCTTTTTAAATCCACAAGTTAAGGCAACCTCACCCTTTGCTTTTCTTTTACGGACCACGTACCATGTCCATTTGTTTGGACATTCGATCCATTAATTTTTACTGCAACCAAATCTCCGTTTGGAACATTCAATAAAGACTGTGTCTCAGGAAGTAGATCGGTGACCACTTCTTGGCTGCAAACTGATTTCGAATTTACCAAATTAATAATTCCTTCTTCCCCTGAAGGTTCTCGAAGTATCGCAGGATTGCGAACCATTTGCCAGTTTTCTATTAATCCTTCAAAATCAGAGGAACAGATTAACATGTCGTTAACCAAATTTTTAGAGACAGGCACAACACCGTGCCTCAGGTCATTCAATTCCATGTTGGAATCTTTTACTTCACCCATTTCATGCTCCCCAAATGCAGACGTTACTTGAACTGACCCTCTATTATCAATGCTTTGTCCTTCGACAACATCTGGTCTTACCACGAGCATCTGGGCACCTGTGTCCATGACAGCATTCGCCATTTCTTGCTCACCCTTGACCTTGACGTAAACAACCCTTAAATCGCCCATTCCATTTTCTTCCTTGATAGGAGTAGTTGCTGGTATCGTAGCTTCAGCCATCAACACAGCAGGAGATATTTCCCTCATATGTTCCCCGGCCCTCCCGATACTAATTCGGTAATTTGAAGATGTATTCTTACGATCTTCTGCACAACTCGTCCGCTTAACATTCGACCGAATACTTTCGATCTGTAACCGCAGTTCATTTAATTCTGATTCCCAGCGCAGCTGAATGGCGATTTTTTCCTCTGTTTCCCTTTCAACGCGTTCCTCTGAAATAACGGATAACTGAGCTCTAACGAACTCCTCTTCGTAATCTTTGCTACCGATTATGATATTCTTTAAATCTATAATCGTCATTTTATCTGATACCTTTTGACCTAACTCCTCAGCCAACAAAACTAAATCTTGCTTTTTAGCTTTCCCCAAGAATGCCATTTGAAATTTTTCTTTTTCCAATATACCGCAACTAAACAAATAATCAAATGAAAATAACACCCGAAAGGGATTGCCAAAAATTAAACACCGCAAATATATATTTGTTTACAATAAGCATCCGCTACACTAACACAACGCTCAATGAATTAGGAGGAATTCCAGAATAATGTATTATATATTTCGCAATATACCAAGTGTACTTAAATAACTAATAAAATATCACTTAAAATATTACTGATACACAAGAATCACTTGAAATATTACTGATACACAAGAATCACTTAAAATATTACCGATATACAATAATCTCCTAAACTATTTCTGATACACAAGAATCACTTAAAATATTACCGATATGCACGACTTAATCTATTCCTGGCTGGAATAATAGAACACTACAAAATATATTCGGTAGTTTTTCTCCAATTTAAACTGATAATATATTTTTTTTTCTTCACATTAATCGAAAAATACTATGCGTACATAAAAACCAAATAATTTCCTTGACATAAAATACGTATTATTCTTTAACATTATTTTTTCAACAAACCCAATTGCTATTCACTGACGTGAATTTATTACTGTACATTACAAAATGAATAAATATCATGAAGAAAAAAAACATACAATCTTTCCTTAATTTATAGAACTGATGTTCTAAAAACACTTTCCATTTATATGGAACAATAATAATAAAATATATACTGATGTATATAATAACTCACAATTGAACTGGCGTTCAAAAATTTTTTATAACTGCATGATTATGCAATAAAATAATATACTGAGAGAATTAATGATTTTGAAGTTTTCCTTAATTTATAGAACTATGTTCTAAAACTTACTTTCCATTGATATGGAACAAGAAATAATAAAAAAATATACTGATATATAATAACTGAAATTTGAACTGGCGTTCAAAATTTTATAACTGCATGGATATGCAGAGCAAAAAAAAAAAAAAAAGAAAAGAAAAACGTACACTGACGTATACAAAAATAAAATCAAAATTCTCTCTTAATAAATGGATATTAAACAGTATAATTTTATAAATTTCTCTCGTCTTACATTACAGGGAGCTGCAAGCAAAAACTCTTACCTGATTCATTTCCACGCGGGAATCCAGAAAACTCGAAATTTCTGGAACGTTCTTCCTGTGGGGTTTGCCACTGAGAGAGACTTGATCACTATCGGCTGCGCCACTAAAGTTTTATTCTAATCAATGGGCACGGAAACAAATTAAGAACCTGGCATCTAAATTTTAAAAATTAAGGTTTATTAAAAAAAAACATTTAAGGAAAACAATTATTGTACAGTTAGCAACGTTCGGACATGACTTCACTCCGTCATACCCAAAGACCAAAATGATGCAACTTCACATTCCACATTCCAAGGGGGAGGGGAACTACCCATTCCCTTTAGCAGGTGTTAATGGACCTTTCCACTCCTACAGCATCCATTGTGAATAGCCGATTCTCCAGTCTAGCTGGCGTCAATGTCCCATAAATGTTTCTTTTAGTATGCGCATCTTAGGTCTTAGTAAAGGCGGTCACCCTAAAATGTCTTGTCGGTCCTCCGGTGGATCGCCATCGACTGAATTCCCATCCCTGTTATAAATGCATGAGCAGCTTTGAATAATAATTTATATAAAGATGATGTCATATGTATTTTTATAACATATAAAATGCATATGACATTAATAATTAAAACGAGTAATATAAAAAAAATTAAATCAATTCTTACTTAGATCAACAAGGAAATTTTTTTATTTACTTTTTATTAAATAGTTACCATTAATATAAATATGTACATAAAGGGTGTTTTTTTGAGAGATATAGAACTTTAAATTGCAATAAAACAACGATGTATTATTTGATGGACATGAATTTTTTTTTTATTTGAAAGATAATCTTGTGGCATTACATTTTAAATATGATTTCTTGCATAGGACTGCCACGGCTGGCTCGGATGTAGTCCAATCTGGACGTCCAATTTTCGATGACTTTGTGGCCGTATATCGGCAATAACACGGCGAATGTTGTCTTCCAAATGGTCAAGCGTTTGTGGCTTATCCGCATAGACCAATGACTTTACATAACCCCACAAAAAATAGTCTAGCGGTGTTAAATCACAAGATCTTGGAGGCCAATTCACAGGTCCAAAACGTGAAATTGGTGGTCACCAAACGTGTCTTTCAATAAATCGATCGTGGCACGAGCTGTGTGACATGTTGCGCCGTCTTGTCGGAACCACAGCTTCTGGACATCCTGATTGTTCAATTCAGGAATGAAAAAGTTAGTAATCATGGCTCTATACCGATCACCATTGACTGTAACGTTGTGGCCTTCATCGTTTTTGAAGAAGGATTCCACCAGCCCATAAAGCGCACCAAACAGTCAGTTTTTCTGGATGTAACGGTGTTTCGACATACACTTGTGGATTAGCTTCACTCCAAATGCGGTAGTTTTGTTTGTTGATGTAGCCATTCAACCAGAAGTGCGCTTCATCGCTAAACAAAATTCGCTTATGAAAATCGCGACCATTATTTTCGAAACAAAATTGCACAATTTGAAAGCGTTGTTCAGGCTTGAATCTATTCATGATGAATTGCCAAACCAAACTGAGAATAAATCACTTGACAGCTGTTAAATCGGTCGCCATCTTGGAAAGTAATGCCAACTTAAACTTCTATACCTGAAAAAAAAACACTCTGTACATATGACAGAATCGCAACATCAAGTGGCAATTAATTTTTATTAATTGTCATTAAAGTATTGTATTGTCATCCAAAACAATAATGTATAGAAAATTTCAGTTCAAATGAGCGCTTTAAAATACGAGAAAAAAACCTTTTCGACACAAGTCGCCAAAAATACTGCCAAAGTGGTTATATTTGTAATTCTTTGAATAATTAGTTTTAATCAATTAATTTTTATTAATTATAATTAGAGATTACTGTATTGTCATCCAAAATAATCCTGTATATAAAATTTCAGCTCAATTGAGCGCTTTAAAATGTATTTTATTAACGATTAAAAATTTGATCAAGATAAATATATAGAGAGTGTGAAAACTAATAGAGTAAGAATCGGAAAAAGGGAAGATCATATTTGTCAAAGAGAAAGCGAAAAATAAGAATACCCTAAAAAATTGAATGTACCAGATCAGAAACTAAATCGAGACACAGTTGTCTCATCAGAAATCCAAACATTATTGCATTTTTTGTGGCAAGAAAGTTTGAACCTCATGGCACCAGCTGTATTAAATCAACTCAATCCAATATTCATTTCCCTTTCTTGGCTCTTGGAACGTGGGCAGTTGCAACGATTGGTGCAGCTGCGGGAGCGACTGAACGGATTATTTTTTGTACGTTATAAGCAAAATCACAGAAAGAGCTTTAAATCCATTTTACCAGAACTCAGTTTTCATGAATTTATTAAGGGTTCCGCTTTGGAAAATAAGCCCTTTTCTTGTTTCTGCAAACATCCGGGCATCTTTTTAAATAAATATTTGAGTGGAGTACATTAAACTTTCTTATTTAAATATGAGACAAAATATTAACACATCAGAATTCACCGAATAATGCATTAACAAAATAATTTAAAAAATACTTATTTTTCGATAACAAACTTTAAAACTGTGAGCAAAATATCTACTATTGGACAAATAAGATTAATGGTATTAAACACTTTTGGATAAAATGGATAACTATCCCAAAATCCAATCAAAAAATGTTTCTCAATATATATATATATATATATATTCTTGAATAAACTTAAATTTTGTCAGTATTATATATATCATGGTCGTTTTCTCTGAGGGACAAATTAGTATCTTCACGCATCTTTTCAAATTGACCATTTTTGACAACCAGTGCCTTTAGTGCCCAAGTTTGCTTCGCTAAATCTCTAAATTTTTAAGCTTGACTTCTTTCCTGCACCTGATTCGCTTCGGTTAATCTCTTCCCACTTCTTCGATTGCCGCCTCACCCAGTATGGTCGTTGTGACACTCGGCTTGTAATTGAGAGGGTTCGAATCCCGAGTAAGCCATGGATGTATCTTCGGGAAAAGAAATCGGACTTTCACCTGAAATGGAATCCCGTCTCGAAAGCCAAGTTCTTCTGTTCTTTGCTGGGATCCTCGTTTGCAATAAAATCTGTACTCTTCTGGGATTGTGCTTCTGCTCATCTATCTCACGTCTTTCGTATGAATCTCAGTAATAAGCATACGACAACAACAACTTGGATTAATTTTATTCTGATTTGTGCGTGTGTGATTTATGATTTTTTAAAAAAACTTCTCTACTTATTTGTAAGACATGTTTTTATTTCTAAATTTTTTTATATTTCTAAAATTTTTTTTATTATTTATAATTCCAGATTATGAACAGTTATTAACAGAGTTCATCCATCTACCATCACCGAAACCTGGCGTCTCTTTTGAGTGCGGCGCCAAATTGGCGGATACCAATCTCCGCAGGTAATTTTGACACCCGGTTTCCTTCCTAGAGGGAGGCACCTCAGCTCTGTCGATGCGAACCTGTACTAGGATTTCATTTTGCCTAGAGCACCCCTAGGGATCTTTTACATGCCGCGTATAATCATAAGACATGTCCACTGTCGATTTTCTGCATCATGAAAATTCACCAACTTAAGCCAGCGAAAAACCAACCACGTCACTCAAGCCGATATTTCTAAAGTAATTTGAAACAAATGGCAAGTGCACTATCGGAGATTAAAGCTCAACAGTTATGCACTGCGAACAGTGGCGCACACATGGGGGACCGGACCCTCCCAAAGCCCTTGATTTTTTTCCGATTAATTATAATTCTAAGTATATAGTACGTAAAATTTAATTAAGTATTTGTTATTAATGATTAATTTTATTAATTAATGCTAATTATTTATTCAATAATTAGTTTTTTACTGTGTTTTGTTCCCGAAAATCGACAAAATCAAAAGGAGCGTAATACAAGAACGGTGAACTTTCGACCCCGGACCCCCTCCTTGAAAAATTCCTGTGTGCGCTACTGACTGCGAACCATCTCCAATGAGCGTTTTTCTTTGATTCATTTCAAGTGTAGCCGAGGGGCTCGCTACCGCAAACTCTTAGCCGGCGCTGTCGATCCGTGGGTTCTTTGGGCCACTAAAAATCCACCGTGAGAGAGCGAACATTAACGTCACTGTATTCAGCTGCACGGGGGCTTTTAGTAAGAGACCTCGTGATTTTGAACCATAGTCAAGGGACGAGGACGATACCTAAGCTGACACTCCCTTCTCCTAACTTCCACACCACACCAACAGCAGGAGGCTGCGGTAGCCCAATGATCAAAGTATCGGATCATGGCAGGCATGTCATGAGCGATGCACGTTGAATCTGACGAGAGCTGAAACGTCCTCCCGTTGGTGTGGTGTGGTGCGGTAGTTAGGAGAGGGGGCTGCCAGCTCAGGTGTCGTCCACGTCACTTGACTATGGTTCAAAATTACGTGGTCCGTCGCCAAAAGCCCTCGTGTAGTTGAACACAGTGCGACGTTAATATTCACTCACTCACCCAACGGCAGGACGTTTGAGCCTCGACAGATTTAACGTGCATGGTTTGGGCAGAGATCTATCTCAGCTGCTACACTGACCTGCATGTGTCCTATGAAGGAATTCTGACAGGAGTGAGATATTATATCTGATGAGATCCCTAATCGATATAGTCACCCATACACCACTGCTATTGGTAATCAATTCATTCTGATGGATGGTTAAGCGAAATTACAGAGTTGCGCTTGTTGAGAATTGTCTCCAGGATTATTATTTGGAACGGATAGAATGATCAGCTAATAGTCTTCAGATCTAAATCATTCATATTTGACTCTACTTTGGTAGACACGTTGGTGTTTTATAAGTCCCATCCCAAGATCCTTACATGAGCTGGAACAAGGATTATTCCATATTTGACTTCGCTTCCCATTTCGGTATCCAATAAATCAATTGGTGGTATGGAAAGTCTACCAATGCATTGCTGCTAGGAGTGTTGCTTATTTTGTGTGTTATTCTTCCATCACATTTTCCCACATAAAACTATGATGTACTTACAACTTTCTCGAATAATGAATTTTTCTTCAAGAGTTCTTTTTTTTATAAAGCATACTAGTATTTGTGTTAAAATGTGCAAATCAATAGGAAACTGTTTGGTGCGCATTTGATTGCAAATAATTCACAGCTGCGTAAAACACGTAAAATTGACGTAAAACACATAAAATGATTTCAAAATATGGACTAGTGTGTAGGTCTGGAAAGAGTCAAGATTTTTTTTCTAATTGCTGTAAAAAATTTATTCTGTACTCTAAAATATTTTTTGAGAATTTCAATAGGAAATGTAAAAGCTAATCTAATTTAATCCAGAATGAACATTTTATACTGAAATTATCTTTCATGTTCTGCAAAAAATTGTCAGCGAATTACACGAAGTTTTTAATTTTGTTTGTCACTGAAAAGTCCTTTATTGCTGAACTCTGCAATTTCAAATTTAAAATGTTATGTATTTTATCCTCTCATTAAATATTTTGGGAATTTCGCGATTGGAAATTTTCCCTAAAGGTAATTAGGAACACTTTAATATATAAAGATATATAAGAATATTCTACATATAAAGAAAGTTTATTCTGTGTGTGTATTCATTAGGAGTAAGTGGCCGTGGTAGCTTAGTGGTTATGGTCCTGAGTTCGCGGGCCACCGTGTCATGAATTCGAGCCTAGTGCCATTGAAGGCTAGCCGTGTTGAGGGGCCGATGCTCGTTAACCCTTTATCTACCGCATTATGATTTACTGCATTTTTTTCATGCAATATTTTTTTTAATCACTATGTTGAAAATTAAAAGATATACATAAACAAAATACTCAACTTTGGGAAACTTAATCCGTTAGAGATAATTAATTAAAGATATTCAACACTGTAAAATTAATTATATATCTTACCGGCAAAGTATGAAATCCGGCATTCTATAGAATGCCTAAGTTCCGGCAGACAGGTGGGAGGGAATTGACGGTCTGCAATTCGTCGGCCAAGCAGATCCCACACATGCTCTATTGCATTCAAATCCGGTGAGTATGCTGGCCAATCCATACGGGGGATATCCTCCGATTGAAGGCATTCGTCTACAATGTTTGCACGGTGAGGACGGGCGTTGTCATCCATAAACAGAAATTCAGCACCAATGGCGCCCCGAAATAAATGTACATGTTGTTCCAGAAGGACATCCCGATAGATGTGGCCTGTCATCGTTACACTCTGAACATGCAGGTCAGTTCTGGAATCAAGTATAATTCCTCCCCAAACGAGCCATCCTGCACCACCATAACGGTGATGTACAATGGTGTTCTCTTGGTGGTAACGGGTACCTGGCGCTCTCCATATTAAAGTCTGGCAAGAATCAGACTGCAAACTAAACCTGGACTCGTCGGAAAACATCACACAAGACCACTGTTGTGGTGTCCACAATGCATGCTCTCTACTCCAGGTTAATCGCAGGCGACAGTGAGTTGCGGTAAGTGAAACACATCTGACAGGCCTATGAGCATATAGACCAATGTGCCTCAAGCGTCTGTACACGGTTTGCCTTGAAACTGTCGTACCGGTAGCTGAAGAGAGCTGACGAGACAGGTCTGATGCTGTGCTCCATCTGTTTCTTTTGGCAGTAACTAACAAATATATATATCGGTCCTCATTCGGCGTTATAACTCGGGGGCGACCTGTGCTGTAACATCTACTCACATTACTATCATCTTGGAATCGTTGCCAAAGCCTGGAGATGACACTGTGAGCGATTCCAAGTTCCTCGGATACTTCCAGCTGGGTACGTTTACATTCCAGTCGTCCAATAATTCTACCACTTAAAAAATCATCCAAATGCTTCCTTTGTGCCATAACTATGCGGTTATTGCACTGAAAGGCTTTTAATGCGCTTGTGAACAATTTTACTTCTTTGCCACCATTCCTTATATACCCCTCTCTTACACTCTCGTTATTGTGACGTACTATCCACGCCATCTGGTGGTTTCCTGTAATTTGCATATTCGTCTTCAAGATGTGTGTGATAATTCTACAGGTAAAATTTTTATTTTTGAATTCAATTTCTGTGTGATTCTGAATTATCCTTAATTTATGGACATGAGTGTAATTAGTAAATACAAAAGGAGTATTATTTTAAAATGTTCCATATTTTTTTCTTTTGAAAACTTTCAATTTTTCTTAATTGTGTGAATAATTTACGCAAAATTTCATCTCGTATTATTTTCTTGAATAAAAACATTATATGTAATGCTAAAATAAAATTTTTAAATACATAAATAAAAAATAATTGTTAAAAATATGCCAAGTCCTCTTAATAAGAAAGGCAATAATCTGGTTCAGTACAACGTTCATTTTTATTTACGTACTCTGAATAATTTTTTTTAATGTCACTCTTATTATTTTTCTAGTATAACATTTGTATTTCTTAGGAATTCACGTCATTTATAAAATAGCTTTATTAGGACCTTTTTTCATACTTTGCCTAAATAGCATTTGGCATTCTTTAGAATGCCTAAGCATTCTATACAATGCCTAGGCAAAGTATGTAATAATTCTCCTATTTCATACTCTGCCTAAGAACGTCAGGCATTCTATAGAATGCCGGCATTTCATACTTTGCTGGTAACATACACTGTTCACTTAAAATAAATAGTCAAATCGTTTTCTAAGATCTTCATTAACATACAAAAGAAAAAAATAAGACGCTTACCTTTTGATATTAACTACTTTTTCGGAACAAAAAGGACAATCTTCGCAATCCGCTGAGAACGCAATTTCTGCTATAAAACTATTCACCTTCCCCGCTAAAATACTCATCCTAGAACCCGTGCTGCCATATATCTTGGAAGAGTGGATTTAAAAGAATGTTTTTGCTAAGTATCGTCTGAGTATTCGTAAAAATGGTTATTCTATGTAATTTTAAAGTGAGTGGCACTTATAAGTACCGTCGGTAGATAAAGGGTTAAATCTGTCATGGCTCAAACGTACTCCCGTCGGAGTGGTGAGGTGTTCAAATATAGTGGGATACCAGCTCAGATGTCGACCTCATCTCTTGATCATGTCTCGCAATTACGAGGTCCGTCCCCAAGAGCCCTTGTGTTGAAGTGCGACATTAATAAACACTAATTCACTCCAAGCCCGCGTAAAAACTTTGAGTTCTATTCTTTTAGTCCTGGTTTCAGTTCTGTGCTTATTCGACAAATTCTAACAAAAACATTTAGCAGGCTGAGGGGTCATGGTTTTGAACGTGTGGTTAGCAATGCTTCTGTCAAGTTTTAACCCCTTCAAACGATTGATGCACATGAAATCTGTCAAGGTTCAAAGTTCTCATGTGAGCGTTGTGTGGAAGTTTGGAGATGGAATGCAAACTCAGAATTTATTCTCGTCACTTGACGGGAGCTCAAAATATAAATGGTCCGTTGCCAATAGCTTTCGTGTTCCTTTATAGTGTCCCTCGTTAATAGTTTCAGAGTGTGTGTGAGGCTGGCTTCATTCAACGGTTTTTCTATTTTCTAAACCAGAGGTTCCCCAACTTTTTTTTATCTCATAAAACCCTTGTCGGGGTTTTTTTCTTTTAGGATTTGGGTAAACTCCTGCTTACCTAATATTGAATGTTTGCAAATTTATTAACTTGAATATGTTTTTAACAGCTGGTTCTACTACTTCAAAAAGATTTAAATTTCTTATTGTATTCAAGAAGTGTGCTGAAAATTTAAGAAACACATGTTAATTAAGTTAAAATATAATTAATATGTAAAATTACTGTTAAATAAAATAACTGATCAAAATGAATTAAAACTGATTAACTGAAATTAAAATGCTTTTAAGTGGATGGATGAATCTGGTGCATCAATTACAAATTTTCACCATATTAATTTTGCCAGGTTTAACCGTAAATCTCCTCGATTAGTTGTGTTGAATCTTTTTTTTCTTCCTGTTTTCTACTGCGGTATTACCATAGTCAAAACATTATCAAATTTAGTTTCAAAATCTGAATAACGGGCATTTAATTGTTCAACGTAGGTTAAAATGTCAATTTCCTAGCAGATTGTCTGTGACAAATTAAGAAACTGAGAAAATTCGTGACGTTCAATAGTATACTCCTCTAGCTTCATTTTTGAAAGAAACGCTGGAATGATGGTTCTTGTTTTAGCAAAATTTATGCTGTCACCTTGTAATAGCAAATAAAGTTTAACAGATTTGTTTACTAAATTTTTTAAATAGATAAAATCTGGTTTCCACGTGATTAAATTTTCTTTTAAAATTAAAGACATGATCTAGTTTAATGAGAGCCACTATCGTAGACCCCATTTACTCCTCATGGACCCCCACAGTTATTTCTCCCCTTGCATGCCGTCATAGACCCCTGGGTTCAATATAGACCACTTTGGGAATCACTGTTCTAAACGAATACATCTGATTCCGAAATGAAGAAAAAATTATTCCATTCACACAATTCCTTTTTGCGTGAAAATAAGAAAATATATTTCTTTTTACAATCGCATTCTTCTCGAGTCAATCACCTGAAAACAAACAACAACTGCACAGAATTCAGCCTTGTTCGTGAAATTTAAAAAGTATATATTTGGTTGCGCAGAAAATGTTTTTCTTTTTTTTTTAAAGTAAAAAAAAAATTCGAAAGGATGCAGTGACGTTGATTTTTTGCATTTTTACACGTACGTGTGTGGACTCGTTTCTATCGCATTTCAGCAAAGTCACAGATAAATGTTACATTTCTGAGGTAATGAGGAAATTTCGCATTCGAAAAGTGAGTGTTCGAGAAGGAGGGGTGCAGTGTCACTCTGTTCGCAATACTTCTGCCTGTTACTGTAATGAGAATTCAGATGAGGGAAAAAAATAGCAATGAAGTAAACCAAGACTTGAATACTATTTTTGAGGTCTTACGTTTTATATTTCCTTTTAAAACTCTTGCATTACAATTAAAATTGTTTCTGTATTTAAATATATATATTATTCAAAAATAAAACTATTGGCACGATTAACGATGCATTCTAAAAATTGTTCTATGCAAAAAAGACACCCTTTCTGGACATCATTCAATTAATCTGTCTGTGAAAGCTATGTGAGGTCAGTTGGAGCGAGTGAGTGCGGCACTATAAAGCGTCCCAAGGGGGATGGACTTTTGAATCATGGCCGAGACATGCGGACGCCACCTGAATTAACTCTGAATTTCCTCTACACACCAACGGGAGAAGTTGGAGCCTCGACAAGTTGAATGGGCATCATCTCCTCTACACGGTGGGTCTTCAGTGGCGCAAGGCTCGAACTCATGACACTCCGACTACATGTCCGTTACCATGATCACTAGGTTACCAAGGCCCATCGTATCTTCGAAAACGGTTGAGTGATGAGGATGACACTCGAGTTAAAACCAAGGGCCTAGCTACCACCGTATCAATTATACGGGGCCCCCAAGCTACAAGGGCCTCGACGTATGTAAACAAAATATTATAACATGTTACCAATAGTCCCATTTGCTGAAAAGAGCCCCCAAGGAATTTTGATACAGGACCCTTTCGGGGCAAACAACGCCAATGAATACGATTACATATATTAAAGGGATATAATTAGCCTATCTGATCCAATTGAATAAAGAAAAGGGATTCAGGAAATATGATATTTTGCGCAAGCTACAGGGGCTCCAACACATATAGACAAAATATTATAACATGTTATGAATAGTCCCTTTTTCAGAAAAGGGGCCTCCCAAGGAATTCTGACACAGGGCCCTCTCGGGGCTATCTACACCAATGGTTAAAACCTAACTTTTCAAAATTCTACACCATGTCATGCGTGTGGATTCCATTTATATTAGAACTCAAGTCCGAATTCTACTTGGACATCTTTGCTCACGAAATTCGTGACAACTTGTCGAAGACAGTGTTCCCTAAACTTTTTGGATCGTGTGCCGTGAAATGAAAATAATTATAAGTGGTACGAGGAAATAACAAATTTGCGTTTTGAATTAGAATTCAAAATCCTTAGTAGTTTTTCTTGCTTCCTTCCCTTCTCTCTTCTCAAAGGCGTGTGGCTGCGGTAGCCCAGTGGTCAAGGCATCGGATCGTGGCTGGCGTGTCATGAGTTCGAGCCCAGTACCACTAAAGACCCGCCGTTTAAGGAAGCGATGCACGTTAAATCTAGAGAGCTTAAATGTCCCCCGTTGATGAGGTGTGGTAGTTAGGAAAAGGGAGTACCAGCTCAGGTGTCGTCCTCGTCACTTGATCATGGTTCAAAATGACGAGGTCTGTCTCCAAAAGCCCTCGTGTAGCTGAACAGTGCGACGTTAATATTCACTCACTCATTCTCAAAGGCTGAATTTTTCACGCTTTAGTGCACATGAGCGTTAAATCCGGTGCATTTATATTGTTGAGATGCCCAGACTAGTGAAACCAGACTCAGCGAACCATGCTATAATCTCACACTTAGGTGATATACGATCAAGGATTAGTAAATGATCGTGGGCCTATTTGTTGTACGTACCCCGCTCTTAGGAGACTACTCATTTTAGACATCTTTAATGCCCTGGGCAGTGGCGTAATGTACACCCTCCGCAACCCCGACATTGCGGGGGGGTCAGGGACTCTAGGGGGCCTAAAGATTGTCTGACGCTGAGTAAGTACTTGGGCTTGGGGCCCAAAACTTGAGTTTTAAGGGGGGCCTTAATATTCTGCGTTACGCCACTGGCCCCTGAAACCAAACAGTTCCTGGCTTCCAACTCGTGACCAGCGATGATTTTGTCAAGTCGTGTGTATGTATCGTTTTCCCACTAAAACTCCAAATTACGTGGTCCGTCGCCAAAAGCCCTCGTGTAGCTGAGCAGTGCGACGTTAATATTCAAACAATCAATCAACCCACTAAAACTCCGACATGTAGAAGATCTGAACCATGTTAAATCTATTCAGGACCAGCCTTGGCATAAGGTGCCAACTTAGGAGCTAACCTCGCCGTTTGACCACGGTTGAAAATTACGAGGTATGTTGGCTGTTGGGGAGGGGGGGTACAAATATGCAACCAAAAGCGTTAAATACAATAAGCTGTCAAGTCTATCAGGGGCCAATGTCTTCCCGTTAGCATGCGGTTCCAGGTCAGGTGTCAACTGTGTCGTTTGATCGCGGTGGAAACGAAGAAGCATGTTGGAGCTCAGTGATTAGAGGACTTAAGTATAGCGTTTGTAGTAAAAAAAAACCGCTGTAATAAAATCTACTGGCTTAACTCTTTCCTAACATATTTTCGTAAAATATTTTGAACCGATACACACTCAGGAACATTGAAAATAGCGACCCAAGAAGGAAGCTAAGTACAATCGCGAAACTTTGCAAATAAGTACAGTGTAATGTGATATGCAAATGATCCAAGTTTTATGCCAATACGCATGCTCATACACGCCGAGGTGGTGCTACAATCAGGAAAAGGGTGCTATATAAGCCAGCGCAAATTCGAAGATTCATAAACGTGACGATTACCCGCCGATTGTAGGAAGACTACGGTAAGCGAAACGTGCTAGAAGACATTTCTCACAGTTAAGCGAGTTTGAGAGAGGCCTGATCATCGGGATGAAAGCTGCAGGCTTGTCGACGCGCCGTGTTGCTGGCGAGGTGGATCGTTCGGAGTGTGCCGTTAGAAATTGTTGGGAGCAGAGGACACGAGAAGGTACTCACGTGCGGAAAACCGGGTCTGGAGCGACCAGGAAGACCACGAGGAGAGAGGATCGAAGGATCGTGCGGCAAGCACTTGTGGACCCCTACAGTGACTCGTTCAACGATACGAGCAGTCGTAGGCGTAGCAATTGTTCTAAAAACAATTTCCAGACACCTTGCAGAAGCAAATCTTAAATCCAAGCGCCCTTTCCGTGCACTCCCTTTAACACCGGAACATCGGCAACTGCGTCTACAGTGGTGCCAAGCGAGATCAATGTGGAATGTCACAGATTGGCAAAAGGTTGTGTTTAGTGATGAATCCCGGTTTGTTTTGGGGACAGATGATAACCGCGTACGGGTGTGGAGGTGCCCTGGTGAGCGGTACAATTCCCCCCACACTGTTCTACGTCACACTGCCCGCACAGCTGGTGTAATGGTCTAGGGGGGGCATAGCCTATGATAGCCGGTCCATTTTAATTGTGATGCGTGGAACCTTGACGGGCCAACGTTACGTTGATGATATTCTTCGACTCCATGTAGGACCTTTCCTGAATGGTCTCCCAGGGGCAATTTTCCAGCAAGATAATGCTCGTCCGCATACAGCAAGAGTTGCTCGAGACTTCCTATGACTTCCAGACTCTTCCATGGCTGGCCCGCTCCCCCGATTTGTTCCCTGTAGAGCACGTGTAGGATCAGCTAAAACGGCAGATGCTATCCTGTGACTCTGTACATGATTTAGAGTTGGCTGTTCAAGATTTGTGGACCCATCTGCCTCAGGACAACATAAGGTGTCGAATCAACTCAATGCCGGACCGAGTGGCGGCATGTATTGCAGCTGGAGGTGGTCCAACGCGCTATTGAAGTTGCCCAGTATTTGTGTCGTTGCACACCCTGTATTCGTTTAATTGTCTTGTTTTTGAGATCAAGGGAATCTCTCATCTGTGTCATTATGTGTATTAAATTTCATTTCAATCCGATGCTTTCTTCTTGGGTCGCTATTTTCAATGTTCCTGAGTGTATATTCCATCGAGTATAACTATTAAATAGGTTAAAATCAAAATCTTCGTGGAAGATTACGAGAAATACATACGCAATTAACCTAAAAAATATAACTTCGGAGTAAATAAATTATAGTTTAAAAAAACACGCTTTTTTGATTAATCGAACTAAAAAGTAAATATCCATCCGGTATAGTGGTTAGCGACGCTGACTACTGTGCCGTAGGGCCTGGTTTCAAATCCCGGAGAAAGCATGGATGTTTGTAAATGTAGTGCCTTCGTGGCATGGGGGTACTGTAAATAGCCGTCGAGCTGCAAGTCCTCTCGTGAGGTGGGTGGAAGGTCCCTGACCCTCCCCCAGGGTGTTCTTTATCAAAATTGGGGTGGAATCGAGCTAAATCATACTGTCACCTGTATGGTTCTCTAGGCTACGGCCAACAGCAACCGTACATCTAGCCCCTTGCCATGATGAATTTCATGGGCTTGTATCTGACGCAGTCGAGATCAGGTGGCATAAGAAACAACAACAAAGAGTAAAAAGTCGCCAAATCTGGAAATGGTATATGGAATTAGTCACCAAATCCTGATGAAGACAATGGGACAAAATTATGAAATTATTGTATTGTCCTTGACAAGTGTACAAAATTTTGAATTAATCCGACCTTTTAAAGTGGGTAAAAACTGAGTTCAAGATTCCGTTACATACAAGTGAAGCTTATAAAAGTGTGTTAAAAAAGCGTTGTTTACATTAAAAGACTATAAATACGAGCTATGACGCCATTACATGATTCTGCACGAATGCTGCCAGAAATGAAATTCAAAGGAGGTTAAGATGAATCACAAAAATATATAGGTGTGCTTTGCCACAATTTATCATAAATCTGGCATCTTTTTCTATTTAATTTGCCTTGAGGCCAATGAAGGGGAGGTATATTTTGTTTAAGGGGCAAGTAATTCGAAGGTGTACCGTTGGGCAAGGCCCAGATGGCAGAGTGACAAGAGTGTGGCAGGTATTAAGGTGTTTTGCAGGTGTAGGTACACAAAACACCGCTACATCATTCTAATTCGTGCGACCCACAACACACATTTGCCAAGGAGAGGGGATGGCACCGAGATGTTTCCATTATGTAAAAAAGATCTGTGCATTCGAATCTTCGGGATTGTATTATTCTAAGCAGGTATTGTTCAAATGTCTCTGTTGTTTGCATCGCTTGGCGAATTAGAAACGTCACTTGTTTATGTTTAGAAAATGTGATACCTGCAAATTGTTTTGCACATGTTGATACAAATTGAAACGTCTTGTCTTGCGCCTGATAATGGCACAAATGGTTTATTGAGAATGTAGGTTTTAAACGCTTTTGTTAATAATTCAGGAGGGGGAAAAACAGCATAAAACGATAAGAAAGCAAATTATTTCTGTTTATATGTTTATAGAAAGAGACATCATCGTTATAAAAGAAATAGAAGAAAATTTTTATGTCTGCCAATGACTTCGAAAAAAATTTACTTTCCTTCAAAAGATATCTTTTAAAAACAGTGACGCGTGTTAAGGAATTGCAGTTAAGGGTTTCTCCATTTTTTGTTATAGATAACATGCAAAACCTTTCTAAACTATGAACAGAAATCAGCATAAGAGAAGATTACATAAAAAATGATTTAGTATAAATTTTGCAATTTGTTTATAAACAGAGATGCGTTTTGCTTTATATCTATCCTCTGTTAAATATGGCAATATATTAAATCTTACCAGTTACAAATGGGGGATTACTGTTTTAAAATTTTTTTAAAAAAATTACCATTTTTTTTCTAGGCCCAAATTACTAGAATTAGAATATCAATGGATAAAATTCTGAATATGATGTTTTAATATGAATAAAGTTTTATTCAATAAGTATAACAAAGGAACTATTGTATGAATAGACACAATAATATAAAATTAATTTTAAACGGTAAGGTATAAATAAAATCTAATTAGTTCTCATCATGTAGCACTTGAATGTAATTGCACATTTTATCCCTTACCCGAGTTTCCAACACGGTCTTGAATACGTGTCTTGACTTTTAACACTATCTGTTATGAAAGAATCATCGCACGTATAAAAGGCATTTCTATGCTGAACGGTCTTATAGACAAGGTACATACTCCCAAACTAGAAGCCTTGAGTTCAAAGTTCAATTCGGCCACGGTAGCCTGGTGGTCAAGGCATCGGATCGTGGCTTGTCGTGTCACGAGTTCGAGCCCACTACCACCGAAGACCCACCGTGAAGGGCAGCGATGCGTGTTAAATCTGTCGAGAGCTGAAACGTCCTCCCGTTGGTGTGGTGTGGTAGTTAAGAGAGGGGGCTGCCAGCTCAGGTGTCGTCCACGTCACTTGACCATGGTTCAAAATTACGTGGTCCGTCGCCAAAAAGTCCTCGTGTAGCTGAACAGTGCGACGTTAATATTCGATCAATCAATCAATCAAAGTTTAATTCTTCATCTTTCTGTATGAAAACTCGTATATAAACTTCTCCAAAAAATATGCCAGTTTTCATTCAGATGAAATATGAGTAATCGGTAGTGTGAAATAGTTATGCAGCTTCGAGAGAGAGTTATATTAACGTCGCCCTACAAAGCTGCACAAGGGCTATTGGCGGAATGCCCAAAGGAACCGAGCTCACCCAAAAGAGGTTTAGAGCTACAAAACGATCCCTCGGGAAACAAACTCCAACCGCCCGGCCAGTCTTTATTGAAAAAAAAATCAAAGTTTACGTTTTATTAACAGTAGAAGACAGTAAAATAACAAAATACAAATTTAAAGGTAACTGCACCATATACATACATGTGCGTGAATGTAATACAAATATACAAAGCAAATATAATAATAATAACGTAAGGAGTATAAGAGACGAAAGAAATAATATGCATATATTCCAACTTTCTTAAAAATTCATAAAAAATAATACAAATGCACCTAACAGACCAAAAGAAAAAAAGAGAAAGGCAGGAAACAAAAATCATTAAAAAAAATGTTTTTTTAATCATATTTTCTGTTGACGCCAGCACTTCCAGTTGATATTTTTTTCTCTTAATTGGTTCTTCAGTTTAAAAAAAAAGCACCGGAAAAAGGATTTTTTTCGAGATCTCCATTTTTATGGGGCTGCGGTAGCCCAGTGGTTAAGGTATCCAACCATGGCAGGCATGTCATGAGTTCGATCCCAGTACCACTAAAGACCCGCCGTGTAGGGCAGCGATGCACGTTAAATCTGTCGAGAGCTGAAACGTCCTCCCGTTGGTGTGGTGTGGTAGTTAGGAGAGGGGGGTGCCAGCTCAGGTGTTGTCCGTGTCACTTGACCATGGTTCAAAATTACGTGGTCCGTCGCCAAAAGCCCTCGTGTAGCTGAACAGTGCGACGTTAATATTAACTCACTCACCCTCCATTTTTATTTTAAAGAAACACAAAGGAAGAATGCAGCTGGGTAAAATACATAAATAAATAGAGAGAAAGCGAGGGAGGGGGGAGATAGATTATTGAATTTTATTGAAGATATCATTTTTGCTAAAAGAAAAAACAAGAAATTAACCTTTAAGTATACTCAAATTGTTGACTTAGAGTTAAACCAGGAAGCTGCAATATACACTGCTGGCCCCGTAAATGCAACACCAAGAAAGACAAGAGATAGCACAACAAAATTTATTTTGTAGATAACATGTTGACCAAGTATCAAATGATTAAATTTATAGACTTCTGTGAAGTGTGGTTCCTGCCAGAATCAGTAGCCAGAGTAGCCACCAGTGTTGGAGATCACCGCTGCCACACGCCTCGACATTGATTCAAAGAGACTTTGGATGTGTTCTTGGGGTACAGCAGACCAAGCAGTTTCAACACGTTGCCAAAGTTGATCTGGTGTGGCAGCTGGGGGTGTAATCTGGGTCAATCGTTGAGCAACCATGGACCACATGAAAGATCCGGAGAGCGAGCCGGCCAGGGAAGCAATTCAATCTGGTGATTGACGAAGAATCTTTGAGCAATGCGTGCCGCGTGTGGTCACGCATTATCCTGTTGACATATGGCTGTAGCCAAGCCCTGAAGGTAAGGAAGGACAACTTGCTCTAACACCTCGGAGATGTAGCGCTGGCTGTCTAAAGTACCGGCAATACGTACTAGAAGAGTGCGAGAGTGATATCCAATATCACCCCATACCATAATACCCGGTGCAGGACCAGTGTGGCGGTGCGTAACGTAGCTGTTCAGCATCCTCTCTCCACGGTGTCTCCAGACTCCAATCCGACCATCGTGGTGTTGCAGACAGATGCGTGACTCGTCAGTAAAGACAACTTCATTCCATTCTGCCGCCCACATCCTTCTTTCATCGCACCATTGGCGGCGGAGACGTCTGTGGTTCTGCATCAAGTGTAGACCAAGCAATGGACGTCTTGCGGACAGACCACTCTGCTGTAAACGGCGTTGAATGGTACGCGCAAGCACTGAATAATGCGTTAGACTTAATGAGCTGTGCTACGGTTCGAGATGTGACTGAGCGATCCGTCACTGCCATGCGCACAATTTGCCTTTCCTCACATGAAGTGGTGCACTGAGGTGGATGCGATCGAACACGTCGGTCCGTCGTACCCTCCTGCATCCAGCGGTCACATATCCGCATTACAGTTGTTTGGTTTCGTTCAACTACAACTACGATTTTCCTGAAAGATTATCCACAATCTCGGTAGGCCACTATCCTTCCTCTGTCGAACTCGGATACTTGATCAAAAGCTGATCCCGGTTTTCTACGAGACATAACTGATCTTTTTTGAAAAAACCACAAGAAAAACACAATTGCTGAACTTGAAATCGTCGAAAACTCCAAGCCTTAAATAGTGCTTTGAGGTGGCGCCACTGGCGCGCGTGATGCGTGTCTGCGTTGAAATTCTTATCATTTGCATATCTTACCTCCGCTAATGCATGCTGTAAATTTCATGTTATTTGCATGCTTCCTTCAGGGTGTTGCATTTACGGTGGCCAGCAGTGTATTACGTGAGAAAAAAAATAAAGTTTAAAGATTGAGAAGGAAAAAAAAGGAGGGGTGCGTCATTTTTAACCAAGATCAAGTGACGAGGACGACACCTGAGATAGCATCCTAATCTCTTAACTTCCTTACCATGCTAACAAGAGGAAGTTTGAGCCTCAGCAGATTTAATGTGCATCGTCCCCCTTTGCACGGCGGGTTTACCGGGGTTTCTCGGCTTAAACTCATGACACACCAGCCACGAGTCCGTGACTTTGACCACTAGGTTACTGCGGCTACTATACAGCTTCGAACCAACATAGTTAGCAATAGCACAACGATTACTTCATTGTGCGATAAACCTTCCCTATTATTATACTCAATGGACCTTGTTTCATCCATTGAAATTTGAAGCCTTCTTAAGGATCGCTGTTAAAAAATTACTCAAGTTGAATGATTCCTTTCAATCCACTGGATGAATTTCTCACAGAGTCAATTATGATCTCTGAATCCCAACAGATATTTTTCCTGCAATTGTCTTGAATTTAGCAATTTATGCTTATAGCTTTTATTACTCTTGGTATTTTTAATATGCTACTTTCTCTTAGTAATGCTGGGGTTGGTAAGGAAAAAGATACAGCTTGCAAGGAGGTATAGGAAGTATCACAGATCTTGTGTTCTTAATCTTAACAGGTGTGTGTGTTCTTAATCTCAAATTAATTGAAAAAAAAATAAGTAAGATCCGCAATTAGCAAGAAATACGTTAACTGGCACTGGAAGCCGTGTAGGGCAGCGATGCACGCTAAATCTGTCGAGAGCTGAAACGTCCTCCCGTTGGTGTGGTAGTTAGGAAAGGTGGTGCCAGCTCAGGCGTCGTCCAAGCCACTTGACCATGGTTAAAAATTACGTGGCCAGTCGCCAAAAGCCCTGAGTTGAACAGAGCGACGTTAATATTCACTCACTGGAGTCATTCTTGACTAAAAAGGAAGATCTCTCTCTCCAGAGCAGAGGTTTACTATTGCATTTGGGTAGACTGATGTTAATCATATCCACACAAGTAGTCATCCTTTGAGGAGAGGTAGATTATTTACGCAAGAGCTGTTTAATATAACTTCCAGCGCTAACGTTATTTTAATATATCTCTTTTCAAAGTATATGTGTGCGTGCGTGTATTTTTCAGCTTAATACATATTATATGATTAGGCAAAGAATGTGGTCTATAATCTAGATCTTTGATATTTTGAGGTACTCTTATTTGGTGACCGACAACATGGAGACTGGTGGACAGTTCCGTTACCTTGATAGCTACGGAAGAAATGTGAGAAATATAAAAACGTGAAGCTTCGCAATGACATGTAGAGAAGGGTCAGGATGTTCACCATGGAAGTTCTTACAAATGTCCACGAACATTTTTATTTAAAATGAAATCAATTGAATATAAAAATGAGTGTGTGTGTGTGTACATGAATGAAGTAGTGAAAAAATAAATGTAAGGTATATATTTACCAACGTTATCAGGCCTAATGAGAGAGATTTCATTATACTATGTGCCAGACAGTGGTGCTGCTGCAGCAGATTAGGTCCGTCATACAATCAATCTGTTTCAGGGGTCGACATCTTTGTTGTTGTGGTGTGCTACACCAATCTCTCTATATGATTCAGGGGACTACACAGTACATTTGAAATAATTTTATTCCTGCGGTGATGTATGTAGATTGTCGCCCAGCTAGTATGATGGCTATGACCCTCGGCTTGTAACCGAGTGGATTCGGGTTCGAATCCCGAGTAAGACATGGTTGTATCTTCGGGAAAGAAGTCCGTCTTTCGCCCGCAATGGATTCCCGTCTCGAAAGGAAAAGCAGCGCACCCCTTCTTGTTACATGATGGGATCATCCTCTGTAATAAATGTGTCTATTTTTCAGTTGTATTGTATACTTTCTGTTCTTCCTCACTTGTATTTCATATGTTCCCAGGATAAAAAAACACACGACTACAACATGTATCTAAATTTAGGAAATGAAGGTCAAAAATACAGATTTGGAATTATAATTATAAATATATTATGCATCAAATTTGAAGATATTTATTAATATTTGAATATATGCTCCTTGTATATTCTCCATCTGTGAAAGGTTTGTGCCTTTAGCAGCTACACAATGAGCAATTACGAAAATACATTCGATCGCTTGAGGTTTAGTTCCAACTGTTTGACAAAAGATGTTTCTTATATCCAGTAACAGCTCTTTTTATAACTACACTTTTCATTGGCATTCTTAAATAGGACTATGTTTATTTTGAAGATGTCTTTGTATACTTAACGTGCGACATGGGAATCTTTGTGATATAACACACATATAGCATAGTATCTTGTTTTACGAATCCAAATTAATTAGTTCAAGAGTTTTGAAAACCCGCTCATCAAGCCTTCTTTTTTTTAGTGGCTATTTGATTAAATATATGGGTGGGTAGGAGTTGTCACAATAACTAAACAAATAAAGTACAAGTTTTCACAATAAAACTAAGAACGTGTCGGGAAAATAAAAGAAGCCCGATGTGCATCCAATTCAATTCTGCTTTTGACTGAAATCATCCTTGATATTTATTTATCGGTGCTATAAACTGTAAGAAATGAGATGAAATGCTCGAGGGGCAGAAAGGTGAGACAGGGTTATTTAACTTTATCTGATGAATTTGTGGAGTGTCTAGAGTGTCAAAGAGAATTATACCGCGTGTCCACAGGCTGCCGACTCATGATTTAACTTATCAGCTTTTGTTTCTCGCAGATGTACTTCGCAAAATCCATTACCATCTACACCATCAACCTTTTTTTTCTGCTGGGCCGCATACATATATGTTGGGTATTTCACGCGGGCCGCAACATGAGGATTAATGGGGGGGGAGAGAAATGCTTCAAGACCAAGAAAATATAGAAAACTTAAAATGTACAAATTGATCAAAATATTAAAACTCCAATTTTTCTATTTTTAATTATTTTTTATTTTTCTCACTAAATTTTTCTAAATTGAAAGCATTTAAGAAACACTCTTTCACAATTCTGCATCAGTAAACGGTTTCGTATGATTATCAATAATCTAACCAATTTCATAGGGTGCCTTTGTTACTCTAATGAGACAAAACACTTTTTTTACTGCTGTAATGATTATTCAAGAAAGCCTATCTATCACCTCTTGAAAGAGATCTTGGAGAAAAAGTGATTGTGTGTGATTATCCGATAGAGTGACGCTGACTGCGCTGCCGTGGGGGCCGGATATGGCATGGAGGTTTCTGTTGTAATCCTTCACTTCTTTGGGATGTGCGTACTTCTAGGTAAGCCCCGTGGGATACTTTGTGGTGCACCAGGTTATAAATGTTATCAGTAAAAAAGAGAGAATGTGTGCGATTCTTGTTTATTGGTGTTTTTTTAAATAAAAGCATTCGTGACAAACCAAACAATTACTGAACGACATGCTTGTTTTTCTCTGCAAAATAGTCAATTTCCCAATCGTGTTGAGATCTATTTTCTTCGAATATTTTTCGCTTGCAAGTTAGGAAAGATAGTTAAATATTAGTTCCACTCATAAAAGGGTCGCTACTCCACTGTTGTCTATTAGCACTAATCAGAACAAAAAAATATATATATCAATTCGCACCCATGCGACATGGACAGCCAAAAGCAAAATTGATACATTTGATTTTTTAACAAAGAATTTCCTCCCAAATTTTCATAAATAAACAAATTTCTCCGAGCAATAGCCATGACGGGGCCCCTTAAAAAGGCCGCCGGTTGAGTATTGTGGACACACCTTTCCACAGTTCTGCACGGTGATCAGGTAAAGAGTTGGCACACCCCACAATTCTGAATTCCTTTTTAAAATTGTCCAGTTGTGTCTGTTTCATCTGTAGTCCGTATCATAAGAATGTTTTAATAAAAACAGCTCCGATGGCTTAGAGGTAGACTGCCTGATTCGTAAGTTCAAGGTTGCAAGTTCGATCTCGGCTGGAGACGATAGATTTTCTGGATGCGCAAATAGTAGGCACACATGCCATATGATTATGTGGCATGTAAAAAATCCCTTGAGTATCCATTTAGCTGTGGTTCTCTCGCCAAAATTAAATCACGGCAATATTTAGCATCCGACGAGATCTTGAATTAAAAATTTTAATTAAAACATCCAAATTCGATAGCTTGGCCGACACTAGATAGCACCTCCGTGAAATGGCTCTCACGTTTGGGGACTTGACGGGGCTGCGGTAGCCTAGTGGTCAAGGTATCGGATCATGGCAGGCATGTCATGAGTTCGAGCCCAGAACCACTAAAGACCCGCCGTGTAGGGCAGCGATGCACGTTTAATCTGTCGAGGATCTGAAACGTCCTCCCGTTGGTGTGGTAGCTAGGAGAGGGGGTGCCAGCTCAGGTGTCGTCTACGTCACTTGACCATGGTTCAAAATTAAACAGTCCGTCGGCAAAAGTCCTCATGTAGCTGAACAGTGCGACGTTAATATTCACTCACTTGGGGACTTGCCGTGTCTGTAAAGGCTAAGTTGCTAAAATGCAGCCCTTTGGGGAAAAAATAACATCTCACTGTAACAGCCAGGTGTTTCAGTTTTTCTGGCTTTTTGGTATGTAGTATATATACCGCAGGCGAATGAGGAAATTAGGGATTTCATCCAATCCCTAAGGGAATTGATCGATTCACGCACGATATTAAAATAGCGTCTCTTTGAGGTCATTTTCCTGATGTGATTTGATCAAATCCCCGAACTGTTTGAGTGAAATGATGAAATGAAGTCACAGAATTTGTAGACCACTCCCTTTTACCCCCCACTTCTCGTCCGCGCCAGGCAGCACCAAGCTTATGACGTGATGCACCAAAACAAAATGATCTAAATGTCCTTTTTTAGTTTTATTAATTATATTCTTTGTATTATAAATAAATCTTTACTTAATCTGTAATCTTTATAAATGAAAAAAAGCCTTTTGATAATAAAAAAAGCTATTTTAAAAAGAGAAATAACTGAAAAAAAGGTGTTACAAATAAAGCAGTATATTTCTGAAGTACTACGTTAATGTATAATTTTTTTAAAAAAATGTTTAAAATTCTACTACAAATATCCTTTTTTTTAAAAAAAAAATACCAGCTTTTTTTCGTATCATTTTGTTAATTAATTTCAAATAAATAATTTGCAATTCAATGATTATGGTTGTATTAATTACTCTACTTTTAATAATGTACCCTATTTGCTAAATGAACACTTTATACTCTTGACAATATTATTTCATCATTTCACTGAAACAAGCTAGGAATTTGATCAAATCCCTAATTTAATCATTTCCCTGCGACATGCATATAGATGTAAACTTCGAAATTTCTGCTATGAGAAAATACCACGTAGTTACGATACACTAAATAAATACACAATGGAATTCGCGCGGTTTTAAAAGGAGAAAAACCGTATTTTAAGTTTAATTGAGAGATAAAATCGAACGGAACAATGTTATGACACAAGATATTTATTCAAGATATTTATTTCTTATTATAATGGGTCTCTAAGACATTTGAAGAGATATAAATTTCCTCTTTAATGTTGTTCCTGACCTTTCGATATTTTTGATAAATTTGAATTACATTTATTTACAAATGTAGACAGTAAAAATTATTCGACCTTCACTACGTTGTTAAAAAATTGAAGGTAATATTACCCGCAACATAAAAAAAGAAAGTGAAAATAAGTTGAAGAAAGAAGAGAAAAAGTGACAATGAATGGAGTATAAATGAAATAGATTCATACATATATGATTCTTTTTTGAATTATACAAATATATTCATCAATATGTATTTGCATAAATATATGCACAGTGTAGGATCGGGACATTGTACAAAACTTTTTTCCTGAACTACGTTGTAGAAAAATTTCGGCATTTTTTCAACAGGGATGTAGAGAATAAGAGTTTTTTTTTTCTCAATTTCAACTATTAGTTCACAATCTCCCAATATATATCTTGTTCAAATTTTCAATCTTTAAAATACAATACTTTTTATTTATCCACTCAAGTGTTCAAATACATTTTTTTAAACTTGTAGGGGATACTTAATGTTAATATAATTTTTTTAAATATTAATTCATTAATTTAATTTAGTTAATTCATATGGAAGAATGAGTGAGTGAATATTAACGTCGCACTGTTAAACTTCACGAGGGCTTTTTGGTGACGGACCTCGTCATTTTGAACTGTAGTCAAGTGACGAGGACGACACCTGAGATAACACTTCCTCTCCTAACTACCACACCATACCAATGGGAGGACGTTTGAGCCCTCGGCATATTTAACGTGCATCGCTCCCCTACATGGCGAGTCTTTAGTGGTACTGGGCTCGAACTCGTGACAAGTCAGCCATGATTTGATACCTTGACCACTAAGCTACCACAACCTTCATATGGGAGAAAAAAATCTCTTGAATAAGATATTTAGCTGGATATAAATTTAGGAATAAATTTCGTCAGAGGCGAAGTGTGTAGATCGCTGAAAAAAATTTCTTTTTCAGATTCTTTTCTCATTCTGGTTTCTTGTCTGAGCCAAGGAGGGAACAAAATGGAAAATGAAACATGTGATTGAAAAATTGGAGAAACTTTTGCCACTTAATGTTGTGATTCTAGGAATTGGAGAACACTAGCAGGAAGAAGGCTGGACTGGAATAGGCTTCTTGAAAAAGCCCATTCGGGGCTTTCGAGCCACTGAGGAAGGAATATTTTGATTATGTCATATTAACACATTTAACATCATACACATTTATATTAATTGTAATTATTTAATAAATAGTAACTAAAATAATTTTTTTCCTTGTTAACCTAAGTAGGAATTGACTTTTTTTTTTGAAAAACTACTTGTTACTATATATGTATTACATGTATGCAGTAGCACACACAGTCTTTCAAGGGAGGGGGAGGGAGGTGCAGGTCGAAAGTTTACCACTCTTGCATCATGCTTCTTTTGATTTTGTCGATTTTCGTGAACCCAAAACAGTAAGAAACTAATTATTGAATAAATGAATAGCATTAGTTAATAAAATTAATCATTAATAACAAATACTTAATTAATTTTTATTTATAATCAATCGGAAAAAAAGTCAAGGGCTTTGGGGAGTGGGACCCAAGGCCACCTCCCTTGTGTGCGCCACTGCATGTATGTCCATTTTTTCTGAAACATTGATTTGATTTCGTGATATGAAAACTTGCTTCGTTTCAGGGAACTTCTGATTGCATAACATTGTCCTTTTCATAAGAGTCCTTCGGAGACAAACAAACATTTTATTATTGCCAATTCAATCTTTCGATGTTCTCATTGATACAAAATCCCCATACAGAACCACTTGAGACATTTTCGATTAGAGCTTACTCAATTTCACTCACAAATATAAAGACTCGCATCCAGATGAAATCAAAAGCTTGGCGCAATGAGAGGAGAAAGGATTTCATTGAAAAATCTATTTCCGCGCCAGTGATTCGAACCAAATTCTCTGCGTCATTTCTTTCTCAGATGGAGGGCAATCGATGCGCCAAGGTTAAGGTTCAAAACAAACAACGCAAAAATATCTCCCTTCAATGGACGCAGGACATTGATCCCTGTTCCACGGGGGAATTGGCGAATTTTTTTTACAAATCGACACTGAATTTCATGTTTGAACTTGTTTACTTCCTGCTCTGATAGAATATTTATTGTGCATTAGTTTCATTTTCAATCATAAGATTAGGTATCAAGATACTATTTTAGTTACCCTTCGGGCGGTCTTCTGTCAATGTTAAGTGGCCGTGGTGGCTTAGTGGTCAAGGTAATTAATTTATGGCCGGCGTGTCACGAGTTCGAGCCCAGTACTACTAAAGACACGCCCTGTAGGGCAGCGATGCACGTTAAATCTGTCAAGAGCTCAAACGTCCTCCCGTTTGTGTGGTGTGGTAGTTAGGAGAGGGGGATGCTAGCTCAGGTGTCGTCCACGTCACTTGACCATGGTTCAAAATTACGTGGTCCGTCGCCAAAAGCCCTCGTGTAGCTGAACAGTGCGACGTTAATATTCAATCAATCAATTGGTGTGGTAGTTAGGAGAGGGGGTGCCAACTCTGGTGTCGTTCTCGACTATGGTTCTAAATGTCGAGGTCTGTCACCCAAATCCCTGAAGTAGCTGAATGAGTGAGTGAGTGAATATTAACATCGCACTGTTCAGCTACACGAGGCGTAATATTTGGGGGTGCATTGGAAGCCTTTCGGCTGGTAATCTGGAATTTATTGAATCAAAAATGTACAAAATTGGTTTCTTAAAATTATTGAAGTAAAATATCAAGGTGTATGCAAAGAAACTCGCAGTTGGTGATTTTTACTTTCAGCGTCACAAAGGTACCAAGCAAATGGCTCACTGTTTTCGCCGACCCCCCCTTACTTTAACTTAAAAAAAAATTCCAAAAATGTTCGCCTTATACACGGAATTATACAGTTAAATAAAGAAATGAGTTTTATATAAAAATAATAATAACCTAAGTTTTTATTTTTGTTTCAATGCCTAAAAGGAGCAACAATTTTTCGGAATTTCATCTTTTAATTTTTACGATAATGTTTGAAAAACGACGAGTGAGTGATAACAATGTTTAATCCAATACATAATAAGACAAGATGATCTATAAGAAAGAGATAACTCTTTATATGGCTTACAGAAGAAAACCTTGTGTATTTTGCGTTATAAAATCCAACGTTGCGCTACATCCTGTGTTACCTAATACTCAGTAACATACATGACAAATCAATACTAATAGTCAGAAAACTTATCACTTTATTTGACTCAAAGAGTGTGTGTGCCGAAAGGTATTTACGTTCGTTCCGGATATAAACGGACAGTTTCTACAAACGGAGCAAATAATTCCACTAAATTTTACCCATCACTAAAACACGAAATTGGAACGGCTCATGCAGAGTGCTCAAGACGTGTCAACGGGCCGTAAGTCATCGAGGCAATATCCTGCCTCCCACTTACGGAATCCACATTTTTAGAAAAGACGTTAGAAAAATTCGTTTCACTTTTAGTTCAATTTGGATCGCTGCCAGAGTGGGTACGCGTTAACCCAAAATCATGGATCCGCGTTCTTTGTCTTTATTTAACTTATAAAATCGGGATATTTGTTGTTTAGTTAAACTTTCATTTGCATCTGCATAGAATTCACTTTACAGCGTGATATTGTGATGGGGGCAAATGATATTCCCCCACTTTTCCCAGTAGAGATGATGTCTTCAACAAGGAAGTCTGAATTCCTGTTTCTGATAATAATAAAATAATTTATAAAATTATATGCCTTCTCGCACAAATTAATGTAACTTTCAAATGATAAACTCCCATCACACCGAACTCAGGGGTCGACAACTTTGTAGCGCAGCGATACTCAACCTGCGGGCCCCCGGTGGAGTGGCCCAGTCAGTCCCCCTTGCACTAAAAAGTTCCATTATTTAAGAAAGGTTTATTAAAATTTTAGCGGAAAATGCTGAAAATTAAGTAAATCTATAAATTGTGCTGTCGATGTCTTACGGGTAAGAAATATTTTCTATGTGACTGCGACGGTTATTAATAACAATGGAGTAACAAGAATGCGTTCACCGTACTGAACTCTGCTGGTTGATTGATTGAAAATTAACGTCGCACTGTTCAGCTACACGAGGGCTTTTGGCGACGGACCACGTCATTTTGAACCATGGTCAAGTGACGTGGACGACACCTGAGCTGGCACCCCCCTCTCCTAACTATCACACAACACCAACGGGAGGACGTTTCAGCTCTCCACAGATTTAACGTGCATCGCTGCCCTGCACGGCGGGTCTTTAGTGGTGCTGGGCTCGAACTCGTGACAAGGCAAACCACGATCCTAAACTCTGCTGGAGCAGCGACTATTTTATGGCTGAAACTGAGTTTTAACTATCCTTCATGTCTCCCAAGTGAAAAATATCCGAAGAAACGATAGCGATTGTGATGCGGACTATTTTGTATTGAAAAAATAACATGGATCGATAACTTGCTTGATTTGTCGTAAAAGTAAAAATATACTATTAAAATATAATATTGCTTGTCCTTTTACCACCCAACACAAAAAGATATTTACGTGGTTATGATTTATAATCTAGTTAAAGCAGTATATGGAAATGAAAGAATTTACTAATATAATTCTCTTCAGTTATATCAGTATTAGATGAAAAACAATTATGTTGGGTGTATAAGAACTCATAACTCGAATCTAAAAAAATCAGTCCAATTCCATGCCCAATATTTCCTTGATTTTATAGAGTTCCCCCCCCATCAATCCTCATGTTGCGGCCCGCATGAAATGTCTGCCGTGTGTATGCGGCCCGGCAGGAAAAAAGGTCGAGTCCCCCTGCTGTGGCGTGTCAAAGCAATCGACTAATAGCCCCGCAGTAGGACATTTTCGAAACCATTCCATTCCCACGATAACGCATGCAGAGGTCAATAATATAGATTTGCAGTTTTATTGTGTATTAATTTCGCATCATTTAAAAAATTTTCGTCCCATAAAAATAAGCAGCAAAAATAAAAAGTATTAAAATTGTATACATATCTTATGCATTTTTAAACATGTTAACTAAAATAAGAAATAGACAACACAAAATATAAGTATTTCTTATCATTGTGGTTAAATAAAAAAAACTTTAATGCGAACCTAGTGCTTGCACCTCTTGGCACTCTCATATCGCAAAGTCAGGGGTATAATTTGTGACACGATTCCAATCATTCAGGTGGAAAACTATTTCTTTGTGGGTTCGAAATATTTTTCATGTGAGCGAAGATCTTTGCTTGTGTCTGTAGAACCAAAAGGCAGAGTACACGCAATTTTCTCTCTTCGAACAATTAAACCTCTCCAGCAATGACTTTCATTAATTTACAAAATAGATGCTACATTTATCTTTAGAGTTATCCTTCAGATTTTTTCGTAAATTCTTAAAAATGTCCATAATTCTGAAAATGTTTGTCAAATATTAAAATTAATCAACTCCCCTCCACTCGAAAACCGCCCAATTTGTAGCTGAGAATTGTCTCGTGTGCCACAGGTGGCCGATCAAATAATGAAGAGAGCTCTCTTCCTTTTATGTCTTGAAACCTCCTCTGCACCGTTATTGCTACTAATGCCACCGGATCGGCTAAGGCCCGCGAAATTCATCCTGGCAAAGGGCTAAGTGACGCCTGTAGTTAGCCGTACTTTTGAGCACCATACAGGTGACAGAAAAGTTGGCTCATTTTCACCCCAATTTCGAGGGAGAACACCCAGGATGGGGTAAAGGGAGCCTCCCACCTCTCTTCTCCTTCCAGCAACCTCACGAGAGGACTTGCGGCTCGACGGCTATTTAACGTACCCCCATGCCACGAAGGCACTATACAACAAACATCCATGTCTTCCCCGGGATTCAAACCCAGGCTCAACGACACAGCAGTCAGCGTCGCTAACCACTATACGGGATTAGATGTGCGACATAGAATCAAGAACATTGAAAATAGCGACCCAAGAAGGAAGCTAAGTACAATCGCGAAACTTTGCAAATAAGTACAGCGTAATGTGATATGCAAATGATCCAAGTTTTGTGCCAATACGCATGCTCATACACGCCGAGGTGGTGCTACAATCAGGAAAAGGGTGCTATATAAGCCAGCACAAATTCGAAGATTCATAAACGTGACGATTACCCGCCGATTGTAGGAAGACTACGGTAAGCGAAACGTGCTAGAAGACATTTCTCACAGTTAAGCGAGTTTGAGAGAGGCCTGGTCATCGGGATGAAAACTGCAGACTGATCGTCGCGCTGTGTTGCTGGCGAGGTGGATCGTTCGGAGTGTGCCGTTAGAAATTGTTGGGAGCAGAGGACACGAGAAGGTACTCACGTGCGGAAAACCGGGTCTGGAGCGACCAGGAAGACCACGAAGAGAGAGGATCGAAGGATCGTGCGGCAAGCACTTGTGGACCCCTACAGTGACTCGTTCAACGATACGAGCAGTCGTAGGCGTAGCAATTGTTCTAAAAACAATTTCCAGACACCTTGCAGAAGCAAATCTTAAATCCAAGCGCCCTTTCCGTGCACTCCCTTTAACACCGGAACATCGGCAACTGCGTCTACAGTGGTGCCAAGCGAGATCAATGTGGAATGTCACAGATTGGCAAAAGGTTGTGTTTAGTGATGAATCCCGGTTTGTTTTGGGGACAGATGATAACCGCGTACGGGTGTGGAGGTGCCCTGGTGAGCGGTACAATTCCCCCCACACTGTTCTACGTCACACTGCCCGCACAGCTGGTGTAATGGTCTAGGGGGGGCATAGCCTATGATAGCCGGTCCATTTTAATTGTGATGCGTGGAACCTTGACGGGCCAACGTTACGTTGATGATATTCTTCGACCCCATGTAGGACCTTTCCTGAATGGTCTCCCAGGGGCAATTTTCCAGCAAGATAATGCTCGTCCGCATACAGCAAGAGTTGCTCGAGACTTCCTATGACTTCCAGACTCTTCCATGGCTGGCCCGCTCCCCCGATTTGTTCCCTGTAGAGCACGTGTGGGATCAGCTAAAACGGCAGATGTCATCGTGTGACTCTGTACATGATTTAGAGTTGGCTGTTCAAGATTTGTGGACTCATCTGTCTCAGGACAACATAAGGTGTCTAATCAACTTAATGCCGGACCGTGTGGTGGCATGTATTGCAGCTGGAGGTGGTCCAAAGTGCTATTAAAGTCGCCCAGTATTTGTGTCGTTGCATACCCTGTATTCGTTTAATTCTCTTGTTTTTGAGATCAAGTGGATCTCTCATCTGTGTCATTTTGTGTATTAAATTTCATTTCAATCCGACGCTTTCTTCTTGGGTCGCTATTTTCAATGTTCCTGAGTGTATTACACTGTAAGGATATTATAGTTAAACTAAGTGAAACGTCAAAACACAATAGCCCATGTTAGTTTAAAAGAGAACGAGATAGCTGGTACAATAAATATTTTTTTTTAGAATGCAGAATATCATTTCACATATTTTTTAAGTACACGATGAAAGAAACCTGCCTTGATTCAATGAGAAGGCGAAATGCCTCTTTACATTGTTTCGGTGTTTCGAACGACGCGTTGAATATAAATTAAAGACCCTCCTCACTGAAGTGTTGGTCCTCTCCCAAGAATTTAATTAAAATGTTTTTAATTTTTATGAGTAAAATGTTTTAAAAATTATTACGGGCATAAATGAATTTTAAATAAATATCCATCATATAATTTAATTCATTTTGTAATTTAATATTGGTGGAAAGAGATAAAATTACTCCAGAAGAAAAAACAATTTTAATACAGAAATTCCTATTCAAAAACATTTGTATACAATTAAGATTTCAACTGAACTGATTTTCAGAACTGAATAACTAAGTCTGTAAGGAATTAACCTTCCACTTCATTTTTGATAACTTGACGAAGGCTAAAGGCAACATATAAAAAGTTTGTATTTATTTTCCGAATTTCATAAGCTTTATAATGAGTTGATTATTTCGATTAATTAATAACATTCGTAATCATGCACGCATCAAGCACAGGCGAGTGACTCTCCTTCAAAACTTAGGTGTATGATTAATTGATTTTCCTTTTTTAGGTGCCGCAACACTTTTGGTCGGCTATCGGAAGGTTGAATTGCATGCGTTCTTGGGGCAACTTTTCCTTCGCTTTACAGACACGAAGCGGAAGTGTTTGATCTCATAAAAACAAGACAAACAAACGTTGGTCTATCCACGGCCAACCCAAAACAAATCTGTTCCATCCGAAGGCCCTCAGTGTGTGGGGAGGGGGGAGGAGATGAAAGCGAGGCAAAGAAAGTGTATTTTCAGCCTCTGATCCCACCTGTATCCGATCAACCTCACCTTTGGCGAGGAATGATTTCTAATAAGATCTCTTCCGACACCAATCGGAAGAAGGACCTTCAAGGGTGACAACGCGCTCAGCAACCTTTCTGTCAGGTGTCATCTGCATCTGGACAGTCCCTGACAGATAGCCTCGTCTTCAGGAAGCAAAAACAAAGAACACATGTCTTGTGATTCTCTGGCTCGCCTCCAACCCTGACTCCCGTTTCATTGTGAGAGATCCCAGTTGATTTAGCAGCAGGGAAATGGTGTTCTCACTGTTTTTCTTGAGAAACGGAAGTCAGTGGCGGTTATTTCTGCCGCCCATTTCGTAAAAATAATACTCCTCGTGTATTTTATCGGATTTCAAGTGAATCAAAAAGCTTACTTCCGGGTATAAAATGGAAAAAAAAAAGAATTAAAATAATTGATTCCGTGTAAGGTATCCGAAAACGATTGACAAAATAGCATATTTAAACATTATGAAAAATGCTTTTTAGGACTCAATACCAATAAATACTAATATTTAACTAACAATATTTAAAATAAATTGTCTAAATTTCAGAAAAACCACAATTATAAGTGAAATTTTAGCTATACTTTTGTAAAACTTCAAAGGAATTGGAGAAAAAAGTAATAAACTTATATTAGTAAAAGTATTACTAAAACAAATTAGATGCATATATCTAGAAAATGTACTAAAATTTTAATGTCTTGTTAAAATTTGAACATTTTAGAGCTGATTGAGTAATCATTAAAAGAAAAGTCACATTCTTTACGAGACCATTATTTAAATAACAAGCCATAACTCAAAAATTATTCATAAAATAAGAAATATTTTAGTACATTCTGTAGAAAATAACAAATATCAGGTTCAAAAATTTTTTTTATAAATGTATTAGTAATATTTTGGGTTATCAAACTCGCCATGATAGATTTTGAGCAATTTAAATGCCCACCTCCGGTTTTTCTAACTTTATAAAATTGATTGTAACTTGGCCTCTAGGTAGCGTAAAAACGAAACAAAGTAGTTTTTGTAAAGCCAAAAGATAGCTCTATTCAATAAAGTAAAAAAAAAATCTGTCTTGACCGAATTTGGTCATTTTCTACGTGTTCGGATACCTTAAAGAATTTCATTTGTCTGAGGCTGTGCAATTGAAGATTCTGTGGACTGCGCTAAATAATACTCCAAGAAAAGACAAAAAAGAACACATCAAAAACGGATGTCGAAAAATTTTAATCGGTCAAACAAATAGAACACAATCACACGGTAAAAATAATAAGGCTAAGACATAATATAAAACACAAATTAGCATTTTCAGATGCTGAAAACAAGAATAAAAATAAAAAGCGAGATATTAAACATTGAACATAAGTAGATAGTTATAATTAATATCAAAACTAAACTGAACTCAGAAGCACAACAGCCCATGAGGGCCAAGGCCTACTGTGCTTATCTCAGTTTACGTGACCTTAGGCGCTGGGGTGAATGTGCAGATGTTTCGGTCAAGTGGTCAGTCTGACACGAAAACCCACAGTTTTCAGTTCCCAAACAAGCTTGGTACTCACTCATCAACCCACTGAAGGAATAAAAGGTCGAGTCGACCTTGCCCAGTCCGGGACCTGAACCCCCCGACCTGTGGTATGGAAGAATTAATATCATAAGAATTAAAGAAATTATAGAAGAAATAAATTCTCCATGTGACGACTCTCTTGTCATGTAGGCTAATTTTTTTTAAAGTTTTTGTTGCGGAAAGCTCTTTAATATACCTTTGTAATTTATTTCTTAAGCAATTGAAAAATGTCTTACAAGATATTAATTTTTATAAATCTAACTTTATGACTTGGCTAAATGTTTTCCTTTCGAGTTGCTTGTCATACATCCCGGGGTTCACGAGTTAGATCCACAGAGACGATCGGTGACGCCTGCTCATTATAGCCCAAAACTTGCTCAATGGGGAGACATCCGGTGATCCTGCTGGTCAGGGAAATGTTGAATAAATAAGAAAAAAAACAGAAAGACATGTTGTGTGCTACTTGGAATTGTACTGTTGAAATGTAAGCCCAGGTTTCCATGAAGGGAAGGGAATTTCACTGACGTACCACCAAGCTTTAATAATCTCGTGGTCCATCAAAAGAAAGAGTACCATATATATGTTACGACCAAAGCCCGAAATTGGCCAATTCGCTTTTTGGCCAACGTTGCTGTAAACTTAAAGGCCAATGTCCGATCTAGATTTCTGGCTTGGTAGAACGAAGTGGCTTGGGACTATCAGCCAAAGTAGGGAGAAAAAAGATCAAGAGCACACACACAGATTGTTTTACACACTGTTAAAAATATATTTAAAAGGGAGTACTTCTGTGCTCTGTTTTTTGTAAGTGCAATTGTTTCAGAAACGAGTTCAAATATAAGTGACACCTCCGAGTTAAAAATTAGCTTGTAATATATAAAAAAATTATGATCTCGTATAATTCTGCTCTCATATTAAAGCTATAATAGAAATTATTCAGTGAACGTATGTGCTGCAACATTGTGATAGCGCGAAGATTAGATTTGCACCCTTCAAAATGACTACCGGTTAATCTGCCATAATATAACATTGGACTTTGACGAAGGATTCCCAGCCCTTTTGCGAAATGACCAGCCAAAGTAGAACATACAATATTAATTGCATGTACTTCGGACTTTGGTCAAACCTCTTGGCTAAAACGTGAATTGGCCGAACTTCGGGCTTTGGCGGTAACATATATGTGGGAGACAACAAGGGGTCCAAGACACACACACATTTGTCTTTTCTCTATTTTATTTTAAAATTAACAAAATTTAATTAAAAAGGTATCTATTCTAACAGATAGGTTTGACGACGGTAACGCCTGCTCGCGCACCTCAGTCCTTTTCTCTTCTCTCTCTTCTCTAATGTCCATGAGTTTCAGTTTTGCTTTTGCTCAGCTGCGCCTGCACGCGAAGACTGCGTGGAGTTTTCGAGAACTATTGGATCCTACATCCGGCCAGCCTGACTGTCCGCTGTCCGCAGCGGTACTTCCATGGAGACCAAAGGAGAATCTGAAACATACAAAAAAAAAGACGGAACAAACAAGGACTACACAACAAATACATAGAGATTTAACATATCATAATTTTTCTGAACTAGACAGTTTCTCCATCATGTGAAGGCACCTCTTCGACATCCGGAAGGTTCAATAGGAAAACATTGTGTTTCACAGGCATGGCATGATTCTGAGATGACGATAGGACGCTAGGATGAACGGAATCATTTATTTTGCTATCTTGGTCTTTATCAGATCCATCAGGCATAAGAACGCCTTTTTTAATAAGTTGATCTTTGGTTGAACGCATCGATATTTTCCTCTCTAGAGTTCTGGACGTCTGTTCAAAACGATCTCTCTTTTTCCTCCATTTCCACTGCCAGGGCTCGAAGATTCTCCGGAGCATCGCAAACCGTCTATGTTTAGTCTTCATAGGTGAAGGGGTGGGTTGTTGAGTTGAATTCCACGGAACTCGTTTTCATGGCACCATTGACTTTCTTACACAATACTATATCAGAACATTTTTCTCTTATAATACTCACTTTTAACTTAGTACTCTTAATTTTATTACATTTATAATTCTTAATTAGAGAACTCAAATCATTTCTAGTATTAAAGTTTTTAACATGTGACAAATCATAACTAGAGTTTTCTATCACATTTGCAAAAGAAACAGCACCTAAAGAGGATTCACTTTCATTCAATAAAACATCGCTCTTTGTGTGGCCTAGTTTCTTTATTTCAGCATATACACTGGGATGTATAATAAATTCTTCGGTCAAGGTCGGTGATATTGCCGTTCGAACACTTAGACCGGGAGAGTGTTGATTAAGAGAAATATTTATGGCTGACACTTCTACCATACGCTGTTCGCCAAAACACGAGCTTAATGTTATTCTCTCTTCGGAAGGCTTGTTCACTCTAATTAGTGAGGAATTTAGAACTGGGATCTAGCAACCTGAATCAATCAAGGCTGTTACGGGCTGATTTTCCACAAAAATGTTTACATATTGGAGCTGTGCGAACTCATCGTTTTGTTTTTCGCTCTCGACTTTCAAAGTATTCGCGTTTTTTCTATTATGGATGTGGCTGTTAGATTCTTTAAGCTTAAAACGCTTCTCACAGTCTCTTGCGTAATGAGATGAATCACCGCATATATAGCAATTTTTATTTTGTCTTTCGAGATTTTGGGGATAGTTCTCTTTAATCTCTGGTTTATAGTTTCGTGGTCTATTTTTAAAGGGGTCTTGGGTATATCCACAAGCAATAGGAATTTCCTTACGTGATCCGCTTCTAGATGAAATATAAATATCGCACTCTTTAGCTAAATCGATAGGCCTAAACCAATCTTCTGCTTCTCGAATGCCAATATGAGTTGCGGTTTCCTTATTTAAAGTTTCAAATAATTTATCAGAAATTAAAAGATCACATAGAGATTCAAAGGAATTAACTTTTCTTAACGAACAATAATATATTGGAAGTTTGCCGTCAATCTTGCAGCAAATTGAATGTATGTCTCGCCTGATGATTTTACAGCATTTTTAAATGAGTTTAAACACTCGCGAGGGGTTAATTGGAATTCTCTGAGTACTATAGATTTTAGTTTTTCATAGTCATTTAATTCCTCCTTTTTAATATACAGTAAGACATTATGAGCTCTTTCGCCCAGAAGATTTATTAAAATTTCAGATTTATATTCGTCATTTATTTTCTTGGTTAAAAATGCGCGTTCTAATGATTGGAAGAACAGATTAAAATTTTCAGATCTGGTGGGAACAGGAAGAGATAAAGTTTTAATGCTTTTGATCATATTTTCTATGTTTGTTTCGAACTGTTTCTCTTCGACTTTAGCTGCTGGAGATTTAAACTTAATGCTTCATTTTTAGCCGTTTGAAGTTCGATTTCTTTTTCTAATTGTGCTAACTGAAGTTTAGCGAGCTCAATTTTCTGTTTTTCTAAATCCCTTTCGTTTCGCGATACCCTCTCATCTATACAGTTTTGAATTAAAGTTTTAACGAAATCTGGATCACTTTCAAATGTACTACTCTTCTCAATTTTAATCTTTAGTTTAGCTATGGTGTCCGTACTCTCCACAGTACCGTCTAGATCCTCAACAACTCTTATGATATCCTCTTTAAGAGCGTTTCTATACATTTTAGAAAAAATATGGAAAGATCCTACCTTTTTTTTCTAGCTCCCTTGTTGCTCGCACGTACGATGTATCCAATAATTGAAGAAAAACGTTGATTTCACAGATTTCACCTCTTCGCAGGTAATATAGTTCCGGCCTCTACACAGGCGGAATTTTCGTCGATAGTTCCAACCTCTACACAGGTTGAACGAAGTTTCCAAAAAATGGCGGCGCGTCTCCTCCACGGACGCTTTTTTTTTCACTGTCCAAACTTTGGTTCAAATCGAAATTTTATCGATCCCGGCCGAGACCCAAAATTTGTGGGAGACAACAAGGGGTCCAAGACACACATTTGTCTTTTCTCTATTTTATTTTAAAATTAACAAAATTTAATTAAAAAGGTAGCTATTCTAACAGATAGGTTTGACGACGGTAACGCCTGCTCGCGCACCTCAGTCCTTTTCTCTTCTCTCTCTTCTCTAATGTCCATGAGTTTCAATTTTGCTTTTGCTCAGCTGCGCCTGCGCGCGAAGACTGCGTGGAGTTTTCGAGAACTATTGGATCCTACATATATAATTCTTGGTTTTCAGGCTATCTGATGGACAGTAGTCTGGAAAGCATCTCACTGCTATCCAGGACACTTCCAGGCACTGTTTCCCTGGTCATCGTATCGGTAATCGTTTAGAAGCGAGATTTAATGCTGTCAACAATTCTACTAGTTCCCGGGTCGAATGCAATTGGAAACATTACAAATGTACCTGAAGGTGTACAACGGGCAAGGGAAACCATCACAATGGCTTCCGTGACCTATGTATGGTAATTGCAATTGCCGGTCTTCCGGTTACACGTCGGATTGTTGATAAGAATACATCAGGGATTGCGCGCGCGCGAGCACGGATCTATATCATCGCATTCTGAAATATCTGGTGATCTTGCCATTTGACCACTGTTCTTCCACTTGCGCTTCCTCTCTCAAATGATTAACATCTGCCCATACTTTTCGCAAATCCATCTGCGAGATATTGGTTAAATCCACGTGGGTTGACGTAGTAACATTTGCATGGAGAAGTTAGCTTTATATTAGAATGTTTTATGCATTCTTCGGATGCTCCACTGCAATGCGCTGAAGTTACAGTCAATGGCCGCTAAAAATTATTCATTCCTATGCGTATTCACAATTTCATCCACGATCACGATAACTCCTTCTTGATGCAATGTGTTTTATCTTATAATACCATGTGTTTAAAAATGAATATAGGAGTTTTAACATTTTATAGTATGTATTACATTTAACTTATTAGTATAACTCATACTTCGAATGAAAGACCAACTGAAACAGTTTTGTCTGCTGGCATGTGCGTGAAAGGTATGTTAATCCTCCCCCTTCCTCGCCGATCAGTGCGCTATCAGAAAAATGACGACTTGTAAACAGTAAGCGTTTTGTGTTCTCCAGTTTGCAAAGACAGAATCTTCTATGACTGTGTTCCGGTGGACACCTCAGTGGACACTCCTAATCCAGAGCTTAGAAAATCCTCACGAGGTGCCAAAATCGCAACACCTAAATTGAACGTTTTTTGTGCCATATCTCGGCGGTCTTTTCATTTTCGGAGAATCAACTGTAACTGGTTCTGCATATCTTGATGCTCTACCACTATGGCTATTTCCTCAAATGAAAGAAAGTGAACCACATTGCTTCATTTGGCAGCAAGATAATGCAGCGCCTCAATAGCATCTCTCATTACGCGATTAGTTGAACATCACTGTACTTGACCAATGGTTTTTCCGCAAAGGGCCTCTTGATAAAGCTTGTTTCGCATGGCCCCCACGTTCACTCGATCTGATGCCATGTGATTTTTATCTGTGGGGGTTCATTAAGGAATGTGTGTACGTACCTCCACTACCAGCTGAACCTTCCAGACTTAAGACACAGGATTGAAGCAGCTGTTGCAAGAATTGTCTCAGACACACGGAACAACGTTTGGGATCAACTCGCCTATCGATTTGATGTGTGCCATGTGACGAATGGGATTCACATTGAACATTTGTAAGCTTGTAGGTAAAACTGTTTCAGTTACTCTTTCATTCGATGTATGAATTGTAGTTGTCAGTTATATGTAATAAATACTATAAAGCATTAAAACTTCGATATTTTCATTTAGAAGCACCCGGTATTCTTTTTTATTAATGAAAATGCTATGTTGGGGGAAAACTGTTAAAAGAACCTTAAAATGGACAGGACATACTTACTAGATAAGTGTGATTTTGAGTTGCATCGTTTTTTCGTAGTTTAGTATATACCTTCTTACGTAATTTTGCAGTTAAAAATTGTAGCATTAATCCACTTAGTAAAAAAAAATGCCCGTCTTAATGAACATCGAAATATAAAACGGTTACTTTCAAGCTTTGCATTTGTTCATACACTCGCAGTGTATGCTTCACAAGTATAACAAGTATGTAAACACGCAAAAATGACTTCTATTTTCCCAAATCGTTAGATAGGCAAATAACGAATTGTGATTCCAACTTCCTGCGTGGCACATAACTTTTTCTTAAATTTAGTTCTCTTGACTTCTGTTCAAACACCGCTATTTTGAAGGAATTCTGTTCTCGTGAGTCAAAAACGTGAACATTCTCTAATTTTTAGCTCTTGAAGTTCTCTCAAGGCTGCTTCTGTCTTTTCAATAAGGGCTTTAGCAAAAAAAAAAGAATTACTTCCTTTATTTAAGGGATCCAGGAGGATCAGCCAGGTTAAATTCACCAACTTCCCTCATTAAAGATGAAATATAGAGTCATAAATATGTGTTATGGCTGTTAGAATGAATTATTTTACATACTTTATGGAGCCATTTTCTTTCTAAGTAATAAAATCCTCCTTCATACGAAAGATTACACCTTCTGTTCTTCCTCTAGCTCTCTTTGAGTTTCCTTTTTGAAATTTTATTCCTTTATAATTCGGACAGTTTCTGCTGTCGAAAATACGCTCTTTATCTAAATTCTCCATAGTTTGGACACAGTATGATGACCGGAACGAACTCTAGTCTTTATTTAGGTATAACACTTAGTTATAATTCCTACATTAAAGCAAGAAACACGTATGAAAAGCACGAAATATTAAAGCTTCAAGGAACGTAGTGTGTTGTATACAGGGGGTTCTAAAATAGGTGCCCAAACTCTATAAAAATCCTCTTAGAGAGTCCATAAAAGAACTCTACCTGTGCAATCCATAGTTCACGAAAAACAAAGGATGACGTCACAGCCGGTGCAAGGGGAAAACACCATATTGGACGCGCCAATTCACAAATGTTTTTAAAAGATGTTCCAAGTGTCCGCCGTGCATATCGAGTCCGACTTAAGGGTGCCGTGGAATGGTTCAGTGCACACATCGCAGCAGCTTGGTGTCCACCGAAGCACAAGCAACATGCAGACGAGCAACTAAGTCCATTTGTGTGTCACTTCGTCTTTAAACGCCCATTTTTTGAGAATGCTCCATAGGCAAAAAAATCTCATGGTAGGAGATCTGGCGATCATGGGGGTCATAAAACCGAACCCACATGTCTGATTGATTGATTGATTGAATATTAACGTCGCACTGTTCAGCTACACGAGGGCTTTTGGCGACGGACCACGTAATTTTGAACCATGGTCAAGTGACGTGGACGACACCTGAGCTGGCACCCCCCTCTCCTAACTACCACACCACACCAACGGGAGGACGTTTCAGCTCTCGACAGATTTAACGTGCATCGCTGCCCTACACGGTGGGTCTTTAGTGGTACTGGGCTCGAACCTGTGACAAAGCAAGCCACGGTCCGATACCTATACCACTCGGCTACCGCGGCCACAACCCACATGTCTGATCTAGTGACCAATTCAGCCAATCACGGACAGGAGCATAGAAATGCGCCCAAACCCCATCATGCATTATCATTCATTCATCATCATTTACCGTATTCTTCTCGTAAGGTAGGAATCGAACAGGTTCCGTCTTTAGGGCATTTTTAAGAACCCCCATTGGCTGTGCAGAGTTTGGGCGCTATTTCTGGGATGCGCATAAAATATCGTGTTTTTTAAATATTTCGATAGATAAGCAATTTTTCTTTTTAACATGAAAAGTAAAGCGTGGGAAGACGAAATTTGGAACATATTTTATATATGCCAGGAAAAAATGAATCAATCTGGTAAAGATAAGAGATTACGATTAAATTGGTTGCTCCTAGGGTTTCTGATCTTCCGGGAATGTAATTGTCCTTCCCGGGATTCCCGGAAATTCGAAATTCAGAAACAAATTAACGTATTTAAAAACAAATAATTTTTAAATGAAATAAGTAATAATTGTATAAAATAAGGATACATATAAATTTCAAAATTAATACTTATTTGTATATAATGAGCTAAAAAATACAAAAATATATAATAATTTGATTATTTTTAAAAAAGGATTTCAGAAAGCATAAGCAATTTTTATACTTTTATCACTCAGCCTAGTTCTAAGCTTTGTGATGAACAATTCAGCAGCAGAAAAGGCTCTCTCGGCTTCAACTGACGTTGGAGGAATTTTTAAAGCCTTGCATAGTTTTATGATGTTTGATGATGAATTTTCAGTCGAGTCGAACAACTACATATCTTGTTTCATGAGTTTGTTGAAACTATTACTTTATTTGGTTGGACAATATATAAAACTTTTGTTTTAGGGTAAATTGCTTTCTCTAATTTTTCATCTAATGTCAGAGGTTTTTCTTTAAAAATCTCCATGCTCTCTTCTGAGGGCGAAGAGTTGGATATTCATTCCTTTTTTTTTTTTTTGCAGAAAAGCCTTGTCCCTATCTCTCTCTTTCATTTGTGCTTGTTTAACCAAACAATTTGTTGCAGGTAATCGCGAGATATCGACAGAACTGCGGCTGCTTCGTATTTTCTCCCAAAATAAAGGTATTGCATTCATCCTATTAAATTAACCTTGAGTCTCTCCTTAATTCTTTGGATTAGAGAATATTTAATATTTTTCGCAAATTCTGAATTTTGTTCGTTCAATTTTCCAATAACGGAAGAAAATACACCTTCCACAGTTAGCAAAGTTGCATTTCGACTGCATAATTTTTCTAAGCCAATTTTCAGTTCAGTTCAGTTCAGTGCAAGCACTGAAAAAGTGGAGACCTGGCTAACGCCTTATGCTCCGATAAAAATTTTGATCAGTTTCTAATCCAAGAAATAACACACAGTTCGTGATTGCAGTCTATCTGTAATTTGAATTATCGAGTTGTGCTTCAACTGAGATTGAAGAAAGTAGAGTATAGAGTAACTGGAATTTTAGAATCTATTGATGATGTCAGAAATTTTTCAACTTTTTGAACATGCTCTATTGATTTACACTTCGCTATTGAGGAATAAGACCATTCGCCGTGGTTGTAGATAAAATTTTTCAAAATTTCACGCTGTGATTTGTATTTGGTACAGTTTAATATAAAATGTTCACTAGTTTCGGGTACTTTTTACAATCTGCACACAAAGGAGAATCTGTTAGTTTAAAAGGAAATATATATCATTTAACGGTAACTTTTTAACTCGCAACTTATTGATTAAAAACTTCTGTATTTCTATTTTTTGCTGCCTGTCTGTTCCATTTTTCAAGATGAGAAATATAAAAAAATTTGTATGTCTCTTGCTCTTTTTCCATATTACTTCACTTTTGATTTTGTGTTGTTTTTTAAAATAGGTATGTAGATCTTTGCATAAGTTATCCAAGAAATAATATTCCACGGCTCTGGAGAGGCTTTAGCTAATTTGTCAACTTCTTCATTAATCTCTATTCCCTTGTGAGCTGGTACCCAAATGAATGTAATTGATTGAGCTATTTGGAGGCACTGATGTAAAGTTGAACTTAAATTTAATATTATCGTATTGGATTTTCTATTAATATTTTGGATGCTTTTTTAAGACTGATAAGCTGTCCGTCAAGATGATATAGTTTTCTGTTTCAGAAACCCAATTTTTTAATGCAGTCCATATGGCTATAGCTTCAGCTGTGAATATTGAAATCATGTCTTTCAGTATGAAATTTTGTCGAATTTTTTCTTAGGGATTAAAGTTCCTATTGATGTTTGATTAGTATTTTTGGAACCATCGGTTGCTATTATGATATTGTTATTAAATTTTGGCTGAATGTAATCATTAAACATATTTTGTACTATATCATCTGGAAGATCTTTGTTTTGAAATGGTAGTTCATGAGTATATATATTTATTTTGCGATTATCGTAGATTGGGGGAGGAGGGATCCATTGAAGAATATCTACTTTAGAGATGCATAATTTTGGAGAAGGTTGATCGTCTTTTGAAAAATACTGATCTCTTTTTCTCTATATTTATAAAAATTACTATCTATATTCCAAAATAACCTAGCGTTCGGTGACCAGTCTTTTAATGCTATTTGCTTGGTTATAAATTTTTGGCAAAGAAAATTATGGCGAGAATTAATATTTCCATTCATAGACTCTGCTCGTAATAAATCCAACGGGGTATTTCTTGGGAGACCTAGGGCTAACCGTAAGGCAGCATTATAAATCGGTTCTAGTTTTTGTCTGTTGCTATTGCTAGAAAAGGAAAATAGTTGACTTCCATAGTCAAAGATAGAACGGATTGTGGCATTAATAATATTTAAAAGATGATCAGATCTTGTTCTATTTTCGGAGAAGATAAGGCTTTAATTGCATTTAAATATTTGAATCCTTTTTGACGTAGGTAATTAATATGATTTTTCCAGGTGGTATTGGGGTCGAAGATGATACCCAGGATTTTCAGACTCTTCACTTCGGGAATAGGTTTGTCGCATATTTTAAGTATTGAGGTATTGTGCTTCTTTTCTGAAAAGTTGAGTAGACTGCTTTTTTCTGGAGAGGTGGCCAATTTCCATTTTTTACACCAGAATGAAATTTTATTTAAAGATTCTTGCATTTCGCCTATTGTTTTATTCCAATTGTCATCAGCATAAAACCAGAAGATGGCTGTCGTGTTGAATTTCAAAAATATCTGACATATAAATCATAAAAAAAGGAAAGGACTTAAGATAGACCCTTGGGGTACACCATAATTGTTTGTAACGATTTTTGAAAAAATGTTTCTCCATTTGATTTGAGTTGTTCTTTGATGTAAGAAGTTTTGAATCCATCGAAGTAATCTACCAGAGTATCCAACTTTGTTTAGTTTAGAAATAAGGCCATTTGGCCACACTGAGTCATATGCTGCTTTAATATCCAACGCTACCAAAATAAAATATTCTTTGCGTTCTAGCCAGTATGATGTCATGTTGTAATTGAAGTAATGTATTAATGCTGCTTCTGTGAGGGTAAAAACCATGATGATTAACATGAAAATTTTGTTTTGAAAACTGAAATCCAACATTCTATGTAGAATCATTCTTTCTAATAATTTGGCAATTACTGAGGTAAGAGAAATAGGACGGTATGAGGGATTTTTGTGAGGTTTTATGAAAGGTAGATAAGTGCGTGAGTCCAGTCTTTAGGAATTTGACTTGAAAACCAACTGTCATTAAATGATTTTAGAAGGAGATATATTGCTTTGATGGGGAGATGGTTTATTGATTGGAGAAAATCTTATCATGCCCTGGACTACTGTTCTTTTGATGAGATATTGCTATTTCTAATTCTTTTTAAAGAAAAAAAGGTTTATTAATATCCTGGCTATTGTCCGGAATAGAAATATTTGGAATACTATCGTTGTTTCGTTTTATGCGTAATAAATTTGCTTGGGATTGTTCGTTTGTTAATATGGTTCCGTTATTTTCAATAATATTAAAGGATGAATAGTTAGAATTTGTTCTATTTTTAATTATTCGGATGATTTTAAAAAGAACTTTAGAGAAGATATTTTTTCGCAGGTCTTGTGCCAAAAAATTTTCTTTACAGGCTTTGATTGTTCGCTTAAGTTTTGCGCTTACTGCTTTATATTTTATCCAGTCTTCTTCTTTAAAGTTTTTCCTTGCTTTATTAAGGAGTTTTCTTTTTGGCTCTTAAATGCCCGCAACCATGGAGCTCTGGAACTGATCAGGTTTTTTTCGGTTCCTGAGATAAGATTTGAGCTTTTTTTAATTTCTTTTATAATATCTATATTTATGTTTTCATTTAAATTTATATTTTGTTGAATAATATTGATAAATTTGTTCCAATTTGTGTTTTGTTTACAATTAGTAGTTACTGACCTGTTTGCTCTTTTGTAATTAATTATTATAGGGAAGTGGTCACTTCCAAAATTATCAGTATTCGTGGACCAGATAAATCATAATTTAAATCTATAGATGCTAAAGAAAGATCTATAGATTTCCCGATGAATGGAGATAAGTTGGACTTTTATCGTTTAATAATATTAAGTCATTTTCAATGATCCAGTCAAAAATCTTTTTCCAGAAGCACTAGAGTTTTTTGATCCCCATATCTCATGAGACGCGTTGAAATCTCCCAATATCAAATTGTGATTATCAATATATGATGCTATTTTAGATAAATTGCTGTCTTGAAAGTTACCCGGTGGGATGTATATATTAAAAATTGTGATAGGATTTAAATCTATTTGAACCTGACTATTAAAATTTCTAAGTCATAATTTCTGAGAATATTTTTATTGCGCTAATATCTTTATTTAAAACTATCATTAATCCTCCTCCTCTTTTGATTTCTCTATCAATTCTGAATATATTCTTATTGGGAATTGTGAAAAATATCATTTGATGTAACCAGGTTTCTTGAATTATTAAAATACTTGCTTTTTGAAAGATTGGAGCGAAAAGAATATCAGGCCTCTTGTTTTTAATTCCACGTGCATTCCATTGGATTATGTTCATGATTTAAAACGGAAAAAAAAGGTTACTACGAATTAGTTGAAAATTCGAAAAAAAAAGTAGATTAATAGTGAGTTTTTAGCGAGAAAATATAAGAAAATGTGATTATTTATTTAAGTTCCTTTATTTTTTTCTACTACACGATCTAATGAGTTTCCCTCTGTTCTGATATTTTCTTGAATCTTTTGCCTTTTCATTCTGTTTTCTACTTATGATACAATCATCATCTTTTTGAATTGTTATATTGATGCAACTTTTTTTTTAGGGTGGATTCCATGGTATTCATTAGGGAAGAAAATCGTAAATTTATTTGTGCGACCACGGTATTCAGTTCTGACGTGAAGAGTTGTACTATTTGTTCTAATTTCGAATATGTTATTGGTTTCTTCAAATTTCATTTCTAGTTTCGCTAACTTTTTTCAAGATTTTCTATCTTCTGTTTGATCATTATATGTTTTGGCCGAGTATGATGTTTTTTTTTTCCTTTGGAATTTTTCAACTGCTTCGTTTCTCGAGATTTGTTGTTGTACTTTAATTTTTAATATTTCAATTTCTTCTTTATATCTTTTGCAATCTGTATCATTAGCATCATGTCCCTCTCCACAAGAGCTGCATTGTTTTATTTGTATTTCTTTTGCATTCGTTTACAGAATGGTTCAGTGAACAAATTCGGCATTTTATTGCGCTTCTACAAAATTTTTTGAAGGTGTCCAAATTTCCAGCAGTTTGTGCATTGCCTAGGTTTTTCATAGTAAAGAGTAGTTTTAATCATTTCAAATCCAATAGGAACTCTTTCGGGAATACTGCATCCAATTTGGGTAACTTTAACTGTTTTGATCGGTTTAAATCCAGACTCCGTTTTTTTGGTAAAGCGTTGGATATCAACCCAAAAATTGCGTAATTGTACTTTTAATTCCGATTTAATGTCGTCTATTGTATATTCTGTGTCTATTCCGTGCAATATATAACTAGTGGTTAGGCCAGTAAAGGATAATCTTGTACTTATTTTTACTCTATTAATTTCTTTTAATTTTTAAAGCTTCTTTGGCGGTCTCGCAATTATTGGTTTTAATTATGATCTCACTGTTTCTTGTTTTGCTTATACTTAGAATATTTTTTTAATTGATTATATTTTTTTAGTTTAAGAGGATTACCATTCTGAAAGCCATTTTCCGATTTTAAGAAAATTGTAATATTTGGCAACGTGCTTAAGTTTTGTCTTTTCCGCAAACTTGGTCAATAATTCTATATCTGTGAGATTACACCTATATTTATTGAATGAAAAGTTGAATTTTCGTGTTCCACTTCCATATTATTATTTTGTGAGGGTAGTCACCCATTTTGTCTTCTATTCCAATACTCAAAATTGTATAAATACACTATCTTGTGTAAATAATTAAATTAAAAGCTCTTTATCCGAAAATAGAAGAAAAATTATATGAACTAAATTTCAATACAAAATAAAAATTTAAAAACGATCTCACCCGCTCGCTCCGCTTGAAAAGTCAAAAGTATTTAATATTATTAGCACACTTTCACTCAATCAATTTTCTAAGCCAATTTTTACTGGCTTTAAGCCTGCTACAAGTACAGTCACAGTTTCAAACTCTACATTGGCCATCATTCGTTCTTTAATGTCAATTAATGCTTTTAAAATTTCTGACTTTATTTTTAAAAATCTTTCAAGCATTGTCAACAAACTATTCCAGCGTATTTTGGTATCCAAACAAACCATCTTTTCTCTCTCAGTCAAACTGTTCTTTAACATTTTTTTGCAAAATATTCTTGAGAGGTGATTTGCTGAATAAATTGACTACATTTCTAGTCTCTTATAATTTCGTTTTGTTAGTTATAGAATTTTTTCTGCATAAGTGATATGAAACAAAGCTTGTGATTTCCGGGAATGAAGACCCATTGGTGTGGTGTGGTAGTTAGGAGAGGGGGGTGCTAGCTCAGGTGTCGTCCACGTCACTTGACCATGGTTCAAAATTACGTGGTCCGTCGCCAAAAGCCCTCGTGTAGCTGAACCGTGCGACGTTAATATTAACTCACTCACTCCGGGAATGAAGTATAATTCCCGGGGGTAGAAAGCGTACAGAAATCTTGTGATTTCCCGGGAAATAAACCCTAGTTGCCCCCCATAAGATAGCGAAATCAGAATACGATACTGAAGGTTCGCTTTTCCGTCAGTTAAAATGTTTCGTTGGGGAGTCCTATTTTTCTATAGCAGCGATACTCAACTTGCGGCCTTTTTAAGTGGCCCCGTCATGGCTCTGAGAAATTCACTTATTTAAGAGCATTGTATAAAAAATTGGGTGGAAAAGGATTTGGTCAAGAAATCAATTTTGCTTTTTGTGGTCGGTGTCGTACGGGTACGAATGGATATTCTTCTTTTATTTGCAACTGTTAGGGTGAGTGATAACAGACAATAGTGAAATTAGTTTTAAACTATCTTTCATATTTTGCAAGCGAAAAATATTCCAAGAAAATATATCGTTTCAAGACGATTGGGAAGTTGACTATGAAAAACAGACATGGATCAGTCATTGCTTTATTTGTCACGAAAGTGCTGTATTCAAAAAGTACCAATAAACAGGAATCATTCAATAACACTTTTCCTCGAAGATCTCTTTCAAGAGGTGATAAATAGGCTTTCTTGAATAATCTTTGCAACAACAACAACGTGTTTAGTCAGTGGTAATATCACAGCGGTAGCAAAGACATCCTATGAAGTTTGTTGTATTATTGGCAATCATATGACACCGTTTACTGATGTAGAAATTGTAAAGGAGTGTTTCTTAAATGCTTCTAATTTAGTGTTAGAGACAAAATTAAAAATATAAAAAAATAATCGAAAAAAAGCAAAACACACAGGAGTTGTAACATTTTGACCAATTTTCCACATTTTAAATTTCGAATGTTATCTTGGTCTTAAAGCATTTCTCCACCCCCTCCCCCATTAATCCTCATTTTGCAGCCCGCGTGAAATAGCTGGCATATGTATGCGGACAATCAGAAAAAAGGTTGTGTACCCCTGTTCGCTATTATAACGAAATGTCGTCTATGAAAGAGTAGGAGGTAGCAGTGGCGTAACGTGCACCTCGCAACCCACCGAATCGCGGGGCACCAGGATTCTAGGAGGCCCAAAGCCTGTCTGACGCCAAGTCTATATGGTTTTGCTATCCTTTGTAAAATCCGGACCCTAAACCTGATTTTGCAAGAGCGCCCTAATATTCTCTGCTACGCCACTGGGAGGTAGCGTCTTTGAGCGAGTGACTGAGTGAATAATGTCGCTCTATTCAGCTACATGACAGCTTTGGGCGACGGATCTCGTCATTTTGAACTATGGTTAAATGACGAAAACGACACCTGAGCTGGCACTCCGCACCACACCAACGGGAGGACGTTTGAGCTATCGACAGATTTAACGTGCATCTCTCCCCTACATGACGGATCTTCACTGGTACTAGACTCGAACTCGTAGTGTCTTCTAATGATAGAGAGTGATTTTGAACCACTTTTCCACAAGAAAATTCGCATTCTTGATCACAAAGAATAGCTTTCATATGCACATTGTGGAATTTTAATAAATCTAATGTTTGACGTAAGCAACTAAAATGCAAAAATGTTTATGTGTGTAAACAAATTTTGCCTGTTTAAAAAAGGAAAATTCCTTGCTATATCTTAAGTTTTTGATTCATATATTTTCACATAGGTAGACTTTTTTATGCAATCCCGATTTACCGCATACATATTTCTTTTTTTCAATGTGTTCCAAATACTATATTTTATAGCTATTTATGAAGTTTCATGTGTGCGAAATTTTTCCATGACATCAAACTTAAAACAATTTTGAGTGTTTTTGTTTCATACTTATTCTTAATGATATATTTCATTCTGACTAACCCCAAATCCTCCACTTTTTCGTAAATTGCTACTAATGATGATCGACAAATTAGGCATCTACGCATACAAATATGTGAATTTTTCTAAGATTTTTTTTATCCCTTACATTAGTTTCTTTGTCTTAGTTTTCCCTTTTTGCATTATTTTTAGGTGATGAATTAATGCTTCCTTTCGGTTTTCAGTAGCATGAATTTGTAGTGAAATCAATATAAAAAGTATTATTTAATTCTTAAAATAGGTTTTCATTGCGCGCCTTGGTCTGTAAAAGAAACATGTCACCAAAAACTGTTCTGATTTCCAAAATAAAGTATAACTCCGTAGTTAATGCAGTAAAAAATTCTGAAAACAATAATCAAAGCGCAGCGCAATAAATATAAAAAAAATTTAAGTCAACTCCTACTTAGATCAACAAAGAAAATTTTTATTTTAGCTACTTTTTATTAAATAGTTACAATTAATATAAATATGTACATACATAGGACAGAATCACAACATTAAGTGGTAATTTTTATTTATTATCATTAAAGTATCGTATTGTCATCCAAAACAATCGTGTCTATAAAATTTCAGTTCAACTGACCGCTTTTAAACGTGAGAAAAAAACCTTTTCAAGTTTTGACACAAGTCGCTAAAAATGAAACCAACATGGCTGTACCTGTAATTCTTTAAGTAATTAGTTTTAATCAATTAATTTTTATTAATTATAATGAAATTATTGTATTGTCATCCAAAATAATACTGTATATAAAATTTCAACTCAATGGAGCGCTTTAAAATGTATTTTATTAACGATTGAAAATTCCACCAAGATAAATAAATAAATAGAGAGTTTGAGCTTATAGTGTAGGGATTGAAAAATATCCAAAATAGCAAGCTTTTACAAAAATGTGCTCTAAAACTATTTTAACGTACCATTTTAAAGGAAAAGTAAGAAGCTGGTAGGTCAACATTGTAATAAAGAAACAGGTTAATGGGGATAAAAATGAAAACGAGACAGCATTGGTAACTTCACTCAGCTTTCATCTGAGCAGGAAAAGAAGCAGACTGCTTTCTTTTTTAAACCCGAGGAATGCCGTTTCCGTCAGATGAAATGAGCGTCAAAACATTGAAACGAAACTAGAAAAAAGGTAGTCACTTTGTATGTCAACTCACAAAAATATATGGCAGGGAATACGAGGAAATAATGGCTAGAGATCTGCTTGAAACTATTTCTTTTATAACCAAGCACGAAGTAGAGTAAGTTTATACTTAAATAGGCGAGCGCTGCAAAGCTTCTGTAAAATTCAAGCTTTCTGTTTGCTTTCGAAAAAGCGCTTTTGTTACAAGTTCGTGAGGGAGAGATTAGTCTTCCAGACGATTACGATTTAGAAATTCAGTCACGCGGGGAGGAATATTTAGAAATTTCAAAAAACTCCAGGAATAAGCAAATATTAATAAAAAATTATTTTTATCTTTATTAGCTTCACAATAAAAAAAAAATTACGGTAGTTTTTTTTTTCAGAAATTTGCTATGTACTTTGCTTATTCATTCTCTTTTCCATTGAAAAGAATAAGGAATTTCTTTTAAGAGAGAGATTGGTTCATGTGTGGTTAGCTGTCTAATCTACTGAAATACGAGTCAATGTTCAAAGGCGAGATTTTGAATCTTCTCTCAATAGAACTAGACTGAGAAAGGAATGCTGGCGAAGCAGTCGCATTCCATACAGCTTATACACAAACGTTTAGTTTTTGTAGCAGTAAAAATAGTTGAAAATACACACATAAATATTCGATTCAAAAAATCTAAAATTATGAATTTCTGCAAAAAATACAAAAATGTATAATTGTTGTTTTAGTATAGCTTTTCAAGGCATTGTATTGGTGTGGTATGGAAGTTAGGAAGGGAATATAAGCTCAAATGTTGTTCTCGTCAATTGACAAGGTTCAAAATGACGAGGGCCGTCGCAAAAAGCCCTCGAGTAGCTGAATAGTGCGACGCAGTAGCGCACACAGGAGTTTTTCCAAGGGGGGAGTCCGGGGTCGAAAGTTCACTATTCTTGTATCATGCTCCTTTTGATTTTGTCGATTTTCGGGAATAAGACACAGTAAAAAACTTATTCAATAAAAAATTAACATTAATTAATAAAATTAAACATTAATAACAAATACTTAATTAAATTTTGCGCACTATATACTTAGAATTATAATGAATCAGAAAAAAATCCCCCATGTGTGTGCCACTGGTGCGACGTTACTACTCACCGAATCCCTCAAGATAGTGTAGAATAAAAAAATGTGTTAAACATTTTATTTAAAACAGGCTCATATTTACTCCTTCGAAATCCCGAAAATTTACAGTTTTATTTGCTTAGGGCATAAATTCTCAACGTTAGGCTATAACGCCCCCTTGTGAGCTTTTGTAGCTTTCAGTGGGGCAGTAAAAGATCCAGAGAAAATTAGGGGGCGTTCAAGTGGCATGGAGAGGCATCGGCAAATTAACCAAATATAGTCTAAAAAAAAAAAAAAACACGCTTATTATATACTAACAAAAGTAAACGTTAATACTGGTTACTTTATGTATGTATTTAAATCATTTCTATCACGTGTACGAAAATTCGGTAGTTCGGGAAGTGGATGAAAAACTACGTTACATTTAGACCTACATTAAATTGAGTGATGTAGTAAATTTTAATTTCTGCAGTGCGCACGTGTTGTCTTTGTCTGTGAGCAGCAGGGAAAATGTTTCGTCCGCTGCATTTCATTCCGTATATTATCCAAGAAATATAATTAAATATGTTCACCAGGAATTAACGTGGGATTCTTAAAAGACTGAAACTGTCTTTTTATTTTGAAAGCAATAGTTTATTGAGAATTACTTCATATAGTCAAAACCTTCTTTCAAAAGTGTCTTTATAACAGGTAAGCTAAAACTTTTCTTCCACTCTTTTAAATAAAGACGAAATTCGACAGCATTTCAATTTCAACAATATCCTCTCTAAAATATATATAATATTACACATTTAAATATATTTGTGGCAATAGCTATTTTAGATTCGCAATTAAGAAAAAAATGGGGGGGTTAGAAAAAAATTAAGTTAAAAAAATATGTTCTATTAGTAATAGAATATTATTTTAAAATTAATTCTTATTTTCACCATATATTATGTACGCTCCAAGTGTGGAATCCAAAACAAACAGAAAGAGAGATGAGCTTTCAACTAATAGAGTACCAACTGGTAATCGAACACCATTATAATATTAATAGTGTCAGTGAGGTAACAAGTACGTTGACGAATGTGGTTCGCTCCACGAGGGCTGTGTGTGTAAACACGAATGCCCGGGGAATGGGCGATCCCCTTACATAAACATTACCGGTCGCGGATTATCCTTGGGAAGGCCGCCCCAAGCGTGTCAAGGACGACCGCCTGAGCGAGGAATCGACCTGGAATCTGGTTTCGTAACTCATGCACAGTTTATGGCTGTCATCTCATGCATCCTTTTACAGGCTCTTGCGGAATTCGTCACATGGTAGGGTTAAGGGGGACTGAAGGACACTGGGATACCTTACGTAAAATCAAAAGATATATTTACGCACATTTATATATCGATTGACAGAGATACGCAATGCTGAATTTTTTTCGTATTCTTTTTCGGGTAATACCGTTTTGCACACAATGTATGGCACTGAGAACAATTTGAATGGGTGTCGTAGTGTCAAATTACAGAAACGCTGTTGGATGGTTCCGAGTCAAGGTTTCATCAGATGACGATTGGCTGAATTGTATTTTAAATTACGTCACACTCTAAAGCTACACAATGTCTATTCGATCAGGTGACGAGGATGTCACCTTAGGAAACATATTACTCTTAAACTTCGACGTCGAGGCCCAGTTCAATTTAATAAGCAAATGCTCCGTTAGTCTCCCCGACGGGCAATGGTTGATTTCGGCTCAGTTATCACATTAAAATCAAAACAAAGACTATTTGAGACGAATCTTGCCATTCTGAGTTATGGTCAGGTGACGACAGCCCCGGTAGTTCACCCTCTGAACATCAATATCAGATAGGTGGCCGCGATACTCTAGCGGTTATCATCACAAACTCGTGGCTAGAGTGCCATGAGTTCGAACCCCAGTGTCAGTAAAACTCACCGTGTAGGGGGCTGATGCGCTTATATCTATCAAATCTCAAAGTCTCCCGTTGGGGTTATGTGATGTGGCCGCGATAGCCTAATGGTCAAGGGAACAGACTCGTGGCTTTCTTGTCATGAGTTCGAACCTAGTGTAAGGGAAGACTCACCGTGTAAGGGAGCGAGGCACGTTAAATCTGTCGAGAGCTCAAACGTCCTCCCGCTGACGTGGTAGTAAGGAGAGGGGAGTGCCAGCTCAGGTGTCGTCCTCGTCACTTGACCATGGTTCCAAATTACGAGGTCCATCTCCAAAAGCCGAAGTTATTTGATTATCATAATAGGCTATACTTTCATTTTAATTAGATTGATTTCTAACATCTGTAACATCCCAAGCATCTAAGTGATCACACTTATTTGGTCTTTTGTAGGTTTATTTCTCAAACTCACACAGGACAGTTCACAGACATACAAAAATTTGTACAATATTAACACTTTTGTAGAAATCATTGGCGATCCAATTATTGACATTTTTAGAGATGTCATTCTTTACGCTCGCTGATGGAGCCAAATAGTTTCTCGTCGAGAGGTAAAAGCCAACTGCAGATATCCACACTGCGCTCACGGGTGGAGCTCACAGATTCCAACTGTTCTCGTCGAGAAGTGAAGGCCGACCACTTATGGCTTGGTACTCGCGCACTCGCAGTCCTTCCGATCAGTCCGCGTTGCCACATCGAGTTTTAGAAGTGGTCTCGAGTTCGCTAAACACATCGCACTCCAAAGCAATATGGCTGATAAAGGGATAATAGCCTTGGTTGCCGCATATTCCACAAAACCTGTAACTGTAACTGTATGATGGATAACACTTATTTTAAGCTCAAATACTGTGTGTTATAACTTGGATTAGAAACTGATCAAAATTTTATCGGAGCATAAGGCGTTCGCCAAGTCTCCACTTTTTCAGTCTTTGCACTGAACTGAACTGAACTGAACTTAAGCTCAAATTTCATTTATAAGAGGGATAATAGCTTTTGTTGCTCCATATATTCCACAAATCCTGTAACTGCAACTGTAACTTCACTTATACTGTAACGGATTCAGCTTATTTGGCATAAGGCATTAGCCAAGTCTCCACTTTTTCAGTGTTTTCACTGAACTGAACTGAACTGAACAGCTTATTTGAAAGCTAAAAAAAGTGCTGCTCTTTTTTTATATTAGGTTGGAAAAAAAGAAATCCCCATTATTTTTTCGGTGGATGGCTGTAGTGTCGATATCACGTGAAATATCAATCAAACAATTTCAAATTTATACTCGTTGTAAAGGTGACATTTCACGCTAAAAAATTTATTTTGCTGTTTTTTGTTTGGTCCATTCAGTTGTGAGTTACAGGGTGTTAAAAATGAAAGTCAACAAAGAGAAAATTCGGTACATTTTGCAGCTTTTCTTTGATAAAGGCGAAAATGTAAGCCAGGCGCCTGAAATTGTAAATGATGTTTATGGTGCCGATACTGTAACAGTTAATTATGTGCAATTTTGATTTCCTCGATTCTGTTCAGGCATTTTTTGAAGTTAAAGTTGACCCACGCCCGTCATTGAGAAAATCAATAAAATCCCAGAAATAATCGTATTTGACCGGCATGTTTGCAGTTGTACCACCATCCAGTAACTAAAAGGGGGCTGCGGTAGCCCAGTGATTAAGGTATCCAATCATGGCAGGCATGTCATGCGTTCGATCCCAGTACCACTAAAGACCCGCCGTGTAGGGCAGCGATGCACGTTAAATCTGTCGAGAGCTGAAACGTCCTCCCGTTGGTGTGGTGTGGTAGTTAGGAGAGGGGGTGCCAGCTCAGGTGTCGTCCACGTCACTTGACCGTGGTTCAAAATTACGTGGTCCGTCGCCAAAAGCCCTCGTGTAGCTGAACAGTGCGACGATAATATTAACTCACTCACCCAGTAAATAAAAATTGACCATAAAATAGTTTTAAGGCATTTGAGCAAAGTTGGATTCAAAAAGAAGCTCGATGATTGGGTGCCACACCAATTAATACCAAAAAACATAATAGATCGAATTTCCATCTGCGAATCCCTGTCCAATTGGAATGAAATCGACCCATTTCTTAAACGAATGGTGACTGGGGAAGAGAAATGGTTCACATACGACAATATTGTGCGAAAACGATCTTGGTCGAAGCGCGATGAAGAATCTTAAACGGTGGCCAAACCAGGACTAATATCCAGGAAAGCTTTACTGTGTATTTGGTGGGACTGGAAAGGAAGAATTTATTATGAGTTGCTTCCACATGGCCAAACTCTAAATTCAGTCAACTGGACCGTTTGAAGCCAGTGGTTGACCAGGAATTGCCAGAATTGGCCAATAGAAGAGGTGCTGTGTTCCATCAGGACAACGCCAGCAATGACTCGCCACACACGTCTGTAATGACTCGCCAGAAACTCAGGGAGCCTGGTTGGAAAGTTTTAATGCATCCACCATGTAATTCGGACCTGGCACCAAACGATTACCGCCTTTTTCTCCCATGGCAAAACTTCCAGAGTGATAAGAAATTGGGATCAAGAGAAGATTGTGAAAATGGATCACTAGAGTTTTTCTCCAATAAAGGCCAAGACTTCTATGAGAGAGGAAATATGAAGCTACCTTTAAAATGGCAACAAATTGTACAACAAAACGGTACATATTTGACCCAAATCGGACCATCCGAAACATGTTAAATAAAGTTTTGAGTTTCATGCAAAAATAATGGATTTCTTTTTTCCCAACCTAATATATGCAAGTTATTGTAGCATCTCAAAACAGAAGAAACTTAATTGACAAAATAAATGTGGTGCGCTGGAAGATTTTAACGCGATTTCGTCAGTTTGTTAAGAAACACAACCGCATCAGCTGATGAAGAAAGCATGCTGCTGAAACATGTTTCTTTCGCTCTCCCTATCGAATACACGCCCTCTCGAAGATGATAACCTTTGGGATCGGTCGATGTGAACACACGTGCAAGAGAACAACGGAGAGAAGATCGAGGAAAGGGGTGTGTTTCGTTCCAATCAACACCGTTTTTGGGCTGCTAGCGATATCACTTTGGCCGTGAAAATCCTGCACCCCACGTGACTTCCTCTTCGAAAATGTTCTGTTTTTTGAGGAACTAACTCTGCACATGCACAATCGAATCCTCTTCCTTTTTTACATTTATTTATTTATTGAGTTTTCTTTGTGTGATTCTTCTCTTTCTTTCTTTTCTTTCTTCTCTCTCTTTTTTTGTTTTTTGTTTGTTTAGGCAACAAAATGTAGGGCGAGTGAGTATACATTAACGTCGACCTATTCAGATACTCCAGGGCTTTTGGCGACGAACATAACTTTGAACCAGTGGTGCATAAAAGGGGGGTCCTAGGGGTCCGAATACCCCCCCATAGCCTTTGATTTTTTTCGATTGGCTATAATCCTGTAATTCTGTAATCCTGTGTATTAAGAAAAATTTAATTTGTATTTGTTATTAATAATTAATTGTATTTATTAATGCTAATTATTTATTCAACAATTAATATAACATTGATTTTGTTCCCGAAAATCGACAAAATCAGAAAAATATGCTGGGAGGTGATACCAAAAGGGTAGACTTTCAACCCTCCCCCTCTTGAAACATTTTTGTGTGCACTACTGTTTTGAACCATGGTGCAGCAAAATGTAGGCAGAATTGTATCAAATCGTTCATAAAGAAAACGCGACCAGTGACGAACACAGGAATTTTTCAAGAGGGGTCGAGGATCTACCATTCTCGTATCATACTACAATACGCCGCCAAACATATTCTTTTGATTTATTTGATTGCCTGGAACAAAAAACAATAAAAAACTATTGAATAAAAAATTTGCATTAATTTTAATAAAATTATTTTTCAATTCCTTCTATTACACACTTTCTACACTATTCCCAATCTACCTATATATACAGTCAAACCTCTATATAACGAACCTCTCTATTGCGAATTTTTCTACAAAACGAACTTTTTCCTGGAACCTTGAACATTTCACGATTTTCTTCGCAAAATAACCTCTCTATAGCGAAGTGCATTTTTTATATAACGAACTTTTTTCTTTTGTGATTCAATTTTTTAAAAAGTATTTCTGAAAAAAAAAATTCGAGTTATTCTCTCTTTAACACATTTTATGGTGATCATAAATCTTGAACAGGTTTTATTAGATCCTAACTTGCCGAGAACAATAGAGTTCTGGACGTTTCATCCGAGAAGTGCAACCTTTAACCCCATTGCCTAGTTCACTAGAAACATCTTCGATATCCTCTTTCACCCTCAGTGGAGTTGTCCAGTGTCCCCGTGTTCTAGTTATAAAATAATGTACGTTTAATATTTCTTGAGTGCATTAAATTATAAAATGCCTTTAAAATTCATTAATTTTTGTATAAAATAATTTTCTTCATTTTGAAAGTCTTCGACTTTTTTTTTCTTGTTTTCCTTGCAGTTTTTCTTTCTTTCTTTCTTTTTTGGTGGGAAAGATATATAACATAAACATACATTAATTTTTTAAAAAAAGGTGTGAATAATTACGTTTTTAAATATATAGTGTTTATGAATTTAAAACTCGTTTTATGTTTTTTATAAAGTATATTAAAACATCTATAATTAACCCCCTATACAATGAATTTTCTATCTAATGAACTTTTTCCGGGATTTAGCGACTTCGTTATAAAGAGGTCCGACTGTATACATTTGTTTCAAATTTTCAATCGTTAATAAAATATTTTCTATTCATTCAATCAAGTTCAAATACATTTTTTTAAACTTGTAGTGGATAACACACTTGATCTTAATTCAGTTTTTTCAAATATTAATTCATTTATTAAATTAAAAATGAATAAATAGCGAGAGAAACAAAAATAATAATCTAACACCAGATATAAAAAGGAAAATCGTTCCTTGTGCTTGTGGCACAATGGAGAGTGCGTTGGAATTTTAATCCACAAGTAGTGGCTTCGAATCCCCCCTGGGATGGCCTAATTTATGAGAATGGCATTTCCTTTTTATTATACTTTTTTATTACAATAATTTAAAAAATTTAATTAATAAATAAACAGCAACACAAAAAATAATAGTCCAACATCCTATATAGTAAAAAATGGAAAATGTGTGTGGCCAGGAAAATCGCTTTCTCTACTTTGTCACTTAATAGTGGGATTCTGTCATATTTATATTCATTGTAGTCAGTGGCGCGCACAAGGGGCCGGACCCCCACAAAACCCCCTTGACATTTTTTCCAATTGATTGTGATTCTAAGTAAATTGTACGTAAAATTTAATTAAATATTTGTTATTTATGATTAACTTTATTAATTGTTGCTGATTATTCAAGAATTAGCTTTTTGCTTTTTTTTGTTCCTGAAAATTGACAAAATCGAAAGGAGCATGAGATACAAGAAGGGTGACTTTTGACCCTGGCTCCTCCCCCCCCTTCCTTGAAAAATTTCTGAGTGCGCTACTGATTGTAATAATTTAATAAAAAGTAACAAAATAAAAAAAATTTGTTGGCCTAAGTATATAGGAATTGACTCAATTTTTTTCATATTATTTGTTATTATTAATTCCTTATTAAATTTTACCTACTATATAGAGGAGATTATAATCAATAAAAAAAAAATCGAGGGTCCGGACCCGTGGACATCCCCTTTGTATGTGCCCCGGCCCACAACATATTTAATGGGCGGCTTACACTGCGGGTAGCACAACGGTTGTATCTTGCAGTGGACCTCTCAGTTTAGAATTATGTTGCAATTATAAATGTTCATATGACGCTTTTCTTAAACAAGTTTGGTGATAGTATACACAGGATGTTGAATATTAATGATCGAGAGAATATATATATATTTAATTGTTATACTTACTCTATTTATCACAAGCATGAAGCGTAATTTGTGAAAAGCATATAAAATATAAATCAATACGATTGTTTATTAGTATGTTTTTCTCTCATTACATTGTACAACGGGAAAGAGTATTTTATGCGCTGTGTTTTCCAAAAAAAGACCGGAATTACATTTTCTTTCGTGCTTTTTTATTTTTAATTCACGAAAAATATTCATTCATACTCTTAGATATGCGGAGTGACTGAGCATGCGTTTTCTTCTCCAAGTAAATCAATGGAAATTAATAAGAAAACAGAAACTGTAACAAGAGGAAAGGTTACAAGAGAAACCTTGTGTGCATGCAAAGGACAGAGATATGCATGTGTATACAAAAGGAAAGAATATTAAATAACTGAAACGTACCTCCACCGTTCAAAATAAAAAAAATTGTAAAAGGACAGTACATTTGCCATTGGACAGGTTTTTTTAATCCCACACCTCGTAAGAAAGAAGAGGCTGAGTGGGTCTCAAGGTCACTAGGCCCAGAATCCTTGCAACAATTAAGGCTGATTGCGTGAGAATTTCTCTTACATCGGAAGATTCGAATCGGCGTGTTGACGAACAACCTCAGAGCTTAATCTTTTTCGAAAGCACATTCCTACTGGGTTTTTGTACATACTTTCACAAGTGACCTTTTAATATCATGACAGGTAAAAATCTGTTCCTTGTGTAAAAAGACTCAGCCGTGGTAGTGTATAAAAAAATCGTTTAGTTGACCTTATGTGTAGTAAGAAACGAAAATATCGTTCTCCGAAAGTATGCCTGTAATAATGCACAAAAAAAGAAGCGAAACAAAGAATGTTTGAAGCAACAGAATGGCAATATTTTTTAGATTAATGAGAAAAATTATGAGAAAAATTTTCAAGACTTGCGCAATGACGCCATAAATTCGTATACATTTTCGTGGTATCTTAAACTGAAGCAGTTTATTTGCGCAATACTCTATTCATGGTTTTTTTTCAGATAAGTGGAAGCAAATGAACTTTCATACGAATTTAATTTCAAAATACCAATGTGAATTAAAATTAATATTAAAACAAAGAAAAATATATGTAATCTGAGTCGGGGGAAGGGGCTGGGTGGCGTGGTTGGTTTGTTGCTGGCCTTCTGTACCCAAGGTTGCGGTTTCAACCCCGGCCCAAGTTGATGGATTTTATGAAGCAAAAAATCGACAGCGACCATGTCGAGTGATTATACGGCATGTAAAAGATCCCTAGAGGGATGATGTAGACAAAATTAAATCCTAGTACAGGTTTGCATCGTCCGAGCTCAGGTGCCACCTTTAGGGAGGAAACTGGGCTTCAAAATTACCTGCGGCGATTGGTATCCACCTATAGGGCGCCGCACTAAAAAGAGAGACCTGCTTTCGGTGAATGTACTCGGTAGATTGATGAACTCTGTTAACTCTTCATAGCCTGCCATTAGAAATTTTAAAAAAATATTTGTAATCTGAAGGGTTATTTTACAGCAGACCTTATAATGTTATCACGGTTACCCAATGAGCAGCTGGCGTTGCTTCTGTCGAGTCATGGGTTCGAATCCTGGTGCCACTGAAGACCCGCCATGTAGAGGGCTCATTACATATCAAAGCTCAGTCCGTCCTAGTTTTGGGCTTCGTGTGGAAAGAAAGATGTCAGCTCCCACACAGGTATCCTCCTCGTCACTTGACTGTGGCTCAAAATTTAGTGGGTGTGTGAATATTAACGTCACACTGTTCCGCTACTCGAGAGCATTTGGCGACGGACCTCGTCATTTTGAACTATGGACAAGTGACGTGGACGTCATCTGAGCTCTCACCCCACTCCCAACTTCCACACCACACCAACGGGAGGACGTTTGAGCTCTGACAGATTAAACGTGCATCTCCCCCTACCCCTTCGTGGCGGGTCTTCAGCGGTACAGGGCTCTAACTCATGACACGCCGGTTACGAGTCCGTTACCTTGACCACTAGGTTACGCGCGTGGCTCATACTTCTTAGAAATACCTTGAAATGGTCCTGATGAGTAAGATTCTTTGTCATGATTAGGAAACAAAGTAAACTGAACAGCCGATTATTTCAGATCTCTATCCAAGGATAGTTATATAAAAAAGTGCTTCAAATAGATATCATAACAATGAAAAAACAATCCATTCTTAAATTTAAAAGAAAGGAATGCTTCCAAAAAAGTCTTGAATTAGAGCTAATCGAACTCGAACGGCAGTTTAAAAATAACACTAAAGTGATGCAAACAAATTCTGAATGAAAATAGTACCACGATGTGGTGAAAAGAAACAAAGTTACGCAATTTTTTTGTATAGAGCAGAAACAAAGTTACGCAATTTTTTTGTATAGAGCAGAAACAAAGTTACGCAATTTTTTGTATAGAGCAAAGAAATCGAATACGACATTCATCCTCATTCAGTTTTTTCGCATTTCACTGTGTACCAACAGCGAGAAAGATGCAATCTTTCACGTGCTGCCACTTCTTCAACGTTTCGCCAAGAAAACGCGGAACCACTTTTCTTTTTTTATCTTTTCATAATCTACAGTACGGTTCTTTCCCCTCCCCCCTTCCATTCCCAATTCTTTGCCATGTCATGCGCTAACGACAGTAGAGGTGACGAGTGTGTTTACAAACAGTGTTCTGAAGGGCTGACTTGAGCCACAGGCATCTCTTGACCACCCAGACGAGTGCGCCATTGGTGGCAGAACAATGGACTCGTTTGATGGCCACGAGTCATTGCTCTTTGGGTGCGAATGGACATCTTCGAGAGATGTTTGATGCTCAGATAATGAAACAAGAAGTGCATTCCGACATCGAAACCGATCTGTGTCTTGAAAGGAGTCCATCAACGGTTTGTTAGAGACAAAAAATAGAAACGTAGTTGCAACCAAGATAAACGCAGCAACACTCTTTTCTCTTTCAATGGATCTCTTTTAACTTCTAATGACAGAGGACTGTTATTAATTCATTAAAATTGGAAAGAGACGGCAAGATAAATTTCGTTCCGTACATTCGTCCTGTCAGTTCCTTTCTAATAGAGAACCAGGAAGACTACACGTGTAGAAATATTTTATATACTTATGTAACATTTCTAAAACAAAAATGCAAACCGTAGTTTGTCTTAATGAGTACTAAATAATTGTATATTCTGGTGAAATATTGAATCCATAACATATCATATAAAGAGATTATATTTCAACTGTAACCTCTTAAAACTACAAATGAAGAAAGAGAAAGTAATATACATATATATATATATATATATATATATATATATATATATATATATATATATATATATATATATATATAATTTAATCAATTCCTGCTTAGGTCAACAAAGAAAATTTTTATTTTAGTTATTTTTTATTAATAGTTACAATTAATATAAATATGTATATATACATATGACAGAATCACAATATTAAGTGGCAAAATAAAAGATTTTTTCCTTTCAGTATAGGGTGTTGGACTAATTTTTTTGTTTGTTGCTATTTATTCATTAATTAAATTGAATTATGCTAATAAAATAGTACAGTTAAAAGAAATCACATTCTCAGACCCTCCTAGGTGGGATTCGAAATCACGACCTTTGGATTAGAAATCCAACACGCTAACCATTGCGCTACCGAGACACAACGAGCGATTTTCCTTTCTATATATGCTGTTGGATTATTATTTTTGTTTCTACTATTTATTCATTGATTAAATACAGTTAATGAATTAATATTTGAAAGTTAGGAGATAAGAGAAGACTCAAAGGAACTGTCATCCACTACAAGTTTAAAAAATGTATTTGGACTGGATTGGATGAATAGAAAGTAATTTGTTAACGATTGAAAATTTGAACAAGACTAATAGTAGAATTTGAAAAGGAAAAATGTATATATATATATATATATATATATATATATATATATATATATATATATATATATGTGGGAGACAACAAGGGGTCCAAGACGTTGGTCTTTCTTCTATTTTATTTTAACATTAAACAAAAAATTACTTAAAAGGTGAAAAGTTTTTACAGATAAGATTGACGATGATTTTCTTTGTGAAGGTAACGCCTGCTCGCGCACCTCTCGCGTTCTCCTTTCTCTCTAATCTAATGTCCAAAAGTTTTTGTTTCACTTCCACTATTTCAGAAGTTTTAGTTCCAGTTTCAATTCATTGCGCCTGCGCGCGAAGACTGCTTGGCTTTGGCTGCATGCCACAACGGCCATTCTGACCGTACGCTGTCCGCAGCGGTATTTCCATGGAGACCAGAGGAGAATCTGAAACATACAAAAAAAAACGGAACAGACAAGGACTATACGACAAATATATAGAGATTAAACATATCATAATTTTTCTGAACTAGACAGTTTCTCCATCATGTGAAGGCATCTCTTCGACATCCGGAAGGTTCCACAGGAAAACATTGTTTCACAAGCATTAGAACGTCCCTTTTAACAAGTTGATCTTTGGTTGAACGCATTGATATTTTCCCTCTGTAGAGTTCTGGACGTCTGTTTAAAACGATTTCTCTTTTCCTTCGCTTCCACTGCCAAGGCACAAAATTTTTTCTGAGCAAATACAAACCGATGATGTTTACTCTTCATAGGTAAAGGGTTAGTGAGCGGGAGATAAATTCCACGGAACTTCGTTTTCATGGCACCATTGGCTTTCTTTACACAATACTATATCAGAACATTTTTCTCTTTTACAATACTCAATTTTAACTTAGTAATTTTAATTTTATTACATTTATAATCCTTAATTAGAGAACTCGAATCATTTCTAGTATTAAAGTTCTTAACATATGGCAAATCATAACTACAGTTTTTATCACATTTGAAACAGAAACATTTGGAAAAGAAACACTTGAATTAAACTGAACACCCAAATCTGCACTCAAAGAGGATCCACTTTCACTAATAAAACATCGCTCTTTGCGTGGCCTAGTTTCTCTCTATTTCCAGAATATACACTGGGATGTATAATAATTCTTCGGTCAAGGTCGGTGATATCGCCGTTCGCACACTTAGGCTAGGAGACTGTTGATTAAGAGAAATATTTATGGGTTTAACTTCTACCATACGCTGTTCGCCAAAAACATGAACTTAATGTTATGATCTCTTCTCGGAAGGTGTTTGCACTCTAATTAGTGAGGAATTTAAAACTGGGATCTGGCAACCTGAATCAATCAATGCTGTTACGGGCTGATTTTCCACAAAATGTTTACGTATTGAAGATTTTGCGCATTCTTTCGCTATTTTGTTTTTCGCTCGATTTTCAAAGTATTCACGTTTATTTTATTACGGATGTGGCTGTTAGACTCTTTTAGATTTAAAACGCTTCTTACAGTCTCTTGCGTAATGAGATGAATCACCGCATATAAAGCAATTTTTATTTTCTCTTTCAAGATTTTGGGGATAGTTCTCTTTAATCTTTGGTTTAAAGTTTTGTGATCTATTTTTAAAGGGGTCTTGGGTATATCCATAAGTAATAGGAATTTCTTTATGTGATCCGCTTCTAGATGAAATATAAATATCACACTCTTTAGCTAAATCAATAGGCCTAAACCAATCTTCTGCTTCTCGAATGCCAATATGGGTTGCGGTTTCCTTATTTAAAGTTTTGAACTGTTTCTCTTCGAATTTAGCTGCAGGACCAAGACGTTGGTCTTTCTTCTATTTTATTTTAACATTAAACAAAAATTAATTAAAAAGGTAGAAAAGTTTTTACAGATAAGATTGACGATGATTTTCAGAAGGTAACGCCTGCTCGCGCACCTCTCGCGTTCTCCTTTCTCTCTAATCTAATGTCCAAAAGTTTTTGTTTCACTTCCACTATTTCAGAAGTTTTAGTTCCAGTTTCAATTCATTGCGCCTGCGCGCGAAGACTGCTTGGCTTTGGCTGCATGCCACATATATATATATATAGTTACTATACTGATCTAGGTAGATATTGGCGAATAAAATGCTTGCCAATGCGTCCTATAAATATTTTTCACAAATTTTAAAAAAATCCCCGGAAGCTTTTCTCAGCTGGCATTGTGAAAGAGAAGGATGAGGTGCATCACTAATATAGCCATCGTGTTGCTTCTACGACGTTAATTAACCGTCAATCAATACATTTCTGTGGGCCCCTAGAATTTTTGGAGAATATAAATATTATATATAACAAAACATTAAAAAGAACAGATTCAATATTTTGTAAATCAACAGATTGGAAATTAAAGCTCCAATTTTTGTGAGTTTGAAAATCGATCTAAGAAAAATGAATTTTTTCCCTCATTTCCCATGACATTCACCATTAAAAAGCAGATTAATTAATGCTTTTGAAATTACCAATGATGTTCTATACTAAAAAAAATTCAGTCAGTTGAAATAAAAGGTAAACCCTAGATCGGAAAAATTTTAAGCGATTGAAAAGTTTACACCAGACATTGGTGACTCAGGGATACACGAGTACGTTCATTGTGGTGACCCCCCTGGGTCACACCTTGAACACCAAGATTAATTTGAAGCAAAGAACCACTAAGAGCCATTTTGAATAATAATAATATTTCTTTATTATTATAATTTTCTCAAAAAAATCTCTGATAACATATAATAAGATAATGTTACGTCACTTAAAGGGATTTGCCTTTATATTAAATTAAATTACTAAGAATGCAATTAAGTAATAATTAAGCTCAAGATCAAGTAAGGTTTACTGAAATAGGAGATCCGAGAAATACACGTATTCGAATTCTTAACTTTCATTAACTTTAACTAAGTCGCTTAAACTGACGCTTATTTTAAGCGTACGTAAATTATATTTACCGCTGGCTTATATCAGCTTTCTGGTACGTCTCGCAGCACGACGTCTTCACGAATTTAATCTTCTTGAATCTTCTAGTAATGCGTTTAAAGTTACTGGCTCAATAGCCTTCCGTCATCTCTCTTGCTATCTCGCAACGCTCGACTTAAATACCTTATCTAATTTAAATATCCCGTACATCTTTTTGGAGTTGATTGGAAATAAACGCGAATTTATATTCCCCAAAAGACGCCTAAGAAGATTAGTGGAAAGGTTCCGTACAGATTCGTCACATCATCATACATTTGAGCTGAGTCACAGAAATACATATTTAGAATCTGTTTATTTCGTAATTGAAGTTTTTCGCTTTGAGGAGTCTCAAATCTGTTCTTTGCCGATCTTGTACTCTGATACAGAATGTCGCGTGCATTCCAATGGAATTTTGTCTTCGGTATCCGAACACGTTCGAGGTGCTTTTTGACAAAATAGCATATTTAAGCATCATAAATGCTTTTTTAGGACTATTTAACTACCAATGTTTAAAATAAATTGCCTAAATTTCACAAAAATCACAATTATAAGTGGAAAATTTTAGCAATCTTTTTGAAAGACTTCAAAGCACTTAGAGAAAAAGTAATACACTTATATTAGTAAAAGTAAAATAAATTAGATGCATTTATCTAGGAAACGTACTAAAATTTTAATGTTTTATTAAAATTTGAACATTTTAGAGCTGATTGAGTAAACATTATAAGAAAAGTCACATTCTTTATGAGACCATTATTTAAATAACAAGCCATAACTCAAAAAGTATTCATACAATAAGAAATACTTTAGTACATTCTGTAGAAAATAACATAAATATCAGGTTTAAAAACTTCTATAGAAATACATTTGTAATATTTTGAGTTATCAGACTCGCCATGGTAGAAGCTTGACATCTTTGGGAAACGGAACGTTCTTCCATTCCATATCGAAATGTATTTGGCCCTTGAAATGCAGAGGCCTGGATTGAGAGGAAGCTTCCTGATGAGTGGATTAAAAGAATCAGTGAATTAAAACTCTATTCGCTGCCTTGAAGTTATGGAACAGAGATTGAATTGGAAAAAAGTGCTTGCCTGTGTGGGTTGCAGATTGAGAATATTTTAAAATTAAGAAAAGAAACATGAAAGTGTAGAATGACAAATTAGGAAATGGTCATTCACCATGAGGGGAATGACGCAATTAATTACTATGGAGGATTATACGAATCCAGAAGGATTCTTTTGGACCTCTTAGTGTTTACAATGGGATTGTAATTTTCAAGATTTAAGACATTTAAGTTATTAGAATTTGGCAGATTATCAAAAAATTTAATTGCCATTTTTTGAATATATTTTTTTAAAGTATAAATGTTAATAGATTTGCAAATAGCTCTATTTTTAATGTATCTACATGCCTTAGTTATATTCCTGATTAAAGCATTTTGGGCATTTAGACTCGCCATGATAGATTTTGAGCAACTTAAATGCCCACTTCTGGTAGATCAAAGACCCACTTCCGGTTTTTCTAACTTTATAAAATAGATTGGTAGCGTAGAAACGAAACTAAGTATGTTTTGTAAAGCCAAAAGATAGCTCTATTCAATAAAGTAAAAAACAAAAATATCTGTTTTGACCGAATTTGGTCATAGTTAACGTGTTCGGATACCTTTTAAATGAATGACCATCGCGCTATTCAGCTACTCAAGGGCTTTTGCCGACGGACCTCTTCATTGTAAACCATGGTCAAGTGACGAAGATGACACATGGGTTGGCACTTCTTCTCCTAACCTCCCCACCACACCAACGGGAGGCATTTGAGCCTCGACAGGTTCACCGTGCATCGGCCCCCTCTGCACGGCGGATTTCCAGCTGTACTGGCGACAAATCCGTTACCTTGACCACTAGATTTAAAAGAAAGAAGTGCACTCACGTTTAACTCGTATGTCCACGGTACCTGGTAGCTACAGTCATGAGCTCGTGGTAGGCGTGTCTTGATTTCGAAACTGGTGTTGCTGAAGGCCCGCCATGTAACAGAGGCTAATGCACGTTAAATCTGTCGCCATGCGAAACGATGACGTTCGTAAAGCAATTAAAATTCCTTCATTTAAAAAGCACATTCAAAACCTATCAATTGATTTCCTTAACTCTCTCAATAATACTGAAAATATTTACATGCAAAACCTTGAAAATTATACTTTAAGAGGAAACGACCCAGGAGAATTCTCCAGGACTCGTTATCCTCCCTAACATTTAATTTAACTCTTATTTTTATAGTAATTTGTACTTTAATTGTTCAATTTAAATTTCTTTTTATTTTATTTTTTCCTTTTTTAAATATCTGAACTTGTGCCGGTGTGCACTAAGCGCTCGCCACACTTCGGCTCTAAACTGCAGCAACACCGTGCGCGGTCAATTCGAAGGAGGTTACTTTTTCGACTTGTAAAAATCTTTTCACTCCTTCTGGACATTGCGTCACAATACACCACATTTCCGCATTTCGTTCGCTAGCACATCTCGCCGAATTTCTTGGTATCTTTTTGCAGCAATCGGTTAAATCAAAATTCAAACAGTAAAAATGAGTAATCTCCGATTTTTAGGCGATGTAATGAAGTGACGAATTGTGGATAGGCTAGAAGCTGGTCAGCAGGCCCTGCTTTCATTTTTGGATGACAACGTGAAGCCACATAGGTCTCATCTGATTCACCAATTTATGGAAAATGAGGATATTCGTCGGATGGATTAGCCAGGTAAATCTCCAGATTTTAACCCTATAGAGCATGCTTGGGAGGCTCTTGGGAGGGCAATTGAAGGCCTAAAAACAACGTTTCTGAACGAGTGTGAGACAGGAACTCATAAACTCCCAGTATAAAATCATGGTGCGAGGCCTGTATATGTGTGAAGGGGGAACCTCCTATTAACTAATTTTTGTAATCAATTCTGCAACTGCCATTTCATGACTCCGATGAGTGCTACGTATGATCACGCGTGAGTGTATTTTAACTTTATTTAAGTATTTGCATTATATACATACCACATTTCATCAAAATATGTCCAATAGCTTTGGACAAATCTGAAAATGCTTTTATTTTTCAAAACCAGTGTATAGATATATATGCTTGTATATGAGACTGATTTACTTCTTTAATTCTTTTGCAAAATTACATTTTATTAAATAAATATAAAATAACGTAAACTTTTAAAGGTAGAAGGATTAATAGCATAACGACGCGGATTTTACTTATTATAAAGTGGAATCGGGCTTTTTGCTTCCAAACCATGTGATGAAAGAAGAAAAATATTATTAATCCTATTATGAAAAGTTATTTTCCCCTACATCCTATTCGCGTATCGATTTCCAAAGTCCTCGCGTCATCCGCTGTGACGCACGTTCAGGAATGTAGCAGTCAAAGACTTTCGCGTATGAAGAAGCTTATAAATCTGTCCGCCTGTCACCTCCATCCAGTGCTGCATGGCACTGGTTCTAATTATATAACTGCTGGTACGTATCAATAAATTATTCTGACGCTTCGATTATTAGATACAAGTGTGTACAGAGGATATCCCTCGTATCCTGAATCAATCAGGAAAAGGATTGACAGAAATGAAGCATTTGTGTACCAATTCGAAAGATATCTTTAATTAAAGCCTCTGATTGAAACTCAGCCATGTAATTCGTCTTAATTATTTCTTCGAGAGAAGGTTTCTGGGACTTACAAGAAATATTTGTATTTTTTAATCGACACAGTTTCTATATTCGAGACGGGTTATCGATATAACTGACTAAACTAAACCGCAGACATCTTACATGGATTAAGGTACACTGCTTAATATAAAGAATAGACTTAGTACACATTAACTCTTACACAGTTGAAATATTAAGTGTTAGAGATGATTACGTATTTCTAAAATTCCCTTGACTCAACAGTTTTTTTTATTCATTATAGCTTAAATCATTGTTTCAATTATCGGTCTGGGAACAGAAATAACACTTATAGTTACAAGAGATTCGGTACTGCACCCCGTTTGAAGTGTTCCGCTCTCCATTAGGACCAGTAATAACTTTTTTTTATATTTTCATGACCCAAATTCAAAATTACACGTTCTGTATCTAATAACCCTAGTGTAGTTTCAAAATGCGACGATAATAAAAAAAAAATCAGACAATCTTCAAAGTTCATACGCAAGAAATGTCGTGCATGTGATTCAGTGACTGAAAGAAACTTCAATTTGTCAAAGAGCTTTGAAAGTGAACCTTCGAGCAATGGACATTGTTCAAATTCAAAAAATTCTAAATCTTATTCAAATTCGTAATTGAAAAATTCAATTCGGATTCGTGCATTAAAATGAATAAATTTCTCTTACCTGTCAGAAGGATGAGGCGACGCAAAAAACACCCGACCAGTCGAATGGAGGGACGAAACGTTTTTTTTTTTACAAAACAGGAATGCTATTTACACTTGAAACACGCGACTGCAGCGCCGCTAAACAGGAGTTACAACATACTCCCCCCCGCCCCCGAATGACCCCCGCCGTGTAGGGCAGCGATGCACGTTAAATCTGTCGAGAGCTGAAACGTCCTCCCGTTGGTGTGGTGTGGTAGTTAGGAGAGGGGTGCCAGCTCAGGTGTCGTCCACGTCACTTGACCATGGTTCAAAATTACGTGGTCCGTCGCCAAAAGCCCTCGTGTAGCTGAACAGTGCGACGTTAATATTCAATCAATCAATCAAACCCCCGAATGACCAGGGGGTTCATTCATAACCTGCTACTATTTCAAAATACACAGAAAAATATTAAATACACATTACAAGTAATTCACATACAAATTCACCAGATACAAATTCAAAACAACCACTTAACTAAGAAATCATTCATTAAGTTCAAGGTTATGTAACAATTGTACAGGTCTTTTAATAATTGAATTTTGTGTTTTTATCTTACAAGAACGTATTTTACTATCCCTGCCAGGAAATACATCAACAACTTTACCTAGTTTCTAAAAATGTCTAGGAAATTTTTCATCATTAATTATTACAACATCATCAATTTTAAACTCTTTAATTTCGCCTGTAGGTTTAACACAATGAGCAGATTTAAGCATGCAAATATATTCTTTTCGCCATTTTCTCAAAAACATATTAAGTAATCTTTCGCGATGATTAAACCTTTTAATTAGAACTTTCCTGTTGGATAAGTTAGAATCAAAATTAAGCCTGGCAGGTGGTAGACTATTCACTCTACGTCCTAAAATCATATGAGATGGAGTAAGAGGTTCAGGTTCATTGAATTCACTAAAAATATATGTAAGAGGGCGAGAGTTGAGCACTCCTTCAATTTCAATTAAAAGAGTCTCCAACTCATCGCGAAATAAAGTTGCTCTTCCCACAGTCTTTCGTAAAGCAAGCTTTACTGTTCGAATAAGTCTTTCGTAAAAGCCGCCCCACCAGGGTGCTCGTTCCATAATAAACTGCCAGTAGATTTTATGAGAAGCGTAGAACGCTTTCACTGTAGGATCTCTGATAATTTTCCACAAGTTTTTCAGTTCAAGTTCGGATTTCTTAAAAGTTTTTGCGTTGTCAGTCAAGATTTTTTAACACAGACCACGACGACTAATAAAACGTCGAAGTGCTAATAGAAACGTTTCAGTTGTAAGGTTGTTCACTAGCTCTAAGTGAAGAGCTCTCGTAACAGCACACGTAAATAAAATAATGTAATGTTTATTCTCGTCTTTTGTGTAGAGGGGGCCTCCAAAATCTATTCCAACTACAGAAAATGGAGCTGACTGCTCTACACGAAGAGCTGGTAACGGAGCGGTGACTTGAACACCTGAAGTCGAACACTAAATCTTTTGCATATTAAACATTTCTTTAAGATGTTTTTCACAGTCTGTCTCCCTGTAATAAGCCAGAATTGCTCTCTAATTTCTAGTAGAGTTTCACTAACACCACCGTGAAAACCCTTTTCGTGAGAGTCTCGCACCATTAAATTTACGAAGTAATGCTTGTCCGGTAAAATGATAGGGTGTTTTTGTAAATAAGAAAATTTAGATTTTTGCAGTCTTCCACCGACACGTATCAGTTCATCTGAATCAAGGAAAGGATTAAACTCTAAAATTACTGAAGTTTTGAGTAGTAGTTTGCGTACACGCAAACAATTAACTTCTTCGGCGAAAGCATCTCTCTGTACTAATTGAATCCAAAATTTTTCGGCACCATCGATTTCTTCTGTACTTAAGTCGTCAGATCGTTTATTGAATCTATTGCGAATGTTATGCACAAAACGAAGCACCCAACTAGTAACTCGCAATAATTTCTGCTGGCTGTTAAATTTGCTTAAATTAATTATTGAGGCTGTGTTTAATTCACATGCGAACGTAAACACTTATTCTTCGGATTCACGTAGGTCGGTTGAAGAAAAGTCCGAATTCAAGTTTTTCGGCCAGTTGTTTTTCGCCGTGCGAAGCCACTGAGGACCATGTATCCAAAATTGGCTGTTAATAATCGTCTCGATATTCGCTCCACGAGAAACATAATCTGCTGGATTTTCTCTCCCACTGCAATGATGCCAATCAGACGGATCGGAATTTGATTGGATTTCTATTACCCTATTCGATACAAACTGCTTGTAATTTGAAGCTTTTCCTTTAATCCAATGGAGAGCAATAGAAGAATCACCCCAAAGGAAACATTTCGAAATAGGGAATTTAAATTTTGATGTTAAATATTTCAAAATTCTCGAGGCTAAAACTGCTCCCAAAAGTTCCAATCGTGGGAGGGTTAACTTTTTGAGAGGAGAAACTCTGCTTTTAGCGGTTATAAAACTTGTGTAAATAACGTCATTTGCAGTGACATAACGAAAATACGCCACTGCTCCAAATGCTCTGGGACTTGCATCAGAAAATATGTGCAATTGCAATTCCTTTCCCTTATCTAAAGGACATGGAAAATATTTTCTCTCCAATGTTAAGTCGCTTAGAAGACAAACTTGAGAGCACCAAGTCTTCCATTAGTTCTTTAACTCGGTGGGCAATTGCTCATCCCAGCCGAGACCGTATTCCCAAATTTCTTGCATTAAGCATTTTATTATTAACACAAATGGGGAAATAAAACCTATCGGATCAAAGATTTTTGCTGCTGTTTTTAGAACACAGCGTTTCGAATTCTTTAAATTTTTAATTAACCCAAGCAATGGTTGTGCATCTAATTTAAATGTATCATTATTTAAATTCCAAATAATTCCTAAAATCTTTAAAGAACACTCACCCGATTTACATACATCACCTATACCGTTTTTGTTCTCCATAATTTTCTTAATTCCTTCGAATTAGTTTTAAATTTTTTAAAATTCATATTAGCATCTTTAAGAATTTAAATCGCGTTTTTTGAGAGATCGAAAGCTTTATTAACGGATTTGGATGAACCGGCGAACAGATAGTCAACATATAAAGAAGTATTCATCATTTCATAGGTTTCTCTATAATCTTCCTTATATTTTTGAAAATGGAATTTAATCGTCGCAGCAAGTACAAAAGGACTCAAGGTCACCCCAAACGGTACACGATTCATTCTCATTATTTTGTAAGATTTGGCATCTCCATCATTCGGAAACCTAAAAAATCTTAAATTGTCGCGATCTTCCACAGCTATTCCAATCGTTAAAAATGCCCCTTGAATATCACTACAAAACGCATGTTCATATTCGCGAAATCGCAAGATTACATCTATTATTCAGGGATTCAAAGGTGAACCCGCATAAAGGCACTCATTCAAAGATTTACAGTCTCTACCTTTCGAAGACGCATCAAAAACCATTCGAACTTTCGTCGTTTCTTTGTCTTTTCGAACCACAGCCGAATGAGGCATATAATAAGAATTAGTTTCGAAATGTGATGAACATTCCTCAACAATATTTTCTTTAATTTGATCTTTAACAATATTTATGTATTCATTATAAAGCCAATTATTGTATTGCATTTTTATACTTAAATTACCGAATCTGCGCTTCGCTATTCCCCAATTACTTTCCAAATCGCTTGGTTTATCTTCCCCAAATAATTTTGTCTCATACATTCCGTTATTAAATTTTAAATTATTCTCAAAACTCGAAATATAGTCGCTATCGCTATCTAACATTTTCTTTTCTGTATCACTAATTCCGATCGATTCTAATTTCCAAAATTGGGTTAAATTTTCATTTAATTGGGAACAACATTCTATTTTAAATACAGAAACGTTTTCTTTATAATGTACATCCATAGACGATATTCTACCCTGGATTATTGTCCCGAAAATGGTATCTATCGCAAACAAAGTTTTTGTTAATTTTTCCTTTTTACTCGAATGAATCTGCCAAAAATATTGCGCCCCTATTAACAATGAAATCTCATCTCCATTCGATTCGTTTATGTTAGAGAAGTGAACATTTTTACAGCTGAGAGATTTCTTTAATTTATTTGCCGACATCTTCAACGGATTTTCCGAAATGACATCCTTCAGGAGAGCTTCAATAGTGATCGTGTTTACAGGGTCGTTAAGGTTGCAGAGGGTAATTTCCACAACTTCGTATTTTTTTGAATGGGTGTTCTCGAACCGAATGTGTAAACCAATAAATTTTCTTCGCGTTTCACAGGGAGTTTCATTTCAGAGGCTACTGTTTTTTTTTAAAAAAACATCTCTGGGAAGCGTTATTTAGCAAGAGATTTATTTCTTTTTTCTCCGATTCGTTTACCAGCCACGCCCTACACGTTTCGAGAAGAATTTCGTCAGGAGTTGTATTCACATTACAGCATGAAATACTTTTCATGGGGGTGTCACATTGCAGAGAGGAACCCCGAACACACCTGTGGTCTCAGAGGGGGTTCCTTGGTTATCGGGGTTGTAGGGGGTTCGTTGGTTATCGGGGTTGTTTGCGGGGATGAAAGAAGTATCGCATATCAATTCGGAGTGACGACCCCTACAATTAACGCAAACCCTAGTGTTTTTACAAGCCCGAAATATGTGGCCTCGCGTGAGACATAGATAACAAATGCCGTTTTTTCTAAGAGATAATTTCCTTTCCTCGATTGATTTCGGACAAGAATTGGAACTATGGTCATTTTTATTATCATTTCCCAAGCAAAATACACACTTGTTTATATTGACAACAAACGCGGAGGTCGTCGGGACATTATAAGTATTTTAATTTTTTCCATACGTTGAATCTACGTTATATTTATTAAATTTACTGTGTTCATAATTCTGTGTGTGTGTGTGTGTTTCGTTATAATAATTTCTAGTTTATTTTCGGTGATTGGAATCATAGGAATTAAATTCTTTAGTTAAATGCTCATTTTTTTCGCGACATTGAATTTCTATTTTTAAGAAGTCTAATAAATCAGAAATCATATTCTCCTTTTGACTGCATGATTTTCGGGTAAACTCTAATGATAAATCCCGAGGAATAGATTTTAAAATTATTGGATACGATAAAGAACTATAAGTGTCCGGATTTACCCTACAGTTTTGTAATCCTCGAATATGGATTTCACATTCTGAATACAGTTTTCGCAAGCTCAAAGTATCATCTGATTTTCGCACAGGATTTAAATGCAATAATTTGGACATATGTGAATCAATAATTAAATCTTTTCTGCCAAATCGCTCTTTAATTATGTTTAATGCGATTGTATAGTTATTTGCACTAAAGTTAAACCTCTAATTGCTATTTCAGCTTCATCAGTTAAGTAAGATTTTAAATAATTAAATTTCTCAACGTCACTTAAATTTGAGTTATGGTGAATTGCTGCTTCGAATTGGGCAAAGAAACCACCAAATTTTAAAATATTTCCGTCAAATTGTGAGGTTTGCAGTTGAGGGAGTTTTAAACTTGAAAATTGTTTTTCGCTTCTAGAACTTGTATTAGATGTGTTTCTCGACTCAGTTTCTCTTTTGTTTAATATTTTATTGTCACGCACTTTACAAGTTATTATTGAATCTCGGTATTCTTGCTGTTTTTCTATTTCCTTTTCTAGGTCGTCCATATTATTAAGAATCGTGATATCTTTGTCAACATTCTCAAGTTGTTTTTCTTTATCAATTAATTTTGCTAAAAGTTCTTCTATTAAATCGCTTGATGCATTTTCCTTCTCAATTTCAATTTTAATTGAGTTCGACAATTCTGTTGCCGCCCTTCTGACAGGTGTTCGGATTTTTTTTAAAACTTCGATATCCATTTCGTATAAATTAAACTTTCAAATTCAAATACTGTTCGCAAGATTTCAACTACACTAATAGTTCGTAATAATTTTTCTAAAGGCTGGTCTCGCGTTTCGGCACCAAAACAATGTTCAAATTCAAAACTCTAAATCTTATTCAAATTCGTAATTGAAAAATTCAATTCGGATTCGTGCATTAAAATGAATAAATTGCTCTTACCTGTCAGAAGGATGAGGTGACGCAAAAAACGCCCGACCAGTCGGATGGAGGGACAAAACTTTTTTTTTTACATAACAGGAATGCCATTTACACTTGAAACAAGCGATTGCAGCGCCGCTAAACAGGAGTTACATCAACAGATCCTACGATTAAAATTATTCTCTTTCAACATGATGGTTACATTACGATTAGAAGAGAATCCCATGAAAGATGGAATCCATTGCATGTACTCATTGCACAAACTTCTGAAGAAAATGTTGGTGTCATCCACGTCACCTGACCATGGCTCAAAATGACTTGGTCCGTCGCCAAAAGCCCTCGTGTAGCTGAACAGTGTGACGTTAATATTCACTCCCTCACTGAAGAAAATGTTATGATCTCCGGATGTTTCTGTTTGTATAGACTTATGTCAGCTACAAAGAAGAAGCTACAGGAAGGAAGTCCGCTATGCACGTAAGCTTACTGAAGGACCATCTTGTTCTTTTCTTTGATTTTTTTCCTTAAAGCGAAGTATTCCTGAGTATTTCCTGAAGCATTTGTAAGACGATAATGCTTACGCTCAGGGATCTCTTATTACCCAAAAATAATTCCAAACGCAAAAGGATAGATCCACTCCTCACTTCCGCAACATTTTGATCTCAGTAACGTTAAAAATCTGGCCCCTTGAGAGGGTATCAAGAATGTTATGGATCCTCCTTCCTCATTTGAAGATCTTGGCAAAACATTGATGTTATTTTAGAGATTTTTTTCCTTTTGAGGAGAAGGGGAGAGGGGTTCACAGTGTGACGTTTGGGTGAAATTAATGGTAGCGTGAGATTTAAGAAATTAAATAATGAATTTACTTAAGTCCGCAGCTATTCAATACACATTTGCACTTAACTAGAAGTTATTCATACTTTTGATTACTTTAATACTACAGAATATGTTATTTGCGAAGAAGGAGGTAAACACAGCCGATCTTCTCGATGTTTCAAATGGACCGTCCTCTCCACTGCCGGGGTGGGGCGGATTGTTTCTATCACCTCGAATTACACTCGGCACTTGCACCTATCCAGCCTTTGGGTTTCTTATGGTCATCAGTTTCGACGTGGTGTCAGATGAAAGGACCCCGCAATATTTAGAAATGCACGTGTGGATAGTAACGGTGTAATGCTATACACAAACAAGAAGCCGATTTTACTTCTGTGGGGAGCGAAAACGTCACAGTAATGACATGCCTGGTTTCTGATTGCTTCGATCACATACGGTTGTTTCTTAAAACGCCTGGCCTAAAATTGCATTTAATATATATTTCAAAATATTTCTCCCGATCTTGCATTTCTTTGTGTTAAGTTCTATTACGTAAGGAATTCTGTCATGAAGAGGTAAGTTTTCTGCAAATCTAAAATAGCCTGGTAGCTGCATTTATTCTCAGAATTAGAGTAGTAAAAATAAGTTTTCTGTTCTCTTTTTTCCAAAATGCTATTTCACATAAACATAGAACCTCTTCCAAGCAGGATGATAACACAGATTATAAGAAAAGGACCAAGAATTGAAAATTTTATTCCAACTTAATGTATGTTTCTTCTAAAGTAATTCAAAATTTGAATTTTCTCTTTTAACAATAAAAATTATTTAATTCAAGAAAGTCATATATTTGGCTAAATTAAAAGCAAGTTATCTTTAAAATTGAGAATTAAATTGTAATATTTTAATTCGGTAATCCTTTCCATGAATACCAATCAACTTTTGTCCCCATTTATCATAACTTGAATGTTCTAATGGGCTCAAAAGGGAAGAAGATCTTGAGATTGGCTGGTAAACTTCAAAGTTTTTATTCGTCTTTGAAGTCATATACTTGCTTACTTACGTATTTATTCTTTATCGTAAATGTGCTGTCCAGAAAGCTGTGAGGAAATAATTTCACGGAAAGAACGCCACATTTTACGATGTCATTACCAAAAATGCACCCCGCGAGTCTCTTGTTTAGTTATGACTCAATAAACCGAACAATTCAACCATTTAAACTAACCAATCTGATGACTTCCTATACTTCTGAAAGAGGCAGCCTTTCAGGCAGTTTCGTAAAGAGAAGATTAAAAATTTTGCAAACATTAAAAAGTTTCACTGCAGTAGAACAGTGGCTATCCCCTCCCCCACTGTAGACCAGTACTGGTCTGAGAATCAAATGGCACCAAAGCTGTACAAGAAACATTAAATGATTTCCTTTTTATTTACTGTGGTGTATTTCTCTCGGTGTTGTGAGACTTTTCTTGGAAATCACTTTTTATTCCATGTTAAATCCCTTCATATTCATTTTTTGGTGTAACTGTATTTGAATCTGAAGGCATATTTAAATACAATTAAATTAAAAGTATTAAAAATCAGAACAATCTAAAATATAAACAATTAACGCCCCCTCTAGTGACTTATAAATAATACTTTCATAAGAAAGTTACATTAAAAAAACCGAGACGAATACATCGAAACGTAATAGGTATACTAAAAATTAAAAATATGTTGGTGTTTGGGAGGGATTTTAGCCTTGTGTGTCTGCCACTGGTACCCCCTCTCAGCGGGCCATGGTAAAATTATTAGTCCTCAGTGGTAACAAATATAATATTAAAAAAAATTAAGTTAATTCCTACTTGTTGCTGTGTTTATTTATTAATTAAAGTCTTTCAATTATTCTAATAAAATAGTATAATAAAAAAGAAAACACACATTCTCAGAATTCAGGTTATCCCAGGTGGAATTCGAACCCACCACCTTTGAATTGGAAGTCAAACGCGCTATCCGTTGCGCTACAGGGAAACAACAAACGAGTTTCCTTTCTATATGTACTATTGGAGTATTATTTTGTTTGTTACTGTTTATTCATTTTTTAGTTTAATTAAGTAATCAATATTTGAAAAAACTGTATTAACATAAAGTGTCATCCACTACAAGTTTAAAAAATGCATTTGAACTTGAATGAATGAATAAAAATTATATTTTATTAACGACTGAAAATTTGAATACATATATAGGGAAAGAGTGAACTATAATAGTAGGAAAGGTTAGGAAGCATTACAGACGTCCCTGTAAAATACGTTTCACTGCAGTTATTCTTCCTCGGCAAGAAAGCTCATGTCTTCATCGAAACGCTTAGGGTGGTGAAGCAATATTTGAATTAGGGGAGCAAGAAATTAATTATCTTTTTTACCGGATTCACATGGAGTATAAATTTTTTTAAAAAAATTTTGTTGGTGATAAATTTATATTCTAGTAAGGGGTGGGCAGACTTTTCCATTTTTTTCGAGGGGTTGCGGTGGTGTAAGGATTGTGAGCTAACAGAAATAGTACACAATATATAGTCGGAACCTCTATTTGACGAATTTCTCTATTTAGCGAATTTTTTCTGGAACCAAGAACATTTTACGATTTTATTCGTAAAATAACCTCCAAATACCGAAGTGTATTTTTCTATTCAACGAAATTTTTCTCGAATCTAAGCCGCACTTTCCCCCTAATGTTAATGCTATTGAAAATCGGGCGCGGCTTAGAATCGAAACGGAAAAAAAATTGTTGGATGTAGTATTTAAAGTAATTGCAGATACTGATAAAATAACTAATTATTCTCACCTCTATTAGTTTTCTTTTAAATTTATTTTAATTTCACAAAATTGGATATCGATAAACCATTTTAGACTATTTTTTAATTTTCACCGCTTAGAATGATGGCGGCTTAGATTCGAATAAATACGGTTTTTCTAGACCTTCGTATGGTGGAATGATTATTAGATCTTTAGTGAAGGTGGTCACCCCAAAAACTGGTCGAGATCGACTTAATGCTTACCCTGGTTATAGTATTTTTTAATTTTGTAGAGTATTGTGTACGCTTTATAAAGTTATAAATAAAAAACATGCACTTGGCTCTCTTTTCTTCAGTTCAGTCTATTATTATCTCCTCATTCATTTGAATTCCTTCAAAAGAGTGCTTTACGTGTATGGCCCTAATTACCAAGAATTACGTGTTTCACGCGCAAAACTGGGTGTAATCTTTAAAGATATCACATGAGAAACACGCTTCTTTAAACAACAAAATTTCAAAATAGGAACCATTGCGACAGCATCAAACGCGTGTAGATCACTTTCTTTCAGTTCGGGAAAAAAAGTCATTGCGAAATCGTCAGTGGCAAGTGAAATATCGCCGAAATGAAACGTTTCCGAGTCCGAGAAGAAGCGGCTGGAACAGGAATCACATTCATGTCAAGGTCGAAGGAAAGTCAATGCGCCTGCCACGAGAAGATCGCAGGGAATGTGTCCACTTGCCCGCCTGATTAAACACGACCGAGGCGCCAGACAGTCTTCAGGGCTCCTGGACCTCGACAGACTCCGATTCGCCGCATTCATTTTTTATACTGATCAAGGAATTAATTAGAGTCTGTGAGGGAGATTTACGACGATCCTTGTTAAAATCTTGGCTGCTTGGGGTCAGTCATTCCCTTCCGTTGGTGAGAAATTGCGACCAGTGAGTTGTTTTACTGCAGATGTACGCTGGGAAAGCTATCAACCACCACTTAATCTGATTTGAGGTCTACCCTAGCACATTTTAGGATTACCACTTCTTCATTACTGTGCCATCAAATAAATGAGTTGTGTGTGCTTGATACTAATAAAGTATAGTAGAACGTCGCTTATCCGAATCAATTGGGACCGGACACCGTTCGAATGCGATCCATGGGACGATACGAATATTGAAAATCATCACATGTGGTTAACGTGCTTGAAGAAAAAGAAAAATAGGTGCAAAATGTCGCAATTTTATCTTTATTGCGGAGAATAATCACTTTTCGATGTGCCATTGTGTACCTTCGTTTTTTCGCTGCAAGGTCTCTGATTCTCTTAAGTGGCCGCGGTAGCCGAGTGGTATAGGCATCGGACTGTGGCTTGCTTTGTCACGGGTTCGAGCCCAGTACCACTAAAGACCCGCCGTGTAGGGCAGCGATGCACGTTAAATCTGTCGAGAGCTGAAACGTCCTCCCGTTGGTGTGGTGTGGTAGTTAGGAGAGGGGGGTGCCAGCTCAGGTGTCGTCCACGTCACTTGACCATGGTTCAAAATTACGTGGTCCGTCGCCAAAAGCCCTCGTGTAGCTGAACAGTGCGACGTTAATATTCAATCAATCAATCAATCGATTCTCTTAAGCAGCAGTAGTTGAGTATGACAGCTCTCTGATTGTTGTTCGTACCACACCATAGCTGTCTCTAACGCAGAAAACGCGTCTGTTTTTGATGGACTCTAGCTACTTTCGCAAAACGGTTGAATATTTCAAGTGTTGCTCTTATGTTCAAGACGTTGCGCTTCCGTTTTGAATTCGAAACCATAGAATTTCACAACTCAACAAAAGAGCTCATATTCACCCCCTCACTTGGAAACAAACTGACCTAATATTCCGCGCAGATGTTTAATTACGTGGTCCGTCGCCAAAAGCCCTCGTGTAGCTGAGCAGTGCGACGTTAATATTCAATCAATCAATCAACCGCGCAGATGTTTACCAAATCACACAACTGAAATTCCCCAAATGTCCCTGACCTTGGGCTTTCCCGTCACTTTTGGCTTCACGCGAAAAAACTGTTGAGTATTGCACTGTTCGAAAACGTATTCATATACAGTACATGTAATTGATAAAAAGAAAACTGATCAGGATATTTGACGCTCCGGTTAATAAACATTCGGATAAATGACGCTCTACTGTAGTTTAAAAATGAGTCATAAAGAAATCAATTGGAATTTTTGTCGACCGAGTATTGTGCCAAGCAAATTAATGTCAAAGGTAGTAGCGTAATGAATAATATTAGACCCCCCCTGCTTGGGCCCTAAGCCGAATCTTACAAAGGGTACGTACATGGCGTCAGTCAGGCTTTGGGCCCCTTAGAATCCTACCCCCCCCCACACACACGATTTTGGGGTGTACATTACGCCACTGGTCAAGGAGTTGCAAAGACGACATGCCCTAATGAGAGTTTTATTAACGCCTCAAAGCAAAACAACACGATAGGCGACTACTCTCACATAAATATCACATATCATCAACAAGAGGACATTGAGCCTCGACGGATTTAACGTACTTCAAACTCTCAACTCTGCGGGCCTCTAACTCATGACACATCAGCCATGAGTTCGAGACCATAATCACTAGGCTATCGCGGCCTCTACGATATGCCTTAATTGATGCTTTATTTTCCAAGCGTCCACGTACAAAGGGATAAGATGGGGGGAAATCCAAGTTAACGTTTAAACTTAACATACTTTTAGAATACAAGTTTATTTAGTCAATTCACACAAAAATTTCAAAAATCATTCACTATAATTAGAAGTTTAGAAAATATTAGGAATCCTCTCGTTAGCGTGGCATGAAAGTGAAAGGTGTGAGATAAAAAGGCTCGGCTAAGGTTCAATTAATAAACAATCGTTCGTTTAGTGACTCAATGAATTGAAGATAGTAGTGTTAAAGCCCAACTGAAGAGGGCGCTTTGAAAGCACTAGAATATAAATGTGTGGTCAGGGACGTCTTAAGGCACGAGCCAACTGGGCCCAGGGCCTCTCCCTCGGTAGGGGCCTCGTTTCGTTCTCGATTCTGTCTTGGTAAGATTATGACCCGGATAATTTTTATGATCAAATATTATACCTGTACATATTCTCCGAAAAACAGAGAATTTCAAACAGTATGTCAAGTGGTAAGACTCATATTATTATGTGATGGCCGTAGTACATGTCTAGGCCTTGGCCTGGAACCATAAGCAATTATTCAACTCATTTAATCGAACCTCATTAGTGACACCTCCCTCTCCTAACTACCACACCACACCCACGGCAGGACGTTTGAGCTCTGAGACTGATTCAACGGGCATCGCCCCCCTACACGGCGGGTCTTTATTGATACTGGGTTCGAGCTCATGACAAGCCAGCCACGATCCAATACCTTGACCACTAGGCTACCGTGGCCACTTCTTATACCCGAGGACTCAATCAATAAGTTTACAAAGATCCGCGGTCCATTAGTCGTCCAAAGTATGGTGTAAGAATAGTTTTTTCTTACATGAATTTATATACAGTAGAACGTCGTTTATCCGAATCAATTGGGACCAGACACCGTTCGGATAACCGAATACGATCCATTCAGTATATGAAACCGGACACTATACGAATAGTGAAAATCACCACATGCGGGAAACGTGCTTGAAGAAAAAGAAAAATAGATTTAAAATGTCGTAATTTTACCTTTATATTGTGGAAAATAATTACTTATTTTTCGCTGTACCATTGTACACCTTCGTTTTTCCGCCGCAAGGTCTCTGAAAAAACTGGTCCGGATATTCGACGCTCCGGATAATAAACATTCGGATAAACGACGTTCTATTGTATATAAAACCTACGAATGGAATAATTTAAACATCAAGAAGAAGAGGAAAGACAAGAAGCGGACGGGGCCAAGTGTGCGCGCACCGAAATGCCTTCAGCTCAGGGGCGCCCCCAAAGCCCTTTTCCCATTCATTGTAATTCTAAGTATGTAGAACGTAAAATTTAATTGAGTATTGGTTATTAATGATTCATTTTATTAATTTGTATTTTCAATAATTAGTATTTTAATGTGTTTGGTTCCCGAAAATCAAAAGGAGCATGACACAAGAAGGGTGAACTTTCGACCTCGGATTGAACACTCCTATTGGTACAGTAAAGCAATTTCGTCTTTCTGAATGTAAATTCAAATATCACCCATCTGCTAGACCCTGATCATTCCACAGGATTGGCTGGCCACCAGTGCAAGTTGCGCGATAGTCGTTAAGACAGAACTTCTTTCATTGCACCCAAGATTAAGGTTAAGAGAAGGGTTCGACTCTCACAATTCAGGGTTTCGATCGTGTGGACCACAAGAAGAGAGCTGAGCCAGATTTAAACGAGCCTCGAAGTCGGCGATACTCAGCCTGCGGCCCGTCGGGCATTTCTCAATGGCCCAGGACACTAAAAAATTCAATTATTTAAGAGCATTGTATTAAAAATTTTATCAATCAAGCAATCAGTAATTTTGCTGTCGAAGTTGCAAGATTCCCCCCCTCTTTTGTTACTGTAAGGGTTGGTAATAACAAAAAAAAAAAGAGAAATAGTGAACTCAACTAGAATAGGGACTACTTTATGCGTAAAACTGAGTTTTAATTATAAGTAAATAAAACTGATTTCAGTCTGGAATTCAGTCATAACTCTCTTTGCAGCCATTCTGCACTTGATAAATTAATATTAGAAATAAAAGTAAGAGAGACTTTGTCAAAAGAAAAAAATGAAATTACCAAACGGTAATGCAGCTATGATTGTATGACAGTAAAATGTAAATTAGGGGCTTGGTCAAACACATGGATGAAAGAAACCGAAACTACCCCATAACTCAGAAAAAAGTGCACAAAACCGAAAAAATTTTCTTGTGTGTTTGATAGAGATTAATATAATATTAAAACCACAAAAATGAGTTTTAATATTTTTATCACATTTTAAGTGTCTAATATTGCCTTGTTTTTTCCCTTAATCCTCGTGTTGCGGCACGACTAGAAAAAAGGTTGAGTACCTCTGCTTTAAATCAACGCGTGGAAGTTGGGAGAATATACCCGTTCTTCATCCTTTATCTGTAACTTAGAACTACGAATTCATCTTTAACAATCGAGGCGTCCTAACCCAAATCACTCGAAAATACGACGAATCGTCATCAAGGAACTGTCGTAAATCCTAACAATAAAATGGATCGAGATTATTGATTTAAAAAATGCGTTACATTTAGAAGTTTCCGAGGGTGTTTGTTGTGATTTTTGTTTGCGTCGCTCTATGAAGCAACACGAAAGCTATGGATGGAATGCGCAAAGAACCGAGCTGGTTTAGAGCTACAAACCCGAATGTTCACAAAGTAACCGCCCCCGCGTTCAGCCTCTGTTGAACAAAATTTTCCATCTTTTACATTTTCCCTCTTCTTTTTTAGACGGGAAGTACATAAAGACAATTCTACATAACTTACAGGTATATATTTAATATAGTTCAAGCTTATATTTCAAAATATAACATGTTGTGACCAGAATTACACACTGCTCCAAAACAGTACACTACAATAGAAAACATATCCGATAGTTTAAAATAATAATAATAATAATAATCGAACAAATGCACAGAAAGTAAAAGTATATACAAAAAGAGAGTTTAAAAATTGAGAAGCCTCCAAAGTCTCGTGAGCTCACTACACCGCAGAACAATCACCTGGTGATTCCCAAAAAAAGAGTACAACCCAATCTCATCTAAGAAATTGGATCTTGGATTGCAAAGGTAATTATAGTACGTGATTTTTGTTTAGAATGAATGAAAGAATTGGAACCAAATTTTTTTAGCATTTGCAGATAGGGAGACTAAATAAAAATCCTTAGTCACACACACACAGAGGACATGAGAACTCATAATGGTCAGCGTCCCCGACAGAAACACAAAAACAATTGGGAGTAACTTTTAATTCGAAACAAAACAAAAGGATGGGCCATTAATTAAGAACTGTGTAACGTAACTTGAATGAGGATTGATCTACAAATTGGGTTTGGGAAAGGAGTTGACTAGTGAGCCTGTATTAGATTGACCACCATCTCTCCCAGTCCTCGGGTTATTCATTTTAAAGGACAATGGACCTCGTTATTTTAAACCAAGGTTAAGCATGTGACGAATATATTCGCGATCTTCTAATTAATCCTCTTGGGAAATTTTCGGGTTATCAATTCGCGTTATTCACAACCAACCCTTCGGAAGAAGAGAATCGTGATATGTAAATTAATTTACTATAAATAAGCAGGATTTTCTAGCTAGAGGAAGAAAAGGAGCGAAGATACACTCGATACAGGTGAGATTGTTACTAAAGGTATAATATTAAAATTATAGAGCGTTGATTATTATTAGAAGGAAACCTTAAAGTGATGATTATGCACTAAAATTGAATTAAGTCAGATAATAGGCTACATCCTTAATTAAAAGAAAGATCAAGTTTCTTAGTCGCCTAATCACTCACGTGTTACTGTCGTTGCTTCACTTTCACGTTTCATTGAAACATTCTCTTAATATTATTAATTGAAATTGTGTTTGTTCTTAGTGTTGAAATAAATAGCTTGGGGTTGAATCATGTCGAGTGTTTCTTCCCTTCCCCCACACACATCTAGGGCCTCTTACAAGTGACGACACCCACCTCGAACTTCAAACTTTTACTTCACGCCAACGTGAGCACTTAAAGCTTTGATGGATGTATAGAGCATCAACTCTTCTACACAGCCGGTGACGAGCTCGCGACCCTGAACCCTTGGCGATCACGACTGACGAAGTGCATTGGAATTTTATTTTTGGATTGCAGCATTGTGTTGAGACAGACATTTAGGTGCCTAAACACTTTCGTACCATGATATGGAAAGTGTTGTTATCAGTGATGCAAGTGGAAATGACATTTTATGGAAGTGCGTGTCAGCTGTTGCTTCTGTTTAAAGTACCAACAGGTGCTGGAAGGGAAGCATCAGTTGGAACAGTTTCCATTTTGATTTCTGATGTGTCCAAGAACGTTGAGAGGTTTCATCTACTCGTACCTTCTTTCCTACCCTTTTCCCGGCAGCTGTACATTCGCAGGTGACATGCAGCTGTGACCACCCACTTCACCTGGAATGGTTTCATTCAGATCAGCCCTACGCTGATGTGTCTCAAATCGTTTGGCTGAAGTACTACTTAACAACCTCAAAACATGAGAATGTTCATGGCCACGTGATTAACATAAATGAATGGGATGTGATTTTGTACTTTGTATGTAGGTGTACATTTGAAAGATGTAGAGGGCTTCATTCGAGCGATGAATGAACGAATTCTGTTTTGTATGTGTCGCAGGGAAATAGTGAAATTAGGAAGTTCATCAAATCCTTAAGGAATATGATCAATTGACAGTAGATGTTAGAATGACATCTCTCTTCAAGGTCATTTTCCTGAAGAAAGTAAGTGATTTTATCAAATCCTTGAACAGTTTCAGTGAAATGATGAACTAGCCGGGATTTGCATTGTAACGTTTGAAAGAATATCGGTAGCGTATTCTTGGTTAATTAAAATATGGAATTTATTTACGACACAACTATTGAATATTATTTACTAAATGATACATTAAAGTTATTAAACATAATTATAGATTGTTAGAGTCCAATATTTTGTGAGAGGAGGATTCGTTGGCCACCGTTCCCGTGTAATTTCAAAGCATCTCTCCTCTTCCGGTCGACGGTGTTCGATTCCTCGGGGGTCAAAAAGGGGTTGCGTTGCAGCTGCAAGATGCACGTGTGAGTGTCGGGTCCAACAAAGATGCCGACCGCTGTTGATGTTCGGAGAAGCGACGTTACAGCTCTCGCCCTCTCTTATAGAACTTTTCCGTTGAGAAATGTTTAATGGAATGACGATGAGACAACTGACAGATTACCGACACATCACTTCATCACGTACCACTATATTTCTGAGCTGCAATTTTAACTACTAAAGAGAAAACGCTGAAAAAAATTTGGAATTACTTATTTCTAGTGAGTGAGTGTTCTTGCTAGGGAACTTACACAAATCCATATTACGAAAATGATCAATAGCAATATAAAAAAAATACTATAACATTAAATAAAAATACAAACACTCCTATCACAATGCCTATTATCAATTATACTAACAACATGTTACATCAAATGCTAGTGTAAGACCTTACACATAAAATATTTTTCACAATATGCCTCTTGCGTAAACTATAAATACTCATGTATATTTTAAAACCTTATACACAAAATTAAGCATATTAATACATTTGCTTTTCATTGCTTTATCTTTTGACACGCATCTCCATTCGATATGATATACAGTGCTAGTAAATAAATAAAATTAATACAATCATTAACCTTTAACTAAAAAAAACATTATAAGCAACAATTATTATTCATGAGCAAGAGAACATTGTTAACAATTCCTAATTTTCTATCACTGATCTGCTGAGATTATCTGCGTTTTTGTGACTTTTACCCGACCGATGTACAATTCTAAAACTATATGGTTGCAAAGCCAAAGCCCATCGCATCAATCTAGGGTTAGAACTAACGTTTCTATTCAACCACACCAGCGGGTTGTGATCGGTCATAACTAAAAATGAATTTCCATCTAAGTAATAATGTAACCTTTAATTGCGAAAACAATACTAGCACATTCCTTCTCCGTCGTACAATAACGCTTCTCTACCTCTGAAAATTTCTTACTCAGGGTAAAGGATTGGATGCTCCTCACCTTGTTCATTTATTTGAGTTAAAACTGCACCCCTACCTGCGTTTGAAGCGTCCGTTTGAACAATGAATTCTCGTTCAAAATTTGTCGCGTACAAGACGGGCTTATCAATTAGTTTCCCTTTTAGTTCTCGAAATGCATTTTCACACTCAGTCGTCCACGTAATTTCTCCCTTCTTTGCTCTTCCCTTCAACGCGTCCGTCAACGGAACAGCGATTACGGAGAACAGATTGATATATTTTTGGTAATAACCCGCTAGACCTAAGAAGGCACGTATTTGGGTTTTCGTGCGAGGGGTAAGGAACTCTAGAACAGCCTGAACTTTGACCTCGGAAGGGGTGCGAAAACCCTGACCCACAATGTGACCCAAAAATTTGACATTTTGTTGCGCAAACTTACACTTTGAAGGTTTTATAGTTAACTTAGCTCTCTTTATTCTCTGCAGAACCGTTTCCACATGTTTAAGGTGCGACTCCCAAGTATCTGAGAAAATTGCGATATCGTGTAAATACATAGTCCGTTCCTCTAGTCCGTTAAGTAATTCAGCTATCAGATTACTAAAGAAATATGGAGCATTCTTTAATCCGAAACTTATCCTTAGGGATCTGTATGTACCAAAGCTAGTACAGAAGGCTGCGTCTCGCTGTGCAGTTTTAATCAAATGGATTTGCCAATATCCCTCAGATAAATTTAAGACGGTAATAAATTTAGCCGCCGATACCTTTTCTATGAGTTCTTCGATATTCGGAAGAGGAATATATATATATTCCGTTCTAATGATCCCGTTTAATTTCCTGTAATCAATACATGGACGAGGTTCTTTCCCAGCTACCTCAACCAAAATCATTGGGGACATGTAATCCGATTCTCCTACCTCAATGATTCCTAATTTTAACATTCGTTTAATTTCGTTTTTTAAGATTTCATTTTGTCGGTGCGACATTCGATAGGGCTTCGTCCTAACTGGTTGATCGCTAAAATAACTGGATTTCGTGTTCAACCAGATTAGTTAAACCAGGATTGTTTGAAAAACATTTAGAGTATTTATTTAATAATTCGCGCAGTCGATCCATTTGTTTGTTTAGAAGGTGTTTTGTTCAACTCGCTAGCCTGGATTACGTCCTCGAAATCATAAACGAGAGAATTGTTTTCTAAGTACGGGATTTCTAAGTGCTGGTCTGCGAGAGAGTTTTGCGTTTCATCATTAATAATTACGTTAACGTGTACTGGCCTTTTGTAATATGGTTTTTACATATTTATGTGATAGATTTGAGATGTTTCGCGTCTGCCGGGGATTTCGACTAAATAGTTCGTTTCTGAAATTTTATTTAAAATTGTCCCAGGACCTATCCACTGCACTGCTAATTTATTTGCTCTGGATGTAGCTAACACTAGGAATAAATCCCCATCCTTAAAGTCACGTTTTACTGCGTTTCTTTATTTATACCAAGTTTTCCGCTTAACTTGCATTTCCTCCATTTTATTTATAGCTACTTGACATCTTTTAATCTATTTATTAACTTAAACATATATTCAGCAACGAGATCACCTTCTTCTTCCGATTCCATCCAATGTTCCATTACTAACGTCTCTGGGGTTCGCAAATTTTTCCCATACACCAACTCTCACGGTGTATACCCTGTACTTTCCTGAGATACAGTCCGTAACGCTAAAAGAATTCACGGAAGATGTTTGTCCCATTCGGAGCCTGCATCTAAACATAAGACTCGTAAGAGTCGTTTCAACGTTCGATGAAATCGTTCAACAGGGTTACTCTGTGGATGATACACAGAACTATGCCTGACAAGTATTCCGAATCTTTCAAAAAACTCGGTAGTCAGAGCACTAGTAAAAGAAGTACCCTGGTCACATTGTATTTCACGGGGAAACCCCATCCGACTAAAGATGTTTAACAGCGCATCTGTGACAATAACGGAACTAATATCAGACAATTCAGATATCAACTAATTCAGATATCTCCCTGAAGATATCGGAATAGCTTCAGGGAGTTTTGATGACATGCAAATGGTCGTGATAAGATATCGATTCCCTTTAGATGTGATCGGGAGAAGCCCACATGCATCAATATTTAGCTTAGTAAAAGCCTCCTGAATAACAGGGACCAATTTTAGTGGGGCTTTCCTTTTATCAATGGGCTTCCCAGCCCTCTGACACTGATCGCAAGTTTTTACAAACTGTTTCATATCTCTATAGCAATTCGTCCAGTAAAAATATCGGATTAATTTGTCTTTGGATTTCGTAATTTCCAGGTGTGCAGATGTTCCCTCATGACACAAAGATTTAATGGGGTCGCGCAACCCTTCCGGCACTACTATTAACTTCACCACGTTACCAAACTTATCTTCGCGATCTTTGACCAATAATTCCTTTTCTAGCGAATAAACCTGATTGGTAACCTGCACTTGACTGGCTGCCTGTTCGTATAAGGGTGATTTAATCTCCTCGCTATTTTTCGAGCATTGATTAAATTTCTCGCGTAACCCTTAGCAGCGCTAATTCCGGAACATATTCCTGAGTGCAGGTATTAAAATTTCGTCCTCTGCATCCGAAGAAACAATTATAGCCTCATCTTCCCTTTCTTAACATCACCACTATCTATTCCCCTTTCTTCTCTAGCCGCTTTGACTTGAGACCTTGTTTGGACAGCATTCAGTATTTTCGACTGGCAGGAAATTATAGCCTAAATTTCCTTTTATTAGCTCTCGGCCGTCTTATTTCCAAGCAAATATCGACCGTGTTGATTTGAGTGATTTCCACAAACCGCTGCCTTGGTTTTTTGCACCGTTCCAAAATTTCCGAAAATTTCCACGACCGCCAAGGTAAACAAACTACTTCTGGGCTTAACGGTTGTTTTACCCAAACATTTTCACCAGAGAAAGAAGAAGGATTTATGTATTTTTGCACATACTAAATCTATTGTCGCTCCCGTATCTCTAAGAATGTCTATCTCGTGACCATTCACAGACCCCTTTGTTGTATAAATATAAGAAAATCCGGGTTTTCATTTCCTTCCATATTATTGAGAGTTTCCATCGTTTTGTTTTTTATTAATTTAGGGCAAACGGCTTTTATATGTCCGGGCATATTGCAATGATAACATCTCTGTATCACGCGTTTTTCAAAAGTTCTCTCTCTAGTACTCTCCGGAACAGAAGCTCCTAATCTGGGGGAAGTTTTCCCAAATCTATTTTCTTTTCCTGACCCCTGAGTATGTCAAAATTTTATCATTCCTGCCCAACCTATCCATGGGTTTCGAATTTACCTCTCGGACGTCCTCATAATGATCAAAGAGTTCTGCTATTTGAGTAGCTGATTTAAGGTTTGCCCAATTATCTAAAAAATGATCTTTCATTTTAGCATTTGCGCGTTTTTTTTAATTGATCTACCACCATTAGATCTTTAAGATCTTGAAAGGTATTTATTTCTATAAGCCAATCAGCCACTCATCTAGATCATTCGTAATTTCAAAAGTGAAACCCTTCCAGGTGCTATCGGATTTTTTCTGGTGTTGGACATGTTTTTGCCGAAAGACCTCCGGACTTAACTTGAATCTTTTAAGTAATAATTTCTTTACTTAATCGTAATTTTCGGCTTGTTCCTCCGGTTCGCGAGCAATAAATTGCACGATCTCTAGGGGTAACAAACCCAATAATTGCCCCACCCACTCTTTCTTTTCTATTGACGCCCTTTTAGCCTGGCGTTTAAAGATCACTAGATATAAACTAATATCTGACTGCTTAGGATTGAAATCTGGGATCAATTTTTTAAAGTTTAAATTAGAGGTTACAGAACATGTATTTGTAGAATCGTTTGATTCCTCGTTTATCCTAAATCCGGATTCTATTTTAAACCTTTCTAAATCAAATTTCAGCTGTAATTATTTCTCTTTGAATGCCTGCTCCTTTACTAACTTCTCCAATCTTATTTTTTCAGCCCTTTCTAACTCCTCCAATCTCATTGTTTCAGCCCTTTCTAACTCCTCCAATCTTTTTTTCATTTGCAATGATAGTCTCATACAGAATTTTAACAAATTCCTCTTCATAACCTGCACTGTTATTGATTGCAATTTTTATGCTAGAGACAGTCATATTTAAGGTGGCATTTATTCCTAATTCCATAGTAAGTTGCAACATATCTTGCTTTTTCCCTTTACCAAGGAAAGCCATTTTTTAAACAATGTCAAATAAATGTCACGCTAAATTTTGCACTATTGTTACTATTCTCTATTAATACAATAACACTGGTCCCATGCATACACAGAAATACACAAAGAAAAACTTAACACCAAAAATAATCAAAATCATTCAAGAGACTTAAAACACAATAAATCTTAAGCTAAAATTGCACATAATGCTTGAAATACAATTACAATTCTCTAGAAACAAAATAACACTGTTCCAATGCAAGAAAAAACACTAAGTATTTCAAAATTTGTAAAGAACACTTTAACCAAAATTCCTAATACAATATGCAGTTTGCAATTCAAAAATATAACAGTACTCACCCATTTGAAGTACTCAGCTTGCTGTCTTAAGCAAATTATGTGCAGTAATATGGCACTAGTGGTTTTGAACTCTTCCGTGTGAACAATGGTCCTTTTGACCAATCTTGAATCTTTCACCCTTAACAATAATTGTGGTCAGTTTGACCAGCCTTGAATTCACTCGTGGCACGGCTTCAAAGATGAATTCAATCGCAGCACTGATTTCGAAGATCGCTTTTTTCCCGGACACTCTGTCCGTAAACACTATAGATCAGTGAGATCTTTGAGCAAGACGCTCTCCTTCTCCGAAGCTGAATTCAATTGCAGCACGGCTTCCGAAGATGTCTTTTTCTCTCCCTGCGTTGCGGTCCGTCCATAAAAACCCAAAATTTCCTCCTCTCACGGGTCCTGAATGCTAACTTTTTATCCCAAAGCGCACCAAATCTCTAAGCTGTAACGTTTGAAAGAATAACGGTAGCGTATTCTTGGTTAATTAAAATATGGAATTTATTTACGTCACAACTATTGAATATTATTTATTAAATGATACATTAAAGTTATTAAACTTAATTATAGATTGTTAGAGTCCAATATTTTGTGAGAGGAGGATTCGTTGGCCACCGTTCCCGTGTAATTTCAAAGCATCTCTCCTCTTCCGGTCGACGGTGTTCGATTCCTCGGGGGTCAAAAAAGGGTTGCGCTGCAGCTGCAAGATGCACGTGTGGGTGTCGGGTCCAACAAAGATGCCAACCGCTGTTGATGTCCAGAGAAGCGACGTTACAGCATTGGCAAAATGCTGTCCAGTGGGGGGAGACACCAGGGGGGTTGAATCCTTGTACTTCCTAACCATACAGGTAGTACTATCAATCCCCTAAATATCAACCCCATATCTTTAAAAAAATGGCACCGTAGGATAAACAAAGGGATTGATATTTTAGTGTGTAAGTAACCGAGAGGAAAGATGTTACACATAAAAAAATACCAGCCTAATTTTCTAATTATTTGTTAATTAGTCTTGTATAAATAATTTGTATTTCATTAACTATTGTTGTATTACTTACTTCTACGTTTAATAATGCATCCTATTTGTTAAATAAGCACTTTTAAACTCTTGACAATATTATTTCATCATTTCACTGAAACAGATATGGGATTTGTTCAAATCCCTAATTTTATCAGGGAAATGACATCGAAGAGAGAGAGGGACGTTATTTTAACATCTCCCGTCAATTAATCATCTCCTCTAGAGATTTGATGAAATTCCTAATTTCCTCATTTTCCTGCGACATATATAGTAATGTATTCCGACGTAAGAAAAAAAATAGGAACATAAAATAAAATAGGTTTATATATACCGGATAAAATACAACTATTAGTAATAAAAATAATATATTTCTGAAGGTTATTGAAAAAGTATCTGAAAATTCTCTTTCTCTTCTCTGAAAGTTACTAGGGGGAGGGGGAGTGATTTCGTTTATCAATCAAATATTCCTCACTTTTTATGGGGAAAAAAAGAGGGAAAACTGACGTGTTTTTCTTCCTGTTTTCTACATGTATAAATGATTACTAAGTTGTATATAAAGTATAAACGTATAAGTTTCATAAATTATTGAGATTTAACAAAACACAAGTAATATATAAAAAAAATTAAGTCAATTCCTACTTTTATCAACAAAGAAAATTTTTATTTTAGCTACTTTTTATTAAATAGTTACAAATAATATAAATATGTATATACATATGACAGAATTACAACATCAAGTGTTAATTAATTTTTATTAATTACCATTTAAGTATCGTATTGTCATCCAAAACAATCGTGTATATAAAATTTTAGTTCAACTGGATGCTTTAAAACGTTAGAAAAAAAATCTTTTAAATTTTTGACCCAAGTCGCTAAAAATGAAACCATCGAGGCTGTATCTGGAATTCTTCAAATAATTAGTTTCAGTCAATTAATTTTAATTAATTATAATGAAATTATCATATTTTTACCCAAAACAATAGTGTATAGAAAATTTCAGCTAAAGGGAGTGCTTTAAAATTTGAGAAAAAAAACACTTTTAAAGTTTTGACACAAGTCGCTAAAATGGTCGGTCGCTAAGTCACCAAAAATGATGCCAACGTGGCTGTATCTGTAATTCTTTGAATAATTAGTTTTAATCAATTAATTTTTATTAATTATAATTAAATTACTGGATTGTCATCCAAAATAATCATGTATATAAAATTTCAGCTCAATGGAGTGCTTTAAAATGTATTTTATTAACGATTGAAAATTCCACCAAGTTAAATAAATATATAGACAGTGTGCACATATCGCTAAAGAAGACACACCGTGTTTAAGGGCTGACGTAGGTTAAAATTGTGGAGGTTCGTCGTCCTCATATTCGTGCAGAAGTTTGAAGAGTGGTAATGCAAGCTTGTATGTCGTCCTCGTCATTTTCCTATTGTTTCAAATTATAATCTCTATCTCCAGTATCCATCATGCTGCATCGAAATGTGGCATCAACAATGAATTTACCAATCTTTTCTTGACATGCTTTGCTTCAATCCTGTCGCGTCCAGATATGGAACTTCCAAGACCACGAAAGCAGTTTAAAAAAAAGAACATTTAGCTGTTAGAGGAAGAACAGTTCCGAAGACATGGTTAGAACAATAGAGTGCTGTAAATACCTCAGCGATTGCTTTCATTATTGAAATAAGAATAAAATGGCTTGGATTCTATTATATTCTGTAGCCTATGCACGTGCTAATTAGAGCTTAGCTACGATAAAACAATTCGTTCTTTCCTCTTTGGTTTAGGGTCTTTTGATTCACTCTGTCTGAATATATGCACGCTGCTTTGAACTTTAAATAATTCAAAAGTAAAAAATGCATCCCACACTCGCATTAATATTATGAAAGATCTGATACGACAGTATATTATATAAAATTTCCTACAATTTTTTTAACGAATGAAATATATGCACAGCCTTATTTAAAATTCCAGTTGGCAACATTAATTGCCCAACATCCTTCTGTGACATTACGCAACATTTTGGAATATCATAAAGGCAATATTTATTTTGCATTAGTAGCACAAATGTTAACCTTCTGAAGCCTCTCTTTGCTTCTCGTCACCGTCTCAAAGGAACGTTTTGCAAAATTCATAGGGCTCATGAGAACCAGCTGCTTTAACGAACGGATTTCAATACTTGTTAGATGCTTAGAACAAGTAATATAAGTGAATTCCTACTTTGAATGGATGAATAAAAGTATTTTATTAAGTATTGAAATTTTTTTAATAAGATATTTATACATATATATATATATATATATATATATATATATATATAGGGAGAGAGTGAACTAATAGTAGGAACTGAAAAAAGAGCATGATTGGTCTGCATTGTTGTTACATTGCACACCCGATCTGGCTAGTTTGGCTGAAAACAGGTTTTCGACGCCAACTTTTGTCTTTGTTTTAACAGTTACATTGTAACAATAATAGAGACGAATCTAGGCGTCAAAAACCAGTCATTAATTAAATTTAATTAAATTAATGAACTAATATTTGAAAAAACTGTGTGTGAATTAACATCGAGTGTCATTCACTACAGGTTTAAAAAAATTATTTGAACTTGATTGGATGAATAGAAAGCATTTTATTAACGATTGAAAACGTGTTTTTTTCTTCTTCCTATCTTAGAAGAGTTTTTCATGGCGGAAAAGAGTTGAAGGCAAACCCTCATGTCGATCAGAATCAGATTAAGGCTGCCGATCAAAAACAGGAGACGAAATCTGTAAAGATTTTGTTATCGCTAAATTTTGTATTAGAGTTCATTAAGTTTTTGCGAATGTTATTATTTCACTGATTTTATTAAATACATGGATATATACATATCTATGTAAATAAAATATATACTCTAATAAACTTAATTTTGTTAAATATATTTTTTTACAGTATCTTTAAAAAATTATATTTTTTGACTAAAAAAATACTTCAGTCCCCTCAATTTCCTGCTAAACGATTTTCACTGTATTCTAAACTTGAATAGACACAGTGTATAAACGCATACTTTTGTAACATATAGATTATTTGAGTGAAGGTAAAAATTAAAGGAACCTACAGAACGCGGCCTCGTTAATAAAAGGACCACCGAAATGGTGTTGTGTTCCAAATGTTTTTTTTAAAAATAAAACTATATTAAGAAGAAAGTTTATACCTGTTCGAAATAGTAAATGAAACAAATGCGCCACACACTTCCACATATAAGCACAGATGGCGTTTTTCTTCGAAAATTTACCTTAAATTGCAACGTCTATATAAGTTGAATTGAAATTAAAACTCCTGTAATTTTCAAGCATGTCGCCATGAGAGCGAAAATGTTGTCAGATGGGTGGAATATTTCCCAGTAACATTATTGTAAAGTAAAACGCCAGGCGCCAATGATGGTTGTTTTATTTCTGGTAACACTGTCTTCAGCAACCCATTTTTTATCCCTTTATTTATTTTCTTGTACACTGTCTGCTCTAAAGATATTTCTTGAACTAGCATTTTTTTGTTCGGAAAATGAGCTGGAAGAAAAAATCGTATACGCCCTATAATCATCTAATTATTTTTCGTTCCCAAAAGGAAGAAACTCGCAGCATAATGGCAGCTCAATGAGTTGTGACGATTCTCGGTGTGGGAACCAAGAGCTGTAACGTAACTATGGATTTCCCGCCACACAGCTTGCATCGGCATCTTTGCGGATCACAACACATGTATTTGCACCTGCACCTTAAAATTACTCTTGGATCCCCCCTGCAACCTTTTGACATCTCGAGGGACCCTTTCCCGCCACTAGAAGGATGTAACGAGATGCTAAAAGGGTACCGGCCTCTGATTCCCGAAGAGAGAAAGGGAGACCAGAGATGATTTGAACCTTCGAACTGAGCCGACTCCGAAAAGAACTCCTCTCTCACAAACCACATTACTTGAACTCTAATAATCTTTTAATAAGTTTAATAACTTCAATGTATAATCAATAAATAATAGCTGTGACGTAAATAAACTAAATGTTTAAATTAATCAATATCACGCTACCGTTATTCATCTGAAACGTCACAGAGTGAATGGGAATTGTATGAACTGTTTTAAAACTGCAGTTCTGACATCGACCAAGAAAAATTTATGAGCTATTTTTTCCCCTTTAAAAATAAATGTTCCACACACATTCCGAAGATCTAAAAAGTTAAAAGATTAAAATAACTTGCACATGGATAAAGATAAATATTAAAAACCATTTTTGCAAAACTACACTTTGTCCGAGATTAGCGAATCCGTATAGAAGTCGATTCCTTGGCTTAAACCCCAAGAATATTACAAATAAACTTTCATTGGACTGAGCATGAAATGTTTCGAGAAGATACAAAATAACACGAGTACCGTGACGTTTCGTTGGATATTAACGTAATCTGCCGTTACACTTGCCGTTCACGTGATCTTTAACCCAATTGTCACAGGCGTTATAACGAGGAAATGACGCGCTTTCGTGTTTGTTTAACACAAATGCCTTCAATAAAGGCCGATTACTTTTCAAGAGAGCAAATCTGCATGCACGTCCTCTAACGGAAAAATAGAAAGATTAAGCAGGAAGAATATCATTCTTCGATCAAGATGTGTAATGGGCGTATAGGACACGTGTTCCCGTTTTTCAAACCTTCCAAAGTCTGGGAATCATTAACTTTTTGAAACGTTTTAAATGCTGAGTGATTGCGATTTCATTTCAATTGAAAATCAAACAAACTTAAGTAAAAAAACTTGGGAAGAGGGGGATAATTTCTCGGTTTAACACAGGGGTACTCAACCTATTTTTCTGCAGGGCCACATACATATATGTCAGCAATTTCACACGCGCCATATACAAATGCTAGTTATTTCACGCGGGCAACAACATGAGGATAAATGGGGAGGAGTAGGGAAAGGCTTTAAGATCCAGATAACATTGGAAATTTAAAATGTGGAAAATTGATCAAAATATTTTAACTCCTGTGTGTGTGTTTTGCTTTTTTAGTTATTTTTATATTTTTTTTTTTGTCCCTAACACTAAATTAGAAGCATTTAAGAAACACTCCTTCACAATATCTGCATCAGTAAACAGTTTCATGTGATTACCAATAATATAACAGACTTCATAGGATATCTTTGTTACCACTGTGATATTACTACCGACAAAACACTTAGTTACTGTTGCAAAGATTATTCAAGAAAGCTTATTTATCACCTCTTAAGAGAGATCTTCGAGAAAATGTGTCATTGAATGATCCCTGTTTGTTGGTATTTTTAAATGCAGCACTTTCGTGACAAATCAAACAGTTACTGATCCATGTTTGCTTTTCGCTACAAAATAGTCAGCCTCCGAATTGTCTTGAAACAATCTATTTCCTTCGAATATTTTTCGCTTGCAAAATATGAAAGATAGTTAAAAATTAGTTCCACCCATAAAATGGTCGCTACTACACTGTTATGTATTATCACTAACCGTAACCGTTCCAAATAGAAAAAGGATATCAATTCGTACCCGTGCAACACCTACAGCAAAGAGCAAAAATCCTGATTTCTTGACAAAGAATTTCCCACCCAATGTTTAATACAAATTTCGTTAATAAGTAAATTTCTCAGGGCAATGGGCCATGACCTAGCCACTTAAAAAGGCTCGGTGTGCCGCAGGTTGTGTATCGCTGGTTTAACACAAAAGCTCATAGCTTGTGGCGAACCTTAGTACGAGTTGGTGTGAGGGCAAGTGAAGGAATAACTTATAATGAATTCAGAATCTAATACGATATTAATAAGCAAACATGAAAGGGTTAGCCTTAACTAACAATAATGACAATTCGTCAGACAGATGCACTGTACCTTGTAGAGCTCTTGACAATGATAACAAGACTACAAATCGAATGCCAAGATACGTAGATATTTCTCAAAAGTGGTTTTTACAAATATAACGTAAATTATCATTGCCTAATAATACTAGAGTCGAAAGTTCCCAGAATGGTCCCCTACACTCACAAAGGGGTTTGTTGGAAAGAAAATATCTGTTTTGGGGATCGGCAGCACTAATATGGAAAACATACAGTCATTTCCTGTACTTTTGAAAAGCTGCAGATCATTTCTGACAAACGAATTTTTCATTTGTCGGATTTTTAAATGTCGCCTTTGAAGTAGGCCGGCTCTTGCAGTTTTTCCGCCCCGGACAAAAATGGAAAATGCCACCCCCCTCTCCAAAACAAAACAAAAAAAAATTATAATTAAAAAAGATTAATTGTTTACATAGAAACTAAATTAGAAAATTAATTGTTTACTTAGAAAACGAATAATTCTTGCAAACAAAAAGGTAGAATAACAACATATAACATAAACATATATATTAGGTTGGGGAAAAAGAAATCCATTATTTTTGCATGAAAATCGAGACTTTATTTAACAAGCTTCCGATTGTCCGATTTGGTTCACATATATACCGTTTTTTTGTACAATTTGTTGCCATTTTAAAGGTAGCTTCATATTTCCTCTCTCATAGAAGTCTTGGCTCTTATTGGTGAAAAACTCTAGTAATCGATTTTCACAATCTTCTCTTGATCCCAATTTCTTATCACTCAGTATGTTTTGCAATGCGAGAAAATGAAAGTAATCGCTTGGTGCCAGGTCCGGACTCTGTGGTGGATGCATTAAAACTTCCCAATCAAGCTCCCAGAGTTTCTGGTGAGTCACTACAGAAGTCTGTGGCCTGGCGTTGTCCTGATGGAGCACAGCACCTCTACTGTTGGCCATTTCTGGTCAATCACTGGCTTCAAACGGTCCACTGTTGACAGTAGAGATCTGAATTTAGTGTTTGGCCATGTGGAAGAAACTCCTAATAAATTATTCTTTTCCAGTCCCCCCAAATACACAGTAGAAATTTCCTGGCCGTTAGTCCTGGTTTGGCTACCGTTGGAGCTGCTTCACCGCACTTTGACCATGATGGTTTTCACACAATATTGTCGTATGTAGCCCATTTCTCATTTCCAGTCACCATCCGCTTACGAAATGGGTCGATTTCATTCCGTTTGGCCAAGGCTTTTCAGATGGAAATTCGGTCCATCATGTTTTTTGGTGTTAATTGGTGTGACCCCCAAACATGGAGCTTCTTTTTGAATCCAACTTTGCGGAAATAGTTTAAAACTGTGTTATGGTCGATGTTTAGCTCCTGGGTGATTCTACGGTTACTAACATGACGATCAACTTCGATTATTTTTGTGATTTTATCGACATTTTCAACGACGGACCTGCCTGTGCGAGATGCATCTTTAACATCAAGAATACCTGAACGGAATCGACGAAACCAAAATTGCACGTAATTAGCTGTTATAGTATTGGCACCATAAACAACATTCGCAATTTCTGCTACCTGGCTTGCGTTTTCGCCTTTATCAAAGAAAAACTGTAAAATGAACCGAATTTTCTCTTAGTTGACTTCCATGTTTAACACCCTGTAATTCACAACTGAATGGACCAAACAAAAAAAAGTAAAAGCATTTTTTTACTGTGAAATATCATCTTGACAACGAGCATTAGTTTGAAATTGTTTGATCGATACTTCACGAGATATCGACACTACAGTCATCTACTGAAAAAATAATGGATTTCTTTTTCGCCAACCCAATATTATTTTAAGTCTTGAAAAGTGTTACAAAATAATTTCGAAATTAAGAACATAAATACCTGTTATTGATTCAAACGAGTAAAATGTAAGAGAAGGAATCACCCATTTCAGCAGGAAAGTTTCTTCGAAAAAGATCCTATTGATGGTGGGGGTCACAAGCATTTATTTTAATTTATAGTAACTACACTCGGGATTAAAATAAAACATCTCCTGAGGCTCTCTGTCTACCAAAAACTGTTATTAGCCCTGTCCCTTTTTGGATCGCTGACACCGGACATTGTACGGTTGAAAGGAATGTCCGTTGTGACCCTGCTCTGGGTTGGGGAGAAAGTTACTAATGAAATATGTGTGAACATATCAAATTTTATGCTGTAATATATACTCCTGCCTCGAACACTACAAGTTTCAACATAAAACAAAACTGACTTCAAACATACAGAGTACAAAATAAGGAAATAAGACACGTTTAATGAAATAAATTAATATCCAATAATATTTCAGAATATATATATCAAATTTTTTGTTAAAAAAAAATATTTTTTTAAATTTAATCTAAATGCCGCCCTTAAAATTTGCCGTCCCAGGCAGGGGTCCGGCCCTAGAGCTACCCCTGTTTGGAGCAGCGAGAAAACATGAAATTCTGTGTTTTCCGAGAAATCACCTTATGAGACACTCGCGATGCTGAAGAAAGTTTGCGGAAGCGATTCCAGCACCAGAGGATTTTTACCTGTTACCATAGCTGAAAATGTCGTTGTGTGAATTCAGATAAAATGATCCAAAACGAGACGAAGCAACTGAAGGACCTCTCAAAGAAATGGATTCCAGGAGTGTTTTGAATAGTTAGACGAACGCTAGCACAAGTGTGTGGATGCAGGAGGGCAGTAATTTGAAGGCACATAAGATGGAATTATTGTTCCGTTTTTTAATAATTTGTAATTGACCTATTCCGGAAACTTTTTGACCCTACTGTATTTCACTACCAACATCCTTTGAGAACTTGTTTCAGTTTACTTTGAACAATGAGACTCATTTACGTACGTCACGATTTCTTCGTATAAAGTGTCTCTCAATAATCGAGCAATTCATTAAAAGGTTTTGTCCCTTGAGTATATATTAGTTGAAAGACACGAAGAGAACCCGTTACAAGGTATCTTTTATATGTGCATTCTTATTTATCTTTTTTAAACAAAAAATAGTTAATAACTGCTTTAATAAAAAAAACTTACAATTATTTTGCTTAATCGAGATGTAGCTAACAGCAAATGTATTTCATATTTTTGAATATATAATATTAAAAAAAAACGATTCGTTATAAGTAAAATAATCGCTTCTTATTAGAATTAAACATGTGTTCAAGCTGGTGCCCGAATCTGGAAGTTACATGCAAATTAGATTGGCATAAGGTTTGAGGACCATTGTGTCATTTGAGGTAAATAACGGTAGCGTGATATGGATGATTAGTTTATATATTTAGTTTATAATTTTATACACTTATAATTTTAGTTTAGTTTATTTACGTCACAGCTATTATTTACAGAATTATGCATTGAAGTTATTAAACTAATTAAAAGATTATTAGAGTTCAAAACAGTGGTTTGTGAGAAGAGGGATCCCTTTCGGTGACCGCTCAGTTGCAGGTTCAAAGCATCTCTCTCTGGTTCTACTTCCATCTGTTCGGGGATCAGGGGGCCGGCACTTCTCTTTTGCATCTCGTTACATACTGCTGGTTGGCGGGGGAAAATGTCTCTCGGGGTCAACAGGTTGCGGGAGAGGTCCAAGGTGGACCACGCAGCAACCCCCGATATGCAGCTGCAAGATGCACGTGTGATGATCATTTCCACAAAGACGGCCGATCACAGCTGTGAGACGAAAATGTTACATCATGCTGATCCAGAAAGTTTCAACAGCGCGAAGGCAGTCCACAGATGTGAGCTATAAACTGACATTATCTTTTTGGAAAAATCTCCAAGGTAACATCCCATGTAGAATAACTCAACCAACCGTAAGAGTATCAGTATAATGTTAAGCTTTTAAAGTCGTACGTAGTATAACTAGAGGCGATCTGTTGCCACAACAGATGACTTCTATATCATTCCACTAGGCCTTTGGAAAATAAAGATTGTTGAAACAGCCTCCCGCACACGATTCAACTGTTCCAAAACTGAAGTGGGAGCTATCATGAAACGTTGCGATGCCAATCTTCTTTCAATCACGATGATCGACTGAGGAGGGGTGGGCAATTATTTTGACTCACCTTGTGCAGACGTAGAAAACCGGAGGGCCGAACCATTTTAAAATGATTGCCTTCGTTAGTTCACCTTGCATCTTAGAAAAGCTATCAATCGCATCACATTTAAAAATCAATAAATATAACTTAAATAAAGACAAGTGGAAGTTTTATTCAATTCATATTATGCTTTCATATCTTCAATAGTTGCAGGCACTTTGAATTTTACAGAAAATTCAAAATTGTTAAGCAAATTCAAAGCCTAGTGGTTGATTGCTAGCATATCGTGCTTCCAAGTCGCAGGTCCGGAGTTCAAACCCCGGGATAAGCAAGGTCGACTCAGCCTTTCATCTCTTCAAAGGGTCCAATGAATACCGAGTCGGTCAATAAAATGAGTACCGAGCTTGAGCTTGAGAACTAGATAATGAGGGTTTCACATCAGACTGATCACCTGACCGGAACATCTGCTCATGCACCTCAGCACCTAAAGTCACGAAAACTGAGATAGGCACAGGTGGCCTTGGTCCTTCCTTGGCTATTGCACTATTGAGTTTAGTTTTTAAGCAAATTCAAATTCAATATTACTTTGATTATTTCATGCGAATCATCTAAGAACTATAGTACAGGGATGGTGAGCTAATGGCACGCGTACCATTGATGGCCCGCGACACAGTATTTTGGGCACGCCACCAATCAAAACTGTTTGTTTTTTAGTTCAAAATAATAAAATTCATTATGAAGTACGAATATTACGATCAAACGCGAGTGATTGGTCACGGTGCGGCCGGAAGCACACTTGTTTGTTATTGCTTTGCATTAGTTACGTCTTGTACTAACTACAATGGCTAATGATGCGAAGTTTGTATACGCAATTTCGTTCACACAACTGTATTTTAAATTTTATTTGTGTTGCATTTCGATTTTTAGCCATTGTTTAACATGACTAGTTCCTCAAAAAAACAATAAGTAAGTGTAACAGAGAATTTCAAACTGGACCGAGAAACATGACAGGACAAGTTATTATTTTGGGAGATGAATAGCATTCAAGACTCGCTTAGAAACGGTTTAGCAGATTATTCCAATTCAGTATGCTCTATGTAACATCTTACAATCCTAATATAAGTAATTTATCCTCTAATCTGCAATAACAGAAATCACACTCATATGATTTTAATTTGAATGACACGTATAACTAAAACATCTACAACTATACAGTGCAAAATTTCGTTGTAAATAAAGAGTTGTTAGTTTTATTATTTTCCCAATAATCCCAAATAAAAAATATTTGACGGCATGAAACCTTTCTTAAGAACAAATAGACCCCAAAGGTTCGCCCCCCTCGGTGTCGTCGTTAGGGACACTGAGCACCGGGTTCGATGGAAATGTCTGTGCATGAGGGCTCTCCAAATATTCATCGAGCTGGAAGTTCTCTCGAGAGATGTTGGAAGGAGACCGTTCCCGACGCTCCCTCGAAATCGGTGGGAAACGGGGACAAAGCGTACAGTCTCCGCTGCGGTTAACGACCCAAGTAAATAACTAGCCCCTTCTCCCGATGAATTTCGGGTGCCTCCATCTGACACCATCAATCGGGTGGCATTATTAGAAGCAATAATAAACTACGGAAAACAGATTTTTCTATTCTGAGTAACAAATTTAACTGTAATCGACGCTCAAAATGATTCAATGATATACATTCGGACCTCTATATAACGAAGTCACTAAATCCCGAAAAAAATTTCGTTTTATGCAAAATTCGTTGTATATGGAGGTTCACCTTTTAATATACTTCATAAACCACATAAAACAAATTTTAAGAGTTCGAAAACAATATATATTAAAAAAAAGTAATTATTCATACCTTTTTGTAAATTAATATATATTTATTTTATATATCTTAACCATCAAAAAAAAATGAAAGAGAGAAAAATTGCAAGGAAAGTTTCTTGACGCCTTTATCCACTTCCTGAATAATTAAATGTATTTCTTTGATGCTCAAGCACTTACGTTTTGACACTTTCGAGCTACAAGAAACGAAGTTACCAGTACGATTGATCACCACAACAAATGAACAGAGGGCACGGGGCAGTATACAACTCCGCTGAGGGTGAAAGGGGATATTGAAGATGTTTAGAGTCAACTGGACAATGGGGGTCAAAGGTTGCACTTCTTGGATAAAACGCCCAGAGTTATATTGCTTTCAGCAAATTAGACACCTAATAAAAAAACAATTCAAAATTTATGGCCACCATAAAATGTGTTAAAAGAGAGAATAACTTGAAATGTCCAGAAATACTTTAAAAATTTGGAGAAAAAAATTGAATCACAAGAGAAAAAGTTCATTAGATAGAAAATGCACTTCGCTATAGAGAGGTTATTTTACGTAGAAAAACGTGAAATGTTCAAGGTTCCAGGAAAAAGTTCGCTGTATAGAAAAATTCGCAATGCAGAGGTTTGTTACATAGAGGTCCAACTGTACTTTAAAAAATAAGCATTACAGCAAATCTAAAGGTTTATTTTTTTCGAAAAATCATTCTGTTCTGAGTTTGAAAATGATGCTATTCTGAGGATACTTATTTTGGTATCGCAAATAGAAATGTGCGATATTTTTCAGAGTTGTAAAAGTAAATAAAATATTTCAGGACGTTTAAGGGTAATAAAAGCGAATGTTTTTTGCATAACCTCATCAAAACATTACAAGAGGGAGGAATCTCGTACTTACAGCATACGTCTGATGATACGTCATTTCTGTACTCACGTGCAAGGCACACAGAAATTAAGTATTTATGGCTCTATTATTATTTCTTCTTTTATTAAGAAAGTTGCAATGAAATAACCTAAACAACATAGCAATTTGAGAAATGTAAATTTTCCTCGTATTTCTTAAAATTCTTTATTCTTATTTTTGCCAATGAGTATACCAGCATTGGAAATATATCTTATGTATAGCATACTGTTTAAAAAATTCTATATTTTAGGGATAGCTCGGAATATTTTAACTGATCTTCTGTATGAGATACTTCATCCGTTTTGGCACTTCGCTTCTGAAATTTTAACTTTAGAAATCTTTTTTATGATCTTATTTATTGAATAAAAACTTACGGGATATCGTTATCAAGTAATGCTTTAAAAAATGCTAGAAATGAAATAAGTGATGCCTCGGCGAATTATATAAATGACCCAAAATGCCTTTAAATTATCTTAGAGCAATAAAATTTGTAAGAAAATTTACAAATTAATAACAAATTTTTGCGTCAAAACAACAATTATCCTCAACACTTCTTCGATCCACATTTTGCTCCAAGATTATTAATGAATGACATCGAAACAAGATGCCTTCGTTTCGGTCTTTCAATACAAAAACACTATTGTTTTATACAAGCAAGTTTATCCTGGTGTAAAAAAACCATAAGCAGCCTTTCCGGTATCGTGGTCAATAACACTAAATACTGTGCCATTGGGCCTGGTTCGAATCCCGAAGAAGGCATGGATGTTTGTAAATGTATAGTGCCTTTGCGGCCTGGAGGTATTCTAAATAGCCGTCGAGCATCAAGTCCTCTTGAGAGGTTAGTAAAAGGGGGCGAGGGATCCCTGATCCCCACCCCCATGGCTATTCTCCCTCAAAATTGGGGGGAGAATCGATCGAGCCAAATCCTACTGTCTCCTGTATGATGATCAATGCTACGGCTAACAACTAGCCCTTTGCCACAAAGAATTTCGTCGGCCTCGATCTGACGTTACTGTCGATCAGGTGCCATAAGTAACAACAACAAAACCAAAAAGTAACTTCTGAGGTGTGTGATAAACTTGCATCTCAAGAGCTTCCCTTTCTTTTTTTGCTATTAAATGTAACTAAGTATCTATCTACTTTTTATTAGTTATTCTTATAATGAATGAGTTTCTTTTTATGTTTAGAATAGCAAGAGTGAGGAAGTACGCGTGTCATACAGAAAAAAATATTGTTAGCAAAAACTTCCAAAATGTAACTGTTTTTTAAAATTTTTGAAGCCTGTGCCGAAGAAGACCACCAAATAGTAATGCCAAATGGTCATGTTCACGAAATCGTCACCGCCATTGTTTCCGTCGAGTCGTGGGATCGAGTTTTTGTTCCACTAGACCCCCAGTGTACTGGTACCAAGCACGTTAGATGTGTAGGAGGTTCAAAGATCTCACGTCGATGTAATGTGATAGTTTGTGGAATGGAATGCCACGCAACTCAGTTTCCAACCTCTTTTAAAATGTTGTTGTTGTTGTTGCACGCCCCCATTGACCAGCAGTGCTAGACCAGGTCCATTACTTTGTACACTCTCAAAAAATCCAACACCAGCAAGGGATCATCAGCTAAATCCTGCTTGGTGAGCCCTAGGCATTCGAGGATGTGAGCAGGCGAGGTCGTCTGAGAAGAACAGTTGGCACACATTTCAAAGTTCTCGGATCTTTTGGAAAATTTCATTGATTTAAGGTGACCACTTTGAAAGCGGGCTAGAGCAGTTTGTTCCTGTCTATTAAAACCATGAGCCAGAGAGCCTCCAGGGCGAGAACACTGATACTAATGGTGCTCCGGGAGGACAATCCAAGCCGTTTTATTCTGGTGTTTAGTCCTTGAGAAAATCTCCAAAACGGTGAGGGATGCTGACGTCTCTGGGGCCTCGCAAGCAGAGTTCGAAGTCAGACGTTAATATACAGTAAATGTATCAACACTGCGTGGTAGAACTATTGTGCGACAAACGCTTGCACGTTTTATAGAGTTCAAGTTTAGACTGGAGAAGAACTAAGCGTTCAAGAAGAATTGTTTTAGATTGCATACCACACGAGGTCGACATCGATAAGGGACTGCATTCGCCGACATGGCCAATTAGTAGAAAATTAATGACAATGATGAAACACGATCTGTCCGCTCTGCCATATAGCTCAGTGGTCCCCAATTCCCGTGCTGCGGACTGGTACTAGTTCTTGGATTAAATGGTAACGGGCCACCCAAGCCAAATTGGAATTATAGGGACAGCACGTGAACAAAGACATTTTTAATATGTTCAGACATTAGCGACTGTTTTAGGCGAGACAGAGTTTAAATATTCTTTCTCCCAGTTGGTGTACGTTCATCTATTTTTGGATATATATAGGATTATGTCTATGTATAGGATTGGTCCTACCAACATTGCTCATTCACTCAAAAGGCGGCCGTCGGTTGAGCTGGTTAGTGCGATTGTAAGTCTTGAACATTCATTTGTTTCGGGTTATTGTTTGTACGGGTATTTGGTAAGGTATGCTGTTTACTGTCTACTGTTAAGAATCATAGGCGGGGCCTACATTTGTGTAAGCGCCCAGGGACCTCAAGAAATCTTAAGACGTCCCTGACCGCTGGAGATTGCAAAACAATGGAATAAAAACTGGACATAAGCAACACACTTCGACTTTGTCATTGTTTCCTATTACTTCCTCCCTCCTCATCAGATGGAACCGTCTCATTGCATAGGAACAAGCTCAGGATTTTCATTGGATTAACGTTTTAATAAGTTAAAATGTTAAATGACTTCATTCCTTTTTGGTATAGCTGTATTTCATTTTGAAGGCCTTTTTAAATACAGTTAAATAAAAAATTTCAAATCAAAACAATCTAAAATATTAACATTCAACGTACCCTTCCCCTCAGTGGACCATGATAAAATTATCAAATGTTGACTGGTAAACTGCGATAAAAAGGTTGGAGAACACTGATCTAGCTAGCCCACATACTCTATACACAATTTGTGATGATTTTTATTCGTGTTTATGTTCTTTGTTTTTAGCAGGTTTTCACATACCACTTCCCTAACCAACTCTGGAGTTACTTTGTACAATGTTTTTGGCTATTTTGTACGGGGCTTCTTTGTACGAACTGAAGGTATTCAGAGGAGGGAGTGGTCAGACCCAATAAAGCAGGACTGAAATGTGCCTCTCCCAGAACAATCATGGAGCTAAGAAATACATTAGTTTAAGGAGGGAATTTGTGGTCCAAAGACCTCATTAACAACTTCGTAGATAACAGGAAATAATTGTTGTCTCATAGGCGATCAAACCTTATATGTTAAACCTTTTACAAGAGCTACCTTGCAATATCATTTTTGAGCTATTATGTTTTATGAGTGTAAATCATGTGATTATGATCAATTACTATTAATTTTTACTATCTTTTCAGAAACCCTTTTAAGTATTTTCATACCGATTTTAATAAGGATTGGTTCAGAAGTGTTTGGAAAATCCGCGACACACTACTTTAATTAAAGAAAAAAAGTTGCACCAAATAACATTCTTCTAAAAGAACCTCAAGACATATATATAGTGTGTTATATGTTCGGTATACACGATTAATAACTTAATGGACATGATGAGCTGTTTTCCCAGTGAACTTTGTTTAAGAATTTCATTTATTTTTTTTTCATAAGTAGACTCGGTAAAATTTTATACTTGTTTCCTTTATATATACGAACACTTCATATATTTTCGAAAAGAACAATCTTGAAAAATCCAGCTGCGAGAGAATAATAATTCAAAAACTAAGATAACTATTTTTTGGAGGTGAGAAAGAAATAAACAAAAAAGGGAAACAGTTGAATTGTATTCCGCACAAGTCACTGTCGCGCCGATTTTTTTTCTTTTTGCTGAACTCAGCGTGAGCTGCGCATTAAAATAAATGTAAGTGGAGAACGCCAGCGCCATTTTTGCTTTAGACATGAATTACCGTAGTAGCTCGTTGGCTTGAATGAAAATCAGGATTCTATTGCCGCATATGGTACTGTCAGTAGGGGGAAAAAACAACAGAAGAATTTTATCTGGACTTTCAGTAAAGAGAGGAGGGGGAAGGGAATGCGTACCTGCGGGGGAAGTGACATTCCTGCGCCCGATTCATTCAGCGCATGCCTTTGCGTCGGGTTGCTCAACGGCACTCGGTTTCCAGTTTTCCTCAACAAATTTTCATGTCACAACTTGAAATAAAAACTTACAGTACGTGACACCAAAAAGAGGAATTTCTCGAATTAAAAAAAAGGAGGGAAGCAAAAGGGTGTAGATTTATAGAAGACATTGACAAACTCAATGACGTTTCGCAGAACTGCCATCGGAGAGGATGTATTTATTACTATTACGTAGCAGCAACGGTGTTCAAAGAGAAAAATCTTTCATTGTGGCGATGTAATTGAAGCGACGATCATTTTTTAAATGCAATGGAGGGAGAGACGTTTTGAAATTGTTGGTGGAACGTATACGTTCTAGCACGTGCCTTTCCTTTACATATATCAGCGTATATGGGTTTTAAATATCCAAATCATGAAAAAGATTGGTGGTTACTCGATATCTGAAAGGTGTTGGCAACGTAATGATTGCATTGATAAGTATTTCTTTTGGTACAGAACAACATGGCGCACTAGAATTGAAGAATGTGACTGCTGTGGAGTCAATTTTGAGAGGTCACGGTCAGGGTTTCTTTCCCGGGTTCCCGAGAAATCATAAGATTTCTGTTTTCTTTCTATTCCCAGGAAATATACTTCGTTCCCAGGATTTCCCCGGGAATCGATGGTTTGATGAAAAGAGGAAAGGATAGTTTGTCCGGACACACCAAAATACACTGGAATAGTTTGTTGACAATGTTTGAAAGATTTTTAGAAATAAAGTCAGCAATTAAAGCATTAATTGACATTAAAGAAGAACAAATGATGGCCAATGTAGAGTTTTAAACTGTGACTACAATTGTAGCAGGCTTAAAGCCAGTAAAAATTGACTTAGGAAAATTATGTGCAGTCGAAATGCAACTTTGCTAACTGCAGAAGGTGTATTTTCTTTCGTTATTGGAGAATTGGCGAACAAAATTCAAATTTGCAAAAAATATGAAATATTCTCTGATACAAAGAATTAATGAGAGACTCAACGTTATTTTAATAGGACTAATGCAATACCTGAATTTTGGGAGGAAATACGAAGCAGCTGCAGTTACTGTCGATATTTCGCGATTGCCTGGTAAAAATTGTTTTGTTAGACAAGCCCAAATGAGAGATAGGGACAAGGCTTTTCTGCGAAGAAAAGGACTCAGTATCCAACTCTTCGCACTCAGAAGAGAGGATGGAGATTTTGAAAGGAAAACCTCTGAAGTTGGAGAAAAAATTTGAGGCAGCAATTGACTCTAAAACAAAAGTTTTATATTGTTCCAACCAAAAAAGTACTAGTTTCAACAAAATCATGAAATAAGAGATGTAGTTGTTCTATACGACTGAAATTCCATCACCAAACATTATAAAACTATGTGAGACTTCAAAAACAATTCCTCCGACGTCAGTTGAAGCCGAGAGAGCATTTTCTGCTGCCTGATTGTTCGTCACAAAGCTTGGAACTAGGCTGAGTGATAAAAGTATAGATTTCTTATGCTTTTTGAAATCCTGTTTTAAAAAGGAATAATCAATTTATTATATATTTTTTGTATTTTTTAGCTCATTATATAAATAAGTATTAATTTTGGAATTTATATATATCCTTATTTTGTATTATTATTATTGATTTTATTTTAAAAGAAACTAGTTTTTAAATTTTTTTAAATTTCGATGTACTTACGGGAATCCCGGGAACGACAGTTACATTCCCGGGAATGGAAAAACCCGGGAAATCATGGTACCTAGTCACCCCTAGTCACGGTAGCTGAATGGTTGTGGCAGGCGTCACCTGTTGCTCAAAATTTCGACTAACGTCACCAAAATAACCCTCGCATTGCTTTTTTGAGTGTGGCATTAATAAACAATTCAATCAAGTAGGGAACTGTAATTGCATCTGAAATGACATTAAACAAGTTTAGCTTACTTTCGGATACATACACATACTACAATCTCTCTCTCTCTCACTCTCTCAACGATACTTTTAAACCCGCAGTAGGTGTAGTGAGCGGCAAGTTCCTTTATTTTACAAGAAAATCTTCGGAGAAATCTGACACTTCATGATATTTTTTTAAAAAATTATTCAATTTCAAATACATTTATATATTTCTCAAATCTTTTTGGTTGGTGTACCTTTCCTTTCAAACATATTTATTAAATTTTTAAAAGAAAAAATTCTCTTCTTAAAAGGTTTTGTCATAGATACGAAGAAGGAGAAACTTTTATATATGCAAGAAAGTAAAATTTTACACTGAATCAGTTTAAATTATTGTCGAAATAGGAAAAATGTATTAAATAGAGTTGTAACATATACACATTAAGTGGCCAGATTATTAAGATCACCCTTTCAATACAATAGAGGACCACCTTTTGCCAATTCGGTTGTCGGTAAGTTGTACGACGATTTTGAGACTATATCAGATGAATTGCATTTCACAATACTTTAAGATTAGATAATATTGGATCCAGCTTCCAGATACCCGTTTCCTTTCATCCCACTGATTCTTAATTGAATTGAGATACGGTGATTGTGCAGGTCAACTAAGCAAGGTAGTGTGTCTATCAGAGCAACAAAGCAAGTGTCTGTCATGTTCTTTGAATCCTCTGGGGACAATACAAGCTGTATAACAAGGAGTATTGCCCTGCTGAATGTATCCATCTCTAGCAGCAGGGACGTAGCTACCACCGTATCAGCCGTATCAATAATACGGGGCCCCAGGCTACAGTGGCCCCAACATGTGTAACTACAGTAGCACTAACAAGGCTTTCATTTCTAAAAAAAGGGCCCCGAAGGAGTCTTAATATGGGGCCCTTTCAGAACTGGCTACGCCAGTGTCTAGAAGCGTACTTTATTAATTTAAGAGGGTGTATACTTGATCTGCGATTACACTTAAATACCTCTGGGGATTCAGACGTTCTTCCACTCGAATCACAGGACCCATAAAAGGTCAAGAAAATACCCTAAACCATAATATTGCCACCACCAGCTTGAAAAACTTAGGTAATGTAGAGGGGTTCATACTTTCAGTTTACTTTTCCAATTTTCACCTTGTTGTAATTGAAAACGTGATTCATTGGATCACACGATCCTTTCCAGTCGTTTACAGTCCAATTATTGTGCTCCTTTGTGAACTGGAGCCGTCTGTTCCTGTTCAAGGAAAACGATATAGAGGCAGTAGGTAAGATCTTTCACTACCATAGCCTATTCCAGGGATGGCGAACCATTGACACGCGTGCCATTGATGGTACGCGGCCCACTATTTTCGGCACGCCACCGAGTTTATTTTGGGCACCACCACGCCATGCACCATTTTAGTTTAGAAACTATATTATTACAAGTAACCCCAAACTTGAGAAACTATTTCAAAGATTAAGATGTACATGAGAAACCAGACAAAGAAATATAGTTATTGAAGTATTTATTTCCCTAACTGATTTTTCAATCAAAGAATTTTCAGCGAGATTTTCTCAGTTCAAAGAATTATCAGAAATGCTCAAGTTTATTATGTACCCTGATGAGTGGGTGAGTGGGTGAGTTAATATTAACGTCGCACTGTTCAGCTACACGAGGGCTTTTGGCGACGGACCACGTAATTTTGAACCATGGTCAAGTGACGTGGACGACACCTGAGCTGGCACCACCCTCTCCTAACTACCACACCACACCAACGGGAGGACGTTTCAGCTCTCGACAGATTTAACGTGCATCGCTGCCCTACACGGCGGGTCTTTAGTGGTACTGGGATCGAACTCATGACATGCCTGCCATGGTTGGATACCTTAACCACTGGGAGACATCAATTGATAAACTGAACTTGCCCCAATTTGATTGGTTGGAAAATTTTTTTTCTTGAAATGCAAGTCTAGTCCAATATGGATTCAAAAACGTATTGTAACAAGGATAAAGTTGGAATTGATTGAAACAGAAAGATTAACAAGCAATATCAGTAAAAATGCCAATATCGAAATTTTGGAAACATTAAACTCGATTCCGGATATATTTAACTGCTTAAAAAGCAGGTGCATGCTATTATAACCATGATTTCATCGACCTTCGAGTCACTATTTTCAGAAAAGACTATCATTAAGGACTCGTTTAGAAACCACTATTTTCTGCGGTGGCTGCTTTGAAGACAAAATATAGATCTCATCTAAATATAGAAAAATAACTCAGAGTGTCAATATCTGATATTAAACCTTCCTTTGAAAAACTTTGCTCTACAAGACAAGCCCATGAAAGTCACTAATAATTATTAAACTTGTTCTTAATTTAGTATTAAGAAATTATTTATAAAATACTTTCTTCAGTACTGATACAATAAACGTATACTGGCTGAAACACCGGCTCTTCGCACGAGTTCATTTTTTAAAAAAATATAACATTATTCTTGATATAATAGCTGAACTGTAAGGATAGTAAAACTGCGTGCACACGACATTGTATTCAAAAATGTAAAATGATTTTTTTAGATAAATGCTATAATTGTAAATAACTGTTTAAAAGAACTGTAATTTTAAACCTCACAGAATTAGCATTTAGAATTAATGTTAAGTAATGAAAAAGAATATAAAATTCCTATGAAGAATAATTGTGTTACTTTTTAATATTTAAAGCGAGAAGACTTCAAAATGTTTTAACCAAATGTTCAAAATGTTTAAACATTTAAATGTTTAAATGTTTTTAGTTTTAATAAATTATTTATAAAATACTTTCTTCAGTACTGATACAATAAACGTATACTGGCTGAAACACCGGCTCTTCGCACGAGTTCATTTTTAAAAAAATATAACATTATTCTTGATATAATAGCTGAACTGTAAGGATAGTATAACTGCGTGCACACGACATTGTATTCAAAAATGTAAAATGATTTTTTAGATAAATGCTATAATTGTAAATAACTGTTTAAAAGAACTGTAATTTTAAACCTCACAGAATTAGCATTTAGAATTAATGTTAAGTAATGAAAAAGAATATAAAATTCCTATGAAGAATAATTGTGTTACTTTTTAATATTTAAAGCGAGAAGACTTCAAAATGTTTTAACCAAATGTTCAAAATGTTTAAACATTTAAATGTTTAAATGTTTTTAGTTTTAATAAATTATTTATAAAATACTTTCTTCAGTACTGATACAATAAACGTATACTGGCTGAAACACCGGCTCTTCGCACGAGTTCATTTTTTAAAAAAATATAACATTATTCTTGATATAATAGCTGAACTGTAAGGATAGTATAACTGCGTGCACACGACATTGTATTCAAAAATGTAAAATGATTTTTTTAGATAAATGCTATAATTGTAAATAACTGTTTAAAAGAACTGTAATTTTAAACCTCACAGAATTAGCATTTAGAATTAATGTTAAGTAATGAAAAAGAATATAAAATTCCTATGAAGAATAATTGTGTTATTTTTAATATTTAAAGCGAGAAGACTTCAAAATGTTTTTTCCCGGGAGCAGGCACACACTCGATGCTAACATTAACGGTCTCGGGGGTTATTGAGTAACCCCAATCCTTTTTTTATAATTATTCTTATTGCACACAATACAAATCGTGAGATTCCAGTGACTAATTTAATCGAGAGAAAGTATATTTACCTACTTTCAAGGAGTTTTCAATTTTTCTTTTGTAACAAATGAACAGTTTTCCCAGAATTAACGATTTCGTGATCTGTGTGCCTCGCGCGACCACTTCCGAGTTAAAAGTGTATTCAATAAAATAATATGGATATTACTGCTAAAAAATTGAGTAAAACGTTTTTCATTATGCTTTACATGTTTGAGAATACTCATAAAAATACATCTTGGCCAAGTAATCCTTCAAAGTGTAACGTCGTGTAGAGCTGACCATCAATAAATTGTTACAGTCTAATATAAAATAAAAGCATTGTTTATTTGCTAAACAATTTGTTACTGAAGCAATAGAATTCAGTTCATATGCCAAGCCGGTGCAGTCAGTCTATATTCTATTTTCAACGCCACCGGCGCTCATCGTCCTTCCACTCCGATCTCGGACTAAGCCCTTTTCTCCAGCGCTATCTTCCCGTCCGTTCCAACCAGGGCTCTCCTCTCACGCTTTCTCCATCCAGGGCAGGGCTTTTCCCTTTTCTCCATCCAAGGTCGGACTCCCCTCTTTCTCGTCTCTTTTTTTCCTCCTCGTCTCCTGAAAAAGAACCCTTTTAAACACCAGGGGTGTGTTCACAACACGCCCCTCGTTCCGTCTTATTGGCAGGTCACAAAAGTCTCTCTCGGCCTCCTTCGTCCTATTTGCGCATAACGCACCAAAACACACCCGGGCCGTCTGGCCCAAGGTGCCATAATTCCTTGTCCAACATCTGGACACATTTGTCCATCACGCCACCTGTTTCTAGTATCCCCTTCTCTCAACACCAGAAAAGACGACATGATTCTTTTAAAACAGGCTTCGCCTATTGTAAATGGGGCGCCGGCTCTCCTTTACCATTATGGAGACCCGTCTGGCTGTCGTCACTCCCCGAGCTCAGACAATAAACAATGGCCCCATGGCCACGTGCACTGGTCATTTTACAGCTGGTGGATCTTAAAAATTCAGGGACAATCGATGGGTGGGAGTTCACAACAATCGAAGACGTCGTACTTGTCCCTTAACAGCTGGTGAAACTATAAAACTTATCGTGAATCGAAAGAGGGGGATTCACAACAATCGGCGATGTCACAAAAGTGCTCACACACACTGTGGTTTCCAAATATCAAAAAACTCTTTTACATGGAACCGCCCCCACAAAAATACATTATTTACAACTTCCCTAAGTGAGAAACAAACACACACAACACACACACACACACACACACACATACGAGAGGGGTCAGAACTAACTGTACCAATAACTTAGAGGGTCAAACAGATGATGAGCAAAAATATTCTGCTGCCCACAGCTATAATGTACAGTATTTCAAAAATAGTAACAATAATGAAAGTTTTATCTTCCTAAATTTTTTCGCTTCTGGGTCTGGGTTTTGTTTTTTCTTTGAAAGAATAATATTTTAGGTTTAAAAAGAAAACGTAATAAAAAACTCTCATCGTGGGATTACAGCAAATCTAATAAAAGTTTTTTTAATTTGGTTATAGGATAAAAATTGGAAATTAGGCATTAAAGAATTTTTTTATTTTTGATGACGTATATCACAAGATGATACTTATAAATTATATCAGAGTAAAAGTGCATTTTTTATTGTGTGTGAAAGTATTTTGTCTTGATTCTCATTCCAGTAAATGAATTATTTTTCAAATCTTTAATTTTCGATATGCTCGCACACCCCATGTAGGGTTATCGCGCCCCACAGTTTGAGAAATACTGTTCCATGAAATTTAATTATACAAATTCGGTTTAATATTTCTTATTTTTCCCAAGGTTTAGTTATAAAAGTACATTTCGTTAAGAGCTAAAAGTTTAATAAAATTGGTTATTCTAATATGCCTACTTCCTCCTCGAACACTCTAACACCCTCTACCTCCGAATCGTGACAACTTTGTTATGTGTCTTTAATAAATTACCTTATATATTCCATAAAATTGTCAGAGCTATGTTTCAATATGATGCTCCTTGTGCATGTTTATCGAAAATAATTTTTGTACAGCATACCTTTATGGTAAATAAGTCGGATTTTTGCGTCTGCATTGACAATATTTTGAAGAAATAAAACTTGCAAAGTCCTATGAAGTTGCTCATCCGGTAGAGTGGTTAGTGACGCGGACTGCGGTAGCCCAGTGGTGCCGTGGCAGGCATGGGTACCACTAAAGACCCGCCGTGTCAGAAACCCGGGTAGGGTATGGATGTAGTTAGGAGAGGGGGCTGTGTCGTCCACGTTGTAATCCTTCTTAATATTAACTATGTGATGTGTACTTCACCTTCTCTTGCTTCACGCTTGCTTCTATGTAAGTCCCTATGTGATACTTTGTGGTGCTAGGGGTTATAAATGTTCTCAATAAAAAAAAAGTCTTATGAAAGACCAGCAAAAATATCTCAGAGATGCAAAGGGGAAACCCTTTCAGGTTATTGTTTTTAACTAGTATAAACTATTATATAAAGATTTTAATCATTGAAAAGAGAGAAATTGAAGACATCGGCATTGCTTCAGGAATAAGTGCTTTTATTAACGTAGTAAAGGTAGTTTTTTTTTTTTTTTTTTCTAAATTTTACTACCTACATTTGTAAAGGAGTGTAATGCAAAATGAATTGAAAATATTTTGGACATAACGATGTCGAAATAAATAAAAGGGACCGTCGTTAAAAAGAATATATGTTCTTGAGCCACTTAAATAAGTGATTGTGAAGAGTGAGAGTCTTACTACTCAACTTCGGCTGGAACTAGTGAGAACTATTCTTCTGTATATTTTTAATTTTTCATATTTAACTTGAAATCATGATATTTTCAATTCTTATGTGATGTATTATAATACAGATTGTTATGAAATGCTTCTTAGCTTTAGTATCAAATGTAAAAAGAAAAATCCATGTCTAAAAAAAGTGTTTCGCAATGATGTAACACATTTATTTATTTATCTCCCTCACGGGAACATTAAACACACAAAAAAACAACATAATACATGTAACTACTTAATACATGTAGATTACAGTTTTATAATTTGAGTAATGAGTATGAACAATTTTATGATTTGAACAATGGGGGTCGGTCCAACCTTTAGGTGGACAGAGGTGGTACCCCCTCCCTCCCTCAGTTAAAATTAAAAAAATAATCACATTGTTACACAATAAAAAATAAATTTCCCTTTTCGGAACCGAAAATCATAATTTCTTTATCGACTTTGTGTCTCCCATAATAAGGCTGTATTTTCTAAAAACATTTACAGCGTTGTAGAAGGTCTACCTGTATGAACACGTGAGGTTGAAAATAAATCAGCACCGTGTTTAAGGGGATTCACTCATGTGATGGGTTCAAAAAATAATTTAAAAAAATTATAAATTGCTTCCTTGACACGTCTAGAATACGGTAGTAAAGTGATTTTTTTAAAATTCGAAGTCGTTATAAAGAAGTGGGTGTTAGAAGAGCAGCTGTTCGGAGCACTAAGTTAAAATTTTCATTGTTTTAATCGAATTTGAAACTTTTTTTTTAAATGCGTTTTCCTAAAAACTGTGTTTTTCAAACTTTCCTGAATCATATCTCAAGAACAGTTAGACCGAATGACTCCAAATTTACAGGGTAGACTCAGCATATATATACGCATCATATGGACTACCATCACTCCAAAATTCAAACTATTTCTATTTTTTACAACAAAAATACAACAAAAAAACCCCATGAAATTCGAAACTTTTTCTTCAGAGGTCTACCAAAAATACAAATTTTGATATTTTCAATTAAGTATAGTCTACATTCTATATGCGATTAAGCCTATAGATTAAAACGCCGTTATTTTTTTTATTTCTGATAAGCCAATCAGCCGGAATGGTGGAGGATGTGAGCGTCCATTTTTTCGAAGCGGGTGTATTCAGAGCGCTATGACTCACGTTCTATTGGATATTTTTGGCTAAACATTTATGTAACACTCTTAAAATACATATAAATAAATAATAAGAAACAAAAGTTCTACCTTTTACTGGCCGTGAAAAAAAATTCCCTAAGAATACTTGAAAAACAGGCCGTCACATGGGTGAACTAGAGATGGTGATCTGAGATCTATTAATTGAAGAATCGATTTCTTTGCCCAAAAAATCGATGTTTTAAATCGATATATAGCACTGAATCGATATTTCATCCTAGAAAATCTACATTCGACTTTTTCTGTTTTCGTAAAAATCATAAAATTATTTACGATTAGTTGTATGCACTGTCTTTATAAAACCCTTTATATTACGGTGGGTCGTTAAAGAGTTAATTTACTGGCAAGAACAGAAAAACTCTATCATCGCATTCACCCAATAGCCATGACGTATATGAGTATAATCCTTGGATCATCAGTTCCTTGTGAGCGCCTTTTTTCCATTGCCGGCAACATCGCTAGTAATGAGCGGAGCCACTTAGATCCCAGTAGACTTGACAGACTATTGATTTTAAAAAGCTTAGATATATTAAGCATTGAGAACTATAAGCTACATTATCTCTCTATTTCCTAAACTTTTTAATGTAACAAATACATTTAGAAAATAAATGTCTTCTTTTATACCTGATACTTTAATATGGAAATAAAAATAATTGCAATTGTCGAATTTCCTGAACTAAGAAATTCCCTAAATTTACTGATAAGAGGTCGTTTATTATGGGAAATTTCTTGTTTTTCATTAAGTGGATTTATATTTACATTCTAAATGCAGACTTGAAAAAAAATTGATTTTTTAGAAATCGATCTTTTAGAGCTCGATTTTTTTTGTGAATCGCTTCATCAGGTTACGATTCGAATCGATTTAAAAATCGATATTTTTTGGAAAGAATCGCCATTCCTAGGGTGAACCCCCTTAAAAATTAAAAGAAAACATACCGACATAGCAACCGAATGTTTTGAAATATACGAGTCAAAGTTGTTAGTGGAATATGAAATACATAGATAAATATAGGCATGTTTGCACAAAAGGAGTCGCTTGCAACTATATTCACACTTTTGTTAAGAAATAACTATTACAAATATTATTGTAGACTACGAGGAGAAAGTAAATTGTGTTGCAGCCTCCCAAATAGATGTCTTGCAAAACTTTTTCCTTTTCGTCCCAGAATCTATGTTGAAATGCCTTTCATGACACGTGCTGCCCTAACGGTTGAATGAGTGGCTGTCAGTAACAAATGTTAATTTTTTATTTTAAGGCAACGAATAAAACATATCAACGTAAAGAACACTATATTTGACTTAAATCTGTAAGATTTTTTCACAATGTATCGTTTCCCACTTCGTCAATGAGAAAGAAGACTTAGTCATTGCGTAATTGTGTTTGATAGAAAAATTTTATTTCTACCACTTAATACCTTATTAAACGATCTATATCAGGGATGGCGAACCAGTGGCACGCGTGCCATTGATGGCCCGTGACACAATATTTTTGGCACGCCAGTGATCAAAACGGTTTGCATTTTATTTAAAATTTTCAAAGTTCACTATGAAGTATACTAACAAACACGAGTGATCAGTCGCGGGGCGGCGGGGAGCATTCTAGTCGTTACTGGCTTGCCTTAGTTACGTCGTGGAATACAGTTGCTTATGATGCAAAATTTTCCTACGTATAACATAGTCAATTTCATTGACACAACTGTATTTTAAAGTTTATCTGTGTTATATATTGACGCTTTTAAAACTGTTATTTAACATGGCTAGTTCAGCAAAAGAACAAAAAGTGAAAGACAGTAAGTGTAACAGAAAATTTCAAACTTAGTGGACCGAGAAACAGGATGTTATTAGTAAAGGCGATAAAGCGGTGTGCGTTTTATGTTCTAGAATAGTAGCATGTAGAACATCGTCTGTAAAACGGAAACAAATCACAAACCCTCTTGTCAAAAAAAGTGAACCACAGCAAAAATAACTAATTGCATAAAAACCATTTGGCAAAGGACTCCAATTCAGCAGGCATTCTACCCAAAGTGACACCTCACAACCCTAATACAAGTTATTTGTCATCCAATCTGCAACAACAGAAGTCACACTAATGTTACTTTCATTTGAATTACACGTATAACTAAAACATTTACAACTATACAGTGCAAAAAAGTATTTTTTCGTAGTCAATAGAGTTTTGTGTTGTTAGTATTTCATTTCATTATTTTCCCAATAATCACAAGTGAAAACTATTTGACAGCACGTCTATACTTCATTAACACTTCTTTAGAAAAAATGGCACGTTGATCCATAAAGGTTCTTCCCCCCTCCCCCTGAGCTATATTAATAAAAGGAAGAGTTTGTGGGTAAGTGGGTGGGCTTAGACGCACTTTTTTTTTGTTATACGTGTAATTCAAATTAAAGTAACATTAGTATGCGTTTTATGACTTCTGACTCAATATTTCGTGACATTTCGGAAATCCGCCGAAACCCGGTATCTCTTGATAATGGTATTGTTTTTAGTTCATTTCCATATTTATCGCCATGCATAATTGATGTCATCTTAGTTGCTGCAGGAAGGATAAGGGATTCTCCAATTGTATGGGGTTTCATTGTTTTTCCTATTAGATAAGAAATTTCTAAAGAAGCTCGTAATGCTTTCTGAGGTATTGTTGTAAATTTCTTTAGATTTGCGCTTTGAATTTTCAGTTCGTCTTTGAAAAAAATCGGCATGTTTATTTTGAAGTTCTTTATGTTTAGTTCCCAGATGCCTTTTTAATTTAGCTGGTTTTATGCTCTCATTTGCTAATTTTTCGTTGCAAACGACACATATCGGGCGTTCTTCATCATCAACAACACAAAATGTAAAACCGTACTTAATAAATTCCTCATTGTATTTTCTAATTTTCTTAGATGGGGCATTTAGTTCAGAATTTTAAGACTTCTGATCAGTATTTGTTCGTTTGTTAGCTGAAAATGTACCTAGTGTACGTATTACCCATTTATCCATTATGAATATAGGGATTAAATGTTTTTAACCAAAACAAATCATAATAAAAAAATTATCATTGTTTTTTTCGAGAAATTCAATAAAATTAACAGAGACCTTTCTCTAATGACAGCAAAGCCTGATAAAAATATAAAAAATCGTAATTACATAACATGACATGATAAAACTCGAGGAGAAACTAAAACAATTGCAGGCCAACTGGTACATGCTACAACTTTACATGGAAACGCACAGTAAAACATTCAGCGATAATTTGTGGTCGTTTGGTTGGCCTTGGCTTGGTACGCATGTCTACAAGATGGCTCCCACAGCCCTCGATTACCATTCCATCTTGCACGGTGCGCACCGTTCGACATCAATACGTCGGACAAATAGGCGCTTTTCAGTAAAACTGGTGAATTACCGCGAAGAGGGCGTCATCTACCGGAGTGAAAAACTTGTGTCTTCCCGCTTTACCTACATTACGTTTTACGGTCAAAGAAAGAGCGAACAGCAGGAAATTGCAATTAAACAGTAAGTGACGGCATTTCACTCTTTATATGTACACTGTATGGTATGCAGCATGCAGGCATAATTCATTTCATAAAAATTTGGAGACCTCCCCCCAAAAAAAAAACTTCTGGCAACCTCTACAGGATAGTTTAGCCAGAATATAATATTATAATGTTTGAGTACTTTTATATCTGAAAAAAATATTCCGAATTTGGCTCCTATTCATTAACATTAGCTGAAGATAGCCTTAAAAGGCATTTCACACAAACTGTCGGCAAGCAACTGTATTTTTCTTTCGAGCTTAGAAAAAATGTTGGATATGAAAATAATAAGAACTATTATAATAGAAATGCAAATAGTTTCGAAAATTGCGCTTAAAAAATAAATAGATGCGATGTTTTTATTTCTTTGAATGCACTCTTTAATGCATCTCAATCAACACAACAATCTAGATTCAAAAAAAGGCAGATACCAATACCACATTTCTCTAATGCACACTTGTCCAGGGTGCAGGCGACTTATAATTTTTTCAAGCTGTTTCGGTCCACCTAATGTCAGTGGCGCAAAAAAGGAGGGGGATCCCTCCCCAATAGAGCCCTTGATTTTTTCCGATCGATTATAATCCTATGTATAGACAGTGCGTAAAACTTAATGAAGTATTTGTTATTAATAATTTCTATTACTTAATGTTTGTTATGTGTTTAGTAATTTATTTTTTTACTTTTTTTTGTCCCTGACAATCTACAAAATCAAAAAAATATGTTTGGCTGCGTATTGGAGTATGATACGAGAATGGTAGACTTTCACCCTCAAACCCACCTTCCCCCTTGAAAAATTCTTGTGTGCACCAATTCCCAGTGTGGTAGGTGTGGTGAGGTCGGAAAAGGTTTATAATATTTATTATGAATTAATAATAAATACGCAACACTTTTAAAACCACGTTTAAAGCAAAACGCAAACATAATAATAATAGCCACACACACACACACAATTATAATATCAAATGATTCATTTATTATCAAACAATTAAAAATACATAAAAAATAAAACATTTTTATCTAAATTGAGTTTTCGTTGTTAGAGTCAGTAGAAGACTTATAGTCTGCATACTTCCGCCAATCTTGAATATTTCCATATATAATTACCAACTGCTAAAATCTTCAGGCGGTCACCCCAAAATATCTTGGCATTCCGCCGGTCGATCGCCGTCGACGTAATGCCCATCCCGGCTCTAATGAATTCAAAATGGCTGTTAGATGAGTAAGTATTCCCCCAATAAAAGTTAATTGCTTCTAGTCATAAGTTATTGGAAAGTTTTTTTCTGATAGAAAAGGTTCAGTCATTTTCTGAAGTTATTGTACAATAAACCACAAAAAGAGAAGAAAAAAGGGTTTATGGAGATGTATATTTGTATTTCTCTCTCGAAATCTGACAGTTTAATATGTGACTCTTATGCGACATATTTTAAATTTTGTTAGAATTTTTATTCTTAGTCTTGTATCGATTTTCCCACATCTTGGAAATTCCTCCTTGGAAATCAACGTTTTTTTTTTAAAAAAATTAAAATGCCATTTGCGTAAAACTGAGGATTCAGGGGATCGAAATATATATTTTTTTATAATCTTAATCTGAGAGAAGAATAGATAACACAATTGCTTAAAGACAAAAAGAGTTCTAATTTGTGAGCAACTCACCCCTGAAGTCACTCCTTCACCGTCTTGCCTACCAAAGGGGGGGAGGAATGCAAGCAGAACCAGAGACTTCCATAATAACAATTATTTATTTATTCAAATACACTAATGAACAACAACTTATTCTCAAAGTGAATGTCAAAGGAGTGGCAGAGAGAAAGCAATGACTATTAAACAAACGTGCTTAAGTAACTTATGTAACCCAACCTAATCTATCGTTGATTCTTCACTTTAAATCTAATAATTCAGTACACTGGCCACACACACACAAACACCACTTTTAATCTTTTCTCGCAAAAATCAACTGTATGTAGCGAATGTAACAGCTTCTATCTCCTTCTACTACAATTACAAAACTCTGTCTTTATACAGTCGAACTAATCTAAATATCAAGGTTTCTTCTTGAGAGGGATGGCTGTGAATTGAACGCGAATGCTAGCCCAAAGATTCCACAAGAGGATTAGTTAGAGGTCGCGTATAGATTTGTCTCAAATTGCTAAATGTGTTATAAAAAATATACCTTAAAGAGCTAAATTTATGACGACCTCATGATAAATGCATTCACATGTTTCCCATAGAATTCAAAGCTGACATATTAGAATCGTACTTGTTGTGCTACTAGTAAAATTTAGGTAAAATTTCAAATTTTGTATAGATTTTCAACAAAAAAAAAAGTATACGAGTATTTTTTAATGTTGTTGTACTGTCCAAGTAGTGCAGAGAAATCAAATGGCGCCTAAAGCATCTCAAATGGCCCTATATTTTTTAATTAAATGCATTTTTGTGCTATCTTATATGTGCTGTTATTGTTATAACAAACACGTACTTTCTTTTTAAAAAAAAAACAACAAGTTTTTGCAAAAAGCAAAATTTGTCAACAGCGAAGCGCATAAACTGATTGACTGGAAACACGTGATTGTATTTATCCTGAAAGTTTGAGACTAAGACCAAACATTTTTGCTACGAAATGAAATGTTTTCAAGCCTTTACTAAATAATAATTTTCAAAATTAAAAGAATAAAAACATATCTACTCTTTAAATTTGTGCCCTTTCTCCAATGCTATTTTTTGTGATGTGTCAGTTAGTGTGTAGAGAATAATTGAAGGTACGATAATGAAGAGTTATTTTCGATAAAACTTCGATTAAAGGTGAAATATTCTAAGAACCATGAATTATCTACGTCAGAGATTTTCACTGACTGCTGCGGTACTTTTGAGTACCGCCAAATTAAAAAAAAATTGAACCGAATTATTTTACCGTTTTATAGAAATAAACTATTCATAAAATTGTTATTGACTATTTAATTACACTTGAGGCGAGAGAGAGCTACTCATTACTTTCCAAATTTAGGTACAAAAAGAATTTTGATTCGGCGCAATTGTAATAACAGATACCGTAAAATACGGCGTATAACGTGCACCTATGCTTTCAAGCTGATTTTTTTAATTTTTAAGTATGTTCGCCGTATAACGCGAACCCTCTTTTTTAACGAAGACTTTCAACTTTTTTATAACACCTTTTTTTTACGTTTTGGTAATTTATTCGAGGTATTATTCCAGACTTCTGAAAAAATTGTATGCTTCTAGAGCTACAACTCTTTTAGTTCATTTTGTACCCGGCGTATAACCCTTAAATTTCGATCTTCTTTGTTTTCAAAGCGTGCGTTATGCGCCGGACATCTATTTATGAATTAACTCTGAATGAAAACAAGAATTAATTTCGCGCTCTGTAATGTAATAATAGAGATTTATTTTAAAAACATTCCGAAGAGTCAATTCATTTTGGATTAAAATTAGAAGCGATTGTCCTTTAATAGCAGAAAAAGCTTTAAAATTGTTAAAATCGTCTGTTTCTCTAATTTGTGTGAATTCAGATTTTCAGCTTGAACAAATATAACAATGAGAAAAATATCTTTTAAATATATACGACGAAATGAGAGGGGCATTATCATTTTTTCGATCCAATAGAAATTAAATTCTCAAGGTCGATCAAGCTCGAATTTCGCATTAAATGTATTCTTATAACTAATTAGAAATTAATTACTCAATAAATATTTTGTCTTCGTCGCACGTATTATTTTATTTAACACTGAAAATTATTATAATACAAGCTATTTCACATAGTGTATTATACTTGAGTAAAAAATTTTTATGGCTGTTTTCGGCTAATGTTAAATAGGACCCAAATTCAGAATATTTTTTCATATATAAAAGTACTCAAACATTAATATTATATTCTGGCCTCACTATCCGGTAGAGAATCACTTATTTTGTCATACTACTCATTTTTATTCGTGTTGAAACATTTTTTCTTTTGTAAAATGTGCTTCACATTTTTTCTCATATACCATAATGCTGAATGATACCATACTGCCCTGAATCATATACCATAATGCCCTTTACAAGTAAAAAAAAAAACGAATTATTTATGAAATATTTTTAAATCACTACATTTTCAACAAATGCATGAGTTACAATATCACAAATTTTTATAAAAATTGAGGTATTTTTTCTGTTTGCAAATGTGCTCCCTGTTAAGTTCACGTTCTTGTGCATACGGCGAAAACAGCCTTAAACTAATTTTATTGTCAGTGTGCCGCCCAATTTTAAAATTGTGAAACGTGTGCCGCTACAAAAATGGTTGTGAATCCCTGATCTACGTATTATTTCCTTTCGTGCTATCCCTCATTACAGATCAATGCATAGTTAGGAATGAAATAGAAAACAAACCCTTGAAGAGACAGATCGAACGGTTAATTGAGAATCCGCAAGACGTCATGGAGTTGCGAAATCACGTGTTTACAGGAGACGTTGATAATGAACTGAAAATTGACTGGTTTTCCATCATCTCACAAAAAAAGAAGGGAAATTTCGTTATTACGACTTCTTCGAATCGCTATTGTTTTCGCCATCTTGCTCAATCCGAGAAAGGAATCAGAGGTAGGATGGGCGCGAGAAATTACAAGAAAGAAATTTTTCAATCAATCTATCGCGCAGTCAAATACTTTGGTTCAGAAAGCAAAATGACCAGAAAACTTACTTTAAAAATATCTAAGTTTATTTTGTAATAATGATTAATGCTATCATTGTGTGTAATAGCATACAAAATAGTTACTGCATGCAACAAATTTTATTCAAATAATTATTTTTAATATTATTATTTTTAGAATTAATGATTTTGCATTTTAGTTTTAATATTACTTGAAAAAATAAATTATTATATCTCTTTTTGTTTGAATGTGATAAGACGGAATATCGTTTTTGTAATAGCCATTGTATGCAATTTTACACATGCACTCGTAGAAATTAAGTAATTGAAAAAGAAATGTGACTTAATTTTTTAAATTACAGCATCCAATATATTGAGAAGTATATATTTGTATAATCTGGCGCATAGCGCTCATTTATATTTTCAAACTGTATTTTTTAAATTTTTAGGTATATTCACCTCATAACGCGCACCTCTTTTTTTGCGAGGAAACCTAAAAAGTGTTCTTATGTTTTCAAGTCATTTATTCGAGATATCATAGAGAAAAGAGAGCTTTAGAGAAAACAATATACTTCTAGAACTACAGCTACTTGAAGTTCATAAGGTACGCCGATTCTTTGAAAAAAAACAGTATTTCGATATATGCAGAAGAGTTTTATTTTCTCTCTAAAACTATTTTTTAGTTCTTTTACACGTAACTTCCCCTCTTCGTTTGCGTTAAAAGCGCGCCTGACTTAACGATACTCAGAGCTATGATATAGATTGCTAAGGTATGCGACTACCCTAAAATCATGATTTTTTAAAAACTGACAAATTTCTTTATGATTCTATATTATACGTCATCTTATTAGCTTAATAAAAATACCAAACTTTTTATTTTCCATTCCCTAGAACAAAAACTACAAGTGTTTTAGCAAAAGCACACAGATGCCATGACTTTACATAAGATGTCAAACTTCGAAATGCGTTTGACTCGAAATGTGTTTTTGTCGAAAAGCTCAGACGGCGATGGCTCAAAAAGTTTTTTAAATAATTTGCTGACATTTTTTGTGTATGTTCTGTATTACAGCAGAAGCGTTTTAACCTTCAGATGTATCAATTACTGTTTCATTACAAAATTTACAGTTTTTTAATCACTGTTTTTTTAAGCAATTTCATATAATAACTAAGATAAAGTGCTCTAGTTTTTGTAAAAATTAAAATATTTCGTATCCGGATGGACACATTTCTAAAAGCAACACGTCAAAATTGAAAATTTGTTCATTTACTATTTGTACAGAGTAGGGCCCCGTTTGTGTAATTTTTTGTTAATTTTTACCCAATTTAATAGTAATAATTTATTTTTGTCTTCTTAATTTTATCCTTTTTTTCTTAAGGTGTACTAAATAAATCTAAAAACCACAAAAAAATCTCCAAATCTCAATTTTTTTTAAAAAAAGTGGTCGCAAGTAGTCGGATATACCTTAAGCCGTTAGTTAAAATTTCCTTCACCAAAATTACTTTTAAAGTATGGGAGGGGGGAGAGCGAGGCCTGACATTCTCATGACTCCACGATGGATTCTGTTATCGAAGACATGCAGTGTGAAATCGAACACGTAGAACAAAACGTTAGCCTCCTCGTGAGAGCCGCTAAAAATAAGAATTCTCTTTAATGTGTCATCATCGTCCTCGAACTTCATTACGAAACCGGGACTCGAGAAGGAGAACCCTTCGAATGCAGATCCATGTTTGGAGTCCACTAATGAATATCTTCCTTATCGGAGCGATACTCAACGTTCCGACCGGGGGAACGAAGACTTGTTAGGGGACTCCAAACATGGCCTCGAGGGCGATTCGCCGGGGGAAGTTGCCTTTGTGTGACCTGTTACTGACGTATTCTTTTAAGAGAATCTTTCGAGAAAATGAATAAATAAATAAATAACACCATTATCTATGCTAGTTTGTTTTCTACGCAATGGCTTCTTTCATTTCTACTTAAATTTTTTACGAAAATTACTGGACCCCCATTTTTTTATTCTAAGCCAAAAAGTTCATTAAATAATCGTCAATATAATTTCTGAAAAAAAAACAATACAAGAATGGAATATTTTCACATTGAAGAGAAATGAAACTTTGAGCTTATCTCTGTTTTGTGTTCAAGAATCGGTTCCTCAAGTGAATACTTTACTAGGTAGAAACAATTTTTAAGCTTAATGCACTGTTTCTCAAAGTGTGGGGCGCGCCTCCCTGGGGGGCGAGATAACCCTGCAAGGGGGGCGCGAGCATATCGAAAATTTAATGATTTTTTTTAAAATAAATAACCGGAAAGAAATGAAACAAAATACTTTTTCCATAGTAAAAAAAAATACACAGCAACACTGATATAATTTATGTTTATAATCTGGCGTTCTTCTTTTTTAACATAAAATATTACTCGTTAAAAGAAAAAACGAAACTCAGACCCTGAGAAAAAAAATTCTAAAATAAACATTTCATCACTGTAATTATTATTGAAATACTGTATATTAGTTGTAGAAAGAAAATGAAGACATGATTCACTTTTCAGTCAGGCAGCATAATACATTTGCTGGTCATTTATTTGATTGACCTTCAAACTTACTGGTATGGTTTCTACAGTAGTTCCATCCCATCTTTTATGTATTTGTTTTTCGCATAGGGAAATTGTAAATAATGAAGAGTGTTACGATATTTGGAAAAGAATTGATTGATTTTTGAAGGATTATTTGGCTAAGATTTATTTTTACGAGTAATCTCAAACATATAAAGCATAGTGAAAAACGTCATAATCCTTTTTAGAGCATCCGTATTTTTTTCTGAATACAGTTTTAACCAGGGAGCGGTGGCTCGAGGCATCTGTGATCTGTATTGAAGGAAGTTGAAACTGATGCATATTATTCATGATTGAGAAACACGATGAGCATGAAACGAAAGGAAAATTTTCAATTGCTTCCTAAAGAACTCCATCAACTGAAACATGAAGCCATAAGTGTACCACAAGGTTCAGTTCGACGTGTCAAAAAGACACAAGAAAGAAAAAGTTCAACTTGCTATTTGTTGATCACCAAAGGTGTCACGAGTTCGAGCCCAGTACCACTAAAGACCCGTCGTGTATGACAGAGGTGCTCGTTAAATCTGTAGAGAGCTCAAACGTCCTCTTGTTGGAATGGTGTGGTAGTTAAAAGAGGCCAGCTCAAGTATCGTCCTGGTCAACCATGGTTCAAAATTACGAGGTCCGTCTCTAAAAGCCCTCGTGTAGCTGAACAGTGCGACGTTAATATTCACTCACTCGATCATGGATGCTCATTAAAACTACAATAACTTGAACAAAATATGACAGCTTTGCCAGCAAGTAACATTTCTGTAATATTAGTGAAAAGTATCTCTGATTTGCGTCCTTTATTAAGGTCTTTCACTTTTCAATCATTTTAGTTCAGTTTTACTGGATTTTTTCTCAAATCATCAAAGAAAGATTGAACATTCCTTGAAAGCCGGTAAGTATACTTTCTCTTAATTAAATTATTCACTGGAATTTTCCAATTTGTATCCTGTAGAGTAAAAATAATTATAAATAAATTATTGGGGTGACTGAGTTCCCCGCACTACCATCAGCGTTAGTATCGAGTGCGCGCCTGCTGCCGGGTTAAAACATTTTTGAAGTCTTCTCGCTTTAAATATTAAAAGTAACACAATTATTCTTCATAGGAATTTTATATTCTTTTTCATTACTTAACATTAATTCTAAATGCTAATTCTGTGAGGTTTAAAATTACAGTTCTTTTAAACAGTTATTTACAATTATAGCATTTATCTAAAAAAATCATTTTACATTTTTAAATACAATGTCGTGTGCATGCAGTTTTACTATCCTTACAGTTCAGCTATTATATCAAGAATAATGTTATATTTTTTAAAAAAATGAACTCGTGCGAAGAGCCGGTGTTTCAGCCAGTATACGTTTATTGTATCAGTACTGAAGAAAGTATTTTATAAATAATTTCTTAATACTAAATTAAGAACAAGTTTAATAATTACTAGTGACTTCCATGGGCTTGTCTTGTAGAGCAAAAGTTTTTCAAAGAAAGGTTTAATATCAGATATTGACACTGAGTTATTTTTCTATATTTAGCTGAGATCTATATTTTGTCTTCAAAGCAGCCACCGCAGAAAATCCGGTTTAACATAGGTAGGATGTTGAAAAATGTTAATAGTATACGAAGTGCTTTTGTTTTCAGTGCAGAAAATTCATCATCCATCTCTACCCAAAATTCAAAGAGCGATTTATTACAAAATTGCCTTTTAATTTTTCACTGGATGTGAAATCTATGAAAATTTCTTCTTCTGAAGTTGAGAGCCCTTCTGGAGTATCTTGAAATAAACCCCTAATCCACTCGTAACTTGCTACCAAGTTGTCCTCACCAAGAAAATACTTTTTAAAATTCTTTGCCAACATGGCTAAATGATTTTACATGGTTTTAAAAACAACTTTCACATGCTGTTCTTCAGATTTGTAACTTTTAACACATAACGAGCTGGGGCTTTTTTTCCCGTCACTTACTTCAATAGTGGTAAATCCAAAATTTAAGTATTTTTGAGAATATTTTCTTGATTTGATTTTCAGAACCATGCTCGCGTGTGTACTTTTTGATCCTTTATTATCGTGGAATGCTCGCTTACGACTTATAAATGTATGTATGATTTTGTTTTTATCTACTGCCGTAAATACTTAATTACCGTGCATTACAATTAACGTGCAAATTAAAAAATGTACATTCAATTTAGATTCGGTAGCTATAGAAGTATCGAGTCGACCGAGAAACTGACTGGAATTGTACGAGGAAAAGCATTTTTACATGTTTTGCGCAGGCGTCCGATAGGTTGCCCGGACTCACGCAAACGTACCCGATAATCCCAAATGCGATGGATATGATAGAGAGCTACATAGACTAGACTATTTTTCTAATGACATTTGTACTTTGAGAAATGGATGCTGAAGGAAATATATCTTTAATTAAATATATCATTTTGCGATCTGATCCAATTAAAAATTAGAGAAAAAATAACTTAATAATATACATAAGTAAGTAATATATATTTTAAGTGATTTTCTTAAAATATATATTACTTAAAAGTAACATATACAAAATTTAATACTTATACAGTTTATAATTGAGATCGCATTGTAGCTTTAGCGTCAAAGTGCATTTTTATTGCAGTAAATACATTATTGTTGTACAGGGGGAGGGGCGACAAAAATTATGATTAAAAATTGGGTCACCAGTATTGAAAGTTTGAGAAACACTGGCTTAATGTTATATTCTGAGTTCTTTATCTTACAGATGCAATTTGTTTTTATTTTGTTTTTAGACTCACCTGAGTCAGTTTCACAGTCAGATCCTATATTGGTTGATTTGATTTGATTTATTATTAACGTCGCACTGTTTAGCTACGCGAAGGCTTTTGGCGACGGACCACGTAATTTTGATCCATGGTCAAGTGACGTGGTCGATACCAGAGCTGGCACCCCCTCTCCTAACTACTACACCACACGAACCGGAGGATGTTTCAGCTCTCGACAGATTTAACGTGCATCGCTGCCCTACACGGCGGGTCTTTAGTGGTACTGGGCTCGAACTCGTGACAAGGCAAGCCACGGTCCGATACCTATACCACTCGGCTACCGCGGCCACACATCCTATATTGGAATGTTATATTTAAATTCACCTGTCTAAAGTGCACTTTAAAAAATATTTCTAAGGAACAGTAAAAAAGTTTCATCACGTCACAAACTTATGGAAAAGCATGAAACGTATGAAATGCATTTTCTGACAAATAGGAGCAAACTATTTACATGAAATTGTACTCTGACACCAAGCACAAAAAGGGCCTTAACGCATTTGAAAAAAAGCAATACGTAAAATACAAGGTAAGCAAAAAAGTTCTTGCCGTTTGCGCATTTCCATTGAAAGAAGTGAGAATAAATATGCAAATTCGTGTATGACGTGATTGAGAAACTGTCAGTCGAGAGTAGGAATATCAGTTGTTATAAATGCGGGTCCACTGCTCACATTCATCAATCGAAACTCGTACAGTAGCAAAGCAAAATGGACGTATCGAAGGAGCTCGGTCGTGGTTGTTTACTTTACGACTTCAAAGTGGGTTTATCAGCCACTGCATCAAGTCGCCGAATATGTCAAACGTTTGGGGATAGTGCTGTCAATGAACGTACGGCAAGGCATTGGTTTCAAAAACTCAGGTCGGGAGATTTGTCCTTCTGTGATAAAGCTCGAATCGGATGACCACAGGCCTTGGATAACGAAGCCCTGCAGGCGGCCATTGAGGAGGAGAGTAGTCAAACGAGTGGTGAACTTGCCAGATAATTCAACGCTTCCAGTGAAACGGTTAGACTTCATCTGTACCGCATAGGTAAGATGTAGAGACTCAGCAAGTGGGTTCCTCACACGCTGTTAGAAGTCCATAAGCAACAACAAGTGGCAGCCTGTTTATCGTTGCTTTCTCACCACCGTAGCGGATCCATATTCAATCAAGTGCTCACCAGTGACGAGAAGTGGGTCCTGTATGACACACCCAAGCGTTCCAAACATCGGTTGTCACCTGTACCGCACAGCGCAAGACCACCTTTGCATCCACGCAAGATTATGCTTTGTGTCTGGTGGACTTGTCAAGTGGTTCACTATGAGATGCTACCAACGGGCCAAATGGTCACTGCGCACCTGTATTCGCAGCAATTGGAACGTGTACAACAGGCACTGCATCAGAAGGAGCAAGCACTGGTTAATCGAAAGAGTGTACTGTTATTGCATGATAACGTGAGGCTGCATGTCGCGCGGGTGGCCAGGAATTCGATACAGCGACTTGGTTGGGAGAATTTGAGTCCTCCTCCTTACTCGCCTGATCTTGCATCATCAAATTACCACCTCTTTCATTCCCTGGACAATCATCTTCGTGGTAAATCCTTCACCAATGAAGCAGACGTGTGTCAAGCTCTCGCGGACTTCTTTGCGTCCCACACCCCCGAGTTACCACAAGGGGATTGAACAACTGGAGACACGTTGGCAGAAGGTGCTGGGTGCCGATGGTAATGACTTCGAGGACTAACAATAGGCTACACTGTTTGTATGTCATGGTTTTTTGGGGTCATTAAAAACGATAAGAACTTTTTTGTTTAGCTTGTAGACAAAAACATTTCTAATATTTTTCTTTTTTTTAAGCTGGGAATTGTTTTGATTTTAATGGACCCTATTTATTCGAATCCAAGTCATACTTTTTTCTCAAAGTTAATGCTACTGAAAGTAGAATCAAAGGGGAAATATTCGTAAAACATGATTTACGATGAGAGCAATAACAGGTTCATGCATGTATTTTGAAGTTTTTAATCCTGGTAAATTGAATTAACTATTCACATCTTATTAGTACTCATTTATTCAATTCGTACTATTAGTTCACACTCTCTATATATTTATCTTGTTAATTTTCAATCGTTTATAAAATACATTTTAAAGCGCTCAATTGAGTGGAAATTTTATATACATGATTATTTTGGATGACAATACAGTAATATATATTGAATTATAATTAACAATTAATTTATCAAAACTAATTATTCAAAGAATTACAAATACAACCACGTTGGCATAATTTTTGGCGACTCGTGTCAAAACTCAAAGTTTTTTTTTCTCACTTTTTAAAGCACTCACTTGAGCTGAAATTTTCTATACACGATTGTTTGCGGTAAAAATACGACAATTTAATTATAATTTGTTGAAATGAATTGACTGAAACTAATTATTTAAAGAATAACAGATACAGCCACGTAGGCTTAATTTTTAGTGACTTGGGTCAAAACTTTTTTTTTCTCACGTTTTAAAGCATTCATTTGAACTGCAGTTTTATTGACACGATTAATTGGATGTGTGACAATACAATACTTTAATGATAATGAATAAAAATTAATTACCACTTAAGGTTGGAACTCTGTTCTATGTATGTACATATTTATATTAATTGTAACTATTTAATTAAAATAGTTAAAATAAAAATTTTCTTTGTTGATCTAAGTCGGAATTGACTTTAAAAATTTTTTTATATTACTTGTTCACTTCTTATTAGTAATCTCATTTTTTTATTTTTTATTTTCCTAATATTGGATATCAATAAACCAATTTAAACTATCTTCTTTATTTTTTCACAAAACATGTTGACAATTTCAGGGGCGGCTTAGATTCAGTAACGCGATATAGCGTCATCTCATAGACGGCCGTTTGCAAACCCTCTTTTCATTTTTGACGCCTAGAGATGAACAGATTCCCCAGATGATTTCTTTTGTTTTTCCTTTCAAAGTGGACTATACATTCTTTTATCCCGTCCTGAGTTGAAACAGCTGTAGCATCGTCTCTCTGAGGGTTTAGTTGCTCCTCTGTCCATTTTTGACGCCCTAGGCTAACAATCCCACCAAATTACTTTTTCTTCTCAGTGAATTTGGAAAAGACGCACCTGTTTCAACGGCTGTCCATTCTGTCGTTCCCTCTCATATGTGGTCGCGATACAATAGTTTGGAAGGGAGTATCGGCGATTGTAAGGAAGAAATGCCAAGAAGTGTATTTTCATTGTCGTAGTGACAGGTCGATTTACAGGCCCTTCATATGGCTTACGATGTACGGCGAAAAGAGAATTTAAGTCCAGACAGACTTTTGTCCCAGAAGAATCGATGATAATTGAGACCAAGGCAGAGGGTGCCGAATGCGGACCCATGTTCCTTCAATTGGGCTCCACCCACCCCCCAATTCAATCCAGAAATTGGGGGGGGAGCCTATCCATGGGGTTTAAACAAACAGATCGGAAGGAGCCGAACCTTTGGCAGTGCTAGTGAAAATTTTGTGGAGCGGCCGAACCAGCGGTAGCTGGAGATCAAGGATCTGCAAGAAGTAGAAACCGGAAGGCTGCTAAGCAGCGGGTGAGTGAGTGAATATTAACGTCAGACTGTTCAGTTACACGAGGGCTTTTGGCAACGGACCTCGTAACTTTCAACCATGATCAAGTGACGAGGAGACGACACCTGACTACCTACCACACCACACCAACAAAAATACGTTTGAGCTCCCGACAGATTTAACGTGCATCGCTGCCTTACACGGCGGGTCTTTATTGGTACTGTTCTCGAACTCGGGACATGCCTGCCATGATCCGATACCTCGACCACTGGGCTACCGCAGCCCTCGCTATGCAGCGGGAAGAGGAGCGATCGAAAAAATTTTGTCATTGGAGAAAAATGGCTGCGGAGCAGCCGAACCCTTCAAGAACTTTCGAGATAACTTACTAGAACTTTAAAGCTGAATTCATACCAAGGTTGTCAGCGTTGAGCGACTAGCCCAGAGGTGCGCAAACTAGGGGTCCCCAGAAATTGGGGGTCACCAAATTTTTATGAAATGAATTATTCCTGCATGCTGCACACCATAAAGTGTACATATAAAGAGTGAAACGCCGACACTTATACTGTTTAATTACAATTTCCTGCTATTCGCTCTTTCTTTGACCGTAATGCGTAATATATGTAAAGTGTGAAGACGGAAGTTTTTCACTCCGGTAGATGACGCCCTCTTTGCGGTTATTCACCAGTTTTTCTGAAAAGCGCCTATTTGTCCGACGTATTGATGTTATACGTACTGTGTCGAACGGTGCGCACTGAGCATGCGCACCGTACGAGATGGAGTGGTAATCAAAGGCTGTGGGAGTCATCTTGTAGACATGCGTACCAAGCCAAGGCCAATCAAACGACTAAAAATTATCGCTGAATGTTTTACTGTGCGTTTCCATGTAAAGTTGTAGCATGTACCAGTTGGCCTGCAATTGTTTTAGTTTCTCATCGAGTTTTATCATGTGACGTTGTGTAATTATGATTTTTTTATATTTTTATCGGAATTTGCTGCTCTTTGTTATCAGGTTTGCACTATCATTAGAGAAAGATCTCTCTTAATTTTATTGAATTTCTCGAACAAAAATAATTCTTTTATTATTATTATTATTTGTTTTAGTTAAAAAATTTAACCCCTATATTCATAATGGATAATACGTACACCAAGTACATCTTCAGCTAACAAACGAACAAATACTGATGTGGAGTCTCAAAATTCTGAACTAAATGCCCCATCTAAAAAAAATAAGAAAATACAATGAGGAATTTATTAAGTATGGTTTTACAATTTGTGTTGTTGATGATGAAGAACGCCTGATATGTGTCATTTGCAAACGAAATTTAGCAAATGAGAGCATGAAAGCAGCTAGATTAAAAAAGGCATCTGGAAACTAAATATAAAGAACTTCAAAATAAACATGCCGATTTTTTTTCAAAGACGAGCTGAAAATCTGAAAATTCAAAGCGCAAATCTAAAGAAATTTACAATACCTCAGAAAGCATTACGAGCTTCTTTAGAAATTTCTTATCTAATAGGAAAACAATGAAACCCCATACAATTGAGAATCCCTTATCTATCCTGCAGCAACTAAGATGACATCAATTATGCATGGCGATAAATATGGAAATGAACTAAAAACAATACCATTATCCAGAGATATCGGGTCTCGGCGGATTTCCGAAATGTCACACAAAATATTGAGTCAGAAGTCATAAAACGCATACAAAATTCATCTGTATTTCCTTTACAACTGACGAGACTACCAATATTACTAAAATGTCACAACTAATAACAGAAACGTTTTTATGTTGCAAAAGTTTGGAAGGAAAACAACAGGAGAAAAATATTCGAAGTAATAAATGAATATTTTGAAGCAAAGTCCTTTACCTTAGCAAACTGTATTGCGGTTTGTACTGATGGTGCTGCAGTATTAACAGATTCGAACAAAGAGCTCAGAGGCTTAATCCAGAAAGTGATGCCTCATATGGTATTTAATCACTGTATGATTCATCGGCAAGCTCTTGTTACAAAATATATATGGATGAAGAGTTGCACAACATATTACAAGACGCTGTTACTACATTAAATGCAACTGTCTTAACAGCTTTTCAATACTTTGCAATGAGATGGGCTCAACGTATGAGATTACTGTTACACACCGAAGTCAGATGGCTCTCACGTGGGAAAATACTACGACGAATATTTGATTTGAGAAATGAAGTGTACATGTTTTTAAGCAAAAAGAAACAGATTGGCAAGTTATTATATCAATGAAGTTTGGCTAGGAAAGCTGAGCTATTTAGATGATATTTTTGAAAAACTTAACGTCTTAAATTTGAGCTTGCGCAGGGTGAGAATTCAACTATCATAACTTCAGCCAGTAAAATTCAAGCTTTTAAAAATAAGCTTAGTCTCTGGCAAACTGAACTGAATAAAAACAACACCGACATGTTTCATTTCTTTAACGATTTTATCACACACAAGGGCAATAATATCGATATATTTACATTTAAAAACATCATTTCCAATCTAATTGAAAAGTCAAAAGAAAATTTTTCGAGAAGTTTCGAGGATTTTCCTGAAAACGATCTTGGTTGGATTCGTGATTCACATTTGCTTACGACATATGCAGTTCAACTCTTCAAATTAATGAGAAAGAACAATTGAAAGATTTGATTAGGGGTTATATACTCTTCGAAATCAATTTAAGACTCAGCCTTACCAAAAATTTTGGCTATCCGTGGAAAAGCAATATCCCGTTCTATGCAAGAATGCCCTCAAATTACTAATACAATTTGCATCAACGTATTTATTTGAAACTGGATTTAGCAAACTAGTTTCAATAAAAACTAAATACCGCTCTCGTTTGAACCCTGAAGATGATATGCGCATTGCAATTAGCAACATACATCCAAACATCGATGAGATAATCAGAAACTTTTGCAGCCACATACATCTCTTTAAAAGGCAATTTACTGATTTTTATGTTGTACGAAAAATATTTTCTTTAAATTATAAATAATATTAATATGCGTCAGAGAGAAATGATGATTTTTTTATTCGATAAAACGAAAGAAATGCGCCTATTTACATCGTTTTTGTGAACATTTATCTCTAGGGGTCGCCAAAAATTTTCCCTCTACAAAGGGGGTCGCAGTCGAAAAAAGTTGGCGCACCACTGGTCTAGCCAATCAGAGACTTCATCTCGGGCGAAATGAAGTCTCTGATTGGCTAGACGCTCAACGCCGACAGCCTTGTTGTAAATTTAGCTTAACTTGATTATTTCGATGCATTGAGGACATTACGATCCAGGTGCAGACTCGTGAGAACGAACCCAACAGTCGAAGATACCCAGTTTATAATATACCTTACAGGTACAACAGACCGTGTGTAAAGTCGGTGTTAACTTTCTGTAAATAAAAAGTAGTTTTTTACTAAAGCTGTAGGATTCCTCTCGCTACCAAGGAATCAAACTTGGGTTCACGACGTTACAGCGGCTTACATTCGAATAAATACATTCAAAATATTGTCGAGAGGCTACCCAGGCACCCTTCCGAATTTCCAGAAATAATATTAAGTAGAATATGAAGGAACAAGTTTCAGTTTTTGTGTGTGTTCGAGTGAGTGAGTGAATATTAACGTCGCACTTTTCAATTACACGAGGGCTTTTGAACCATGGTTAAGTGACGAGGATGACACCTGATATGGCAACCGCCTCTCCTAATTACCACACCAAGGGACGTTTGAGCTTTCGACAGATTTAACGTGCATCGCTCCCCTACACGGCGGGTCTTAAGTGGTAGTGGGCTCGAACTCATGACATGCCAACCACGATCCGATACCTTGACCACTACGCTACTGCGGCCACTCGTGTGTGTTCGAAAACTCTTAAAAAATATGCTCCTCTCGAGTACAATTCTTTTCCCCTTCCCCATTAAAATAATCGAATCGTAGGTTCGGGTCCTAATATTATCAAAGAACTTTGCCTTGCAGAGGGACTGATAAATTTGCCGAGACTCGGTCCTCATTTTTGAAAATAAATTGTCAGCACAGGTGTCACCCTCGTCACTTGACCGTGGCTCCCGTCGTCGGTATCCCTAGTGTTGCTTCAAAGCACAACAGAAGCAATCAATCAACCAACTCCAAAAACTTCCACACTCCATCACAAGTGAACTTCACAGTCCTGCTTCATTTAACGTACAGAACTCGCCATTGCTTCACACGATGGTCTTTAATGGAAGCAGGATTCGAACACGTAACTTCACTTTAAAATCAAAGGTCCCACAACTCGCGACCTTATTCCCACGGTTATAGAGACCTCCTGTAACCGTGAGATAGCTCACTTTCGAAATTATTGCATAGAAAATCGCTCGACTTCATCAAAAATGACTTTTAAAAAATAAATTGACTTCCTTAAATATAGCCTTCTTTCATTGTGAAAGCCAGAAGTAGAATAAAAGTACACATCACACTGTCTCTTGCTTTAAATAGACTGACAACACTGAGTGAACCACAAGTTTAAACGGAGGGCCTTGATCTTAAAAGACGCCAAAGCACCAAGTAAAGAAACTTTAAAGAAAAAAGAAAATTAAAAATTGAAAAATAAAAATCGGTGGGATGTCTGCGGCTTCTAATTTAGCGCATCTGTCAAAACTTTAAGATACAATGAGACTTCTCGAAACGAAGAGTTGACACGGCGTTTGACAAAGTAACCCTTGACATTTACTTCATTCATTAAAAGTCAATTTTAACATCTAAGCTCTTCATCCTTTTAATTTTTTTTTTTGACTGAATCGCAAATGGCATATAATATGAGAGCTGTTTTTTAAGTAAGGTCCGTTTGTTTTTAAAAAAATGACGACAATATTTTGTTTCAAAAAACCTTTATTTTAGGATTGTACATATTTTTGCCTTTTTTCTGCACAGTTGCCGAGTTTATTAATGCACTTGTCATACTTTAGAACTAAGTTTTGAAAACTCTGTTCAAAAAAGTCTGCCGCCTGGTCGGACAGCCAAGAATTCACGGCCGCTTTCACTTCTTCTTTGTCATTGAAGCGTTTCCCGCCAAGACTGTACCGGAAAAGGTACCTCAAACAGTCTTGCTTGTCTCACAGATTCAACTGCTTGCAACAAACCATCAGTGATTACAGAGGACCGGCCTGAGCGTTCTTCGTCATGGACGTTTGCTTCCCCATCTTTAAACTTCCTGACCCGTTTTCGAACTTTGCTATCACTCATTGCTTCAGTGCCATAAACTTCTGTTACGTGGCGATGAATGTCTGCAGCCGAGATGTTTCTCACAGTCCAAAAACGGATGACAGACCGTATCTCACACTTGGCGGGCGATTCAAACATTTTAAAGAGGCACAGCGAAGCTTACGCGATCGCTACAGAGATCTGTAAATGGCACGAGTGTGTTCGCAAAGGATGCTGGTCAGTGACGCAGACACTCGTTGTGGCGTATGCGTGAACTAAGGAACGATACGCGCCAACGGACCTTACTTAAAAAATAGCCCTCGTATATGTTAACTAAATAAAAAACCAAAAACATCTATCAGAATCTGAAACAGCTTCCAAGTCTACTCCAGAAACAGAACTCACGGGTTCGAGTCTTGGTACCACTGAAGATTCGCCGTGTAAAAGGGTTGAAACACGTAAAATTATTGTAACATCCTTCCGTTGACATGGTTTTGTAGTTCAGAGAGGAAGGACGGCGTCGTCCTCGTCGTTTGACCGAGGTTCAGAATTACGAGGTCTGTCACCCATAGATCTCGTGTTGCTTTATAGTTAAACGTAAACAAAACGCTTAATCACTCGTCCAAATACGAACACAAATTTAAATTTTGAAAATTAATTACGTTTCTTTCGTAACCAATTTTATTTGTAGATGATTTCTAACGACATTTAAGACCCACCGTGTAAAAAGTCTGATGCATGCTAAATCTATACAGACTCAAAATTCTCCCGTTGGTGTGGTGTAGAAGTCAGGAGAAAGGGTGGGTCCGGCTCAGGTGTCGCCCTCGTTATTTGACGGTGGCTTAAAATATTAGCGACCATCACCAATATCCCTCGCGTTGCCTTAAAGTGCAACGTCAATTAAAAATCAATTCAACCCAGAGGCACTCAGATAGTGGGAGGGCCAACGGTTCCGGAAATCCCCCTTCCCATATAGCCTTTATTTTTTTCGATTGATCCTATGTACTCATATATAAGTTAATTAAGTATGCGTTATGAATAATTTATTTTATTGATTAATGCTAATTATTTATTTAAAAAATTTATTGTTTTTTGTTCCTGACAATCGGAAAAAATCTCATATTGGGAAATGATACGAGACTGGTGCATTCTAGACCTTCTCCCCCTTGTTGATTAAATCGGATTAAAATTTTTAGTACTATCCACACTCACATATGTAATGGGTATTCCACCTTTTCGCTTTAAAGGAGAGGCCGCGGTAGCCAGTGGCAAAGGTAACGGATTCGTGGCAGGCATGTCAAGAGTTCGAGTCTAGTACCACTGAAGACAGGCCGTGTAGCACGTTAAATCTGTCGAGAACTCAAACGTCCCCCCGTTGGCGTGGTGTGGTAGTTAGGAGAGGAGGGTGCCATCTGCGGTGTCATCCTCGTCACTTGACCGTGGTTCAAAATGACGAGGTCCGTCGCGAAAAGCCCTCGTGTAGCTGAACAGTGCGATGATAATATTCTCTCACACACTTATTTTAAGGAAGGAAAACAAGTTTTTAGTATAAAACAGGGAGCATGAACGTCGCACTGTAAGACAACGTTAGTTTGAGCCATGGAGAAGTCACGAAGATGATACCTGCTCTTCCTCTCCAAAATACCACACCACGCAAAAATGAGTAATTTGAGCTATAACGTTTGACTGCTCATGTACATGGCGGATCTACAGTGGCACTAGGGCTCGAAATCGTAACACGCCGGCCATTTGTGACCATAGCCTCTAGGCTGTGAGTGAGTGAGGGAATATTAACGTCGCACTGTTCAGCTACACGAATGCTTTTGGCGACGGACACGTCATTTTGAACCATGGTCAAATGACATGAATGACACCTGAGCTTACACCCCCTCTCCTAACTACCATACCATACCAACGGAAGGACGTTTTGAGCTCTCGACAGATTTAACGTGCATCGCTGCCCTACACGGCGGGTCTTTGGTGGTACTGGGCCCGAACTGAGGGCATGCCTGCCATGATCCGATATCCTGACCACTGGGCTACCAAGGCACTAATATGAAATTGAAGAGTCGTGTTAATACAGAACCAAAATTTCTAGCCGTCAAAAGGTGTAATTGTTTTCATTCCAATTAGTGAGCGCATTTTTGTAACATCTACGATTCATATCTTAAAAGAATTTTCCAGAGATTCAAGTCTAAAAGGTTTCCAGAATGAAGTTAACAATCGTTTAAAACCATGGCTTGGATTCTGAATCGTTCTTCATCATCAATGGTTGATTGTTTCAATTAGTATTTTTCTTCCACTTCTACTGCTTGTCAAGTCAGTTCACTCACTTGTATTTTTCTTTGAAAGAAGGAAATACGATTTACATTCGACGACATTAATGGACTTTTTTTTTATTGTTTGATCTGATTTTTTTATATGTATTTCAAATGGTTGCAGCTGTTGTTTTGAAGCCTCGAGTGCTATTGTCTTTCATCATCAGCCGTGGCACAATCGTAGATCGCGACTTTTCTTATTTTTAAACTATAAGTAACATTGTGCAACCTCTGAATGCATCCAAACAATTGCTTAAAGTGAATGTTATTCTTATAATACGAGAACAACCCCTCAAAATTTGACTGTCAAGAGAATTATTTTTGAACAGTCGAATGTTTTTTTAAATATAAATTACTGAGATTCAATTTATATTTTTTTCAGTTCTTCAAAGAAAATTTATTTAAATGAGTAAATTCACACAAAAAATTTTGTGTTGCAATGACAAGAATTACTTTTTAGAATATCATTCTTCTCTTAATAGACTTAATTATGCTCCACTTCGCACACAAAAAATTGCGTGAAATAATTCCTTTCCTCTTTGAATCAAGGCTAGAAGTGTTTAGTCATACAATCCAATGCTGCTATTTCGATGCCAGTGAGTGAGTGAATATTAACGTCGCACTGTTCAGCTACACGAGGGATTTTGGCGACAGGCCCCGTCATTTTGAACCATGGTCAAGTGATCTGGACGACACCTCCTCTCTTACACCACACCAACGGGAGGACGTTTCAGCTCTAGACAGATTTAGCGTGCATCGTTGCCATACACGGCGGGTCTTTAGTGGTACTGGGCTCGAACTCCTGAAAAAGCTAGCCATGATCCGATACCTATACCACTCGGCTACTGCGGCCACCGCTATTTAGATGTCTGTAATGCAATAAATATTCATACAACATCATTATAGTGATTAGCGATGCAAGTGCTGTGCCGTTGGGCCTGGATTCGAATCCAGGAGAAGACATGGATGTTTGCAGGGGTACTTTAAATAACCGTGGAGCCGCAAGTCCTCTCGTGAGGTTGGTGGAAGGAGAAGAGAGGTGGGAGGCCCCTGACCACCCCCAGGGTATTCTCCCTCAAAATTGAGGTGAAACCAAGGTAAATCGTTCTGTTACCTGTATGGAGCTCAAAGCTACGGTTAACGACAGGCGTCACTTAGCCCTTTCCCGTGATGAATTTCATGGGTCTTGATCTGGCCTTTGCCGATCAGGTTGCATTTAGAAAGACAACAGCAACATCAACTGCCCAGTGAAGCGCCACGCTAGTATTGATAAAATATTTACGTAGATAAGGAATGAAAAACAACTTTTAAATCCTAATCAAACATCTTTTTTTTTCAAAATTTCATTGGATTAACTATAAAATAAATTTTAAAAAAATTATGGCAGTAACTAAACATTTTTGTAAATAAATCTGTAGCATATTTATTGCTTAAATATCACAGTAAAAAAAGAATTATGTTTAACAATTATTTAAAACATTTTGTTGTTGTTAATTTACATTTTTTCAAACAAGCGATCAAAAGTTTAACTTCCTCAATACAAATTGATAAATAAAAAGTTTTCACAATTTGTCAATAACATTTATTGCATTTATTACCTTCAAGTAATGTGATCTTTCTAAATGACGAGAATTTCATTTTTGTTTTTTATATAAATATGCCTTTAATAACAATAAAAATCGTTCTGTGATTATATAGTAAATTAGATATAAAATCCTTAATACTACTTATATATTTTTACATTATAGATAATTCTTTATTCAATTTCATCATCTTTAATACAGCTGAGCAATAGAATATAACTGGAAAGGAGAAAGCACACAAGAAGTTTTTTTAATCCTCTTGAAGTGTACAAACACAAAAGCCATGACGCAAATGTGATATTATATAAACAAAAATTATCTCAACACCTTTCACTCTAAACAAACAATATTGAATTATTTAGTAAATCAAGTTAAACTCATAATAACCCGTTCGCCCACGTATTATAGTGCTCTGTCCAATACAACGATACGTAACAAAAACTTGTAATTAAATTTTTAGCTTGTTTTTGATCATTTTCAATTAAACCTAAATATTATAATGACAGGGTAAAACATTATTTAGGGGCAGTTTACCACAACCGATTAAGCCATTAAGTTCAATTGCCACACACATATCACTGTTTCTTTTTTTTTTCAATTTCTATTATTAGTTCATACACTCTCTCTCTCTCTCTCTCTCTCTCTCTCTATATATATATATATATATCTAAGGTCGTGGGTTCGAATCCCACCTGAGATGGCCTAATGTCTGCGAATGTGATTTCTTTTTAACTATACTATTTTATTAGAATAATTAAATTTAATGAATGAATAAATAACAACAAAAACAAAAAAGGTAGTCCAACACCCTACATAGAAAGGAAAATGGAAAATTGCAAGGAAAAAAACTCCTCTTTTGCCACTTAATTGTGTGATTCTGTCACATGTATATACATATTTATATTAATTGCAACTATTTAATGAAAATTAACTAAAATAAAATTTTCTTTGTTGACCTAAGTAGGAATTGACTTAATTTTTTCATATTACTTGTTTCTTTTTATATGCTATTCTTTTCCGATGTTTTCTTTAAATTTCTTTCGATGTTGGTGGACGTTTCCAAAAATTTTAAACTATGCTTATTTCCTCTCCCGCGTTAACTTTTGGATTCGAATTGTTTGTCTTTAAAGTGTTTAACTCAGCAAGAATTAAAAAAAATAAATACGTATCGTTGAACTACAGAAGTCCAACTGGATGTTTCTACTTTATAGAACAATCTAAAAATTCTTAACAATAAAATACATGTTTTAGTAATAAAATTATGAAAGTATTTAAATCAAGCACACTCCATTTTGTAATTTTAAAAAATTTAGAAAATTAGCTAATAAACTGTTCGAAAGCTGGAATCCGTGTTTTAAAATTTTGTGATATTAATAAATGTTTTTTAATTAATTAAATATATTTTAATTTGTTTTTTGTCACATTATTTTTAATTGGACCTTCCTCTCTTGCAAATATAATAATAAGTAAATAAAGGGAAAGGCGACTCCAAACTCTGTTACCTTACAATCTTATTTCTAGGCCTAAGAGTTAACTAATTGTGGTTGTGTTGCTTATGTGTTGATATTTTCTTGTTTATTGCTTTGCTTAAATTTAATTTGTAGTACATAATTTAGTAATATCAATACACTTTTTTCCCTAACAAATATTTGAGGCCTCTTTGTAACATCAGTTGGGCAGTGAGACTTTTTCGAAAAACAGAGAGGGTTGGCTTAACCGATTAGAAAACATCGGTTTCTTCTTAAAACATTTCCGTTTCTTCTTTGGAATTTCGATCACGGAACGGCTTTAAACGGAACTTGAAAACGAATTCCATTTCGCAAATGGAGAGTACAAACAACACATTGGAAACACTCTATTTTTACAAACTCCTATTAGCTTCTTTCTTTTTCCTTTACAAAACAGTTACGCAACACTACAAGGGAAACATTCCACAATAACATCCTTGGACTGAACTTTTAACATTTCGAACACATTCGAATCGTTTCCAACAAACGGAAGCGGACGATGTCACTTAGTGTCCACGAATAACGCTCGTGCGTGACGTCAGAGGGAAGGGGTGGAGTGTCCGCAAGCGAACAACAAAACAAACAGAAAGAGAGCGGCGGAGGTGGCGCGCGCGAACCGGTTGGAAGCGGTTCGGAATCGGTGTCGCGGAAGGAGAGAGGGGCGGTGAACCGGAATTTGAATGAATGAAGACACGTGTGTGTGCGCTCGAGACTGGGTTAAAAAGGGGGAGGAGAAAGGTGGTGAGGTGGAATGTTGACAAACAAACCGAGAAGTCATGTGTGTGTGTTTTGATTTCTTACCTGATGGGTTAAATTCCATTTGGGAAATCGGACGCAATGGCAGAGTTCACTTTTAAGAGTGGTCAAGAATTTTCGAGCCGTGGTCAGGTCGGAATTGGAAAAAGAAGTTCATAAGGTCGGCGGTATTATTATCGAAGCGAGCTGCTCTCACATTTGTTATTTTTTAAGAATACTTGGTAAAGGGATTGAATTGTAGCAAAATTCACTGCTCCCCTTAAGTCAGTGGTCTCTAACCCGCGGACCGGCACCGCTCAGTGGATCTAAAAATAACAGGCCGCTCAAAGAACGTTGAATTATTTCCCTTTTGTTTACTATGGTGTATTTCTCTTTGGTTTGTGTCACTTTTTAAAGAAATCACTTTATTTTCCATGTTAAATCAGTTTGTTTTCTATTTTTGTGTAAGTATTTAATTTTGAATAAAAATAAAATAATTAAATCAAAATATAAACAATCAATGTCTTCCCCCACACACACACCAATAGGAGGACGTTTCAACCTCGACATATTTAACATGCATAGCCCATCCCCCTTGCACGGCGGGTTTTCAGCAGTACTGGCCTCGAGTCGGTTACCTTGACCACTATGCAGAGTCGGATTAAACCACATGAAGACCCCTAGGCACTCGAATTCTCGGGGATCTGTAGTCTGTTTTTGGAACACTAACAAAAAACAGAACACGCTCTTGAGGACCCATAAAAAGAGCGGGGCCCATGGGCAATTGCCTACTCCTCCTAATTTGTAATCCGGCACTACCACTAGGTTAACTAACAGCGGCCACTCTCACTTAAGAGGGAAGTACCTGAAAAGTAACATTTGTGTGGGGTCGGCTGGGTGGCGTGATGAGTTTGTCGCTGGCACCCAAGGTTGCGGGATCCACCTCAGCCCAAGTCATGATGCAGAAAATCGACAGCGACCCTGTCGTGTGATTATACGGCATGTAAAAGATCCCTAGAGGGGTGCTCTAGGCAAAATGAAATCCTAGTACAAGTTCGCATCGTCAGAGCCTCCCTCTAGGGAGGAAACTGGGCGTCCAAATGACCTGCGGCGATTGGTTTCCGCCAATAGGGCGCCGCACTAAAAAGAGATACCAACTTCCGGGGAATGGACTCTCTGTACTAACTGTTCATAATCTGCCATTCGAAATAAATAGTTCTGTGGGTCATATGCATTACGATAGATATTAATTTTATCATTAATGGTTTACAGTAGTGCTAGTAAGTTCAAATGCATACATATTGAAAGGGCTTTGGGAGAAGAGAGTTATTTTTGGACGACACTTAATTTAATTTGATTTTAATTAACGTTGCAGCCTGAAGCAACACGAGGGCTATTGGAGATAAACATCGTAAATTTGAATCCTTGTCAAACGAATCTTAAGTGATGAACGACCCCCAAGTTTATATTTTCGTGCATTGATAGATATTTAAAATTAAGTTTCAATCCCCCATGCTTTTTGCAGTAGGATGGATATTTAATGGAAGTAAGACTCGAACACGAGGTTCAGTTTTTACATCACGAGTTAGATGAGCACTAATTATGACCATTCCGTCATGCAAGCCAACAGATCAAGGAACATTGATTTGTAAGCGAAACTGCTTTAATCGAGATGGCGTTTCAGAAACAAACAACTCAGTATAATTGGAACTCAAAAGAGTTTTGCTTCCTTGATTAAAATATTTTGAATTTAATTTATTTTAATTTAGTTTACTCTAACATTAATGGGAATTCGATTTTTACCTCCCTCAAAAGTGAAACGGAGGTCTCTTCTTCAACCCTCCAACTTAATTCATTTATTTCGAATACTTATTTTTGAGGAATTTTTGACTGACTCTTCCAGCTTTTTACATGCTGTTTCGAACACTTACGAAAATTGTAGCTCAGGTGTTTTATTGGGTAGTATTTTATGTGAAGAACAGAGAGAGAGAATTTATTGCTTTACAATAAATCTCTTGCTAGTGAAACATTATTGCTAAATTTATAAACAGCTCTTTTCATTTAAGCAGGATTTTCCCATCGGAATAAGCCAGCGGTTCTTCAACTGTGATTATCGGAACACAGGGTCCGTCGCGCTTTTCTAGCCGGTCTATGAAGGTCTCTCGTGGAAAAAATGAGATGTGGTATCCTACACTAGATCACTAAATGATCCCCAATCAAAATATTTACTAGAGTATGTATTTTAATCAAGAGTATTAATTCAGTCTTTTTATTGTTTACTATCACTTAGTCATTACTAAAATGTAAATTTTCAAAAACTATATATTAGAAAGACATGCGCAAAAAATTAAGAACTAAATTCCCATAATGTGATAACGATTACGATTAATAGTACTATAACGATTGCATCCATTTCGATGTCCTAATTGATTTGCGCCTGTATTGTTTATTTATCTGCGAATACATTATTTATTTATTTCAAACTGTAATATTTTTATGTACATGTATAATGAGATGTTTACTGTTTTCTTCTAGGAAAAAATAAAAAAGTTTTAAAGTCTGTCTAGATCAGTGATACTCAATCTGCGGCCCGCATGTGGCCCGGTTAGGGCCCATTGCACTAAAAAGTTGAATTATTTAAGAACAATGTACTAAAAATTTATCAATGAAGCAATCAAATCTATTAATTTTTCTATGAATTTACTTTTTTTGATTGTAGAATGTAAACAAGAGGCTTGGTCACGGATGAAAGGAATTGGAAACTACCCTGTAAATCAGTAAAAATGCATAAAAGTAAATACATGTTGTCAGTGTTGGGTAGACGGGTTAATAAAGTATTAAAATAAAAGCCGAAAATGAGAATTTTAATAATTTGATCACTTTTGCTTTTCCCAATGTTGCTTTGGTCTTATAATGTTTTTTCTCCATTACACTTATGCTTCGGCCCGCGTGAAATATTTGTCTTATGTACGTGGCCCTGCGGAGAAAAAGGTTGAGTACCCCTGGTGTAGATCAGGGATGACGAACCAGTGGCACGCGAGACAATATTTTTGGCACGCCAGTGATAAAAATGGTTTGCATTTTATTTCAAAGTTCATTATGAAGTATTACGAACAAACGCGAGGGATCGGTCGCGGGGCGGCGGGGAGCACTCTCGTTTGTTGCCTTAGTGACGTCGTAAACTACAATGGCTTGCGATGAAAATTAAGTCTACGCAGAAGATAGTCAATTTCATTCACACGACTGTATTTTAAAGTTTATTTGTGTTATATTTACGATTTTTAACTCTTAGTTAGCATGGCTCTAGTTCCGCAAAAAAACCGAAAAGTGCAAGATAGTAAGTGTAACAGAGAATTTCAAATTTGGTGAACCGAGAAACATGGCATTATATTAGTAAAGGCGGCAGAGTGATGTGTGTTTTATGTGCTGGAATAGTGGTAAGCAGAATATCGGCTGTAAAACGGAAACAAATCACAAACCCTCTTGTCAAAAAAGTGAACGGCAGCAAAAATAATTAATTGCTTAGAAACCGTTTGGCAAATGACTCCAATTCAACAAAAAGTAACATCTTACAATCCTAATATAAGTAGTCATCCAATCTGCAACAACAGAAGTCACACTAATGTTACTTTCATTTGAATTACACATATATAACTAAAACATTTATAACTGTGTAGTGCAATCGTAGTTTCATTATTTTCCCAATCATCCCAAGTCAAAATTACTTGACGGCACGTCTCTACCTCATTAAACACTTCCTTAGAAAAAATGGCACGTTGATCCATAAAGTTTCGCCACCTCTGGTCTAGATAGTAGATGCAGTCTTAGGACTATATTGATAAGGTGACCATTTTTTTTTTTTTACAATGAAAAGGAGGACGAAAAATTTAAGAAAAAATTACAACTTAAATATATGAAACGTTTTATTAATTCAAACAAAAACACGCTAATTACGCTTACATTCTTTTTAATTATTATCTTAAACGAGTATTTTTCCATTGAATGATTTTTTTTGTCAACATATCATTTTCTAATATAACGGAAAGTTCGGACAAAAAATATCCTTCATGTTGAATTTTACGGCAAGCACTGTAGCTAAAAAATTAACATTCAATTTTAATTTCTCACAGTCACTTCATAAAAATCATTACCAACTGAAAAAAACTCTTTCAACTGCTGCATAAGTTCCAGGCCAGCACAACGTAAATGCAACAAGAATAATTACATTTTTATATGGAATGTGTTCATTTTTGAAAACGTTTAAGTAATTTGTAATTTCACCCACATATATATATATATATATATATATATATATATATATATATATCTTTTACCAATTTCTCAGCATGTTGATGTTCAAATTGTTCTAATTTATTAGAATTTACACAGGTAGATTCATTCTTCTTTCTATCATCGTTTTTTAATGTCAGGCATTTCTTTCGATAAAAACTCAACGTAATTTTCTATATTTGTCCAATTTACTTGTGACAAAGTCAAAAATGCCATTGAAAGCTGATATTTCCTGCGCTATTTGTTTCAGACCATTCTTCGACATTTTGGAAACATGTTTGGTTCATCTCTGAATACAGAGATTAACAGATCAGTTTTTATACTGAAAAGGAGGACACTTTTCGAGGAAGGACAGAACCTGTAAAAGGAGGACGGTTGGTCGGTCACCTTACTATTGAGGAATCTATAACACGCAGACATATGTTGAGAATGAGGTATGCAAAATTTTAAGGGTCCGCGATGTCAGGCTGATATAAGGGAGGGGGCGATCGTAAGTTTAAGAACCGCTGAAATAAGCAGTTCTAAGCACAAATTTAGATTTCCCGCCAAAATATTTAACTCTCAATTTGAAACAAATGGCATTCTCCACCCACACATCGTTCCACTCAATTTTCAAAAACCGATATTGCTGCATTATTTCTCATTCCGCAATCAATTAAAAACAAATAAATAAAATAAAGGCATGACGAAAGAGGATGGTGTTGACATTTTGCTCCCCCATGTGGTAAGCGTACGAGAGTAGCGTACGGGTACTCCACGTGCCTCTCCATTCTTGGCGGGGTTGCAGGCCTCGGCGAGCGGGCTTGGCGATGTTACCGTTTCCCGCCACACATCGATCGACGGTGCGCGCGCAATTTCTTTCCCGCTATTTTTGGACTGAATGGGGATACTGGGGGGAGGCACCAGGGGGGATCGTGTTACGAAGATTGGAATAGGTTGTCCCCCCTTTTCTCCGTCTGGGTCTCTGCATCGATTTTCCAGCATCTGTCTGCTGGGAAGAATAGAGGCCTCGATAATTAGAACAGGAGGTCTGAAGGGGTTACGCCGTTCCTTCATATTCGGGGAGTGAGAGGATTATAATTACTTCTCCTATTAACGTTCGGACTGAAGGGAATAAGCGTGTTAAGTATGAAATACATTTTTATAATTCATAGACGCAACACATTTCCCTCTTTCTCACGTAATTTCGTTTTAATTGTAAGAAATGGGAAAAGTAAAGGAGCTGTTCAAAATATACGTGTTCTTTTCATTTATAATTGAACTTGAACAATATGAAAATTAACTGAAAAAAAAACAAGAAAATTGTTATTTGTTTAGTCTTCTTTTCTGATGGTTGATTGAATATTAACGTCGCACTGTTCAGCTACACGAGGGCTTTTGGCGACGGACCACGTAATTTTGAACCATGGTCAAGTGACGTGGACGACACCTGAGCTGGCACCCCCTCTCCTAACTACCACACCACACCAACGGGAGGACGTTTCAGCTCTCGACAGATTTAACGTGCATCGCTGCCCTACACGGCGGGTCTTTAGTGGTACTGGGCTCGAACCCGTGACAAAGCAAGCCACGGTCTGATACCTATACTACTCGGCTACCGCGGCCACAGTCTTCTTTTCTGAGAAGAAAACTAATGTGAAACGCAATTTGATCATTTCATCACTTTCTTACTGTATGTTCGAAGGTCAAGTGGCGAGGACAAGACCTGAGATGACACCCAACTCTCCAAACGCCCAGACAACACTAACTTGTGAGGACTTTAACATACTTAATATTCAACACCCTCTAAAACGGCGGATGCCAGATCTTGAAATCGACCGATCTGTTCCAAACAAGGCTGCTCAATCGAACGTCTGTTTGCAAGAGATGTATTTTCAATTCATTTCATGTAACTTCTTACATGTAAGGGAATTTCACAACTGACCACTGGAACCGAAATATAGTTGGGGGATATCCAAACCGCGAATTAAATGGGGATGGGATTGAGTTATAGAAATGATACACAGTGCTTTTTAAACACATACAAATGGTATGATTATTTCATTTTCAAGAAAGAACGTGATTTTCTTTCCCCTATATAAAAATGTTTGGATTCATTCTTTTGCGATCTTATTTTAAAGCATTTAATATTATAAACTCGCAGACGAGGATGATGGAAAATTTTCTGTACAAAATGTGAAAGTTGTAAAATGTTTGATTCTTTTGAATGTTTGAAATGTTTGTGGAATTGGGAAATATCCGTAACCGAAACCTTCGCCGAAAAAAGTGGGAAAAATTTTCCGCGAATGAATTAATCTCTTCTCTGAAGCATCTGTCCAATGCATACTTCACTTCCAAGAGATCGAGGACCTCTTCTACAAATCATGTGTGTCTGTTTATAAAATAAATAAATAAACCCGTTCGCGTCTGCCGGATCCAATGGACACACCCCAATTGCCGCTCTTGGCAGTGTGCCAGGAGAATTGCACAGATATCGTCTGGGGATGCTCTATCCGCGGGAGCACTAACACCCTCCGCATCTTACCAGCACCATCTAGGAGGTGTTGATCTTACTCCTTGAATTTTTTGTTCGGTAACCTTGAGAACAAAAATGAACTGGAGAGAGAAGCCTGCTCCAAACTTTCAAAACCCCAATCAACTCTAACCGGAAAATCATTTTCGAAAGGATGCCAATGCCAAGAAAACGTTACAAGCGATATTTCACATTTCGAAATCCCGTTCACCCCCGCCCCTCGTTTTTTTTTAAAGAAAAGCGGCCGTTTCTCCTCCACTGCTTTAAACACTTAACTTTGTCGTCATTTGTGTGGTGAAATGTTTTTATTATTGCAAGAATGATACTCGCCCAATCTGTGCTAAGCATTCGTTAGTTCAGGAAAATATAACCAAGAAAAAATGAATGGAATGATCACTCGTCACTAATGAGAAAATCCCCACGTCAGCCGTGTTTACGGAACATCCCGCGGGATATTAAACATTTTGAAAACACAGTATTACCTCGACTTTCGGTACCCCGACTGACGCGAACCCGGAATCACGCACTTTTCAAATCTCGTCGATTCGACTTCTACTTGAGAAAAAAAAATTGATGAAATTGGTAATTGAAGAAGTTATCTATCTTACCAGGTAAAGAGATTTAGAAGTGGATAGTGTGATGGCGTTCAAGAATTGCTGGATTCTCACAATCAGGAGCTGGCAATGGATAAGCTCATAGAAATGCATGCGCAAGACATTGAAGAATTCGAGTCTTGGGATCCAGTTCACCCACAAGATAGAATGACGGCTGGGAATTTGACTAAAGTCCTCGGTTTAATAGACAAAGGCTACAAATTTTAGAAAATATGGACTCCAATGATCAGCCCCCCCTCCTCGCCCAACGAAACAAGGAATAAAAAGCATTAAAATGTTAAGAGGAATTTTTACAGGAGCAGACTGCTTCGTTACATTTTAAGAGACCTCCTACTTCAAAATAATTTTTTAGCTTTAGATTCTGTATTTGTGTTATCTAAGATTTTGTTAAACATTTTTTTTTCTATATTATTTTCTTTCGTCACCGGCCCCAGATAAGTATAATTTATACCTATTTCTATGCGAAATCATACGCCGACTTAACGCGATTAGCACTCAGTCTCATCTATCACGGAAAAGTTCGGGGTATTACGATAACCGTAACGGATGGAGGGATTGTTTATCAGCATCGCCCTGACAAGCAATACCAAGAATATTGGTAAAGGACTCAATAATCTATAATCAAGTAAGTACACGTGACGAGGACGACACCTACAGTTGCACCTCACTCTCAAAGCTTCTACGTTACCCTCTCATAAGAGGTAGGGGTGGCTCTAGTGCCAGACAAACTGGACCCCTGCCCTGGACGGCAATTTTTAAGGGCCGCATTTGGATCGAAATTGAAAAATATTTTTTTGTGACAAAAAGTTTGATTTATTTTCTGGAATAGTATTGGGTGTGAATTTGGTATTTCACTTAACGTATCTTATTTTTTTTTATTTTGTACTCTCTATATTTAATGACAGTTTTCTTTTATGTTGAAACTCGAAGGTATGAGGCTGGAGTATGTGTTAAAGCATGAAATTTCACTAGTATATTTCTCCCCATCCCAGAGTGAGGTCACAACGGACATTCGCTTTACTGGTGTCAGCTATCCAAAAGGGGACAAGGATAGTGAAAGGTTTTAGTTATCCTGAGTGTAATTATTATAAGTTAAAACAAACGCTTGTGATCCCCACCATCAGTAGACTATTTTTCGAAGAAATTGGCCTGCTTAAATAGACGATTCCTTCTCTTACATTTTACTCGTTTAAAATAATGACAAGTAATTATGTCCTTAATTTCGAATTATTTTGAATTTTTTTAAGACTTAAATATATATATATATATATATATAAATATATATATATATATAATATATATATATATATATATATATATATATTATATATATATATATATAATATATTATATATATATATATATATATATATATATATATTATATATATATATATATATATATATAAATATATATATATATATATATATATATATATATATATATATATATATATATATATATATATATATATATATATATATATATGTGGCATGCAGCCAAAAGCAACGCAGTCTTCGCGCGCAGGCGCATTGAATTGAAACTAAAACTAAAACTTCTGAACTAGTGGAAGAGAAACAAAAACTCTTGGACATTAGAGCAGAAGGAAAGAGAAAAGAGAACGCGAGAGGTGCGCGAGCAGGCGTTACCTTCTGAATATCATCGTCAAACTTATCTGTAAAAACTTATCTACCTTTTAATTAATTTTTGTTTAATGTTAAATAAAAATAGAAGAAAGACCAACGTCTTGGACCCCTTGTTGTCTCCCACAAATTATGGGGCTCGGCCGGGATCGATAAAATTTCGATTTTGAACCAAAGTCTGGACAATGAACAACAGCGTCCGTGAAGGAGACGCTCCGCCATTTTTCGGAAACTTCGTTCAACCTGTGTAGAGGTTGAATTTTTCAACTTCATTCCGCCTGTGTAGAGGTCGGAACAAATAACAAAATAACCTGTGTAGAGGTGTATTTTTCAACGAACCATCGACAAATATTCCGCCTGTGTAGAGGTCGGAACAAATAACAAAAGACCCGGTGTAGCGGTGGATTTTTCAACGATCCATCGACAAATATTCCGCCTGTGTAGAGGTTGGAAAACCCATCGACGAAAATTCCGCCTGTGTAGAGGTTGAAAACCACTCACAAACACCTGCGAAGAGGTGTCAATTTGAACAATTTCAAGAACTATTTTTCATCTAACGATATAACCTGCGAAGAGGTGAAATCAGTGGAATCAACGTTTTTATTGGATACATCGCACGTGCGAGCAACAAGGGAGCCAGAAAAAAAAAGGTAGGATCTTTCTAAATTTTTCTAAAATGTATAAAAACGCTCTTAAAGAGGATCTCATAAGAGTTGTTGAGGAGCTAGACGGTACTGTCGAAAGTACTGACACTATAGTTAAACTAAAGACTAAAATTGAGAACAGTAGTACATTTGAAAGTGATCCAGATTTCGTTAAAACTTTTAATTCAAAACTGTATAGATGAGAGAGTATCGCAAAACGAAAGAGAGGTAACTTCAGAACAAAAAATTGAGCTCGCGAAACTTCAGTTAGCAAAATTAGAAAAGAAATCGAACTTCAATTGGCTAAAAATAAAGCATTAAGTTTAAATTCTGCAGCTAAAGTCGAAGAAAAACAGTTCGAAACTAACATAGAAAATATGATAAAAAGTATAAAAACTTTATCTCTTCCTGTTCCCACCAGATCTGAAAATTTTAATCTGTTCTTCCAATCATTAGAACGCGCATTTTAACCAAGAAAATAAATGACGAATATAAATCTGAAATTTTAATAAATCTTCTGGGCGAAAGAGCTCATAACGTCTTACTGTATATTAAAGAAGAGGAATTAAATGACTATGAAAAACTAAAATCTATAGTACTCAGAGAATTCCAATTAACCCCTCGCGAGTGTTTAAACTCATTTAAAAATGCTGTAAAATCATCAGGCGAGACATACATCCAATTTGCTGCAAGATTGACGGCAAACTTCCAATATTATTGTTCGTTAAGAAAAGTTAATTCCTTTGAATCTCTATGTGATCTTATAATTTCTGATAAATTATTTGAAACTTTAAATAAGGAAACTGCAACTCATATTGGCATTCGAGAAGCAGAAGATTGGTTTAGGCCTATTGATTTAGCTAAAGAGTGTGATATTTATATTTCATCTAGAAGCGGATCACATAAAGAAATTCCTATTACTTATGGATATACCCAAGACCCCTTTAAAAATAGATCACAAAACTTTAAACCAAAGATTAAAGAGAACTATCCCCAATATCTTGAAAGAGAAAATAAAAATTGCTATATATGCGGTGATTCATCTCATTGCGCAAGAGACTGTGAGAAGCGTTTTAAACCTAAAGAATCTAATGATCACATCCATAATAAAATAAACGTGAATACTTTGAAAATCGAGAGCGAAAAACAAAATAGCGATGAATGCGCAAATCTTCAATACGTAAACATTTTTGTGGAAAATCAGCCCGTAACAGCATTGATTGATTCAGGTTGCCAGATCCCAGTTTTAAATTCCTCACTAATTAGAGTGCAAACACCTTCCGAAGAGATCATAACATTAAGTTCATGTTTTGGCGAACAGCGTATGGTAGAAGTTAAACCCATAAATATTTCTCTTAATCAACACTCTCCTAGCTTAAGTGTGAGAACGGCAATATCACCGACCTTGACCGAAGAATTTATTATACATCCCAGTATATATTCTGAAATAGAGAAACTAGGCCACGCAAAGAGCGATGTTTTATTGAGTGAAAGTGGATCCTCTTTGAGTGTAGATTATGGTGTTTCTTTTCCAAATGTTTCTGTTTCAAATGTGATAGAAAATTCTAGTTATGATTTGCCATATGTTAAAAACTTTAATACTAGAAATGATTCGAGTTCTCTAATTAAGGATTATAAATGTAATAAAATTAAGATTACTAAGTTAAAATTGAGTATTGTAAGAGAAAAATGTTCTGATATAGTATTGTGAAAGAAAGTCAATCGTGCCATGAAAACGAGTTCCGTGGAATTTATCTCCCAATCTCCTACCCCTTCACCTATGGAACGTAATTATCGACGGTTTGTGTTGCTCCGAAGGATCTTTGAGCCTTGGCAGTGGAAACGAAGGAAAAAGAGAAATCGTTTTGAACAGACGTCCAGAACTCTACAGAGGAGAATATCGATGCGTTCAACCAAAGATCAACTTGTTGAAAAAGACGTTCTTATGCCTGTGAAAAACAATGTTTTCCTGTGGAACCTTCCGGATGTCGAAGAGGTGCCTTCACATGATGGAGAAACTGTCTAGTTCAACAAAATTTTGATATGTTAAATCTTTGTGTATTTGTCGTATAGTCCTTGTCTGTTCCGTTTTTTTGTATGTTTCAGATTCTCCTCTGGTCTCCATGGAAATACCGCTGCGGACAGCGTACAGTCAGGCTGGCCGTTGTGGCATGCAGCCAAAAGCAACGCAGTCTTCGCGCGCAGGCGCATTGAATTGAAACTAAAACTAAAACTTCTGAACTAGTGGAAGAGAAACAAAAACTCTTGGACATTAGAGCAGAAGGAAAGAGAAAAGAGAACGCGAGAGGTGCGCGAGCAGGCGTTACCTTCTGAATATCATCGTCAAACTTATCTGTAAAAACTTATCTACCTTTTTAATTAATTTTTGTTTAATGTTAAATAAAATAGAAGAAAGACCAACGTCTTGGACCCCTTGTTGTCTCCCACATATATATATATATATATATATATATATAAAGACAGAGGGGGAGGCATTGAAGATAGGAGCGGATTCCAATTAATTTTCCAATTTTGTCCGGGGTGGCAAAACTACTAGAGCTGGCCTTGTAAGAGGGAGGGGGGCATAAACGAATTAAATTACTACGAAATCGCACTTGCACCAGCATTTTCAAAGTCTCGCCTGAATTAATTCTCACGTATGGTTTTCTTAGTTTCGAGATATTCTGAGCATAAGTATTAATTCGCTGGATTGATCCGAGATCTAATTTCCTTTCGTTAGTATGAATCCTATCATACTTTATTGAGGAGATGTGTTTCGTTCGATGTTAATTTTAGCTCAGAAATGAAAACTAAAAAAATGGGAAAATGTATATGAGCTAATTGAGTTTCGAGAACGATTTTTTTTTAAACATACTTAAATTTCTAAAGTTAAAATGCTTTTTAACTTATACATTTTCTGCGGTTTATGATATAAATTTTCGTATATATCGTTCATTGATGTGTTGCATAGAACCTGTGCTAAAAAATTTACACTCAGTCCCTTTAAAGAAAAAATTTCACATACATATTTATAATGGATCAAAATTCTGAATGTAGCTATTTACATAATCTATTTTCAGCAAATTTAATTGCAGATTTTTAAAAAGAGAAAAGAACCAAAAAACTGAAAGAAAAAATATTTTACTCAAAGCTTTGAGAGTGAAGTAACAAAGAAAATTCTTTACAAAATAAATAAATAAATATTGTTTATATATATGCAAGATATGCCAGCCATCAATACTTTTTAAGTAAAGGATTAAGTTGTAAATAAACATAATGGGGCAGAAAATGTCAGCTTTGGATAGCTCGCTTCAAATAACACAGAAAAAGTATAACATAAACACTGCCGAAATAAAAATTGATGGCTGTCAAAACATTGCAACTCTCTTTTTCTTATAGTTTTATTTTAAGGTGTCCGACTGCGTTCGGAACCGTGATGTTTCAAATGCGCACAAACGGAGATATTTTTAATATTTAGATTAGAATACACATATGAAATTGTTTTAAGAATATTATTCAATTAAAAATGATTTAAATGCAATATTTTGGTAGAAAATGAATTATATATTTTCCAAATGTTCTTCATTCGTAGAAAATGCTTCTATAATAATATCTCAGACCTCTCTGTACAGAGCCAGAATTAAGATTTTTGAAATATATAATTCAGGAGTGGATTTATCCATGTTTTAAGATATTAAAATGGAGAAATGTAACAGAAAAACACTGATAATTATTTCAATTGATAGTAACTCTAAAAATAATGTGAATTTTTCAAAAGTCGTAGTTCAGGCCCTCTGGAGAAGTCTTAATCTTTATGTAAGCAAAACATTATTATAGAAGCATTTTTCATAAAGGAGAAAAATGTGTGACTTTGTAACTCATGCATTGGTTTATAATACAGGGTTTTTAAAATTACGAAATATTTCATAAATAATCAGTTTTTTCTTTTAACATGTAAAAGAATAGCCCATTGAGCATTACGGTATAGGAGAAAAAATGCGAAACACATTTTATGAGAGAAAAAAAATGTGTCAACTCGGATAAAAATGAGCATTATGATAAAATAAGTGATTCTCTACGGGATAGTGAAGCCAGAATATAATATTTATGTTTGAGTACCTTTATATCAGAAAAATATTCCGAATTTGGGTCCTATTCTTTAACATTATCCGAAAACAGCCTTAATGATCACAATATGTCTGTGAAAAAGAACCGCTTAAAGGATTTATGGGTTATTCTTTATTTTTAACATAAATAAAATAAAAATTATTAAACGATGAAGAAGAAATGAACATCAATTCTCGCCAAGAAAAAATATCAAAACATTTTCCACCCAATGGGATTTTTAAAAAAATGAAACCTTTTATAAAAATTCGAATTCGTTACATTGTAGTACTTGTGAGCAAGCGCTCATTGACGACTTTCCACTATTGGCGGGCGATAAGAACATAAAAGAGTTGTTCGCAAGTAAATTTCTTTAAAAAAAGTAGAGATGGGGAGGAAAGGAATAAAAGTTGCGTGCAGGTACCGGAAATGGAGACATCCAGGTACTATTGTGCATGAGAAGGGCCCTGTTCCTGCGTCGTTTCTGTGGGAACAGGAAACGGTAGGGAGGGATTGTCTAGAAAAGTGGAATGGCCACCCTGTTGTACACTTTTCCCCGTGGTTCTTCTCACATGATTTGGACGAAACCCGCGGGCGCACTCTTCCGGTACACCATGAAATCGAACTTTCCAGAACGAACGACCCCAAGACGTGGGCAGATATTCTCAACTTACGATGATTAAGGAAGGAATCTCCGGCTCTCAAACAATTTTCAGAGATGTGGAGGTGCTTTCTTATTTTTTTGTTCAATTTTCATAAAATTTCTCTTCATTCCACTGAAGTCCGTCGCCAGTAGCCCTCGTGACGTTAATTAAACAACCAACAGTGAATTTCGCTGAAAACAAATTTCAGGGACTGAATAGTGTTCCCCAACCTTTTTATCGCCGCGGACCGGTCAACGTTGGATAATTTTACCGCAGCCCGCTGAGGGGGAGGACGTTGATTGTTTTGATTTAATAATTTTATTTTATTTGTAGTTAAATGTTTTCAGAATAAAATATGAAGGTGGGGGGGGAGTTATGCTTGGCAGTACAATTCTTTTCTTTTTCTGAATAACTATATCAAATAAGTTGTGAAAAACAAAATTTTTCTTTAAAAAAGCAAATTACCCTATTGGTTAAAAAGTCATTTTATGCAATAGAAAATATAAAGTTTTGATATATCGTACCATTTGAGCACATTTGAATAGTACATAGTAATTAGAATACTAAAAAAAAAAATTTTTAAAAAGGAGATAATTACGTTGAAAATTCAATAAAAAATTTCAAACCCCTGAACTAAAACAAAACTTAAAGGGACTGCAAAGTAGTACAATGTGAAAAGAAAAAAAATTGGTGCTATTTTTAATTGAATCATTTGTGTAAACTTTATTTCTCATATGGCCCGGCGAGGGCTGCGGTAGCCCAGTGGTTAAGGTATCCAACCATGGCAGGCATGTCATGAGTTCGATCCCAGTACCACTAAAGACCCGCCGTGTAGGGCAGCGATGCACGTTAAATCTGTCGAGAGCTGAAACGTCCTCCCGTTGGTGTGGTGTGGTAGTTAGGAGAGGGGGGTGCCAGCTCAGGTGTCGTCCACGTCACTTGACCATGGTTTAAAATTACGTGGTCCGTCGCCGAAAGCCCTCGTGTAGCTGAACAGTGCGACGTTAATATTAACTCAACTCATATGGCCCGGCGTTGCACGGGCTTTCTGTACTTATATAAGCAAAAGCTTCTGTAAAATATACTTTTTCGAAATTTCTTTGTGTTGCACAGGCTATTGCAGTTTTAAGAAATAGTATATATTTTCCAGAATTAAAATATGCTAACACTCATACGTGCATTGGTAAAATTAACGTAAAACATGACAAAATTGATGAAAGTGTCTATTTTATTTTTGTTTAACATTTTAAGGGGTGTTGGAAGGCTAAAATCTTATTTTTTTGACAATTTGAGATTTTTACATTTTCAAACTCTATAGATTTTAACCTTTCTAAAAATACCTTACTTTTTTTAACCTCTAGGGTATTTAGAAGCCCTTAAAACGTATTTTTAAAATAATCATTGAATTTGGGCCACGCCCATTTTAATGGCGAAAATTGTAAACAAATTTCTTTGTTTTTGCTTAAGAGTGTAACGACTGATATAAACCAAAACATGTATCTTTTATTTTAAATTGAGCCTTTTATTTTTTTTATTTCCTAGTCGATTAGAAGTCTCACTGTATACATTAAAATCAATTTATCTCAAAATGTAAATTTGAATGTGCGATGTACCTTTTCTGAGAAACTACTGTTCACAGGTATGTAAATTTTTTATGAATTATTTATAATGATGTCTAATGTATACTAAAATTAGCTTTTTGTAAAAAACTCAAAAATTTAATTTTTACAAATTTTTTAAGTAAAAAATGGGTAAAATTTCGCAATGTTTGATAAAATATTTCATAATTTATTAAAAAATTCAAAATTAGCTAAAAGCTCATTTTAGTATAATGAGAGAGGGGTACTTTAATAGTATGAAAAATTTCAAGCATGTACATAAAACAGATTTTGAGAAAAGGTACATCGAAAACAGCCAATTTAACATTGTCAGTATAGAGAAAGAGAGAGGTTTCCAACTCCCCTTATAAACAATCCTTTTTTAAAAAAAAAATAAAAATTATCAGTTGTATTATATTTTTCAAAAGTAATATATGGCTAATTATGTTTTGTTTATTATTTTCATATGCGTGTAAAATGAATTTCATATTCAAGAAATATTTTTATAAGTGGTATGTACATGAAAAAATATAATACAAAATTATATTATGTTCAGTAAAACAATGAAAAAATATTTTTTGAAATTAAAATTACTTTTGTGACTTTAGAGAACGCTTGAAGTATTCTAAAAGGCATAGAAAATAAGGACGGCAATTAATAATGAACCATAATAGATGTGGACATCGCTTTTATTTATTTTTTAACTTGTAGTGGATGACCTACACCTACAGTTCAAATATAACTTCATTCATTAAATTAAAAAATGGCAACAAACAAAACCAATAGTTCAGCAGCATATACAGAAAGGAAAATCCTTCATTGTGTCCCTGTAGCGCAGTGAATAAAATTGAGCTTTTCTTGCAAACATAATATATTTTAAAGAGGGTAGAGCCATTGCAGAGCATTGTATCCAAAAGTAAAAAATAATTTTTTAATGAGTGTTCTCGTTGCAATTTCGCTTCACAGGAAAGAATGATTTCATAAAAATGTATATTTGAATATAAGAGAGAAAATTAACTTGCTAAAAAGGTAAATAGAAATGAAAGGATGAAAATATAAATAAAAATTATAACAGAAAAGTAATAACAGTAGTATGTTTCTGCTATGGGAACTATGAGTGAAATAATCTGAAATAGATAAACCAAAAGAAAAAAATTATGTCAAACTATTTCCTTAAAATATTAATATAAATAACATACATTAGGAAGCCTTCAACTGGAAAAAAAATAAAAATAGTGCAAACTAAAATTGTAAAAAATAGATAAAATAAGCCTACATTGTAATAAAGCATTAAATTAATATCACATGAAGAATGGAAATAATACTATCTAACATCTATCTTACATTTAGTATAAAATTCAGATAGAAATGAAAGAATGAAAATATAAATAAAAATTATAACAGAAAAGTAACAACAGTAGTATGTTTCTGCTATGGGAACTATGAGTGAAATAATTTTTTAACCATTCTAGTTTGACCTTTTTCTGTGGCCGCGGTAGCCGAGTGGTATAGGTATCGGATCGTGACTTGCCTTGTCACGAGTTCGAGCCCAGTACCACTAAAGACCCACCATGTAGGGCAGCGATGCACGTTAAATCTGTCGAGAGCAGAAACGTCCTATCGTTGGTGTGGTAGTTAGAAGAGAGGGGTGGCAGCTCAGGTGTCGTCCACGTCACTTGACCATGGTTCAAAATTACGTGATCCGTCGCCAAAAGCCCTTGTGTAGCTGAACAGTGTGACGTTAATATTTACTCAACTCAACTCAACTTGACCTTTTTGTGTTTCCATAACAACCACTTCGCTTCCTTAAACAGTAATGGGGCTATAATGCGCGTTAAATCTCTCAAGGATCAAAGTCTTCCAATTGAAGTGGCGTGGAAGTTTGGACGAGTAGAGTGCAAGAGTTCAAGAGTCATTTGATCGAGGCTTAAAATTATGAGATCTGACGCCAATAGCCATGACGTCACTTTACAGTGTGGCTTTAATAATCGACCCATCTTTCGTTCAAGTTTTTCTAAAAATAAACTTTTATCAGATTTAAAATTATCTAATTTTTTTTATCAGATATTGAAAGCATTTTGATATTTATTTTCATCAATAACTTAAATGGTTTATCTTTCCGAATGAGGTACGTGATAGAGCCACGAATACTGTAAAAGAAATCAATTTATCATATAAGAAGCGATTTTCCCATCCTATGTTGCAAGCTGCTTCATATTCCCCTGCTGTCTATGTTGTTAGTCACAGCGGAGGTGTGATGGACATGGACAGGATCGATACTCGAGTCTGTAAAAGCTTTTTCTTGGGATCGTGAAGTGCAGTATACAGCTGCAGGAGCACACTCACCTCTCTATACACCTGTGTTGCTGTGAGGACAGCTGACCACCAAGCTGCACAGGTGTGACTCATCCCTCCAATCGGGATAGAAGCTATTTCGTGGCAGCTCCTTCTTAACAAATCACATATTTACTATTTTTTAATCCAATAAACTAATTATGACTGTCTCAATGATTTACCGTCCGAAATGTGGAAATATTGGAAAATCCAAGTAGTACTCAAAATATTTTTTTGAAAACAAAAAGAATTATATTTTAACAAATCATGTGGACAATTCCCGACATCTATTTGCATTTTCAATTCAAAGATCCTCTAAAGAATTCTATAATACACCTTTTAAGCTCTCGTGACTACAGTTGGCGTGGTGTGGAGAGGGAGTCAGGTGTCGTCCTCGCCAGTTGCTCTGTAGTGCGACGTTATTAAGCGGATCTCAGTAAAATGACGATGGCATCACATCTGCGCTACTTCAATTCTGGCAGCCTAGTGGTCAAGGTAACGGACACGTATCATGAGTTCGAGCCTAGTTCCGCTAAAGACCCACCTTGTAAAGGAGCGATGTACGTTAAATTTGTCGCGAGCTCAAACGTCCCACCGATGGTGTGGTGTAGAAGTTAGGAGAGGTGATGCCAGCTCAGGTGTCGTCCTCGTCATGGTTCAAAATTACAAATTATTTGCCAAAAACCAAAGAGTAGCTGAACACAGTGCGACGTAAATATTCACTCACTCACTCAACCCTGACAAATTGAACGGTCCCTACTGCAAGTTGTTATTTAGAATTGGAGAATCAGACTTGGAACCCAACGGATTATAATCTCGTTGCAGTATTTCATAATCTATTCAAACTGTAACACACACAAAGTTCTACCTCCACCACCTACGAGGTCTGAAGCCAGCAGCACTTACGTTACTTTGACGTTTACGAAGAATTAAATCTCTTCTTAGAATTAATATCTAGTTTAAAAACTATTTTAAAAAAGTTGTTTTTTTAAATAAAAATTTACTCCCACCTCTTCTTTTTTTAGTAGCTTAATATATATTTGAATCATACAATATATTTTTTTAAAGATCTAAGAGGAACGACAAGTTTTTCAAGCCATCTCTTGATTCTTTTTTATCACATTATTCACTAAATTATGTCACAGAAATATTAATATAACATAGAAACAATTTACTTTTATTAAAGCTTTAAAGCCCAATGAGTAGCAAAATAATTCATCGTGTCACCTGTATGCTCTAAACTTTCTTGGGGAATAGACTTTTAAAAAGTTCAATTTAGACGCTAATTATTAAAAATTTGATCTTGTTTCTTTTTCTGAAATAGACACAATAAAACTGTAGTTATTTTTGTAACGAACAAAATGGTAAATGAACTTTAATGATGCTTGTTACAAGACAAAACAAATGGGATACATTGTATATATATATATATATATATATATATATATATATATATATATATATATATAACACGGCGCTCTACAGAAATGGTAAACAATATGGAATTATAACAAGTGTTGCCAAACGTCAACAAAGAAATTAAGAGTTTAATTAGTTCTCTTCAGTAGATGCAGACAAAAAACATATTGAAAAAGAATGTTGCCAAACGAACATTTAAAACATTTTTCAAAAAGAAAAAAGAGAAATACTTCATTCTTTTATTACAATTTACAACAAACCATCCCGTGCAAGAATTAAGGATTTTATCCAATTCCGTTATAAAGATTAACATTCAAGGGAGGGATGGAATGTGAGATTTTATGGCGCAAGAGCCAAATCTGGCTATACTGCGCCAAACATTTGTGAAAATCTGTGATCAAGACGGGAAAAGAAAGAAAGGATAAATTGAATGACAAGGAGAGTCGAAAATAGAGAAGGATCACTAGGGTACCCCAGGTTCGTGAGACCCGTGTTTACCAAAGACAGTAAATCCCTTGGGAAAAGGAAAAGATCACTAGGGTACCTCGAGATTGTGACACCCGTACTCTCACCTAAAGAAGGTGAGCCCCTGAGGGGTAACATTCAAGGACACATTTGAAAAAACTGAGCAATCTCTCTTTTATACCTCTAAAATACTTTAAATTTTTGTATTGTATTCAAATTTTATTGGTAGTGTGTAAAGTTGCAAAATGTTCTTTCTAAAAAAGTACAGAAAAACACTCAATTTAATGTATCAGTTATGCACTTTCAGTTTTGGACGATGCTTAGAAAAAGAATTGAATGAAACATAAATGTGACATCTTTTGAGAGAAGAGGAAAGGAACAAAAGAAAAAAAGAATCATTTGTCAGATTTATTTCTCTCTCACGAACATGAGTTTGTGAGAAAAAGAGAAATGCCCGATGAATCTCCTTCCTAAATTTTGTCAAATAATCATTTCACTACTGCGTAGTACTTTATCAGATTCTTTTGTACTCCTCATTATTCGATAATGATATCCTTCCTTTGTGCTTTTAATTTCGTACTTTATCCCACTACAACACTGAATTACGAATGCTTCTTATTTTCAATTGAGAATTATGTTGATGAAGATCCACAATGGAAAGAGCTCATTAAGCCTCGTTTAACCCAAAACATAAAATCTTATTAGAATTTACGGAAATTATAAAAGGAATATAAATATAGATAATGAGTTGCAATTTGCAGTTGAGAGTGAATGATGCTGCAAACAATTCATCTCAATAAAAATAATTGATGATGAAATAAAACTGAGAATATATTATTCTTAATCATCATCATTTCTTAGATGTATGTTTAGTCATTCCTTGATTTTCCTTTTGAGCAAACGGGATGGGGGAGGGGGACGTCTCCAATCTGAAATCTTTACAACTGTATTCGAATTTCAACGCCTAAGAATGTTCCAAAAAAAAAAAAAAAAATTCCACAGCAAAAAAAATACAGACAAGATGTATCATTCAACCCTTTTACTTTTACTATCAGAAGTAATGACACCGTTTCGTTCTCTTACATTTTTATCGGCGATAGGAAAAATATACCACAAGAGATTATACATAACAAACTAACACCCTGAAAGTGTCTACCCAATTACAGTGGTAAAAAATATTGCCGTATTAATAACAACAGATAGCATCCATCGGTCAACGCACAGTTCAACGCTCAAAATGTCCATTTTGGTTTTTTCTCAAGTATGCACAAATTGGACGAATTATACTTAGACTGAATGCTTAATATTTGTGATTGGACGAAGATATGTGCACATATACATAGAAGTCACGAAAGTTTTACTCATAAAAAAATAAACAAATAACGTGTTGGATAATCAATTCAGTACGTAAGTACTCCAACCGATTAAGTTTCATCTTTTTTTTATTAACTCTCGGCTCGTTTTCTCCCCCCTTCTATTCAACGTCTACGCTCGGCGAGACGACTGGCGCCAGGATTTCTTTTTTTTGCAACTTTTCCAGAAATGGGCGACAAATCGCAGCCGATGGCAATCCCGCACTTGGCGCCGTGCCCACGCCATTCATCCAATGGGAGGAGGGCACCGGGCTGTGACGTCACATACGTTCTAGGTCACACGCTCCGTAACCTATGTCTGTAGTAGAAGCCTGCAGGGAATCATTTCTAGTTTGCAAATCGAGAGAGCAAGACGTGTTTTTGTTGTTCTCCAGCTCGTGTTTTGATTTTTATAGCCCAAACAAATCGTTTCATAAACAAACAGAGCCTTCGATCGCATTTGAACCCAAGTAAAGCGTTTTTATTAATAGCGAGAAAGAATCGACAACCGTTCCTACACCGGAAAGCAGAAGGCCCGGAACCTTCTAGAATCTGACTGTAACGGTCGTGGGTAGGAAGGAAATCGAAGCTGTCGGCTAAACCCGAGGGGTGCTTACCGTGTTCTATTCCTTTACAAGGCATTCGAAAGCAAATCGAGTCTTTGATGTTTACTATGCCAGTGAGTATATCGTTACCCACCAAGTCCAGTCTCAAGTTCTGGAAGAAGCGATCCGTCAGCATCACCGACTACGATCCAACTTACAAAGTACTCTACCTGGGCAACATCATCACCTCCTATGCAAAAGGCGAGGGCTGCACAGATAAGCCCCTGGCCACCTTATGGAAGGCGTACACCAGCAATCCCGTTAAAGTCCAGACACCCATGGAATTGACCGTCTGCAGCTCAGGCATCAAGGCTGTCACCAAAAACTTCGGTGTGACGGAGTATTGGGCGTACAGAATCACGTACTGTGGCGCCCCTGCCGAATATCCTGGACTCTTTTGCTGGATATACCGGCACGAACGCCCCAAGATGAAGCAGGAGTTGCGGTGCCATGCCGCTCTTCTCATCAAACCTGAACAGGCTAAAGAACTGACCGTTCAGCTCAAGGACAGGCTGGCCCTCGCCCTGCAGGAGTTCAGACGCGAAAAGGTAAGCAGTGTTTGCTTTCTCTTTGAAGTTTGTTTGTAAATAATAATGTCCTTAAAACATTTTTTTGCCAAGGAACTCTACCTTTTTTTTATTGTTATTAATTAAATCTATTTTAAATCGCTCAGTTTCAATAAAAATACGTAAAAATTCATATTAATATTTAACTTAATTTTAAACATAGTGAATTAATATTTTTGGTAATAATTTTACTAGTAAATTTTTATGAGTGAACACGCAATAATGATAATTTGTTTTAAACATTTTTTTTTTTTTTTTTCTAAAGTACTTCTAAATGTAAAAAATCCTATCAATGTTTTTTAGTTCATTTTGTAAAAATAAATTATGCAATTGTCTTTGCATATTAAAACGTATGTATATATATATTTGGGCATTCGTTTCTACGAGAATAGCATTTTTTAGTTTTTATACAAACTAGTCAGATTATTATATATATATATATATATATATATATATATATATATATATATATATATATATATATATATATATATATACGCATTAAGGGGGGAAACAATATCGACTCTTTGCCCTGTAAGCAATTTATTTAGCAGAGTGGAAAAAAAAGTTTGAAGTGCGCGCGCGCGTGTGTGTGTGAATTCCAGTTGTCAAACGGGGCTGAAATTCGGAAAAAGGTTTACTTGAAAAGTGGGAAATACATATTTTTAATTCTTTTTCTTCTGCATAAATATTCCCCTCCCATTGCAACTTTTTTTTGGTATTAAACTTTGAAAATATTTTATGTGTTGTTGTTTCAAACGATACAACTTTCTAATGTAATGATTCAATGGAGGAATCAATTTGAAATTTTATTTAACTTATTGCTTAAACTTAGATTTAACAGTTCAATTCGTAATTTTTATAATAATTGTAACACTTTTCTCGCTCAAAGAGAAAAAAAAACTCCTATATATATACAACAAATAATTCTGTAAGTGCTCAAAAATGAAATTTATTTAGAGATTTATAAAAATATTAAAATATTCTTATGTTTTAATTAGAATACAGTAATAGCAATAAATTTTCTTAGTATATATATTAAAGATACATAAAAAAATGAATTAAACTCTAAAAGGTTTTTGAATGGTAATATTTAAAAAACAAAAACACTAGCTTTTTAACTTTCTTGCTGTTACTTAAATTAGACGGTGTTTTAAAAATTTATTTTATCTTTTGGCAAATTGATAACAAAAACATTTGCAATACAATCAAATTAATTTCAACCGGATAATTCTTTAACATTTTAAGTCTTCTTAAAGATGACTTCCGTCGCATTTTAAAATGTTTCCATTCCTGCCAATTCCCTTTGTTTACAAACATGTTCGTTTGTTGAGCGAACCTGTGAGGAATTCCAAAACTTCCCGAGTTAATCGGATAAAGGCGAAAACTGAAAATGAGTTCAGAATAAACATACGAAAGAACGCGTAGCACGCATAAAATGCGCGCCAGAGGCGAAAAGCTCGTTTGGAAACCTCATTTTCATGCGAAACTTATGGTAATCGATTTCTCGCTTATTCAACTTCAGCGGATTTGTTGCTTTAACCTGTTTAGGAAAGGATAAAAAGTAGGCGTTGTTTTATTTAATGAGGATAACAAATGATTTGGGGAAGAGCCCCTCTCGCTTCCCAGAGCACCTGCGATTGAAGGCTCAAGGACAATGAAGGTCAACGTTTTTCGCGCTCATTCTTCCTTTTTCGTTCGTAAGATCTCGTGAGCTCTCCCCCCTCCCCCTCAATCCATTAATAAATGATTTATACAATCAGTTTCCTTATCGAGTCGCGTCAATTCAAACAAAAAAGGTGACGTGTACTCTTCAGTTTCGGTTTCTTTCGCTGTTTTTTGTTTCGTTTCTTACGACAGGGAACGAAAGCTGAATTTCCGTCTGTTTAATTAATCTTCTGCTCATTTTTTGCCAGCTTTCTCCAGCTATTTTTGGTTTGTATTTTTTCTTTCTTTCTTCCCCTACTCATTATCGCATGATTCCTCTTCGTCACCTTGGGTGGTTTTAAAAGTGATACTATGTTTATTAAGGCTGCCTTTTTTTCCCCCTTGCGCATCAACCAGTATGAAGTAGGGTGGGCCATTTGGTTGAAATAAATGTACTGTAAGGAAATTATTATGTGACAACTTGAAATAAATTTATCATAAGGTTTTTTATGACTTTAACAAAGAAAAGCGACAATTCTTGTTGGCTTTGTATGCTCAAAATTTGATGATCAACACAGGAACGTAGCGACCGCCTTATCAATGATACGAGTGCCCCCAAGCTTCATGGGCCCCAAAATGTGTAAGAAAAACATCGTAAAATATTAAGAGCCCACCAAAAAGGGCCTCTAAGGAATTTCGATACGGGGCCCATTCAGGACTAGCTTCGCCAGTGGCGCAGCATCTCAATATAAATTAGTATATTTGAGCAGAATAATCAGATAACAATATTTAATGAAAACGTAATCTTAATTAAAACGTCTCAATAAATACTGACTAATGTTTTCCTTCTCTCTTTTACAGTTGAACCGACAAAAGGCGAGACTGTCTTTGGCGAATGCTGTCTATGACTGTCCATCGATGCCAAGACGGAAGCTTTTACTGTACCGAGGCACCATCAACTTCCGACCACCCATAGAGATGTCTAAAATCGCCCCCAAGCTAGGAGTCATCGATGAGGATGATTTAGAGGACGTTTACGAACTTGAATTCGGAACACCCCCGAGCGAGGATGACCTCTACATGTGCAGCTCAGAAGCGTCGTCTTTATCTTCCTCCCCCGAAGACGAGGATCTGTTCGCTCGATTCCACATGCTCATGCCCAGGAGGCACCTCAACTCCAACGGTGAAGAGTCCTCGTGTTCGGAAGAAGACCTCTACTCCGAGGACGCGAGAAGTACGGCCTCAGACGATGTTCCTCTTCTGACATGATCCATCACAATTCCTGAGCTCAGTTTCATTTTTTAAAAGCCAGTGGTTAACATTGTGGAACACTCCTAACTCAACAACAAAGATGCCAAAGTTTTTAAGTTTATTATACTTTTTTATTTGTAAATATACTGTCTATTTATTTAAATCTTTGAAATGCGAATACCAAATAGAAATTTGTCTTCCTGCAGCCGATTCGTGCAAGAAGTATTTCCTTGTACGTCACAAATTGTCTTTTTTTTTTTACTAACTCCAAATTCAAACACTGGCCTCCAACGTAAACCCCATTTTATGTTTCTTCTGTAAAGAACGCCAATCAACATTCTTGTATGTTTTGTCCGAGAACTTGCCAACTTGAACATTCTATAAACATTCTTCAGGATTCTTATGCATCTCATACACATTACACAAATATTATTCCTATCCCTCCCCATAAAAGTCATTTTATGCAAAATTGTCAAAGATATAAAATCTTGCGCTGTGCTGCAAATTATGTGTTGTATAGTCGAGATTTTTCTCAATGTTACTATGGATAGATCTAATATATCAGATTTTATTGTTATAATATTTAAGAAAGAAAGTATACTCTCTCTGTTGACTGGACGAGACAAATGAAATGTTTCCTATTTTCATCGATTTATAAATATGTTTAAACTATTTTTGTAGGTATAACCTCAATTTGACTGTTCATCCGTAAATTATCTGAAATTTTTCACGATAGTTTGGGATGGTGCTCAATGAATGAACAGAGTTTGATATATATTGTACTATCTCTATATATTTATTACTATTTATTAATATAACTGAACAATATCAGTCGGGTATTATTTTTATTAGTGTCATTTTCTTAATATCCTATTTTCCATTGCTGCTTCAAAGTGCATTAGATTCAAATTTTTCGAACTTTAATTCTGAGTGTTTATCTGTTCTTAAATTTAAGGGTTGTGTACTGCCCTAGTTCTTATTCGAGTGGGAAATGAGTAATAATTTATTGCAGATTTTGCTGTGTTCGGTCTTCCTTCTGACTAGTCTAGAAAATGCCATGTCCATCATTATTTCATTTTTCTTTGTTTCATTATTTCATACCAAGTGTGATACTGAAGAATCATGTAAATATGTACAAAATATTCCAAGATTGTAAATACTGTTATTGTTTGTGTGAATAAATACTTGTTTTGTTTGTAGTTAAATTTGTGTTGTACTTTTTACTTTTAAAAATACACTTTTAGCTAATTTCTGAGTACCATCAAAAATTAACCCATGAGAAAATTTGTAATGAAATTATGTGTTAAAATCTGTAACAAGTATTTTTTTAGTATCTTAAAAAATATTAATTTATATCTATATTTTCGTTAAATAATCAAAAAATTCTTACAATTAGCTATTCAAGCACAACTGCTTAAGCTTATTATTCAATAATGTAATTATAAAAAAAGAACTACGAGAGAAAAAGCATAGAAATATATGCTTACATTAACTATGTATAAAAAAAGAATCAAAAGGAAAATAATACTATTCGACATAACATTTTAGCTTTTCTTATTCTTAAAGATTTTCCAGTAAATTATTTTTTAAGAATAAAGAAAACTGTCAGTTGTGTGGGATGTATTATATTAAAAAAAAACTAAGATAACTTTAATAATTTCTACATAAAACAGTAAATACTTTCTTAAAATAATAAAATGGATTTGGAATCTTCCAAATTTATATTCACTGTATAAGAAAAAAAAACACACTTTTATCTGACAAATATTTCAACATTTTGATCTTATATTTAGAAGATTTTTCTTTTAGTGGTTTCATGCAGTGTTTTATAAATTAAGAGAATGGTTAATAAATAAGGATAGCAACGGAATTTTTGGAATTAAGCATATCAAGCTTATACAAGGTTCAACGTTGCAACTTACTGGTTCTAATTAGAAATATTGGTGTTAAAAGGAACGGTGAACGTATGTTATTCAACAATGCCTTTCCTTTCCCGCTTCTTTTCTTTTTATGTTAGTTCCTATGCATCACTTTAAGGCTGTCTACGGCTAATGTTAAAGAATAGGACCCAAATTCGGAATATTTTTTCAGATATAAAAGTACTCAAGCATTTAATATTATATTCTGGCTTCACTATCCTGAAGAGCAGGAGTGCCCAACATGTGGCCCACCAACTCTTTTTTAAGTTTTTTAAATATATATATATATATATATATATATAATGTATATTTGCCCGTTAACTGTTCTTGTTTTAAAATAAATCTTTTTTGATAATAGAAACGTCCTTTAGGTTAAAATAGATTTCTATTTTGTCAAACAATTACGTTTGATTTTACTGTTATAAATTTCTTATTAAATTCCGAATTGCATTATGCATATCCTTTACTATGGATGGTACATGATTCTCTGTGTGAGCGACTTCCATTTCTCCGCCTTTTCTGTTTGGAGTGCCCAAAAAGCAAGAGGCAGTCAGATGTTTTTTAAAAGTTTAAAAAAATTATTCACACACACACAGGGTGGTTAAGATAAAAGGCAATGTATACTTAATCGTTTGAGAATGACAGCACAATCAAATTTCAACAATGAGTAACGGAAGATCACAATTCAAAAGGAACTCCGTAATTTTCAAGAAAATTGCAACTGTAATATTTTAAATATTATTTGATCATTTTATTATTATATTATATAAACATTATATTATTGGGTAAATATGAAAAATAATGAAAACAATAATAATAATTTATTTTGTTTTAAATTTTCACTCCAATAAATATTTTTTCGTTTCCAAATCTGATATAAATGTACATATTTTTTGGACACCCCTGCTGTAGAGAATAACTTTTTTATTTTATTATACTTACTCGCTTTTTTCCGGATTCAGACAGGTTTTCTTGTATAAAATGAGTTTCGCATTTTTTCTCCTATACCGTAATGCTAAATGAGCAATTTCTTTACATGTGAAAAGGAAAATCTGATTATTTATAAAATATTTTGAAATTTTAAAAACACCATATTATAAAAAAATGCATAAGTTACAATGTCAGAAATTTTTATTAAAATTAAGGCATTTTTTCTGTCCGGAAATGTGCTCCGCGTTAAGTTTACATTTTTGTGCATATGGCGAAAACAGCCTTAAAAGCTTATGTATTCCCAATAAAAAAATGTTAGTTTTATAGTGAGCTGTGGCACCCCTAAAAGTTTGTCTATGATTTTAGAATTTGTATGGGTAACTATTCTGGCAGTGGCATTTATATTAGATTTCGGGACCTGGAAATTAAAATTCAGAGAAAAAATCCGGACTCTTGCTCGTATTTCGTTTCGAGCTTTTTGCAATTCTTGAGGGACTGAAATCCATTGAGTCGCTTCCACAGCTATAAGATATCTGGATTTTTTCGGATAGTAGAAGTGCCGTCCAGCACTTGGCCAATTGGCATAACGTGAGGGATCGCACAGGTACAGAGATCCTCAAGATACTAAAACGACTTTCCCTTTCATATCAGATCTACTTCCAGTGGATCCCGTCCCATGTCAACATTGCTGGGAACGAATTTGCGAACAGTTTAACCAGGGCTGGTGCTGGCGAAACTACAACGCCTGCCGCTCCTCTTACTTATTTGGAACTATTTTCAAAGTATAAAGCAAAGAATAAGGCCATTTGGATGATTCCACCGGTGCACCCATGGTCTCCTGGCGGCTCCTTGGTTCGGGGCAGCAGTAGACGAGATCAAACTGCGCCTACTCATTTCCTTAGTGGCCATCTGATGTCATTGACTTTTGTCGATGACATTAAACATTTCGAAATTTGCACTAAGTGTTCTTCTGCTCCCCTGGTCACATTTTATCTTGTTTGGAGCTTACCAGGGGTTCAAGACCCCCAACTGCTTTTGGACTTCTTCAGGGTGAATGGAGTCATGGACCTGATCTAGCTCTGTTGACCTCGGGGATGAGAATACCTTGTATAAATACAACAAAATTTGTAACTCTTGATTCTCACATAAACATAAAAGACCCTGAATTAGTATAAATCCCGTTTTACATTTTTTAGTTACACTCGTGATGTCATGGCTTTGCCTGCGCCCTGTTATTAAAATAAGAAAATCTGTGAAATCGACGTGCGGGTGCCATTATCCGAGCATCCAATTCAGGCTGGCTTGCGTACATTTATTGGGAACACTTTGCAGAGTATCCTATCCAGCTCTGCTGAATGTTTAGATTGGCGGGGGAAAAAATCTAACTCCCTTAGAAAATAAGCACTCATTTCGATTTGCTTTTGTCAATTAAGTACAACGTCATGTGTCAGGATTTATACGTATAAATCTATTTTTCTCTTCAGGAATTCAGAGGAGTGTTAGGCGCAGGGATTAAATAAAGTACCGTATAACGCGCACCTATACTTTCAGCTGAAATTTTTAATTTTTAGGTATATCCGCCGTATAACGCGCACCCCGTTTTCATAAAGATGAAATGTTCCTATGTTTTGAGCTCATTTATTCAAAGAATTATTTCAAGCTTTAGAAAAAATGTATATTTCTAGAACTACAACCCTTTAAGTTCATAAGGATTGTCATTTCTTTTAAATGAGCAATATTTTAATCTAGGTAGAAATCTATTTTTTTTTCTATGCTCATCTTGTGACGGGCTCACGCGTCTTTTCATTAACATGTCCTTTTGGGGTCAGAATTAATGACAACTCTTTTCCAACCAAACCAAGAAGTAAAGCGTGAATGGAAGATGCAAATTAGGAAGCTTTTAAATATCAGAAGTTAGAGTAAGCGGGGGTGGCAATCTGGGGAATGGTATGATAGTCCGTGATTCAAGTGTGAAGAGGTTTTGAAAGGTTAAGTGACAGCCAACAGCAGAAGTTATCCGTGACGGAGAGCCCTTAGGTGAAGGTGCATACCATTGCACGTCCGTGAACCGCAACTTCAACTAGGATCAGATGGATCGCTACTTCATTCGACGATTAAGGTAGGAGTGACTATTTAATATTCGGATCTGTGATAGCATTGGAATTGAGCTTAGGCGAGTTAGTTATTGATAGTGGTCCGAGTTACGTTAGTTCGGTATTATATATATTGTATGTTTAGCCACCGTAGATTCTCTGACATATCATATTATTTTATCTGTTAGAGGTTTAAGTTTAAGGTCTTGATAAATTCATATTAAAATCATGGCAGCTTTTAGTTCTTCACTTATTCCTACACCTCTAGCTCACGCTGATAATCAAGGAGAAGGGCACCCGAGGGGGGCATCCTTACAATTTTTTGTTTTTGAAGCTATCATTTTTATGCCCTGCGCCCCCTTAAATTTCGATCTTGTGTTAAGAGTGCGCGTTCTACGCCGGATTCTACGGTAATTAAATGTTAGAAGACTTCTAACCATTTGAAAATATTTTTCTTCCCTTCATAACTGAAGCCCATTATTTGAAAACTATTTGTTAGGAAATCTTTAAACGTTTAAATCCATAAACCACAGCGTGTTTTTGTCTAGCTTTCCTATTTATATTTTTAGATCATTTTACTTTATGTTAATAAAAAGTGAAATCTACATGTTGACGTTTCACAATCGTCCAATGGCATTCACGAAGCGAGTTGAAAAATTCGAAATCGAACACTGCATGATTAGCACGAACACTCGCTACGCCATTTGAACAACTGCGCCATTGCAATTTTACACTTAAATGAATGAATGGCTCGCTTCAATCCATTTGTAAAAGACACACGAACTTTAAATGTAAATCATCTAATGAAAGATGTGACTATAGAACTTTTTGGAAGAAGACTGACGAAAATTCTTCATAAGAGATTTCAATTTTACCTTGTAAAAAATAAATCTGAACAATGAGAGAGAAGAAAATATTAGAATAACAATGTGTGTTTTTAAAATGACAAAGAAAATCGTGATCATCATAGAGCATGAAAATGCCGAAGAAATACTTTGTTAACTGATACTAAAATTTATTCTCCTGTCGTGTTCCATAGACGCGCAGAATAAGCACGTGCCTCATCAAGTGGGACCCGCGGATTTTCGTTAGATAAGGGCTCGATTTTAAAGTTTTTGAATGAAGAATTCTAGCAAATTTTCACCAGCAATCTTTTTAAAAATTCAAATTCTAAACAGTAAATTTTTATGTATTTCTGTTCTAACTTTAAAGTAAGAGTGTAAACAAAAAGATAAAAATAATATTTTATCATTATGGAACATCAACATCTAAGGAATTGAGAAAAAAAAATGTACATGGGAGTGTTACAATAATTTTTTTTAGACTCAATTTAACATATTTTTCCTTGAATCAAATTCTCTTACATTTTTTTGTTCAATTGCACTGCTGACCATTAAAATTGCAACACAAGGAAGGAATGATGTTACGAAGGTTAAAATCACATGAAAAGAAGAAAAGCTTGAGATATGCAAATGATTAATGGTTCAGCGGAGAGGAACAGCATCTGATGTACAGCGAAGGAGAAAAGTCGTGGTGAGTGAGGTCACACGATTCAGATACTTGAGGGCTTTTTCGCGGCAGACCTCGTCGTTTTGAACCATGGTCAAATGACGAGGACGACTCCTGAGGTCCCCCCTCTCCTAGCTACCACACCAACGGTAGGACGTTTGAGCTCTCGATAGATATAATGTTCATCGCTCCCCTACACGGCGTGTCTTCAACGGCATTAGGCTCGAACTCATGACACGCCGGCCATGAGTCCAATACCTTGATCACTAGGCTACCCCGGCCACGATTTCTCGTTCGAAAAGCGCTTTGTTTTAGGTCGGAGTTTGCTCAGCATACGTATTATGCCTCGAATAAGAAATGCTGAAATTTGATAGAGGCAGAATCGTTGCCTATCGAGAAAGTGGATTATCATTCCATGATATCGCCCATCACATGAGAAAATTCAACCTCTGTCGTGCAAATGTGGAATCAGTGGGTTGCTAAGGGTCATATAAAATGGCGTGCAGGATCTCCACACCCTCCCATGGTTAACACTTCAGAGGGCAGACATATTGTGAGGTCATAGCTGCGAAACCACATCAGGAACCATTAGTCCGTGGGCATGCTTGCGGCATACCCAATATAGGGCCGGCTCTAGCAAATTTGCCACCCCGGAAAAAAAATGAAAAATGCCGCCCCTCTCTCTAAAGCAAAAAATTATAATTAAAAAAGAAATTGTTCACCTTTATTAACACCTATAAATCTTAAATAATTCTTTCGAACAAACAGGCAGCACACATATATATAATTTTAAGCCTTAAAAAATACAAAACAATTCGAAATTAAGGACATAATAATTACCTGTTATTATTTAAACCGAGTAAAATGTAAGAGAAGGAATCGCCCTTTTCAGCAAGACAATTTTTTCGAGATAGAATCTACTGATGGTAAGAATCACAAGCGCTTATTTTAACTTATAGAAACTACACATAGAACTAAAGTAAAATATCTCCTGTGGCTCCTTATCTACCAAAACTCTTAATACCCCTGTCCTCTTATGGATATCTGGCATCGGATATCGTATGGGTGCAAAGAATGTCCATTGTGATCCCACACCTGGATGGGAAGAAAGTTACTTGTGAAAGATATGTAAACTTATCAATTTCATCATTCAACATATACTCCCGTCTCGAAAACTTGAAGTTTCAACATAAAATAAAACTGGTATTAAAATACAGAGTACAAAATAAGGAAATAAGATACATTTCATGAAATACCAAATTCAAACACAATAATATTCAGAAAATATATAATTTTTTTAAAAAAAATATTTTTCAAATTCGATTCAAATGCCACCCTTAAAATTTGCCGCCCCGGACAGGGGTCCGGTTTGTCCGGTCCTAGAGCCGCCCCTGCCCAGTATCCCCTCGAACGGTTGCGGCCACGTTTGCAGCAGCGTGGACTCTCAGCACAGTGGCCATTATTTCGGCTTCCCTTGACAATGCAGCATAGAGAGGGTCGACGACTCTGGTGCGCCGAACGACAAAACTGGATACACACACGAGTGGCTGAATGTCATCTTTCCAGATGAGTCCCTGATTTGATTCCGATACGTATCTGGTGTCTCTGAAAAGACCACTGCTTGCATTCGATATCTGCGTAAGGGCCCTGCACCTGGGGTGATGGTTTGGACTCCCATTGGGTACATGACACTCGTATCTCTAATTCGGATCAGATCAGTACGTTTCTGACATTCTTATGTCCTATCATCGAGGCCCTCCAAACGTGCTCTACCAATAAGATAATGCAAGATTACATGTTGCACGCCATGTTCCGACTCTCCTCGATACGCAGGATATTTGAATGTTGCCTTGGGCTGCACGGTCTGTAGATCTGTCCCCCACTGAAAACATCTGGTCTTGGGTCGCTGAGGGACTGGTCCTTGGCCCATCTCCAGCTAATTTGGTTGAGGAAGTGTGGCATAGACTCGAAGCAGCGTGGAATGAATATACCATTTCTGTCATCCAAGCACAATTTGACTCCATGCGTAAGCAGGTAAGGGCGGGTTTAGCTGCCAGAGGTGACATCTTTTTCTATTACTTTCGCAGCCCTGTAAATCCCCAAACTTCATTCAAGTGTAACTAATTTGCCATCGAGTCATACTGTTTATGTACAATAAATATCAGTTTTTGTGACCAGCACGGAGACGGATTTAGGTTGGATGGTCCTTAATAGAAAAACAAAGGGTCTATTGTATAAAAGTCTTTTAAGATCTGCATTAACGTATGCGTGTGAAGCTTGGTCCATGTCCCCAACAGAGGAGAAGCATCTATATATGAAAGGAAGATTTTAAGATTCATTTTTGGAGGAAAAGGGAACATGGCGAAGAAGATCAAATTTAGACCTCTGTCAATCATATAAAGAATCTGACATTGTTAACTTCATCCAAATACAACGAATTAAATGGACAGGTCAAGTTATCAGAATGAACGAAGACCGCACCACTAAAAAAGACTTCAATGCTCAACCAATTGGCACACGAAGAAAGGGTAGGCCAAATCTTAGATGGATTGATGACCTAGAAAAATATATCCTAGTTTTGAGAACTAATAATTGGAGAACACTAGCAAGAAGAAGGCTGGCATGGAAAAGACTTTTAGAGAAGGTCAAGGCCCACCCTGGGCTGTCGTGCCACTGAGGAAGGAAGAGTGTCTTGATCCCAAGTTCATTTGATGCCCTTATATAATAATAATAATAATAATAATAATAATACGAATAGTAATAAAATGGATTCGAATTAAATTTAGATATTGAATTTAGGCATGAATTACACGTCACATTACGTTAAACTATAAAATCTTTATGCGAGATTAAAAAAATAGTAATAGAAGGTTTTTGAGTAACCGGACAGAAGTATAATTAAATAAGGTGAATTAATATTTTGTGTTATAATGATGAGTAAACAAATGCTACATTTAAATTTTTTTTAAAAGAAATTATGAAAAACCTAACGTCAATAAATAAATGCTCTACTTAAAGCAAAATTATTTAGTACACATATTTGTTAAATATTTTAAATTTTACTACTTACGCGAGTAACTATTTTAAAAAAGAATTTTACCCTTTTTTAATATTGACATCTTGAGGTTGTAAAAGCAAGAAATGTGAAGCATTCAAATTTGGTCTTACAGTTGATAAAAAACAAAATCAATTTCAACTTTTTGCCGCCTCCAAAATTGTGGATCCCTTAAAAATATCCGCCCTAGACCCGGGCCTCGTGGGCTAAGCCTAAATCCGTCCCTGGGTTTTAGAAACTGCGGTCCACGAATAGTTCGATCGGGGCAGCGGTATTGTTTCAGTTTTCTTGTACTGGTTTAGAGTCATACTGCAAGAAAAATTCGTTGAGCTGAAATAACTCCCAATAGCATGGTAAGGAAGTTTACAGAGTTGAAAGCCAACTCAAGTGCTGGCCAACCACTTTACAAAATTACGAGATCTGTGGGGGCCATGGGTGGTCAAGTGGTTAGAGCATCGGGCTCCAGACCGGAGGGCCTAGGTTCGATGCCCGATGCCACAAATACCCTCCGAGCATGTGCTCGTTAAATCAGTGGGTCCGAAAGTCTTGTGGTCGGTCGCAGCAGAAACCACGGGTGCAGGAGGCTGAAGAACATTTCCCTCCCCTCCAGCACGGATGGTGATCTGAGATCAATTAATCGAAATATCAATTTGAAACAATCGATTGTCTCTTGCAACAAATTCCCTGTAAGCTGACAAGCGACATTTAAAATGTGTGTGTGTATGCCTCTCTCTTTTCGTCTAAAGGCTCGAATTCTTTAGGGGAGTACGAGTGTACAATCCCGAGGTACCCTAGTGTTCTTTTCCCAAGGGGTTAAATGTCTTTGGTAAACACGGATGCCACGACCCCGGGGGTACTCTAGTGATCCTTCTCTATTTTCGACCCTCCTTCTTATCATATACTTCATTCTTTATTTCTTTTCCTGTCGAGAATACAGATATATATTTCTTTCTATATACATGTTTAGAATTCTTAATTTCTTTTTGTCATTGCATTATATTATTCATTGTTACTAACACAGTTTAGTTCATTTTGTAGTGCCTCAATCTGGTAACTTGTTTTAGTAATTTTTAGTTCAACATTTGTATTGTGTTTTATTAATATCGTTGTTTGTCAACTCGCATGTTTGTCGTGTGCGGCGTCCCGTAAAGAGGAAAATGGTGATCTGGAAATACCTTTGCGTTCCCTTTGGCCCACGCTTCGCTGTAGTTGGGAGGCAGAGTGAGCCCGCTCCTGTCAATCGGATCGGCTGGTGATACCTCTCTTCGGTTATCCCGGAGAGACATTGCTCTAGGGTTAATGCTGCATATTTAAAAGCTGAACATTTGAACTATAAAATACGATCTTAGGTTCCGAATCCTCTGCGCTGTTTCAAGTGCCAGAGGTTCGGACACTCACAACTGCCTGCCGCGGACAACTAACGTGCTCTTGGTGCGCAGCAGTTGGAGATGCCTCCACAGATTGCAATCTATAACAGAAATGCGTAAATAGTTCACAGCCTCATTCTTCCGATTCGAAATTATGTCCAAAATAGAAAACTAAAAAACACAAATACAAGGAATTAAAACTAATAAAAATATATCTTACTTAGAAGCCAGAAAATTAATACCCTCGCAGTTATCTCATATGCCCAAGCTGCTAATATCATATTACACATATGCCCAAGCTGCTAAAACTTCAACAGTATCCTCTACTACTCAAACAGATGAAAAGATTTCACAAATAATATGCCCCCCTTTAAAGTTACTTCAACCGGAATCAAAAATTTCTACCTCTATCCCTGCAGTTCCCACATCATCAACAAAAGCAAACCTCTTGACATCCAACAGCAGCTACTCAGCCAACTGTCACTTTAATTAACACTACCGCTGCCAAATCCAATAGTCGAACCTTCGCTGTTTCTAAAGCTGCAAATAATTTAAAGCAAAGTAGAAAAAATAGAAAAATGCTTTCTATACAGAACCAATGCCCGAGATTGAAATTAAAACGACACCTCATAAGCCGAAAAAGAGTTCCGTACATTATACATCAGAAGTCGAGGATATGATCTTTTATAACTTAGATGAATCCCTAATGGATTGGAATATGCAGTCTGGTTTCAAGAAATTCTTGACGCCGACAAAGAATCGGGAAAAAAATTCAATTAAATGTTTTAAATTCCATCTGTAAACATCGTGTCCAGATTTAAAGTGTTGTTTTATGGTATTATCGATGTTTTAAATTTCTTTCTAGCATTTTTATAATATAACAATTATATATATATATGAATTTTTAATACGATTTTAATGAATGTTAGCTTTTAGGTATACCTTGTTAATGTCTCTATATTTCAAATTTTTAACTATTGTTTTAAACACTTTGAGGTGCTCCAAACAATGTTTGGCACAGTATAGCCAAAATCGGCTCTTGCGTCAATAAACTCCACAATCACTCTCTCTCTCTCTCTCTCTCTCTCTCTTCTTTTCTTTCGATAAAAGCTTTAAAATACTTTCTAGTCTATCTGCCACTTTGCATATTCGTGAACACAAACAAACCTTACGACAGTGTTTCTCAAACTTTCAATACTGGCGACCAAATTTTCAATCATAATTTTTCTCGCCCCCCTGTACAACAATAATGTATTTACTGCAATAAAAATGCACTTTGACGCTAAAGCTACAATGCGATCTCAATTATAAACTGTATAAGTATTACATTTTGTATATGTTACTTTTAAGTAATATATATATATATATATATATATATATATATATATATATATATATATATATATATATATATATATATATGTGGGAGACAACAAGGGGTCCAAGACGTGTTTGTCTTACTTCACATTTATTTTAAAACTTTAACAAAAATTAATTAAAAAGGTAGTTGTTTTTACAGATAAGTTTGACGATGATATTCAGAAGGTAACGCCTGCTCGCGCACCTCTCGCGTTCTCCTTTCTCTCTCTAATTCTGCTCTAATGTCCAAGAGTTTTTGTTTCAGTTTCAATTCATTGTGCCTGCGCGCGAAGACTGCTTGGTTTTGGCTGCATGCTACAACGGCCATTCTGACCGTACGCTGTCCGCAGCGGTATTTCCATGGAGACCAGAGGAGAATCTGAAACATAAAAAAAAAACGGAACAGACAAGGACTATACGACAAATATATAGAGATTAAACATATCATAATTTTTCTGAACTAGACAGTTTCTCCATCATGTGAAGGCACCTCTTCGACATCCGGAAGGTTCCACAGGAAAACATTGTTTCACAGGCATAAGAACGTCTTTTTTAACAAGTTGATCTTTGGTTGAACGCATCGATATTTTCCTCTGTAGAGTTCTGGACGTCTGTTCAAAACGATTTCTCTTTTTCCTTCGTTTCCACTGCCAAGGCTCAAAGATCCTTTGGAGCAACACAAACCGATGATGTTTACTCTTCATAGGTAAAGGGTTAGGTGAGCGGGAGATAAATTCCACGGAACTCGTTTTCATGGCACCATTGGCTTTCTTACACAATACTATATCAGAACATTTTTCTCTTACAATACTCAATTTTAACTTAGTACTCTTAATTTTATTACATTTATAATCCTTAATTAGAGAACTCGAATCATTTCTAGTATTAAAGTTTTTAACATATGGCAAATCATAACTAGAGTTTTCTATCACATTTGAAACAGAAACATTTGGAAAAGAGACACCATAATCTGCACTCAAAGAGGATTCACTTTCACTTAATAAAACATCGCTCTTTGCGTGGCCTAGTTTCTTTATTTCAGAATATACACTGGGATGTATAATAAATTCTTCGGTCAAGGTCGGTGATATCGCCGTTCGCACACTTAAGCTAGTAGAGTGTTGATTAAGAGAAATATTTATGGGTTTAACTTCTACCATACGCTGTTCGCCAAAACATGAGCTTAATGTTATGATTTCTTCGGAAGGTGTTTGCACTCTAATTAGTGAGGAATTTAAAACTGGGATCTGGCAACCTGAATCGATCAAGGCTGTTACGGGCTGATTTTCCACAAAAATGTTTACGTATTGAAGATTTGCGCATTCATCGCTATTTTGTTTTTCGCTCTCGATTTTCAAAGTATTCACGTTTATTTTATTATGGATGTGGTCGTTAGATTCTTTAAGTTTAAAACCCTTCTCACAGTCTCTTGCGTAATGAGATGAATCACCGCATACAAAGCAATTTTTATTTTCTCTTTCAAGATATTGGGGATAGTTCTCTTTAATCTTTAGTTTAAAGTTTTGTGATCTATTTTTAAAGGGGTCTTGGGTATATCCATAAGTAATAGGAATTTCTTTATGTGATCCGCTTCTAGATGAAATATAAATATCACACTCTTTAGCTAAATCAATAGGCCTGAACCAATCTTCTGCTTCTCGAATGCCAATATGAGTTGCAGTTTCCTTATTTAAAGTTTCAAATAATTTATCAGAAATTATAAGATCACATAGAGATTCAAAGGAATCAACTTTTCTTAACGAACAATAATATTGGAAGTTTGCCGTCAATCTTGCAGCAAATTGGATGTATGTCTCGCCTGATGATTTTACAGCATTTTTAAATGAGTTTAAACACTCGCGAGGGGTTAATTGGAATTCTCTGAGTACTATAGATTTTAGTTTTTCATAGTCATTTAATTCCTCTTCTTTAATATACAGTAAGACGTTATGAGCTCTTTCGCCCAGAAGATTTATTAAAATTTCAGATTTATATTCGTCATTTATTTTCTTGGTTAAAAATGCGCGTTCTAATGATTGGAAGAACAGATTAAAATTTTCAGATCTGGTGGGAACAGGAAGAGATAAAGTTTTAATACTTGTTATCATATTTTCTATGTTAGTTTCGAACTGTTTTTCTTCGACTTTAGCTGCAGGATTTAAACTTAATGCTTTATTTTTAGCCGTTTGAAGTTCGATTTCTTTTTCTAATTTTGCTAACTGAAGTTCCGCGAGCTCAATTTTCTGTTTTTCTAAAGTTACCTCTCTTTCGTTTTGCGATACTCTCTCATCTATACAGTTTTGAATTAAAGTTTTAACGAAATCTGGATCACTTTCAAATGTACTACTGTTCTCAATTTTAGTCTTTAGTTTAACTATAGTGTCCGTACTCTCCACAGTACCGTCTAGATTCTCAACAACTCTTATGAGATCCTCTTTAAGAGCGTTTTTATACATTTTATAAAAATTTGGAAAGATCCTACCTTTTTTTTCTGGCTCCCTTGTTGCTCGCACGTACGATGTATCCAATATTTGAAGAAAAAATTTCGATTCCACTGATTTCACCTCTTCGCAGGTAATATAGTTGAAATTGTAGTTCCGGCCTCTACACAGGCGGATTATTCACACTGAATTAGTTCCAACCTCTACACAGGCGGGATTTTGAGGGTTCGTTGAAAAATACACCTCTACACAGGTTATTTTGTTATTTGTTCCGACCTCTACACAGGCGGAATGAAGTTGAAAAATTCAACCTCTACACAGGTTGAACGAAGTTTCCGAAAAATGGCGGCGCGTCTCCTCCACGGACGGCTTTTGTTCACGTTCCAAACTTTGATCAAAATCGAAATCTTTTTTCAATCCCCGCCTCTACACAGGCGGAATTTTCATGCTGAGTTCAAACCTCTACACAGGTTGAACGAAGTTTTCGAAAATGGCGGAGCGTCTCCTCACGGACGCTTTTGTTCATTGTCCAGACTTTGGTTCAAAATCGAAATTTTATCGATCCCGGCCGAGCCCCCATAATTTGTGGGAGACAACAAGGGGTCCAAGACGTGTTTGTCTTACTTCACATTTATTTTAAAACTTTAACAAAAATTAATTAAAAAGGTAGTTGTCTTTACAGATAAGTTTGACGATGATATTCAGAAGGTAACGCCTGCTCGCGCACCTCTCGCGTTCTCCTTTCTCTCTCTAATTCTGCTCTAATGTCCAAGAGTTTTTGTTTCAGTTTCAATTCATTGCGCCTGCGCGCGAAGACTGCTTGGTTTTGGCTGCATGCTACATATATATATATATTTTAAGAAAATTACTTAAAAAATATATATTACTTACTTATGTATATTATTAAGTTATTTTTTCTCTAATTTTTAATCGGAACAGATCGCAAAATGATATATTTAATTAAAGTTATATTTCCTTCAGCATCCATTTCTCAAAGTACAAATGTCATTAGAAAAATAATCTAGTCTATGTAGCTCTCTATCATATCCATCACATTTGGCATTATCGGGTATGTTTGAGTGAGTCTGGGCAATCTATCGGACATCTGCGCAAAACATGTAAAAATGCTTTTCCTCGTACAATTCCAGTCAGTTTCGGTCGACTCGATACTTCTATAACTACCGAATCTAAATTGAATGTACATTTTTTAATTTGCACGTTAATTGTAATTCACGGTAATTAAGTATTTATGGCAGTAGATTAAAACAAAATCATACATATATTTTTAAGTCGTAAGCGAGCATTCCACGATAATAAAGGATCAAAAAGTACACAGACGAGCATGGTTCTGAAAATCAAATCAAGAAAGATTTTATGCAAAAACAATCACAAAGAAAAATAACCAGTTCTTTAAAAGCGATGCGAATTTATTATCGAAAATCCAATCCTTTCAATACAGGATTCATCGGCAATATTCACAGGGTAAATATCCGAAGGTCTTCACACCTTCAACAGCAATCAAACACAATAACAGTGTTTAAAAATACACGTAAGTAAAGATTATTCACAAGCACAGCCGAGCTAATCGCTAGTCAAAACAATCCTCACTACTCGCTGGTTTAATCAAGACTCATCGCCGTACCGGTGAGCATCCTTTTTATATGCGCGACAGAAACTTCTAGAAATAATATAACCGCTCGTGTCATTGAACGTGACACTAGTGGAGAGATCTACTACTTTCTAGAAGATTCCAGAGGGTTCCGAACTCGCCAACATGGTCGCCAATGACGCCAAAATGGTCGCCAACTTGGTCGCCAAAATGATACTGAAAAATGTCACTGCTTGTGAATAGTACAAATTTAACATGAAATAAATATAACATAGAGTAATATAAATGCATTAAACACTCAAATACAAATTATTTACACCATTTACACAAAATTTGTAACACTATAAATAAACATGAAGTATCTGTTTAATTTGAAATTAACATACCTTTTTATTAAATGCATTTAAAAGTATATACGGTACCTATATGAAAAAATCAATTTTTAAAATTTTTGTTTGTTTGTCTGTCGGTCGGTCTGTATTTCTGTCTGTCTGTTTGTTCCGGCTAATGCCTGAAACGGCTGGGCCAATTTTGAAGGAACTTTTACTGGCAGAGATAGCTACTATTACAAGAAGTAACTTAGGTTACTTTTATTTTAGCAAAAAAATTAGGGTTCCACGAAAATAAAACTAAAACCAATGAAATAGTGAACAATATCCGATTTAAACAGGGGTTATTTATTTCATTAGTTATTGTTTTTATTCAATAGGGATTATTTTATTTCGCGAGCATTCTGTCTCAATGATTACTAGCAGTTACATCAAACATTTTTGTTTGATTAGGTTGCTGCCACTCGCGACATTTCCCGTTCATGTCCTTTGATCCAAATGATTTTACAGTCCTCACCCCATCGACAGTGTCAAAGGTCATGCGTCCTTTTCACCCCTAGCTTGCGGCTTCGTTTGTGTTCGCGTTTTTCCCTACTGCTACTTAGACCTATTTCGATTCTAATGATTTTACAGTCCTCACCCCATCGACAGTGTCAAAGGTCATGCATCTCTTCCCCCCCCTCGCCCAACAAAAAACAAATAAAAAATAAGACAAAAAAGAAACATCGATTCACAAAGTAAAATGACAATATACTTATAGCATAGGTATTTATTTACATGGAATAAATAATTATTAAGTTTTCGTAAACCTCTGCGAATTGAATAAACACTTTTTTTGTTAAATTCCACGTGGGCGAAGTCGCGAGTAACAGCTATTTAACATAAAATAGATGCATCAAAAAGTAATATTAACGTATTACACATCCAGATGCATATTATTTACACTATTTTAAGCGTTTATTACACAAAATTTGTAACACTGTGTAACTTTTGCTCAGCAGAAGGTAGGTGTTTTCAAAAATAGACCCACAAGAAAGTTACAGGGTGTTATAAATAAATTTTTTAAAAAAATTATCAGCTATTATATCTACAGACTTAAAATTTAGCAAACATGGTTTTTTTGTTCAGCTGAGATATGAAAAAAGCTTTTTATTTTTGTTTAATTTGCAATTCATGCAAAATTAACTGATTAAAAACATCTTTATTCAATGGGTATTGTTTAATTGTTCAATTCCCCCGTGCGAAGAACGGGTATACCAGCTAGTCTAAACTAAAATCAGCCGATGGTATAAAAGAAAGCGCTCCATAGGTATGCAATTGAAGGATCAATACATGGTGCGAGTTCCGATTTCCCCAAATATTGTGATGAGGAATAATTAGATTGAGTGAATGAGAGTTTATTAGCGTCGCAACACGAAGGCTAATGGAGACGCGGACCTCATTATTCTGAACCTCGGTCAAGGAACGTGGATGACACTTGAATTGGGAGTCCCCTCTCCAAACCACCACACCCTGCCAACAGTAGGACATTTGAGCCTTAACATACTTCCTCTCTACACAGAGGGTCTTCAGCTCGAAATCATGACACGCCAGCCACGAGACCGACCTTGACGACTCGGCTCCCGGGTGAGTGAGTGAATATTAACGTCGCACTGTTCAGCTACACGAGGGCTTTTGGCGACGGACCACGTAATTTTGAACCATGGTCAAGTGACGTGGACGACATCTGAGCTGGCACCCCCCTCTCCTAACTACCACACCACACCAACGGGAGGACGTTTCAGCTCTCGACAGATTTAACGTGCATCGCTGCCCTACACGGCGGGTCTTTAGTGGTACTGGGATCGAACTCATGACATGCCTGCCATGGTTGGATACCTTAACCACTGGGCTACCGCAGCCCGACTCGGCTCCCGGTGCCACGTACTAAGGATTGAAGTGCTCTTAATCAATTGATGCTTCAACGTTTTCACATTGCATAGTGGGGAAGATAGCTGGAGGTTTCCTTTGTCATCTGACCAACACAACTGAAAAGGGCAACTCGGCTTCGTTGCACAACAAAAGGAGAGAAATAACTTATTTCTGTTAGATTTTTACTCTTGCTATTTTGACAACTCTTGAGAATTTTCTTTAAAGTCTCCAAATACATTTTTATGCTGAATAATTTTGATACAGCGTGTCAGTTTTACGATGATTTGGGGAAACACGGAATCTATAACGCTTTTGGAAATGCATTGTCCCTCTCTCAATAACAGAGTAAACGGCTTTCGAATCAATTTTGCTTTTAAAAAAAGAATTTCATCTTTGAGAACTTTGGATATAAAAACCAAGCGAGACTGCGACTCTCAGGTCGTCCGCAGCGGCATTTATAGTGAATTACGATGCCTTATATATATTAAGAGACAGCGCAAAGTATTACGCCACTCTGAAAGAATTCTTTCTTTTTGGAACAGCACATTGCAAGCTCAGCCATCGCTCACATCCAGAGGTGACAAAAACGCGTTTGCAGCTGAAACAAATCGCTGTAAATATCGAACAATATTGGACTGTCACGAGAAAATGGAACAGTTTCGCTTCGTGGATCAGCAATAACGTACCTGTCAAAAGAAAATTCCAAAGAGGAATACCGAATCTAAATATTCACTGGAAAGTCGACAGCGTCACTGTGAGCTTTTTCTTTTTTTATTCTTTAGTCCCCCCCCCCTTTTTTTTGTAATAAAGAATACGATGCCCCGTGATCGACCCTTCTAACCTATTGCCGCTAGATGTCGTCATGATTTTTTTTGGCGCAAATTCAAATAATTTTCCATTTCATATTCAATTTAGTTGCATCTGTTACTCGTCGCATCTTTTTTAGTATTTTGTGGATGGCAACACGTTACTTTGGTTTTCAAACGAGCCATTATTTTTAATGTGCCAAAGTCGGTTTCGTTAAGCATTTTAGAATTAATTTACTGAAGATTATTGAATGAAATTCAAAAATACTCTGTGATATGCAATATTGCGAACGTTATACGGCGAATATACCTAAAAATTAAAAATTGCAGCTTGAAAATATATGTGCGCGTTATACGTCGAATTTTACAGCAGTTTACAAATCCCTAATCGCTGTGAGAGTTAATATTTTTATTAACATTTCACTGTAAAACAACACGACAGCTTTTAGTGTTGATCCTGGTCATTTTAAACCTCGGTCAAGTGACGAGGACATTTGAACTGGCATCTCATTTCTCTAACTGCCGCAGCATACCAATGGGAGGATATTAAGTCCCAACAGTTTAAACGGGCGTCGGCTTCATCCACACGACGGGTCATCCATCAATGGCATGAGTGAGTGAGTGAATGTTAACGTCGCACTATTCAGCTACTCAATGGCTTTTGTAGACGAACCTCGTCATTTTGAACCATGATCAAATGACGAGGGCGACACCTGAGAGCTCCTAACTTTCACACCACGTTGGAGCCTTTACAGATTTAACATGCATCACCTCCCACCATACACGGAGGGTCGAACTCATGACACGCCGGCTGGCCACGAATCCTTTACCTTAACCACTAGGATACCGCAGCCACAGTCTTTCAGTGCACCGATACTCGAACCCGCGACGAGTTCATGACTATAACCACCAAGCTACCATGGTTAGTCATCTCCAGTTGGAAAATGAATTGTCGAGAAATGACAGTGGAACACACAGAATAACCATTTGCCTTTTGTGTAAATATTAATATACAGTAGGACCTCTACATAACGAAGTCACTAAATCCCGAAAAAAAGTTCATTTTCTGGAGAATTCGTTATGTAGAGGTTCAACTTTCAATTTTGTTCATAAACAACAACAAAAAAATTAAATTCATAAACATTATATATTAAAAAAATTAATAATATTTATTTTATATTTCTTACCTTTCAAAAAGAAATAAAGAAAAACTGTAAAGGGAAGTTTCTTGGTGCTTTTATCCACTTCTCGAAGAATTAATTTTTTTCTTTGATGCTCAAGGATTAATGTTTTGGTATTTTCGAGGTACAAGAAATGAATTTACCAGAAAGGCTGATCAACAATACAAATAAATGGAGACTAGTTCAAAGACAAGGAGACGTGAGAAAACTCCACTGAAGGTGAAAGGGAATGTCGAAGATGTTTCCAGTGAACTAAAACGATGGGGGTTAAGGGTTGCATTCCTTGGATGAAACGCCTAGAAGTGTATTGCCCTCGGCGAGTAAGGTACCTAATAAAGCCAATTCAAGACTTATGACTATACCATTAAATGATTAAAAAGAAAGAATAACTGGAAATGCCCAGAAATACTTTAATAAAAGGAAGGGAAAAAATTGAATCACAAGAGAAAAAGTTGGTTATGTAGAAAATGCACTTCGTTATAAGGAGGTTATTTTAAGAAGAAAATCGTGATCCGGGAAAAGTTCACTGTATAGAAAAATTCGCACTATAGAGGTTCGTCATATGGATGCTCGCGACTGTATTTATATAAAAATATTTTTTCTAACATAAATGAATTTGTGTCTTTATTAATCTACCCTTTTGCAGTGAATTTCAATGGATGCATTAGATCTCTCTAGGCAAAATTAAATCCTAGTACAGGTTCGCATCATCAGAGTTCAGGTGCCTCCCTCTAGGGAGAAACAGGGCGTCCAAATGACCTGCAGCGATTGGTATCCGCCTATATGGCACCGCATTAAAAAGAGATACCTGCTTTCGGTGATGTACTAGGTAGATTGATGAACTCTGTTAACAGTTCATAATCTGTCATTAGAAATAAAAAAAATTCTATAGCTCGTATTTTTTAAATACATTTGTTGAAAACTATTGTAATAGTGACAAAGAGACGCCACATTTAGGAATCGTTATAAAACACTCAGTTTCTTATCTATCCACACTAATGTAATTATTTTATGTGTAAGCTTCTTTTCTGCATCTACTTTATATTTCTATCATATCGCAAAGCTTAAGTTGCATCTAAGCACCTGCCAATGAGAAAAACAATTTAGTAAACTACGAAATGTTTTCCTTAAAGAACAATGCCCAGTGTCGACTTTTCTTTTTAAAAAAATGAGCATATAGAATATCGTGAAGTCGATGCTGTGTCCTTCGCATTCGAGCTTCGATTCCTTCACACAAGAAGTCCGTGCGAAGCAGCGGCCGTTTGATTTACGCTAAACGGAAATCGAAAAGTAGAAAAAACCGGTGAACAATGGAATTGTAAACTTTCTCCACCGCGGAAGACGCGTCAGCAGACGTATTTCTGAATGAACCCCTCGGAAAAACGACGCATTTTTTTCTTTCAATTATTTTTTTCATTAAATCATTGTGTTTTCACATGAAAGAGGCAAATGACTGGTTGTTTTCTTTTTCAGCTTTGTGAGAGAAAAGCTGTGAAAAAAATGAAAAATGCAGGCAAAAAAGTTTAAAGCAATAGTGGAACTTTTCAAACTGGAACACCGTGCTTTATTATCGCATCCAGCCCGGCTCTAGTACCCCGGAACAAAATGAAAAATGCCGCCTTTCTCTCCAAAAGCAAAATATTATAATTAAACAGGATAACACCTATAAAACTTGCAAATTATAATTCTTGCGAACGAGCCTAACAATATAATATATATACAGTCGAACCTCCATATTGCGAACTTTTTCCTGGAACCTTAAACATTTCACGATTTTCTTCGTAAAATAACCTCTCTATAGCGAAGTGCATTTTTTATATAACGAACTTTTTTCTTTTGTGATTCAATTTTTTTTCTCCCTATTTTTAAAGTACTTCTAAACATTTAAAGTTATTCTCTCTTTAAGAAATTTTATGGTGATTATAAATCTTGAACTGGCTTTATTAGATCCTAACTCGCCGAGAGCAATAGATTTCTGGACGTTTAATCCAAGAAGTGCAATCTTTTACCGCTATTGTCCAGTTCACTAGAAACATCTTCGGTATCCCCTTTCACACTCAGTGGAGTTGTCCCGTGTACTCGTGTTCTAGTTATAAAATAATATATGTCTAATATTACCTGTATGCTTTAAATTAGAAAATGTTCTTAAAATTCATTAACTTTAATAAAAAATTATTTTCTTACTATTGAAAATACAATGTATTTTTCGACATTCTCTCTTCTTGTTTATCTTGCAATTTTTTTTCTATCTTTTTTTAGATGGATAAGATGTATAAGAAAATGTATTAATTTACAAAAATGTGTGAATAATTACTTTTTTAATGTATAGGGCTTATGTACTTAATTTTTTTTATGTGGTTTATAAAGTATATTAAAAAATGAATATCTATGTACCGAATTTTCCATATAACGAACTTTTTTCCGGGATTTAGCGACTTCGTTATATAGAAATCCGACTGTATATTTTTTTAAGTCAAATACAAAATAATTCGAAATCAAATAATTACCTGTTATTAATTCAAACGAGCGAAATGTAAGCGAAGGAATCGTCCATTTCAGCATGCCAATTTCTTCGAAAAAGAATCTATTGATGGTGGGGGATCACAAACGTTTTTATTTCACCTTATATAGTAACAGCACTAAAAGAAAACTTCCCCCGTGACTGTACAAAAAACTTGTTGCCCCTGTCTCCTTTTGGGTAGCTGACACCGGACGTTTAATGGGTGAAAGGAATGTCCGTAGGGACCCCACTTCGGGATGGGAAGAAAGTTACTAGTGAAAGATTTGTAAATTTATCAAATTTCACGATTAAACCTATGATCCCGCTTTGAACTGTTAAAGTTCAACATAAAAGAAAACTGAGACATTAAACATACAGAATCTGATATATATTATAAATGTGAAAGTTTGTGAGGATGTTTGTGGGTCTTTCACGCAAAAACAACTGAATGGATTTTAATGAAACTTTACAGTAATATAGCTTATACATCAGAATAACACATAGGCTATAATTTATAGCATAGGCTATAATTTATAAAAATTTGTAAAAAGTGTCCAAAATATAACGATATTTGTCAAGTAAGTAGGAAAAAATTCTGGCATCTGCTAGCAATTCTGGCGTGCGCTGCAAAAAAGCCCACCACAGTATATATCTTTTGTTTGTGAAAAACTCTTTTTGTTTTGGCTTCGCAAGGGGCTCGCTTCTAATTAATTCCGGTGATCAGAATAATGCCTATTTTTTTTATTTCAGAATAAAACTAAGTTTTGAAGGGAGAGGTTGTTATAAATTTCTCTTTATTTATTATTTTTTTTTCTGATTTTATTATGCACATTTGGAAGTAAGAAATTGATCTTTTTTCAAAATAAATGCTTTTATCGGTTCTGGTACATAAAGTAAATAAACTTTCTCTTTCACACTGCATCATTTGGACAAATTTTCAAAATTTGTTTGTGGTTAGTAGTTAATTATAACGCTATAATTTTAATTGAATAGGCAGATATTGCGTTTTTAAGTATAAAAATAATTATAACTACTGTACTGTATTTTTTGGAGTGTGTGAGTGAGTGAATATTAACATCGCACTGTTCAGCTACATGAGGGATTTTGGCAACGTATCACGTAATTTTGAACCATGGTCAAGTGACGTGGACGACACCTGAGCTGGCACCCCTTCTCCTAACTACCACTTATGATTGATTGATTGATTGAATATTTACGTCGCACTGTTCAGCTACACGAGGGCTTTTGGCGACGGACCACGTAATTTTGAACTATGGTCAAATGACGTGGACGACACCTGAGCTGACACCCCCTCTCCTAACTACCACAACACACCAACTTAGAATGAATATTCTACCATTACTTAGCAGGAATATTCTTTGAAATCCACTCTTCCAAGACATATGGCAGCACGGGTTCTATGATGAGTATTTTAGCGGGGAAGCCGAATAGTTTTGTTGCAGATATTGCGTTTTCACCTGACGGCGTTTTCAGTGGAATGCAAAGATTATTATTTTTGTCCCGAAAAAATATAGTTTATGTCAAAATTTAAGTGTCTTATGTTTTTGTATATTAGTGAAGACCTTGGAAAATGATTTGACTACTTATTTTAAGTGAATGGTGTATTTAATTAATTTTACAGTGGAATATCTTTTATTAATTTATTAGCTCTAACGGATTAAATTTTCCAAAGTGGAGTATTTTGTTTATGTATATCCCTTAATTTGTAAATGTAGTGATCCTAAAAAAATATTGTATGAAAAAAACTGCAGTAAATCATAATGCGGTTGGATAAAGTATTAACGTGCATCGCTCCCCTACACGGCGGGTCTCTAATAAAGCTCGAGCTACGAAAGTAGCTAGGCATTTGCCAACTTGACTCTATCGTTAACATTTCGCTATGTTTTTCATTGAATCGCCATTATAATTTAAGAAACGGCGTTGCTTGCGAATATTACAATTTTAAAATAAAATAAATACAACAGAAAGTAATATTAATGTATTACACTTTCAGATATAAATTATTTACAGTACTTTAAGCGTTCATTACGCAAAACTTTTAACAATGTGTTACTTTTTCTGAGCAGAGATCAGCTTAGGGAGGTATTTTGAAAAATCGACCCTCAAAAGTGTTACGAGGAATTTTAAGTAAAAAAAAAAAAAAATCCTTTTAATCAGCTTTTAGATCTACATACTTAAAATTTAACAAAGGTGTTTTTTCTTTCTTTTTTTTGTTTAGCTGAGATATGCAAAAAGCTTTTTTTGTTTAATTTGCAATTCACATAAAATTAACTCATTAAAAACTTCTTTTTCCTTCAATCTGTGTTGTTTAATTTTTCAGTTCACCCGTGCGAAGAACGGATATACCAGCTAGTACAAAATAAGGAAATAAGATATGTCAAATAAAAGACCAAATTCCCAGCCAATAATATTTCAAAAACTAAATAAAATTTTTGTAACAATTTTTTTTTCTTTTTTTTTACAAATTTAATCCAAATACTGCCTTTAGAATTTGCCGTCTCAGGCAGGAGTCTGGTTTGTCCGGCCCTAGAGCCGCCCCTGATATCAATAACCCCCACTGAGCTGCAGGAAAGAAAAGAGTTTGATAGGGTGAAAAAATTACAATCAGTTTATTAACTATGCTTTATTTTAAATGGTTTCCAAACAGCGATGAATTGAAGGTCTCTGACTGAATAAAAATACACAGAATATGTAAAAGCATTTCCCTTTCATCTCCTTGAAAAAGCTACCTAAAAGTTATAATGTATTTACAATGATGTACATCATTAATAATTAATATATATTTTCATTAATTTTATAAATGGAATATACAAATATTACAACAATTGTAATATCACCGAACCTAAAAAAATTTGCATTCGCTTAATACTATTTGCAATTCGTACTTGCTATCCTGTCGGTGAAAGGAAATTCTTCTCTTCTCACTGCCTCTACCAATCCAATTTTTCAATTCCTACTATTAATTTACTCTCTCTATTTATTTATCTAAAAGAAATTTTCAATCATTAATAAAATACATTTCAAAGCGATTCACTGAGCTGAAATTTAATATACATGATTATTTTGGATGACAATACAATAATTTAATTATAATTAATAAAAATTAAATGAATAAATCTAATTATTTAAAGAATTACAAGTACAGCTACGTTGGCAATTTGTGTCAAAACTTGAAAAGGTTTTTTTCTCGCAATTTAAAGCATTCAGTTGAACTGAAATTTAATAGACATGAATGATAATGCATAAAATTGAATTACCACTAAATGTTGTGATTTTATACTATGTATATACATATTTATATTAATTGTAACTCTTTAATAAAAAGTAGCTGAAATAAAATTTTCTTTGTTGAATTGACTTAAATTTTTTGTTTGTTTAACTCGTTAAATTTTTATCAATTTCGTCAGCATAAAATAAACTTTAAAAACAGTTCTTCATTTCGAAGAGAACTCTCTGTGTGTGTTATGTTTTTCAATGGAAATGCCTTCGAAAGTTGCGTGCAATGGTACCGAAACCAAATTTCAAAGGTAGTTTGGTGATCGGTAGCAATTAGAGAAACCGATTCTCGGGTGGTGGAATGCGGCGCCGGGACCTCGCCCCAAGACCTTCACCGAAACCTCAGGGGAAGGTTGGTTTCTCTGTTTGGACGGCGCCAGTGATGTTGCCCAGACGGAAGAGCAACGGACCTCCACCCGTACATGGGCAACAACACTCTCGGAATGCGATCAACGAAGAATCGAACCAGTTAGACAGATCTCTGTTGTTGCTCCGCATCACACATTTCGGGAACAGGTCGCTACACTATCAACCCTCCTCCTTTTGCAGACCTCACTCCTCCAATTTTTAAATTCCTGCATAACTTTTATTTCGACTCCATCATGTATCTACTCTATAATCCGAAGAAACAAGTCAATCCTAACTGCATCTCTTCACCTGAGATAATAATTATAACGGCATCTCATCATTTCATAAATACTGGCTCTCCTCGACATACAACTGAATTCGTTCGAAATTACAGGTCATAAGTCTTTCATTGCCATTTTCATTCAAATGGGTATACAAATGGATTTATATTCAAATGTGGATATAATATTTGAATACAAATGGATTTATATTCAAATGTAGATATAATATACAGATAATACAAAAATTCAATCTATGTGTCGGTTTTATCTGTCAACTATGTAAAGGAGAAAAATGACTCACATCGCCAATTGACTGGACCTGGGACGGACATCGCAATCGACCGCCTCAAGATATTAGCAGTAATTATGTACGGAACATTCAAGATTGTCCGACAGTACGCAGACTAACTTTTCTACTGACTACAACAACGAAGACTAACCTAGATAAAAATGAAAAATGTTTTATTTTTTAATGTATTTTAAACTGTTTGATAATAAATGCATCATTTGATATACTTATATTTGGGGCTATTACGTTTTGCTTGAAACGCGGTTTTAAAAGTGTGGTTTTTTTTATTTTAGTTCTGTAGGCACACACAAGTACATATTCTGTATATTTATTATTAAGTTATATTAATAACCTTTTCCTTACCTCATCACACCTACGACATAGTGGGGCAGTGGCGCATGCTCGAATTTTTAAAGGGGGGGAGGGTAGAAGGTATACCATTCTCGTATCATAACCCAATACGTAGCCAAACATTTTTTTGATTTTGTCGATTGTCGGGAGCAAAAAATAAATTACTGAATAAATAATTAGCATTAATTAATAAAAAAAATACTACTAATAAATAATTCCATTTTACGTTCTTTATACATGGGATTATAATGAATGGGGAAAAAAAGAATCAAGGACTTTGAAGGACACTAGGTGGACCGCAACACCTCGAAGAAAACTGTCTTAGACCAACACAATTTAAATTTGTGTTGTTGAGTATAGATACTTTAAAAAAGGGTTTTACGGAGACTGATTAGCAAAGGAGGTTGGGAGTAGTAATCTGGCTTTTGATAAAAGACCTACAGACACGAAATTGGAAAAGCATGTTTTTTTTGTTGAATAGAGATTCGCTAAAACTCTCAGTCATGATCTTAATGCGTCGTAGATGTACGCAAAGGGATAAGTGAGTGAGTGAAGATTAACTGTTCAGCTACACGAGGGCTTTGGGCGACGTCATTTTGAACCATGGTCAAATCACGTGGATGACACCTGAGCTGGCACCCCCTCTCCTAGCTATCACACCACACCAAATGTACGCAAAGGAAGAAGACTCAGAAAAATGCGCTTCCAAGGGAGATGGCATACAAAATAATTACTTTTCCACTTTAATAATTCCCATTAAAAGTAATAAGACCATTTATACATCAGATAAAATTTTATAGTAATAAATCAAATAAATTAATATACATAATCGCAATAAAGGCGGATTTTTGTCAAAGAAGGAAAGTATCCAGAGAATAGTTTAAGGTATTTGGACACGTTGAAAATGACCAAGTTCGGTAAGACTGACATTTTTTTTTATTTTATTGAATAGAGCTCTCTTGGTTTAACGAAACACACTTTGTTTTGTTTCTACGCTACCTAGAGGACGAGTTACAATCGGTTTTATAAAGATAGAAAAACCGGAAGTGGTTCTTTGATCTACCTAGAGGACTACTCTACTTAGAGGACGAGTCACACAATCAGTTTTATAAAGATAGAAAAACCGGAAGTGGTTCTTTGATCTACCTAGAGGACGAGTTACAATCAGTTTTATAAAGATAGAAAAACCGGAAGTGGTTCTTTGATCTACCAAAAGGGGGCATTGAAATTGCTCAAAATCTATCATGGCGAGTTTGATAACTCAAAATGTTACGAAAATGTATTTCTATAAAAGTTTTTGAACCTGATATTTATGTTATTTTCTACAGAATGCACTAAAATATTTCTTATTGTATGAGTACTTCTTGAGTTATGGTTTGTTATTTAAAAAATGGTCTCGTAAAGAATGTCACATTTCCTATAATGTTTACTCAATCAGCTCTAAAATTTTCAAATTTTAATAAAACATTACAATTTTAGTACATTTTCAGATAAATGCATCTAATTTGTTTTAGTAATACTTTTACTAATATAAGTTTATTACTTTTTTCTCTAACTGCTTTCAAGTCTTTCAAAAAGATTGCTAAAATTTCACTTATAATTGTGATTTTTGTAAAATTTAGGTAATTCTTTTTAAATATTGTTAGTTAATTAGTAGTATATTGGTATTGAGTCCTAAAAAAGCATTTATAATGTTTAAATATGTTATTTTGTTAAAAAGTACTCCGAAAGTGTTCAGATGCCTTAAATGGTTAAGGAGAAGTAAAACAGGAACATGAACATTTATTTGCAAGCGTTAAAAACAGCATTGTAGTTCTAAAAAATATTAATACAAATAAAACACCTCTTATTATAAACGCGGCAAGAGAGATTACTTTTCGTCTTTTATTTATTCTTTTTTACTAAGTACTATACTGGTAAAATTCCAGTAGCGTATCCCTTTTTTTGTAAATGGAAAATCTCTCCTTTCCAAAATTTGTTTTTCTCTTATAATCCAATCAATAAATCATTAGAGGATTTACTTTTTCCAGTTAACCCAACAAAACAAAATTATCTTGATATTAATAACCGTACAGAAATATTGCGTGCTTTCCATTGCAGAGTTAAAGGTTAAAATTATTTTTCGATTATAGTTGGGGGTCACGACCTATCCAATATGCTTGCTAAACCAGAAAATAATATATTTAAGATACTAAAGTATGCATTAGAAAACTCATTTTTATTAAATGAGATATAAGTTATGATATTAAACGTCAATGCCACCCCACCTAGTAGGGTGGTCGGCTTGTAATCGAGAGGATTCAGGTTTGAATCCCGAGAAAGGCATGGATGTACCTTCAGGGAAAGAAATCGGAGTTTCGCCTGAAATAGAAAGCAGCGTACCTCTTTTGTTCTTTGCTGGGATCATCGTTTTGTAATAAAATCTGTATTCTTCTGTGATTGTGCTATGTATATTTCTGTTAATTTAAAAAATTATATTGTTTTTTATAAATTTATATTGAAAACAAGTAATATAAAAAATATTTAAGTCAATTCCTACTGAGACCAACAAAGAAAAATTTTATTTTAGCTACTTTTTATTAAATAGTTACAACTAATTTAAATATGTATATACATAGGACAGAATCACAAAATTAAGTGGTCATTAATTTTTATTCATTATCATTAAAGCATTATATTGTCATCCCAAACAATAGTGTCTATAAAATTTCAGTTCAACTGAATGCTTGTGACGAATCTGTACGGAACCTTTCCACTAATCTTCTTAGGCGTGTTTCTGGGGAATATAAATTCGCGTTTATTTCCAATCAACTTCAAAAAGAAGTTTGGGATATTTAAATTAGATACGGTATTTAAGTCGAGGGTTGTGAGACAGCAAGAGAGATGATGGTAGGCTATTGAGCCAACAACGTTAAAAGCAAAACTAGAAGATTCAAAGAGATTAGATTCGTGAAGACGTCGTGTTGCTAGACGTACCAGAAAGCTGATATAAGCCAGCGGTAAATATAATTCACGTACGCTTAAAGTAAGCGTCAGTTTGAGATACTTAGTTAAAGTTAATGACAGTTAAGAATTCGAATACGTGTGTTTCTCGGATCTCCTATTTCGGTAAACCTTACTTGAGTTGAGCTAGATTAGTAATTAATTGTATTCTTAGTAATTTAATTTAATATAAAGGCAAATCCCTTTAGAAGACGTAACATTATTATATTATTTGTTATCAGATATTTTTTGAGGAAATTATAACAAAAATAAATAATATTATTATTCAAAATGGCTTTTGGTGGTTCTTTGCCTCAAATTAATCTTGGTGTTAAAGGTGTGACCCAGGGGGGGTCATCACATGCTTTAAGACAGTGTTTCTCAAACTGTGTGGCGCGCCCCCCTGGGGTGGTGGTATTCCTGCGAGGGGGGCGCGAGCATATTGAAAATAAAAGGTTTAAAAAAAATAATTTTTTGGAATGAAGAAAAACAAAATGCTTTCTGACTTAATAAAAAATGCGCATTTACACTGATATAATTTATGTATATCATCTAGTGATCATCAAAAATAAAACATTCCACTTCAAACGTTCATTAGCTATCTTTGATCCTATAACCAAATAAAAAAAGACATTTTTTTTTTGCTTTTCTGTAATCACACGTTGAGAGATTTTTTATTGCGTTTCTTTTAACCCCCTAAAATACTACTTTTGACTATCATATATTTGACCTTCAAACTTACTGGTATGTTTCACTCCATCTGTTTTTCTTTTAGGAAAGTTGTAAATCATATTTTTCTGGTTGCTTTTTTCCATGTGAATGAGTTATATGATACATGGATAAGCATATTGAGTACTTTGAAGGATTATTTGGCCAACATATAATGCATAACGGAAAACTTTTTACGCAATTCTTTTTTAGAACTAATATCCATATGTTTTATTGAATACATTTTTAACACGGGATCGGTCGCGCGATGCGCGGAGTCATCTGATGTTCACGAAATCGTTAATTCTGGGATAACTGTTTATTTGTTACCAATGACCTTGACAGAGTATTCTCCAATAAGACAGTCTTAATGGGAACTAAAATGAATTTATCACATTTCGCCCTCTTTTCTTGGGGAGTTGCAAACGTTTTTTTTACAATCAAGTTACTAGTTTTGATCGAGTTCCCTGCGTGACCACTTAAGCGGCACGCAGATTTGGAGCATTTTCATTAGTTATATTGGATTTTTTCTCAAAAAATCAAAGAAAAATTGAAAAGTCCTTGAAAGTAGGTAAGTATATTTTCTCTTAATTAAATTATTCGCTGGAATTGTGATTTTTATCGTGTATAGTAAAAATAATTATAAATTAAGTTATAGTCTAAAAACAAACTAAAAAAACACGCTTTTATAGTGGATCGAACTAAAAACTAAAAAAATAAAAATATATATTACTTAAGGTATCCGACTACGTTCGGAACCGTGATTTTAAAAAAGCGCATAAATGGATAATTTTCATGATATTTAGTGTCACTCAGAATAGAATATATGCATAACATTGTTTTACGGACATTTTGACAAAAAAAAATTATTTAAATATAATATTTTGGCAAAAAATTAACTTAGAATAATCTTTTTTCCAAATGTTCTCCTTTTGTGAAAAATGCTTATATTATAATAATATTTTGCCTGTATACAGCTCATATCTCTGTACAGAGGCTCAACTAGAATTTTGAAAATTCACTTTATTTTCAGAGTTACCACCCATTGAAATAATTGTCGGCGTTTTTTTCTTAAAATTGCTCCCCTCTGTTGTCGTAAAACATGAATAAACCCACTTCAAAGTTATGTATGTCAAAAATTCTAGTTGAGCCTCTGAACAGAGGTCTGAGCTATATACAGGCAAAATACTATTCTATTAGAAGCATTTTTCACAAAAGGAGAACATTTGGAAAAAAGATTATTCTAAGTTAATTTTTTGCCAAAATATTGTATTTAAATACATTTTTTTGTCAAAATATCCTTAAAACAATGTTATGCATATATTCTATTCTAAGTGACACTAAATATCATGAAAGTTATCCATTTATGCGCTTTTGAAAATCACGGTTCCGAACGTAGTCGGATACCTGAAAAGTAACATATACAAAATTTAATACTTATCTTGTTAATTTGTACCAAATTGATCGAATCGTAGCTTTAGCACCCCCCAAAGTGCATTATTATTGCATTCAATACATTAGTGTATTTTTTGGGGGTCGCGATAAAAATTATGATTGAAAATTGGATCGCAAGTACACTGCTGGACAATTGCTAAGGACGGATAACACTATCATCCATAGCAACCACAAAATGAAAGGAAGCAAAATGTGGAAAATTAGATTAAATTCGGGATATTAGTAAGAAGAAGTATGAGTATGGAAATTTTTTTTCCACGTCTGTTCATCGCGTGATAGCGTTCATAAGAGCTTTAAATGTTTTGACGCGTGTGGACAGTTGTTGTTTCAAGTCAAAGTTTTACAGGAAAGATTTAATAGACGAACTTAAAATTTTTGGCATGTCTTTCCGACATCACATAGATGATTTTATGCGTGGCCGAATTATTGGAAAGATCGAAGAAGGGTGAAAAATAACAGATGTTGCCAGGGAGTTCGACATCGCTCACAGCGTTGTTTCACGGCTGTGGAAGTCATTTAAAACTACTGGAATGTGTAGTAGACGGCACGGGGGAGGTCGTGTTAGAAGTACGACGCCTGCAGAAGACAGATATATCGTCCTATCAGCAAAAAGGAACAGGCGCACCACAGCTCAGCAGGTGGCAAATCAGTTTCTTGCTGCCTCAGGAAAGCAGATCTCCCGAAAAACTGTTGCCAGACGTTTGAGGGGAGGACTATACGCACGCAGATCTGTTGTGTGTGTCCCATTGGCCAGACAGCACCGTACTGCCCGTTTGCAATGGTGTCGTGAGCATCACAATTGGACTGAACAGGACTGGGCATGCGTACTATTCTCAGATGAGAGTAGGTTCCGTCTGTCATCGGATTGTAGACGCCAACTGATCTGGCGCGAGTGGTACTGCTTATCGTCCAGAAAATATCCAGGAAAAGGACCGATATCCGACATGCAGTATCATGGTGTGGGCCGGCATCATGATCAATGGCCGCACGCGAATGGGACTATGACGGGCCAACGATACATTGATGAAGTTCTACTTCCTCATGTTCGTCTTTTCCGTGGTGCTGTCGGGGATAAATTTGTTTTTATGGACGACAACGCAACATGTCATCGAACACTCGCTGTTCAGGATTGTCTAGACAGCGAGGGTATTCAACGTCTCGTATGGCCAGCGCGTTCTCCAGATCTAAACCCCATTGAAAATGTGTGGGATGCTTTGGGGAGGCAAGTTGCTGGTCGAAACTATCCTCCGACAAACAAGAACACCCTCATCCGTGCACTCACAGAGGAATGGGATAAATTGCCTCAACAGCTGCTGGATAATGTTGTGCAAAGTATGGTACGACGTGTGAAATGTTGCATCACACTCCACGGTGGACATATCCCGTACTGATACCTTTTTTTAAGGTGCCTGCTGACTTTTAGATGCATTGTTCCATTTCTCCGTACGCAGATCAAATGAACCTTTTTTTTTCTTTCAGATGTTTCACAGCTTTTGTACTTTCCAGAACAATAAATATTCTTTATTCTGTCTGAACAGTGTGGCAACTATATTTTATCCTACTAGGCTTCATGTCTCGCTTAATGTTATGCTACATAGCAATTTGTGATCCGTCCTTAGCAATTGTCCAGCAGTGTAGTTGAAGTTTGAGAAGCACTGCCTTAAGACGTGAGAAAAAAACCTTTTCAAGGTCTGACACAAGTCACCGAAAATGATGCCAACGTGGTTGTGTTTATAATTCTTTAAATAATTAGTTTTAATCAATTAATTTTACTAATTATAATTAAATTATTGTATTGTCATCCACAATAATCCTGTTCATAAAATGTCAGCTCAATGGAGCGCTTTAAAACGATTGAAAATTCCACTAAGATAAATAAATAAATTTATAGAGAGTGTGAGTTAATATTAGGGCTTGAAAAAGATTAAAACAATTGGCTCTGAGCAATCTATGCAAGGAATTCTCGCCAGCTGGCGCCAACAACTGTATCAATTCACTAAGTGTACTAATTAAAAAAAGAATTCTATATTTTGTTAGAATTACATTTTTTGCTTTTGATAGAATTATATTTTTAGTGCAAATAAGAATGTACACAAAGTAAAAGTATTCAATCGGAACTGAACCGATTTATTTATTTATTTTGCTTGAACCGGAACGAAAAAAATTCCGGTTCGAAACCCTGGTAAAAACAACACAATCTGTAATGTAATTTTAAGGGGAAAAATCTCAAGCGTATTTGAAGAACATTAAAATTTTTTTTAAAGCATTTGAAGGGTTGGATACACAGAAGAAGAGAGAAACAATCTGTTTCTCCCTTTCTGGACATGATCCAATCAGACAAATTAAAAGAATTTTCTGTGAGACAGTTACACAGAAAGATTTAACTTTTACTCACGGAAGTTAAGAAAACTCAAGTTCAAAAATCAATCTAACATTCTGTTTTCCAAATGCATGATGCCTTCTTAAATGTACGGGCACTAAACAGAATTTATTTTTTCTCCTGTTGATATAAATTGGGAATTCTTTTTCGTGCTTTTTTTATTCTTTATAGATTTTTTCTATTTTATAAAAGGATTCTTTAATCTTTAAAAAAGTTTGTATTAAAACGTTACATTTAGAGTTATGAAACATTGATACGGATTTGATGTTTCCAATAACAAATTCGAAACAGAATATTCTTCATTTACAATTAATTTAGTTCTGATTTCTTTACTCCGATGATTTTAAATAGCTCAATGTATATTCAAAAGGCAAAAAAAAAAAGTATCGTAAAATCCGTCGTATAATGCACACCTATACATTCAAGTTTAATTTTTTAATTTTAAGTTTTATTCACCGTATAACACGCACCTCCTTTCTTACGAACGAACCTGAAATGTATGTGAGCGATGTTGTTATGTTTTAAAGCCATTTATTCGAGGTATTATCCCCGGATTTTGAAAAAAAATAGTGCACTTCTAGAACTACAGCCCTTTAAGTTCATTAATTATGTCATTTATTTTAAATGAACAATATTGTGATCTATGTGGAAATCTAATTTCCTTATGCTCATCTCTTTTTTTTTTCTGTATTTTTGAAGCTATCATTTGTATATCCGGCGTATAACGCGCACCCGAAAATTTCGGTCTTATTTTTTGAGTTAAAAAGTGCGCGTTCTACACCGTATTTTACGGTACGTTATATTAAAAAAAAGCCAAAATAAAATACTACATTAAACCTTTAAAAATAAAGCATTTCTTGATAAAAAATAAGTTTGGGGTCCTCAATTTTCCAAGCGTATGCTATTGCCGACAAAATTCAGCCTAATCAGTTATAGAAGTTATCAGATTGTGCAGTAGGACAAAAAAGTTAATTGGCTTATCGAAAGGATTAAAAATATATTTTTGGCGATGACATAAATCGAAGTAAATAAATCCATGCAGAACATAAAAAAAAGGAAGAAAATTTCGAAATATATGCTCATGAAAAATGAATTTTTATGTTCTTTTCAGGGAAAATATAGTCACTCTTGCTATGTTTTTTATTGAAAAACTCACCTATTCACCTATTCACTATACCACCAGAAAGAAAAAGCGAGTTTTTGCTTTTACTTTCCACGTATATACACATCCGTGGGTGGAAACCGTGTTCTGTGAATTCTGTTGAAACAGATAACCTCGAAACAGGTATGTTTATTTTCTTCCTTTTATAGGATTTTTAATCCTTCGCGGTTACCGTTTTCTTTTTTTTTTAAAAAAAAAGGTGAATAAGGTTGAATAATCATTTGGAAGGGATTAACCGCTATGATGATGGAAGGCATTACTATATCGGGGAATCAGGTATTACTTTTCTTTTCATTTATTATATATGTATGTATTAAATTCCATGCAAAAGGGGAAAAAAAAGCGTCGTGCGTTTACATTAGAATTATACGAATAGCTTTTTCAAATTATTAAAATCGTTACATATTTTTCTGCCTCTAAAACTTTTCACAATGCTTTACACTTTTTTTCTAGCTTAAATATCATTAAAAATGTTTTTAGTTTTGGGAAATTATTATAAATTCAACCTTTTTAATATTTTTTACCTTATCGCATTTCTATTTAGTTTTGAGAATTATTAAAAAAAAATTACCTTATTGATATTCTTTTACTCCTCGCAAGTTCCAGACCTTTCCTTTTCGCTTTAAATAGGTGTATATTTTTATTTTAAAAATATCTTAAAAATTACGAACATTTTCGTTTGGAGACATTGTAAAGAACAATCGTGACTTTCGAGCTCGATCGAGAATCATCTACAATTCTTAAGTTAATGTATGAATCTTAAATACTGTCTATTTGAACGATAATACTATATTTTTGTTCCTGTATTTCTTAACTATTACTTTACGAGCCGATTTACTAATTTAACAGTACATATCAAACAACTGGTTAATTTGTTTCTTTCATTTATTCGTCGGTTACTTGAAAAGAATCTAATTTATCTCGAATATATACTGCCCCTATTCTGCCACATTTACAAATTTTTTTTTCTAAATTTTTTAAAACAACTACATAAAATTATTATTTGGATAAGAGTGATTTGCATGTGGGCTTACAATAAATCTTTGCTCATCTAGAGACGATATTTAAATGAATAATAAAATTATTCAGTTGAACTTAAATTTTAATCCAACTGAAAGCAAAGCAATTGGCAAGAAAATTGCATGACAGAATGAAATAACCACTGGTCGCACGCAGTCTGAAGCAGCAATAGGGTTATTGGCGGAAGGGAACTTAGAGCTCCAAACCATGCCCTCAGGAAACAACATCAGCCCTTATTGAGAAAATGTATATTATTGCAGAAGTTTTCGGACAAGTTCAAGTACGTTTAACAGGAATTATTTGGGGATTTAACAAAGTTACTGGCGACGAGCATCGTTATTTTGAACAACTATAAAGTGAGGGACGCCTGAATTAAAACCAAATTTCCTCACTACGCTTTGAGCTAAGGTGAACGGCAAATCATGAAATTCAGAAGAGTAAATACTTTTAGAAATGCATGTTTGTGTGAAATTAAAAATTTATTTAGAACATAAAAAAAAAGTCCTAAATATAGAAAACAGTAAAATATTTCAGTGCGTATTTGAATAAATAACTCAAATTAGTAAAAAGCCTTTTCTGCATATTTGCAAACAAATAAGTGAAATTTAATCTTAATATATAAATCATAAATTCGTAAATAAATAATTTAAAATTATCATTCAAGTGAAATTTTAATGCATTTTTAACGAACACAACTCTTGAAATCGAGAGGGAAAATACGAGATAAAAAAAAAAAAAAATCGCAGCACGAGCCACGATGTCTCTGTTGGGTTTCAATTCCAGGTGTCGACCCTCCCACGCCTGCTCTGTTTTATTTTTCTTTGCACCTACTTGCATCTTCATTTTCCGGCGGTAACGTTGTAGTGAAATCATTGGGTCGATCTGCACGCCATCTATCGGTTAACAAACACGTTACATAACGCATGTTAAAGAGTTATCCGGAGAAAAATTATTTGCATTTTTTCTCTACGATAATGGACCCGCGCACATGTCAATTTTCACGTCAAATGTTTTCGTAGAGATGGTCAAGAAGAAATTCAGTAAAATATTTCACACACAACTGTTATATTAAACATAAAATATGAATGTTTTTTTTAAAATTTAAACTGTTATATTTTTTGTAAGGTTTTATTTTTGGTTAGTCATTGGTTAATGTGTGTGTGTGTGTGAACCCTTTCAAAAATCATACTTAAAAAAACTTTAATTTTTTTTCTATGCATATTTATCACAGGAATCGTAGAATTCTGTCTCACAGGTAAATAATCAACCAACCAATCTTCGTGAAATCGATTTAATTATCGTATTGTAAATGAATCCGGCGTATAACGCGCATCTATACTTTCAAGTAGGTCTAACGCGCACCCCCTTTTTTACGAAGGAACTTGAAATGTACGTGTGCAATTCTATTATGTTTTGAAGTCATTCATTGAAGGGATTATACCAAGATTTTTAAAATTCTTGCAATTACAACCCTTTAAATTCATTAGGCGTGTCGTTTCTTTTAAGGAAACAATGTTTCCATCTATGGAGAAGTCTATTTTTTTTTATGCTCAACTCTTTCTGTATTTTTGAAGCTCTCATTTTTATACCCGGCGTTTAACGCGCACCCGTCAATTTCGCGTTCTACGCCGGATTTTACGGTAAACTAGATTCATAATTGACTCGATCTTCTGTTCTTACCTTATTATAAACAGGCATATTTTCTTAATGATATTCTACGAACAGGGTTTTTAAATGGTTTCTAACAAACCTGAATTATTGCAAAGGAGAGAAAATAATTATTGTGTATTTGGTCAAATTGTTGTGCATTAAATTTATTTTTATGGTTTCTAAAGGTACATACAGTATTATGGGAAGTTATATAATTGAAAACATCGAAGAGGGAAACGAGTTATTATTCACGTACACGATATTTCATTTCCCTTTTTCTCCCTTCTTCATCGAATGAGTGATTCCCACTATGAAGCAACATTAATGGCTATTGGCAACGTACTTGATGATTTTGGACCATGGTCAAGTGAGGAGGAGGACTTGTGCAGGGATGGGCCAACTAGACCCAGAGCATCATCCTCAGAGTGGGGGTCTTATCTTGTTCTAAAATCGGCCAGCGTAACTTTATGATCTAAATAATTTTAATCCTGAAATCTTACTTACAATGTGATATTATATTCCCTGGAAAACTGGGAATTTCAAACTATTTGCCATCTGGCAACATTGGCAAAGCTGCATCATTATGTCATGTCCTTCGTTCATGTGTAGGTCTAGACACCATCATTACTTAGTCAGCCGAAAGACGGCAATTGATCGAGTCAGTTTATGTACAGGTTTGTGAATCACACACATTCATTTGTCACATTTGTACTAGTGTTTGACAACGTATGCTGCATACTGTCTACCTAAAAGCGTCGAACGTGGTTCCTACATTTACACAAGGGCTACAATTTGCACAGCACCTCAAGAAGTCTTAAGACGTCACTGGATACCCACTGTCCACACCACGCTTCTCCAACGTAAGAACTTGGAGCCTGGACAAATTTAACGTGCATCAGCCCCCCCCAGGGACCTTTAGCTGCAACAGCACTCGAGCCCACAGTCTTAATAAATAATTGATCTGTAATACACTCTGTCGCAAAAAAATATATGCACCCAGAAGAAATCAAGCTACAATCACGAAACTCGGCAAGAATGTAGTCTGGTAAGAGATATGCAAATGATTAAAATTTCGAAGCCAATGAGACAAGGCTAAGTGTGCTATGCGCATATTAGTTGCGCAACTGGGAGAGTTTAAAAGCATGAGTACGAGCGCCGTACGGCTATCCAAACGAATCTGATGACTTTGATAGATGATATTGAGACTTAGAATGCCTCTAAGACGTAACCGGCGGCAGTACGAGCAGCTGACGGACTTTGATAGGGGCCGTATAATAGGCCTCAGAGAAGCAGGTTGGTCGAATAGACGTATCGGCCGCCACCTCGGTCGGAGCGATATGGTAGTTGCTCGGTGTTGGCAACAGTGGATCACAGAAGGTAGAGTGTACCGTCGCGGAGGGTCAGGACGTCCCAGGAACACAAATGATCGCGAGGATCGTGCAATCAGAAGAGTGGCTACTTCGGCACCAACAACGTCGCTAGCATCGATTCAACGCCACTTACCTCCTTCCAGACATCCAGTGCCATCAAGAGAAACCATAAGGAGACGACTGACCGAAGTTGGCTTGAGGAGCCGACGTCCACTAAGACGCTTACCACTGACCCCACATCATAGGCAGTGTCGACTGGATTTATGCCGACCTCGGGCAACTTGGAGTGTGACAGACTGGAGACGTGTCATCTTCAGTGATGAATCCCGATTCAGTCTCAGTGCTGATGACCACCGCACACGTGTCTGGAGGCGCACCGGCCAGCGGTCCGATCCGGCATTTATTGTCGAGCGGCATACAGCAATTTCACAAGGTGTGACAGTGTGGGGAGCAATTTCTTGGGACACACGATCATCTTTAGTGGTCCTTCAAGGCACTTTGACAGCTCGCAGATACGTGGACGATATTTTAAAGCCGATTGTGCTACCCATGCTATCAAGTCGCCCAGGTGCCATTTATCAACAGGATAATGCTCGTCCACATACTGCGCGACTCTCCCAACAATGTCTTCAAGGATATGACGTCCTACCATGGCCTGCCAGGTCACCAGATCTTTCGCCAATAGAGCATGTCTGGACGCGCTGGGAAGGCAACTGCAGCCGTCCCGAGATACAGGAGAATTAACTGCGCAGATGCAAAGACTATGGCAGGATCTTCCACTGGGGGTCATAAGTGATCTAATTGAATCGATGCCACGCCGAATTTCGGCTTGTATAGCTGCCAGAGGTGGCTTTACTACTTACTGATTTTTAACCTTTTGCAAGCTGTAACCGCTTAATAAAATGATATTTTGTTCTGAATTTTTAATCATTTGTTTATTTTCATATACACTACATGCATACCAAATTTCGTGAATGTAGCTCAATTTCTTCTGGGTGCATATATTTTTTTTTTGCGACAGAGTGTATATTAAGGAATAAGTTTCAGAAACCCAACGCTTCTCTTTTCAAAGTGATCTCTTTTCATTAGTTGTCACCTTTTATAAAGGGATTTCTTCACTGGTCTAGCTGTTCCCGAGAGGGCCCGTATCAAAATTCCTTGAGGCAGTGCCGATTTAAGCTCATTTCGGGTCCTGGGTGCAGAAGATCTACAGGTCCCCTTCGCACTGGCGTATAGATATTTATTACCAGAAAACCTGGTTATGTCCATATTATTCGGGCCCTTTCACGCCCTTCTGCGCCCCGGGCCCCTCGGCGCCCACCCCAAGCACCCAGTGGATAAAGAGGCACTGCCTTGGGGGCCTTTCTTGGCACCCCTTAGCATTTTACATTTTTTTTTGTCTTCATATTTTGGGGCCTCGTATCACTAATACGGTTGATACGGCGGCAGCTACGCACCTGGATTTCATGAAGCGGCCCGTAAAAAGTTATTTCGGGGCCCGCCAAGACAGTCTAAAACTCAAATAGACAGAGAGAAAAGTTTATCCATATTTGAGTAAACACATTTTTGTATAAAACTCATTGGCACAGCAGTTCATAGCGGACCAAGACCTACTGTGTCCATCTCAGTTTTCATGACCTTGAGCACTGAGGTGCATGGGTAGATGTTACGGTCAGGTGGTAAATCTGACGTGAGACCCACAGTGTTTAGTTCCCAAGCAAACTTGGTATTCATTGATCGACAGACTGAAAACATGGAGGGCTGAGTCGACCTTGCCCAACCCGGGCTTTGCATCCTCGGACATGTGGCGTGGAAGCTCGATACGTTACTACTCAGCCACAGATTTTTTTTTTGTATGAAGATAAAGCTGCTTGAATATAACTTGCAGGCAATGATGAGAATTCTGACAAGAAATCTGATTTCAAAAAAATTGTAGAAAAGTAGGATAGAGTGCGTTTGACGTATTAAAGTTATTCTAAAACTAAATGAGCTTACAGGTATAAATAAGATAAAATTAGCCAATAAATAAATTGTATAAAACTTTCATTATTTTACTTAGCTTATATTTATTGAAATATAATCAATAAAATTGTGAGAGGCTAGCACCTCTCTCTCGGACACCTAGATGTGTGAGAGGAAGGGAAGAGAAACATTCGACATGATTCAATTATTCTATCTATTTACCACACAAAGAACAGACACAGTTTCAACTAATAATAGTAAGAGAATGTCTCAATGCTAACCACGAAAGTGGAACAACGACGGTAAAACGCGAACGGTTAGGGGACTATCAAACTTGATCCTTACCTTAATAAAGGATCTAACCTATCATCCGATTTAATCTAATACCAATTCAATCTTAGTGAACAATCATCACCTGAAAGACTCCTCCTAATAAGATTCAAATCACAATAATTCTAATATTATACCTTCAGTAGCAATCTCACTTGACTCGAGTATATCTTCTCTTCTACTCTCTATTCAAGCTAGAAAACTTCGACTATATACAATAAGTTTAATTTAAATATCCCGATTCTATTCCGAAGGGTGGTGTGCGAATAACGCGAATTGATAGCCCATAGATTTCCAAAGAGGATTAATTGAAGGAACGCGTACAGATTCGTCACAAAATTGTAACATTTTTTTTTGTAATACAACGCATATTTTTTCTTAGATGCAAAGTTAAATAATGAATGCAATCATATTAAAAAGGTGCAGCCTTCCGATATCCTCCACTTCTGCAATACCTCGCGAGGCAAAATAGTTGCCCCCTGATCTAATGCTATCAATTACTAAAACATTCATTCTCAAATTTTAAAATGTACTCCTATATTTTTCACCATTTCTCATTATTTCTATTTCCCCATAATTAACACTGTGATCAAGTTTTTTTGGAATCTTTCGTTTCAACACATCAGTCTAAAAAAAAAAAAAAAACGTTCCTTTTCTGATATTTTCTAAATCTTTTCTTGTTTGCTCTGAGGCGAAAAAAATATTTTTTTCTCATGAGGAGCCTTCAAAACTCTTAAAGGCTTCATAACAAATTTCGAAGTATAGACGCAGTGTTTTACGCGATCTTATTTTTCTCTCGAATAAAATTTATGAACAATGCAATTAATATCGCATCGTATGCATAATAAACTTATTGTAACGTTTGAAAGAATAACGGTAGCGTATTCTTGGTTAATTTAAATATGGAATTTATTTACGTCACAACTATTGAATATTATTTACTAAATGATACATTAAAGTTATTAAACTTAATTATAGGTTGTTAGAGTCCAATATTTTGTGAGAGGAGGATTCGTTGGCCACCGCTCCCGTGTAAGTTCAAAGCATCTCTCCTCTTCCGGTCGACGGTGTTCGATTCCTCGGGGGTCAAAAAGGAGTTGCGCTGCAGCTGCAAGATGCACGTGTGGGTGTCGGGTCCAACAACGATGCCGACCACTCTTGATGTTCGGAGAAGTGACGTTACACTATGCTTTGAAGGGACGACATTACTGAAGAGCCCTTTTCCAGTATATTTTATTCCAAATTCATCTTTTTTTTTCTTCTCGTTTCTCTTCTGCGGATTGTTTGGTGGAATAAATAACGTGGTGGTGGGGTCGTGTGGGGAAGAAGAGGTCAACCGCAGATTGTCAAAATGCAGGGACGTTTACAGGCATGGATCAACTGGGCCCGGGCGCAAGACCTCGACTTAAAGGGGTGTTCTCGTCACGACTTCCATAACACCATGATTTGAATGATTTTAATCGGCATCTGTTATTACCGAACAATTCCTCCGAAAAACTGGAAATTCCGAACTGTATGCCAAATGACAAGACTGAATAGTTATGTTGCGTCCAGGTCTAGGCCTGTCACCATCAGAGACGTTTTAAGGCATAGGCGAACTGAGCCCTGGGTCTCACCCTCGGGGGGGCTCGTTTCTTTCTCGACTCGGTCTTAATAAGATCATGATCCAGATAATTTTAATGGTCAAATATTATAACCATACATATTGTCTGAAAAACGGGAATTTGAAATGCATGTCAACTGGAAAGAGTGGAAAGACTGTATGATTATGTGACGACCGTTGTCCATGTCTAAGTCCAATACCATAAGCAATCACTCAGATCATTTTGTCAAAATGCGGCCTACGGTTTAGCCTGTGCATTTATTTGTTTCAAATTACTGTTAGTACGAGTATTTGACAATGCATGCTATAAACTGTCTATTTTTAAGTGAGTGAGTGAATATTAACGTCACACTGTTCAGCTACACGAGGGCTTTTGGCGACGGACCTCGTCATTTTGAACCATAGTCGAGTGACGAGGACGACACCTGAGCTGGCACCCCCTCTTCTAACTACCACACTACACCAACGGGAGGACGTTTGAGCTCTTGAGAGATTTAACGTGCATCGCTTCCCTACACGGCGGATCTTTAGTGGTATTGGGCTCGAACTCGTGACATGCCAGCCACGATCCGATACCTTGATTACTGAGCTATCACAGCCCCTGTCTATTTTTAAAGATTACAGGTAGGACCAACTCTTGCATAAGGGACCAGGGCCTCAAAAGCTTTAAGACGTCCCTGATCACCTTTATTACGCATTTGGTCGAAAGAAGGCAGTTGGTTTGTACCTTGGTTTGAGATTGAGTGATGTGAACGTCGCACTGTAAAGTAACACGATGGCTATTTGACATGCACCTCGTCATTTTAGGCCTCTGTCAATTGACAAGGACGGCACCTGAGCTGGCACCTCCTTTCCAAAATTGCCACACAACAATAACGGAAGGATGTTTGAACCTCGACAGATTTAACATGCATCAGCCCCCTCTATACTATGTTTGCGAGATTTAAATCATGCACATCTACCTGTTACGGGTTATCGTTTGTACGAGTATTCGACAACGTTTGTTATATATTGTCAACTGAGTCACCTGGGTGGTGTGGTTGGTTTGTCGCTGGCCTTCTGTACCCAAGGTTGCGGGTTCGACTCCGGCCTAAATCGATGGATTTTCATGATGCAGAAAATCGACAGCGGCCATGTCGTATGAATATACTGCATGTAAAAGATCCCTAGGGATGCTTTAGTCAAAATTAAATCCTAGTGCAGGTACGCATCGTCAGAGCTCGGTGCCTCCCTCTAGGGAGGAAACAGGGCGTCAAAATTACATGCAGCGATTGGTATCCGCCAATATGGCACCGCATTAAAAAGAGATACCAGCTTTCGGTGAATGTCCTAGTTAGATTGATGAACTCTGTTATTAACTGTTTATAATCTGCCATTAGAAATAAAAAAACGTTGTCTACTGAAAAGAGCCGCAGATAGCACTTACATTTGAATAGGAGCCCAGGCCTGCGTATGGCAGGGACGTCACTGCCAAAATGTAAGACCAATTCATTCCTATGAGTTTCTTTTTCATCATTATGTTGAAAAATTTCATCTCTGAGTGCATTGATAGTGTATTCAAGTAGGGCCAGCTCTAGTAGTTTTGCCGCCCGGGATAAAAATTTAAAATGCCTCCCCTCTCTAAAGGAAAAAAATCACAATTGAGAAAGATGAATTGTTCACATAGATACACACCTATAGAATAAATTTTGCGAATGAAAAGGGAGCATAACATTAATGTATATTATTTTAAGTCTTAAAAAATATAAAATAATTCGAAATTAAGAATATAATTACCCGTTATTATTTGAAACGATTAAACTGTAAGACAAGGAATCGCCCATTGATTTCTTCGAATTTCCCCCAATTTCTTCGAAAAAGAGTCTACTGATGGTGGGAATCTCACAAGCGCGTTTATATTAACTTATAGTTAGTCTCGACACTATAACAAAACATCTCATGTGCTGGCTCTCTTTTCACCAAAAACTCTAATTACCCTTGTCCCCTTTTGGACAGCTGAAACCGGACATTGTATGGGTGAAAGGAATATCCGTTGTGACCCCACTCCGGGCTGGGGAGAAGGTTACTAGTGAAAGACTTGTAAACATTTCAAATTTCATGATTAAACATACAGAGTACAAAATAAGGAAATAAGATATGTCAAATAAAATACCAAATTCCCAACCAGTAATATTTCAGAAAATAAATAGAATTTTTGTAACAAAAAAAAAACTTTTCTCAAATTCGATCCGAACGCAGTCCTTAAAATTTGCCGCGCAGGGCAGGGATCCGGTTTGTCCTGACCTAGAGCCACCCTTGATTCAAGAAATAAATTGTAACCACCAGGAATAGTTTTAAAAACAAATGATAAGTTAGAGAAAGTAATAATACGCGAAAGTCCGTACAATTCTATTCTTAGAGCAACTACAGCAAAATGTGACGTTAGCCTAATAGGAGTCTACGTCATTGCTTGTTAAAATGATGGAAAAGATGTTACGTCACTAAATTGTACAAAATCGCTCCCAATTCTCCGGCGGTTATCTCGGAATTAAGCTCCGGGCAAACGGAAGTGTGGGTGCTCTTTCACTTCTCGTCAAAGGCTGGTATCGGTTATATCGGAACAAGGCCAAGAGCAAAGTATGGAATGATATTGAGTAAGAACTATTAATATTCAGTTCTAGCAGCATGACCATAAACGAAAAGAAACGCAATCGCTTCCAATCATCAACTAGATGGTGGAGAAAGAGACTCATCGCAGCAGAGGAATTAGTTGTCGAATTCACCACGTGGGACAATTAAATAGGCACGTTAATAAACATTCAAATGCCACAAAACATCAAAAAACTGAACCGTTTTATAAAACTGTAATTGGAACATAATAAAAGGAAAATATTTCTAAATGATAGCAGAAATTTCATACGGAGACGTTTAAAAAGCGATGCTTTTTTTTAAAAAAATAATTCATATAAAAAATAGGGGGTCTTAATAATAAAAAAAATGTTAAGAGATTTTCCAATGTATGGAGATCTCGTATGCCGAAGTTTGGACTTGGAGGGGAAAAAAGGCTTTTCTTTTCTTAACACTTAATAGGGCCATTTTTTCCTGGTAATGTTAGGTTAAAAGATTTTTAGCATTAAGAAGAAATTCATTTAGCTAAATTAGCCAAAATGAGGTCTTTTGTGTGTGTGTGGAAAACAGGTTTTCCTCCGTTCACTGGATGCTATTCAAAGGTAGGATATCTCTTTTGAGCTCTTCTTTTTATATCACATTGCAAGATATTTATAAAACATAATTTGCAAATTCTAAAAACTTCAAAAAAATTATAAAATAGTTATATTTTGTGTTTACAGTTTTAATAATTTATACGTATTATTTCCTCGGAAATTTCAGAAATCAGGCACCAACACGTCGTGGAACATTGCAAGATGCACAGACGTAACTTGTTATTTTCTCATGTTTAAGTAGAGCACAACGGTAACATGTATATTTTTTTTGGTAAAGTTTACGTATGGTCAGCAACTTTATATAGTCAATCACAAGTCATCTGAAACAGTTTTCTTGATTCTAAGGAAATGTGTATGTCGTCCTCTACGCTTACGACTTGAAAATTTAGAAAGTTATGCTAGCTGAAATGCTAACAGCACAGATAATAGGTAGTAAAATAGCTTTCCATCGACATTTAAAGACTAATGTTGATGATAAATTATGTCCATATGAAGCAGTGGCCACCAAACTTCGGGCCGCGGACCGGTACCTGTCCGTGGATCAAATGGCCCAAGGGGAACGTTCCATTTTATTTACTGTTATATATTTCTCTCGGGTTTGTGCGACTTTCCAAGGAAATCACTTTATATATTCATTTTTGAAGGCATATTTAAATACAAACAAATGAAACATTATTCAATGAAAACAATATAAAATATAAGCAATCAATGTTCCACTCTCAGCGAGTTAGGGTAAAATCATCAAACATATTAACCTGTCCGCAGCGATAAAAAGGTTGGTTAGCACTGTTATAAAGGGGGATTATTATTCCAAAAGGATGTTACATATTTTGCTTTTCAGCTGTTGGTTTCTGCACTACAATACTTTTGCTAAAATTGCTTTACAATATCACAGAATTGTAAATTTAGAAAAGATTATTTTAATTAAATACTTAAATTTTTTTTTCAAATTCTACTGTTGATCCTTTAGAACTTACACGCTATGTAATCTGTGTCTAATCATTTTTCGCCTTTCCTCTGTAACATTCTAGGGGAAAAAAGCTATACGTTCTGCGAAAGTGATAAAACCTTTTTATTTTTATAAGGGAATTTATCGCTTATACACACAGAACATATGGGGAGATGAGTCTTGCAGGAGTGCTTCTACGGATTCCATTTTCCTGTATATCAATATTTTAAAGATATCACAAGACAGACCAATTCACTCTTCACGAATATGGCCTTGGTCTTTAGTGGACTATAATAATGTATGGTCCAGTGAATTCGCTTCCAAATCAGACAAATTTGGTTCTCTCACTCATACTAATAAAATCAATTATAGTTTAAAAAACACGCTTTTTTAGTGAATCGAACTAAAAGGTAAAAAAAAATCTTAATATGAGAATAAAATGATTAACGAGAAAATTATATATATATATAAGGTATCCCACTAAATTCGGAAGGGTGATTTTAAAAAAGCGCGTAAATGGATAATTTTCATGATATTTAGTGTCACTTAGATTAGAATACATGTGTAAAATTGTTTTAAAGACATCATGAAAAAAATTATTTAAATACAATATTTTGGCAAAAAATTAACTTAGAATAACCTGTTTTTAAAACGTTCTCCTTTTATAAAAAATGATTCTGTAATAATAAAATATTTTGCTGATATAAAGTAAAGGATTTTCCAGAGAGTCTGGACTAGGATTTTGGAAAAAATGGCATTATTTTCAGAGTCATCTCCAATTAAAATAATTGTCGGCGTTTTTTCCTTAAAATTTCTTTCCTCAGTTGCAGTAAAATACGGATAAATCCACTTCTCAGCCATATATTTCAAAAATTATAGTTCAACCTCTGTACAGAGGTCTGAGCTATATACAAGCAAAATATTATAATAGAAGCATTTTTCACAAAAGGAGAATATTTTGAAAATTGGTCCTTTTATGTTTATTTTTTTGTCAAAATATTGTACTTTTATTTGTAACTTTTTATTGTAATAATATTCTTAAAACAATTTTATATACGTTTTCTAATTTAAGTAACACTAAATATCATAAATATTATCCATTTACACTCTTTTACAAAATCACGGTTCCGAACGTAGTCGGATACCTTAATGTCATTGGGGTAAAAGCGTGGGGTGCTCTATATTAATTGCTATAATTTCTTATTAGCTCTATTCCGAAATGCTGAGTTAGTGTAAAAATGTAGTACAAAGCACCCCACGCTTTTACCACAATGACAATATATATATACACTGCTCAAAACAATTAAAGGATATTGTAAGTTTTATATAAAATAAAGATATAAGCGAATTCTTTTTGCCGAAAATGGAAGAAGAGAATCACAAATGCAAATTTTTCTGATTTTCAAACTGTGAAGTATGCTAATTTTGAGTTCGGCGTCAAAAACGTCGCTTCAGCGGCACCGAATGAAATTTGACTTTCAACTGAAATGAAGACAATGATGATCGGCATTCAGTGACTGCTTTGTTTCGATGAGTACGATGCCTCAGCGAAGTCATTTAACCGATTCAGAAGCTTGGAGAGTTGTTGGTAGGTTAGAAGGAGGCCAAACTCAAGCCGAAGTAGCACAAGCCATTGGAGTGTCACAAAGTGTGATTTCAAGAACCTGGAACCGTTTTTGGAGACTGGAAGTGCAGGCCGAAGACCAGGACAAGGTCGTAGACGGGCAACAATGCCCAATGAAGATTGTTATTTAGTGTTAACGGCTCGGAGACACCGAAATATGAACGCTACTCTTCTCCAACAACACCTTCGCTCGGCTACTTTCACCACAGTTTCAATTCAGACTGTCCGAAACCGGCTTCATGGTGTAGGTCTGTATGCTCGCCGATCGATGGTATGTGTTAGACTAACATCGTCGCGACCGCAGGGAGTGGGCAACAGAGCATGTGAACTGGAGCAGAAATGAATGGAGCAATCTTCTTTTTTCTGACGAGTCCCGTTTTTTTGTTCATCCGGATAATAGGCGTATTTTCATCTGGAGGGACCTGGCAGTAGGAATAATCCTGCGTTCGTGCACGAAAGTGTCAGATTTGGCGGTGGGGTAGTGTTGGTGTATGGTGGCCTCTCCATTGACGGGCGCACAGACCTCTACATCATTCGAGATGGACCTCTGACTGTTCGCCGATATAGGGATGAGATCCTCAGACCTATTGTAGTCCCTTACGCTGCAGCAATCGGAGATGATTTCATTTTAATGGACGATAACTGCAGGCCACATCGTGCTAACCTGGTGGAGGATTTCCTTTTCGAGGAAGGAATCGTATGAATAGAATGGCCAGCGTGTTTTCCAGACATAAATCCAATAGAGCACGTTTGGGACGCTCTAGGAAGACGAGTTGCTGGCCGCCAACCACCTCCACAAACTCTCCAAGAATTGGAAAGAGCTCTTCTGGAAGAGTGGGACAGAATACCCCAACTCGTGATTAATAGCCTCATTGACTCCATGCCCCAAAGATGCTCGACGTTGCTGGCCGTCCGTGGAAACCATACCCCCTACTGAAAATGATTTCCTTTGAAGAAAACACATTTTCTTCTTATTTTTTTCTCAAATGCACAAACTGTGTTTTTTTCCTTTTGTACACAAATGCGCAATAGAATGCATTTTTTTCTGCCATGTTTTTCAAACATGTGTAATTTATTCTCATATAACCTACTACGTCTGTCGACCATGTATCAATCAGCTAAAAAGTTTCCCAGCCACAAGATCCACCTAAAACCGCAATATCCTTTAATTATTTTGAGCAGTGTATATCAGTGGCGCACACAAGGGGGGGTCCTGGGGTCCGGACCCCCCAAAGCCCTTGATTTTTTTTCCGATTGATTATAATTCTAAGTATATAGTACGTAAAATTTAAATAATTACTTGTTATTAATTATTAATTTTATTAATTAATGCTAATTATTTATTCAAAAATTAGTTTTTTACTGTGTTTTGTTCCCGAAAATCGACAAAATCAAAAGGAGCATGATACAAGAATGGTGAACTTTCGACCCCGGACCCCCCCTTGCAAAATTCCTGTGTGCGCCACTGATAAATAAATTAATATATATGTATATATTTTCTCGTTAATCATTTTATTCCTTTTTAACAATTATTTTCTTTTCTTTTTAGGTCGATTCACTATAAAAGTGTCTTTTAGTTTTCTTTAAAAAAGACAACTATTATTTATTTCTCATTTTTTAATTCGATCCACAATAAAAAACTGTTTGTTTTTTTTTAGTTTTTAAAACTATCATTTATTCTTTGTTGAATTTATTCTTGAGTTAGATATTTGGAGCCAGAATTACATGGCTTCTGGAATTAGTCTTGCTCTTCAATGGATATTAATTAATGGGTCTGAAGGATATTTTTGCGCTCCGTTTCGTTATCCTATATCGTTACATTTCAAAGATTCCGTCTCTATAGATACAGGTCTAAAAAATGGAAGTTTGGTAAGAAGAAATATTAAATGTCAATGGTATTATCACCTTTTAAACGTGCTGCTGTATCAAAAAAAATATTTAGCAGTTAGAACATAAATTTATCCCTTTTTAAACGTATTACTATAATGTTAATTCGTATCTGCACTTCTAAACGTATTGCTTTATAAATATAAAAAATATTTAGCAGTTATAACATAAATTATTATAATTCACACATGCACGAGTCTTTTTTTTCCCATTTTCACATAAAGAACACTTTTTTTGTTTTATTTGTATTAACCAAAGCCTATTTGCGGTTTTAGGGTTTCACCCTAATCTTTTAGTCGCTAAATTTGGAATCAGTCGCCAAATCTGGAAATGGCATATGGAATAAGTCACCAAATCTGAAAATGATTTATGCAATTAGTCGCCAAATCTGGAAACGATGCAATGAATTAGTCGCCAAATCTCATAATCCTTAAAACCCTAATTATTTTTGAGAATCCTGATCAGGACAATGAAACAAAATTATGAAATTATTGCATTATCATCGGCCCTTGAGAAGTGAGCAAAATTTCGAATTAATCTGACCGTTTAAAGTGGGTAAAAATCGAGTTCAAAGATTCCATTACATACAAGTGAAACTTATAAAAGCGTGTTAAAAAGCTATTACCTGATTTATAATGAAAATTTTTCGGTACCTACATACATCTCGATTTTATTAGTCAATGCAACACTTCCGAACAAAAGTAATTTTTAAGGGTTTATTTTTTCTTTTTTTATGAGCTTACAATGAGCTTCATATTCCTCCAAGCAAATATAGTCCCCTCACGGTACATGGTAATTTTGAGAGGCTGCGCAAAAGGGGAAAGTGCGTCTTAACCAAGGGCGTAGCTACCGCCGTACCAGCCATATCAATGATATGGAGCCCCAACATGTGTAACAGTACCATTAACATGGCTTTCCTTTTTAAAAAAAGGGCCCCCGAAGGAGTTTTGAAACGGGGCCCACTCACAACTTACTACGCCAGTGATCTTAACATCACACTTAAAGCAACTCGAGGGTTATTGGTGACGGACTTCGTAATTTTGAGCCCCAATCAAGGGACAAGGACGACACCTAACCTGGTACTCCACTCTCGACACCCCGTTACGCCGATTTGAAAAATTTGGCATCAATTTAACGTGCAAAAACCCCTCGTCACGGTGGGTCTTCAGTGGCACGAGAGCTGGAATCCACACACACACACATGACATGACAACGGCGGCCACTTCGTAAGCATGACCACTGTGAAGTTTTCGCATCACACAGCTGAAAAATTGGCTTCTTTTTGTGGATAGGAGAACAGCTTTCCTATGCACACGTGCACCCTTAAATATTGTGGTAACCTTTGATATGACATCTCCAAGAAACCGATGGGCGTGAGATACCCAACGGCTGGATTGCACCCTTGCGAGGTAGAAATTTTGAGTAAAATAAGAGGTGTCAAGAAAGATCCGCCAGACCAGAACAGAGTGAAAGGAGAGTACGTTGAAAACACCGAAAGAGAACGCCTCCTCGCTCACAAATAGCATATTGTGAACTAATGAAATAATCAATCTTATGAATAACTTCAATGTAAATGAATATACTGCAATTCTTGCTGGGACGTAAATAAACCCCAATTATTAGATTTCTTAACTCTCACCCTACCATTCATTTTCTCAAACGTCACACCACTACGCTACCGTGGTCACATCATTGGCAGTGAGATCTGTTGTTTGTGTGTTTTTCAATGTTTATTTTCTAATGAGCTTTGTTTCCAAGCAATGGGGACTCCTAGGGTGAACTGTAGTGCGGCTGAATTCCTTCCATAAAATAAAAATAAAATAAAAGTTCTATCTCTTAAAATTTTTATGTTTTTTTTTTAAACTTTTTAATACAATTTATTGTTTAATACTCAACTTTCGATGTTTAAATTTAAAAATGATTGCACACTATTTTTCAGTCAAATGTATTTTATAAGAGATTTTTTCCGAGACTTTATTATTCTAAGTTCCTTAAGTTCTTGGTCGACCGTTATCGGTTTCATTAAATTTAACGTGAGCTTACATATGCTATGCAATAAGTAAGTAGTTCTATTATGTTGAGTATAAAGTTAAATCTATTAATATATAGAGTCCGTCGCAAACGTTTAGAAAATATTTAAACATTTTTAGAAAGAGCAAAATAAAAAGGGCAAAAAATTGACACTAATTGTTACGAAATGTAATCATCTTGTATTTAACAAATAAATTAATTAATTAATCACAAAAAGTAGAAACACAATATGGAAAATTCTCATAGTTACATAAAATATCCAATTAATAAATTCTAAACGTCATGCGATTCTTGATGAATGTGTTGATATATGCCCGGAGCTTCATTGAATGCTGATTGTATCCAAGCTTCAATATTAGATGCTGAAATTAATTCAGTTGTTGAGAATGGGGTCATTTCAATCCACAGGTTTAAATGCAAAAGAAAAAACTGTGTTTTCCTGTATAGGTAGGTATTTAATATTTATCTAGATTTAAAAGTATGAAAAATAAACATTGAACAAGGATCACGGGCGACAGAGGCGTACAAAAAGGTGGGGTTGACTATTCAACCCTTAGTCAAAGACGAACAGAATTTTAATTTTTCCTTAGAGATTACCCCTCAGACCTTTCGTCTACGCGTTCCTTAGAATGCCTTTAAAAAGAGAGTGAGTTACATTAACTCTGCTCTTTAAAGCTATTCGAGGGCTATTGGTGAAGGACCTTGTAATTGTGAAACTCGGTCAAGTAACAAAGACGAGCTGGCTCTCCTAACTTCCGTACCGCACCATGTTTGAGACTCGAAGCGTTTAATATACTGCGGCCTCCTCTATACGGCGGGTCTTCAGTGGCACTAGACTCGAACTCATGGCACGCCAACCACGAGTCCCATCTTTCACAAGAGAGTTCTGTGTACGATATAGACGAATGATAGAAATGAAAGGAAAATGACTTTCACACAAAAAACGTCAATCGTAGAATAACCAGGGAATCAACACGTAATATTTCACAGTAGAATCTGAAAGGTAAGGTACGTTGATCATAAAAATATTTTTCGTTCGAGAAAGCGCCATGAAAACGCACTTTTCATGTGCACCTCAAATCGCGTGTCTAACGATGGGTAATGTTGTTCAACAGACCAACAAATTTAATTTGTATTATAGTGATTAACCCTCCCCACCATGACACTCTCGTTTATATGTTTTTTTAGAAGGTTTGTATATCCCACTGCAAAAGAAACTTTGTTTTACATTCTATCCAAATTTGAATTCTCTTTCGAAAATTTTATCATTAAAATGTGATTCTTAAAAACCATATACACCCCTAGGTGGTTGTTCTTTTCGAAAAGCATATATCATTTTTTCCATCTCATTTCTGAAAAAGCAGCATCTATAATTCGATAAAAATATTAATTCGTTGTTACATTCTAAAAGAGATTAGACAAAAGTTTTTTTTTTTTAAATTAAACAGGATCTTACAATAGCAAAACGCAAATGATTTTTTTTCCATACTTTGAATTTTTTTAAAAAAAATAAATCTACGTTTAGTTTTAGCGGAGATTCTGTTAAAAACTCTAAAATTCGTTAGGCTCTTTATTCCTTAACGGGTCATTTCGCAATGAATCTCAGACGATTTTTTTTCCTTTTGGTAGATGTAAGGAGAGAAAGGGGTGATGTTATTTCTCCGAAAAAGACGGCAAAAAAAAAAAAAAAAAAAAAAACGTACGTCAGCGGTTGTCGCAAGGGCAACTTCCCCCCGGCGGATCGCCCGCTCGGCCATGTTTGGAGTCCCCTAACAAGCCTTCGTCCCCCCGGACGGAACTCTCGGCTCTATCGTTCCGATAAGAAAGAAACGGTTGCTAATTAGCCATCTCCAAACATGGCTTCGCCAGTCTTATTTATGCCTCTGATCACTGAACCGCAGGTCGAGGTTTCGAGAGTTCTGTTTTCTCGAATCCTGGTTTCGTAATGAAGCTCGAGGAGGATGATGACACATTAAAGAGAGGTCTAATTTTAAACAAATCTCACGGTTGCTAACGCGTTCCATTTCATATATTGCCGTTTTCCCCACATTTTCTAGTCTAGAATAGGAAACGAAATCAAAGATACTTTAATAATATCACTGGCAATGTGTAGTTACAACGTGTCTAAAAAGTGCTCTAGATCCCTTCCTGTCAAAAAAAAAAAAAAAAAAAAAAAAAAAGAAATAGAAAACAAAAATTTTTAGTATAGAAATCGGAACGCTAATGGTCCAATGAAAACTCTTCTGCAAGCATTGAAACATTGCATTATTTTTGGAATAAATTGATCATATTACTAGGTTAAAAACAAAACAATTATATTTCTCAATTTTTACTATTAGCTCACTCTCTCTCTCTCTCTCTATATATATATATATATACATACATTTATTTATTTATATTTCTTGTTCAAATTTTCAATCGAATAAAATACTTTCTATTCATCTATTCAAAGTAGGAAGTGACTTAATTTTTTTTTATTTTACTTGTTTGTTTTCAATAATCTTTTTTAATAAAAGATACAGTTGACAATTCTTTTAAAGTTATTTTGTTGTGAGTGAATATTAACGTCTCCCTGTTCAGCTACACGAGTGCTTTTGGCGACTAACTACGTAATTTTGAACCATTGTCAAGTAACGAGGACGACACCTGAGCTGGCACCCACTCTCCTAACTACCACACCACACCAACAGGAGGATGTTTGAGCTCTCAATAGATTTAACGTGCATCAGTTCCCTCTGAACGGCGAGTCTTAAGCGGTACTAAGCTCGAACTCATGACACGTCGGCCACGAGTCCGTTACCTTGACCACTAGTCTACTGCGGCTCCCTCTGACGTTCCGGATAAGAAAAATACGGGAAAATAGTATTCCTTCGAGTAATTTTATTCCACCGAGAGAACAATTCTCCCTCCCCCTTGAAATAAATCTTCCTTTTTTAAGAATAAATCGTTAGTATTATAAATTTAAAACTGGAAAATTAAAACTCTTCATTCAATGGAAATCTGAGGACCAGGGACGTAACTACCACTGTATTAATGATACGGGGCCTCCACACGGGAAAGGACAAAATCCTAAATATTAAGGAGGTACAAAAACTGCGCTAAGAAGTTATTGACACACTGCTCCACGGGAAATGGGCTTCAAACCAAAGACGTTTGGGGTCTTGCCTTATCATGTTGGAAAACACCACCCTTACAATTTACCTCTTCTGGGCACTTTTCTTGAACTGGTTCGCTCATTATAGAACATAGTATTAACCGTATGATTTCGAAGTGCAGAGTTCCTTTATTATCCCACCAAACTAACAGCATGTTATTTTTCTGGTGAATTTCAGCTCTTGACGATGTTGGGCTGATTCATTCTGCTTGATCGAGATATTTTTTTATTGCCGTTGTTGTGAACTATTCATTTTTCGTCGCCAGTCAACAGTTGTTTCGGAAATGGAAAGAGTTCGATACAAATCGCACACACACACACAGCGTTGCGTCACAATTGAAGTTGATGAGAGACCCATAAATCGAACTTCGTAATAGGGTCGAACTTAATCAAGCTGTGTTTTAATTTTTCTTAAATGTGTCCATGTGATACGTTGAGCTTTTCTGCAGTTTTATGTGTCGTGCCTTGACGATCCGAATCGATAATGACCTGAGCTTTATATATGGTAATATTATGTGGCATTAAAATAACTTCGAAGAGCTTTGTAATTTTTTAGTTGCACTGACTTTGACTTTAAAAAAACATATATATCTACGATCACTAAAGCTGATAAAGCGCTGATCTATCTTAGAACGTACTACAAATAATCACACACACACAAAACTATTTTAAAGGATGAAAAAATTCATTGCCTTTTTTCTGAAAAAAAAATGCCTTCAAAATTTGCATTTATTATTACCTTTCCTCCTTCCTCAGTGGTTCGACAGCCCAGGGTGGGCCTTGACCTTCTCTAAAAGTCTTTTCCATGCCAGCCTTCTTCTTGCTAGTGTTCTCCAATTATTAGTTCTCAAAACTAGGATATATTTTTCTAGGCCATCAATCCATCTAAGATTTAGCCTGCCCTTTCTTCGTGTGCCAATTGGTTGGGTATTGAAGACTTTTTTAGTGGTGCGGTTTTCGTCCATTCTGACTACGTGGCCTGCCCCTAGAATTCGTTGTATTATGATGAAGTGCTAGATTCTTTATATGAGCTAAAATTACTAGCTTTATGAAAGATTAAAGATGAAAAAAAAAAAAGCAATAACCCAGCAGTGTAGTTGAAGTAAACGTATAAAGGGCAAGTAGAATGGAAGGTTTAAAAATAATAAATATTGGCACATGGAGATTCCATTTTCTTAAGATACTTGTTGTAGGTACAAAAAAATGAATCTACAAATAAAAACGAATTCTTAATAGAAAATCTAAAGGAATATCTATTAAGAATTCCTTTTGCAATCATAGGCAGCAGTAGCGCTCACAAAAAATTTTCAAGGGGGAGGAGAGGGTCCAGGGTCGGAAGTCCACCATTTTGGTATCATGCTCCAATGCACGATTTTCGGGAACAAAAACAATACAAAATTAATTATTGAATAAATAATTAGAATTAATTAATAACAAATACACATAAGTAAATTTTACGTGGCATACATAGGATAACCAATCGAGAAAAAAATCAAGGGCTATGGGGGTGTCCCAACCACTAGGCCCACCCCCACCCCTTGTGTGCGTCACTGATAGGCAGTAATTTTGAAACTAAACTGTCACTAAAAATTAGTTAGCATATGTTTCAAAGAGATAAATTTCCCGTACTCCTTTAATTAACAATTTAAATTTAAAATATTTAAAGTAATGAAACAATTTTTGAAAATTATGCAGTTTTTTAAAATCATTTTTATTAAAAGTAAACTAAAAAGCAGTGGGAAGAATTCGTTAGAAATTGCTTCAAACAAGAAGAAATTTTGAAGATATAGGGTTTTTCAACTCACAAAAAAAATTATTAATTCTACACAATAGTTTTGTGTAGTATTCTATATAAAATATTAATTCCTTACAATAGTTGATATAACCCTAAATTTTCAAATAGAGAGCTTTTATATTAACTGTAAAAACTCCCAATGCATTGCATGTAAATGCAAATGTCACTGCAAAATCTTGGAAATTTATTTCATTGTTTCAAGTCTTTCTTTCTTCCCGTTGGTGTGGTGTGGTAGTTAGGAGAGGGGGAGGGTGCCAACTGAGGTGTCATCCACGTCACTTGACCATGGTTCAAAATTACGGGGTCCATCGCCAAAAGCCCTCGTGTAGCTCAAAAGTGCAACGTTAATATTCACTCACTCATTCATGTCATCCTTGCGAAACTTCATTGCATTCTTGTTCAAAAAAATACTACTGTTTTTAAAAAAAATTTCTACCAAAAACCATTCAAAATTCTTAAGTGAAACTTTGTTGCAAAAACTTCAATCTTCATTATGCAATTTTATTTCTGTAAGTTTCTGCCACGAGCTTTCGACAAAGTTTTCAGGAAGATCGCCTAGACGGTTTAAAGCCCTTGTTGAAGCTCCCTTGGACGAATCTTTCTCCTCAATTACTGTTGTTAGTTTTAAAATGAACTCGTATGCTAGTTGTCGACCTTGATTGCATTTTGTTGACTTCGCAGCCACTGCAATTCCCGACGGACCTCATCCTTTTGACCTCGCTCATGTAGTGAGGGTGGATCTGAGCACCACTCTCCAATTTACCACACCATCCCTTGCAATGCCGATTTATCAATTGGGCGCACAGGGCCCGGATAAGCTGGACTTCACCAGACTTTCTGGTTATAAATTTCGATCCACCACAGTGGGGTTTTGTCGCCTGGGGCACACCGGAAATTTATCATCCCTCTTTTTTAATTATTAGACAATAAAATTATTAAAAGTAGAAAAAAGCAGCTTTAAATTTGTTTATTGATTAAAAATGCCCCCTTTTCGTGTTTTTTTTCATATCAAAATCTTTTATACAATCGTCAATATCAATATGTATGTCATGTTCAATTGTCAGAATAGCTAAATTTGTTAGCCTTAACGTGGACATAGTAATCTGAGATAATTTTTGATTAATTTTAGCTTATATATAGAGAAGCTTCTCTCGCAACTGGCATTACTGATGACAGATGTTAAAAAATTCTCAACATTATAACAATGTTTAGTCAGCCATCTTCCAGTTTGGACTCAATAACATATTTTAATAACCCCAGAGAACCGGATCTAATGAGTTCTTTTTTACAGACTGGCTCTGTTGCAGCTACGAAAGCTTGTAGACGTACGCGCTCAAGTTGGAAATCTTCATTAATGTCTTGAGGAGCTTGATCTAAGTTAAGTTCGTCCATGCTCAATATCACTTCAGGCCTTTAAAAAGTATATTTTTGCGCTAGATTCTGCAACTGTGGGAATCTTTCTCAAATTTCAGCAGTTACTCTGTCTATAGAAGAAAACATTGTTCGCCTCAAGTCATCTTCGTACAATATAACTGAACATCTTTACTTCCGTCACCAAGTATAATGCTTACTCCTGATTCGTCTTAGGAGTTCAAAAGAAATTTCAAGCTTTTCACATAAACTTTTAGCATGTATTAAAGCATCATCCACGAATTCCACTCGTTTTGCTTCTAATACGGTCTGTAAAGCACGTATTTTTTTTAGCACATTGTGTGATATTTAGTCCCTCTGTCTGCAAATGATTTTAAGCATCCTTGACTTTCCACAGTATCGGTTGCCAGAAGCCAAGTAACATAAAAACGAATGCCATTGCTTAGTGACTAATAAACTTCCTGCATTTGTGAGTGTATTAAAGCTTTCATTCGTTGCCGTCAGTTTCGTCGCGCGGGCGCGATTTGGAGTTTGAAATATTTTTTAATTTAAATGTCACGGTGCTTGCCACCGCCCCTTTTCATATGCCGTCCAGGGCCATGGCTCTCTCTGCACCCCCCCCCTGTTACGCCACTGATCTGCCAGTGCCAAGAAGGCCTGTAGATCTTCTGCACCATGGGAAATCTAGGGCAGAAGTGATACAATGTAAGGAGTTCGAATATCGACCCATTTAACGGGCAGTATCTCCTTTAGACGTGGGTGGCATCGAAGGAAGCAACACCGGCCACGAGTTCGTGAGCATGAGCACGCGAGTACCACGACCCCGTTGTCAAAACAGAATCCTTGCCCTATCAAAATCTTGTTTCTTCCCCAAATCCCATGCTTTAAAAAACGGGATTGAAAGAATAGGGATGACGGCATAGATCTATTGCATAAAGTAGATGAGGAATAATCGTATTAATAGGCAGGAGAAAAAATGAGTTGGTGACGTGGAAAATCTTATCTCAAAAGAAAGTAGTCGAAAATGGTTGCAGCAAGTGAAGACACAAAGAGTGAAGATAAGACTTCAACCCCCCTTCTTCAATATTACCTTGATATTTCGTTCACTTTCCCGAATAAAAAGAGAAGGTTCGAGGAAAAAAAAATCGCTTTTGGCCCCGTTTGAGCCAAACTCGTTTAACACCCATTTACTTTCAATTCTAGCGTGTGCGCACAGCTTCTGGAAGGTAATTATTTCCGCGAGGTGTCTATGATGAATGATAAGTTGAAGCGAAATGTTCTAAAGCTATTTTCCAGAAAGAATTTTCTTTGACCCTGGGTCACGAAGTAACAGATAAGGAAAACCCAATTCTGAAAAGACTCATGTAACAGAAAAATTTGTAAACAATTAAAGGAACTGAAAGATCATTAGACGAAATGAGCGGACAGCTTAATGACCAATAAACACATTTTATTGTTTTTAAATACATTGACGAGAAACAGTCGCTTCTTTTTTTTTTATCAGAAATATATTCTCCCACCCTTTCTTTTGATGTTGAGTCGTTCTCAAGCAAAGCTATAGACCCGAAAAAAATATGCACATTTTTTCCCCACACCCATTTTATAAGTGAACTCTTATACATTGATAATTTGTTTTAGTAGCAAATTCGATCTATAAGATGCCAATATTGATTGTTCAGAATTATTAATATCGTAAAATCCGACGTATAACGCGCATCGTTACTTTCAAGCTTCGCTTTTCAATTTTTAGGTCTATTCGCTGCATAACGCTCACCCCTTTTTTTACAAAGAAACTTGAAATGTATGCGTGCAATACTTTTGTGTTTTGAGGACATTTATTTGAGGTGTTATCCCAGGCTTTTTTTTAAAGAAAAATAGCATTCTTCTAACAGTGGCATAATGGAGAAGATTAGCCCCCCATCCCCTTTTAAAATTAGGTTTTGTGCTCCAAGCCGTATCATATAAAGGTTTGAAAAACTATAAGATAACATAGGCTTTGGGCCTTCTAGAATCCTGCCCCCTCCGAGATGCGGGGATGTACGTTACACCCTTGTCTTCTAGAACTACATTTTAAGTTCATAAGGAATGTCACTTCTTTTAAATAAACGGTATTTCGATAGATATATAGAAGTCTAATTTTTATTATGCTCATCTTTTTATTTTTAAAGCTCTCGTTTTAATGCCTGGCGTATAATGCACTTCCGCAGATTTCAGTTTTATTTTTTTTTTGTATTAAATGTGCGCGTTATATGCCGGATATTACGGTACTTATTATCACCTTATTTTCATTTCATATAATAAAAATAAAAGAAGTTAAAAACTATTTAATTAATATCGCTTATTTTTAATTAATATTTAATTATTATCGCTTACAACACTTTTTCCATAATGGTATGGTCGTGAACTAAGACACGCCGTGTAGAGCGATTGATACACGTTAAATATTTGTGGAAGCTTAAAGTCCTCACGTGTTAGTGTGGAGCACAAAATTTTGCAGAATGGTGTACGAATTCGGTTTCAAAATTACGCTATTCACCGGCGTGAATGACTGAATATTAATGTCGCACTGTTCAGCTACATGGATGCTTTTAGCGACGGACCTCGTCATTTTGAACCATGGTCAAGTGACGAGGACGACACCTGAGCTGGCACCCCCTCTCTTAACTACCACACCACACCAACGTGAGGACGTTTCAGCTCTCGACAGATTTAACGTGCATCGCTGCCCTACACGGCGGGTCTTTAGTGGTACTGGGCTCGAACTCGTGACAAGGCAAGCCACGATCCGATACCTATACCACTCGGCTACCGCGGCCCAAGAAAATATCAGAACAGAGAGGAAATACATTAGAACTTAAATAAATAATCAAATTTTCTTATATTCTCGCTAAAAACTCAATATTAATTTACTTTCTTTTTTTGAATATTTAAACTAATTCATAGTATCGCACCTCCTAAGGGGAGGACGTTTGAGCTCTCGACAGATTTATCGTGCATCGCTCCCCAACACGGCGGGTCTTTAGTGGTATGCGGCTCGAACTCGTGACAAGCCAGCCACTCGGCTACACACCGCGGCCACTGCTATGCATCGGCAATAGCCATCGTAGTGTTTTTTATATGCACATTAAAGCGTGACACACACACTGGGAAAAAAAATCAAACCGCAAGTCAATTAAATTTCTGTTACTTTATACATATATATTTATGTTTTAATTTTTTATTTTTATTCATTGTTAATTAGTGATGGTTATTGGTGGAGTGGCCGATAGGACCGAGTTAATGGTGACAGAACTCGTAATTTTGAGCAACGAGGGCAATGCTTGAACTGGCAAATTATATCAGCTTGTTCTCAAGTAATAATAAAAGGGAAATTATATATATATATATATATATATATAAAAAATTAAGCTGTTTAAAATTGAATTTCTATCATTTTTTTGTTTGTTTCAGATGTGCAACATTGTGCAGTAGTGCTGTAAATTACAAAACTTTTTTTTTTATATATGAGGATTTTAGTATTCATCATAAAATGTTTAAATTTCTTACCTGGTCAATTACTTCGTCAGTAAACAAGAGGAAGCACAAAGAATTCTTTTTATAGCAAAAACACAGTTCTTGTGTCATCAGAGATTTTTATAATTGTTGTGATTTCTGGAAAAAATGTACTTCGATTTAATGACAAAATTAGCATGTATTTCGTTGTAATTATCTTTTTTTTCTAGATAAGTGATTTGTAGGTAATCAAAAAAATATTGTCAGTCTGTTAAATTAAAATAAATTATATGTTGCAGAAATGCAACACAGTGTGAACTTAAGGGTTAAGAAAAGAACCCCAACGGGAAGAAACATAAACCCTGAAAAATTTAAATGTTCTTCAGCTCCTCTACGAGACAACTTCAGTGACATCAAAATTAGGGCCAAAGACTGAACAAGAACAATTTGTGACTTTGACTACTTGGCTACTGCGGCCTCTTATAAATCGGAAATAAAAGTTCTTGATTCGTAGTGCTACGTTAATCCTATACTGTGGAGTGGAATTAAGCAGCTTATGTTATTTTTTATCGAATATTTTTTCTTAAAAAGTTTAAACTAAAAAAATAAAAATCCCTTCATGTAAATTCTGATACATTTCGGAATAATTCTCGTATGTGAAAATAATGAAAATGTTGAACATCAATTCAGATAACTAAATAATCTTATTAAAGATAATATAAATAATCTGTAGTCAATGCAGGTCCTTTTTTCACAGAGTTCTACCAGAAGCTTCGATTTTAAATCGACGTTAAAAACGGAATTTCCAAGAGCGAAGTTATTGACAACATTTTGGAACAGCTCGACAATTTTTAATTGCGCGGGACATTAATCCATCAGCGAGAGAGAATTCCAGTCATTGTTTATCAACAATGGTCTGAATAATTTCGCCAAGTGACGCAAGCGTGTGCCGAAGAGGTCAATATTTGTAATGCATGCAACCCAACGTGGCTACAAATGACGCGCCATACATGGCGACCGGTAACTAGCTGGACCGTGAAAAGTAAACACGAGCCACCTTCCCCCGGACTTGGTGAGAGGAGACGACGATAATGGAGACGAAACGATCTCTCTCGCAAAGTATCAAAAATTCCATTATAAACATTCAACAAGATTATCCCAAGGAGCGTTCCAATTGAAAGTCATTTATAGTATTTTTAGCTTCCCTGATGGAATACCGTTAAAACAATTCAAAATGATACGATAAGAACCAAATCATTCGAATGAATGAAAAAGATATAACCCGAAGATTGTAATTGGCATTTAAATAAGGTATGGGAGCCCATAATGTTCACATAGCGTGCCAACGTTAAAAAGAGTCCATTATTTATGAATCATTGCAATTGAGTTTAGAAGCTTAGTTCTGAAGGAAAAGCAACGTGCGAAAAAAAAATCGTTATGGAAGTAAATTGTTGTTTAATCATAAATAATAGAACAAATGAGTTGGATTTTGGGAGTTGTTAAAAGAATTTCTATTAATCTATTTCACACAGACTCTGAATTGATTTCCTTCAACTGAGCTCTATCTACTGGGTGATTCGCTACCCTACCGACTATCAGTTAAGGTGTGTGGGGCAGGGTTTCTCAAACTGTGGGGTGCGAGCCTATTGAAAAGTCGAAAACAAAGGATTATTTTTTTTAAAAAATGTTAAATTACCTAAATGAAACAAACAAAATACATTCCGACGCAATCAAAATAAAGTACATATTTACACTGATACTTATAAATGTATTTAACACTAGTTAATAATGACCTCGTGGGTTTGTCATATACGAGTATACAATTATATGAAAAAGTTAACACTCCTCTTCATAACCCCCGGATTCAAAGTGACGCTCCCCAACGCCCTCCTTTTCCAGTCCTTTGCAATCACTGTCAAGGTCATTCTAATGCGTTGGAATAGTTGTATGGATGGCAGTGCACAGATACTTCGGAAAGCCGTATGTACACGCCGGCGGCACTTGAGAGGTTAAAGTCGTATTGGCATAAAAGTATTTGCTGTTGTGTGGAAGGGGAATTCCGATTGAATGTTGGGTCGCAGGTAGTGAAAGTTCGAGAAGCGCAGGTACAAAGACGACTCTGTGAAGATCCCCTTGGATCTCACTTTGAGAGCGAGAATAATTTGGAGTCAGATAAGAGCCAGTAGCCATTTTTATAAATAACTTTCTTTATTTGGTTACCTTTCCCAAATAGAATCAAAGACTTTTAATAACAAATAATTCAAATGAGCTATATGAGGTTTAAAAGGGACTTTCCTTTAAATTAACTGAAATATTTAATGATCCAATTAATTAACAATTAGAATATCGATCACGCAGAGATTACCGCGATAAAAGAGATCCCAGAATTATATTCAATAATATTCCTATTGAACATTTAACTTTAATCTCACTCCTAATATAAAGCTTTAATGAGACTTTAAATATAAATCAATATTTACCACACTGAATCTCAACTCTTCCTGAGATTAATTTATCCGCCAAGAAATCTTCAATAATAAATCTCTAACTTCACTATTATACCTTTCTGCTTCAATCTCTCTCTCTCCTACTGCTTTTTACTTTACTATTCCGTTTGACTTAAATACTTTATCTAATCTGCATATATAACAAGGAATCCTGTCCTCTTTTTGGATCTGATTAGAAATAGGTAGGGGAATTAAATTTCCCTAAAAAAGACGTCTCAGAAGGTTAGTGATAAAGTTCCGTATAGGTTTATCACAACTCGGAATCCCATGCGAATGTGAGGTCACAAATAATGTAGGGTGCAAAGAAGTTGAGAAAAAGAACAGAAACAGCAACACACTAATGAGACCGAAATAGTTTTATTGAAAGGTTGTACGACAACAGGTGCTCGAAATTATAGCCAGTCGTCTGGTAGGCCTGACAGCGATGCTGCATGGAATTCCTTACGTTCTGGAAGATTCCTGGCATGTCACGTTTCCTCTCGGCCGCTTCAGATATTCGAGTGTTTCCTTGAACTGAAGGAACAGGCATTTCGTACACCAAACTCTTTATGCGAACCCAGAATAAAAAGTTTACGCACTTTCGCACACCTGTTGTAGCACAATCTCTCAATAAAATGTTTTCTGTCTATTTAATGAATTGATGTTTCTGTTCTTTTTCTCTGCTTTTTTGCACCACAGCTCTCAATTACAGCAATTGCGACCTTGCATTCCTATGTGATTCCGAGTCGTTTCTGTACCTCCTACACACCCTGCAAGTTTGTCGGTCTGGTATTGCGATAACATTGCAGGTAAAATTACATTTTTAAAAAGAGGAACTTGCCTTCTAAAATTTTTTTTCAGAAGCCAATTTTATCCTTTGTCAAATCAAAATAAACGCATTTTGTAAATAATTTTTACCTAACGAGTAACCACATTTGCAAATTAATCATTTCCAGTATCTAAATGATTAAAACTATTAATTTTATCTGATTCAAGTTCTGCCACTTAGACCTTTGCAAGTTACCAAGTCAAAAGTGCCCGAGTCCATGATTGAGGGAGCTGCTACGAAGAATTCTAACAAAGATTGTCTTCCTGTGGGTGCTTTCCCATTGCGGCCTTTGGGGAAATAAATGGTAGACCTTTTAGCAAAAAGTGGCACGGATATTCTCCAAAGATTTTCTAGAGACCTGCCTCTTCACTCATCAAATCAATAGGATTTTCAAAAAATGCTTTCGAGATGCCGCTACCAGTGCTGCCAAAAATAAATCATGGAGGGTGCTAATGAAACCTAACTGTGTCTCGGACTCTCCTAGTGCTGCTGCTGTGGTTGAGTTTAGATTATTGACTAGACATGACTGCCTTTGTGCTCATTTTAATCTGACTGAGTCCCCCTTTTGTGCGACAAGTCATGGACGCTTCTCATCTAGACGTGTGCTCTGCACTTACGAAAGAGTTTGGACTGCATTGTGAAGAAACATTAGAGAGCTCGTTTCCTAATGACCTGATGGTTAATGGCCTGGCATTCGATAAATAAAATTGTCAGGGTTACACAGTAATGTTATTAAATTACTCGTTTTTGCTATATCACGAGATAATATTTTGAACGAGCTACTTCTGTAATTTTGACTTTGGCAACGAGCCAAAAAAATGTAGTTGATGGAATTCGCTTGAATAAAATGTGGAATGTTGTTCTGTTCTTATGAAATTTTCGTTTTGAGTATAAACTGGGTTCACGACTGACATTTGTGCGGGGAAACCCCAATGGATTTCGAATTGTTTCCAAGATTAAGGATTTAGAACTGTTTTGAAGAAAGGATTTTGAATTGTTCTCAAGATTAAGAATCGTGAACTGTTTTGAAACTTGGCGACATCGAAACTGTGCTGAAGTGAGGGAATTTCAATTATATCCAACATTTAGTAGTAAGTGAACAATTTTGAAAATCTAGTAAATTGTTAATAAGTCGTACAGTTGAGGAAGTTTATTTTAAAAGTGGATGAGAAATGGCGTTTTTAGGAAGAGCTTTGAATGTAGATTTGAAGTGTTTGGCGGAAGAATTAGGAGAAACTGTAACGGAAGAAATGAAAGTTCCTGCTTTAAAAAAGTTGATAGTAGCAAGTAAGGAGTATGAAGAGGTGTTCGCGAAAGAATTATTACACAGAATAGTAAGCGAAAGAGAAAATGAAATTAAACGTCAAGAGAAAGATGAAATAAAGCGCCAAGAAAGAGAAGATGAAATAAATCGCCAAGAAAGAGAAGATGAAATAAAGCGCCAAGAAAGAGAAGATGAATTAGAGCAGTTGAAGATAGAAGCCTCGATGATGAGTAATGGTTTTAGGAGAGAGAGGAATTCTCAGAATGAAGGAATACAAGAACACGTACCAGTTGGATTGCAAAAATTAATGCGTACTTTTGACCCCAAAGAAGGTGATATAAGTTTTTACCTAATACTGTTTGAAAGACAAGCACGAAGAGTCCATATTAAGGAAGAAGATTGGGTAACGAATCTTGTTGGGCTATTGCCGTTAGAAATGGCGAATTTGATTGCCAGGGAACCAGAAGAAAAAGCAAATGATTATGAACACATAAAAGGTATGTTATTAAAAATATTTAAATTGAGCCCAGAAGCATTTAAAGTAAAATTTAAGAGGCATTGTAAATCGGCTGAGAACACTTGGCGAGATTTTGGATTTGAGTTGGCGAACTATTTTAATGAGTGGATTTCGGGACTAAAAATCTACGATTTTGACAGGCTGAAACAACTTGTCATTGTAGAGCAAATGAAGGAACAGGTTTCCAGGGATATACAGCAGCATTTTATTGATGACTGGAGTAGAATTGTTACAGTTGACGATCTTACTGAGAAGTTAGATGATTATGAAAACGCAAGAGACACACACACACACACACAATATAACCAGGCCACTAAAGCTACTTTGTCTCAACCGTATAGAAATTCCTATCGGGAAAAACCTAGCATGTGCAATAGAAAATGTCATACATTTGGTGAAGGATATAGACAAGAATTAAACGGCCGCAGTGGATATGATAAGCGAAATTCCTTCCAAAAATCAGTTACATGTTTCAATTGTGGACGAGAAGGACATTTTGCGAGATTTTGCAGGAATAAGAAAGACGGGAGAGGAAAGACCGAGGGTAAAGTTGATGAGGTAAAGGTATCTGAGGTGCAAGTGGCAGAAGTCAAAGTAGTTGAGGATGAAAGCAAAGTAGTCACAGCGAGATTCAACGGCGAAGTTGTAAGGGAAAATAAGAAATGCAGCGCAGTTCAACTAAAAATGTCTGATCTTAAAATAGTAAAAATTTCGTATGGTGGAACAGAATATGAAGCTGTAGTGGATTCAGGTGCACAAATTAGTGTGTTTAAAAGCAGTGTCGTGGGGAAGGAAGTAGATTACAAAGGACATATAATGTTGCAACCCGCATTTGGTGATTGTTTAAAGGCTGAACTAAAAGAAGTGGATATTGGTTTGGTAACGAATGGGTATATTACGCCGGTAATTAAAACGGTGGTGGCAACTTTGGATGGACTGAATACTGACATATTATTGGATACTGAAACGTATGAAGCATTATTAGAACAAGAAAGAATATACAGTCCCAGATTTATAGCCGCTATGAACTTAAGATCCGATTCCTTCAAAAAATCGTTAGATGAGAGTGTAAATACCGAAGAGGAAGAACAAGAGCCAACTATAACAGAATATGATGAGGAGAATGGAAATAGCACAGAAAAATTCAAGAAACAGCAACACAGATTTGTGATACTCTTCAGGAAGCATGGAATTTTGCTAGGCGAAACAAAGGAGGATATGTGATAGAAAATGATATCCTGTACCATGAAGCTATTGGGCGGAAATAGGATAAAACAGTTAGTGATTCTTGAAATGAGGAAGAGAAAAATACTAGAAATTGCGCATGAATCAGTGTTCGGAGCACATCTAGGAGCTCATAAAACAATTCAGAGAATCAAATTTTCGTTTTATTGGCCAGGGATGGTAAAGGAGATTAAAGCATATTGTAGTTCCTGTCATGGTTGTCAGCTTAGAAAAATAATTCGTTCGGTTGACAAAATTCCGATAACATGTGTCTCGTCCTGAATTGCCATTCCAAGTAGTAAACTTTGATTTAATTGATCCTGTAGATCCAGTATCATCACAAGGACATAAATACATACTTTGTTTGATGGACCAGCATTCTAGATGGCCGGAAGCAATCCTACTCAAGTCACTAACGGCTAAGAGTACGTGTGAAACACTGCTCGAAATATTCAGTAGAACAAGAATTCCAGAAGTGATCGTAATGGACAATGCAACAAATTTTATGGCCAGTTTAACGCAAGAGTTTTTGAAGATTTTAGGAGCTTGTCCGCGTTTTTCAACACCATACCATCCAGAAGGAAACGGGTTAATTGAGAGATGGAACCAAACTCTCAAGAACATGTTGCACCACATTATTAGAGAGGAAGGAAGAAGTTGGCATAGGCATATACCGTTTTTACTATGGGCTTATCGTGAAGTTCCAAACGCAACTACCGGTACACCACCTTTTCTACTAATGCATGGAAGAGATTCGAAAGGACCGTTGTCTATACTGAAGTCAATTTGGACTGGGAACACGTTGTTACCTCTGAATATGAAGGGATCAGTAGAGAGTTATTTGAAAAAGCTAAAAGAAAAGTTAGAAGTAGCAACCCACAAAGTAGTTAACAAGTGACGTGTGCAACAAGGTAGCTACGCTAAATATTACAACAGGCAAAAGAAACATCGAGAATTTGCACCAGGAGATCAAGTGCTTGTTTTGATACCTGATTCGACGAATAAGCTATATGCTAGATGGACAGGTCCAGTTAAAGTTGTTAAAAGAGTAAAACCAAATTCATGTTATTTGCAGATGGCTGGAGGTAATTTGAGATTGTTGCATGTTAACAAGATCAGAGAATACAGAGCGAGAGAGTTCAAACGGTTGGAGTTATTTATGATATTGATGATGAATTCGGTGAGATATATGAAACGCCAACAGTTCCTGCAGCTGAGAAGAATGACGAAGCATTGGACAGAGTGACGTTGGATTACCTATCTAAGAAGTAACAAACTCAACTAAAGGATCTTTTACATCGACACAGGACGTTGTTTCCTGGAAAAATAGAAAGAGCTAAAGTTGGTGAACGTGATAAAACTGAAGAATGAGGAGGAGACGATGAAACCCAAAACTTATAAGATACCAGAAAACTTAACGAGAAAAGTAGACGTGCAGATAGACGAATTGTTAGAGTTAGGGCTGATTGAACCCTAGTGTAAGTGAAATAGCACACCCCGTGGTATGTGTTCATAAGAAGGATGGAACAATTCGGTTATGCATAGATTTCAGAAGCTTGAATGCTCTTACCGTACCGGACGCATATCCAATGCAGAATATGATGGAGTTGAATTTCTTAGTAGGGAAGAAAAAATTCATTACTGTACTAGATATGTTGAAAGGATATTGGTCTATACCAATGGAAGACAGCAGCAAACATCTAACAGCCTTCCGAACTCATCGAGGACAGTACCAATGGAATGTGTTACCATTTGGGTTAAGAAATGCTGCTGCAACCTACCAGAGAGCCATGTCTAAAGTGGTTCAAACTATATCTGATTTTGCATGTGCGTATATCTACGATTTAGCAATATTCTCTGATACGTGGGAAGAACATTTAAATCATCTAGAAGTTTTCAAAATATTGGAGCATTTTAATTTCTCAGTGAATTTAGGAAAGTGTGAGTTTGCAAGACAAAAAGTTAAATACTTAGGACATGGCATTGGTTAAGGTAGGCATTCCCCTGACAAAGAAAGAATAAAAGCGATTCAGAACTTACAGGCACCAACGACCAAGAAACAACTCAGAAGTGCTTTGGGATTGTGCAATTTTTATAGACAGTATATTCCGAACATTGCAAAAATTGCTCTACCATTGACGGAGCTCACTATAAAGAAAGTCCCTAATGAGATTCCATGGAGCAAGGAGGCTGAAAATGCTTTCAAGGAGTTGAAGACAGCACTATGTGGAATTACAGAGTTGCAGGTCCCAGACAGAGAAACCGTACTACTTGCATACGGATGCTTCTCAGACGGCGGTCGGATGCTGTCTAGGTCAATTGGATGGAGAAGACAACATTCATCCCATAGCTTTTGGGAGCCAGAAACTGAACCCAAGCCAACAAAAGTGGTCAACAATTGAAAGGGAAGTGAATGCTATTATTTGGGCTCTAAAAAGATTTGAAACTTTACTGTGTGGAGCAAAGATTTTCTTACTAACCGATCATAATCCTCTAGTATTCCTCACTAGTGCTGCACCCCAATGTCTGAGATTGCAGAGGTGGGCGTTGGCCATTCAACGCCATGACATTGAAGCAATCCACATGAAAGGATCTAAACTAGTTAATGCAGATGCGCTATCCAGACTGTAAATATAAACTGTAATTAAATAAGAACTTTAAGAAGGATTTAAGATTAATTTAGGTTTTAAACATTTTCTTAGCTTTATTGTTAGATGATTAAGTTAAGAAGAATATTTGTGTAAAATTTAATGTTGAGTATTTTTATGTAAATGTATAATACGAGGCACATCCAGAAAGTAAGTTCCCCAATGTTTTCCCCTTTAAAGTAAACGTAATTAGTCATGTCAATTGTGCATGCGTATCAGGTTTATGAATTATCAATCATATGCCAGCCGGACAGGTCTCGCCTCGTGCCAGTAGCGTGGTAATAGTGGTCCGAAATGGAAACTCTTATTTCTTCTCCCGCCGCTAGCGAGGTTCGGTCGGTGATAAAGTTCTTGAATGCAGAAAGCATTGCGCCTATTGAAATTCATCGTCAGCTCTGCCAAGTCTATTGGGTAAACATCATGAGAAAGCAGATGGTGCGTCGCTGGTGTAGGTAGTTTTCAGAGGGTCGTCAAAGAGTCCATGTTGATGTCGGCTCACATACGGCTCGACGCACAGCAGCTGTTTTGACGGAATTTGGCTGGGACCTGTTTGATCAGCCCCCTACAGCTCTGATCTTGCTCCCAGCGATGTTCACGTTTTCTTGCACCTCAAGAAATTCTTTTCCTCCGGTGATCGTTTTGGCAACGACGAAGAGCTCAAGACGTCTGTCACACGCTGGTTTCATTCACAGGCGGCAGAGTACTACCACAGAGTGATGCAAAAGTTGATCTCACGATTCTCTCTCTCTCTCTCTCGACAAATATCTCAATTTTGGTGGTGCCTATGTAGAAATATAGCTGAAAAATTGCTGTACTTGTTGCCAATAAATATGTTCCTGAAAGTGTGAGCTCTTTTTTTTAAAAAAATAGGGAAACTTACTTTCTGGATGCGCATCGTATTAAGATAGTGACTAAACAGTGTTTCATTTTGAGTGTAACGTGTGACCCTTAAGATTGTTTTAGACATATTTGATTGTTGGATCTAATATGACTCTCGGGGGGAAGTTGTCAGGGTTACACAGTAATGTTATTAAATTACTCGTTTTTGCGATCACGAGATAATATTTTGAACGAGGTACTTTTGTATTTTTGTCTTCGGCAACGAACCAAAAAAATGTGGTTGATGGAATTCGCTTGAATAAAATGTTGAATTTTGTGCTGTTCTTATGAAATTTTCGTTTTGAGTATAAACTGGGTTCACGACTGACAAAAATAATAAATAAATTATTAAAAACTGGTATTTTTTCTCCAAAAGTGCTGCATGGAAGGTGTGTGTAAAACTAATACTTTTATCAGAAATCATCAGATGTGTATTTCTTAAACGGTTGATTGATTGATTGAATATTAACGTCGCACCTTTCAGCTACGCGAGGGCTTTTGGCGACGGACCACGTAATTTTGAACCATGGTCAAGTGACGTGGACGACACCTGAGCTGGCACCCCCTCTCCTAACTACCACACCACACCAACGGGAGGACGTTTCAGCTCTCGACAGATTTAACGTGCATCGCTGCCCTACACGGCGGGTCTTTAGGGCTCGAACCCGTGACAAAGCAAGCCACGGTCCGATACCTATACCACTCGGCTACCGCGGCCACATTCCTTTAACGGTAATAAAGTCTGTGACGTCTTAAGACTCCCTATGCAAAAAGTGAGTCCAATCTGAGAACCTTTAATCGAATTGGATGGAAAAACATGTAGAGTTTAACGAAAGCAATCCATAATAAAATGAGGTTTTTACTCTCTCTATATTTTAAATTCGCACAGTTATCAGTTATGTATTCAGAATCAAATTGTTAGCGATATTTCATTTTCAGTATTCATTAGTGACTGTTATGGAAGGGCTAAATTCTAAAAAACCTGTTGACGAAAGCACCGAGGTGGTAAAAATTAAAAATTTAGCCTAAGGGGTATTAAGCCTCCAAGTTCCCCTTCTGTACATCACTGATATTCATCAAGGTTAAATTATTCAAACGATCTCTCATCTTTTCGGAGAATACGCCCACAAATAGCATTTGATTATTAAAATTATTTGGATCAACATCTTATTGAGGCCCCGAGGCAATGGACCCAACCCTATGTTGGCCCTTATCTTAAAACTCCCCCGAACAATTTTTGCTGTAAAGATTAATGTTAGTCAAAAAGGAATAAATGTATTTAGAAATCAGTTTTATAAGGAAATTTTGATTTAAATTTTTATAAGGCCGAAAAAAATCAGTTGCATTAATATTTATCATTTTGCAATTTATTACTAATTAAAGTTGAATTTAGTTTTATAAAAATTGCTTCATCAATTACATTTTTATTGAAATGTTCGCTTATACATGCGGAACTGCAAAAAATTGGCCTCGTATGCAACTAGTTTTATATGTTTGGTTTGAAAGAGTTAAGGAATTACATTATAATACTTTTCAACACGAATCACAGCATTCTCTGGTAACAATTTCAATAAACAAGTAATATATAAAGAAATTTTTAAGTCAATTCCTACTTAGAAAGAAAAATTGTATTTTAGCTACTTTTTATTAAATAGTTAGAATTAATACATATATGTATATACATATGGCAGAATCACAACATTAAGTGGAAATTAATTTCTATTAACTATAATTAAAGTATCGTATTGTCATCCAAAACAATCGTGTATATAAAATTTCAGTTCAACTGAATGCTTTCAAACGTTTTTTTTTTAAAAAAAAGCTTTTAAAGTTTTGACCCAAGTCGCTAAAAATGAAACCAACGTGGCTGTATCTGTAATTCTTTAAATAATTAGTTGCAGTCAACTAATTTTAACTAACTATAATTAAATTATCGTATTTTTACCGCAAACAATCGTGTATAGAAAATTTCAGCTCAAATGAACGTTTTAAAATGTGAGGAAAAAACCTTTTCAAGTTTTGGCACAACTTGCCAAAAATTATGCCAACGTGGCTGTATTTGTAATTCTTTGAATAATTAGTTTTAATCAATTAATTTTTATTAATTATAATTAAATTACTGTATTGTCATCCAAAATAATCGTGTATATAAAATGTCAGCTCGATGGAGCGCCGTAAAATGTATTTTAGTAACGATTGAAAATTCCACCAAGATAAATAAATATATAGAGAGTGTGAGCTAATAGTAGGAATTGTGAAAAAATATATAACAAATCTCTCCGAACTCATAATTTATTTTAGATAATTAATCGATTTTGTTTTTTCATATTTCAGCTCTAAATCGATTTTTTTCAATACAAACTAAAACGATAAAAGCTATTTTTTCAGTACTTGGTAAATGAAATAGATTATATATGTAGGTCTAATTGGTTGTAATTCGAAAAATAGATTTATTAATTTGTTTTCCTCAAGATTAAAAAGTAATAGAATCCTTCACAATTTCGCAAGTCGATAAGCCTTGCCTCAAGGTTCCGGCAATTCTAGAGATCCTATGATAAAGAAAATATCAAAGTTATTTAATGCTATCAAATGGTTCCTTTCGATAGCGACAAATAAGAGGGAATTTCCCCAGACTGTTATCAATAATTTGCTGCATTACAGCAAGTTGAGACACATATGATCTTTTTCTAACTTTATTTCGCAATGGAACTCCATATATAAAGTTATCCAGGGCTTCGAACCGTAAATTTTTGGTTCCGGTTCAACTAAATATATCAGTTCAGTTCCGGTTTACGTTCTGACAAAAATAACGGTTTTCGGTTCAGTTCCGAATGAATCATTTTGTTTTGTGTATATGCTTATTTGTACAAAAAAAATATAATTCTCTGTCATAAAAGAAATGTAAAATTCTACGTACATTTAGAAGATTTTATTCTTTTTTTAATTGGTACACTATGCGAATTGATACAAATAAATAGCATGTGCGATACGAGGGTGGAATAGCGAACAGAGAGCATTGGCAAGATTTCGTCTTCTACAGCAGCGAGACTCAACCTGTGACCCACCGAGTCCACTCTGAAAAATCAACTTATTTAAGAACAATACATTAAAAATTTGGTGTCAAGAAATCAAATGGATCAATTTCGTTTTTTTGCTGTCGATGTCCTACGAGTGCGAATTGATGTTCTTTTTTATTTGTGACGGTTACGCGGTTAGTGATAACAGTGGAAGAGTGACAGTGGAACTAATTTTTAACTATCTTTCATATCTTGGAAGCGAAAAATATTCGAAGAAAACAGATCGTTTCAAGATGATTGGGAGGTTGACTGTTTTGTGGTGAAAAACAAATAGGGATCAGTCATTGTTTGATTTGTCACGCATGCTGTCACAAGTGGTGTATTTAAAGAATATCAATAAACAGGAATCATTTAGTGACACTTTTCCTCGAAGATCCCATTCAAAAGGTAATAAATAGGCTTTCTTGAATAATCTTTGCAACAGCAACAAAGTGTTTTGTCAGTGGGAATGTCACAGCGGTAACAATGACATCCTATGAAGTTTGTTATGTTATTGGTAATCCTATGAAACCGTTTACTGATGCAGAAATTGTGATGGAGTGTTTATTAAATGCTTCTCATTCACAGTGTTAGTGACAAAATAAAAAAAGTATAAAAAATTGTAATTATAAAAAAAAGCAAATCAAGAGTTAAAATATTTTGATCGATTGTCCCCATTATAACCCCTCCCCCCTCTTTATCTCCATGATGCGGCCCGCGTGAAATAGCTGACATCTATATGCGGCCCAGCAGAAACAAAGGTTGAGTCCCCCTGGTCTATACAAACATCCGTAGATGATAGCATGCGGAGATGCGAAAAATATAATATATATAACTCAGACTGATATTTTTCTTTTAATGTCATCTATATTTCTTGTTTATTCAACTGAATTCAATCTGCCTTCTACAAGTAGTTTCAGGCAAAACTGAAACAGAAAAGTACTAATAAACATCAAAACAGGAAATCGAGAAGCAATGTACATGGACTGAGGATAATTATAGGGTTGACATTAAATTAGAAAGTATCGATTAGTTGGTTACAGAAGATATATAAAACCGAAATAAACCGATATTTTTTTTTCAGTTCGAAGCCCTGAAATCATCTTTCAATTTTAAACTTATTTCGGTCTTTTGTTTAAAAAGCTTTTGTTCGTTCATAGGCTATGGTGTAAAGTGAGTGAATATTAATGAGGCACTATTCAGCTAGGGGCATCGGACTCTTGACCGGAAGGCCTGGGTTCGATGCACGAGGCCACCAAATACCCTCCGAGTACAAACCAAGTACGTGCTCGTTAAATCAGTTCGTCCGAAAGTCTCGTGGGCGGTCGCAGTAGATATCACGGGTGTAAGGAGACTGGAGAAAGTATTTCCCTCTCCTTCAGTTCCGTGCCTAATTTGTGGAGGTGGATAGGTGGTATCACCATCTATTGTATAGAAGTCCAACCTGTCTCAGGCTCTGGCAACTTTCATTCCTTCCCTACGCGAAGGACACGACAACAACTATTCAGCTACTCGAAAGCTTTTGGCGACGAACCTAGTCTTTTTGGACCATGGTCAAGTAACGAGGATGACACCTGAGCTGGCACCCCTCTTCTAACTTCCACACCGCACCAACGGGAGGATATTTGAGCTCTCGACAGAGAGATAAAAGTCCTCCCCCCCCAAAAAAACTAACTTTTATTTTTTTCATCTAATAGAATTCACAATGATTAAAAAGAAGGGGAAAAAAGAACCTTCCAAAAATTAACTGTATAAAACCATCTTTGAGAAAACAAAAACCCTTTATATTAAACTCAGTGGCGCAACAACCCGTGAGGCTTACTGTGCCCATCTCAATTTTCATGACTTTAGATCCTGAGGTGCATGAACAGATGTTTCGGTCAGGTGATCAGTCTGACGCGGAACCCCCAGTGGTAAGTTCCCTAGCAAGCTTTGGTACCCCTCCCACTGAAGGAATACCTAGCCCGGGGTTTGAACTCCGGACCTGTGGCGTGGAAGCGCGAAAATCCTTTTAATCATTATTAAATAATATTTTGCTGGATGTATTGAAAAAAAACCCCCACATATATAAGAATGTTTTGAAAACATTTTTTTCCACGTGTGCTGTATTACATGTGACAAATACTAACACTTCTATTCCTTTGACACGCTATTAGAAACGTGCTTCCAATAAAAAAAGCATTTTATATAGGAAAGCCATTTATCTGGTTGCAAAATGAAATGAAAAATGTTATTTCTCAGATGATGCGAGCGTCATCGATGAGCAAGATGTGACGAATCGTTTATTCAGTGTTTATTTCTTATTTATCTCCGAATTCAAGTTCAATGTTTTTAATTCTGTTTGTAATTTTCCCCACCATCATTTATCTGGTCCGAACCACTTTCAGTTGTTATGGCTACACTTCCAAGAAGCACAAAGCCAAAGAAAGGACGTGTTTTGATCGCACCTATAGCACAGGAACAGTTATTTCCAGTTATATCGACTGTAAATGGTTTGTTGATACACAGTACTGGGGTAGCAGCAAATTTCTTGAGTAGTCATAAACATTCTATTGCTATAATTTATGTTCTATTACAATTTTATCGGCCTATTGGTAATGGATGTCTAATATTAAATCTGATCGGTTGAAGAAAACGACACCTGAGAAATGATACTCTCCAACATTCCACATTAACGCCATATTAAAATTTCGACGTCAAATTCTATTTCGGAATGCAGGAGTCCATTATTCAGCTCGAAGATAAGATTGGGATTCTAAAAAACGAATTCAAAATTTCTATTGCATTCAGTGAAATTAGTGTTATTGTAAATAATGGCAATTTGGAGGGAGGAGGGTTGGTGATCAAAACGGCTGGCAATATATTTTTTTAACAATAACTTGCATCAAAAGAATCATCTAAATCTAGTTCATAATCCCCGTCAAAAATAGTGAAAAAAGATATTTTTTACAGATAAGTACTTTGACAGAATTGATGATTTCCTAGGTATCTTTAAGATAGGTCGCATAACTGTCGATACTCATCCGAAATCAGGAATATGCCAAAGGAAACACGGTACTGGGTTTTATCGTAACCTATTGGCGACATTATATGAAACGAAAAGCTCATGGTTGCCAATTCAGCGCGTACGACACACAGCAAATCGGGGTTGCCAATTTGGCAAGTTACAAATAGAATTGGCGATAATACATAAGAGTACCGAAAACACTTTCTAGCAATGAAAAATACAAATTTTAACACTTTTAAAAGAAAATTATTCGACTAAAGACAAATTTCCATTATTAAAATAAGACATATACCATATTTAAAAGGCAAGGACTTACCTTCTATTAGAGCTGTAATCCTTCCATAAACTTTTCAAAGCATTGAAGAGTTGCAAAATCGATTGCTAGTTTTATAAATCCTTTACGCATGAGTTTCCAAAGGTAAGAGTACAGAATTGATTTCGTTTTCTTGTTGCACGCAAGGAGAGTCTTTCATTAAAAATGAAAACATTGGTTGTGATCTTTCGAATCCACATATTCCTCATCATTGTGAAATCCGAGTCGTACTTCATTGACCTTAAAAAAAAACTAGCTGTCCTTTTTCACTGATCGAATTTCTCTTTCAATAATTCCAATCAAATTTGTTACTCAAATCTATCTTCTCACTCAAACGAATGCCATTTGCGTAAATTATATATCTATAAATGTTTAATATTATTCGAAATCAAACCTCAGCAATGTATCACAGGCATTTTTCTCTTTTCGCTTCAAATCTGAAGGAAGAACACAATTATATTTCTGTAAATCACGTTAGTTATTTTTAGAACAAAATTAAAAAATAGATATTATAATTGAGATGTTTAAGCGCAACGAAATGAAAGTCGAACTCTAAACTTTTCAACAAGAACCAAAAAATTTTTTTTCTAAGAAAAAATCGTCTGTCATTATATATATATATATGGAAAAAAACATCTGCCGATAAATATAAAATTACAAATAGCGATCATAAACATAGATCATATGACTAAATCAGAATAATTTCTCCTTTTAGTGCATCAGGGTTATCAAAATAAAGAGTTTGCCCGCTTTTGCAATGGTATTCTCATCTTATGGTAAAAATGTTATTACAAAAGGTAGAACTATTTATATTTTTTCATTAAAATAATGGAAACCACGGTTTATTTTAAGTTTTTGTATGAATTTCTCGCAGACTTTCAAAAGAAATCTGTTTTTATTTCTGCAAATCTTTTTCAAGTTATTCTAATTCATTATTTTGTTTTTATGCGATTTAAGAAGAAAAATTACGCGATACGTATCTCTAATTTTTCAAAGTCTTTTTAATTGTATTTTTTAAATATGCGGTTTTTTGTAGAATGTATGCACCGCTCGAAAGAAGATCTTAAAATACGTAGAAATAAGCAAACATACTTAATCCACATTGTCAACACTATTTTAGCTAAAAGCCATTTTGGTACTTAACTTATTATGTTGCCGACTAATTTCGCCAAATAATAATAAAAATAACAAAAAAAAAAAAATAATAATAAATCAACTGGCTGAGTGGCGTTGTTGGTTTGTCGCTGGCCTTCTGCACCTAAGGTTGCGGGTTCGACCCCGACCCAAGTCGGTGGATTTTTCTGATGCAGAAAATCGACAGCGGGCATGTCGTATGATTATACGGCATGTAAAAGATCCCTAGAGTATCTATTTGGCTTGGATGCTCTCGGCAAAATTAAATCCTAGTACAGGTTCGCATCTTCAGAGCTCAAGCGCCTCCTTCTAGGGAGGAAACTAGGTGTCAAAATTACCTGCGGCGATTGGTATTCGCCTTCATGGGGCCGCACTAAAAAGAGATACCAACTTGCGGGGAATGTAAAGAGTGTTTTTTGAGAACTTTAAATTGCAATAAAACAACGATGTATTATTCGATTGACATGAATTTTTTTTATTCGAAAGATAATCTTGTGGCATTACATTTTAAATATGATTTCTGGCATAGGACTGCCACGGCTGGCTCGGATGTAGTCCAATCTCGACGTCCAATTTTCGATGACTTTTTCCAACATTTGTGGCCGTATATCGGCAATAACACGGCGAATGTTGTCTTCCAAATGGTCAAGCGTTTGTGGCTTATCTGCATAGACCAATGACTTTACATAGCCCCACAGAAAATAGTCTAGCGGTGTTAAATCACAAGATCTTGGAGGCCAATTCCCAGGTCCAAAACGTGAAATTAGGCGGTCACCAAACGTGTCTTTCGATAAATCGATTGTGGCACGAGCTGTGTGACATGTTGCGCCGTCTTGTTGGAACCACAGCTCCTGGACATCATGATTGTTCAATTCAGGAATGAAAAAGTTAGTAATCATGGCTCTATACCGATCACCATTGACTGTAACGTTGTGGCCTTCATCGTTTTTGAAGAAGGATTCCACCAGCCCATAAAGCGCACCAAACAGTCAGTTTTTCTGGATGTAACGGTGTTTCGACATACACTTGTGGATTAGCTTCACTCCAAATGCGGCCGTTTTGTTTGTTGACGTAGCCATTCAACCAGAAGTGTGCTTCATCGCTAAACAAAATTCGCTTATGAAAATCGGGAACAATGGCAATCTCGTTTTGGGCCCATTCGACGAATCTACGCCTTGTTTGATGATCGTTTTGATGAATTGCCAAACCAAACTGAGAATAAATCACTTGACAGCTGTTAAATCGGTCGCCATCTTGGAAAGTAATGCCAACTTAAACTTCTATACCTGAAAAAAAAACACTCTTTACTAGGTCTGCAATAGAAAAACACCAATCCACACAATCCATTAGAAATTTAAAAAAATAATAATAAACCATCGGTAAATTGAAAAAAAAAAAAACGTCACCAAATGCTTTGCTATCGTATGCGCGAGCAAGATTACATTGTGTTTGTACTAGAGTGGGTGTACTAGTATGGCTGGATATCGCGGATTTTTCGCTATGTCTTTTCATTTGATGAATAGATCAAATAATACGTAAGTAATAATTTTGAATATAATACGTAAGTACAACTAATTAATTGTCCCCAAAATTATTGGAAGTGCAATATACACATTTTTATTAGGAGACTTATTCGGCGAAATCTATCATTTTTCTTGCCAACGTCACACACACACAAGATAGTATGTTCATTCTTACAAAAGATACGGTAAATTTGAAACATGTTTTCAAACCAATCAAGCAAGCACTTTTCCGTTGCATCTTTTTTTATTGCACGTTTTTATTTACCACCAATTTGACAAATTAATATTGTCATTTTCGATAGAAGTGCGATACAGAAAAACGAACTGTGTCAGTGCAATTTGACAGCATTTCTCCCCCTCTATCGCCAAAGAAGTGAACTAAACCTGATTTGCCTCGATTTTTAATTACTTAAAATTAAATCGAATAATATCATCAATGCTGGTGTTATTTTTTTTATTAGAATGGAGATTAAAACTCTCACAAAGGATTTGGTGACAATTAAGAAAAATATATTTATATAATGCATTTTTTCCCAATAATAATCTCCTCTTCTTTTTATTTCTTTAAAATCACAAAGCGAACCCTACAAAGAGAATTCAGCTTAAAACTGTTGTAAGATAGAAATAAGTTTAAAATAAATATAAGGTCTCTATCCATACACATTCCGGTTTTCAATTCAATTTATATTTAACATAAACATTAATTACAGTCGACTTAAAAATAAATTTTAATGGGTTCGATAAAACACATTCAGTCTTTATTGTGTGTGGTTCCCATTTTCTCTAAACTCACTATAAATATGAAAGTAAATATCATTCAAACATTTACTTAGAATGATATTTATTTGAAATATTTTATGCAATCTAATCTATTTATTGCATTACATACTGCTCGCCCAATGAACCAACATTACATCATCCAGTATACGTACTTTTACTTCTATTTTTGCATTTATTTGCACACGAGACACTTCGTTTAATCTCAAAGCATTCGAAGTGTGGCGAAAGTGAGCGCGCGAGCTCCTTTCGAACTTGACAGCAGTCTGTGCCCAGAATTAAAGAAGGGGGTGGGGGATCGCCTTTTCTTAAAAAACTTAATTGGCGACGGATCTACCTTTCGCCCAAGACATTGAAAGGCGCCGCGTGGTCGCCATGGCCTGAGAGCACAGGTGATTCGATTTCGATTGATGGATGGCAGAAAGGGAGGAGTGACGTCAAAGGCCACGCACGTGGAAAATCAAAACAAATCCAAAAAAGTGTGGCAATGCCAAGGTTTGTCACGCCATTTGCGTCAGAAGAGGTTTCGATTTGTCATCGATCTCCAGATTCCAAGAGGTATTTTATCTTCTGTCATTTTACGATGTCCGTTCCGTTTCACGGTCCTAAACATTCCTTCGATTTTTCATGATTTACGACTCGATCAATCATTAAAGAAAATTTATTTTATTTGTCTGAGTGATGGTTGAATTATGCAAGAGCAATTCGGTCTCCAGTGATTCGATTTTTTATTAACGTCTCCCTTTGAAGCGGCTATTGGCAGCGACGAGCTGATTTTGTCTTAAAGAAGGTTATTCAATCCCTACTATTATAGCTCACACTCTCTCTCTCTCTGTTTGTTTATTTATCTTTGTGGAATTTTCAATCGTTAATAAAATACATTTTAAAGCACTCCATTGAGCTGAGATTTTATATACATGATTATTTGGGATGGCAATACAATAATTTAATTATAATTAATAAAAAAATTAATATAAAAAAATTTTAAGTCAAATCCTACTTAGATCAACAAAGAAAAAAATTTATTTTAGCTACTTTTTACAAATAATATAAGTATTAAAATAAGTAACCCCATGCCACGATGAATTTCGTGGGCCTCGATCTGACTACGTCAGACAGGTAGCATTAGAAACAACAACAACATATGACAGAATCACAACATTAAGGGTTAATTAATTTTTATTCATTATATATATATATATATATATATATATATATATATATATATATATATATATATATAAGCCGTATTGTCATCCAAAACAATCATGTATATAAAATTTCAGTTCAACCGAATGCTTTAAAACGTGAGAAAAAAACCTTTTCAAGTTTTGACTCAAGTCGCCAAAAATGATGCTAATGTGACTGTATTTGTAATTCTTTGAATAATTATTTTTAATCAAATAATTTTTATTAATTACAATTGAATTATTGTATTGTCTTCTCTCTCTCTCCAAAATAATCATGCATATAAAATTTCAGCTTAATGGAGCGCTTTAAAATGTATTTTATTAACGATTGAAAATTCCACCCCAAGAGATAAATAAATATAGAGAGAGTGTGAGCTAATAGTAGGACTTAAAAAATTAATTATTCAAAGAATTATAAATACAGCTACGTTGGCATCATTTTTGGCGACTTAGGGACCCTTTTGACTACTTGTGTTAAAACATGAAAAGGTTTTTTCTCACGTTTTAAAGTGCTCGTTTGAGCTGAAATTTTCTATAGACTATTGTTTTAGTAAAAATACGATAATTTAATTATAATTAATTAAAATTAATTGACTGAAGCTAATTATTTAAAAAATTACAGATACGGCCTCGTTGGTTTCATTTTTAGCGACTTGGGTCAAAACTTTAAGAGATTTTTTTTCTCACGTTTTAAAGCCTTCAGTTGAACTGAAATTTTATAGACACGATTGTTTTGGATGACAATACGATACTTTAATGATAATAAATAAAAATTATTACCACTTAATGTTGTGATTCTGTCCTATGTATGTACGTAATTATATTAATTGTAACTATTTAATAGAAACTAGCTAAAATAAAATTTTTCTTTGTTGATCTAAGTAGGAATTGACTTAAAATTATTTTTTTTTATGTTATACTTGTTTTTTAAAGCAAAATATATCCCATTTTAACTCTTTTAAATTTTAATATATCCCTTCCTTTCTTTAAATTATGGACAAACATCAAATTGTATTCGATGGCCGAATATAGCATTAAATTTATCTACACATTTTTAGAAAACTGTTATTAGATATCAGTGTGTCAAACACCCTTTACCTGGTGCAAAGCCTTTTTGCATATTCTTCAATTTTCCGATTTATTTTAAATACAGGTTATTTATTAAATTATAATTAAAAGCTAAACAAAAAAGAAAGATGGAGACACTCCCTCAGAAAAAGGAGAATATTATAATAACGTTCGTATTACAAAGCAACACGAGGGCTATTGGCGACAGATTTCATCATTCTGCGCCTTAGTCAAGCGAAGAGGACGACATCTACCTCTTCTAACTACCACTTTAACATTAACATATATAATGTGCATCGGCCCCCTTTACACGGTAGGTCTTCAGTGGCACCAGGACTCGAACCCATGACAATCCGGTCACGAGTTTGTGACCATAACACCTTGTCTTGACATAAAGAAGAGAAAGAATCAGAGTTGTTAAGACTTTGGGTGCACAATATATAAAATCTAGAATAATTTCTACTAAAATAAATTATTATTTAATTTTGCTTTAATGCTAATAAAACGTAAATGCCTTTTAAAAAATGTTATTCTTTAAAAATAGATTATTACTGTTTATTAATTTTATTTTAAAGATCAGCCATAATGCATTCAATAACTTGAAAAAGAAACTGGAAAAAGGAAGAAAAAATTGGCCACCTGTATAAAAATTTGAAATGAATTTGTGACTAGCTGTTCATAGAAAGTTGAAAAGAAACCGAAAAAAAAATTACAAGAATAACTTAAACAAAAACAGAAAAGTAATATTTCACATGAAAAAACTCTATGAAATTATTTCAGCATAATTTAAACATTATAAAATAAGCGTAAGAACTTTAAAAATATGATTTTTTCCCCTTTCTACATGTATTTCTTCCACAACTCCTTTAACTACATGTGCACCCCAAAATATTTTTGTATGATTTTATACTGAATGTATTCATAATGCACAACCGTGAGTGAATATTAACGTCGCACTGTTCAGCTACACGATGGCTTTTCACGTCATTTTGAATCATGGTCAAGTGACGTGGATGACACCTGAGCTGGCACCCCTTCTCCTAATTACCACACCACACCCACGGGAGGACGTTTCAGCTCTCGACAGATTTAACGTGCATCGCTCCCCTACATGGAAGGTCTTTAGGGTTATTGGGCTCGAACTTATGACATGCCAGCCACGATCCGATGCCTTGACCACTAGGCTACCGCCGCCCCTGACCATGCTAAGACTATTCAACACAGTTGCAAAACGCTGATCTAAAAAAATGCAATATTTTTATTTTTAGTAATTATATACAACTACTATGCTATGTTAAATTACCTGCATCCCCCTCCCCCAAAAAAAAGCGAAGGAAGGAATAAATAATAGTCTTAGCATTTACAAACACACATTATGCACGAAAATTTGAAACTATTTCTGTGTTTTTTTAATACTCTGTGTGCAACTTAATTTTATAAAGTGCACTTTTTTATGTATTTTTATTTGTAATATTTTTAATGTCCTTAGTTTGTTTTGGAAAAAAAAAACCTAATAAAAATTTATTCAATCTAAACTAAAATAGATACATTTTATTCATAAGGAGAAGAATATATTTTCATAATATATAAGAATATATATTCATAAGCATATATTTTGTGGTGCTGCCATCTGCATTCATATAGCAAAAATAAATTTTGACTTGAAATAATGAAATTGTGACCCACCTGAACAAGATGCACAAGTAGGGAGAAAGCAAAGGGTATTTATCTAACAGAATTTTCTCTAAAGGGTATTTTTTAATAAATTTTTGTTAATAATTTCGTAAACAAAGGAACTACACCTTAGAGAAACAGAAAGTCAACCTTAGTGCTTTAGCATAAGAAAAAAAAAATTGTCTTAAAAAAGGACCACCCTTTATACAATTCATGGGGGAAGCGTGTATCAGTGTGAACACGCGTTAGAAGTTAACTTCTTTGGCTTACATGTATTGAATTGTATACTAACGTTTTATTTTGAAGTAAACTTATATATAATTAACAAATTTATTATTAGCATTATTATTTCAAACTGTATTTAAAAAAAAATTAGGATGGAAAAGGTATAAGTATAGACAAAATATTCATTTTCAATACATAATACTAAAAAATTTTATTGTATGTATTTTGAGAAAAGTATCATTATTAGTCTATTTCCATTATGCTTATGGGTGCTTCTCAGTACATACTTTTGTTATCAAAGGCTTGTGGTAACTAAAGTAAGAAATGTAGGTTTTGCACTTAATATCGCTTCTCGAAAGTATCTCGAAAAGACTGCATAAATCGTAGTATTTGATTTTGTCGTTGATATTATTCTGTTGCTTTGTAGAGATAAGGCGAAATTGTCCTTTAAAAATTCAATCAATTGTAGAGATTTGTCTAAAGCAAAATTGACATTAAAATCTCCACTTAAAAGCATAGGTATTTTATCATAATTTTTATTAAGTAAAGCAGAACCTCTTGATGTGTATGGTAATAATGATCGATGAAGGAACTCGATAATGTCATCCAACTTTTTGTTCGGAGTAATATATACTGCTACAATTATAATTTGTTTTCCATTTTTCCAAATTTATATTTATGTCTTTAATTGTTTTTAAAAAAACTAAGTTATTTTCCTTTAGAATAAAAATAGCTGTTTTTCTAAAAATTAAAAATTTTCCTCAAAAATGTGGAATTTTTGTAATTTAATCCCATTGAAATACTTTATTTTTACTCATTGTGATTAATGAAATACATTATATACTATCTGGTTGAGATGGTAGCTTATATACTTCAATTTTTAGCACTGTATATACCACGTGTCAATGTGACTGTTACAATAAATATTGCACAGAACCTTATATATATATATTCTGCATCTATCTTATATTTGTATGATATTAGTGTTTTTCAATTTCTAGTTTATATTTATATCTCTAATTTTTTTTTAAAAAAAAACTAAGTTAATTTCCCTTAAAATGATAAAAGGTGTTTTTCTCAGAATCAAAAATTTGCCTCGAAACCAAAATGCAAAATGTTCCATGCGTTGTAATTTTTGTCGAATTACAACAAAACAAACTTTCCAGAAGTATTCATCTAATGTAGTTATAAATTCTTGGATGTATTGTAATAATAGTGATAGGGTGAAAGAAGAAATTAAAGTTTTTTATGTATAGGAAATCATTAAAATTCTTGAAATTTTTATATAAAAATTTACATTTACCCATATTTTGTAAATTATCATATAAAACATTACATTGCATGCATACATTTGTAAAGAATTGCTTAAAGAAGTTAAATCAGCTGAAAATATGAAATTTAAAAAAAAATCAAAACGCATGGAGCGTTTTTAAATTTTTTAAAAACTACTCATTTTTTTCTCACCAATTTTTTTTATATGATTTTAGTTCTAAGTTACATAGAGCCAGAAAAATTTGGGGCATGTTTGTAAAAAATTTTACTGCTCACTGTAGTTTTAAAACACACACACACACACATTAATGAAGCACTATGTAACACTTCACAACACTCAAATTAATTACACCAAATCATATATATGATTAAAAAACTCACTTCTTAAAACTGGATTTAGAAATTAAATTCGATTGAAAAATTAATAAACACAATTTTTTTTTGCCAAACTATTGGAAGAAATGTTGTGTTGCCACTAAATTTTAAAACAATATATTGTTTGTATTATTTCCTTAAAAGAATTTTAAAACTGTTTATCCAACCAACTCTCCTTAAACTAATTTTTGACAGATTTTGAACCATTTAAATGCCTACTTCGGGTAGATTCGGTAGACTCACTTCCGATTTTTATTTAATTCATAAAATTGATTATAATTTGACTTCTAGGTAACGTAAAAATGAAACAAAGTATGTATCGCAAAGCTAAAAGAGGAAAGGCTTGTTAAAGCTGTTGTTGAATGAGGAGAGGGGAGTGGGTGCTAGCTCAGGGCTAATAGACGAAAAACACAAAAGAAATTTTAAAAGCCGTAATTTTTAACCTATTTTTTCAATCTTTGAACAGATTACGGAGAGAGATAATACTATTCTACATATGGAAAAAAAAAGTTTCGTTAGATTACTTTTATAAATAATGAAGTTATTCAATATTTAATTAAAATTTCGAGTATTTTTTGAAAAATCGCAAAAAAAAAAAGAAAAAGATTTCGTCATTTTTTTTATGACTGATTCTAAAAGAGAAAAGCATGAACCTGTTTAGAATAAAATATCAATTCATTAACTCGAAAGGAAACTTAAAGGGAATGATTTAGAAACCATTTTTATAAAAGCGTATCAATTTTGACTCATTTTTAAAAAAATCTTAAAAAATAGAAAACATCATTATTTTGTTTAAAAAAATATACCATATTGTGGCGAAAAAAATGATCTTTCCGATTCTGTAAATATTATTTTGTCTGAGATAGATAGAATGAATTAGATGGCGTTTTTTAAAACGGGGGTAAAATTCGAAACTTCATTCATTTCTACCTTACTTCCATCGCTAACCGTAACTGGTAACGCGTAACGGAAATTTCTCCCTACCGGGTTTTGCAACTGAGGTTCGAGTGAGAGTGTGCTAAAAATATTGAATAATTTTGACTTTTCAAGTGGATTCCAGCGGGTGAGATCGTTTTGAATTTTTATTTTGTATTGAAATTTAGTTCATATAACTTTTATTCTATCTTCGGATAAGAGCTTTTAATTTAAGTATTTACACAAGATAGTGTATTTATACAATTTTGAGTGTTGGAGTAGGGAAAACAAAATGGGTTACTACCCTCACCCAAATAATAATATGGAGGTAGAAAATGGAAATTCAAAATTTTCATTCAATAAATATAGGTGTAATCTAACAGATATAGAATTATTGACCAAGTTTGCGGAAAGACAAAATTTAAATACGAGTCCAAATATTACAATTTTCTTAAAATCAGAAAATAACTTTCAGAATGGTAATCCACTTAAACTAAAAGAAAGTATAATGAAAGAGTTCACAATTAAAAAAAGTATTCTAAGTATAAGCAAAACAAGAAACGGTGAGATCATAATTAAAACAAATAATTGCGAGACCGCCAATGAAGCTTTAAAAATTAAAGAAATTAATGGTGTAAAAATAAGTACAAGATTGTCCTTTACTGGTCTAACCAGTAGTTATATATTACAAGGAATTGGCACAGAATATACAATAGACGACATAAAATCGGAATTAGAAAATTATAATTATGCAATTTTTGATATCCAACGTTTTACCAAAAAACAGAATCTGGATTTAAACCTATCAAAACAGTTAAAGTTACCCAAATTGGATGCAGTACTCCCGAAAGAGTTCCAATAGGATTTGAAATGTGTGATTAAAACTACTCTCTACTATGAAAAACCTAGGAAATGCACAAACTGTTGGAAATTTGGACAAATTCAAAAATTTTGTAGAAGCTCAATAAAATGCCAAATTTGCTCACTAAACCATTCTGAAAACGATTGCAAAGAAATAAAAAAAATGTAGCTCCTGTCGAGAGGGGCATGAAGCTAACGATAAAGATTGCAAAAGATATCAAGAAGAAATTGAAATCTTAAAAATTAAAGTACAACAACAAATCTCGAGAAACGAAGCAGTTGAGAAATTCCAAAGGGAAAAAAAAACATCATACTCGGCCAAAACCTACAATGATCAAACAGAGAAGATAGAAAATCTTGAAAAAAAGTTTGCGAAATTAGAGTTGAAATTTGAAGAAAACAATAACATATTCGAAAAGAAATTAGAACAAATAGTACAACGCTTCACGACAGAACTGAATACCGTGGTAGCACAAATAAATTTAAGCTTTTCTTCCCTAATGAATACCATCGAATCCACCCTAAAAAAAGTTGCATCCAATATAACAAATCCAAAAGATGATGATTGTCTAATCAATAGAAAACAGAATGAAAAAGCAAAAAGATTCAAGAAAATATCATATTGATTGAATATTAACGTCGCACTGTTCAGCTGCACGAGGGCTTTTGGCGACGGACCACTTAATTTTGAACCATGGTCAAGTGACGTGGACGACACCTGAGCTGGCACCCCCTCTCTTAACTACCACACCACACCAACGGGAGGACGTTTCAGCTCTCGACAGATTTAACGTGCATCGCTGCCCTACACGGCGGGTCTTTAGTGGTACTGGGCTCGAACTCGTGACAAGGCAAGCCACGATCCGATACCTATACCACTCGGCTACCGCGGCCCAAGAAAATATTAGAACAGAGAGGAAATACATTAGAACTTAAATAAATAATCAAATTTTCTTATATTCTCGCTAAAAACTCAATATTAATTTACTTTCTTTTTTTGAATATTTAAACTAATTCATAGTATCGCACTTTTTTTTCGTTTTAAATCATGAACATAATCCAATGGAATGCACGTGGAATTAAAAACAAGAGGTCAGATATTCTTTTCGCAACAATTTTTCAAAAAGCAAGTATTTTAATAATTCAAGAAACTTGGATACATCCAAATGATATTTTCACAATTCCCAACAAGAATATATTCAGAATTGATAGGGAAATCAAAAGAGGAGGAGGGTTAATGATAGTTTTAAATAAAGATATTAGCGCAATAAAAATATTCTCAGAAATTAGTGAAGACTTAGAAATTTTAATAGTCAGAGTTCAGATAGATTTAGTTCCTATCACAATTTTTAATATATACATCCCACCGGGTAACTTTAAAGACATCAATTTATTTAAAATAGCATCATATATTGATAATCACAGTTTGATATTGGGAGATTTCAACGCATCTCATGAGATATGGGGATCAAAAAATTCCAGTGCTTCTGGAAAAAAGATTTTTGACTGGATCATTGAAAATGTGTGTGACTTAATATTATTAAACGATAAAAGTCCAACTTATCTCCATTCATCGGGAATTTTTACATCTATAGATTTAAATTATGATTGATCCTGGTCCACAAATACCGATAATTTTGAAAGTGACCACTTCCTCTTATAATTATTAATTACAAAAGAACAAACAGCTCAGCAACTAATAATTTTAAACAAAAAACAAATTGGAACAAATTTATCAATATTATTCAACAAAATTTAAATTTAAATGAAAACATAAATATAGATATTATAAAAGAAATTAAAAAAGCTCAAATATTATCTCAAGAATCAGGAAAAAAACAGATCAGTTTAAGAGCTCCATGGTGGACAGCAGCATGCGGGCATTTAAAAGCAAAAAAAAAAAAAAAAAAAAAAAAAAACTTAATAAAGCAAGGAAAAACTTTAAAGAATAAGACTGGATAAAATATAAAGAAGTAAGCGCAACACTTAAGCGTACAATCAAAGCCTGTAAAGAAAATGTTTGGTACAAGACCTGCGAAAAAATATCTTCTCCTAAAGTTCTTTTTAAAATAATCCGAATAATCCTAAATAGAACAAATCCTAACTATTCTTCATTTAATATTATTGAAAATAACGGAACCATATTAACAATCGAACAATCCCAAGTACACACACACACACACACAAACTGTTTTTTACAATATTACGCAAAACAAAACAACGATAATATTCCAAATATTTCTATTCCGGACAATAGCCAGGATATTAATAAACCTTTTTCTTTAAAAGAATTAGAAATAGCAATATCTCATCAAAAGAACAGCAGTCCAGGGCATGATAAAATTTCTCTCCAATCAATAAACCATCTCCCCATCAAAGCAATAAATCTCCTTCTGAAATTCTTTAATGACAGTTGGTCTTCAAGTCAAATTCGAAAAGATTGGACTCACGCAATTATCCTACCTTTCATAAAACCTCACAAAAATTCCAAGGAAGTTTCGTCATACCGTCCTATATCTATATATAAGTAATTGACAAATTATTAGAAAGAATGATTCTACATAGAATGCTAGATTTCAGTTTTCAAAACAAAATTTTTCATGTTAATCATCATGGTTTTTACCCTCACAGAAGCAGCATTAATACATTACTTCAACTACAACATGACATTATACTGGCTAGAGAACGCAAAGAATATTTTATTTTGGTAGCGTTGGATATTAAAGCAGCATATGACTCAGTGTGGCCAAATGGCCTTATTTCTAAATTAAACAAAGTTGGATACCCTAGTAGATTACTACGATGGATTCAAAACTTCTTACATCAGAGAACAATTCAAATCAAACGGAGGAACATTTTTTTTAAAAATCGTTACAAACAATTATGGTGTACCCCAAGATTGTATCTTAAGTCCTTTCTCCTTTTTATGATTTATATGTCAGATATTTTTGAAATTCAACACGACAGCCATCTTCTGGTTTATGCTGAGGACATATTTTTATATAATAGTGGTACAAATTGGAATAAAACAATAGGCGAAATGCAAGAATCTTTAAATAAAATTTCAGTCTGGTGCAAAAAATGGAAATTGGCCACCTCTCCAGAAAAAAGCAGTCTAATCAACTTTTCCAGAAAAAGAAGCACAATACCTCCAATACTTAAACTATGCGACAAACCTATTCCCGAAGTGAAAAGTCTGAAAATCCTGGGTACTATCTTTGACCCCAATATCACCTGGAAAAATCATATTAATTACCTACGTCAAAAAGGATTCAAATATTTAAATGCCATTAAAGCCTTATCTTCTCCGAAAATAGGAACAATTTCTGATCATCTTTTAAATATTATTAATGCCAAAATCCGTTCTATCTTTGACTATGGAAGTCAACTTTTTCTTTTTCTAGCAATAGCAACAGACAGAAACTAGAACCGATTTACAATGCTGCCTTACGTTTAGCCCTAGGTCTCCCAAGAAATACCCCGTTAGATTTATTAAGAGCAGAGTCTATGAATGGAAGTATTAATACTCGCCATAATTTCCTTTGCCAAAAATTTATAACCAAGCAAATAGCATTAAAAGACTGGTCATCGAACGCAAGGTTATTTTGGAATATAAATAGTATTTTTTATAAATATAAAGAAAAAGAGATCAGCATTTTTCAAAAGACGATCAACCTGCTCCAAGAATTATGTATCTCTAAAGTAGTTTTTCTTCAATGGATCCCTCCTCCTCCAATCTACGAAAATCGCAAAATAAACATCTATACTCATGAACTACCATTTCAAAACAAGGATCTTCCAGATGACATAGTACAAAATATGTTTAATGATTACATTGAGCCAAAATTTAATAACAATATCATAATAGCAACCAATGGTTCTCAAAAAATACTAATCAAACATCAATAGGAATTTTGATCCCTAAGAAAAAAGTTCGACAAAATTTCATACTAAAAGAAATGATTTCAATATTCACAGCTGAAGCTATAGCCATATGGACTGCGTTAAAAAATTGGGTTTCTGAAACAGAAAACTATATCATCTTGACGGACAGCTTATCAGTCCTAAAAAGCATCCAAAATATTAATAGAAAATCCAATATACGATAATATTAAATTTAAGTTCAACTTTACATTAGTGCCTCCAAATAACTCACAATCAATTACATTCATTTGGGTACCAGCTCACAAGGGAATAGGGATTAATGAAGTTGATAAATTAGCTAAAGCGTCTCCAGAGCCGTGGAATATTTTTTGGATAACTTGGGAAGATCTACATAAACATTTCAAAAAACAACACAAAAATAAAAGTGAAGAAATATGGAAAAAGAGCAAAAGACAAAAATTATTTTTATATTTCTTATCTTGAAAAATGGAACACACAGGCAGCAAAAAATAGAAACACAGAAGTAATAATCAATAAGTTGCGAGCTAAAAAAATACCATTAAATGATATATATTTCCTTTTTAAACAAACAGATTCTCCTTTGTGTGCAGATTGTAAAGTACCAGAAACTGGTGAACATTTTATATTAAACTGTATCAAATACAAATCGCAGTGTGAAATTTTGAAAATTTTTATCTCCAACCACGGAGAATGGTCTTATTCCTCAATAGCGAAATGTAAAACAATAGAGCATGTTCAAAAAGTTGAAAAGTTTCTGACATCATCCAATAGATTCTAAAATTCCAGTTACTCTATACTCTACTTTCATCCATCTCAGTTGAAGCACAAGGCGATAATTCAAATTACTGATGGACAGTGCAATCACGAACTGTACGTTACTACTAATGTTAAAAACTAATCAAAATTTTATCGGAGCATAAGGCGTTGGCCAAGTCTCCACTTATACAGTGATATCACTGTACTGAACTGAACTCCCTACCGTGCCATAAGAAGTTAACTTCAAAAAAATGTTTATGTTTGGACAGTTACCTGGTTATTAGTTAGGATCTAAAAATATATTTTTCTTAGAGAAATGAGCTTTAACAGAGTGAAAATAGTTCCCCTTGTAATAAAAACTTTTCGAAGTAAGCAATTAGGAACATTATTCATTATTTTTATCGAGGCTCACACACGCAATATTTCTGTTTCGAATAACCCGAGTGTTTTTATTTAAAAAGAAATCACGGATATTCATTTTTGCAGGATCAATTTCAGAAAACTAACATTCGAGATGGAGGATAAAGTCAGCGACGATGCTTCGACTAACGACGAGACTTTTATTACATTCAACTGAAGCATGCAAAGCCTTCAGTTCATCAAAAACATGTGTCTAAATTTCTGCAATTATTTAATGTTTTGTTATAATTAATGGAGAGTCAGATTTTGGTTAAATAAAGTAGCATCGTGGAAAAATTTGAAAAAAAAAAAAAAAGAAATAACCCTGCACGAAGCAGGCATTAAAAGCAGCACATATATTAAGCAAAATTAGGTTCATTAGAGTACATTTTATTTAATTATATATATATATATGTATGTATTTAATAAAAACTAATGAAACAAAAACACTCACAAGAACTTAATGAAATTTAATACAAGATTTTCAGGTTTTTTGTAAAAAGACCCCACTTACCGAGTTTTTGGAAAATAATCTGATATTTTTCTTCACATAGTCTTTTTCAATTCCTACTTTTAGTTCAGTCTTTCTCTCTCTATATATATCTAGTAAAAATTTTCAATCGTTAATAAAATATATACTTTCTATTCATCCATTCAAGTTCAATTACATTTTTTAAAACTTGTAGTTGATGACACTTGATGCTAATAGTTTTTTTTCAAATTTTTATTCATTAATTAAATTAAAAATGAATAAATATTGACAAACAAAAATAATAGTCTAACACCAGATATAAAAAGGAAAATCATTCGCTGTTCTAGTAGCGCGATGGAATTCTAATCCAAAGGTCGTGAGTTCGAATCCTGCCTGGGATGACCTAATTTCAGAGAGAGAGAGAGGAATTTCTTTTTTGCTATATACTATTTTATTAGAATAATTAAATTTAGTTAATGAATTAACAGTAACAAAAATAAGTCCAACATCCTATATAGAAAGGAAAATCGCTTTCTATTTTGTTTCTTAATAGTGTTATTCGATCATATGTATATGCATATTTTTATATTAATTGTAACCATTTAATAAAAAGTAACCAAAGTAAAATTTTTCTTTGTTGACCAAGTAGGAATTCATTTAAAAAAAGTTTTTATTTTTTATTACTTGTTTAACATCAAATGTTTTGATGTGTTTCATTTTGTTCACTGATTTTTACCAAGGCCATCTTGAAGGACCAGACCGCGACAGAGTTTTGATGACGTCACGAAAGGAGGGATGCTTTGCCACTCGCAGTGGCTGTCAGGAATATAAAGTTTACGACATTTATTTCTTTTCAGGTCGTAGACTAATACCTTCACATTTATATTGATTATTTTTTATAATTCTCATTTAGAATATTTTCAGATAAAAGTTATGTAGTAATACGTTTCAAGGATGTCTAATATTTCACAGGAATAAGGGGGAAATGTCACTCGTGAAAGGCTCATAACAATGTAATAAAATCTAAGTAAAAACTGACTCAATATAAAATATTTTCAATGAGATAAAATAACAAAAGTAACATTTACTTGTAAAGAAAATATGAAAAGTAAAACATTAGAGGCATATTAATAAAAAAAAACATGTGAATTTAGCAACATTTTGCTACGAATGCGAGACATTTCACAACTTATGTAACTCCAAATATGCTCCTGCAGTGCTTGTAAACAAGATAATTGGCAATTAAATTTAAGAAATTTTGATTCGAATGTTTTCGATATTAGCAAATTAAAAATGAAATATTGTGTTGAAATGACTTTCATAGGAATATTTGTGGGCATTTTTAAATCTCTTCTATCCAGAAGTCGCAAATGTTTTGTCCTGCATTTTCTGAATCGAAATTGATCTCTTTATTTGAAAGAAATATACATTTGCAATCAGAGCATCCGAATTTTATAATTATGCACGCATAACCCGTAATGTAAATTAAAATTTTATACTCTTCTATTGAGAGAGATATCCTCTAATTTATTTGAAATGTTTAATACTTCGTAGTGTTTGTGAAATCCTTATTATCTACTTAAGCATTAAATATCTCTCCTGAATAATTTGAAATTAAATTTTTCAGTGAAATAGTACCCTATTTATGCGAGTGCAAAGATAGCACACTTTTAACATGTAATTATTTTTCATCTTGCGAAAATTTTTCTTGTATTACAAATTTCAACACAGACTTTTCTTAAGATTGAATAGCCATAATATGATAAACAGAATTAATAAAGCAGATTTCTTCAAAAACATTAACCGTATTAAAAATATTTAGCAATTCACTGAAATATGTTAATCAATATGTTATTTCATTCAAATAGGATGGACAGCCGGGAAAATGTAAGGATATGTATTTTATTTGATGAACAGTTGCGCGCCTAACAATAATGAGGTATTACTATAAAATATGTGGAGTTTTAGGTTATGTTATCAATAAAACTTTTAATACTTTAAGATAAGGATTTGATAGATTAAAAAACTATATAAATTTAAACACTAATTTCTCAAATAGAAAAACATATCTTAATTAACAAATAATTAGTGATGTTGGCATAAATGCATCAGTTTATTATACTCAGTTATTTTCAAAATAAAAAATAAATTCAATAATGATTCAAGAATAAAGTTATACAATAATATAAATATCCTACCTTTCTTTGTATCCAATGGTATCGCTGATGTTATGTACACTACATTTCAAATATAAAAACATGTGGTAAGGTAAAGCACTATATCACAAGCTTAAATGGAAGACTGGTGAAGCAATGATCCAACCCGGGGAAAATAGTCCCTCCCTTGGTCATGTGACTTGTTTTGGTGGGTTCTCTGTCGCAGCCTGAGAATCAAGATAGCCTTGTTTTTTACTCACACTGTGATATACTCGTCACTAAATTCCAAAGACAATTCATATATATTTTTGTAGGAGTGCAGGGTGAAAGTAGCTTAGATAAACAAAATTGGCTTGTGTCACAGATATTCCGAGTGCCTTTCTGCAAACCATGTGAAACCACCAGTCTTGCTTGCGTGGCTGGTGCTTTTGGTATTTTGCTCAGCACCAGAAGGGAAATCTTTTCATTACGAGTTAAGAAAAAAAATTCATGGAAATACGTAGTAGTTTATCGAGGGCTGTCATATTATTTCGTGTCAACCGATATTTCGTTTTAAGCTCTTTGCGTATTTCGCTGTTTTTCCATTGCATGCGTGATTTTAAAAATATATTTTGGATTTTATTCAATAATATCATTTTTATCCAGATATTCTTTTCAGGGTTGAAGCATTGTGCCTTTTCCTTTGGAACAATTTCGTAGACTGCAAGAATTCGAAGCATTCAACGTCTACAAGTGCGCTAGCATTTTATCGAAATGTACAGAAGCCTAGTTTAAGATAATCAAATCAGAACATTTCATGTGGGCATCGGGGGGATGGAATTGAACAGTTTTGAAGAAAGTTTTTTGACCTTTGCAAATTAAATAAAAAAGCTCCTAAATGACAGCCATTATCTTCTTTTACGATGGAAATGTAGCAAGTTTTGTTTTGCAAAGCAATCAATGTATTTTTCACTATTAAATCATTAAAGCTTATATTTTTTGCAGTATTCATATTTACGAAATACTGAAATCCTTTTTCGATGAGCACAGTAAAATGTATTTTTTAAACGCTCATAATACATTGAAGATTCCATACTTTCATTTTAAACTTCAATATGTTTCTACTGTACATTGTCAATATTTCTGCAAACTTCATAAAAATTTATTTCAAATTCTGGATATAAAAAAGGAATTTTTAAAGGAATGCATTTATATTTTCACAAATATAGGATCTGATTTCCCAAAAATTCATACAAACTTTGAAAACGAAATATTTAATGAATATGATTCATCATTTCCGACTTTTTATGATAAAGGGCGAACAAAATACAATTGGACCTCTACATAATAAAGTCGCTAAATCCCGAAAAAAGTTCATTATATAGAAAATTCGTTATATAGAGGTTCATCTTTCAATTTTCTTTATAAACCACATAAAACATATTTTAAATTTATGAACACTATATTATATTTAAAAAAAGTAATTATTCACACCTTTTTGTGTAAATTAATGTTTATTTTATATTTCTTACCTATCAAAAAGAAAAGAAAGAAAAACTGCAATGAAAGTTTCTTGACGCCTTTATCCACACTTCCTGAAGAATTAATTATTTTTCTTTGATGCTCAAGCACTTATGTTTTGACATTTTTGAGCTACAAGAAATTAAGTTACCAGTACGACTGATTAACACTATAAATGAATGGAGACAGACTAGTTCAAAGACACGAGACAACTCCATTAAGGGTTAAAGGGGATATTGAAGATGTTTCCAGTGAACTGGATAAAAGGGGTTAAAGGTTGCACTTCTTAGATGAAATTCCCAAAATTCTTTTGCTCTCAGCGAGTTAGGCATCTTAACAAAACCAGTTCAAGATTTATGACAACCATAAAATGTGTTAAAAGAGAGAACTTGAAATGTCCAGAAATACTTCAGAAATAGGGAGAAAAAGAATTGAATCACAAGAGTTGAAGCTCATTGCATAGAAAATGCACTTCGCTAATGTGAGGTTATTTTACAATGAAAGTAGTAAAAAGTTTGCTACATAGAAAAATTCGCAATATACAGGTTCGACTGTAATTGCCTTCTCAGTATAGATTAATCACTTACAATTTGTCTTTTTTTGCATATTTATCATTAATTCAAATATTATTAGCATGCAAATGAAATATTCAGTCTTTTAAAGCTAGGACAAATGAAAATGCCTTCATTCCTGAGAAAAGGAAATAGAGAGGGGGGGTGCATCCAGTAAAGAAACTGGAACAATTTTGAGAAGATCCCACAAAGTTGATAATCACTTCAAATTTTAAATGTTTTTTTTAAATTAAGAAAATATACAAATTTGTCATTATTGTGTACAGATAAAAAAGAGTTAATGAAGTCATATGCATCATGGATCAAAGAAGAAATTTAATTTTTGAATGTTGAACATATTATTTCAAAAAGATACTGAATATAATATTTATCACATGCCACATTACTTGAAATAGTAGAAAAAGTCCAATTAGTTTCTTTAAGTGAACATAGGAAATATAAAATGAAACTGTTAAATTTTATAATTCATGATTTCAAGGCTCATTTCGAACATTTTCATTCAATTTTTTTAAACTTAATATATAAAAAATCTCTATATTTTTTTCAAAAATTTTATTTATAAGATATTATGTACAGTTTTATTTACAATACATAAAACAACGCTTTTGCTTTTATTTTAATAAGTGGAGCAAGATTTCACAGTCACTTTGTTTCAACTGCCCATTTCTTTATTGCAGGTAGTAAATATTTACCCAGTTCTTCATCCTGGAGGAAAAGAACACACAAAACAAAATTACTAAATAAAAGTCAACATTTAAAAAAATAATACTAAATATATTGCAATAAATGAGTGAACGGTCATTTTTGATTTTTCACAAACATTGCTTTTACATTAAAGGGGGGGGGGATTTTTTTAGAATTCTATTGCCACACTATGGCAGTACAAATATTAGTTTAATGATTTTATATCCTTCTTATCTCTTAACATTTTTTTATTACTTTCTTATTAAAAATATAGCAACAATCAATCAAATTGTTACTATATTTAAAAAACAAACAATTTAAATAATTAACATTAGGAGAGGACCAGATAAAATAAGCCATTGATTCACTCATCCTCACATTAATTGTTTATTAACAACACACTTTGAAGTAACATGAAATACTTGTGGCAATGGATCTCCTAATTTTGAACCTTTAAGTGATAAGAACAATACCTGAGTTGACGTTCCACTACCAAAACTTCCGTATTATGACAATGTGAGAACTCAAGAAATAATACCAGCCTCGATTTGACACATGATCATTTAATTATTGCAGCCACATCAATACTTTAGGACAGTGGTACTTAAACTTTTGATCACAACGCCCCCCTTTAAGCATCAGCCTGATATTGCAGATCTCCAAGATTTTGTACACTCCTCCCAAATTCCCAACACATGGCTGAGTGATTTAAAGGTTCCTCAATAATCCTAAAATTGCCTCTGGTATTTATACACACTTTTTTAACATTTCTTTTTTTCTTTAAGAAAACAGTTAACTTATAATTTAAAAAATTATGCTGCAGTAATGCAGTGCTGGTTTACTCATTGGGCACTTGAGGCTGGTGCCCAGGGGCCCATATAAGCTGGACTTAACCGGATTTTCTTGTTAAAAATTTCGATCTGCCAGTGCCAAAGGGGCTTGTAGATCTTCTGCACCCAGGACCCAAAATGAGAAACCAGCACTGTAGCAATGGCTATGTAGTTGCAAACAATAAAAAAAATGAATTAATATTCTTGACCAAAATACAATTAATAGTTTTTCCATTGGGGCAATTTAATGGTCTAGTTTAAGATGGCTCAATTTTTACATGAGGCCCTTCTGAAAAGAAGAACATGTTTCCATTAAATGAGAGATTTTCATGAAGGGCACTGGGGAGTCCCAGGGGTTTGCAGACCAGTTTAAGTACCACTGCCTTAGGAAATTGAAAAGTTTATATTTTATTGAAAAAGGAATTGAAAAGATTAAGTTTATATTTTATCCACTTATAAAATGCAGAATATACATAGACTTAAATTAAGTAATGTTCTAACTGTGGCACAGAAATGTTGCATTACATACATAAAATCCCAGATACTTCAATCTACTTTTAACTGCTTTTGTCAAACATCGAATTTCTGCTGCATCGGTCAGCTGATTTTACATTGGTTCCTAAAACACCTCATAATTACTCTGTACTCAAGTGTTTTAACTTAACTTACTAACATGTTAATATACAATGATTAAAGAATGAAATTCATTGAAATTTTCATTCACTCTATTTCAAATTAAATGATATTTTTTTTAAAAAAAGCTATATTTGAACAAAAAAATTATATATGAATATACCTGATATCCCCAGGAGACACAGATACTCTTTGTGTCATCATCACCAACATCCACCTTAATGAGCACAGAAGCTACAGTGATGGAACAATCAGGTGCAAGTTGCACTGTACGGTTTTCCAACAAGCTTTAAAGATTATTAAAATATAATTGGCATATTATCAAAAATTAACTTAGTATTAATAATTCATTAAATTAAAAAAAACTTTCTAAATTTAAACTAGGTTTTTGTTCTTTTTATTACTCTAATTTTATGTTTAAGGAAAAAGAAAGTTTTGAGTACTAAATGATGTAAGTACAACTATAAGAATGCTGAAAGAAATAGTCCCGAATAGAATAATTATTTTGAAGCAATAGATGTGGAAATAATGGGAAAGTATGGTGAAGAAAAAAATCTTAGTTTAATGAAGGAGAAGTAGTTGAAAGCCTTTTCATGCATTGCAAAACTATGCTTGATAAGAATTGTTGTAACAGTGAATCTTTGTAATGTACTTTTGAAACTTTTTATTTTTATTTTCTAGTAAGCATGTTTTATTTTTAGCTAAAGAAATTCCTTAAACATTTGTCAGGTTGTTTCTTTACTTTAATTTAGAGATTAAAATCATTTTTTATTTAGAACATTAATATTAATGGATTCTTAAGTAGTAATGAAATATGTAATGCTTAGGCATGAAAAATATAAAATTTGTACAGTTATTTTAAAAACCTTTAAAATTAATACTTCCCCCTTTTTTAACAGGTATACAAGAAAAATTAATGCCTTTAAAAATTCAAATAAGTACTTTTTGATTTTGGAGAAAATGACATCAGTGAGTCTGGAGGCAGGTGCTCCCGAAGGATCATCAATCAAAATGGTAGAAGTGAAGCGGACCTGGTGAGGTACAAGTCCCATTTCAGACATAGCATCATCTGGCTCCATCAGACGAATTTTCTATTCATGAAGAAAACCATTTAATTCATCTTTAATTCCAAATTTATAACTAAATACTAATTTCAGAAATAAAAACTCACTAACTAGTAGAAATAAATTATTATTGTTTATAATAAAACATGATTAGTTATGTTCAGAACTTAGGTATATTTCAGATTTAAACAAACTTTATGCAATTAAGGTTAAACAATTGTAAAAATAACAAGCCTTAATAAAACTAGTACATCAACTAGTATTATAAAACATTACATTACTACAAACATAAGCTAACTAAAAACAACTTTTATTTCCTACTCTCTAATTTTGAAAATGAAACAGAAAAAGTTTAATACAAGCATTAACATAACTTACATTATTATTCATAACCAGCATACCATGAAGAACATTTTTTCTTTTTGCAATACTTGTAGTAGCTGCAAGATTAAACATACACAAACTAAAATCAACATTACAAAGAATGAATTCGACCAATTATTCATAAAATATTTCTAACAAGTAAATTGGACATTATAAAATAATTTTCTTGGCATCTTTACAAAACAACCTTACTTTATCTGATTTTAAAGACACTTTTGTAAACACAAAATGTTAAAATGAAAAAATTTTCATGTATTACATAAGAATTAAAAAAAATAACACATTTGAAAAACCAAATTATCAATTTGAAATCTACTAAAATGACAAAAAAATTTCACTTCAATCTGAAATATAAGTTTAAAGAGAATAATGCTTAAGAATTCACATTTCAGCTAAATGTAACTACTCATTTCTCTTCACTTTTAATTTTCAAGGCACATTTAACATGAAATTAATTTATATATTGTTTTTTAGCTATAAAAATGGCAAGGAAAAAAGAGTCAATAACAAAATTAATCAAATATTTATATTATTTTTGCAATATGTAAATGTTTTTTAAAGAATATAAAAAGGTAAACCAAATTCTAAATCCATTTCATAAAGAATAATTTTTTTCAAACAAAGAAATAGATTTAGTGTCAATAAAATTTTCTAGCTGTTACAATAAATTTTTTCTGTCTACCTTCATTAATTCATTCTTTTAGTGTTTACGTTTTTAATATATATTATCTCTTCATATTTTAATACAGAAAATTAAACTATGAATTAAATACAGAAATTTAATAGAAAAACATTTAAGTGAAGATTTCTAACGAAGATTTTATGGAGCCACTAATAAATTCAAACACTGGAAATGTAAAGTAATTTGTATACTAAATGCATATCTTAATAAAATTCAGAGCTATAATAGAATATAATTACCTCCTTCTTGGAAAAGCTGTTTTTTCACCAAACTAAGAGATGTATCCACAGGAACAGAGACAGGTGTAGTGAATGATATTGTTTCACCATTGGCTGGCATGAAGCATTCTTTGCCTTTAGGTAAAAAAAAAAAAAAAATTAATGAGTATTCAGTAAGAATAGCTTCCATTTTAAAATGCAAAAATAGTTCACATTTGAAATTAAATTAAGTAAATGCCCTTATAGTACCTTTAAAAACTTAACAAATAAATTAAAAAATAGTGATCCCAGGTGCTTTTGAAGTTCAGGTTGATTGTTTAACATCACACTTTGCAGTAACACAAGGGTTATTGGCAATGGATCTTGTAATTTTTATCCATAGTTAAATGACAAGGACAATACCTGAGTTTGCATACCACTCTCCAAACCATACTGTGAGAACTCCGATCTTTAACAAATTTAACCTTCATTAGCAAGCCTTAACCCTCTAAGTGGATACCTTCCTCCTGAAAAGTTATTCCGAAAGCGTTTCACTCTTATTTTCCTATTCCCTTCAAAAATGCAACAGACTTCAATTCTTTCCCCCTTTTAAAACTTGGGAGGTCGAAAGGGGACAATTTTATGACTTAGTTCGGCGTCTTTGACTTTCGGCGTGAGAACCAGGATAGCAATCATTTACAGCTAGCTAGCTGTTAAGTTGCCTTGGGCAATCTTGTATGAAAACCGTAGTTCTACTCTGTTGTTTTCCCGATAGATTCAGTCACAGTAAAATTAAAACAAAATGTAGGGAAAAAAAAAAAACATGAAATAAATGGCGTGTTAAAAGTTGAAAAATAGTTGTATTTTCTTCAAACAAAATTTATTTTTCTGTCATTTTTTAAAAATTAAAAAAAAATATTTTGGTATTGCGATTTGAACCAGAAAAAAGCATCCTGTATTCATTTTTGAATATGAGAGTAAGAAAACGCGCTCACTTTCCTGTTTTTAAAAAAAGTTATGAGGTAAAAAGAGTAAAGGCCCTATCTTTTTTTTTTAAACAATAAGACAATAAATGGTGCATATTTATAAAATATAACAGATATTTCTCTATTCAATTATATTTTTAATTTAAAATAACATAAAAAATGATTTCAATACTTTTAATTTATTTAAGTTTAAATCATATAAATGATATTTTTATGTTAAATGAATATTTTTCGGAAAAATTTTAATTTTCCTTCCTAGTGTTCTCTTTTTCGAACTTCTTGTATTAAATAAAAATTCCTTTTTTACATCGGCATTTGTGATGGACATAACACACATTCAGTCAATAATTTTTAATTTAAATGGGGGATATACTTCTTCAAATGCGCATGACAGTACTTCTAAACCATTTTCTACTCAAGTTAAATTTCTTATCTTTCTGTTTCTTTTATTACAAGGAAAAATGTCACACATCGATAACTACATTTTCACACAATTCAGTCATTACAAATTCTATTGTGAGAAAAGTTCTCCCTAATTAATTTTGTCTTTCAAAACAGTACACTTAAAACAATTTTGTTCAGTGAAGTTAACCAACAGTTCCACAATGTATTCATACCAAATTTTAAAAACAAATTTAACACTTGAAAATGTATCCTGTATTAAATTTTTCAGTATACACAAATATTTCCTGCTGTAGGGAAGATATAGCATGAGATGTGGTGTGCGGTTGTAAAAAGAATGTTTTCGTAGGTGTAGATTATTTTTGAAAATTTAAATATCACTGAAGCTGATCATATAACTGCAAATGAGCTTTATTTTAATGTGTGCTGGTATCAAAGTAAAACACTTTACAATATTAAACAGCCTATGGGTTTATACTCAATATCAAACTATTCGCAAAATGTGTGTGTGTGTGTGGCTTACAACTTCTATTCAAATTGTAAAGAAACTGAAATATAAATATACATTACTGCAGTCAAAAATATTCATAATATGTAAATATCCTATTCCTCCACTTATTTCAGTACATTTTAAAAACTGTAGCTGAATGCAATTTTTTATATTTATAAATGAGGCATAAAAGCTCACACAGTCGTAAAAATGTCTTTATCATTTTTAAATGTACTACTATAAAATGTATATGGATTGTAAGATCAGTTGTAAAATCCTAAAAGCTTTTAGAGGAGCTAAAAACATGTAATTTTGGATTGATCAAATGTTTAATATAATACACAAATATACATGTTATTAAGCAAATACATTTGAAAATCAAACTTCCTTCTGAAATAAACGTAACTGAAAGAAAAATGTTTAATAGCAAATGAGTGGAAATACATGTTTATCTAAGGGGTACCCCAAATTGAGGTAATCCTCAAACTCCTCAAAGACTCAAACTCAGTGGAACAACAATCCATGAGGGCCAGGAACTACTGTGCCCATCATAATACACATGACCATTGGACGCTGAGGTGCATGAACAGATGTCCCAATTTGGTGGTCTGTCTGAAGAGAGACCTTCAGTGTTTAAGACCCGAAGCAAGCTTGGTACTCATTTATCGACCCAATGTAGCGGGGATGAAAGGCAGAGTCGACCTTGCGCAGCCCGTTAATAGAACCCCAGACCTGTGGTGTAGAAGCACTATACACTACCACTCGATCCTATTCGGTGAAAAATAAAATTTAATGTTAGAATCTTATATAAATCCCTAATGAATGAGGGAGTCCAAACTTTTTTTTTCATGTAAACTGTTTAAACGGAAATGGTTAATTATGAACATTTCACAAGTTGCATGAATTAAAATTAACCGTTATAGTTTACATAAATTTTTAAGGGTGCAAAAGGTGTATTTCGGCTGCACGAATTAATTTTAAAAGAAATATGGTTACGAAAAAGTAGTACAAATCTATCTAAAGTAGGGTTGGTTACCTTACATATTGTCCAACACAACAATGTATTGGAAGCCAATTCCACAATTCGTTGTTATAAAAATGTTTGGAAAATTACAAGATTTATTTTTGTATTTGTAATTTATATATATATAATTTTTCCTGGGAACTTTAAAAGCTAGAGCGGCATCCATCAAAACCACGGTTCTCTCTCTGTTTTTCCAGATCGCCCCTGACTAAGCTGGCTCTGCCATAGTAAGTGAAAATGCCGGATTTTGTTTGTCAAGATCATTTTATAGCAGACTGCATTTTTCATGTATTTTAGATGGTCGTTTTATATTTTCTACATCAATATTTTAATGTCTGAATTTAAAATTACATAAAATTCTTGACATTCGCATCAATGATCATGATAATTTTTATTAGTATATGAATGTGTCATCAAACGATTACATGACTAATATTAACATATTATTTTAACCATTTAATTAATATTAAGTATAACATAACACACACAAATTTTCTGAACTTTAAAATAAATATTTCGAAAACTACTTCAGATATACTCAAAATTTTTCATTCCTACGCTTTAGCTTCTCAGTTTTGCTTCTATGTAAGAATTTATTGTAATTGTATATTCATCAATTTTTTTAATATATTTTTTGCTCTTAGCATGCAGTTTTCAACTGAATTGTATGAAATCTTCGAAAAATATTAAAAGATACCAAAGAAGCTATATAATAAAATTTGAAATTTTTATTATACTCAAACAATTGCTAAAACTTATGGTAAATAATTTTTAACTGCGTGATGCATTTTTGTTTCGAAATTTCAAATGGAATTTCTAACATAAAATTTCTAGCTTTATATAAGGTCGAGATTTCAAAAAATATCCAGATTTTAATTACTTATTCAGTTAGCCTTTAAAAAAGATAAATGTTGAGGTATTTTGTATAAATAGATATTTTTGAACAATAATTCGAATGTTTTTGAATAGCTCGAATTTAAAATTGATTTTTATGTTTATTTATATGCATAAATGTCTACTGTAAATGTTTCCATATATTTTTGATTACCATTTATTCAAAAATTCAAGTTATAAAAAAAATGTGTGAAAATCTTCATTCATGTTCTCTTTGATGTAAACTGAAGTTGAAGCACTTAAAATTCAAATATAATTCAGTGTATTTTAACAATATATAACTAGGCACTGTACTTAAACTTCCCTGAACACTTGGGCTTTGAAATCTAAAAAAAAAAAAAAAAAAAAAACTAATAAATCTTAATGGGTTTTTTTTCTCGTTATTATTTTTATCAAAGTGTAAGAAAATGTTTCAAATGATTTGATGAAGTTTAAATTTATTCATTTTTAGTGGTTGGAAAATTGAAAAGGTTTCAAATTTTAAAGAGTTTGGTGTTTTATTAATTTTTTCGGTATCTTATAATAAAATAATCATGTTTCAAAAACTGAAAGCTTTGATTAAAATAAGAAAAATGAAGCGAAAGATTATACTTAAAAAAAGATAATTTGTCTAACTATATAAAATAGCAGATTGCACTGACACGCCCCAACTTGTTACAGTTTCAAATTAATATGAAACCAAAAGGGAATTGTAAGATATTTTACTTATGCGTTGGGACTTTTCAAAACTTTTAAAATATGATGTAACAAATAAACACTTCCTGGGGTCTAAAGAAATTTCCCCTCAATTTTTTACGATTGCCCCAGGGTCAAAACACAGGGTTTCCTGTGAGCCATAAAACTTCCCCTCAGTGTCCTGCTGTGTTGCTTCCACCGTCCCCAATTATCTTTCAAGATGTTAAACCTTTAAAAGGGGGAAAGGATTTCAGAAAAGTGCGGCTAATCCGCTTTTGAAAACGTTACTTGAAGGCAGAAAAATCAGTGCAGTCCATTTTCGAAGCTTCTTTACACTGACGGAATTTTCCGTGCTATCTGGTTAGAGGGTTAAATGACAACAGGATTTGTACCCTTGACTTGAAACATACAGTGCTCACAATCATGATCACTCAACCACTTCAGATTAATTGAAAATAGATTCAATGAAATGAAATATTTTGGAGATCCTTTGGCATCTTAAAACACCAAATTTTACCACATAAATATTTTAAGGGGGAAAAAATATCAAATTTATAATCAAAATACCGTATTTACTCAAATATAAGCCACACTATTTTTCCAGCGTTGATGCAACTGAAAATTGGGTGCCACTAAGAACTGAAGGCAAAACATTTATTGGATTGAGAAAATTGAGCTTCAACCCCTTTCACAATGAATAATGAAGCTGTCCATTCTGGCAACTTGCATTGATGACTTATCCCACTCCATAGTTTATCTCCAGTACTCAGTCTATCCTAAACATTGTTATCTGCTTTTATTTGAGATTTTTTTTTATATAAACTTTCTTTTATCAGTGATAGCCTCAAGATGAGCTCACTATAACACAAGTATGAAAAGGGAGGTAATTTGATATGCAGAAAAAAAAAAAGGAAAAAGAGCAGTAGCCACTGAAAATTTGACAAAGATGAAACAAATATACATTGATGGCATAAGCAAAATGATATAAATTATTCTTTTACATTCTTCTATAAAACATTCCTTCATTGGATGGACTGGAAGATGACAACGTGTGGGAAAATGGCCACGCCAGCACCAATTTCAAAGTCAGCTGTGACAATGGGAGTGATGAATAATTTTTGAAACATGATACTGATGATTAGAGTAATGTATTTGAAGGATTTTAATACTGGTTAAAAATATTAATTATTAACTTATTATTTCTCAATAAAAGTTTTTAAAAAAATTACTTAAGTATCAGATATTGATGAGCCTTTTGCACAATTTTTTATTTTTTTCTCAAAAACGTGTAGAGAGAATTGGGGCTGCTGCTTAGATTCAAGTAAATACGGTAATTTCATTTCATCAGACAAATCTATTTTGGATATCAGCCATTAAAAACATACAAGATAGAAGTATAAAAATAATCTTATATACTTTAATATAGTTAATTTTAAATAGCACACCTAATTCCTGATTGATTTTTTTCTTAAGAAATTCCATTTTGGAAGCTTCTCCATGCACCAGAAGAACTTTGGAGGGTTCACAGTGCTGTATAAGTTGCATAATACCTTTGGCATCTGCATGAGCACTGAAAGACATGTACTGGACAGACATTTTCACTTCAACCTAAATTAAAAAAAATATTCAAAAGAGGAACACAAAACTACAACTTTTATGTTTTACAGAAGTTATGCTGCATAATAAAGATAACATTTCATTTGAAAGTAATAAGAGTATTATTAGAAATATTATATGGGGGAAAAATACAATGTAGTCTGAAAAGAACTCTCTTCTCTCAAACAAGCAAATTTTACACAGTTTTATTACTCTCTATGTTTGGTATTAAATTCTGATTTGATTTTAAATTCATGTCACAATAGAATTATTGGTGATGGACACTATTATATAGATAGAATGACGAGGGAGATATTTGAATATCTCATTCTTTTTCAGGTTAACACAAAACATATTGATGTTTAAAAAGATTCAAAATGCAGTGGCCCATATTTTGCACAACAGTAGTTGGTACTATATGAATATTAGAAAAGCTTACAAGGTAAAACATTCATATTAAATTTATTAACAACAACAAAAACAAGATTTAGGTGGTTAAACAATTGCAATTTACTAGGAAGGGTAGCTTTGAACATTTTGGGCAAGAACAGAACATTTATTACATAATACTGGAGGGGGGTACCAACCCCCATTGTACAAATTATACAACTGTTCAAACTCATTGCGGAAATTGAAAAACTGTAATTTACATGAATTATGTAGTTCTATTTTAACTGAAAATTGCTCCTTATTGCCAGTTTGTAACCATAATATTGATGTTCTCATGTGCGAGATACATAAATAAATTTATTGCATCATCATGAAAAACTTTTTAAATATAGAGATAAACTTAAGACTGTCTTCCCTCAATATTAAGGAATCAGGCCCAAATATGGAATATTTTTTCAGAAATAAAAATGCTCTAACATTAATATTACATCCAGCCTTCACTTATTTTTTCATACTGCTCATTGTTTAAAGTATAAAATGTGTATTGAATTTTTTCTACTATACTGTAATGTTAAATGAGCTATTCTGTTACATGTTAGAATGAAAAATTGGTTATATATGAAATATTTTGAAATTTTAAAACATGCTATATTATTAACAAATGTATGAATTACAATGGTGTAAACTTTCATTAAAATTGAGACATTTTTCTGTCTGGAAATGTGCTCCGTGTCTAGCTCAGGCTCTTGCACATTTTTCAAAGACAGCCTTAAATATATATCAATAATTAAAAAAAAATGCATCAATTCATTTTAAATTGAAATTTACAATTCAATCTATCTTCTATAGTTTCATTGTTCTTACCTACGTTATTGAAAAAAATATGGTTAATTTATTTTAAATGAAACAATTAATTTACCATGAAATTATTAAGAAGGAGTGAAATCTCTCTGTACCGAGAATAATAAACATTTCTCTATATTAATAACAAATTAAGTGCTTTTGAAGAGAAAAATGTAAGGAAATTAAATAATACACATTTAAAAGAAATATTCAATATAAAATTATTAATACATAAGATTTCATCAAACAAATATTTAATATTATATTTTTTTTATAAAAAAAAATTAGCATGATTAAGAATATAGAACTTTGCAAGCAAACTAAAAATAAATAAATTATATAAATGAATCAATTAAAAATATCGAGATATACAAAAGAAATTTTTAAAATGGACATCACATTCCTATGAATTAAATAAGAATGCAGAAATTCTAAACTTGATTACATAGAGTAAACCAATATATAAATATAGGAAAAAACATACTCTGTTCATAATATGTGGCCTTGATTATGATATGTTTTCTGTCAAGAACTTTAAAATAATTACTGATATTTATTCATATTGCTATAATCTAACAATTCTTTAAGTCCAATGTCATAATTTCTAGAACATGCATGCATATTTATAATAAAGTAATTGAAGAATTCTGTAATATCTCATAAAGTACCAAAAAATACTCACAATTTGACGATTTTCAAATTCAATTTTCTTAGCTCCACTGATGACTTTATGTCCTACAGTTCCAGCCACACAATATCCAGGCATAATAAGCTAGATGGAGGAGGGGGGGATTATAGCAAAATTAAAAATGAATGAATAATAAGTAATAATACAATTGTATCATTTTATAATCATCACATTAAATATGACATTTATTTTGTTCTCATAAAAAAACTTGTAATTGAAATGTATATATATACATATCACCACAAAGAGAGAAAGTACACAACTATACAATCTACATGTTAATGAAATGTTTAAAATACTGAGATAAGATGAATGATATTAGCAAACCATGTTGTTTTCATTTGGAGCCCATTTTCTGAAAATTTGCACAGACAATCCAGAGTGCAACATTCCTGGTGTGGCAAAGACAACCATGGGACCTGGGTTATCAACATAGGCTCGATCAAATGGCTAAAAATATTTGAGAAGTATATTAAAATCAACAAAATAAGTACAAAATGAATGTAGTAATGTAAAGATTATTTGTGTGTTATAGCTTAGCACTGCTACTGATAGATTTATCCAAACAATATTATTCAAGTTGCAATAACTGAAACTTTTACATTTAAACAGGAACTATAAGTACACACAAATATTTCTCCTGATGACTTTGATCCCAAAGGAGAAATAAATAACATACTTACTTTTATGTGCTTGAAATCAAACATATTTCTGTGTACAAAAGTCTGTTTAATTTTTTGATTTGTCCATGTTATGAACATTTTATAGAATGTAGTAGCCTAGAGAAAAGAGAAATATATATAATTCCTTGAATTTGATGGAACATTTTTTTTATTATAAGGTGAAAATATAATTTAATTTACTTTTTCTGTAAGTCCCACTGCAAAATAAATAGGAATTTTAAGATTCATTCTTTCCCAGTAGGTTTCCAGAAGAATGCACATTTCTTGTGCCCGTCCCAAGGCAAATACAGGAATTAAAACCTACAATATATGAAAGTATAAATAATACAGATTAAAATTAAAGTGAAAAAAAACTTTGAAGTTAATTAGTTTTTTATATAAGAAATAGATAAATCTTATTTATCAATCAAAAAACAATAAAGATTGTTTCTTTCAATTTAAAGTTTGCATTGATAGATTTCCATGATACACAAGCAGGAGCTTAAGTTTCTTTAACACTTAAATTTTATAATTAGAATATCATAAAAAATTTTGAGATCTTACACTATGAAAATGCAAATTGAATACTTCAAGCTATTTTTTCAAATCCTAAAGGATGTTTACATGGCAATTATTCAGCTTCCTTTTTTCAAAACTATATTTTACTATAATGTCGAGACTATATTTTATATCTAAAATATAACAATCTATAAATTATTTTGTTATTGAACAGAAATAAATAACTTAAAAGGAATTTAGCTAATAAGGTATAACTATTATAATATAGACAGGGAAAAAAGTAATGGTATTTAATTGGTAAATTTTTTTTAGAAACCAGTTCTTCATTTTTTTTACTCAGTCTATTCAACTGATGAAAATAAAATAATTGATTAAGACATTTCTGCTAATTTTATTTGTTGTGTCTTCTGTCGAATTTACTTTATGCTCTCTTTTAATAAAATTTTATCTTAATTAAAGCTTATTTATAGCTCCTTTGAAACAATGCTTGAATAAAAAAAATTATAGAATTTTCAATGTACAGGAAACAATATACAGGTCCTTTAGTAACTAAATATATTTTAAAATTCCTTATTGAGTAGTGAAATGACATTTAAATTCCAGTTTCAAATGTAAAATAAATATGTAAAAAAATATTGAAAATAAATTATCTTAAGAGCAGGGACCATAAATAAAATTAAAAAAAAGGCAAGAATCCGAAAAATCTAAATTTTGGGGTTGAATGATTGTTTGTTAATAATGCCCTTTAAGGTAATACAAGAGCTATTAGATGTATTGTAATAGAAGCCTATAAATTACAGAAATTGTACTAATTAGAAATCTTGTAATTTTGAACCAAAATCAAACATCAAGGATGAACCGGACTCTGATAACTTCCCCAACACATCTCACCATGAGGTTTTGAACCTTGATAAATTTAATGTGTATCAGCCATTTTAATGACATCAGGACTTGACAGGAGTAATGCTGGCAACAAATTTAAGATCTTGTTCTAGTAAATATTTTAGATAGAACTTGGCCAAATAGACACAAGAACTTGCAGCGAGTGAGTATATTTTGTAATAATTCAATTAAACAAAATATATATACACAACTAAATTATTTTTTAAACATAAAACACACACTTAGGAGTAACATTTAAAATTAATCAATAATAATGAGTAACATAAATTGAGAGATATTCAAATAACACTTTTATTAATATTAATACTACGAAGAATAGCTTTAGAAAGAAAATAAACTGATGGTCATTATTGATATGTTATACAAATATACCTTTCCTCCTTTCTCTACACAATCATGAACTTTTGTTAAAAAGTCCCTTTCTCTGCAACGTTTGGAGTCCCTAATAGTTGTAGCATATGTGGATTCAGTAATTAGCAAGTCTGGCCGGCATTTGTCGATCCATGCTGCTCCTAAATGACGATCAGGAGTGGTGTTGAAATCTCCCTAAGTGAGAAAGTTATGATATAAGAAAATAATGGAAACACTTAGGTCAGTGTTTCTCAAACTTTCAATACTGGCGACACAATTTTCAATCATAATTTTTGTCGCCCCCCATGGAAAACAATAATGTATTTACTGCAATAAAAATGCACTTTGACGCTAAAGCTACAATGCGATCTTAATTATAAACTGTATAAGTATTAAATTTTGTATATGTTACTTTTAAGTAATATATATTTTAAGAAAATCACTTAAAATATATATTACTTACTTATGTATATTATTAAGTTATTTTTTCTCTAATTTTTAATTGGAACAGATCGCAAAATGATATATTTAATTAAAGATATATTTCCTTCAGCATCCATTTCTCAAAGTACAAATGTCATTAGAAAAATAGTCTAGTCTAGTCTATGTAGCTCTCTATCATATCCATCGCATTTGGCATTATCGGGTACGTTTGTGTGAGTCTGGGCAACCTATCGGACATCTGCGTAAAACATGTAAAAATGCTTTTCCTCGTACAATTCCAGTCAGTTTTGGTCGTCTTAATACTTCTATAGCTATTGAATCTATCTTGAATGTACATTTTTTAATTTGCACGTTAATTGTAATTCACGGTAATTAAGTATTTATGGCAGTAGATTAAAACAAAATCATACATACATTTATAAGTCGTAAGCGAGCATTCCACGATAATAAAGGATCAAAAAGTACACAGACGAGCATGGTTCAGAAAATCAAATCAAGAAAATATTCTCAAAAATACTTAAATTTTGGAGTTACCACTACTGAAGTAAATGATGGGGAAAAAAAGCCCCAGCTCGTTATATGTTAAAAGTTACAAATCTGAAGAACAGCATGTGAAAGTTGTTTTTAAAACCATGTAAAATCATTTAGCCATGTTGGCAAAGAATTTTAAAAAGTATTTTGGTGAGGACAACTTGGTAGCAAGTTACGAGTGGATTAGGGGTTTATTTCAAGATACTCCAGAAGGGCTCTCAACTTCAGAAGAAGAAATTTTCATAGATTTCACATCCAGTGAAAAATTAAAAGGCAATTTTGTAATAGATCGCTCTTTGAATTTTGGGTAGAGATGGATGATGAATTTTCTGCACTGAAAACAAAAGCACTTCGTATACTATTAACATTTTCAACATCCTACCTATGTTAAACCGGATTTTCTGCGGTGGCTGCTTTGAAGACAAAATATAGATCTCAGCTAAATATAGAAAAATAACTCAAGAGTGTCAATTTCTGATATTAAACCTTCCTTTGAAAAACTTTGCTCTACAAGACAAGCCCATGGAAGTCACTAATAATTATTAAACTTGTTCTTAATTTAGTATTAAGAAATTATTTATAAAATACTTTCTTCAGTACTGATACATTAAACGTATACTGGCTGAAACACCGGCCCTTCGCACGAGTTCATTTTTTAAAAAAATATAACATTATTCTTGATATAATAGCTGAACTGTAAGGAGAGTAAAACTGCTTGCATGACATTGTATACGAAAATGTAAAATGATTTTTTAGATAAATGCTATAATTGTAAATAACTGTTTAAAAGAACTGTAATTTTAAACCTCACAGAATTAGCATTTAGAATTAATGTTAAGTAATGAAAAAGAATATAAAATCCCTATGAAGAATAATTGTGTTACTTTTTAATATTTAAAGCGAGAAGACTTCAAAATGTTTTAACCAAATGTTCAAAATGTTTAAACATTTAAATGTTTTTAGTTTTAATAAATTAGTTATAAAATACCTTGTGTAGCACTGATACATTAAAAGTGTACTGTCTGAAGTACCCGCTCTTCGCACATTTTTTAAAAAACTAAAACATTCTTGATATAATAGCTGAATTGTCAGGAGAGTAAACCCAAATGCGCGACAATGTTTACGAAAATGTAAAATGATATTTTAAAATGAATGCTCGAATTATAATTAGTTTTAAGCGAACCTCACAGATTTAGCATTTAGAATTAATGTTAAGTAATGAAAAAGAATATAAAATTCCTATGAAGAATAATTGTGTTACTTTTTAATATTTAAAGCGAGAAGACTTCAAAATGTTTTAACCCGGGAGCAGGCGCGCACTCGATACTAACGCTGATGGTAGTGCGGGGGAACTCAGTCACCCCAATCATTTATTTACAATTATTTTTACTCTACGCGATACAAATTGGAATTCCAGTGAATAATTTAATTAAGAGAAAGTATACTTACCGGCTTTCAAGGAATGTTCAATCTTTCTTTGATGATTTGAGAAAAAATCCAATAAAACTGAACTAAAATGATTGAAAAGTGAAAGACCTTATAAAGGACGCAAATCAGAGATACTTTTCACTAATATTACAGAAATGTTACTTGCTGGCAAAGCTGTCATATTTTGTTCAAGTTATTGTAGTTTTAATGAGCATCCATGATCGAGTGAGTGAATATTAACGTCGCACTGTTCAGCTACACGAGGGCTTTTAGAGACGGACCTCGTAATTTTGAACCATGGTTGACCAGGACAATACTTGAGCTGGCCTCTTTTAACTACCGCACCATTCCAACAAGAGGACGTTTGAGCTCTCTACAGATTTAACGAGCACCTCTCCTATACACGACGGGTCTTTAGTGGTACTGGGCTCGAACTCGTGACACCTTTGGTGATCAACAAATAGCAAGTTGAACTTTTTCTTTCTTGTGTCTTTTTGACACGTCGAACTGAACCTTGTGGTACACTTATGGCTTCATGTTTCAGTTGATGGAGTTCTTTAGGAAGCAATTGAAAATTTTCCTTTCGTTTCATGCTCATCGTGTTTCTCAATCATGAATAATATGCATCAGTTTCAACTTCCTTCAATACAGATCACAGATGCCCCAAGCCACCGCTCCCTGGTTAAAACTGTATTCAGAAAAAAATACGGATGCTCTAAAAAGGATAATGACGTTTTTCACTATGCTTTATATGTTTGAGATTACTCGTAAAAATAAATCTTAGCCAAATAATCCTTCAAAAATCAATCAATTCTTTTCCAAATATTGTAAAACTCTTCATTATTTACAATTTCCCTACGCGAAAAACAAATACATAAAAGATGGGATGGAACTAATGTAGAAACCATACCAGTAAGTTTGAAGGTCAATCAAATAAATGACCAGCAAATGTATTATGCTGCTTGGCTGAAAAGTGAATCATGTCTTCATTTTCTTTCTACAACTAATATACAGTATTTCAATAATAATTACAGTGATGAATGTTTATCTTAGAATTTTTCTCAGGGTCTGAGTTTTGTTTTTTCTTTTAACGAGTAATATTTTATGTTAAAAAAGAAGAACGCCAGATGATAAACATAAATTATATCAGTGTTGCTGTGTATTTTTTTTACTATGGAAAAAGTATTTTGTTTCACTTCTTTCCAGTTATTTTTTTTAAAAAAATCATTACATTTTTGATATGCTCGCCCTCCCCCCCCCACTTTGAGAAACACTGACTTAGGTTAATTTTTTTGCAACAGCACAAAATTTTATAGTAAAAAACACCAAAAAAAGAATTTTTTTTGTTTTATTTACACTATTAAGAAAAAAAGTTTTATTTATGCAATAATTTTAATCTACACTATTGAAATTCAAAAGTTAAATATATGTATGTCAAGATTGTGATGGGATTTCCTTGTACGTGCATTCCATGGGATGAAAAGGAATGCCATCATGTATTTTTAGATTTATGATTCATCACTTTCAATTGACTTTGGAATGTCAAAAGTTTTCTAAAAAAGGATTAGCTGAGCAACAGCGGTAGAAGTTAATAAAAATTTTATGAATTACAAAAAATATTGTATGCTATAACTGGGGTTTTGCTCGTTAAAAGTGAGTAATGCTCCCACAAATTTAAAACTGCATCAACCATGCTATTTCCAAGAAGCTCATTAAATCAGGCATAGTTATAAGCGAGTTGTACTATATTAACAAAAAGGTATACAGAGCACTCTAGTTGGGTTAGATATTTTTCAGCAAGAATATTTGATATCCTTTTCTTTATAAATTAAGTATTCTTAAAATGTGTTAATTTTGAAAAAAAGAGGAAAAAAATTTTCTCCCATAAAACTATTTATATAAGTAAAAGAAACAGAAAATGTAAATTATATATTAATAAAAAGGCTTCTAAACCATATTATTTTCAACTTTATCATACAATACACCTTGCACAATACATATACATATTTTAATACAAACTTTTTGAACAACAGTATGAACTATCTAATCTTGTTAGAATTACAAAGCAATGTTAAATTGGTGTGTGAAATTTTTAAGGATTTGCTATCCTTAACTTTTAAAGTTAATTCTTAGATCCTACATTTCCTTAAAATTAATTTTGGAAAATAAAATATATACAAAATATACAAGGATCTTACATGATATATAGAATATACTCACTGTATATACAACAGATTGAGAGCCAACTCTGATTAGAAACATGGCAGCTCCAAGTACATGTCCAGCATAATAAGCCTTGATTTCAAGTTCATCATCTACCTGCCAAGGAAGAGGAAAAAGCACAGTAAATTTATTTAATTTAAAACATTAGAAAAATTTAGAAAAAAAGAAAATCTGAAACGAAAAGTTTTTCTTTTTTAATATATTTAGCTATATATTCTGTTGAAAAAAAGATATGAATGAGAATTTACCTGAACTGTTTCATGCAAACCAACTGTTGTCACTTTCTTCATACAATCTTTAACCATGGTTGAAGTAAAAAAATTTGTTTCGCCTTTCTTATCAACTGTTATTCTCCTGTAATCTTCCTAGAATAAATAATTACAACATATCAGTTAAATTAGTTAAAAAAAAATATCTCAGGAAAAGAACATTAACAATCATTACCACATTTATGAACATATCAAATTATTTTAAGACATAATCTGAGTAATAAATACACAGCTTCAAATATAAAAAAAATTGAGAAATACTGAAATTATTTATATTCAGCATTGAAATACATATTTTTAACAACTTATCCAAATGCTTTGAATTATAATATGAGAGACAACAGAATTAATGTTGCTTTTCATTTCTTATTCAAGCTTTACAAGCTCAGATAAAAAATATATTTTCAGTTTTAATGGCATTTTACCTTGTCACAGTTTTATATCACAGAATAAAATAATATTCAAGATTAATAAAAGTAATTCAGAAAAACTTTGCAAAGGAATACAAGGAGTTGTTGCTAATGCTACCTCAGGACCTCTATCTGACAGTGTCAGATAGAGGTCCATAAAATTCACCCTGGCAAGGGGCTAGTTTTATGCCTGTCATTAGCCATAGCTTTAAGCACCAGGTAACAGTACAATTTGATGCAGTTCCACCCTAACTTTGAGGGAGAACACCCTGGGGAGGGGTGGTCAGAGGCCTCCAACCTCTCTTCCCCTTCCACCAACATTACGAAAGGACTCGCAGCTCGACGAATATTTAGAGTGCCACTATGCAGCACAGGCACTATACCATAACAAACATCCATGCCTTCTCTGGAATTCGAACCCGGGCTCGGCGGCAGAACAGTCAGTGTCCCCGGCCACTTTATTGAATGGGCGGCATACAAGGAGTTAATAAAAAGATGATTTATAATAAATAACTTGTTTATACATAGAGAAAACTCACTATTTTACAAAGAAGGGGAGAGGGAAAGGAAATGAAATATCTAAGAGAACCGAAAAATAAAACACAAAAACTACTAAAGAAAAGAAAAAATTTAAAAGAAAGTAATTAATACAACCTACTATCGAACACAATGCATGAATGTTTCATAGGATGCAGAAAAAAAATTATACACTATTTACCAAACTTAAGGTGTAAAGTATCTATCAGAGTTCGAAATGTGCAACCCTAGATTACCTAAAGAGCAACTTTGATCAAGAACAAACCCTACCAGTAAAATAGGACAAATGGCTTTGGTAGGCATTGTCATATAAAGGGGGCCGCTGTATCCAACCATTTCTGTCATGTATGGCAAAGCCCCACAGTGATCCAGATGAAAATGGCTGGAAGGGTAAAAAATGACTCAAATAAGAAACAATATTTCCATACAAGAAAGTCTTTTTTTCTAACAGTAAAGTATTTTAAAATTTACCTTATAATTACACATGCTAAGTGCTGATTTAAGTTTCCAGATGAAATAAAGGAAAAGTCAGGAAATCGCCTCTAGAATAAAAGTAAATTAAATCATACAAAGCAATCATTCAATAATAATTTTTAATATCTAATACAATGAATGGAATTATATATCTCACCTTGTAATCCAATATGAACATTTTTAATAAAAATCAATCTTTATACATATAACAGTCGACTCTCGATAATTCGAACTTTCGATAATACGAACCTCTCCCTAATTCGAAGTATATGCTCAGCCCCTAGAAAAACTCTTGATATTTCGAACTAAAACCATAGGTTTTGGTACTCTCAATATTTCGAAGTAAAATTTGTGACTGGCCAGACTACAACACGCAATAATTCGAAGTTATCCTATAAAACTCTCGATAATTCGAACCTTCAATGTTATGAAGTTAGATTCACTTCCTGTCCCTAATTATCTCACGAGCGTTTTTTTTACTGAACTTATTTTCAGTTCAAATTGTGCATGTTGATAGAATAACTATACTTTGTTTATTATACTTCCGGTATTTGCTAAGCAGAATGTTGATTTATTCCTAAGCCATCTGTTTTTTTCTTTTTCCGTTGTTACCCAAGCTTTAGATGGATAAAGGAAAAACTGCTTTCTTTTTTATTCACTGTGCAGTAATGAGTGATGTTTCCTTTTACAAGTATCGCACAATAATTTTGATTTTCGTTGAGTATTTATTACTAATATTGAGTCACATTTAAACAGATGCTTTTTTTAAAAATAAAGCACTCGAACTACATCCAAGATAATTCAGCAAAATCGTTTTATGGAAGAGGATTGAAAGCGAGAAATAAAACCTTTGTATAAAAATGTACGAGGCAAAGACAGGGATTTAACTTTATTCTATTATTTTTTTAAAAAAAAAAGAGCAGTAATGTGCCACTAAGAATTGCTCCATGTGCCATAGTTGTCGACCCCTGCTATTAAGTATACCCTGTAGCTGAGTGTGAACTGTGAATACGCCTTGTGTTAATTTCAGATTCCAAATTTTAAATTAAAAATATTATTTTACTAAAATTGCAGTGATTTACGTTTCCTACCTGTTAATTTCGATAAACCTTGCGCCACTACTTTACACTTCACCTTAGTGTCGACTCATCACGCGAAAGGAACGACATGTCTTCTTTTAAAAAGTACAAGTGCTTAACAATTTCTGAAAAGAAAAAAGTGATAGAATCAGTTGAAGAAGGTGAGAGGAAGATCGATGTAGGCAAAACATTTGAAATCCCACTGAGCTCACTCTCCACTATTCTGAAGAATAAAGAGAAAATCTTTAGTGTATCTTCGAGTAGAGTGAGAAAACGCGTTAGTAAAGGTAATTTTCCATGTCTTGAACAGTGTTAAGTTTCATGGATGAGACAGTGTCGAGGACAGAATATTCTGATGGGTGGCTCTTTATAGAAGGAAAAGGCTAAAGCATTCGCCAAAGAATTAGGAATCGAGTTTTCAGCTAGCGAGGGATGGCTTACAAATTTTAAGAAAAGGAATGGGATAATCTTCAAAAAAATGTACGGGGAAAGCTCAAGTGTCGACATTAACGTTTGTTCTAAGTGGCAGAACTCACTTTCAGATCTAATAAAGGAGTACGAACCACGTAAATTTTCAATACGGATGAAACCGAACTCTTTTTCAAGTGTTTGCCAGAAAAAACATTTACATTCAAAAAAGAAAAATGCCATGAAGGAAAAAATAGCAAGGAGAGGTTAACTATTTTACTGACTGTAAACATGGATGGCTCAGAAAAGATTACTCCTCTCGTCATAGGAAAATCTGCAAAACCTCGGTGTTTCAAGGGCATAAACTTGTTCCTTACCAAATACCGCTCAAACAAGAAGGCATGGATGACCACCGAACTCTTTAATGAATGGTTGGTCTCACTGAACTCGGTAATGAAAAGAGAAAAACGACATTCTCTTATTTTTAGACAACTGTATTGTGCACAATAACGCACCACCTTTATCAAAAGTGAAACTTCAATTTTTTTCTCCAAACTCAACCTCAAAACTTCAGCCACTCGACCAGAGCATCATGCATAATTTTAAAACTTTTTATCGGCGTGAAGTTGATAAAAGTGTTTTGGATAACCTCGAAAATCAGCCGCATGTAACTACTATTTCTATTTTAACAGCTTTGATCATGATTGACAAGTCTTGGAGAGCTGTTACTCCTTTGACAATTCACAGCTGTTTTAAAAAGTCAGGCTTCCCCTCGCCAAATCTGGTTGATGTGGACAATACACTCACTGAATTTAATGCTGAACCATCCCTTTGGGAAGCTCTTCCAGAACAAGATTTGACGTTTGACGACTACGTGTTGTCGACACGGACATTGCTGTATGGGGAGCTCTATCTGACGCTGAAATTGTGGCTTTGGACCACAATAGTACAGAAAGTGATGAAGACGAATCGGAGGAGTTAACTCCGGTAACTCTGTCAGAAGCTAAAGTGTCACTAAACAAACTACGCAACTTTTTCCTTCAAAATCATGTTGATGTAGACATTTTACAAGCTTCATTTGTTCTAGAAAAATCTATTAACAAACTTAGATTGAATGCCTTAAAACAAACAAAAAAATAACAGATGTTTTCGACAAAAAGGATTAATTATATATAGTATGTATATTCTTTTAATAGTTCTTTTCAAGACATAAGTATTGTTTTAATACAGGACTTTTAACTTCTGTTTTATTTTTATACTGTATAAAATGTACTTTAATAAAATTATGTACAATTGTTGCTTTATTACATAGTTTTAAATTTAAATGTGTGTTAGAAAAAAACTTCTCTTCATGTATTTTGAGAGTTTTTTCCTACCCTCTTGATAATTCGAAGTTTTTCATTAGTCCCTCCAACTTCGAATTATCGAGAGTCGACTGTATATATATAATATTTCATTGTATTATGTTTAATAAAATAAAAATAGAATGACTTTTTTTACACTTCAGCATTAAACTTTGTTACGAGTTTTGTGAAGAATTAGAAAATGTAGCCTAATATTATTATACATTATTCTTTAAATAAATGCTTACCTTAATTTAGAAAATGGTTCATTCTTTTCATTATTATTGATTGGTTAGAAAAATTTTGTCAATAAGATAAAATATTCCTTTTTTTCATAACATTCAAATTCAAAGCTGTAAAATATAAGTAAAAAAATAATAACAAACTTACATCATCATTAAAACCCATATGCATTCCACAATCCAGCATAATATTTTTGCCTCCAATAGTCAGCAAAATACAACTTCTACCCACATCTAGTAGAAAAATATTTTTTAAAACCTATTACTGATTTAGCTGCAGGGATTAAATATGCATTTTAAATAATACATATAAGAAAGTGAAAACAAGTAGTAATAATATAAAAAAAATATTAGTGATAAATAAATGTTTATCATCAAAAATGTTAACAAGAGTTTCTAAAAAAGAACAAAACTGCAAGCAAAAAATAAAACAGAAATAGCGAGAGGAAGAAAAAGCAATTATAAGCAAAAGATTACAAATAACAACTCAATGAATAAAAATAATTAAAAAAAACTTATTTTATAAGTGTATTTTTTATAAAAAAAGTTTTGCTTCCTTCTTTCCAGTCATTTATTATATATAAAAAAAAGACTAAAATACTTAATGAAAATTATTGTAAATTACATATAATTATTATAAAGGAATTTTTTACTCTAGTAATTGCTTTATCTAAAATTCCAGAATACTTTACATTTCATTTATAAATATGACAAGAGTTCCCAGAACTAAAAATGATAATATGCAACATGAAAAAATATTTTTCTAATATATATTTTTTCGTTTATAAGTTTTTATTGAGGTTATGTTTATCAATTAATTGCATTTTGAAAAATTTATCCTTTAAATGGTCCTAGTCATCTTGATCCACATGACAAAGCCTGAATTGGGCCCCATTCTCTAACCTGGATACATGAAGGTTTTGCACCCTGACATATTTAATGCATAACAATTCTATTATATATCTACTACTTGAAAAGACAAGACCTAAAGCCACTAACTTTCAGTAACAAATTCACTTTTTACTAACCGGGATATTACAACCTTCCCACCAAACAATTTAAAATTAAGGTAACACATGTTATTTTATGAGATAATTAATTGAGTAAAAGGAGTAGAGGAATAACTATTCTAATTCTTATTTCATAAGAATTAGAACAGTTATTCTAAAAGTTTTCATAAAAGAGTTTGAAAATGTTATCTTAATGAATTTCGAGTCTTGGAAGCACAAGCACAACTTCATTTACCTTGACCAGCACCTGAAAAAAAAATTAGCAAAATTTAAAAAAAAAAATAATTGTTATATAGTACATTAAATTAACAAGTATTGAAACTTAAGAATACTTTTAAAGTAACAATTTTATACAAAATTTACAGTATCTATTATTTACATATTTTACATGAGTATTTTAGAAGTTCTAACAAAATGCATATTTATTAAAATAATTGTTTGTAGCACTGAAAATCATTGAGGAATAAGTGGAAAAATATAATTAAAAAATTGCAAAATGCACAAGATTATATTCAATTTCCAATCTATCTAAATTGTACCCCAAAGTTTTCAAAAATTTTCAGAGAAATACTGGAAAGTATTTGTTATGCCAATAAAATTTGAGTTTACAGGTTACAAATTAATGCATCAATAATTACATCAGGGGCGGCTCTAGGGCCGGACCCTTGCCCGACAAATTCTAAGGGCGGCATTTGGATCAAATTTGAAAATATTTTTTGTTACAAAAAATTTGATATATTTTCTGAAATATTATTGGGTGTGAATTTTATATTTCATTTAACATATTTTACTTCCTTTTTTTTTAGCTCTGTATGTTTAAAGTCAGTTTTACACATCTTTCACTAGTAACTTTCTCCTTATCCCGGAGTATGGTCACAACGGACATTCCTTTCACCCATATGACGTCCAGTGTCAGCTACCCAAAAGGGGAAAGGAGCAATAAGAGTTTTTTGTGGATAGAGAATCACAAGAGATGTTTTATTTTTGTCTTTAGTTTAGTTACAATAAGTTAAAATAAACGTTTGTGATCCACACTATCAGTAAACTCCTTTTTAAAGAAATTGGCATGCTGAAATGGGTGATTCCTTCTCTTACACTTTACTCATCTAAAATAATAACAGGTAATTATGTCCTTAATTTCGAATTATTTTGTATTTGCCTTAAAATAATAAATATATTGTTATGATGCCTTTTTGTGTTAGCAAGAATTATTCAAGTATAACTATGTGAACAATATATCTTTTTTAATTATAATTTTTTGTTTTGTAGAAAGGGGCGGCGTTTTCCATTTTTGTCTGAGGCAGCAAAACTGCTAGAGACTGCCCTGATTACATAAATAGTCCTCATACATAATTGTTTCATAGTTTGAATAGAGAATAGTCTCAATAGATTATGTTTCACATTTCCACATCAAATTCAATTGTTAATTCTGAAGATATTCATTAAAAACTGTAACATACATAAGAATGGGTTTTGGGGATTCAAACCCCACTCATATACCAAGCCATTGTTAACTTTTAACGTACAATCTTGTGTTAAGCCTTTTGCCTACATGTTTTTTAAAATGTTACCTCCCCCCTCCCCTTTTGTATATGCAATTGAGGAGGCATACACAAAAGTTCATCCATGCAAATAACTCAGCTATCATTTCTCACACACACATATGTCTTAACACTACATGATGACAAGACTAATCACAATTTACAAATTTGTAAATGGTGTTCCCAAAATTCCATGGAGTAAGTCTGAAGTCTAATCATAATTTAAAAATAAAATATTTCTCGAATATTAGAATTATTTTTCAATTTAAATGTATCATTCTTGATTTCCAAATTACACAGTTAACAAATATAAATTGGTGCTACTTAATAATTATAGGGACCATAGGTAGGCAATTGCTCTTCTGAGTTGTTACCAATATGATATTTTCAATATACAATTGTTTCTTGGCTATAATTCCTTTATTGTTCACATCAAGACATAGTTCTATAGCTGAACATTAAATAAAACATAGGGCTTCTGTAAACAGTATTCTAGATTCCCCCAAATCAATTCCTCTCACACGAAGACCATTCGACTCCCAAGAACCACAATAGTTTCAGGAAACTCAACATTGATAGCAAATTCAACAGTTTTAGTTCAGATGGAAATATTAATAGTTTGGAGAAGAAAAAAATAAGGAATTCACAAGAATGTAGTTGGAACAGAGAAGCATGAAGATGTAAGTGTAAATCAGCTTCAGAGTTTGGTATTTTTTTATAATATTGTAAATCATGAGCTTTATTTAAATATTTTACAGAATTTGAAATTATCCACCCTAAATTTGGGTGTAGGGGATGATTTCATTTTTTAACAAGATAATAACCCCAAGCACATTGCTCTCTTCCTGGTGTCTTCATAACCGATCCTAGATTCTGAAAACATTTCTTAAATCACTTGATTTAAGCCCGGTAAAGAATATGTGGAAAGAATTTGAATTTAAAGTAAGAAAGCATGACATTTAAAAACAAAATGTTAAGTAAAAACTATGATCACACAAGAATAGACGACATCGATGCAGATATTACAAAAAAAGATCAATACCAAGACGTTTAAAAGTTGTTGTGGACGCTAAAATATATCCTACTAAGTAATAAATTAAGAAAGAAATACAATATTTAAAGCTATGTTGAGATATTTTTTAGCGTACGAAAAATTGTAGCGTAATTTTTCAGTTTTTTTGATTATAAAGTTTTAAAAATAATAGTTATACTGTTTAAAAAATTGATTATGTTATTTTATTTAGAACCAATTGCAGATATTATAAAACAATTACAATCCCGATATATTAATTTTTATTAGTCGAAAACTTTAAATTTTATAGAAAATTGCAAGTATACCAACACTTTAGAGCGCCACTGCATAATGTCAACTTACCCAATGGAGTGACTTGTATTTTAGACATCTTAAAATATAAATTAAACTAAATACAATTATAAAATTAATTCCATGTAAAAACACTGATTAAAATGACACAACTTTTACCACAAAATTATACAATAGTCACAATTACATCTGTAACGAGAGAACAAATGTAAACAATTACAACAAAAACCCACCGGTAGTGAATGGTATTCGAGTTGAGTAGTTTTAATTTCTCTTGCAATACTATAAGTGTGGTCTAATAAGCCATATAAAAATTTCTTAAGAAGTATTTTTTTTTATATCAGAATGCTTTTATTTCAATCTATTTCATTTGTAACAATAGTATTATGGTTCCTTTGATTATATTTCAAATGTCTACATTTTAAAATAGCTACTATTAAGGAAAATTATAATTTTCATATTATTTATATAGAATCTATAATTAAACTGTGGAATCCATAATTTTAATTTTGTTAATCATGATCTATATTTAAAAAAATAGACATTATTTTAAGTAATCGTACACTTAAAAAAATTTCTTTATTTGAAGAGGAATTAATATGTTGTTCAGCATATATATTTTGATGATCGAATGATCTCTCCTGTGGTTGGAAGAGAGAGCGATGGTGTTGTTTATCCGCATCCTCTGAAAAATCCCTTGGATCTGGATGATCTTGCATATCATTTTAACGAAGCATTCTTTCTCTCTTGTTTTCGTTGATATGCTTCAAGAGGATTCTGTGTTCAACCTTGTGTTTCAACTGTACAAAGATGCTATTTTCATTAAGGAACAGATTTGTGTATAATGGAAGAATATAAACTTGACTATTTATAATTTTCTTTCAATTTATTTACTATTAAGCCTAAGAAACTAAAATTTATCAACTTTAAATGGCTCATTTCCCTTCATCTCGGATGGGATCCTATTCAACTGTTTTAATTTGCATTAAAAATAAAATATATTGGAAAACGGTGAGTTTTTAAATGTGAGCCATCATTTATTTTTCAGGTTATATATAATTATTTATTTATAAATTCAACAATATAAAAAATTCAAATTGAATTCGGACGACATGATAAACAATATCACTTTATGAGTGAATTTTATCTAAATGCACTTTAAGTATTTCATTTGAAGATCGCTTATGTTAAATCAAAATGCACATTGTCTGTAAATGTTTTTTTAAAAAAATTTTAATGAAATTAAGAAATATTTGGATTTTATTAACTGAACTATCTTGACTTATTAATAACATTTATATAAATAATATAAAGTAGTCAAAATCTTATAGTTGAAATAGTTGTATGGAAGATTTTCGAGATTAAAAGTGGGAAAGTAAAATTGCATCATATTTACTGTAAATGAATACTGTTTATGAAGATAAGTGATCTATTTTTATTTTGATACTTTTTCAAATCATATAATTACACTTAATATTCATTTGTCATGATTTCTTTCAAATTCCTTAAAGTTTCGACAGACTCAAATTAGTCGGAGTTCATATATGCAGAAGAGGTACATATTTATTTTTAATCTATTAATTTTTCTTCAATAAAATATTTACATTATTATTTCTACTCTTTAAAGTCAGAAAGCTTATTTTTCATCCATAAAATATTTCATTATGGAAATTTTTTTTTAACGTTATCAGTTATTTAAGTAATTTCACATATTATCTTCACATTTTATTGAATAGGGTACAATAAGAAATAATATACTGTTAATAGCCAATTTTTTAATCATTTCAATGATCAGGATACATTACCCATTCAATATGTTTTATGAAAATGTTGTAATCTATATTTCCTATGCATAATTTCTTAACTATATTCTCTCTCTCTCTTATTTTTTTTATAAATACTTTCAAATTTAACAGTGGAAATTCTGTTTTTCGATATTTGGAATTTAAATGACAAGAAATTGTATTCAAGAAGTTTCACACTGCGTACAAAATCAATGGGGATGGATATATAGCAATGCAATTTCGGGATGATTTATTGTCTATTTATCAAAAAGTCTATATTGCAAGTTTTTGTTAATTTCATTACTTATTTTCAATTAGTAAGTTTAAGGTTTATATAAATAAGATTAAATGATAAATATTCATTGAGTATATATTAAATGTGTGTATATATTATTAATGGCTAACTTATAAAATATGTGATGAAAAGGATACATTTTTATCTTTTTTTCTTTAGAAATGTTTTTTTATGTGTGTATCAATATTTTTTTTAAAAAAAATTTAGGTAGATATTAATAGTGCTTTGAAAATAATGGAATTATTAGGATTATTTGATGTAAAAAGAATGAGACAGTTATACTGAGAGATAAAGTGCTGATAGATATTTTATGTGTAATCTTCATTTTGTTTAAAGTTTAACTTTTTTTTACTATCAAGAATATAGCTTTTTTTGCCAATTATTTTTTACTGTGAATTACTATTCATCCTTTGTGGTCTCTTGAACTATTTTAATTAACATATTTTTGTATTAACAACTGTTATCATTTTCCTAATAGATAATTACTGATATAAAAGAATGAGAAAACATTTAAGCAGTATATGATACATTGAATTTTTTTGTAGAATTGATTTCTTTTACTTTTAACTCATAATTTTTCATGAAATGTAATGCTTGGAGTTTAGCCTGATAGTTCTATTTTCAGGGTAAATAGGATGTATTTAGATTACTGTATGTTATTTTTTTACCAAGGAATATATAAAAAATAACTTTACTGATTGTTTGATTTAAAATTTAAAAATGTATAGTGATTTAGAGTAATTAAATTTCTTTTTGCAAAGAACTGTATGCATAAATTGTGAGAAATTGATGTTTTGTGAGGAATTGATGAGAAAAAAATGTTTTACATGTTAGAATGAATTAAAAAAATAGTCTCATATAAACTTATTAAACATAAATCTTATTAAACTTGGAGTTTAATGAAATGTTTTTATTCATGTATTTTCTTTTAATGTTGTATTATTATTTGAATGGTAATAATATAAAATATTTTATTGATGAATAAATAAAATAATACATGAACATATCCAAAAAGCCAATGTTCTAGGACAGCAGTTCTTAAACTGTAGTCTGCAGATCCCTGAGGTCCATGGAGTCTCACATGTAATGTTGAGATTTCCCTCTTTTACAGACTCTGAAAAACCTTGTGGAAAAATTGAAAGATGTGCCATACTAAGCTAGATTACTTAGGGGAAGGATATTCAAAATCTTGAGGGTCCACAATGTCACCCTGATACATAAAGGGGGAAGGGGCGACAATCAAAAGTTTAAGATCAGCTGTTCTAGTGCATATAATATTTGATATTTATGTGTTTTATTGGCTACGAATATTTGTGAAATGATTGATATACCTGTCATGAATAATTTTGTCATTTAACAGTCCCCTATCCAAAAATAATTAGTGGCTGATTAATTTAGTTATCGAGTCACTCTCTTTTATTACTTGTGGCAGTTTTAATTTGGCATAAATATTGTGTGTGAAATGGATAATATGTTAGTACCACAAATTTAATACAATTATAAAATTTAAGTTGTTGATGTAAAATTTTCATTGATTTGTTTATATGTGTATTTTTCTTTCAATTATATGTTTTTATGTGTTCCTAGTTAAAACAATTTACTTTTTCATTCATCTTGCTAGAGGCTAATGTGTTTTATTTACATTTTAATGTGACATTAATATTCATAGGTCATACTACGTATAGGTGTGATTTTTGAGTTTGCATATTAGTTGTCTTGAGGGGATGAATTTTAAATATAACTATGGATGTGCGATCAATTCCACGTCTCAATGACCAAGGTAACCTTTTGCTATTTTTTTTTAACATTTTCAATTTTGTGTTAAATTGTATTGTTCATTAAATGTTATGATTTCTTAGTACTTATGCATTAACTTCATGCAAGTCATTTTTGGCAAAAACTAATTGCATGCCAGATATTTACCACCAAAGATTTTACAAATCATTGCTTTATTTTCCTAAACATTTCCCACTGCAAAAATTTAAAAAAAAAAAAAAAAATTTGCCAACGGACAAAATTAATTTGTAAGTATCGATTTTTTTTTATCTGGAATAGAATGCTACTTAAAAGTATTTTCTGTTGATTGCTGTGTAAATGATGGAGGATGCTTTAGTATTTACCACATGCCAGTGATTAACTACTAAAAATTTTATGATTAATGGTAACCTATTTTATCTAAAGGACAAATTAATTTTTTTTAAACATTCAACAATGGTCACTAATGGCATGCAGTTAATCCACAATTTTTCATGATGATTAAAATGTGTATCATATAATATAGTATTATGTTCACATTGAAAATCAAATTATATGTATTTTTCAGTACTTATGTATTAGTGTCACCATTGTCAAAATTGTGCGACAAGAATCGTTTTTCTTCAAATAAAACATGTAAGAGTCCTTGTTGTTTTGATATCATGGTACAACTCATGTGGCACACATTTTGTTGCAGTGACACCAATAGGTATATAAGTACCTATTTTTCTTATAAAAATGATACATGCAATACATGTTGATTTCACAACTTACCATGGTTATTTGCTTGTCTTATCAAATTGAATCATGTGTAAAAAAGAGCTATATGCATCTAATGATTTCTGTTATAAATGATAGCATGCAAGAAGCTATAAATTAATTTACGTAACTTATGTGGGATCCATATAAAATGACAGATAAATAACTTGTTGAATGTCCAGGTATTTTTTTTCCCATGCAGATAATGTAATTTGTTTTCCTTAAAATTTCAAGAGGCATTATGATAAATTGTTCAAAATTATTTAAAAAATAATGATAATGCCATGAATGAGCAATAACGATTTTAATATTATTTGTGCTGATAGATATTGAATGAATAAACTAAATTGTTGAGATTTGCTTTTTGTTAGTTTTTTATGGAAAAAGTATTTATTGTTGGAGAGAGAAACATGTTAAGAGTTTTTTCATAATAAGCATTGCATTTATGACATTTATTTTGCAGTTTAATTCATTTTAATCACACTCATTTTTTTAAAGTCTTGAAAAACTTTTGGAGTGTTTTTACGTTATACATTGTGTTAATTTCCATCATCTGATTGAGGAATGTATTCTTCTAAACTTGTTACTGTATATTTGTTTTTGTATCCATTTATTGCTAATTGCTTTCTATTGAATTCAACAGTGAATATTCAAATATATACTCATGCTATTATTGTTTGATGTATATTGTTTGGAAAAATTTTATTAACATGGTGCAATTTAGTGTGTGAATTAACTTTCATGAGCAAAATGAATGAAAAAGGTGATACTCATTCAACTCAATCAACATCAAATGCTAGTTTACTTTTGAATACTTAACATAATTAATGGTATTTTTAGATGGGGGCATTTCTATGATTTTTTTTCTGTAATGAAGTGATATTCATTATATTCCATCTAATTATTTCAGTTTAATGATTTTATTTATAAAAAATGTCCTGTGATTAGCAACAAAATGAGTATTTTCTATTATGTTAAAATGCCTTTTAAATAAAATGTTGATTTAAGAGTAATAATTCTAATATTTTTTGGAAATCCAAATTTTTCAGCCTGAATATAATTTTGAGCTATTTAATTTTTTTTATGTCTTCACTGTATTTGTTTTTAATACTTTTTTCAGAGGCAATTTTGAAACATTGAAAAAATGTTGTCATTGTAACAAATTTTCATCTTTTTCTTTTTTATCCTTGTTAGAAAAGATTTAGAATGTTGAATGCTACTCAACTAATTTTAATTCAAATAATCATTATCTTCTTTTAAGTGGGACTTCATAAGTAATGCATTGAATACTATATTATCTAGCTTGTATTCTAACTATTTTTTTCTAAAATGGTGTTTATTTTATCAACAAACTGTACATTAAGAAGGAATTCGTTGTCACTGTACATAATGTTACAGACATATTTGCTTAAAGCAGACTATCTGATGATGACTGTTTATGATTTCAGAGGCTCACAGAGCTCTAGAGCTTTTAGAAGAGTACCACTGTAAACTGACTCGGCCTCAAGACAAACAGTTGAGAAATGCAATCGAGAGAGTCATCAAGATATTCAAGTGTAGATTATTTCAAGCACTCCTTGGTGAGCTTCTTTAATAACATTTTCGTGTATGATATTTGTTTTTTATGTTCTTCAAGTTTTATTTTTACTTTATATGCTGATTTGTCTTTTTATTATATCATCAGAACTTAACAATTTTTGAATCTTATTTTCTGGATTTATTTTTTTATTGTTAGCTGAAGCTTAGAACTATATTTAAGTCTTAATATTGGTTTAAAAATGCATTAAAGCTAACATTACAATATGTTTAGATAAGTGGATTTCAATCGCTGTGCCACGGCATTTTTGTGTGCTGCCAAATTTTTTAAAAATTCTGAATTATACTCTGACTTAACATTATTTTTCAAATTTAGGTATAAAATAATTTGATTGGGTTCGTAATTCATTTGTAATAACGGATACATTTGTATATGAATTAACTTTGAATGAAAAGGAACTAATTTTGCTTTGTAATAATCAAGATTTAATTTCAAAACTTTTGAAAGAGTAAATTAATTCATTTTGGATTAAAATTAGAGGTGATTATCCTATAATAGTCAAAAAGCTTTAAAAACATTGTTACAATTTTCTACATTCTTTTTTGTGTGAATTCAGATTTTCAGCATTAACAAGTATAAAAATGAAAAAAAAAGATCAAGATATTTGAATGTAGATGATGAAATGAGACTGGCATTTTTACTACTAAATATAAAAGAAACTGTCAAAAATCATCAAGCTCAAATTTTGCATTAAATACATTCTTATAATGAATTTTTAATTATAATTACTCAATAAACATTTTGTTGTCTTTTTCGTATATATTGCTTTATTAACATTGAAAATTACTATCACAAATTATTTTACATATTGTATTGGAGATAAGTACACAGTTGTTAGTGTACTGCCAAATTTTGAAATTGTTAAAAGTGTATCGCAACAGAAAAATGGTTGAGAATCACTAGTCTAGATAAATAAGCTACACATTTATGAAAAACAAATAATATTGGTAATAAAATCTAATCACATTACTAAAATTCAAAATTTTCTGTTAATTTTAAGTTTTTTTGTTGCTCAATTTTATATGATAAAAACAAAAATTAATATGTTATTTTTTCTAAAAAAGATTTGAAACACTATAATTCAAATGTTAATATTCTAAAAGTATATTACTAATGCATTTTACATTTTGGTATTGAGTCCTGTATGTTGAGTAGCAATCCTCATTCTCATGCATGTTGAAATTGGATTTTTTATTTATTGTAAATGAATAAAAGTTAAGAACATTATAAGTAGTCATTCTTAGTTTATTCCATTAATTTTTATTAAAATAAGAGTGCAGTGATTTAATATTAATGCTTATAATCAAGATAAAACCTTATTACTGTTCTTATGAATAATGTAGTAATGTAGAATCTAATAATAAAAATTTAGATACTCTAAGAGAGTTTGTGATAATATAAAATATTAATATTGAGACAATTTAACTAGCAAATAAAGAATAAGAATAGTAATTGAATTAAGGTTTTAATTATGAGTTATAAGAAGATAAAGATATTTTAAAATATTTAAATGGAGTGCACTAATTTCTTATGTAATGAAAACTACAATCCCATGGTCATGGTTGAAATTGTTCCACTTTAACAAAGAAAAGCATTTTTAAAAAGATGTTTTGGTTTTGATTTTATTATTAAGAAAATATTTCATTTATAACTGCATTTACTAAAATTTTGAACTATTACATTAAGAATAATTTAGTCGATAACATTTGAAGCAACATTATTCTATCTTTAAAGAAATGCGGAGCTTTTTATTACTATTATAATTTGTTGCTGCCCATGCTGTGCCGTAGGGCATGGGTTCGAATATCAGAGAAGGCATGGATGTTTTTACTGTAATCCTACATGACTTTAATTTCCTTCTTCCTTTGTGATATGTGCTTCATTCTTACTTCTGTGTAATACTTTGTGGTCCACAGGAATTTATAAATGTTCTAAAAAAATGTATATAATTTGTTCAATATTTGTTCTCTGATGTCAAAAAATAAAATTTGTTTATTATTATATAAATAACTATATGAAAGTGAGAAGTGTTTTAGATAAATTTTTCTGCTGCATTGATATAAATGTTAATGAAACAGGGAATGAATTAATTTTTTTTGAAGCATTCATTGTAAAAGACTAATTGCGACCAAATAATTCGTTTCATAAAATTTATTATAAATCAATCCCATGGTCATAATGGTAATTGTGACAACGTTTATCAATCATAAAGTAAATCAATTTACCAAATCTTAAATAATTTGTGCATAAACATTAAGAGAAAATGCATAAAATTCTCATATTTAAGGTCTTTAAAATTAAATCTTTCTCTATTATTATGAAAAGGGATGGCTAGCCAATGTGTTCTTCTACCATTTGACTAAGATTCAAAATTACAAAGTCGGTCATGAATAGCCTTGGTGGTCAGTCAAAGTACAATATTAATGAAAACAACTACAACAATCCTTCATGACCATTTGCAATGAGTCAAATATTATTTTTGTTTCAATTATCAGTTCCATATCACAATTAAATGCTTTTCTTCATCCCAGCATCTTCGCTCCTTAGTTAAACTTTTATGGAATACATTCTTTAGGATTCCTTTTTGTCATTAAGTATGCCAATGCAGTAAATTATATCATTTTAAATTTTAAAATAAATTTTTTAAAAATTAGGAAAATTTGTTTTTTTCCCCTTGCATTAGTTTTTCTTAACAAATAATATACTTTGCCATTGTTGAGATTCTTTTTTTGCTTGAATTATTTTACTTTATTCATTCTTGTATAATATTATTATTATTAAGTGGTTATCTGTAAGTGTATTTGCTTTTATTTTTATTTATTATTTATTAATGGAAAGAAATATAGTCAATTAAATTAAGAACATTTTTGGCATAGAATTAATGAGTTGATTAAAGATTTAGTTAATTTTTATTTCATAGTTTTCATATTGTTCATTTTTTAGATAAGTTTTGTTTATTTAGGGAAACTTCCAAGTATTTTTAAAAAGGATTATTTGAAAATTTTTGGTATGTCATTTTAAATGTATCATGAAATTGTACAAAATTTTACTTTTATTTATTTCTAGAAAATAGAATATCACAAAATTTTTATTTTAAAAAAAAATCAGCTAAATTTATGTAATAAATTAATATAAAAACTGTAATAAATTAATGTAATAAATATACTATATAAATATATGTAATAAATTAATTTTTTAAAATTAAATATTTTATTGCAGGTAATTCACATCTTTAAAAATTAGTTGAATTGTAGTATCAATTTATAAATCAAAATTTCAATAGGACTATATTTATTTTTATTTTAGTTATATTTTTAATAATTTTTCATATTTTTTCGTAAAGTAGTTGACATTTTTTAGTGAAATAAAATAAAAGTATAGTTTTATTAGATGAAAAGGGGCTTTTAAAAATTACTTGAAAATTATAGGATAATTTAAGAGAAATATCAATCTAAAAGTTTACAAACATTTGTATGGCAGATACTTTAAGTGAAATTAATTATATCTTATGAGAAATGATATTTTATATTTACATTAAAACATGAGAAAACCTTAAATGTATTTATATTTTTAATATTAGTTTGTTTATTTAAGAAAAAAATTCACAGAACTTTCATGTTAAAAAACATTTATGGAATATAAAATGTTACCCACCGAACAATAATAACATGTGCAGGTAGACTTAATTTTTTAGTCCTCTAATAATTTAGACCAGGGATTGACAACATTGTAGTCATAATGTGCCTATATAATTCAGTGGGCCATGCAATAGGAAATATTTTAAACGATTCAAATCCTGTTGCAATTCATGCAGAGTTAGGGAATAGAGGTCAAAAATACAGATTAAGAGTTTTATTATATATTAATTATACATCATTACTGACATATGCGTTTAAGATATTTATTGCTATAAAAATAAACAACATACACTATAGCTATTCCTTCTTCATAAATAAATTAAAGCTGTAAACATAAATATGTATCTTTTAAGAATGTTAAAATAATAAGTAAACATAAAATATGGCTATTTCTCAATATAAATAAAAAATTAAAATTGTTCATATTTTATGTATTGTCCACATGTATTTGATTACTTGAAATGCATAGTTCAATCTGGTTTTTTATTGTTAAAAACATAATTTTAACAATAGCAATGCATGACAATTGAACTGCAGTTTAATTAAGTAAAAATTTATATTTGCTAATGCAATTGATAAGTGAAACTATTAAAAATATATTATCCCTGATGGTGAAATAAAAATACATATTTTAAAAAGTCTATTGATTACTCAAATATGAATGTCTCTTAGATATATCGGTAAAAATCATCAAAATAAATTTATGTAAAAATTTGTACTTGTTAATTTAATGAATGTTTGTTTGATAACTATATAAAAATAGCTATGATATAACTGTGATTAAGCTTCATTAGCACATTTGTCTTATGGAAGTTACAGTTGAAAGGATGTTTAGTTTAAAGTTCAAAAGTTACTTTAGTAAGGATGCAAATGCCATGTGGGTGATGAATCAGTTTACTGTCTGAATATTAATATTCATTATTAAGAATTTTTAGTTACTTTTAATAAACCAATATTAAAATTTTCAACAAATTATAATGTATCCATTTTTATATAGGACTTAATAATTGCATACATATTGTACTTTTATTTTGGGTATTTATTGACAGAATTGAATACGTCATATTTGTTAACTGAAGAGTCATTATTTTCAGATATTCAAGAATTTTATGAGATTACTCTGCTGGATGAATCAAAGAGTATCCAACAGAAAACGGCTGAAACACTTCAGATTGCATGCAAGTGGGAGAACAGCCCTCCCCTCTCGGGCCTTAGTTACCTCAGTGAAGTAAGAAACACATTTTACCTCTTCCATTTCAATGTTTGCATATTCTATTCTGATTTTATAAGAAATCTCAGTTAGAAAGATATATTACATGAGGGAACAAAAATGACGTGATAACTGTCATCGTAATGTAAAAATAGGATTTCTGATTATTTTTTAAACACTTTTTCTTGATTTTAATTACTTTGTGAAAGATATATCAGATTTTTATATTATTTAGATTCACAAACTCGCAATTTTTTTAAAAAAATTATTTTCACTATTATCAATTACAATGGTGTTATGCCTATATTAATATTACTGCAACCCAAATAGTATGAATAATTGAAATTTCTGCTACTTATTGTATTTTAATGTAGATATGACTTCTTGGATTTTAAATTTAATTCTTATGATTCATGGTAAGATTTCATCCATTAAAAAATATTGGGCATGCAAAAACATTAAATATCGATTTTGATTTTATATATATATATATACATATATATAAGTTGCATGGATGCCTACTGTCTGTAGGTTTCTTCAAATAATGATTCACCTACTTCATATTATATAATGCTTACTGTAAAAATAAATAAAGATTATTGTAAAATATTTATGACTTGATTAAAAAGTCATGTCTATAACATATCTCATTTATAAGTTAATCAAAATATTCACATGGTCAGTCAAAATACACTTAGTTTTCTAAATTTTCAAGTACCTTTTTTAACTGTGTTTTGTTTTAAGCATAGTTTTTTTAAAATTACTAAAAAAACTATTTAAATTCTTAAGTGTGGAAAAATATTGTGTTATAGTTCTCTTACTTATCAATATAGTGTATAGTCTCTTATTTATTAATATAGTTAAAACATTAGTGTAATTATATCTAAAATTTAAAACACATTTTATTCCTGGCTTACATTATTTTCACCTTATATAAAAAATTTTGCCATCCAGTAATATGCACAATATCTAGTCTAATAGACTGAATGCCAAGTTATATAACTTTTTTTGTATGAAAATAGAAATTCTTTGATATTTTAAATTGTTTTCATTGTTATTTTAGAATTCACTATATTACTTGACTACTACCTCATTTATCACTTGGAACTATTTTACATTACTAGTAACTCATTTTCGTATCCTTGTGATAGAAATTCATTAAGTATAAATATGATTTCAATTTATTCACATCACATAAATAAAGCTGTGTATTTTTTCCCCCTTTTTAGTAGCATCTAAGTTTTAGCATGTATTTTAGGATATTTCTTTTTGTATAAATTCCTTATGGGATCAAAACATTCATTGATAAGTGCATCCTCTTCAAAAAAATTTGAAGTATTTTCTTTATTCTTCATGTAGCCAAGTGTAAACATTGCCAAGCAAACACTTTTCGCAACAGTATGCAAAATATGAATAAGTAAGAGCTACTTAATATTGTCATTACAAATTTTATTGAATTACTACTAAAAACTGTGCAGAGAATAACATGAATGTGGTAGCTAAATGCTCATGGCAGTGAGCCCATGGCTGATGCTGTTGCTGTCAAGTTGTGAGTTGGAGTCCTGATCTCACTGAAGATCCATCATTTAACCAGGCAATTGCATGTTAAACTTATCAAGATTCAAAGTTCTTACATTGGCATGATGTGTAAGTTTGGAGGGTAGGACACCATCTTAAGTGTCATCCTTATCATTTGACAGTGGTACAAAATTAGGAGATTTGTTTTCCTTCATGTTGCTTGTAAATAGGCTGTTAATAAAAAAATTAGTCGGTGTAAGGAACAATGGAAAATAATTGCAATCAGCAGTATTTTATCTAGGACAGATAGTAACATTATATAATTTATTACATGCACCCAGCTAATCGAAAAGTTATGTTTGTTTTTCTTTTCATGCAACTACTAATGCTTGACAAAACACTTTGTATTACTTTCTGCAAAAGTTTTGATTTATGATGTAAAGAAACATAGGAATATGTTATTTTTAAAAAATCCTGCATTTCATTCAAAGATATAGAGTCTTGTTAATTTTTACACACTTTAACACACAAGAAGTCAAAATTATGTACAAAAAAGTCATAGTGTATTATCCCCTTTCACTAGTAATTACTCAAAATACCTCTTGTTTATTATTCAATTAAAAAAAATTAATGTAATTTGAATTAATATTCATGTATTTTTTTCTTGTGTTCTCCTGGAACTTTTTTCAAAAAATTGTAGACATATAAGGAAATTGTTGTTTTGTAATTTCTAGTTATGTAGATTGTGGTATTAATTTTGTAGAGGTCATAAAATTTTAAAATTTCTTTTTGAATTTAATATCTCTCTTTTGAGAGAGAAACTAGTTGATTTTCCTAAATTTTTGAGATCAGCTCTTTCATATGAAAAATATCTATTATTTTGAATTATTAGTTATATATATATTTGACATCAAGAGGAAAAAGTTTGCCTAGTTGGGAAGTATAGGATTTGAAAGTTTTGTGGTATCTTAGTGAGTTGATTGAAAAGGGAATTTCAATTATTTTCGTAGTAATTTGCTAATATATTTTTAACTGAATTTAATTTTTCAAAATATAGATGAATGTTATTATTTCTGTGTACAAATTTGAATATTTTTTGAAAAATAAAGAAATTGTTTTTTGTTCAGTTCAGCAATGATTTTCTTTTCTTTTTTTTTGAATTAGTTAAAATGTAGTCAATGAATGAAATTTTGAAGCACTGTGTTATAAAGAATCACAAAACACGAAAGAAAGAGAGAAAAAATGTACGACACAAAAAGAAATTGTGTGATGCATATTCTCATAAATAATAATTCTTATAATACTTTTTAATTCCAATCTAAAGATCATGGTTGAGAGCACATGACGATTGTATATTTCTGTTTAATTCTGAATTTGAACGCCACTAAAGATTTGCAGGCTGAGGCTCATTAAATCTGTCAAGTCTCAAAGTCTTCATATTAGCAAGTTGTGGAAGTTCGGGGAGTGGTTACCATAGTTCTCGTTTCTTGACAATGAACAAGGGGCTCAAAACTAGAAGGGGAATTAATTATGTTGCCAACACAGTCAATGTTAAGAACTTAGTTGTGAAAAAAATACGTAGTTTTATTTGACAAAATGAAGCAAATGATCTTGAATAATTCAAAATTAAATGTATTTTTCCCTAATGTCTTTTTAAAAACTTGATGGATCTTGATAATGAAATTTATTGCTTTTTTAACCAAGCAATTGAAAAATATAACTGAATAAAATCAGTAAGGGGAAAATATCTTTTTTGTTAGTTTGAGTCTAATACTGTTTTATGCTACATTTAACTTTTAAAATTTATTTTTTTATTGATGATTTTGAATTTGTTTAGCTTCAGCTTATCAACAATGATATTAATTGGAGAGGATGCACTTTTTATGGCTGGCATGAAACCAAAGCTTTTTTCTTCAAGCTCACTTACTCAGAATTTTTTGATTCCAATATATATTGATTTTTTTATGTAGTTTATATATTTTATCATTGAATGTTTCTTAAAATATGTTGAAAGTTGAAAATAATGCTTGTGTGAGCTTTTTCTAATGTGCTGTATAAGTTCATATTTTTTGGCATGCTTCCTCATGAAACGAAATGCTTCATTTATTTTTTCTTTTCTTTCCTCCCAAGTAGCTGGGCTGTGCAAGTAGCTCTTTCATTCATCTACCCATTTGGCTTCTCGGAAGATTATGTTGCTTTATTATTTTCAGCTAGCTTTAGAAATAAATATTATTATCTTTTTAAAAATCCTTGCATGTGTTTACTTGTGTTCACATACAAAAATATCCATTTAATTCTGCTTTTGCTATATTCCTTAATTTTACTGTAGATTTTCAATGTTTTTTATTTTTATTATTTTTTTTATAAAATTTTTAATGTGTTTCATATTTAGTTTTGTATTTGCATAAAAGCTTTTACACCTTTTCTTTCTTTTTTTTTTTAAAAAATTCATCTTAAAAGTGCTAAACGATTTTTGCAACTTACTACCTTTAAAACTGTAGTTGATTTTGAAGTTGATAAAATGACTGAAGCATTCAATTAAATTACTCATGTTTAAGAAAAAACATTTTAAACATTTGAAAGAATTAAAAAATTTTGTGATTCCTATTTTTATACTTATAAAATATTTGTTGTTTTTATATTATAATATTATTACCCTTTCACATTATATAATGTGCATATACGTTATTTCTTGCGTCTTTATTTCTTGAATAAAATTTATGCTAAAAAATATTGGAAATAAAATATGTGTATCTATTTTTTCCTTTATATTGCATTCCATATGAAAAGAATAAATTTTGGATTCATTACTTCCCAAAAAGTGCACCATAGTAATTCATATGAATCGATATCATTTTTCAGTTGTAATATTGAAATGACTTCATTTTCCTTTAAGCATTTTACAAGTTTTTAATAGGTTAAATAATTGTTTCGACTTTGCAATTTAGAAATCTATTATTTTGTTTCAGAAATCTATATTTTTAGAGTATGTTTTAGTTATTAAACTTCTTAATATTGATCAACTAACAAAAGACAAAAAAAAGTTTGAAGATAAGAGGTAGAATAAAAATAAGAGAAGAGCTAGAATATATATATATATATTTTTTTTTTGTAAAGAAAACAAATATCTAGTGCCTACTCCTCAGTACTAATTTATTAGTGCACTATGTGCCAAGTTGGGAAATAACATTACGGTATGTTACCTTGTATTTTATCGTATGGTACTATAGTTGCCATCGTTATTGCGTGTATTCTTCTTAATTTTTATTCAGACGATTTTAATTTGATTTATTTTTACAAATTTAACCATTTATTATGCACTTGACGTCGTCTAGATTGCAGCTTTCGTCTTCCATGGTTTATTCGAACATTATCAGTGAGTACCAGGATTTTTTGTAAAAGAATATGAGGTCTTCGCTTTTTCAATTTTTATGAAACAAAAATATTGCCGAATTCTCACTTTATGTCTATTTTGTTTTCTAAGATATTTTTTTCTTCTCTCATTTTTTTGAGTTTAAGATTCCGCTCATTTCATCTTTCATGAAATGTGATAGGTTAACCTGCGAAATGAAAATTTTTTACAGAGGGGATAAAAAATTTGACGGCATGTTTTAGTGCGGATCTTACGGTGCAAAATCGTGTTTCTACTATAGTAAATCTATCAGGTATAATTCTTTTTTCACTGGCAGAAAATTGCGAATTTCCACCATTTTACTTACAATTAACAAATTTTCTAGACATTCCTCTGATAAAATTCATAGGGAACTCTGAATTTTTTCAGGAACTGTTGTTGATTCACGCAACACTATGTGTTCGATGTATTAATAGATTTTATATATTGAGGTTAACACCAGAGAATATAGGGAACAGAGAGTAAAACTGTCGATTTTGACGAAAGAAAAACAAAGCATTGAAATAATAAATTCAATTGAGATTGGGTGGATTGTCATATTGTTTTGGGAGGGAGATTCGAAGAATCGGATTCATAACATTCCATCAACAATCTTTATTATTTTTACTGATAGTAATTTCTGTTTTTGACCTGAAAGGATTTTAATTTTTTGAACCTTTCTTTTTTCTTTTTTTCCCTGCCTTTTCCACCGGAATATTTCTAAGTTCTTCAAATTCTAGTTTTTTTTAAAATCCTGGTGCTCATATTTTACCACGTTGTCCCTCCCCCAAAAAAAAAGTGAGTGCATTTTTGTGTATTTAATCTTAAAAAAAAATGTTTTTAATCCATAATTTCCTATGGTTACTCTAACACTTTCGTCAGGAATAGTTGAAGCAATGTTTACTTTCATGTTGAGTTGTTAATGCTAGGTCGCCATCTTCGATTTAAAACTTGTTTTAAAATCTTATTTAGTGCGATTTCAAATACGCGCCCAAAAGGTGTTCGGTGTGTAGTGTATTGAGAATAAATTAGTTCTTTATTGGATAATATTCAAATTTGTGAAAAATGCAACATAGTTTGGGATTGCTGTTGCAGTGCCTTTGCACACAATCTTTTCTTTCTTTTTTTTTTAAAGATTTCAATGATTATAAAATAAAACAACACAGTTTTTTGTTAAATCCGTAGAAAGCACGAATATTTTTTGTATTTGTAAATGGTACCGAAACATGCAGTTTGATAAGATACATACGGGAAGTTTTCGTCATATTTTGTTTGTACTGTTACACTACTTTATGTACTTTATCTGTTCTTTTATAGTTTTTTAAAATCATTCAAAAATTGTTTAGAATAAAAAATAATACTGTACAAAAATGTAGCTGAGGTTTTGAATTTCAAAATTTTTAAACTTTAGAATTGAAAAAAAGTACACTATTACTGTTAATATATGTTAAACATAAAATATATATGAGGTATTCTTGACCTAGAGCCAAGCTTCATTTTACTAATGGATTGAAAGTCAGATTTATATTTTTCAATGCTATTTTCATTTTCAAATGAGTCTAAAAATCATGCACAATACGGGGTTCTATAATTATTGCAAATAAAAGTGAACAATACGCGTAATACAGTGGAACCTCACTTAACAAGCATAATTTGCTCCAGGCGCTTACTCATAGTATCAATGGCGTAACGGAGAACATTTGAGTCCCCTTGCAAAGTCAGGCATTGAACCCCCATGGTGGATTTTACAAAGGGTAGGTACTTGGTGGCAGTCAGTCATGCTTTGCCCTCACCGCGATGCGTGGGTGTACGTTACATAGTATGAAGAACACATTAAGCGAAACAATTTTTCCCATAACATGAATGTAAAGTACGATAACGTGTTCTGTATATCCTAAGAAAAATTCAAGTGGAGATGAATTATTTCTTGTACCTAGACCAGGGGTTGTACCTAGACCAGGGTCCATTTGTTCTCAAGAAATGTTTCATGAGGTCTGCCGTCAAATAATTTGGATGTTATTATTGTAAAAATAATAAAACTATATAAATACTAACAAAAGAAAACTCTATTGACTACGAAAAAATACATTTTGCATTGTAATGTTGTAAATGCTATAGTTATACGTGTCATTCAAATGAAAGTAAAATTAGTGTAACTTCTGTTACACGTAACGAAGAATATTAGGGCAAAATCAGATTTTGCCTTTGATATTTTGTAAATTGGTTAATGACGTCGGGCAAGCTTTGGGCCCTCTACAATTCTGCCCCCTCCGCTATGTGGGGGTCACTGGAGTAGCTAGTCCAGCATGGACCCTGTATCAAAATACCTTGTGGGCCCCTTAAGATTTTATAATGTTTTTCTTACACATTTTGGGGCCCCGTAGCATGGATACGGCGATCACTACGCCCCTGGTTGGGTTGTAAGTTACGCCATTGAAAAAGATGACAAATAACTAATGTTCGGGTAAGTGAGTGAGTGGAGGGGGGGATTTATTGGCGCAAGAGAGCCAATTTTGGCTATGCTGCACCAAACATCTGTTAAAATATTAAAACACATGATAAAATTCAAAAGTGAGTTAGGGACAAGACGTTTTAATAAAAGGTGAAATATAAATCAAGTATAAAAATCGTATTATGATAAAATCAAAAACTTTGGGGGAGGGGATTACCCCTACCAAATCAGACAACATAAAATAACGTACAGTGTTAAAATAGCTGAGAATAGTGATTTTACAGTAAACGTTTCAATAATCAAAGTTTTACAACTAAATATTAGTTTTTACTGTTTCTGTGACATACTTAAATATTTCTCGTGATATTTTGTCCAATATTCCGGTAAGACGTATTCCTACGCTTCATACTCTATGATATCTTCGTCCAAGGAATCGTGTATTGGGGTATATAAACTTTTGCGTGGTGCTTATTTTATTTCTATTTCAGGTTGATTTGTAGTTTTTACTGGATTTTTTCTCTTCTTTCGCTTAGAATTTTCTTTTATATCCTGACTTTTAGCAGGTGCAGAAGAGGAAGTTTGATCACGTGATACGGTTGATGGAGGGACAGGAATAGACGTAGGAATAGGTGTTCGAGTCTCAGAAATAGAAGCTGCTGTTGAAGATGTGGACATCAAGAGGTTTGCTTGAGTTGATGATGTTGAAACTGCAAGGACAGAGGAAGAAGTTTTTGGTACACGCTGAAGCAACTTTAGAGGCGGGCATATAATTCGTGTTATTTTGTCATCTGTTTGAGTAGCAGTGGATGTTGTTAAGGTTTAAACAACCTGGACATATGTTTGTGTTTTCTGTTGAAATATTAGTTTGCGGGCTTCTGGATAAGATAAATTTTTATTTTTTTTTATTTCCTGAATCTGTTTTTCTATTTTCCATTTTGGGCAAAATCTGGAATCGGACGGATGGGGTTCTGAATAGTTGATACACTTCGGCTCTGTGGAAGAACAGACGCACATCTAGAGCAAGTCAATTGTCCGCGGCAAGAAGTTTGCGAATGTCCGAACCTCTGGCATTTAAAACAGCGCAGAGGATTCGGAATGTAGGGATGAATTTTGCAATTAAGATATCCAGCTTTAAATGAAGTAGGTAAATTCGGGCTATTAAATGTTAAAATTAAATTCTTTGTAAGAAAAACTGTAGATTGTAATTCTTCTGACCTGAATCACACCCTGATCTGAAAATCCTTCAAGGATTTCAGATTCAGAAGTGGTCAACAAGTCAGGTTCTGAAATAACACCTCTGCAAGAGTTAAGAGTTTTATGCGGAGTTACAATTAAAGGCGAGTTTAAAAAGGTTTTGGCGAGGAGAAACAACTTTGTTTGAATAGCGGAATTAGTTTCAATTAGTAGATCCCCGGAACGTAAACGTTTTACGGACTTAGGTTCACCACCTATTCCAATAAGGGCTTTGTGAACAGCAAAAGGTGATTTATTGGTCATTTCATTATTTGGAAGAGCAAGTAATAAAAATCTAATATGTTGTGAAATTCTATCGACGTTGGGTGTGGGTAAAACAAGGCCTTTACCCGGGCACAGTAGCATTGGATCCATATGTACGCGTAAACATCTTCTTTCTGGCGTGGCTCCACCCACCACGGAGTCCAACAAGGGAGGCAGTGTGCCGGTCATCTTGCAAATACCAGGCACGGCGCTTACCTGGAGTACATCCAGAATATAGTACTACAGCATCAGGGCGAGGATCCAATGGGTAAACCCGACACCCCTTATCTGCAGCACTAACCCTACAGCAGTGTCTCTTCGGGGACACCGAAGAGAGGTACCACCAGCCGATTGACAGGAGCGGGCTCACTCCTGCCTCCCGTCTACAGCGAAGCGTGGGCCAAAGGACACCCTTTTCCTCCTTACCGGACGCCGCACACGGCAAACATGCGGGTCGGAAAACCAACGGTGTTAGTCGAAAACAAATAAGGCAACACAATCAAAAATTTTAAAGAAATATACGAAAGAGGAACTAAATAACAATACAAAATGTAAACCATAATATGATAGCAATAAAAAACGTAAGTTTTCTCAATAGAAAAAACTAATTCAAATTGTAAATTTGAAAATATTTGTCTGTGGTCTGGACGTGAAATGAAGAAAAGGGAAATTTGAATGGCAAGAAAGAGGGCCGAAAATAGAGAGAAAGATCACTAGGGTTCGTGAAGCCCGTGTTTACCAAAGACAGTAAACCCCTTCGGAAGAGGAAACGATCACTGGGGGTACCTCGGGAGCGTGTGAAACCCGCACTCACCTAAAGAAGGGGAACTTATGTTAGGATTGTAAGGCAATAACAAATGAGCGTGCTCCCCGCCGCCTCGCGACCAATCACTCATGTTTGTTCGTTGTGTTTCATAGTGAATTTTTTTAATTTTTAGCCAAAATGCAAGCAGTTTTGATCGGTGGTGTGCCCAAAATATTGTATCGCATGCCATTGGTTCGCCATCCCTGACGTAGAATGTGGATTTGATTTGCGTAAAAAGAAAGAAATAATTTGAAAAAATCGGAATGCAGTCGAACCTCTATATTGCGAACTTTTTCCTGGAACCAAGGACATTTCACGATTTTCTTTGTAAAATAACCTCCCAATAGCGAAGTCTATTTTCTATATAACGAACCTTTTCTCTTGTGATTCAGTTTTTCTCTCTCCCTGATTTTGAAGTATTTCTGGACATTTCCTCTCTTATAACCCATTTTATGGTGTTCTTAAATCTTGTGCGGGGTATACGTTCCATCAAAGTAGAGCGTAATATGAAACAGAGTTAAACGAGGTTATCTCATCATGTAAATAAAGGGGTTATGAGAAGATGGGTAGAAAATTGGTCAAGTATTTTACCTTTAAATTTATTAATTATGTGTTTTTATAACAATAAAACAAAAATTTATTTATTTCAAATATAGAAACACTATAAACGACTATACATATAAAAATAAATAAAATTCTAAGTCAGTATGTTTACATTTCCGATCCTTCAGTCTCTTCTGTATTTTCAATTTTCTGCCTTTTTATCAAGAAGGTAGATTGGCTTATTGGTATATTGCGTTCAATTTTGTTGCCACTCCATATAGAAAGTCATTTTTCGATTTCCTCTATTGTATTATTTCTAGAACGGATAATTCTAGTTGCTGAGTTTGTCGTATAGTTGCAGTTGCGTATGACAGTATTTTTTTCTTTATTCTTGAGAATGGTCCTTATTGTGTTGAAGTTGCCAAATTCAATGCAGCACCAATTTGATATTGACGTTCACCAGTATCTAATCTTATAATCACTTGCATTTTAGTTTTTAGTGAAATGCTTTTTCTTGTTGCTTTATTTTCGTGCTTTTATTATCACCAATGATAAAATCAAAAAATCATAACGTTTGCCATTATAGCAATCGTTATATTATATAAATTTATACTTACAATAACGTCAACAAATGTTTGAAACGATAAAAATACGTTCGTATAACACCGTAGGAAAGAAGAAACACAGATAAACTGCTTCGGATATCGGGAAGCCTAACGTTGCGTGCAATTTCGGGGAATCCCACAATTGAAATAAAAGAGCGATAAGCCGAAACAGTGTTAAGCGGGGTCTTACTGTACTGGTTTTATTAGGTGCTTAACTCGTCAAGAGCAATAGATTTCTGGACGTTTATCCAGGAAGGGCAACCTTTACCCCCCCCCCCTTGTCCAATTCAGTGGAAACATCTTCGATATCCTCTTTCACTCTCAGTGGAGTTGTCTCGTGTCCTTGGACTAGTCTCCGTTTATTTCAAGTGTTGATCAGTCCTACTGGTAACTTAGTTTATCGGGACTTGAAAATGTCAAAACATAGGTGCTTGAGCATCAAAGAAAAAATTTAATTCTTCAGGCAGTGGATAAAGGCGTCAAGGAACTTTCCTTGCAATTTTTTTTCTTTTTTGATAGGTAAGATTTATAAAATAAATATATATCAATTTACAAAAAGGTGTGACTAATTACTTTTTTTAAAATATGTAGTGTTTATGAGTGTAAAATTCGTTTTATGTGGTTTATAAAGAAATTTGAAAGATGCACCTCTATAAAACGAATTTTCCATATAACGAACTTTCTTCGGAATTTAGCGACTTCATTATATGGAATTTATTTTATTATTTGTAATACATGTTTAATTCTTTTTTACTAGGATACTTTCTTGTCTTTGCGGATGCTTCAAAGTTTGATGACACAAAATGATTCAATAGCCACTGTCTTATGCTTCTCATGTAGGATCTAACAGTTCTCAGCATTTCTCTTATTGCGCCAAAAGATAGAGGTTTTGCTGCAACATAAATTCTTGAACTCTTCGCTGGTCAGCTTTTGGCTGTGCTCTTTTGCAAGCTCCACTACCTCTAGTCTTGCCCAAAGACATAATCCAGCTATTATTTCTGTACAACTCAATGGTCTCTTTCTTTGAAACTACTCTCATCCTTAGATTGCCCATTTGGTTGTCTTCTCTCATTCCTTGTTTTCTTTCTAATCTTTTAGTTTCAGGCCGTCTTTTTGTATTCCAGTTGCGCAGTGCCAAAGTTCAGACATCATTTACCGCACCTTTGTGTTTGGACCACGTTATTCTTCTCTGAGTGCCTCCTTCCTTTTACTCCAACGTATAATGCACTTAATCTTCAATAACTTTCAAAAGCAGAGAAATGTGGGTTTTGCCGTATGTACTATATATTCACCAAGCATTTATACATGTTATTAGAAACATTGTTTGTTTAGAATGTTATCTTTCAATTCCTATACTATTAGTTCGCACTCTCCCTTTATATATATATATATATATATATATATATATATATATATATATATATATATATATATATATATATATATATATCGTTCAAATTTTCAATCATTTATAAAATACTTTCAATTCATCCACTCAAGTTCAAATACATTTTTTTAAACTTGTAGTGGATGTGACACTTAATGTTAATATAGTTTTTCAAATATTAATTCATTAATTAAATTTAACTAATGAATAAATAGTAACAAACAAAAGTAATAGTCCAACACCCTATATAGAAAGGAAAATGGAAAATCGCTTTCCATTTTGTCACTTATAATATTGTGATTTTGCCATATGTATATATATATTTATACTAATTGTGTAATTACTTAATAAAAAGTAACTAAAATAAAAAAAAATTGTTGACCTAAGTAGGAATTGACTTAATATATATATATATACATATATATATTTATATTACTTGTTTCTCTCATCTTATGAGGGGCCCCTGTACGTATTTTATTCTATGTATTGTTAACAAAAATGCCACCTGAAAATTAGTTTTCCTGCATTATTTACTGTTTTTATTCGCTTATTTTTAAAGATTGTAACTGGGAATCGTCATAGTTGTGCAAAGAGAACTTTGCATATGCTTATGGAACAAAGATTTCTTTTCTTGATTCTGCTGTATGGTTTTAAAATGGAAATTAGATACCATTTTAATGCAAATTTAATTGTATGATGATACTATTTAAATTTGTTCTTACATCCAAAATTCATAACCTTTTTGAAATTTTTATGATTGTATTTAATATTTTGCTCAGAGACTTATGGCGATTTATACTAATAGTGATTTATATTTTTAGACAACTTAGCATCTAAGCACTATTTGATTTTTGATTATTTTTCAAATATTAAAGTATCATTCTGTTTTTTTTTTGTTTAATTTAAAATCTGAAATGTTTAAGAAGAAATTAACAAAATGTTGTACAGATTTCTTTCGTTATAATATATAGATTTCCCTTCTTTTCAGAACTTTTTAACTATTAGTATACAAATCGAACAAGATCTTATATGATATTCTAATCTTGAAAAAAAATTGTCACTGAACAATCAGAGTTTTACATTGAATTTGTTAAAATAAAAAAATGTTTTAATTATGTACATAATCCACTAAGGATATTTTTTAAAAGTGAATTTTGATACTTTACTTTAATTGTGTGCAATACAAAATAATATGTCATACATACTGATGCTTTTTTACTCCTAAAGGGACCAAAGAGGGTTTTTTTTGTATCTATTGATAGAAAATAACATTTTGAGTGAAGTTATCCATTGAAGCATGCTTGTTTACAAATGTAGATCTCTGCTGATTTCACTTTCTTATATTTTGGCTTCAGCAAAATAATTTTCGTTCACTATTGCTAGCATATTAATTAGATGTGTAATTTCATAAAAATGGAGAAGAGATTTTTTGAGTGCGTCTCAAAATGAATGCATTGCATGAAAAATAACCACATCCATCTTTTCAGGAACCATCATGGGGGACGATGAGCTGTAACTAATTTAATTTTAACGGAATTATTCATTTTAAAAATAATATTTATAGAATGGAGTACGTTTTAATAACTGTATGAAAATGTGAGAGTTATTAACAGTGGCATAATGGAGAATATTAGCCCCCCCTGCAATTTCAAGTTTTGGGCCCCCAAGATGGATCTTGCGGCGTCAGTCAGGCTTGCTGTTCGCATGTGATGCTGTATAATTGTGCATTTAGAAATGATGTGATTATCAATAGATCAAATTGCATGTGAGAAATGTGGCATTTGCCTCCCATTTATTGAAAATTATTCATTTACGATATGGGAAATTTATTATATTTATCAGAAATAATTTAACCCGTGAGATTAAATTGTATAATTACACTTATTTATTCATTCTTTTAGGTTTATTACTTTATTAATGTTAGGAGAATATTCAAAGTTAAGTTTAATATTTGTAATACAATTATTTAAATAGGTTGATTATCTTTCTAATATAAGAAAGCAATTAACAAGTAGGTTCTTTTGAAGTAAATCGTCATTTGCTCTGTAAATCTCTCGTAATTACAGTAGGTTTTTTTCTAACTGGAAACAAATAATACTTACGGACAAATCTACACAGCAGAACAGATTCAAAAATCGTTCAAATATTGAACACAGCAGTTCAAATCTACAATCATAATTTTGTGTAAAGCAAATGAAATGTATAGTCGCTGTCAAATGCTTAATTTCTATATTGCCTCTCTGCATCGCCCTTATATAGACTGGGAAGAATCTTCTCGAGTTTCTAAGGTTATTTTGGCAATAATCACTCTAGATCAGGGAGGGCGAACCATGGGCCATTGCTGGCACACGACACAATATTTTGGGCACCCCACCGATCAAAACGGTTTGCTTTTTTGGTCAAAATAACTAATAACTATGAAGTATTACGAATAAACGCGGGTGATCGGTCGCGGGGCGTCTGCGGAGAAGCGCACTCGTTTGCTATTGTCTTGCCTTATTTATGTTGTGGACTACGATTGTTAATGATTAGGGATGGCAATACCGGTATATTGGGATACCGAATATCGGAATTTTGAGCCATTTGTACAATTTTGTAATACTGGTATTCACAAGTTTAAATACCGTTTTTTCGGTATTTGCTAGAAATTCTTTAAATTGTCTCCACTATAAATTCAGGGATCGCCAATATAGAAAAATAGTATACGTTTTTGTTTTTATGTCTCCCTAACGGACGAAATTAATTAGACTGGGAATACAGAGTTGCATCGTACAATCAAGAGAGGTGATAACATATGCGAATCATCCTAGGAGGGGCCCAAAACTATCATATTACTGATCAGAGCGATACTGCACATGCACAGTATTCGTTGTCTGATATTCGTATCTGTGAAAACAAGGTTGTAGTTGTGAAGAAAGTGCGTAATATTTCGATATTTTTTAAATTGGTGAGTTTGTTATTCACATTGTATTTGCATATCATACTTTAGGGCTCAAAATATTTTTTAAATTTATTATATACATACTCATAAATATTAACTATAATAATGAATAAGGATAACTTTAAAGAACATAAGAAATCAGTTCATAATACTTCGGTTTGGTTTCATTATTTAATTGAGGAAAACCCCACGTCACAGACTGAATAGTGATATTTACACTTTTTTTTGTGATTTAAATAAGATGCTCCTTTATATTTTTTGTTATTCTTTATCTACTGTTATAATTTATAAGTTATACATTATTTGTTGTGATATTTACACTCTATAGTAAAACTAATAAATAAAACAAAAAACACTTCTTTCTTTTGCTAAAATTTCTACTACCGCTATTAAGACCTAAAAATCAGTATTTTTAGGTCTTAATAGCGGTAGTAGAAATTTTAGCAAAAGAAAGAAGTGTTTTTTGTTTTAAAATTCAACACCGGTCTTGTGTTGAATTTTGAGTCCCTACGAATGTTTGCCCGCGCGTAGCATGTCCATTTCGGTGACGCAACTGTTTGCGTTGTATTTACGATTTCTAACTGTTATTTAACATGGCCAGTTCAGCCAAAAAAAAAGTGCAAGATAATGTAGTAAGTGTAGCAGAGAATTTCAAACTTGGTGGCAAAGGCGACAAAGCGGTGTGTGTGTTTATGTCTGGAGCAACGGTGTGCAGAACATCGTTAAATGACATTTTGAAACAAATCCTTTTGCCAAAGAGGCGAACTAGAGCAAAAAGCGTTAATTGCAGATGCAGTAATAAGCAGAAACAGAAACAAACACTCAGCGTCTGTAGTAAAATATGTTAGCAAAAATTGTTTTACGAACATGGCCAGTCCCTCGGCTGTAAATATCACTGCTCGGCATAGTAAACCTTTTCAAGAGGGAAGCAGGGTTAGCATTGCGCGTCCTCACTTTTTGATGCCTTTGATAAGATAATTCAGCGCATGAAATATATTCCTTTATCCAGAAACAAAATAAAAGAAAGAATCTTAAAACTAGCTAGAAACGTAACAGATTAACAAATAAATTATAATTTTTCTAGTTAATCGAACTAAAGTTGTAACTTAATCTTTTAGTCGCCAAATCTGGAATTGGGATTTGAATAGTCGCCAGATGCGGGATGGGATCTGAAAGGGGGAAATCGTTAATCCTGATGATCCTGATCAGGACAATGGAACAAAATTATCGAATTATTGTATTGTCATCGGTCCTGGACAAATGAGCAAAATTTCGAATTAATCTGATCTTTTAAAGTGGGTAAAAATTGAGTTCAAAGATTCCGTTACATACAAGTGAATCTTATAAAAGGGTGTTAAAAATGACATTAACTCCGCTCGTCATGATGCGTTATTCGTTAGGATGGATCACATTTGTGCTTTTGACGCTTAACTGCATGTTTTCAGAAACGATCTTTTTACAAGAACTACAAGTACTTTCTCCAAATTTGAAAAAAAAATATAAAAGATTTAGATATATACATGAGAAATCAGAGGAAGAAAAAGAGAGAGAGTTATTGAAGAATTCATTTCCGCAATTGATACTTCAATCAAGGAATTTTCAGCGAGATTTTCTCTATTCAAAGAATTATCGGAAACGCTTTAGTTTATTATGTACCCTTGTGTAACTTCATTTGATAAACTGAATTTGTCCCAATTCGATTGGTAAAAAATTGAAAAATTTGAAATGCAGCTTTGATTGGTTTTCAGTCTAGTTCAATATGGATTCAAAAATTTATTGAAACAGTTGGAACTGCTTGAAACAGAAAGATTAACTATCAATATAAGTAAAAATACCAATAACGAAATTTCGGGTGCTGTCCTACTCAACTACTGCTGCTCAAGAGAATCAGAGACCTTGTGCAGCGAAAAAACGAAGGTGTACAATGGTACAATGAAAAATAACTGGTTATTTTCTACAATAAAGGTAAAATTGCGACATTTTGAGCCCATTTCGCTTTTTCTTCACGCTTGTTTCCCGCATGTGATGATTTTCAATATTCGTATAGTGTCCGGTTTCATGTAATGCATGGACCGCATTCGGTTATCCGAACGGTGTCCGGTCCCAATTGATTCGGATAAACGACGTTCTACTGTAGATCTACAATTTTGAGGTGTTTGCTCGCTAGGACGTTCTATATATTTTGACGTAATAATAAAACTTATAACAAATCTCTAAGGGTTCATTTCTTTCTTCTTATAAGGTAAAAGTTTCTTGGAAAATGATGTTGGAATTTTTTTAAAAAAAGGAATAATGGGGGGAGGGGATTTTTGTCTGAAAATTTGCCTTAAATTTTTGTTGTTGAGATTATGCTTTTTTTAAAAAAACATGGTTGAGGATCGAGGCTCTAACAGCATCATTGAGAATAACTGTTCGGAGAGCTTAGTCCTGTCGGGATCTAATCTCCTATCGTTTTTAGATGATTGTAATAAATTTTCTATTACCCAGTGTAAGTTGAAGAAAAAAAGATGCTGAAAAGAGACGAAAGAAATGATGAGATGAAAAAATTTTGTATCATGCCCACATACACACAAAAACACATCTGACATTGCATGGAAACTAAAAAAGAAAACCTTCAAAATTACTTGTGTGGATTAATTAAAATAAAGGTAATGAAAGTTTGCCAGGAAATTCTGAAAAACATGGAATGCATTTTTCTATTATTCCTGTAACTAATTAAAATTCAGTTTTGCTTTTGCACAGACTCATCAATAAAATTGAGCCGAATCACAGTGCTATTTCTTTACATGAGTCAATAAATATTCAGAAAGCTTTGTAACAAAGCAGGCATGTGATTGCGGATTAATTGTCTTGGATGGGGAATCTCGTACTTAAGAATAATGATGGCGCCACTTTTGCTGTTTCCAGTCATTAATGTTACTCAGATAAAGGAAGAGCTATTGTGCTTTATCATCTGCAAAATTGGGTCTTCTCTTCCATTTCTTCTTCTCTCTTTCTTTCTTTTTTGCATTGTATGCCCCAGAATTTTCGCAACACTGTTACTCAATCATGGAGGGAAAGAAGACACGCTTGTCAGATCATTTACATTTGATATCGGTCTGAGTGAAAAGTTAACTGCATTGTCATACAAGCTGTCTGTCAGGTGGCAATGGCACTGTTGGAAAATGAAAGAGCTACAAAAGGTGGATCTGTTAGGTGATTAAGAGGAAAAGAGAGTTAAGCTTGCGTGTGCTTAGACTTTTCTTTCTAAGCTAGTTTTTAAAAAAATTATAGGGGAAAAAAACGAGTGTGCTTTATATATATAGACCAGTGCTCTGCAACCTTTTTATCGCTGCGGACCGGTCAACGTTTGATAATTTTACCGCGGCCCGCTGAGTTGATTGTTCATGTTTTAGATTGTTTTGATTTAACAATTTTAGTTTAGTTACATTTAAATATGCCTTCAGAATAAAATATAGTTACACCAAAAATGAATAAAAGTGATTTCCGTAGAAAGTTGCGCAAATCCGAGAGAAATGCACCACTTTAAATAAAATGGCAATAATTTAATGTTCTTTAGGTGGCCTGGCACGGACAGGTACCGGTCCGTGGACCGGGGTTTCGGATCACTGCTTTAGACCACACGACTGAAGTGAAACTTCTTTAGCTCCATCTATATACATGTATATTCATATACATATATTAATTTTCTATAAATATTTAAATTCATCGATAAATTAATATTGTTGAATAGATTTTTTATTTTTATTCATTATTTTCATTATCGGATACATCAGTAATTACTGTGGTTGATTGTAAGACCGAGACAATAGGCTTATGGTATGAGAATTAAGATACATATGTTTTCGAATGAAAATAAGAAAGATATCTGGAGAAATATCTGGATATCTTGTGGTTCCATGTCTTGTGGTATTCTCATTTTGGTTATTATTCACTTTATTCATTTGTAGTTCTAATATATCTTGTAGAAAGTTTGCCAAGAGTTGGACGCGAAATTAACAATGAAATCTGCTAAAATTAGTGGCAACGTATGATAGTTTTCTCCAAATTCTTCAGAGCCTACTCGACCGTAAATCATAAGTCTTTTAAATAAAAACTTTATAATATTATTAACTATATATTATACACAGTGAGCAGCAGTATCACCAATTGATGATTGACCAATATCGATTTCACGAATATATCGTAATAAAATGTCCATGTTCGAAGTTACTAAATCACAAAATATGAACTTTAAAATGAATTTAGAATTTTGTTCACTTTAAACGTAGAATATTTAATGTATTGAACAAAATATTAATTTATAAAATGTTCAAGAACGAAATGAAATTACGAAATAATCAAGAACTCACCGTTCGCGTAACGGTAGCCAACGAACTACGGATTGATATTTCTATCTTCATTAACTTATATCTCCTTCTCAACTTCCGTTCGTCTCCCCCGATGACACTTTTCGTAACGCTCTCGTCACGCATTCACCAGCTTACTCCCCAAGTCAAGCGTGCGTAAAGCAGTTTTACTTCAAAAAGAGGGCGTGGCTGTGTCATGGACACGGCCGTGTGTTGTACGGGAATACGTCTCGTAACGGGTAGTATTTTTTTTTTATATAAAATATCATTATTTACGTATGTCATAATCATGTTTGAACACTAAGAAATCCTCCGGGTTTCGATGTTTTGTTTATGATGCAACGAGTTCAGGAAAGAAATCAAATAACCAAATAATTACTGTGTTATGATGTAACTTTATTAATTATAGGTCTGTGATAGGAAAAGTACGACACAAAGGGCATAGAGGATACATTGAGATTTCTGATAAACGTTAAATCAATACAAGTATTACCTAACGTTGTTGGAGAAGTTTCGATGTGAGACAAATTGAACTTGCTGAGCATGAAGCCGGGCAATGAGCGGTCTTGTGAGACATTAACATTAAAGTCTCCGGCTGTCATAATTGGTTTAGTAAGCTCAGGATCGTAATTAGGTATAATTTTAGCGATGTTTTTGGAATATTTTAATAGCGATCGAAACATACAGAGTTTTATTTCTTCTAACGCTGTGACCGGATGGATGTGCTCACACCCGAGTATGTGTTTGAAGACGCCATTGACCTTTACGTTTACTAGACAGACATCAAAAGCCTTTGCGGCTTTTATTCCCAAATTAATTTCTGAAATGTCAATGTTAACTCTATTACAATTAGTGAAGCTATTGGTGTTACGATATATGGCGACTTGACCGGTTTTGCGACTTGATCTTGATGATGGTTTTTACGCATAGCGCTTAGTTTAAAGTCAGTCACTAGCTCTTCAGGGAAAGTATTATTAAGCAGGGCTAAGTGGTTTTTCTTTTGTTGGCTTCGATGAGCGCAAAAATCATAGACGACCACACACATCATACTATGTCCGAACGGACAAATGTCTTATCTGCTGCCCAATATGTCTTCATAAACGGCGATGCCTAGAGTAAATATAGAAGCGATTTCATCATCCACTTGCATAATTTCAACTGCTCCTGTTGCAGGCATCGTCGTTGATCCGCTCGGCCGCATTCATTCTTTTAGGTTCCCGGCACTGCTTGATTCGGTCACTATTCGATTGCTCTTGAGAAGTGCTTTCCAACCTTGTGCGATTTCTGTATTTAAACTTGGCTTTTTGACGCGCGTCTGGGCCGACACTATATGTTTCTGATGTAATAAATATTTTTTTATTTCAATACTAACTGTCGCTATTTTACACTAATCTTTTCTAAACAATCGATAGATTTTGATGAGAGCCGACGATTGAAATTAAAACGAACGTCGTAGCTTCTCCGAGTCAAAAGTTATACTAAATGAAAATCTCGATACGCAGGAAAATTACCTCAAAATGCCCTCCACCGCGTGTGATGAGTCACAATCCTTACTTAGCGTAATATATTCTTTGATCCTTTAGCTATCCAGTGGTGTAATTGAATTTTGGGTAGAGATGATAGATATGTAGCTGCAACACCAAACTGTATCCCTCGATTTCGTTATCATTCGTTTTTTTTAATTGCCTCCCACTATGGAAGCAATTTTAAAGACGTATTCTCGTCAAAACCGGAAAAAATTGAGAGAGAGAACATCAACTTTGTTAAATCTAAAAACAAAATCTCTAATTCTTGTATTTCATTCACGAGTTTACTTATACGTAAACGGATCGATATATTTCAAAACGAAGTGACTGTTGATTTACTTAGCAAACATACTTGAGAATAGACGATAAATAAAAAATTAGATCGCGAGGCTTGATCAATAGCGCTGTATCGTTAGGCTCATAATTCACCACTCCCTTTCTCCCCCCGTATGTTTTGTGGCATTTCAAATGGTTTTCAAATAATAGCTCAAAACCTAGAATTCGTTTGTATTCTCCAATATACGGAACGCGTAGAGAAACCGTATCGTAAAAATGCAAAAAAAAAAAAAAAAAAAAAAAAAAAAAAAAAAAAATTGAGAAATGGATCGCTAAAAATATTGCTTTACTTTACTAAATTAATACGAATCACTACACTTTTTCAAGAAATTTATTATTCCCAGTTGAATTAGATTTGAAGTTTCTGTGATTGTTCCGAATAACTTGTTAAATGAAGGTGAAAAAAAGTAGAATTTTATATTGCTGCCAACATTATGAACGATACTTTAGAAATTTAATGAGATAGTTCTAGAAATATTCGTCTTTTAAAGCAGCAGGATGCGGATCACGAGCGAGACGCCAACCAACCTAGTCCCACACGGGCTCAATAGGCGACATATCCGGCGAATAAGTAAGCCAAGAAAGAAGTTGCATGTGTTGGGCTGAACAGAAGTCTCGAACAGTCTTTGCAACATGTGGGGGTGCATTATCCTGCCGAAAGATAGCTCCAGGGATGCCTTGAAGGAAGGGAACGACTTCGGGCTGTAGCACTTCAAGGAGTTTTTGCCAGTTTTTCGGTGCCCGTCGGTCCACTGCTTCCAAACTCGCATAACTATGTGGAACTGTTCCGCTGCACACGAGCTCCCGTTGCGCAATAGGAAAATCCTCCTTCTCGAAGGTTTATAATCTTCCCCCGTTCAAACCCGTAAGTTGTTGGAATTTCTCCTTATTTCGTCGTGGAGGCATACGTAGGTTTCACTCAACGCGTTCGCCTCTAACAAATAATCATTAACTATTTTAAAGTCCCGCTGCAGCCCTCTATTTATACGCTTTCAGCATCCATTCAGAGGGCACAGCGCGGTGGCTCTGAAACTTTACTATTTTACGTAACATCCTATAATTGATATTTTCTGTGAAGTTCATTTAATTCTGATGATTCCTTCAGGGTGTTGCATTTTTTACAAACAGCAGTGTACCTAAAAATTAAAAAATGCAGCTTGAAAATATTGGCGTGCATTATATATACATCTGTACGCTTTATACAGCGGATTTTACGGTAACTCTTTCGATAAAATTTATTTCAATAGTTGTATTCTGTACAACTATAAATTAACTAGTATACTGCTGTTTTTTTAATTAATAGATATTTTTTTTCCTTGGAATTATTTCGTATTTACTCGAAATTTTTTTTTAGATCGTGTCGTTTTTTTAAGAGCCTCTGATTATGTCATACATTGGTTTATGCGTAATTCTTATTTCTTAAACTGTTTTTTTTTCTTTACGTATTTTTGCGTTGCATGAGTTCATGATCCATTTGTTTAATATGCATCGGAAACAACTGCATAGTCAGTTTCTTTTTGTGTGCGTGGAAAGGATTCCTCGGAACACGTAATATGTGCAACGATTTTCTCGGAGTTTCTTTTTTCCACTATTTTTTTTAAAAACATTTCTCTGCTTTTCTTGGCATTTTGCTAGACGTAGAAAGGCACAAAGCAAGTTTCGACTTTCTGTCTACGCGAAATCCCCTTTTAAAAAATCCCACGAGTTCCAAAATAGAATAGACAATAACAATGGCAAACGATGAAAAAAGCAACACCGCTACTACAGCTCGAAATCAGAAATGCCTTGTTTTTAGAAGTGCCTCACAAGTTCTGTTTCATCGATAGGTCAGCACTTTTCTCTCTCTCCTTCTTCAGGTACACTTCATTACTCAGAAAAGGCTTCGTTCTCGAAGAAAAAGGAGCGCCGAATGAAAAAGTGTTGGGCAAGCAATTTTTCATTCCAAATCGAATCTTCTGCAAACCAAAGATTCTCCCTTTTGAAAACCGAACACATTCAACGATGAAATTATTGAGGCTATTTGCTAAAGCATTAAAAACTGAACAGATATATTTTTTCTTTGTTATAGCGCCATAGAACTTCTGAAAAGCTATTTTCGATAGATGGGCGTACTTAAAATACTCAAATTTCCTTTGTGGATGTTTTTACTTTTCCATCAGTTGAAGAAAGAATTCTCCTTTCTTTATAAAAACGTAATGATTCTCAGTTTCAATTTTTTAAGGCATTTTATTATTGTCGTGAATACTCCAAGACCTGGCGCGATATTTATTTCTTTTTATTTACCCGTCTATGGATAATACAGTTTTAACTTAAGTTCTTTATCAAAGAAAGTGCTGCTTCAACAGTTTTTATGAAGATGATACAGCATTCAATCAACCACTACATCTAATCAATCGACCTTGCTTATTATTAGGATGCATGAGAGTTTAGAAAGTTCCGGAAATTTTTATTAGGACTATACAGGCTGAAATTCTTTAGAACAAGAGGAGAATGCTATTCGTGAAAGTTTTGCTTTACATTTATAAGTATGCAGGCTAATCCTAAATTAAATCAGGTTAATAATGCATGTATGTTTTTGCATACTAACTGGTAAACCCGTTCTTAGCAAGGGTGAATTGAAAAATTAAACAATACAGATTGAAGGAAAAAGAAGCTTTTAAGGAGTTAATTTTACGTGAATTGCAAATCAAACAAAAAAAGCTTTTTGCATATCTTAGCTGAACAAAAAACCCATATTTGGTAAATTTTAAGTCTGTAGATCTAATAGCTGATAAAAATGATTTTTTTTTATTTATAACGCCCTGTAACTCTCTTGTAAGTCGCGCGATTTATGAAAACACCATCCTAAGCTGATCTCTACTCAGCAAAAGTAACATATTGTTATACATTTTGAGTAATGAACGCTTAAATTAGTGTAAATAATTTATATCTGGATGTGCAATACGTTAATATTACTTTCTGTTGTATTTATTTTATGTTAAAATTGTAAAATTCGCAAGGAACGCCTTTCTTTACATTATAATGGCGATTCAATGGAAACAGCGACATGTTGGCGATACAGCCAAGTTGGTATCATTTTTGGCGACCCTGTTGGCAACTTGGCGATTGATTGAACGGCGCAGAAGTTGATATGCTGTAGCGCCACCTGGTGGGGAGCTACAAGAAAGAGGATAGCGCAAAAACATTCTCCACAAAAATACACATTTTTCATGCCAATTTTCATAGTGATCGGTCGAATGGTGCTGGAGTGATGTGATTTCATATATACAAACATCCATTTATAAATAAATATATATATATATATATATATATATATATATATATATATATATATATATATATATATATCGCCCATCCGGTATAGTTTTATATATCAACGGAGAGTAAAAATGTAGTTCTAGTAGAAGCTATCTAAATGAGAGAAATAAAAATTGTTAGATGCATATATACACAAACAAGCAAATAAAAAAACGATTACAATTTTAGAAGGATTAAATTTTTTGCTTAGGCTGCACAAGCTGTGCATGTATTGAAACATGTATCACATTTGTAGCAGTCCACAATTTTCTTTACGAGCTATTTTGCTAAATCTGAAATTGTAGATTTTACGGATCTCTTCTGGAATTTCTTGCCAAACTCTCTGACTTTTGATATAGATTAACGAGACCCTGCTCGTATTTGAGAGATCATGACATCGAGCTCGTGACTTGCTATACTTCAGCGTGTTTGAGTCCTTATTCCACTGAATATCCATCGTGTAGAGGATTGACACTCATTAAATGTGTCTCAAAGTCCACACGAGGGAAGATGGAAAGAAAAGAGAGCAACTGTAGCTCAAAACTAGGAGGTCTTCGAAGCGCAATGTTAATCTTCATTCAAGGAATCTTAGAAGAAGGTGGGAGACACTTGCTTATATGTCCCTAAAAAGTTTTATTGAGCAAAAGTTTGATGATCTAGCTGTTTGACAATTGCAACCAGTGGAAGTAATTTCCGTGTTTAAACGTAAGCTACGGGATGCGCGAAACGATGCACAGTACAATGGGCCTCGTGCTGTAAGGCAATCCAGTGGATGGTGGAACGGTTTCCGTCCCGACAGCTGAAAAATCGGCTTTCTTTTTTAGATAGCACGACAATGTGCAATAGTATCAGTGGCTGTGAGACGATCCCTTCTTTCTTGATGGTCATGCACCACCCATTTCTGCAAACACCGACGCTTACTAGCTTCCTTCCAACTCCAACGTTGAGCGACCTTGTGAAGATTTGAGAGATCCGCCTCGCTTACTTTTATTCAATTGTACATCTTCTTTCAAATGTTGATAGTTACTCATGCTTTTCGCGCGAGCGCGCGAATCCATATGCTCCATTATATTTTTCTTTGATTGTGGGCTACAAACCACTCGATTTGCCTCTCCGACTGATCTAGGGTAATTGCAATTATATATTACAGTTTCAAGGAGGCCATTCCATTGGTATGAAACACATTGGTAAAGTAAATCGAGAGAAATATTTCGAAATTTGGGCCTGCGCCATACAGCTGGGGTAGGCGGACTTTTCCAGGGTACGGGCTACTTCTAATTTTTTCAAGTTGTTAAGGTCCACCCTGCGGCGTAGGTGTGGTGAGCTAACAGAAGTCTACAATATTTATTATTTGTTAAGATGTTTGTCGGACCCATAGTAAATTAAACTAATGAGCTAAAGTATCCCATGAATATCAGTACACTTCAGCGGCATTTCTAGCTTGCATGCCCATTTGTGCCAAAAAGCTGTTGCTATGATTTTTCCTTCGGTTGAAAAAAAAGTTTATTGCTTTCTTTCTTTTAGCACAAATTCCATGTTTGGACAACTATGAATGAGTTTTCAATGTAGCGAACACAAGTGAACCGACGAGTCTGTAACCGACTTAACATATTTGCTGCCAGGTGCCGTACCATCGTAGGGTGGAACGTCGACACAAGAATCCAATCCCGTGGGAGCGCGGAGTGATGTTTCAGTAGCTAATCCCGTGTTATCGCGGGAAGAGTTGATCAATCTTTATTTTTCTCTTTAGTCGGCTTGAGGGGGAAAACCCATTTCTACGGTTGGCATCGCGATGGTCGCTTTTCTCCCTTCTTGTATCAGAAAATGGGTTAAACTTCATCGTGCCTTTCCAATAATGATAATCATCAGCACACAATCGCATGAATTGTGAAAAGCCTATTCTCCAGTCTAGCTGGCATGGGTGTTCCACAAATATCTTTCTTTTAGTATGCGCGTCTTAGTGAAAGCGGTCACTCCAAAATGTCTTGGCGGTCCACCGGTCGATCGCGATCGACTTAATGCTCATCCTGACCGTACAATGATGAAGCAATTTTGGCTAGAAGAGATCGACGGGTCATTAATTCATTGGGTGAACAGAGGAAGTTTAAGTTTCAGTGTTAGTAGGAATGGACATCGGCAATCCAATGTTAAGATAGGGGCGTTGCCGGAATGGCTCTCACAGCATTTAATTTGTCCTCTTTACCCATCTGACTCGTGAACCATTCAAAAATAAGCAACAGAACATAGCAAAGTCCTATAGTTTGAGCTTCCAATTACGCCGCTTATCCTTCAATGGGGGACATTGCCAAATGTGATTGGAGTGAAATAAGGTGCGATTTTAAATGGGATGATAATAGCATTCAGTGGCATCGCAGATATGTTCAGAGATATCCAAAATCGCATTTGTATCCATTACTGTCGCATGTTTCATAAGGAATAATGGTGAGATGCTACTTTTTACTTTCTTTTACAATTGCTGAAACTTTGATAGAATTACTCAAAGTTCCCCGATAGCGAATATATTCATTTGAAAAATTCTTTTATTTACAGAATTACCGTTCATCTAGCAGTTACAGTTAAAATTAATATTTTTATGTGGGATATGGAGCAACAAAGGCTATTATCCCTTCACTTAGCAATTTGAAAAAACTTCGGTTTCACAAACATTTCTTTAGTCAGTACCAACCTCATAGAGCCTATTTATTTAACCTAAATTTTCCTTTTCCATTTTTGAATGCTGATTATGCATTTAGGATAAAAATGTTTTACCTCTTGAGAAAATATGTTTGCATGTATGCATTGCTGTATACTATGTAAGACATATTCTTACAAGAAAATATAGACCGTAAAACACCAATATAAATTTGTTTTCCTTGAAATTTGTAGTGAAATGAATAGGATATGATACATAATTATGACGTATAAAAAAGCCTTGCAACCAATTATCGGAAACTGAGCTTTTTAAAATGTAGTCTTTTTTAAATTTTAGTTTAGGATAAATGTTTAAATGACTTTTAAAGTGTTAATTATTTTTTGTTGGTAATTCAAATCATCTGATTCTAATTTGGCATAGGATCCAGAAGTGTTTATCTATTTATAAGACCAGTGTATTTTTTTTCTATGCAGTTGAAAAGATGTTAAACATTTTTTAGTTTTTGAAGAAGGGCAGAATTTTTTCAAACATATAATCAATTTTTTTCAATAAAATTTTCTAGTTGATATTATTACATAAAATAAAAGAGAAAATAGAGCCCACTGGAAGCATATTTTTCGAAACTCGGATCCATACAAAAGGCACTGAACAGCAATGAATACATTTTCGTCAAAAGTTCCTTCCTCGATTGATTCTGCGAAGAAATTCAACTCCTCTTTATATGAGAGCGTTTTCTCAAATTCTGTGTGTTATGCCTCACCTTTCGAATGCGAACCTCTCGGAAGGAGGACTGTTTGCTCGTGCAGCGCCCTGTGTCAACTGCTTCTCCTATTAAGGGGGGATGTTTGCCCTCTCCCTCCTGATGCAAACACTCTGTAGCGATCTAATCTCGAGCGAACAAAGGAGCTTGCTCTTTGTCTATTGAATGCTATTCTTTTTTCTTATTTTTATTCGATAAAATGGCGCCTATGTGATCTTTACTTTGGAGATGGAACAAATCGTTAGAAGAACGTTATTGGAAAATGGGTGTTGAGGTGAAGAGTTTCTCAAAACTACCCTCACCGTATTTCAGACTGCTTCAAACGTTTTATTATTTTTCTGAAAACTGTATATAAAACTTGGAATCCCGTTGAATGGGGTGACATATTTTGTAATTACCGGCTAGTGGTTGTTGGTGTTTGGGGGTTCGAGTAAAGATCTCAGCCATAACAGTTTCAAATTCAGATTTATCATTCCAGTAACTGAAATCAAACAACTAAAGATGGGAAATGCACAACGCAACTGATTGGAAGAGCGCGCTTGAAGGCTCCTTGCCACCATCAGCTCTGCCTTCAGCACGCTGGACTTCACAACAAACCTCTTGCTGGCACGACGCACGTTCGTAATTCTCAAGCTCATAACGTATTCTCTGATCATCAATAATTGAACATCCGTCGACTAACTTCGCGTACCCAAATGTCCGCGCTTAAATATAACAACCCATTTGGATAAATCAAGTCTTCTTCTTCGGGAGAAAGTTTTCAATAGAACATACAGTTAAAAAGAATAAATTTACCCCAAGATGATTAGTTGAAGGCTCGTGGATAGACCCGTTACAATTTTTCTTAATTTACATTCATATCCGAAATTAAGGTCACAAACATAAAATCTGTGAAAACTAATGAACTATCACTATGTTGCCACGAAATTTGACACAGAGACATACCACAATGTAAAAAAGAAAACAGCAACATCACAACATGGGAAAGATTTTAATTGCGAAATAAGATACGGGGCATATCAAAAAGTGTGATTAGAGATGAAGTATTTACCTCGGGAAGAGTCTATCTAATATAGAGTGTAACCACCGTGTACTGATACACAAGCCTCACAACGAGCTGCCATACTGTTTATGAGGGTGTCAATAAGTGTTCGTGGCAACAAAGCCCATTCTTCCAAAAGAGAACCATGCCAGAAAGATGTAGAGCCATTATTAAAGCAAACGGCAGACTCATAAAATACTGTTCAAACATAAAACAATTTTGATGTAACACATTACTCAATAAGTCCCGGACCTAACTAAGAAAACAACAACTTGTATGCAAAATTGAACTTTATTTAACAAGAGTGATACATACTCTTCTAATTTTTTAATACCTTTTTCGTAGAACGATACTTCTTTGCTCTTAAAATAGGCTTCTACTTCGGCAATCACTTCTTCATTTGAGCCAAACCTCTTATCCTGTAGCGTTATTTTAAGGTATGCAAACAGCCAGTAATCACTGGGGGCTAGATCTGAACTGCAATGGCGTAACGGAGAATATTTGGGCCCCCCTGCAAAGTCAGGTTTGGGGCCCCCACGTTGAAATTTACAAAGGTAGGCACTTGCGTCAGTCAGGCTTTGGGCCTCTTAGAACCCTGCCCCCGTGATGCGGGAGTTGCGGGGTGTACGTTACGCCACTGCTGAATTGTACGGTGGTGGGAAAGTAATTTAAGCACAATTCGTTCAATTTGACCATCGTTTTCATGGACTTGTGGCAAGGAGCATTGTCTTCGAGATACATCACTTTTTTCTTTTGCATTTGAGGACGTTTTTTCTTTATTTTTTCATTCAGTTGATCCAATAACACCGTGTAATATTCACTATTAAGTATTTTGCCTTTCTCAAGGTAGTCAATAAACAAAATTCCATATGCATCCCAAAATATAGATGCCATAAACTTTTCAGCTGACGTTTGGTTGCTTTGGACGGCTTTCACCGGCTGCTGTCCACTCAGCTGACGATCTTTCTGATTCAAGCGTGTAGTAATGGATCCATTCTCACATATCTTCGTAAAAAATCCTGTTTATTTCGCTTAAACAGCTCCAAACAACGCTCTGAAACGTCGAAGCGTTGTTATTTCTGATCAACAGTGAGCAAACGCGACACCTACTTTGAACACAGCTTTCTCATTGACAAATGATCATTCAAAATAGTGAATCCACTACCTTCTGATTCCTTTAAATCCTCTTCTATCTCATCTTCAACGATTGAATAAGTGCCTCACCACAGGATTCGAGCTCATTACGTCAGGGTTTGAAAGGGGTCGTATCATTAAAGTGAAAGAGTCAGGTTGGGCAAATCGGAGAAACGCTCGTCATATGCAACGCGGCCGTTAGAAGATGGTGGAAATGGTAGATTTCAACCTCTTGATGGTAACAGTCGACCTAGGGTCATAGCAGATAGGGAGGACAGATTGATTGTCACCTGATTCATTGTTATTAACCATCAGAGGGGTGACTCGCACACGAGAGTGTCCACCATGACCATTCACAGATGGCCGATAGAGCGAAATTTACCGCGTATCGACCGCTACGCCACCTTACAATTACGCCTGTACACTGTCGAGCCAGAGTACAGTGGTGTTTGGATCGATCAGATTGGAATCATGCTGACAGAGGCGACAAATCCCGCTTCCAACGATCATCGAAGACGTCCAGAACAACGTAACGCGATCCTGCTTTCACTATTGCACGCCACACAGGCTCTCGACCGGAAGCTATGATGTTCTTTTGACAGCCGGACCCGTTCGCTCCCCATTAGAGGCCGAGAACTGCTTTGTTGCCGTTCCTTTAGCAGCGCCCTGACCTTACTTTTCAGCAAGATAGCGCCAGACCATTGCTATGAACTGTCTTACAGCTTCTCAAACAATTCTTTGGCCAGCCAGATCACCAGATCCCTCTCAAGTCCAACATGTCTAGGATATGAGGAGAAGGCGACTGCATCTACCAGGGAATGTTGATGACCTGGCCCTACAATTGGAGCAAAAATTTGTCAAGAAATACCGCAGGAGGCCATCAGGGTGCTTTATCACTCTATGCCACGTCGTGTGGCAATTTGCATCTAAGCTAGAGGTGGGTCAACACCTTATTGAGCTCGTTACTTTGTAACTATGTATCTTTGAAATAAATCATTCAATTTTTCTGAAACTTTAATCATTTTCTATTCTGTACATAATCTTTCTACCCACCAATTTTGTCTCTATCGGACAACTAGTTCTTGATGCGTCAATTTTTTGTTATAGAGTGTACATTGGAATCATAAAAATAGTTACGACAGTACGATAATTTCACAACGAAAATTTGTCAAAAACAAAAATTGGGTAAAAAAATGAATGTATTCAAGACTTTTTCCATCACTGCATATTCTAACTTCTGTTCTGTTTCCAAATCCTGCTATTTTTAAATCATGAGGTAAAGGCTCTAAAAATATTTTTAAATACAAACGAAAGCTTAATGTTAAGATTTAAATGTCAACAACTAAAATATATAATCGTGCATTATAATGATATATCCAGTGAAATGGGTGGCTATAACGGCTAGAGATTTATATTTATTAATCAATAATATATTTCACAAGTCAAATTTTTCTCCTCACTGACCTTACGTCCGGTGATCCTGAATGGTTATTTCTCGTGTGCTGAATCTTTTAAATGTAAGGAAGGTCTGTAATGGATTGAGAATTGTATTTGGAATTGAAATATTCAAATAGTGTGAAATTATTAATTTTAGAGAAGAGGCAAGAATTAGCCTGACTTCGTATTTTGAATCTTTTTAAAACGAGTCCTGAAATTTGTTATGTTATTTAAAGAATAAATCGAAAACGGGAACAAATAACGATTGCTTTAAACAAAAGGTTTTAGGAGAAAGTAGGCAAGGTGGTAATAATCAGAAAAAAATGGAGGTATTATTCTAACTATAGCATCTCTCTTATAGTAACTTGCCAAAGCATTGACGGTCATTATTTTGGTACGATTGCAAAATCGATCATTTTCTATTATTATTGTTTTAAAATCGATTATTGTGTTGTTATTATTGGAAAGATGATTGTTTTTTATACGCAAATAAGCGTTTAAGTTTAATTTTGTTACTTGGTAGTCCCCTTGTAAATTTGCCTTCTTTTTCTCGTAAAAAATTCATAATTAAAGTCTCTTTAGAATTGTTTATGTATTGTAATGATTCTCATCGGTCTTCGTCCTTACGAAGCGGCTGCTTTGCAACAAATGGTACTAAATTCCTTATAAATGACCAAAGAAATATTTCATTTGGCTTTCCCGAATAGCTCAGTACTTTCCTTTCATCTGGCATTCAAATGACTCAATAGACGTCAATACCCAGCCTGTGAGAAGAAAACGCCGCCGAAAAAATGTTTTCTTTCACTGTTCAATCGCTTGACTCCTGTTCCCGAAACTGTTACTTTCTATCTGCGAATTTTCATAAATATTTGCCATGGTCAAATATTTTTTATTTTCCTCGAAGTCTTTTGCACAATTCTCACTCAACTCTGTGTAGTATCCTTCTGTAGCTTTATAAGTGCTAAAAATGTTTAAAAAAATCTTTCAAATTGCTTATGTTTGTGAACAGCTGGCTTTTAAAAGAACGGGATAGGTTTGTTTTAAATGATAATCACTGTTGACAAATTACCTGCATATTTTTTCTAGGATTATAATTACTGAGAACCTTTTTTTTTGACTATCTACTTTTGGCCACTAATCGCAGTCAAACCTTTTTGTAATTTTGAGTCACGGTCATATGGCGAAATTTTATTCCAACTGTACAGTCACATCCAAAGGACCACGTGAGGAAGCCTCTGTTGCTTGCCATTAAATCGCAGAATCAGCGCAAAATTCTTTCCAAATATCCCTATAGATCAGCGGTACTCCACCTGCGGCCTTTTGAAGTGGCTCTGAGAAATTCACTTACTCAAGAACATTGTATTAGAAATGGGGTGGGAAATTCTTCCGTCAAGAAATCAAATAGATCAATTTTGATGTCGGTGTCGTACGGGTACGAATGGATATTCTTTTTCTATTTGAAACGGTTACGGTGAGTGATATCAGACTGTGAAGTAGCGATAATTTTACGGGTGGGAATAATTTGTGACTACCTTTATATCTTGCAAGCAAAAAATATTCGAATAAGATGTATCGTTTCAAGATGGTTGAGAGGTTGACTATTTTGCAGTGAAAAACAAACATGGATTCGTAATTGTTCGATTTGTCACGAAAGAGCTGTATTTCAAAAATATCAATAAACAGGAATCATTTAATGACACTTTTCCTCGGAGATCTCTTTCAAGAAGGGATCAATAGGCTTTCTTGAATAATCTTTACAACAGAAGTAAAATGTTTTGTCAGTGGTAATATCACAACGATAACAAAAACATCCTATGAAGTTTGTTATGTTATTGGTAATCATATAAATTCGTTTACTGTTGCAGAAATTGTGAAGGAGTGTTTCTTAAATGCTTTTAATTTAGTGATAGTAACAAATATTAAAAATAATAATGAAAAACAAAACAGAAGTTATAATATTTTGATCAATTTTCCACATTTTAAATTTCCAATGTTATCTTGGTCTTAAAGTATTTCTCCCCCATTTATCCTCAAGTTGCGGCCCGTGTAAAATAGCTGACATATGTGTGGGGCCCAGTGGAAAAAGGTTGAGTACCCCCGTACATAGACGATAGGTTATCTGTTGGATGGCGGAGGTATTCCAGTGATGAAGGAATAGAGCTTTTGGTCAACGATGTTTCAATCGGGTCCTGATTTCTCTGAAGACACATTAATGGTCATCCTCACTTTGGAACGGTAGGAGAGTGAGTGATGCTCATTCAGGTACCGTCCTTATCACTTGACCATGGTTCAAGATAATAATATTGATTGTGGAAAGTTTTCATGCTTGTTTCCCTTAACTAAAATCTAGGGCTATTTCGTTACGAGAACTTCACGTTGTAAAGAACCGGGAAATATTCAAATATAGACATTACTAATGAAATACAGTTGTGGTGAATTTACGGATTTCTATAGAGTACCACGAAGTGTCAGTGAAGGTTAGTAGTACAACAAGGGAATGTACTGAGGTTGTTAAAAAAATTGTCTAACTATGAGATAGACATGGAGAAGGAAACTGAGTAAACCTACTTCATGGTGATAGTGAGCACTTCAAGCTTAGCTGCGTGGAAGTTTCATTTATCGATAGGTAATTTGTAGCTTATGCATTTCGTAAATATTCGGTTAAGAAAATCCAATCCACTCATATAATATTTTTGTGATACAGTGAAAATGGTTTAACACGAAACTCAGGGGACTGAATTATTTTTTCGTGTTAAAAAAATATCTTCTTAAACTAAAATGCGAAAAAAAAGTAAAAAAAAAAACCCCTATATATTTAACAATATTAAGTTTATTAGAGTACACACACATTTTATTTGCATAGATATGCATACATGTATGCATTTAATAAAAATCAGTGAAACAAAAACATTCACATGAACTTAATGAAATTTAATACAAAATTTAACAATTCCAAAGTCTTTACTTTTTTCGTTTTCGTCTTCTGTTTTCGATCAACAGCCTGAAGCAGCCCCATCGTTATTTTAAGCGAAAAAGCAATTTTCTTTCCCTGTGTGATTTTTGCTCATTAAAAAAAATTCTTCTAAAAAAAATACAAAAAACTCCCCTCGAACCAAACTTATTGATTTTTACTCACAGTTTTACTCGTCTACGAATTCCAAAGCCAACTGATGAGAAATGAGATGTTTGTGTGTGGCGTTTGTAGGGGTGGAGGGTGAAAGTTGCTTAGATAAACAAAATTTGATCATGTCACAGGGTATTCCGAGAGTATTTCAAAGCCAAGCCAGCCTCCTTTCTACGAAACGTATGAAACCATCTCTTTTTCATTTCACCCCCTCTTAATTCTCGCCTGCGCAGCTGGTGTTTTTCGTATTTTGCTCATTCTCGGAAGGGAAAGCTTTTCGTTTCGTATTAAGAGAAAAAAAATGCATGTAAGTACATAAAAGTTTGTCGGGATCGATGTATTATTTCGTCTCAAGTCTTCGCGTTCAACGTATTTCACTGTACTTTGGCCAAGAATTAAACTTAAATTAGAATTTTTCAATTTTCTATGCTTAATTCTTGCTCTAATTTATCTTTGAGCTATAACCCTTCATAATACCCAGTGGCTGAGTGGTTAGTGCATCCACGCCAAAGGTCTGACGTTCAAACCTCGTGCTGGGCAAGGTTGACTCAGCCTTTCATTCTTTCAGTGGGTCCTTAAGTTCTCAAGCTTGCTTGGGAACTTAACACTGGATATTTCGTGTCAGACTGACCACCTGACTGGAACATCTGCTCATGCACCTCAAAGCCTACGGTCGCATATACTGAGTTTGGTTCAGTAGGTCTTGGCTCTCATCAGCTGTCGCGTCAGTGATTTAAGTTAAGTTAAGTTATAAAACTTCATGTGTGAGTGGCTGAGAGTTTATAAACATTTGTATCATAAAGCAACTCGAAGGCTATCGGCGATGCACCTCGTAATTTTGAACCTTTTTCAAGATACAAGGGTGACACCTTAGCTGGCATTATCTCTCCAAATTACCACACCACGCCAATAGGAGGGCTTTGAGCCACAACAACTCTCAATTCCAGGAGTAGTGAACTAGTGGCACGCGTGTTGTTGATGGCACGTGACGTGACACAATATTTCGGGCACGACACCGATCACAATTATTTGCATTTTAGTCCAAAATAACAAAGTTCACTTCGAAGTAATCATCACAAGGGATATCATTCGCGCTTTTGGATCCAGACTGCATGTTTTCATAAACAATATTATTACAAGAAACTACAAGTACTTCCAAAACTTGAAACAAATGTCAAAGATTTAGATATACTTGAGAAACCAGACAATGAAAAAGAGTTATAGTAGAATTTATTACCGTAATTGATTCTTCAATCACGGAATTTTCAGCGAAATGTGCTCAGTTCAAATTATGATCGAAAACGCTCAAGTATATTATTTGCCCCGATGTGACTTCATTTGAAAAACAAAACTTGTCTCAGTTCAACTAGATGGAAAGCCCTCGTGTAGCTGAACAGTGCGACGTTAATATTCAATCAATCAATCAATCAATCAACTAGATGGAAATTGAAGAATTTGAATTTCAACTACACTGGAAAACTGATGGGTCTCCAGTGTAGTTCAATATGGTCTCAAAAATTTATTGAAACAAGGAAAAAGTTGGGATTGATAAATAGTAAAAATGCCAGTAATGAAAGTTTGGAAACATGGAATTGGATTCCAGACACATTTAACTGTTTGAAGAAACTGATTCTTGCTATAATAACCCCATTTTCATCTACCTATGCCTGCGAGTCGTTATTTTCAGAGTTAAAAACTCGCTTAAAAACCCTTTTATAGATGACTCCAATTCAGCATGCAATCTTCTAAAAGTAACATCTTACAATCCTATTATATTTGCCAGCTATTCTGCAGCAATAGAAGTCACTTTAATTTGAATACGCGTATAAGTAAAACAGTTATTACTATACAGTGCAAAATGTACTTTTTCATAGTGATTAAAGAGTTTTTTGTGTTGTTAGTAATTAGTTTTATTAATAACAATAATTTATTAATAATATAATCTCAATCAGATAACAAAATTATTCGTGTGACGGCATTTCTCTATACCTCATTAAACATTTCTTTAGAAAAAGAGTGGCACATAAAGGTTCGCCTCCCCTGCTCTACACGATGAACCTTCAGTGGCATAAGGACTCGTGACCCTAACCACTAGACTACCTCGGCCGTTCATATTCACTTACACAAACCTTCCTCTTGAATCTGATGTTAGTACGTAATCAAAAAGAAATCGGAAATTGGTTTTTCTAAGTTCAGTTGGGAAAATGTTAATCGCTCACGTTTGGAATCATGGATTTCATATAAAACCGCTGAGAGTAATAATCGATATTTTTTGTGCTTGAAAATTGAGTGACAAAAGTATTCCTTAGCTTGGTGTGGAGATTCGGAAAATGCGCTATTAGTTCGGGTGTTTTCTTTGGATCTTATGCGTGGTTGAAATTCCGACGTTCGCTGCCAATTGTTTTCTCGTAACTCTTGAACGATGTCAGTTTCAACTAATCCCAACAAATAAAAAATAGTTCTCCTCCTACCTCTATGACATCATTACGTATGGCTCTTGTAACGTACCCCACCTCCCAGCTGTGAATCGGTGTCTTTGTGGAAATAATCATCACACGTGCCTTCTGCTCCTACATTTTGAAAGCTATTGCGTGGTCCCGCCTTGACCCTCCCCCGCAACGTTTGACACCACGAGGGACCCTTTTCCCTGCCGACCAGCAGGATGTAACGGGATGCTAAAGGGTGCTGGCCCCTGATCCCAGTAGAGATAGAGAGGAAGAACCGGAGATGCTTTGAACCTTCGAAGTGAGCGGTCGCCGGAAGAGAACTCCCCTCTCACAAACGACATTATTTAAACTCGAATAATTTCTTAATAAGTTTAATAACTTCTATGTATAATCTGCAAATAATAGCTACGACGTAAATAAACAAATTGTTTAAATTAATCAATATCACGCTATCGTTATTTATCACTCTGCTATATAAAGTTTTGGGATGAGCTTGCATCAGTTTTTGAAATATGTCAAAGGTTTCAGAAATTGGAGTGGGATGTAAAAACCGACTTCTCCATGGAGAGCCAGCCTCTTATTTATGGCATCCGTCCTCAATTGGCAATCGAAGAGAATAGTTCTTAAGAGTTTTTACTCGGAGAGATAATTTCTGATGACGGCGGGATTCTTTTATGTGGTCGTTTAAGAGCCCTCTATCGAACTGATCCAGTGAGGGAACTTCTTAGGGGAGTGTTAGACCCATTCTCTTATTAACGAGCCTTTTAAGTAAGGTTCCCTTCACACCAAACGATTCCGAGTCTGTAGCAATCTTTCCAATTCACAGCGATTCTGAATGAACATTTATTTGCCTTCACACCGCCACGGGTCAATCATTCTTCCATCAGTTGCTGTCAAACATGAATGCTGTTTTTAATATTTTAAGACGATTAACGTTTCAAGCTATTAATTTCACAACTGTATTTTCATTTATTTTGAAGTTGAAATACATAAAACAAAAAATATAAAAACGCTTTTATTTATTTATATTTTGCCTGTTAGTATCAAATGTAATTATAGTCTGAAAAGTAGTAACAAATAATAAATATGTATTGTAACTATATTATAATGCAATTACTTTTACAAATAATATATCTAATGTTTTTAAAAGGCATTTCAAAAATGTTGTTATATACTATAGCTTTTGTAGAACATAATAACTATTTTTTTAATTATGTATCTAAAAATTGCTAATACATTAATAAATTAAAAATTTTACATGCCATTTACATTTTGTTTGTTTCATATAGTATATATAGTAACAAAATGAAATCTTTTAAAAAAATTAAAATTATCGACAATATCGGTATTTTATTTTATTTTAGCATTCTTATATATAAATATTAAAAATTTTTTCTCTCCCAAAATTAAATAAATTCTTATCAAATTGATCTCTGAAGCAATTTCAAACATCCTTCAGAATATTCCCTCCCTTCCCAAAAAAACCCAACACATTTTGCTTTAAAGTATTAAAAAGTAAAGAATAAAGTTTTCAAATTTCTATAATTGAATAAAATAATACATGCAAAATTAATTTTGTTATTTGCGCAAGATTAGCAGGAATAACATACAGCCTACACACTCGGCGACAAGAACTAGAGTTAATTTACGTAATGAAAAAGAATACTATGAATAAATACCACACAAAAATATAAGCGCCATCTATTGACATAAAAACCAACTCATGCTAACCCTAACAAGAACATTAAAATCTTTAAATATCTAAAATTAGCTTCTTTAATAGAAACTTTATGTGATATAATCACTAATAATATAAAAAACAATAAAAATAAACACTATTTGTTTAAATTCACTTTTTCTTTAAGAAATAGCTCCCGGCTGCTGGTGAATCACGGAAGAAAATCTGACATGCCGAATCACGTGTAAGTCAGAATGACGGCGGATTGAACCGGGGTTTTGTTTGGTGTGAATGCGGGAAGTGAATCTTGGCTTATTTGAGCGGGAAATTACGAAGCCGAATCCTGGTCGATCAGACAAGTTTGATGATGAATGAATCGGAGTCGTTTGGTGTGAAGGCAGCCTAAGGCTCATCCATCGGATCAATGGCATCTCCTCTACCAGCCTTCCTCGACTGGAATCAAAGAATTCCGTAATTGTCCTTGATTAGCCATTCTGGAACATTCCTGCGTGGAATCGTTACCAACGCCAGAATTTTAACTAATATATCATCCCACAGCTCAGTTGGACGCTTCCATTAAAAAAAATAAATCATATTTTAGTTTTTTTTTTGTGCCATTTTACGCCATTTTTTTAAGATAATTTCTTTTTATATTTTTAGGAAGATTTTAAAAATTATATATAGCCCCAGGCTGGACAAGTTCGACTCAGCTTTTCATTTTTCAATTTCTACTATTAGTTTACACTCTCTCTATATTTATATGTTTATTTATCTTGTTCAATTTTCAGTCGTTCATAAAATACAGTTTAAAGCACTCAATTGAGCTGTAATTTTACATACACGATTCTTTTGGATGACAATACAGTAGTTTAATTATAATTAATTAAAATTAATTGATTAATACTAATTATTCAAAGAATTACAAATACAGCCACGTTAGCATCATTTTCGGCGACTTAGCGACCCTTTTAGCGACTTGTGTCAAAACTTGAAATAGTTTTTTTTCTCACATTTTAAAGCGCTTGTTTGAGCTGAAATTTTCTAAACACTATTGTTTTGGGTAACAATACGATAATTTAATTATAATTAATTGACTGAAACTAATAATTTAAAGAAGTGCAGATACAGCCACGCTGGCTTCATTTTTAGCGACTTGGGACAAAACTTTAATAGATTTTTTCCCCCTCACGTTTCAAAGCATGCAGTTGAACTGAAATTTTATACACACGAGATTGTTTTAAGTGACAATACGATACATTAATTAAAAATTAATTGACACTTAGTATTGCGATTCTGTCACATGTAGGGGAGACCGGGGCAATGTTAACAATTTTTATTGTTTTTTAATTTATTTTTAAGAATACAAAAAATTAATTTTACATGAAATGTTAGAGTAGTCCTTTGTAGTATTAAATATAGTACCATTTAATTTTTCAAATAAAAAAAAAAGAAAGAATAATTTTATTTTTTTCAGAACCTTAACAAATTGTACTGGGGCAAGATGACAACACTGAATAAGGTTGAACATATTCTATCTTTTGAACATGTTCTATAGTATAACAAATGATAACTCTCTGCGTTTTTACATCTTACAAAAGAATCAAACTAAGCGTAATACATTGTAACGTAATTTTGAAATGTTTAGTTGTGCAGCTAACAATGTAGTAACAAATAAAAGTGCCATTTTCATAATTGGAACATTCCTCTTACCACCACTCTTGGCATTTACAGCACTTGATCCATTCTTCTGTTGGAGGGTCACAATATTCCTCTTCACAAGCAGGACATCTTATAACACCATCCTTTGAAGTTGATGAAACTGAACTGTTTGTTTGGCCTTGATTTTATAGACTTAGACCTACAGGAACTTAGTTTGAATTTTTTTACTCTCTTTTTAGCTTCACGAGCTTCTCTTCTCTGTTTTTTAAAAGTGTTTTCTGTTCTTCCTTCTGCTTTTCCCTTTGTTCCAACATTTCCTTGATGTCCGTGCTTTTAAGAATGCTTGAGCTCACTTTTTTGCCTTTTCTTTTTTTCTCATATTGTGTTGCTTTAGGCAATAATTTGAAATAAAAAAACACTAGCAGGCTTCTTTGGTGAATCGGAATCAGCATTTGCCATAAATTCTGGTTCTTCTGGAGGGTTTATATGTTGGTTTTCTACTACCACGGTCTGATGATTACCACTATTATTCAAAATTTTAAAAAAACCACCTCCATTGCGGGTGTAACCTGCAACTTCGAAAAGTGTTGCTAAGACGAAATCCAATTGAACGTCACCAGTCGTAAAGGAATCGCACTGTTATAATCGAAAATATTGAGGTGTTTCATTTTTTGAGCCTGATAGGGGTTTTCCTTAGGGGGCTAGGGGGGGGACTAAGCGGATGGCAAAAATGTTTTCCACTGGTCGCCTCCTTTCGAACGACACATTCCCTGATCCAATGAACTCCTTAGCCTCAGAGGAGATAGAAGCGCAAGGTCGCATGGACAAACACACAAACAAGCGTTTACAGGATTTAATAGAATAGACAACATAGTTAGTTTAATAAATTCGGAAACACACGAGGCAAGATGAAGAGCTCGTCATCTTGCCCCGGACTGCCTGTTTAAAAATATTCGTTTCCATTGCCACGAAGGAAGTCGATTTTATTTACGTTTATTCATGGTAATAGGTAGAATTTAAACTAAGTTACTCATAAATATATTAAAGAGAAATGATATATCTTGCCTGTACATGTAGCAGAACTTATTTACACATGTATAAAAGTTATATCGTGGCAGCAGTAAACAATCAAAGCTTCATAACTAACACAAAAAAGGCGATTTCAGCTTCTTTATACAATTGTTTAACGAACGGCCAATAGGAGAGCCAGTAGTGTCTCTTTGATCCTTCCACCTAGTGGAAAACGGAAAATTAAGACATTCGTTATCTTGCCCTGGTCTCCCCTATATACATATTTATATCAATTGTAACTATTTAATCAAAAGTAACTAAAAACAAAATTGTCAATCCAAGTAGGAATTGACTTAAATTTTTTTTTTATATTTTACTTGTCTCAGCTTTCTTGGGAACTAAACACAGAGTTTCGCGTTAGACTGATCGGAACATCTTCTCATACATCTCACTACCCAAGATCACAAAAGCTTAGATTGGCACAGTAGACCTTGGTTCCCTATTGGCTGTTGTGCCATTGAGTTGAGTTGAGTTGCATTTAAATTCTTATAAAATTTTCAGATTGTTTTAGTGATTTGGGCAACTTCCATGTAATGTTTCTTGGATTATAGACGCGGGATTGCAATTACAGCTCTGTAACAGTGATGGCATCACTAGCAAGTGTGCATTAGGATTTATTTACTGACATCACAGCACAGAAAAATATTATATACAAAAAGGAATAGGTATCGCGTTACGTCGCTATATCTAAACAGCCTAGCTGTTACTAGCCCTAGTATTACGGTTAGACTGGTATTATCTTTCTGATGCGCGGTCGTTGGAACCGTTACAGCTCGCTTATATTCTTTCGTTCGCTTAAAAGGTTCTGTGAATCTTAAATAAATTGATAATTTAGTTCATAAATTTTACTAGTTACTAGCTGGTATAACCGTGCGAAAAATGGGTAAATTGAAAATTAAACAATACAAATTGAAGGATAAAGAAGTTTTTTATGAGTTAGTTTTACGAGAATTGCAAGTTAAACAAAAAAAAAAGCATTTTGCATATCTCAGATGAACAAAAAACCCCCATGTTTGTTAAATTTGAAGTCTGTAGATCTAATAGCTGATAAAAAGGTGATTTTTTTTTATTTATAACGCCCCGTAACTCTCTTGTAGGCCAATTTTGGAAAATACCTTCCTAGCTGATATCTGCTCAGCAAAAGTAACACATTGTTACACATTTTGTGTAATAAACGCTTGAAATAGTGTAAATAATTTATATCTGGATGTGTAATACGTTAATATTACTTTGTTTTGTTCTTATTTTATGTTAAAGTTGTAATATATGCAAGCAACTCCGTTCCTTACATTTGTAATGACTTCACACAGCTCTGGGATAAACTATTGATTTCTCAGTAAGAAAATCATCAAAAAAAGATTATTCTATCACAATTAATTAGCAAAAGGGTCCACAGATTTCGAGTCTCTTTCGCTGCAATGTCTCCTATCTCTCGCATAAAATAATGACACTCTAGAGGAAAGTCCTATACATAGGATACGTAAAAAGGGTTCACTCTCGATAATCTCTGCTCAGCAAAAGAAACACATTGTTACACATTTTGTGTAATAAACGCTTAAAATAGTGTTAAGTCTGGTCACCGAGTCTTGGTGAGTTCGCTGGCTCCAAATCCGCCGTGCTCCTTCGCAATTTCCACCGTTCCAAAATCCGTCTTACTTCGCGGACTCAGGTATAGCTGTATAACCAGTCTTTAGCTAGAGGGGCCTCCAATCCTGTTCCCTCACGTAACGGCGTCTCTTTTCGACGGTCGGGATAGCCTGGGAAAGAGAATCCAAATCTTTGATCACTCTGTTACGAAATTCTTTCCCAGCAATTAGGGAACTGTCTGTAATTTTCCCACGTCTGTCGGCCCCTACTCTTAGCAATTAGGGAGAAGAGACCAGCTTCACCACACATTACAATAGCGATGCAATGGAAACATAACGAAATGTTGGTGATAGAACCAAGTTGGCATAATTTTTGACGACCACTATGGCAACTTGGCGATTGATTGAACGGTGTAGAAGTTGATATGCTGTAACCTCACCTGGTGGGGAGCTGCAGTAAATAGGATAGCACAAAAACCTTCTCTACAAAAAAATACGTGTTCATGCCAATTTTCATAGTGATTGATTGAACGGTGTTGGAGGGATGCGATTTCATATTACATTTATATGTTTATATATAGATGTGTCTTTACTAGTTAATGCTATTCTCCGTGTTTTTTAGAATATTTATGAAAACATTTTTAGTTAAGATTTAACTAAAAAGATTTTAATATATATTTAGTAGTTTAATATTTAAAATTCTGAGCCTATGATTCATTTGAACTTTTGGCTGCCTGCCTCCTGCAAATTTGTTACATAACAACACCATTTTTCTTGTACATCTGTGATATTTAGATCAGTTTTATTTTTCGAATTCTCAATATTTTAAGTTTTTTTCTTTAGTACATTTCCGTTCGTTCCCAGGACACCTGTTTTAAATACAATTCATCCGATTAGATTTTATCTATATTAAAAAATGCTTTTCGAAGAAGAGGGTATTTTTTTAATGCAGTACGGAATATTTTTTTAAAAAGTTGATTCTGAAGTTTCGATATTGTGGCTGCGCGATGAAAGCCTTTATAAAAACTTCACTACTGTTGCTCTGAAAACAACTCTTCTACTTCATAGGTTTTTCTTTTTTATGTCATGAATTTCCTCCATAATAATGTTTTCCTCCTCAGAAATTAAATTTATATATATACTAGCCGTTACTCACCCGCTTCACTGGGTATTTAACGATGTTGAATAAATGTATACTGTTTACACATATATGAATTGTTGATATCTAGCATTAAGAAATCGATTGTATTCAAAAATATATTTATAGCTGTTACACTCTCACCCCTTGATATAAAAAGAACATAAATTATAATATCTAATTTCTATTTATATCTAAAATAGAAGGAGAAAGATTTTTTTTCGCTCACTTAACCTAATAATCAAGTGGATTTCCACCAAAGCAACTTTCAGTGGATCTCTACTCCAAAAAAAAAAAAAAGGGGTGAATTTCAAGTGTAAATCTAACAGAGCAAAAATGGAATTTTTATCATCAATACCTCGTTCAGAGCCTTCTTAGCGGATTCCAATTCAACAAAAGAAGCATGCAAACCAAATTTTATTATTATAGTCTTAGCAGTTCGAAAACGGGAATTTTGTCTATCAATACGCCCCAATAACTCTCCCCGCTCCCCCTGGAGTTGATTTCCGTAAAATCCATTCTTAGTGGGACTTTATTCAACTAAAGAAACGTTTTCAACAAATTTCGAGTAAATGGGTTAAATTCAAAAACAGGAATTTTTCTATAACATGCCTTAATCCCTCGCAACCCCACTCCTTTGGGGGTCCGTTTTCACAAATCTCTTTGTAAAAGAAACTTTTTTCCATGAACGGAACATATCTTCTAATTTTCAAGCAGTTGGGTCTAGTAGTTGAAAAGCGGAAATATTTATCTATTACGCCCTGTAATTCCCCTCAGTGATACTTAAGATCAATTTTCCCAAAACTATTTTGTAGCGGATCTCTACACCATGAAAGGAATCCGCTTACCAAATTCTAAGACTGTACGTCTAACAGTTTAAAAAGGGAAATAATTATGTATAACGCCCTTAAGCCCCCGCAACGCCACTTAGGAAGCGATTTTCACAAAATCCATCTTATAGCGGATCTCTACTCAATGAATGGAATCTGCTTACTCAATTTCCAGATTTTACGTCTAATAGTTTAAAAAAGGAGTGAATTGCCTATAAAGCCCCTTAATTCTCCACAGCGCCACTTGGTGGTCGAATTTCACAAAACCCATTTTGCAGCGAATCTCTACTCGATGAATGGAATCCGCGTATCAAATTTCAAGACTGTACGTCTAATAGTTTAATAATGGAAATAATTATCTAAAACGCCCCTTAAACCCCTGTAACGCCCCTCGGGGTTCGATCTTTGCAAAATCCGTTCTTAGCTGATGTCTACTCCATGAAGGGAACCTACCTACCAAATTTCAAATCTGTAGATTTAATAGTTCCGGAGATATATCGTGATTAGTCAGTCAGTGAGTCGCTTTTCTCCTTTATATATATATATATATATATATATATATATATATATATATATATATATATATATATATTCATATGTATGTATGTAATAATTTACGTTAGTTTTCTCTTTGAGGACTTTTTACTTTGTAATGGTTCTGAGTCCGCGTAAATAATTGTTAGTTACCTGCCTTACGGGAGTTAACCGTAACTTTTAACACTTAAAAAATTATGTAGTCAGCTGTTTTAGAGTATTCGTTATGCAACCACCTCGTACGATAACTGTCCACCAATCGTAGTAGCCTATCACGGAATTCATATGAGATTGGGAACTTCCGGTTGGTATTTAGTATAAAAGCCGAAATCTATGGAAGATTCGGCATGCAAAACGCGCGTGAGTCGTATTTGTGCGTCTCATCCGTTGTAACTTCCACACCTACCACATAATTATTAATATCTTGATTAAAATGAGAATCCACTCGGCAATTAGTCATATAGCGTATTTATTCGAATCTAAGCCGTACTCCAAAGTTCTCAACAAAATTTTGTAAAAATTGAAAAATAGTGTAAAATGGTCTATCGATATCCAAATGGACGAAATAAAGATAAATTTAAAATGAGAACTAATAAGATATGAATAATTAGTTTTTCTATCAGTTTTAAACACTTTTAAATAAATTCATGAAACTGTACGAAATACTCCATCCAACAATCTCCCCTTCTATTCTAAGCCGAACTTGATTTTCAGTAGATTAACATTGGAAAAAAATGCGGCTTAGGTTCTAGTAAATATAGATATGATTTTTAATGTTTTTAATAATCTCTAAGAGTAAGACAGACATTTTTTGAATAAAGATAAGCAGAGATTGAAAATTTAAAAATAGGGATGCTACAGTGTTATAAACGGGGCTGACTTTGGACTACGTTTAACTTTATATAAAAATGGGGGTTAACAAGTTTCTTGTCGAGCTAACCTTTCTGTTTATAACACGGAGTGAAGTTCTATTGAAAATATTGGATACAAGTTCTAAATCCATTAAAAGAAAAAAAAAGTAAAGATAAACATTCAAAAATGCTTAGATTGCAAAGAAACAGTAAACAAGCAATTCCTAAATTCAGGATCCATATACAGATTCAAAGCTATAATATTATTGACCATTTTATAGCATATCAATAAGTGTAAAATTTTTTTGGTTAAAATTGTTGTTACTTATGCCACTTGATCGACAGTACCATCAGATAAAGGCCCAGATTTTCACGCATGTCGTTATCCTTCGCTTTGAGCACCGTGCAGGTGATTGTACGATTTTAATCGGTTCCATCCGAATTTTGAGAGAGAACCCCTCTGGGGGTTGTCAGGGTCTCCCACCTCTTTTCTCATTTCACCAACCTTACTAGAGGACTTGCGTCTCGACGGCTATTTAGAGTACCCCCATGCCGTGAAAGCACGATACATTTACAAACATCTATGCCTTCTTCGGGATTCGATCCCAGGCCCTAAGGCACCGCAGTCAGCGTTAGAGTAATTAAGAGTAATGTTAATAATTCAAATTCTTATCTTTAGAAATTAATTAAATTTCTATAATAAGTGACGGATCTTTACGCGTTTCTTCAATTAATCCTCTTGGGAAATTTTCGGGCTATCAATTCGCGTTATTCACAACCAATTCTTCGGAAGAAGAGAATTGTGATATTTAAATTAACTTACTATAAATAAGCGAGGTTTTCCAGCTTGTACAGAAAGTACGAGAGAAGATACACTCGAGTCAGGTGAAATTGCTACTGAAGATATAATATTAGAATTATAGTGATTTGATTCTTATTAGGAGGAAATTTTAAAGTGACAATTCTTCACTAGGATTGATCTGATATTAGATTAAATCGGATGACAGGTTTGATCCTTTATTAAGGTAAAGATCAAGTTTAATAGTCTCTTAATCGTTCGCGTTTTACCGTCGTTGTTTCACTTTCATGGTTAACATTGAGACATTCTCTTCCTATTCTTAGTTGAAATTGTGTCTGTTCTTTGTATGGTAAATAATTAGATTAATCGGATCATGTCGAGTGTTTCTTCCCTCCCCCACACATCTAGATGCCCGGGAGAGAAGGGCAAGTCTCTTAAAAATATAGCTCATAAATAATTAAAAATATCTCTAAATTTATTTTTTCACGATACTGAATATTTTATACAAATACAAAATCCTTAAAAACTAGAGCTCCAACTCGCGGCCCACCACTCTTTGAAAAAAATTCTAAATATCAGGATTTTAAAAGTTTTCTCATTTTGAGATTTATTTAAGGGGAAATGTATATATATAATGTATTTGCCTGTTTTACCTGTTCTTGTTTTAAAATGAATCCATTTTGATAATAGAAACGTCATTTAGATTAAAATAGATTTATATTTTGTCAGTTACATTTGATTTTACTATAATAAATTACTTTTTTTATAAATCCCGAATTGCATTAGGCATATCCTTTACTCTATGGATGGTACATGATTCTCTCTGTGTGCGACTTTCATTTCTTCTTCTCCTTTTCTGTTTGGTGTGCCCAAAAAGCAAGAGGTGGTCAGAGATGTTTTTTAAAGTTTAAAAAAATATATTTAGCATGGTTAAGATAAGAGGCAATGTATACTTAATCGTTTGAGAATGACAGCACAATCAAATTTCAACAATGAGTAACGAAAGATCAATTCAAAAGAAACACCGTAATTTTTAAGAAAATGGCATCTGTAATATTTTAAACATTATTTGGTCATTGCATTATTATATTATAAAAAAATTATTATATTATTTATGTCCGTATACATGAAAAAAAATAAAAATAATAATAATAATTCATTCTGTTTTAAATTCTCACTCCAATAAATGTTTTTTTGTTTCCAAATCTGATATAAAGGTACATATTTTTATGTGCGGCCAGCGAAATTATAATATTTTTCCGAAGTGGCCCTCAAGGTCATTTGGGTTGGATACCCCTGAAGTAGAGTATCAAGCGCATTCCTTCAGAAATCTCCGTTTTTATTTTATTCGAAATAACAAACACATAAACAAGTTATAAAATGCTGCACGTGATTTGAATCGGTTCCTGCCGAGACAGTTTCGAAAATTTAGAGTTGCCCGTACAAAGGGAAAAACAGCGTGATTCTTAGCAACAAGAAAATCCTCCCGGAATAATTTTTGTAGGATGGAAAAGCAATTTTTTTCTTCTTGTTTCGATTTCCCGCACCATGATCCTTTTTTACTGCCCCACGACATTACAAAAGAGCGCTTGTAAACACGTCCCTAAAGCCTGCTCCGGACAAGAAATCGAATTCCCGCGCTTGTGGGGATTTGGCGGCGGAGAAAAATTGTCGGGGAATTTCTGGCGCCTTTCCCAGTCACTGGCATCGACTACAACAAGTGGGCCACCATTGCTCCTCCTCGCGGCAGACGATCTGGATCGTGGAGGATGGAGACGCACCGTCCTCAATGGGAAGGGCCCGCGTGTGATGTGGGAAAAATCGTCTGATGTGTAATACGGATTCAATGTGTTTCGGAATCGTAATCATTTCTGGAAATTCCATTCTGTGTTAGTGCTATATATATATATTGATTGCAATCTCTTCTCCGGATATATTTTCACAGTTTTCTCTTGTGCCATTCCAGGGTGTGTTTTTGTGTTCGAATATGTGGAAGTTTATTTACAGAAAAGTGAACGATTTACATCTTCTCTATTTGTGTTTTTGATTCGAAATTGAGTTGCGAGTTTTCGAGTATATAGGATACACTTCATTTTGGAATGAAACAAAATTTATTAGGAGTTTAATTGGTTTTTCTTAAAGTTTAAATTTGAATGAACGAGTTTCATAATGTGATATTTTCCTAAACTATAAAAAGAACAAAAAGTGCTTGTGTGAAAGTTTTTGTTGAAATATTTTATAATAAAAAAGGAGAAGATAAAACAGTGTAAGAAATTCGTGTGTAGAATTCGATTGTGGAATTTAAAAAGAAGTGTTTTGCCTCTACGAAAAAAATTGTGTGATTTTGCCTTTTCATTCTACATAACGGCAACCTCTCATTTCTGTCGTGAGATTTCATTTGGAAAATATTCTGCATATATTCCATTGGATGTGCGCGAGACACACAGTGCCTTATACTCTCTATGCTTTTGAATGTTTATATATCGCTATTCAAACAGTGCAAAGTGTGTAAATTCTCTCTCTGAAGCATGTAGATAGGATTTCCAAGAGTCTTATTCTGCTTAGGTTCCTCCTAATTTAAATGCTTGTCTTCACGAGTGAGACGCATTGTACGAGTACAAATGACAAATTTAGAATGTGCAAAATAACTGTAGCACCATTTTTTCATTAGAGAGTAAAATATATATCTGCAAACTTAATTTTGGAAGTAGAACCATGTTTAGGTTTCATATTTTTAATTATACTTAATATCGCGTCTTTCATTGTCAACCCTATTACTTGATAAAAAGACTTAGCAAAGGATTTACATTCTTTTATTGGAAGTTTAAAAATATTTCATTTCTTCCCTTTGTATGTAAGAGAATTCACTCGCTTATGTGGCCTTAAAATGAATATTACTCTATCCATGCGCTGCTTATACATAATAGCGACTGCCGATCTAAAAATCATCACTCCAAGCTGATTAGCGGCGTCTGTGACAGACGAATAGAAGTGAAATAATTTTGCTAAAAAGATTCCTTTTCGATATGTCAGCTCTATTTTAAACTACAGCGACAGAAGAATTGGCAAGGTTACCTTCAAAACGCTATTGATTTTAAGGGAACATAGCTTGCGATTTGATACATAAATCAGAGATAAACAATTCTTGATACGTTCTAATGGAATTCCCTTTTTTTACTGCTAATGAGGAGTAGTTTCTCGCAGGAAATAAATAATCGTAAGTTCTTCGATCAATATTTGCAGTATTTTTATTCTAATATAAAAGCATTGTGTAAATGCGACAAAGGCCTGTTTGTTTGTGATATTCCTGCTGCATTTATTTCAAATGATGTCTTCTTATCCTTGTCAAATATCGAATGGAGTGGCCGATATAAACTTGATCGATATTTTGATGGTAAACAAACTAAAATATAAATCTTATATTTTTTTCAAATAGGATAATAGTAATATTTCTTTCCCATTAAATGTGTGAATCAAAGTGAAGATAGGCTTCTAATTATTTGAAGGGTAATTCATGATTTGTTTCACTTTCCTTTTATATCAGACAAAATCACTTGAGTACGTTTATTGCAAATGATACTTCATTTCAGAAGCATGGAATATGCGACGGATCGCCTTTTCCCCATTCGTCCTTTTACAAAAGAGAATTTCTTTGAAAATGACCTTGCATACATGATTCAATAATGAGAAAGTAACACTACAAAATAGAAAATAAACTGTATTTTTTCTCACATTTCTAAATAGTTTGTTTTATAAAAGAAATATACGTTTCCATGTAAATCGACTGCGAATAGCTGCCATTTTCCGAAATTGTTATTCCAAAGAGATAGACGTTGGCAACAGTCGTTATGATTGACTGGGTATCTATCGTTCGAACATCTCGCCGTCGCTTTTCCAGTTACAAGTACATTCCTGGACGAATTAGGAAAAGAAAGAAAAAGCAAGCAGCCGCGGCGGAAGCTGCTAAAGTGGAACCTCCCCCGAAGCCACCGACACAGGGATGTGCATGTTGTGCTTTGACCAGGGTAAGTCTCAACACGTCATAATGTTTCATCATTAGAAAATGTTAAATGTTTTAATTCTAAGCTTTTCTGTTGCACTTTTTTTCAAATTTTTAAAAGCACTGTAACTGTGGGGTTGGCGGTCATCGATCAAAAAGATTTTTAATTTTTAGTATAAAGATTACGTCTCGGCGCTTTCGCCTGTGTGCTTTTTAGAATATAACTCCTCCTTCTCATTAATGAAGTTTGTACGCCACTTAAAATTGTTTAGACGCAGTGTATTTCTATAACTACTTATTTTTATATACTCAAAGATGCTTGAGTTTGGCTTTCCCCTCCATATTTGAATGTATATTAACATTAAGTTTGAATGAGCTCAAAATTAGTTAGTTTTTAAGTCTAGGAGAGAGTGTGCAAAGACAATTATAGTCTACATTGCGAATTTTTCTATAGAGCGAACTATTTCCTGGAACCTTGAACATTTCACGGTTTTCTTCGTCAAAAAACCTCTCTGTAGCGAAACGCATTTTCTATAGAACGAACTTTTTCTTTTGTGGTTCAATTTTTGTTCTCCCTTTTTTTAATGTATTTCTGAAAAATTTTAAGTTATTCTCTCTAGCACATTTTATGCTTGTCATAATTCTTGAACTAGTTTTGTTATATCTTAACTCGCCGAGAGCAAGAGAGTTCTGGAGGTTTCCTTCAAGAAGTGCAACCTTTAACCGCCATTGCCTAGTTCTCTAGAAACATCTTCGATATCCCTTTTCACCCTCAGTGGAGTTGTTCCATGTCCCCGTGTTCTAATTATAAAATAATATATATTTAATATTACCCTTATGCTTTAAATTATAAAATGTCCTTAAAATTCATTAATTTTAGTTTAAAATTATTTTCTTAATATTGAAAACACAGTTAATTCTTCGACATTCTTTTTTTCTTATTTTCCTTGTAGTTTTTCTTTCTTTCTTTCTTTTTTGATGGGTAAGATGTATAAAATAAACATATATTAATTTAAAAACGGTGTAAATATTTAATTTTTTTAATATATAGTGCTTATATGAATTTAAAATTTGTTTTATGCGGTTTATAAAGTATATTAAAAGATGAACCTCTATGTAACGAATTTTCTATGTAACGGACTTTTTTCTGGGATTTAACGACTTCTTTATACAGAGGTCCAACTGCATTTTATGGGAAGTATTTGGTTTGTCTTGGAAAAAAGTCTTAATTTTTTTAAGTAAACGAAAAGTTATTTGTAATAATAGTGATTTGAGTGAAGAAATTGGTACACAAAATATTCTCGTGAGAAAAGATCATAGTTAGTAAATAAGGACTCCTTATAAATTGAAATTCTCTTGATATGTTTAAATGTTTTCCCTGCCTTATACTTTTTACAGGAATAAATAAATAATTAATTTTTCACTTTTGTGAAAGATCTTTTTAATCGTTTTGAATGTATATTGATTATAGATTAACGTATAATTTTAATTCCTAAAAATTAAATAAATTTCAGACAAAAAATGTATAAATATTTATTTTGAAATTATTCTATTATAACATGCTACAAAATACGTGGCGCAGAAAATAATGTCATAATATTATTGAGTTCATCAGTCAGTCTTTTCGACATTTCTTGGAAGGTATACCTTAGCTAATTGAACTGAACTCAGTGGCCATTAAGGCTGTTTTCGGTTAATGGTAAAGAATAGGACTCGAAATTGGAACATTTTTTCAGACATAAAATAAAGGAAAAATTAATATGATATATTCTGGCTTCATTATCCTTTAAAGAGCAGTATTTTTTATCATACTTCCCATTTTTAACCGAGTTGATTCATTTTTTCTGGTATAAAATAGGCTTCGCTTTTTTTCTCCTATACTGTAAATGGGCTCTGCCATCACGTCTTAAAACGAAAAAGAAAATATTCATGGAATATTTTTCAATTTTTAAAATCTCTATAGTATTAACAGAGGTATGATAGAGCGGATTTCCATGGAAATTGAGGCATTTTTCTCTCTGAAAATGTACTTCGCGTTTAGTTCAAGCTCTTACTGAAGACAGCCTTAAGACCAACACCTACTGTGCCTATCTCAGCTGACGTGGCCTTAGGCGCTAAAGTGTATGTGCAGATGTTTTAGCTAATTAGAAATACAAAATCGATTCTTGTTCATTTAACACTTAACTTTTTATTAGCAAAATAAATATGAAATGTAAATAGTACAGTCCAGAATTCGATATAAAATATTTCCAGATAGATAAGAATGCAGCTTTTTTTATGATGCGAATAAAATGTTAAAAGAATATAAATTTCATTGACTATGAGCTACAAAAAGAAAAATAAGTAAGTCAACGGAATTTTCCCAAGGTTTTTTGAATGTAAAAGATTCTTATAGAGTGACCAAGCAATTCTGATATGTTTTTATTTCGTTGGCATTCATTATTTACTCAATTCGCGAGCAAGCACGAGAAAGTTATTTTATAACTTAAAGAAGTTATTAATTGACTTATTGATTTATAAGCTTAAAGAAGAATAAAGTACTTACAAAAAATAATAGGCATTCTAAAGGGAGTAAGTGCTATTGAATATCAAGTCGAATATAAGCTTTGAAAAATTGTTAAAGCATTTTGCAATGAATATATAGTTTTTATTGACAATTTAATTAATTTAATCATACGTTTTATTGTGTGTATCGAGTTAACCCCTTAAAAATCAAACAAAAGACAGATTAATATTCCTTCATGTTAAAAGGATTGAGTATTGAATGCTACCAAATAATTCATTATTTTTTAATTTACAAGTTTTTGAAGAATTTTTTTGAATTATATATTTCTTTATACAAATCAATTAGATCTCTAAATAATAATACATTTTAAAGACTTTTATCCCCCAAATGTTCCTTTTCACTTTATTTATAGTGTAAAATTACTTTTATCCATAAAAAAATATGCATTTTTCAATTATGAAGTCTCACTGGATATGACGATCATTCACCACTTTTTGTGCAGAATTGCAGAAATTTATCATATTTAAAGATTTTCTCTTTTTAATTGAAATAGTTTTTAGCGATAAAAAAGATGACATTTCGAAATGTTCTAGATCTTAACGAATGGAAATTCATTAAGAGAGAGATATCTATGTTATGAGGTCTTATTTTCAATTAACTAAAATAGTTTCAGAGTTTGCAAGATCCAGACGCTCACACAATAAGGATTAAGGAGTAGGTAGTTCTTTTTTAACTAATTAATTTAGAAACTTTCAGTTGGAGAAGAACAACAAAAGTGAAATTCACCCCAAGGCGAACAGAATGATAATTAACTTAGCAGAAGTGTAAATAAAACGAAAGTGGCGACTCAAAAAGAATTCGCGAATTTAGAAAATTATTCCAAATATATGTTCAACGTTTCTCTCGAGTTAAATCTGCATTCACTGAACGAGGAAGGTTATTGGTATTTCCCCTTTTGTGTGTGTGTGTGTGTGTGGAGCCTGTGCAATTTATCTCTCTTGCTTAAATCATTAATTTATTTTCTCTGCTGCTTTTACGAATGCCATTCTGTGTAAAGTTTTATTTAAAAACGATATTCGCTACCATTTTTGCTATGAATAAGCTCGAATAATAAATGCCAATGTAAGATAAATTTTGATTTTCATATAGCATTTCATTGGAAATAATTGATGGATTATGATAATATTGAGAGTTAAGTATTTTTTTTAAACTTATATACAGAAACCTTATATACTTATGTAACAAAAGATTTCTAAACAAGCCGAAAACAAGATTAAATTTTTAAAAACAATACACGACTGGATGACGAAGTCATCGACTGAGCAGGCATCTCACTTTAAATCACAACATATTTAATTGTTCTATGTAGTTTTGGAAAGAACAGTTTCACTAATTGAGAGGCTATGTTATTATATAAATATTTCAATTAAACAAAAATTGAACAAAAGAATTTTTCATTACTGTGTTGTATTTTAAAAATTAAGTTCATTAGTAGTTAAAGCAGATGTAAGTTATGAGCTGACCACTTTACTACTCAGTATGCTATCTAATTTGGGGGCTCCAATAGATTTTAAAAACTGACGCAAAAGACTTTCTTTTCTTTCTCCTTTTTCTGGAGTGTTTTCTTCCGACTGTAGCTTTTTCATACTTTGGGGACGGAAAATGCATTTAACAGTTTGAAAATGCCACAAATCAGAATCTAACAATGTTTGACAGTAGGTATTCTAATATAAGGGTTTGTTCAAATTTTGGGAGTGCAATTGATTGGTAATATACCTAACTTTTTAAAGCAAAAAAGAAAAGAAAAGAACCACCTGAAAAAACCTCGAGTACTTGCCTCCGCATGTCTGCGTACAGGCGATTATCTCTCACGTGTTCACTCTAAAATTGCTTTTAAAATCTCGCGAGAAAAAAATCAACGTACTGCTCAGGGATTCTTCAAAATTACGTTATTCAAACAACGAAAAGTACCTTAACATGAAAAAAAAACAAGAATGAACACAAAACAATCACCAACCACTCTTACCAAAAGTCTACGTACGCTTATATAGAGTCTAAGGTTTTTAAAAACCTTTTATATATTGTGAGATAATTGCACCAACAATTTTGCTTTTTTAGTTATTATATGCTTCTATTACGATTTATTTAGGTTTTGAGATTTGAATCCTCGTGTGATTCTATAGCAGATAACAGAAAAGAAATCGATATCACCAAGAGAAAAAAATCATCAGAGATGGTTGGAAAAGTGGAAAATTTCTTAGAATAATTGCTGAAACTGTTAATAGGAAGTATTCATCTATTTGAAAAGTATTTATAAATTACAAATTAAATTATAAATTAAACTTTAATGTTATGGTCCCAGCCAAGATCCGGCCATCCATTTGCAGTATTACCTCGAGAATCTTGCTTTGTAATACACTCTGTAAAAATAAATCTAAGACTATTAGCTTCACAAATAGCTAAAAGAGTTGCTTAATACATACATTGCCAAAAAAATTAGCGTGCTAAGAAAAAGTCGCAAAAATAAAAACGAAATTTTACATATGTAAGTACTACATTGAAAAAAGCAAATGATTAGAAATTCAAAGAAAAAGGATCATTTATTGCAGAAAAAAGTACAAATGAATGGAAATTTTAGCACGATGAGATACGAGCGGGCATTGAGGCATATACGTTCCATATGATGTCATGAGACATGTCGTTCCACAGTTGCTGTAAACACGCCTCTAGTTCGACCCAACTCGTAGGCTGTCCAACTTGCCTTCCTGAATGATTCCAGATCTGCTCGATTGGTGAAAAATCTGGGGATTGAGCAGGCCAGGGAAGGGTGGAAATGTGGCGGTAGCAATCTTGTGACATCCGCGCTGTGTGTGGATGAGCCTTGTCTTGTTGAAAAATGGCTCCTAGGAGCCATGCTATGAGTGGCAACACATGTGACTGAAGGATGTCACAGACGTACCGCTGGGCTGTCATTGTACCATGGATCAATATAAGGGATGACCGTGTATCGTAAGAAATGGCACCCCATACCGTCACACCAGCTGTGGGAGAGGTGTTTCGTTGTGAAGCGAAGGCAGAATTGAGACGGTCACTGCGGGGCCTCCGCACACGAACACGATTGAAATTGCTGCTCAAATTGAATCTAGATTCGTCACTGAAGACGACCTGGTTTCATTCCGTTGCAGTCCAATCTCGTCGTGCGCAACACCTCTCCAAATGAAGGTGTCGGTTGCTGGGTGTCATTGGCAGCACATTTAATGGGCCCCACGATACCAGATATTTCAGCCAGGTGCCTTGCGGTGGTTCCAGGTTCCAAGAAGACACAGGGGCCCGTAGTGAAGGTGCTGCATATGTCTGGACAGCAGCCAATGAGGCAGTTGGCTCTACGCGTGCGTGTCGTATGATGTGACGGTCTTCTCGAAGACAGGTCTGTTGAGGACGTCCTGAGCCTGATCGCCGTGTAAATGACGTCTCTTTTGTTCTCTGGTCCTAACACCTCACAGTCAAATCAGAATGGCCTAATTGCCGAGCTCCTTGCAGAGCTGACCCACCCAGTTTCCATCCCCTCGATTCTTCCACTCTCGACAGCTGCTCATATTATCTTCGATGGCTACGTAACGTCATGTCTACTCTCAAACAAGCTCTGCTTACCTGTTTTATACTCATAGGAGGACAAAGTTCAACGCCTTCTATTGGCATTACGCAATCACGCTGCATTTCTAATCTTTTGCATATCTGCTCAACATGTACCTTCATGCCAAGTTTCATTACGATTCCTCTCTTACTTTTTGGTGAGCAAATTTTTATGGCAACGGGTGTATTTAAAAAAAGAAAGAAATAGAACAGAGAGTCAAACCACAACTTCAAGAGAAGTAAAAAGAAGATAACTCTCATGGCCGAGATGCACGGAAGAAACCATTAATTTCTTGAGGGAACAGAGCTAAGACAACGGTCTTTGTCAAAGAACACCGAAGTGAGACGCATAATTTTTTAAAAAATGTAGTATTTTCAGATGGAAGTAATTTTTTGTATTTTCGGCATAACAGGACAAAAATATGTTTGGAAGAAACCCCGTGCACATACCTAAACCAAGAGAATCTTTTCCCTACTGTCAAACTTGGCATTATGTTTTGGGGGAGCTGAGGAGGAGGAGATTGGTAAACTGGAGTTAATTGCATCGACAATGAACAAAAGTGATGAATTGAACATATTGAAATCTCAAGGCGAGTACTGAGAAACTTGCGGTGAGTGATGATTCTAACTTTCAGCAGGACAACGATACCAAACACATTCTGCTGTACTACCTTGCGCCAAACGAATTCCGTACACCATCTCAGAATCCAGACCTTAGCAAATTAGAGCATTCGTGGGATGTACACAAGCAGAGAATTATAAATCACGTGATAACATCCAAAGAAATGCTCAAATCTGTCAAAATAACCATAGAAGAGACATCTAAGACACTTGATTCCCTACCAAATAGATTGTGATTGTTATAAGAAAACAGAATAGCTTACAAGGTATTAAATTTTAGTTACAACCCATTGTTGTAAAAGTTTTTGCCAATGTACGCAGACATTTGACTCGCACAATTTGTGTCATTCCTAGTTATGAAGATTTGTATTATTTTATATAATAATCAGGGGATTGTTGTTTATACTATTTGAATTTACGACGGTTGAGGAATCAACACAAGTTGTATTGATTCAGAAAGACTCCATTTATTTAATTGTATGAATATGAAAGCGGATTATATATATACCTGTACGCTGATTTTTTTCCAAGGAGAGTGTATGCATAGATGACTTTTTATTTAAAAAATGATTCCAAGTCAATTAATTTTCTAGTACTAAATTTTTAAAGCATTAAATACAGAATAGGTTGAGTTTGAACAATTTTTGTATCAACTTGTGTTCAACATTATTTGAATGCTGAGTTAGCGTGTGAATAGATACAAAAAATATTTTTTTAAGAATTCGCGAATGTGAAAATCTCCGTTACTGACATACATTTTATTGATTTTCTACCCGGTTAAGTTCGACATCACACATTTCTTTTTTTTCTCAAAAATTAATACATTTTTTTACTCGTATCATTGCGAATAGTTTCCAACTTTTTTCGCTTCCCTGCCTGTAACAGGGGGGCCTTCTTGTGGGCGGAAATATCCCTCGCCGTCCAAAAGAGAAAGTTCGATGCACCAAATTGGATCGCTAAATTTCGAAAAAAGGACACGCTGAAATAAATGAATAATTCTCTGTTTTCTTATAATCTGTTAAGATTTTCTTACAAGTTAGCAGCGCGTACGATACACTAAAGTATGGCATCCCATTCAAAACGGATTCATGACAACTTTATGTATATCTGTAAAAATGGGTGTTTGTATATATGAAGGCGCTTCACTCCAACACTATTCCACCGATCACTAAGAAAATTAGCATGTATATGTATATTTTTGTGGAGAAGGTTTTTATGCTATCATCTTTGTTGCAGCTCTATACCAGATGGCGCTACAGTATATCAACTTCTTCACCGTTCAATCAATCGCCAAGCTGCCACCATGGTCCCCAAAAAGGATATCAACTTGGCTCTATCGCCAACATATTGCTATGTTTCTATTGAAAGGCCCTTATAATGTAAGGAACGGCGTTGCTTGCGAATATTACAAATTTATAATAAAATAAATACAACAGAAAGTTATATTAACGTATTACACATCCAGATATAAATTATTTACACTATTTTAAGCGTTCCTTACACAAAATTTGAAACAATGTGTTACTTTTGGTGAGCAGAGATCAGCTTAGGAAAATGTTTTCAAAAATCGACCCACAAGAGAGTTACGGGGCGTTATAAATAAAAAAATCCTTTTTATCAAGTATAGATCTATATACTTAAAGTTTAACAAATAAGGTTTTTTTGTTCAACTGAGATATGCAAAAAGCTTTTTTTATTGTTTAATTTGCAATTCACATAAAAAATTCACTCATTAAAAATATATTTATCCTTCAATCTGCATTGTTTTTCATTCACCTGTGTGAAGAACGGGTGTACCAGCAAGTGTTCACAATCAGAAAGTGCAGCGTTGGAGAGAGGGCACGACCCTCCCACTCTAAAGGAAATCATCGATCTGATTTGCCCTCGTCCCTATCTTCCAATCGTAGGGCGCAAAAAAATCGATTTTTGAAGCAGTGCAAAAGACTTTTCCATCCTTCAATCGGGAAGCTTTTGAAGTTGAAAATTGAATCGTCTGTTCTTCCCGCTTAGTCCCTCCCATCTGCTTTGTATCGTTGGTGACCGTAATACCCGACGACAGGCCTTTTAAACGTCCTAAAAGCTTTTTAGATCAGCCGAAGATGACTTCCGATGGAATCCAAACACACTACAGAGTTTCGGTTCATGTTTTTTTATCCCCCAAAAACATCCCAAGTCGAATCGAAACGGGATGCTGATGCTATATGACCAGAGGTTTCCTCTGGACTTATTTTTTTGTAGTATTTTTAAAACAGAGCGAGTTTTTGTGACTTACAAAACTCATAAATGTGTTATGTACCGTGTAGCTGCATTTGCTTTCAAAGAATATTCTTTTGTAGTGAAATCTAACTACCAGATGTGACCGGTGTCGACGGTTGGCGCGATGAGAAAGTTTGGGGAAAGGGGAGGCAGCACAGGGCTCGTCCTCGTCATTAGAGCGGGGCTTAAAATGACATCCTACAGCTCTTGGGAAGCTACAAAAGGCGAGAGTAATAAAAAATGAAATCAAATGAACTTTCAAATATATGGATGTTCTCATGGCAGATATCGCTACAGACTCGCGTAAGAAAAAACGATTTATGGATGTCATAGGTTGCTCTATGCATATCGTAACCAGTGAAGTGACATAATATCCTGAGAACAAAAATCTACAAAATAACTTCGTATAGAACCCAAAGAAATGTACTTTTTTATTGCTATAGTGAGACCATCATCTTTATGACGATTTCTTATACATTTAAGGCTCTTTTCGCTCTGTGTGCGAGAGCGGGAACATTTTCGGACAGAAGAAATGCCTCCATTTTTATAAAAATGTGTGACTCATGCGTCTGTCTATAATGTAGTGTTTTTAAAATTTCAAAATATTTCATAAATAATTAGTTTTCCTTTCAACACGTGAAGCTCATTCAGCATTACAGTAGAGGGGAAAAATGGAAAACACATTTTATAAAAGAAAAAATGTGTCAACTCGGATAAAAATGAGTAGTATGATAAAATAAGTCATTCTCTACGGGATAGTGTAGCTAAAGTATAATATTAATCTTTGAGTACTTTTACATCTGAAAAAATATTCCGAATTCGGCCCCTATTCTTTAACATTATATATAGAGTCGAAGATAGCCTTAAAATAGTACTTCAATAATTTTACTTCCTTTTAAGCATGCTCAAAGGGGGACTCCCCCCAACTAGACATGTACATGTATTTTTTATTTTCTGTCTCGGAATTTGATGTTGTTGTGTTCCTCGTGTTAAAAATGTCCTTTGCCAGCAATATTTTTAAAAAAGACTGTCATGAAACAGATTTTATCCCTACGTTTATGTGATGTGGAAATTAGAAATTCAGTTTCAACGTACTCGTTGCTGTCATCACTTGACCATGATTCACAATGTTCGATGCCAGTAGCTTTCTATTTTGCTTCCAAATGCCCCGTGAAGTTCGTTTAATGCCGATCACTTCGTTAAGGAAGGACGTCTATGAAATTGTTTATGATTGTAATGCTGCAAACATTTTAAAACGAAAAAAAAACCCCCCTTTTGAATTGCTTTTAGTTTTTAAAAATTATATCCATTTAATTGGAAGGTTATATATATATATATATATATATATATATATATATATATATATATATATATATATATATATATATATATATATATATATATATATATATATATAGTTGACGTAAAATTCCAAGTAAGTTATTCAGTCCAAGACCAGAACTATATATTTTTTAAGCTAAAGAATAATCTAAATTTTAAACGAGTTTTTTATCCATACTCTTGCTGCAGAGTTAATAATAATAAGTATTAATAATTTTGTCATTTAATTATTTTAATTTTGATGCTTGAATTTTTATTCATTTGAAGAATTTTCATAATGGGTCGGCTGTGAAATTGTGAATGTATTCTTTTTGATTCTTGAAATTTCACGAATAAATAATATGAAAAAATCCTTTTATGCCTAAAGGATCAACCATTTATTAATTCCAAACAAGTTAAAACGGGCAAGTATTTTACAGCAGACTTGCATTTTTGTGATCTAATCAGACTGCAGATGAGAAGCCTCGATTAGAATCTATATGTTGCAGGAAAATGATGGAATTAGGAATTTCATCAAATCCCTAAGGGATAGGATCAATTGATGGGAGATGACGTCTCTCTTCAAGGTCATTTCCCTGATAAAAGTAAGGGATTTGAACACATCCATGACATGTTTCAGTGAAATGATGAAATAATATTGTTGAGAATTCAACAGTGTTTATTTAACAAATATGGATGCATTATTAAACGTAGAAGTTAGTAAAACAACAATAGTCGATGAAATACAAATTATTTATTCGAAGCTAATTAACAAATTATTAGAAAATTAGGCTGGTATTTTTTATGTGTAACATCTTTTATCTTGGTTGCTTCCACACTAAAATATCAATCCCTATGTTAATCCTATGGTGCCATTTTTTTAAAGATATGGGGTTAATATTTAGGGGTCGATACTACTACCTTGTATGGTTAGGAAGTACACGGATTCAACCCCCCAGGTGTCTGTCTCCCACCCCCCTGGATAACATTTTGCCAATGCAAGTTCATTTCATCATTTCACTGAAACAGTTGAGGGGTTTGATAAAATCACATCAGGGAAATGACCTTGAAAAGGCGTTATTTTAGCCGTCAATGAATCCTATCCCTTAGGGAAGTCCTAATTTCGTCATTTTCCTGCGACATATATATATATATATATATATATGAAAGAGAAAAACGACTCATTGAGAGAGAGAGAGATCTCCGGAGCATAAAATCTACAGTTTTGCAGGCACGTTTCTTTTGTTGAGAAGAGACCGCTAAGATCGGGTTTTACGGAAACCGACTTCTAGGGAGAGATAGTTACAAGGAAAATTATAGATAAAAATATTTCACTTTTGATCTATTCGACTTAGAGACTTTAACATATTTCTTTTGTTTGGCAGAGATTCGGTAAGAACGGGCTTTGTGGATACTGACATTCGAAGAGGTTTGTAGGGGGTTATGAAAGATAAAAAAAATTCCCGTTTTTTTGAACAATTACACTTTTAGACTTGAAATTTGGCAACCATGTTTCTATTATTGAGTAGAGATCTGCTAAAATTGCCGTTTGAGGAAACAGGCTATGAGGGGATGATAAATATATTTCTGTTTTAGAAATTAGAGTCATGTTCTTTTTTAAATCAGTAAAGGATGGCTATAAGAATATTTTTCACTACAATCGAAAACTTAACGCCAGGATAATACTAAAAAACGAATGTAATGATGTCAGTGAAGTAGATGGCCTAATTAAAGGGGAATACAACTAGAAAATACTAGTGTGGGGAAAATAGTGCTCACATGTAATTGTTAAGAGTAGTAAATGAAAAATATCTCCGATTCCATAAAAGTAGATCTATCTACTTATCTATCTTAGTTGCAGTTTGACAGTACAAAATATTTTTAATAATATCAAAGATAAAAACGAGATTTCTTTTTTGAAAACGTTGCTAATTTCAGAAAGGATATTTCTTTAGATAAAATCAAAAAATGTAGTCAAGGATTTTCGAGAGTGTCGTTTATTTTTTTCAATTATCGATGATCATATTTTTATTGAATGTTAAATTTTCTCTACTTGCTTGTTTTCAGATCGATTATTGGTTCCTTATACGTTTTGTTTATTTTATTAAATGTTAAAATGAATATTCGTGACTAAAAATTTAATGAAATAAACAAACAATATGTTTATGTGCCTCTCAGAAAAGCAATTAAAAAAAACGATGTTTGAGAAATTTTACCATGCGGCTATTGTGTGTGTATGATTTGGAAAATTCCTCGTAAAATTTTTAATTTATTATGTGAATTGATTGGTGAATGTTATTGAAAAAATTGTTTTTATTTCCTGACTGTTTACAACTAAATAGTTTATTTTACGTAAGAATCTGTATTCAATTGTGATTTTTAAAATGATTTATAAGTTTCACTTGTATGTAATGGAATCTTTGAACTCGATTTTTACCCACTTTAAAAGGTCAGATTAATACGAAATTTTGCACACTTGTAAAGGATCGATGACAATACAATATAATTTCATAATTTTGTTTCATTTTCCTACACAGGATAATCAGGAGACAGGATAATCCAGTTTGGGCGGCTAACTCATTATACCATTTCCAGATTTGGCGACTAATTCTATTTACTATTTCCAGATTTGGCGACTAATTCTAGATCCCTTTTCCAGACTAAAAGATTAAGAATAACCCTCAGACGAAAACGTTTCTTTGCGTCAGCAATTTCTTATCAAAATATGAGCAATTGTCCAGTCTTTCTGAAAATGGAAATAAAAAAAAAGTCGTGCAGGTAAAAAAAAAGTAATTTGTTCTAACCCAGGGATGGGCAAACTTTTTCGGTCGAGGGTCAAAAATTAAAAAAAAAAGTGTATGAATAAATGATAGTATAAAAAACTAAAAATAACGGTTTTACTGTAGATCGAACTCAAAATGAAAAATGAATTATAGTTTAAAAAAACTAAAAAACACGCTTTTATGGCAAATAGAACTAAAAAGTAAAATAATAATTCTTAATATAAGAATAAAATGATTTACGAGAAAATTAATGTCATTGTGTGTGGTAAAAGTGTGGGTTGCTTTGTACTAAATTTTTACACTAACTCAGCAATGCGGAATCTTAACGTTCAGCTACACGAGGGCTTTTGGAGACGGACCATGGTCAAGTGACGTGGACGACACTGAGCTGGCACCCCGTTTTCCTAACTACCACACCACACCCAAGGGAGGACGTTTCAACTCTCGGCAGATTTAGCGACGGCGGGTCTTTAGTGGTCACTATAGTAGCCACTAAACCAATCGGCTACTGCGGCCCCTCAGTATTTCGGAGTAGTAAGAAATTATAACACTTTATATAAAGCATCCCATGCTGTTGTCCCAGTGACATTAATTTTCTCTCTCTTTTAATTTATTCTTATATTAGAATTAGTATTTCACTTTTTAGTTCAATTGTCCATAAAAGCGTGTTTTTTAAATTATAATTTATTATTCTGAATGTTTAGATTTTTTTTATTAGCGTAGTCATTCAAAGTCGCATGTTGGTTATTGGCCTCGTAATTTTAAACCTCGGTCAAGAAACGATGTTTAAGCTGCTACCCCATTCTCCTAACTTGCATACCACGTTAGCCATTGGCGTAACTAGTCCTGAGTATCAAAATTCATCGGAGGCATTTTGGGGAGCCCTTACCATTTCTTACTTACACATGTTAGAGTCTCTACGGCTAGGGGGCCCCGTATCATTGATATGGGGGTAGCTACGCCCCTGAGGGGCTACGGTAGCCCAGTGGTCAGGGTAACAGATCATGGCAGGCATGTCATGAGTTCGAGCCCAGTATCACTAAAGACCCGCCGTGTAAACGAGAGATGTACGTTAAATCTGTCAAGAGCTCAAACGTCCTCTCGTTGGTGTAGTGTGGTAGTTAGGAGAGTGGTGCCAGCTCAAATGTCGCTGTCGTCACTTGACCATGGTTCAAAATGACAAAGCCCGTCGCCAAAAGCCCTTGTGTAGCTGAACAGTGTGACGTTAGTATTCACTCACTCACTATCCAGCTACGCCCCTGACGTCAACCCTACATTTAGTGGCGCCGAGACTCGAACCCATGACCTCTAGGCTACCGTAGCCACTCCTTATTTTGAAAAATAACGCTTATTATTTCGACCGTGAAACAATGAGTTGCATAATATTTGTAGAATAATATTCTGTAAATAAAATACTATATTTTTAATTTCAATGCAATGAATTTTATCAGGGAAAAATCTCCCCCGCTTATTTCTATTAGTGAATAAAACAAACTTTGTTAAATGGAATTATTTTTGTTTGTCTGTAAGTTCAGATTTGTATTAAGTTTTTAAATTACAATTCGTCCTTTAAAGAATAATCGATAGTATTGATTTGATATAAATTTTAAAAAAATTATCTCTAAATAGTTCATTTTGCTTGTTGAATGTTGATAATTTTTTTAAATAATTTTCACTCATCTGTAGAGCAGATTGATGGAATATATAGGTAAACTGTGATATTTGAAATATGTGGATTCTGTCACAGTACCTTTACGAGAACTGGTATATAGAAGAAGTTAAATTCCGCTAACGATTAAACAAAAGCCTCATTACATCATATTCTTTTATTACATTTTGTGTACTTCTGCAATTAGTACTGCAATTCTTGTGTCATTGAAAAAACTGCTTGTGAGTGAGTGAATATTTACGTTCAGCTAGTCGGGGGCTTTTGGCGACGGACCTCGTCATTTTGAGCCAGGATCAAGTGACGAACATGCACCTGGCAACTTCGCGAAGAGGGAGCCTGATAGAAAATTATTCTCTTTGACTAAAAATAAAATAATATATTTTCAGACGACAAAATGAAAAGAAACGTTGAATGTTAAACCTTGATCATCCCTTCTCTGAACTCTCACACCAAGCTAACGAGAGGAATTGGAGCCACGACTGATTTAACCCGCATCAGCCTCTCTGCACAGCAGCACTAGGGCTCAAACACGCCGACCACGAAATATAAACATAACCACTAGGTTACCGAGGCCACAATACTTTTGTAGAATGCGCGTGGTTTAATATTTATTGCGATTAACAAACAGAAAAAAATCACTTTATTTATCGCAATTATTTTAGTAAACAAGTAATATAAAAAAGTTTTTTTAAGTCAATTCCTACTTAGATCAACAAAGAAAATTTTTATTTTAGCTACTTTTTAATAAATAGTTACAATTAATATAAATATGTATGTACATAGGACAGAATCACAACATTAAGTGATAATTCATTTTTATTCATTATCATTAAAGTATCGTATTGTCATCCAAAACAATCGGTATATAAAATTTCAGTTCAACTGAATGCTTTAAAACGTGAGAAAAAAACCTTTTCAAGTTTTGACACAAGTCGCCAACGTGGCTGTATTTGTAATTCCTTAAATAATTAGTTTAAATCAATTAATTTTATTAATTATAATTAAATTATACTGTATTGTCATCCAAAATAATCATGTATATAAAGTTTCTGCTCAATTGAGAGCTTTAAAATGTATTTTATTAACGATTGAAAATTCCACCAAGATAAATAAATAAATATAGCGAGAGGTGAGCTAATATTAGGAATTGAAAAACAATATTAAGTGTCCGAAATCAATATTTGGTGTACCCACCACGCGCTGCTATACAACATGGCATGGAATCAAACATATTTTGAATGTCTGCTTGTAGAAGAGAATTCCGTATTGCTTGTCGTTTTGAAGTGTCAGGACGCGGATTTTTATCCAAAATAATAATGTATATAAAATTTCAGCTTAATTGAGCGCTTTGAAATGTGTTTTGTTAACGATTGAAAATTCCACTAAGATTAATAAATAAATAAATACATAGAGAGTGTGAGCTAATAGTAGGAATTGAAAAATCACTTTATTTATCGCAATTATTTTAGCAAAAAAAAAAAATAAATTAAGATTTTAATTTAAATGAATGATTTTTGGTTATCTACGGAGTTTGTCGCAAAGATATTTAAAAATTTATTCTTGTTCAAGTGTCAAACGAAAAGAGTGGAACAGTGTGTGAGAAGCACTGGCAACTTTACAAGACTCATCTCTGGTGGTGGTGTGTAGCAACAGCAGATGTAGAGATCGGAAGGAAATGCTTCCCACGTGCCTCTGAAGAGAAAACTTAGTGAATGGCCCACAAGGGATTTCTGCTGTCGATGGCACTTCGCCCTCTTCTTTGCCCGCAGACACAGACGTCTAAAGAATAACAATAAAAGTAGTCTTTGATTCGAAGATTTTTCTTGTTTTTTCGAATCTCGGATCGCAAAATCATCTTTCTCTTTCGGAAATGACTCGCTCTCGATGGTGAAAGAACTGTCCTATTCTCTTAGCCAGAGTGTTTCGGACTATTCGTTTATTTGCAATTTGTTACGTGAACGGTTACATGAATCGTTGGCTAAGACTTCGCATTTTCATCTCTCGATTCAACGAGATGAAGAAAAGTTGATGCATCGGATTTTCTCGACACATTCACATTCATATGACAGAAGCTGTTCCGTTTTTCGTGAATCAGAATTCGAATCCCCTAGTTGTCGGTTTTGTCAAATAGACACTCCAGTTCTTTTGTTGCCTTCTTATTCGTATCAAATTTTATTTTTGATTGTTGTTGTGTGTTTTTATCCTGGGATACATATGAAATACGAATAACAGAAGCATACAATACAAACAGATTTTTTTTTCTGTAATGGGGCTGCTTATTGGTATTTCTACCTCTGCAGACCACATTCTCCAGGTGCTGATATCACTTTTGAGTGCGGCACCCATTTGGGTGATACCAATGACCGCAAATCCTTTTGACGCCCAGTTCCTTCCCCAGAGGGAGGCACCTGAGCTCTGCCAATGCGAAATTTGTACTTAGGAATTTAATTTCGCCGAGGGTGCCAGGTTACTTGACCAAAGTTCAAAATGATGAGATCCGTCACCAAACGCCTTCATGTAGCCCAGTGAAGATCAACGTCGCACTCTTCAGCTGCACGAGGGCTTTGGGCGACGGACCACGTAATTTTGAACCATCGTCAAGGACGACACCTGAGCCGGCACCCCTTCTCCTAACTTCAACACCACACCAACGGGAGGTCGTTTCAGCTCTCGACAGATTTAACGTGCATCGCTGCCCTACACGGCGGGTCTTTAGTGGTACTGGGATCGAACTCATGACATGCCTGCCATGGTTGGATACCTTGATCAATGGGCTAAAGCCCTCTTGTAACTGAACAGTGCGACGTTAATATTCAATCACTCACTTGACCACTGGGCTGCCGCAGCCCTGGGTCTTCAGCGGCACTAAGACTCGAACTCATGACTCTCTGACCACGACCATGACCACTGGGCTATTGCAACCATGCTATTAAAATTGAACTGAACAATAAAATATTGTAATATCAATGTTATGACTAATTTATTCATTGATTTACTTTTTACTACCCAAATTTGGAACAATGGATAATAGTTGGAAATAAAATATGACGAGCACAATTTGTATTGTTACAACCTCATTTATTCAATTAGATCTCTACAGGTTTCAGTCACAAGTAGTCCGAAGAGTCGGATTTGATTAATTACCGATTTACCAGTGAAATCTCTCCCGTTGGAAAGTTTTTAAGATCTGTAGAAAGTGCTATGCTGCTCAGGCATCACCTAGACAAATTCTAGATTGCTTAAATTTTAACTTGTAGGCGGTGTTCTTTAACCCTCTCCTATTCTTGGATTTCTAAGAGCTTAAAGCATTAGAAATATTTATCGAGGACAAGAAAGATTTTTTTTTGATTCATCGTTTGAAACAAATGCCAAACCTTATTTCCATATGTTTATGCCGGAACAAAATGAAACAAAATTTTTAGTCTCTACTAAACTCGATGTTTGAAATATTGAATTCAACAACGGACATTTTTCATTCAAGTAACTTGAATACAGTTAAAACTGTTTTTGTGCGGTAGATAGGGACCGCATAAAAAAACCGCACGAAAAAATATGCGAAAATTTCATAAATACTTACATAATACTAACAACTTTGTCGGCATTCTACCGGAAATTTTTTTAATGCGGTGAAGAGTGACCGCATAAAAAAGTCGTAATTAAAAATGTCAGTTATTTATGAAATTTATGAGAAAGTACTTCCATAACAAGATAAATACTTAAATTACCCATGGGAACATTTTAAAAACATTTAATTTCTCATTGTATCCATGGAGAAATTTTCAAAATCCACATACATTATTCATTGCTATTTATCGTAACCCAAAGTGCTCATCTTTCTGGGATGAATTAGTTGAAAATCATTTTCGTCACTTGAGGATACAATTTCAATTATTTATTTTTTGGCAACGTTAAGTAAATCATAAGTTTTTGTGACAGTGGTCAGTTTCTTATGAACATCACGATAATCAGATATGCATGATCGAGTCACTTTTTGGAATTTCAAACTCCTTCCGGAATTGGTACCTATTTTAAGAAAACGCTTTTCCAATTAGTTGGAAAGCCCTGCATATATTTTATCCGCTCCCTAAGAATCCGGTTCTTCTTATCCATCTTCACAATCTATTAAATTATTGATTATGTCACTGTCATTGAAAGTTTCGTTGATATTCATATACCGCATAAAAAATGATTGCACAAAAAAATCGCACAAAAATAAAAGCGCATAAAAAAGAACTGCACTACACAGGAGAAAAATCTTAGAAAACTCTTGCTTCTATAGAAATAAAACAATGAAAAAAAAACCCACGCTTAAAGTTTATAAAGGCATAAGTTTTGTAAAACTTACAAAATCTCCAAATCACTTGAAAACTAATTGGATATCAGATCTAAAATTTATAGCCTTTTAACCGGATGCTCCATCGGAAATTGCAAGGAGAGAGAATCTTTTTTTCTTTGTTATTTTTTTAAGAGTATCGAATAATGCGAAGACGTCTACTTTTTTTTAATGCTATTGGAGCTGTTCAAAAACTACGAAGTCTATCGTGGTGAAAAATTTTTATGTATGACCTGTTCGTTCCTAAAATGAATAAAATAAAGAGATTAAAAACTCCTAGATTATTCGTTCAAAAAAAGATATATTTTAGAGTTTATCCAAAATAATAGGCTGGCATTTTCCCTTTATTCGAGCTAATTAAAATTAAAAAAAAATAAACTAGTGAAATTTATATCTTATTAAAAAGTATCTCCAGTAGCATTTTGATAACTTTTTTTAATGAACTGTTTACTTTTTTTTTTACTAAATAGTTTTGGTACAAATATTATTATTTTTAACCTTAGTTCTAACTGTATTTTCTAAATTTTATACCAGCCTAGAGTAATAACGGAAAATAAATTGAAGGATGGTTGGTGCTTTAAAATTTGTTTAACCTCACAATCTTAGTCCTAAGTCTAAGAGTCTTTTGATGTGTGTTACTTTGGCTATGACCTGATAGATTCTTGTTTGGAGTATATTTTTAGAAAGGTGATTTTTTTGGAGGAAGTCGTGTCCAAAAGGATTCAAGAACGAGTGGCAATTACACATTCATTTACTGAAGATGATATTTTAGGGACCATACATATTTATATAGAAACTCAAACTCAGTGGTGCAACAGCCCATGAGGGCCAGGGTGTGCTCATCTCAGTATACGTGGCCATTGGGTGCTGAGGTGCATGAGAGTGAGTGAATATTAACGTCGCACTGTTCAGCTACACGAGGGCTTTTGGTGACGGACCACGTAATTTTGAACTATGGTCAAGTGACGTGGATGACATCTGAGCTGGCACCCCTTCTCCTAATTACCACACCACACCAACGGGAGGACGTTTCAGCACTCAACAGATTTAACGTGCATCGCTGCCCTACACGGCGGGTATTTAGTGGTAATGGGTTCGAACTATTGACATGCCTGCCATGATCCAATACCTTGACCACTGGGCTACGAGGTGCGTGAGAAGATGTCCCAAGCCGGTGGTCAGTCTGTAGCAAAACCCCTAGTGTTTACATCCCCAATCAAGCCTGGTACTCATTTATCGACCCACTACAGGAGGGAAGAAGGGTTGAGTGGACCATGCCCAGACCGAGGATTGAACCTCGAGCCTGTGGTGTGGAAGCGCTATACGCTACCCCTCGGCCAATGGGCCTATTTATATAGAAACTACACATTCAAAAAGAACAAAAGCATCTGTGAAAACATGAATAAGCGCGTGGGACGGACAAAGGTTTTCTTTTCTCATTCCAAAATTCAGCCACTTATTCTAGAACTTGTCTAAGAAACCCCTAAAATTCTCTGAACTATCACGATTCACAATCTCTGAAAGCCAATTGAGGCATACTGTGGATGATGCAATATTGCATTTGATTCGCAGGGAAATTTAACGATATGGACTTTTTCGAGAACTAAGTTTGCAATTACTTTTCTACTCACGGAAAGCATATAATTAACTAGAATTAAAAATGACACGTTTCGGGTGTGAGAGGGGGCTGCGGTAGCCCAGTGGTTAAGGTATCCAACCATGGCAGGCATGTCATGAGTTCGATCCCAGTACCACTAAAGACCCGCCGTGTAGGGCAGCGATGCACGTTAAATCTGTCGAGAGCTGAAACGTCCCCCCGTTGGTGTGGTGTGGTAGTTAGGAGAGGGGGTGCCAGCTCAGGTGTCGTCCACGTCACTTGACCATGGTTCAAAATTACGTGGTCCGTCGCCAAAAGCCCTCGTGTAGTTGAACAGTGCGACGTTAATCTTCATTCACTCACTCGGGTGTGAAAGTGGTGCTTTATAACGTAACAAAATAAAGCTATACGAGGGCTATTGGTAACTGACCTCGTCATTGTGAACTTCAGTCAAGTGACGAGGACGACACCTGAGCTGGCACTTCACTCTCCGAACATCCACACCTACATATTAATTATTCTACTTTTTTCTACTAAAGTGTGATGTCTTTCAAGATTTAAGGTACAACTAGCTCCTAACTATCATACCACACCAACGGGAAGCAATTGAGTCTCGACATATTTAACGTGCCTCGGCATCCTTGACACGGCGAGTCTTCAGTGGCACCTGGATTCGAACTCGTGACATTTCAACCAAGAATTCGTAACCATAATCACTAGGCTACCACAACAACACTCGATTAGGAATACGCGAAGGAAATAAAGAAAAGTTCTTTCAAGAGAAATGAATTAAAACATATTCCACAAACAGTATTTTAATTTTACTGTGCATTGAAATTTAAATTCGATTATATGTGGTGTGGCTGTTAAATAACGACACTGATGCAATAAAACATTTTATTTTGATTTTATATATATTTACTTATTATTACCTTCAATATACACCCCTCCTCTGTCCCTACAATTCTCCATGCAAATCTCCCATTGTTTGAAACAGTCTTCTTGTGTCAGCTCTTGTATGACGCTTACCACTTTCTCAGTTTCAGTGGGCTCACATCTTGCCCCTTTTAATTCAGATTTCACCTTAGGAAACAGATAAAAGTTGCATGGTGCCAAATCCTATAAATAAAACGGATGATCCAACTCTAGGATGTTGTACTAGGCAAACCCCCTTTTGACTGATAATCGGAATGAGCCGGTACTGCAGAACCCATGACCTATCCTTCTACAATTCGCGCCAGTTCCAGAGTGAGGGAATATTAACGTTCAACTACACGAGGGCTTTTTGCGACGGACCTCATCGTTTTGAACCATGGTCAAGGGACGAAGACGACACCTGAGCTAACACCCCCTCTCCGAACTACCACCCCAATGGAAGGATGTTTGAGCTCTCGACAGATTTAACGTGCATCGCTTCCCTACACGGCGGGTCTTTAGTGGTACTGGGTTCGAACTCATGACATGCCTCCCATGATCCGATACCTTGACCACTGGGCTACCGCAGCTCTACGGAGTCCAGCAAGAATGTAAAGGTTGTAATGTGGTTTAAGGCTGTCTTTGGCTAATGTGTTAAAGAATAGGATCCAAATTCGGAATATTTCTTCAGATATAAAAGTACTCCGACAGTAATATTATATTCTGGCTTCACTATCTTGTAGAGAATCTCTTATTTTATCATACTATTCATTTTTATTCGAGTTGACACATTTTTTTCTCCTCTCTATCGTAATATTAAATGAGCTCTCCCTTTACATGTTAAAAGGAAAAACCGATTATTTATGAAATATTTTGAAATTTTAAAACACTATAGTATTATAAACAAATGCAGGAGAGTTACAATGTCACAAACTTTTATAAAAAATGAGGCATCTTTTCTGTCCGAAAATGTGTTCCGCGTTAAGTTGACGCTCGCGAACATGTGGCGGAAAGAGCCTTAATAGTGTTGCACTGATGGGGGTTCGAGGATTTTATGCAAATCAGTCACAAGTCCTTCAAGAACGTTGAGAATTTAGTATCGGAAATCCAATTCTCTCTTTAAATACAGGATTCACAGCAATATTCGCAGAATAAATCTGAGAAGGTTTTCACATCTTCAACAGCACTCAGACACAATTAACGGTGTCTAAAATACACGTATATAAGAGAATATTCACAAGCACAGCCGAGCGAATCGCTAGTCAAAACAATACTTACTAATCAAAGGTTGAAACAAGACTGATCGTTTCTGCGAGAACCGCTCTATTTATAGACGCGGTGGAAACTTCCTGAAAGATAACCGCTTGCGTCATAGAGCGGGGAATTAGTAGATTTCTCCCCAAATTTCTAGAAGAATCCAGAGGGTCCCGAACTCTCCAACGTGGTCACCAAAGTTGCCAAATTTGTGGCCAACTTGGTCACTAAATATGATGCTAACTTGGCTCTTTCGCCAAGATCTCGTCAAGTTCCCATTGAATCACCATTATAATGTAAGGCACGGCGTTGCTTGTGAATATTTAAATTTTAACGTAAATTAAATATAATTTAGAGTAAGAAAAGGCATTAAACGTCCAAGTACAAATTATTTACTCTATTTTATATAAAATTCGTAACAATAATTTTACGCAGGAAGCCGGTGAAGATACACAATCCCATGAATATCGGAAAAAACAATCATCATTGCTTTGAATATTGATTTGCTTATTCGATCATATTTGGCTCTCGGTTAAGATGGGCTTTTCCTGCTGATAGATTAGTGCTTCCATTCAGGATCATAAATAAAAAACCGTGATTCGCGTCACACGTTATTATCCTTTTGAATGTTTGAGTCATTTTCAAAGTGTCACTGCCAACATTTTTGCTACATGGAAATCGTAGGCATCATTTTGGCACACACTTTTTGAATGCTAAAATCTTTTGATAAATTTGCTGTGTTTGCTGTTTTGATAAATTCCCTACAGTATCAGCACTCACACAAATACCGAACAGCTTGAGTGCTACTTTGAAATCACGGGTCACGCCCCAAGTTGTTGTTTATGTTCGCCAAGATGAGCGATAACATTACAATATGGTTTCCTTGATACTTCTGCAGTTTTTGGAATACTGCACGTTTTCAGTACTTTTAAATTGATATTCATTATTAATTTTAATGCATATCATGTAATTATTTCATTAATAAAATAATATAAAAATACAATTATTACATCTAATCATAATTTTCATTATTTATAATTGTTTTTTATTATATTTATTTATAAATATTATTACATATGTTATTTATTTATAATTATTATTACATATGTTATTTATTTATAATTATTATTACGTTCTTTATTTATAATTATTATTTTGTTGTTCATTTGTAATTATTATTTTGTTGTTCATTCATAATTATTACTATGTTATTTATATATAATTATTACGTTATATGAACATTCTTATGTATATATATATTTTTTATAATATTTCTATACAATGCATATTCTTTTTTATACTTAATATTAAATTATATTATATGATTATTATTATATATAATAATTATTGTTAAATCATACTATAAAAATAGTATATAGAATTACTATTAAATTATAATATAAGATTATTATATACTGCATTTATAATATTATTAGTCCATGTAACTTCTTAATATTGTTATTTATTGATTGATCAATCTCTTCCTATATTTTTCTTTTAAAATATATTTCTATGTATTTCAAAATTATCTTCCTGATGATGTGATACCGCTACACTGTGGATTCCATTCCAACGACACCAAGCGCTGTGATTCCTTTTTCGCGCCCGGCAGCGTGGTATCCAACTAGTTCCGCAGACCGTTCGATCGAACCAGACGAGCGATTTTATCCGTGTTTGACGTGGAAGGGCGAACGAAGACTACGGCTGTACGGATTTGCTTGCAGAAAAGTGAGAGGCACTCAATTCGTTCACTCCAATAGCTATCACTCGATGGCGTAATTCTGGCCATATCTCGTAATTCTGCATTTACCGTTGCGTGCTAGATTAGACTTTTAAATATCACAGTTAAGAATGATAATTATTTTAATTAAGAATGTGCTAAATCCATTTATTGTGCTGAAATTAGCACTTTATCTTTGTTAGGCTGAAAGGAAGCGTTTGTGTCCACGCGCTGCTGTAAAGCTTCCTCTTCATTCCCCAACAATGGAACCGTAAACTTTAATCTGATCTGGAAGGTTGTCAAAAACTGTTATACGACGTGATGATATATTATTCTCTTTTTGCTCTTTTTTTCCGCTTACTAATACGTTTTCGTGACAATTTCTGCCGTCGGCAAGTGGAATAATAATGGGCTTTATATTAACATGATATACGAAATGAATAAGTCGAATATTCACAAAATTTGACTAGTATGTAAATGTATATATGGTTTCATATTCTTCTTTTTAACCTTTTTACTGAAAGTTACGCTAGAAAATTTATTAAAAGCAATTCTTGTGAATGCTGTGTAAAAAAATTATTTATCGTAAATACGAACACTAAGTAAATGTTTTTATTTTTCTGTCATACTTTACTACAGATTCGAAAATAAAAATATGATGTTATGTCTTTTTCTTAACTTTTTAAGATTATTTCGTTCAAGACTGAAAATTAAATTTATGAAGGGTTTATATGAGGAGAATTAAAAGGTTTGCTCTGATTATATATAAAAATACATTACAGAATAACCATTGATTACAATAATGTAACTTTTGTATTATTCGATAGGCCAGTTTTAGTTATTTTATTGTGCTGTATATATGGCGCGAATGCACCTTCTAAAGCATAACTTCTCAAAGTGGTCTGTGACGATCTTCAAGGGGTCCACGTCAGAGTAAAAATAATTTGGGGGTCTACGATAGTGGTTTTCATTGAACCAGATCATGACTTTAATTTTAAAAAGAAAATTTAATCAAGTGAAAACCAGATTTACTTGTTTAACAGATACAGTCACTCAAAAAAGTATTGGGACACTTGGCAGGAATAACTGTAAAGCCATTTATAAAAAAAATATTTATCACATTAAAACAAAAGCAAAATGATTTAAGAAATATTTTAATATTTGTTGTACAGTATATAAGGAAAATTTTATTAGTATTATAAAATTATAATTTGATCTAGCTTTTCAAATATAATTCAAAGGCACACTGGAGTAAAAAAAATATTGGGACACTTTTGAAATGAGAAATTTAACAAATATACAAAGTATTAATAGAATTTAATTTCACACCACTGTTTTAGACTAGAAATTTAAACATAAACGTTTCAACAGATAAGATTATTTATAGAAAAAATGGCGAGAAACAACGATATGTTGGTTGGTTTGCGAAATCTCGTAATACGTCATTGGAAAGAGGGGAAATCAATTCTCTCTGTATAGGAAATTTCTCGAAATTGAATATGTCTACTGTGTTTTTAACATCATCGACAGGTTCAAGAAAACAAATAGCGTTGAAAACTAGCAATGATCAGGGCATCCAAGGATATTTAATGAACGTGAAGAGAGGTGGATTGGGAGACAAATACAAATTAATCCAAGAAGTAGAACAATAAAAATGACTTTGTAATGTAAAAGTATAGGTTCGGGAATTCAGTAAATCTTGAAACTGTCAGAAATGTTTTAAGAAAACATAAGTATCATGACAGAGTACTTCAAAGAAAGCCCTCCCTACATTATCAAAGCAAATAGAGAAGCTAGGTTGGCATTTGCTAAAATGTATGTAAGGCAGGCAACAGAATATTGGGAAAGTGTAATTTTTGTTGATGAAAGCAAATATAACAATTTCGGATCGGATGGCAAGCAAAAAATTTGGCCGAAATCAAATACAGCAATGGATGTCAAAAATTTACGGCCTATTGTCAAATATGAAGGGGGTAACCAAATTGTCTGGGGCTGCATGGCAAGCTCTGGAGTCGGGAACTTACATTTTATTCATGGTATAATGAATGAATATGTCTATCTTGACATTCTCAAGCGAAATTTAAAGCAAAGTGCGAGCAAGCTGGGAATCTCAGGATATTTTAAATTGTACCAAGATAATAACCTGAAATATACTGCAGATATTTTCAAGTTATGGGTCCTCTACCACTGTCCTAGTGTTATTAATATTCCTGCTCAAAGTCCAGACCTTAATCCCATTGAACATGTGAGGGATTATTCGTAGCCAAAACTATATGAGCACCAAATTTCTAACAAGCAGGATTTAAGAAAATATTTGGTCGAAAAGTGGATCAAAATTGATAAATCGTTTTGGAAAAAATTGATCCAATCCATGCCAAATACAAATCCTCCCTTGCTTTTTATGACTTCGAGAGGTCATAAAAAAGCAAGGGAGGCCCAATAAGATGTTACCTTCTAAGTTTGAATTGTTTTTCGTAAATTATCGGGAAGTGTCCCAATACTTTTTTGAGCACGTTTTTTTAACTCGATTTCTTTTATTTTCAATTTCAACCATAATTGCATTAATACATGGATTTTTTTTTCAAATTATTATTATTTGTATTTACCAAAATAAGATTTACTTCTTTTTGTTTCATTTGTATGTTTAAGTAAAATATTACGATAAAAATCTATGAACTGGTTGTGTGTCCCAATACTTTTTTGAGTGACTGTATATTTACTAAATTCAATGAGGTTAATTTGCTGTTCCATGCAACAGCACAAATTTTATTAAAACAAGGACCATCACTTCAGCGTTTCTTGACAGGATAAAGTTAAAGATTATAATATTGTACGTCGCACATTTTCACAGTTCCTCAATTTATCACAGGGAATCTGTCAGGAAAATAGCGTTTTAATCCCTGTTCACAAAATTTAGCTGTTTTTTATTCAGATTTTGAAACTAGATTTGAGAATGCTTTGACTACGATGATACCACAGTAGGTAATGGATTCATATGGTCACATCGAAAAAAGAATGTCAGATTACGAGAGGAACTGATAGGAATACACAATACTTTTACCCTCCCCCCACCTCTCCTCGTCCGTGCGAGGCAGCGCCGGGCTTCTGACGTGACGCACCAAAACAAAATGGCCTAAATATCCTTTTAAAGTTTTACTTAGTTATATTCTTTGCATTATTATCTTTCGATTCACATATCAGTTTTATATGCCAGGAAATCAGAAACGGGATGAAACTTAAATTGAATAACGTAAACAAACAAAGCTTATTCGATCACTCCCTCTTTCTAGATAAAAAAAAAGCTTTTACATAATAAAAAAAAGCTATTTTATAAAGGGAAACAACTGAAAAAAGGTGTTACAAATAAAGAAGGATATTTCTGAAGTACCACATTAATGTATAATTAAAAAAATAATTGCCATTCTACTACAAAAATATCCTTTTTTTAAAAAAAAAAATACCAGCTTTATTATCTAATTATTTTGCAAATTAACTTCGAATAAATAATTTGTAATTTAATGATTATTGTTGTATTCATTACTCTACTTTTAATAATGCACCCTATTTGCTAAATGAACACTTTTAAACCCTTTATTTGCTAAATGAACACCCTTAGGGGTTTGATGAAGACCCTAATTTAATCATTTCCCTTCGAGACATATGTAAGTCGAATTGGATGGAAAAAAATTCTGTAACTTACAAACCTGTTTCCATGAGGGAGAAAATGTTTTGCTAGTGGATTAAACGGGTGAAACATTTCCCAGTCAAATTACTGTAAAGTAAAACGCCAGACGCCAACTACAATGGTTTTAATTTTGATAACCCTATCAGGAGCTAACACATTCTTCTTTTTATTATTTTTTTTATCGTGTACACTATCTAACTTTTCTTTATGTACTCTTTTTGCTTGTTTGGAAAAAGAAAAGAAAAATTCTTTTACGGCTAATTTCAAGCTATATGTTCAGGCATTCCAATGAGTATTCGGGAACTCGGATTCTAACGCTGATTTTAAAGGGGATTCATGTTACCTCTATCTATCTGTTTTAAAAAAAATTCATTCGAAACATCGACAGAGTTTAATGATTAAAATGACTAACGCAAAAAATCCATTTTTCCTCAACTGCGTTTTTTTCGAGATTAGCGAATCCGAATATGAGCAGACCCCCTCTGCTTTAACTTTAAAAATTTAAAAAAACTTTCCGCTTTATACGGAAATATTCGGTAATGTTCTGGAACTAAGGTTTTTCTCACGAATTAAAAAAATGTATTAAAAATCTTTTCGGTGAAATAACTGCATAAAAACAATTATGCTGTTCGATTACTGACCGTGTTTAATCCTTAAAAGAAAGAAAAATGATTGGAAAGTGCTAAAAGAAAGAAAATTTGAAGCTCAGAGAAGCTTCTCGACGAAAACTTCCTCCCGAAATTGATTTTGGTGTTGCAGAATGTGTGCCATTGAGCACATTTTGCTTCTTGGATTCGTTTTTAGAAGCTATCTGTTTTTTGATGTGGTGAGCCAGGCCATTTTTCCGAACTAGACGAAAGTGAATTTTTTACTTGCTGATGAGACACAAGAAGAAAATCTGGTGAATTTTGGTACATATATTCCCCAGTTTTCTTCCAAGAAAAGCATTTTTTTACATTGATCTGCTTGACATCTACATTGAAAAAAATAAAGATATTATTTCGGCGTAGTTATTTCGACCCGATAAGGCTTTTTTGGATCTGAAATGTGATTTGAATTTACGTCGCATTTTGAAGCAACACGAGGGCTAATAAAAGATGGTCCAATGACCGAGCGACATCCTTCTCTTCAAAACTTCTAGACCACGCTAATGTGAGAACTTTAAACCTCGATAGATTTAAAGGCAAACAGCCGGCTGAGTGGCGTGGTTAGTTTGTCGCTGAGGTCATGTCGCATGATCACACGGCATGTTAAAGGTCACTAGAGTGTCTGTTTGACTAAGCTCTCGGCGAAATTAAAACCTCGTACAGGTTCGTATTGTCAGAGCTCAGGTGCCTCCCACTGGGGGAAGAAACTGGCCGTCAAAATTACTTGCGGTAAATTGTATTGCCTATATACACTGGTGTGCAAAAATTAAGGACGAAGTCGAAAAATTAGCATATCAGCTGAACGAAGAGGCAGAGTGAACAGAAAGACCAATCAGAAGATTAAGTAAGGTGATGTACGGTAGCACATGCGCAGATATGCAGGTAGACGTAATGAGGGAGTGTCTGAGTAGTATAAAGCATGTTGTCGGTGTAAGATCAGTATTTCTGGCAAAGAGATTGCACGCCGTATAGCAGTTAAAATCACACCGAGTTGCTGCCTCAGCGAGAAATGGCGAATAATCAATCTGTTAGACGACATCTGGATGCTTTACCCGAGGTCGAATCATTGGGAAGTTGGAGGAAGGCCGCAGTGTGACAAGTGTGGCTGCAGAGTTCTGAATTGCTCACAGCATCGTTTCACGACTTTGGAGACAATTTCAAACTACAGGAACAGCTATCCGGGGGTTCAGTAGTGGTCGTCCACGAGGAACCACACCCGCAGATCACCGGTACATTGTCTTACAGGCCAGAAGAAACAGGTGGCAGACAGCGGGAGAAATCGCTAGACACACGACACAGGCAACTGGACGACCGATATCGCGTTTTACCGTGGCCAGAAGACTGCACGGTGGTGGTCTGTTTGCACGACGCCCTGTACGGTGTGTACCTTTAACGCCTGCCCATCGAAGAAGGCGTTCTCTGCGGTGCCGGGAACACCGGAATTGGAGAGACAATGAATGGGGACGAGTACTCTTTACAGATGAGAGCAGATTCAGTTTGAGTAGCGATTCTCATCGCATACTCATCTGGAGAGAGCGGGGAAGCCGCAATCATCCCTCGAACATCATTGAAAGGGACAGGTATGGAGGTCGCGGTGTTCTCGTTTGGGGAGGCATCATGCTTGGTAGTCGTACAGACCTTCACATCTTCGACGCAGGTTCAGTCAACGGGACCCGTTATTGTAACGAGATTCTTCTTCCATATGTGCGTCTTTTTAGAGGCGCTATGGGTCTGCAGTTCCTTTTCATGGACGACAATGCACCATGTCATCGCACAGTAGCTGCCGATTAGCTCTTAGAGAGTGAGGATATTGAACGTATGGATTGGCCGGCACGATCTCCGGATCTCAATCCCATCGAGCATGTATGGGATTTTCTAGGCAGACGCTTGGCTGCTCGTACCTTACCACCAGTAACGATTCGGGAACTTCGATTGGCGCTGCAAGACGAATGGGCAGCAATGCCTCAACAACTCATTGACACCCTCATTCTCAGCATGGGCAGACGCTGTGAAACCTGCCTAGCAGTCAGGGGAGATCATATCCCCTACTAAAGACCGGATGTTTCTTGCTGGACACCCATCACAGGGATGTTTCGGCCTTCAGTCGCATTGCGCTCCATGCTACTTTTTATCCCTCTGATTTCTCTTTTAGTAAGTGTTGCTTACATATTCCACGTGTCCTTACGTATTGGGGATCTTACGGTATTAAATGTGTTGATTTGGAAAGCTTTTGTACAAAGTTACATTGAAAAAACCGTCTCGTCCTTAATTTTTGCACACCAGTGTATGTGTGTGTGGTGCTGCACTAAAGAATGATACCAGCTTCTTCGGATGTACTAGGTCTGAAATGATAAAATACCAATCCGCAGCCCCATTAGATAAAAAAAACAAATTGACGCCCAATCTTCAGTGAAACTCGAGCCCGCCGGCCACGAGTACGCGAAAGTGACTACCGATGCCTTTCCGATACGGCTTTAGTAAGAAATTGATATTCTATCCTATGCTAAGGGCAGTTTCTTATTACCTATCTTTTATTACTTAGAGAGGGACAAAGTAGCTCTCGAACACAATTTTAATTCAATGGAAATAAAAACAAGTTTTGAATTCAAATATCTATGTATTTGTACAATGCGTGTTAAATTTTAAGCAAAACGACAATTTTCATAATGCATTTTAATTATTTATTCGAATTTAAATACCTGTTTACATATGTTATAAATAGTAGCTTTGAAAATTATTACTTAACACTCAAATTGTGTAACTTTAAACATTATTGCTTAACACAAACAGGGTTTTATTTGTAACTGAAACCGTAGAATTTAACATCTGAAAAAGAAATTAAAGGGTCAAAAGTTGAAGTACAGCATAACTTATTATTTTTTTAAAAAAAAGGCCAAATACTTGGCCTTTTATTAATAAAATTTAGTTTTTAATTGTTTTACGACTGGTTGTTTTAAGCCGGTTTGTCACAGCCCAATGGCTGAGTGGTTAGTGCATCGCCCTTCCATACCACAGGTCAGCGGTTCAGACCCCGGGTTGGGGAAGGTCAACTCAGCCTTTCATCCCTTTGGTGGCTCGATAAATGGGTACCAAGCTTGCTTGGGAACTTAGCACAGGAGGTTTCGCGTCAGACTGACCACTTGACCGGAACATCTGTTCATGCACCTCAGAGCCCAAAGTTGCGTATACTGATTTGGGCACAATAGGCCTTGGCCTTTATGGGCTGCTGCGCCACTGAGTTAAGTTAATACTGCTCACCATTTCGGGTAAGTTGCGTATGTGAAAATATCCCACTTGTAACCTAACGGACATAGTTCAGGCCATTCAGTTCTCAACCGATACCCCATTTGACCAAACCACTCTGACGTTGAGCTGGAAAAACGGTTCGATAGATTATTTCGTTGTGAAATCTCATGCTCTCCACCTAACATTTCACTAACAACAAGCAAATGACTAGCGATGATAGTTTTCAAAGCTTTGACAATCGTAGATAAAAGCTCGGGATGTCTTACTTTTGAGAGAAATCCCCCCACCCCCATTCCGTCCATTAAATATGTATTCCTTAATTCCATTCATGCCAATAGAAGGGAAACTTTTTCCTATTCCATTTTTTTTCCATGGCTGAATACGAGCTCGTTTTCACACTCCCAGCGTAATAGAAATGTGTTGATGAGATTTTCAAGTGTAACAGTGAGTTGGAGACCTAGTGCCATGGATGTCTTATAGCAGGGGCCCAGGGCCTGGCCTTCAAAGTTTCGTTCTGACTCATCCTTAATAAGATCATGATCCGAGTAATTTTAATGTGCGAATATTATTTCGGTACATATTCTCCGAAAAACAGGGAATTTCCAACTACATGTCTACTGGTAACAGTGATATGACCGTTGTCCATGCCTAGGCCTAATACCATAAACTATCAGTCAAATCTTTTAGTAGAAATGCTGTCGTCGGTCGAGCTGGTTTGTTACAAATTACCGTTTGCACGAACATTTGACAACGCACGGTCTAATTGAAAGGTCACAGGCGGGGCCTATTTTTAATAGGGACCCAGGGTCTCAAAAAGTCCCTGCCCAGTGCCATTGAAGATGTACTGTGTAGAGGGCTCTTGAAATGGATCGAGGTTCAATGTTCTCTCATTGGAGTGGTTGGAGAGGAAGGTGCCTGTTCAGGCGTCATCGTGGTTCAAGATTTCACAAATAGCCCCCATGTTGCTGATGAGTGCGACGTTAACGTAACGATTATAGCTTCAATGCATGGAACCATGTGAGAGCACTTTGATGACCTACTCTGAATTTAAGTTTAACACAGGGGGTGCTTCTCTTTTTACAAAATTATAATAAAATTATTAAAACTAAGTATTTATTTTGATTTCGAGTCAAATTATTTGAATTTTATTAAAAGCGTTCTTTTGTTTTATACTGTAACTTTAAGATGAAAAGCGGCTGGTTTCATAAATTTCTCTGTGGCATAACGTTTGTAAATGCTCGTTGTATATTTTTACGTTAACAACATCCTTTCTAAGAAATCCATTGGTTGATTGCTCCTTAGCGTCGCATTCTGAAGCAACATGAAAGCGGTTGGTGACATACCTCATGTTTACGATACATGGTCAAGTGAAGAGGGTGAGCTGGAACTCCACTCTCCAAACTTCCGCGTGAAGAGGAAGGACTTTGGTGTGTCACGTGCGTTTTTAATGTGCATTAGTTCTTCTACAGCAGTGATTCCCAAAGTGGTCTATGTGGACCCCCAGGGGCCTATGACGACCGGCAAGGGGTCCACGTCGGCAAAAAAATATTTGGGGGTCCATGAGGTGTAAATGGGGGTCTGTGATGGTGACTCTCAGTAAACCAAATCATGATGTTAATTTTAAAAGAAAATTTAATCAAACGGAAATCAGATTTTATCTATTTTATAGATTTATTTACTAATTTTAAAAGGTTATTGAATTAATATAGCATCTGTTGCTTCATATCTCATAAAACCAGAACTGAACTGAATAAGGTAAATTTGGAGTTACAAGTCGACAGGATAAATTTTATTAAAACAAAGATCATTCTCCCCGCAATTTTGGCTTTAAAAAGATATACCTGTTAGTTATCACGAATGATGAAATATCGTGACGAAATTTTTAATTTTTTTGCTGGTGAGAAGTAGTTTCAGCGTGGTTGCCAATCTCCGAAACAAAAAAAGAAAGGGGGAGGGAGAATAAGGTATGGGCACTACTAACCGAGGAGATTTAGGATTAAACCTGACACGATTGATTCCAATAGTTGAAAAATTTTTAATGAAGCACACTAAATTTATACTCCTCTCTTTAAAGGCATTTGTTTGTTGCTTAGTTATTTTATGTGTTAATTAAATTTTAATTTAATTAACATTTTTTTTAGTTTTAAACACCATACTTCACTTTAGTTAGAAATTTAAATCGCTTACAGTAAATCGATCTATACTAGCTGTCAAAAAGACATTTAAATTGGTAAAATTGCAAAAATCCAATATTAGGTAAACAGGGGTCTACCCAAACCGAAAAATATGGCAAGGGGTCTATGAGACAAAAAAGTCTGGGAACCTCTGTTATACATGAAAGGTTTAACACATTCGCTTGGATTTATTTTTTAAAAAAAAACATTACGTGAAACATTTATATGTATTTTTAAAATCGTCTTAGACATCCACTTCATAAAAAATTATGCAGAATTCTTGATAATATATTTTATCGTTTTCAGTGGATAGCATGTTTTATCGTGTACCTGCATACTTCTCCCTCTGTTTAGTTGACTTTTTAGATGAATCTATGCCTTAAGTTGACATATATGTAGCATGCAAATGAATTCTCATTCATCGAAGCAATTGCTTTTAAAGTGAATTAGTTTTATAACATATTGATATTATTTCTTTCGGGACATAAAATTTAATTTTGTATCATTGATAAGTGCAATGATGGAATTTTTGAATTGTTTCCACAAGTACAAGTTCTCGATGGTACACAATCGACAGCCTTGTTTTCCCCTTGACAGTCTGCGAAAGGTATCACGTGCCTCCATCATAGAAACAGTGTCGCATGGAGTGGAACAAAACGCCAACTAAGTGCTTTCCTCACCTTGAAAGCTTCCAATGGTAGGACCACTTTCAATGAATGTCCCCCTCGGCGTCTTCTCTCTTCTTTTCGATTTTTTTTAAAAAAGAAGATACTCTGTCACATAACTCTACCTCGGAGGAAGTATTCATTTTCAAATGGGACGTCTTTTTTGAATAATGAAATGCTTGGAATTGTTGTCATCATTGCGTAGCAGCGAATGACAGGTGACAGAGCAGCACATTCAGAAGCGCCGGCGTTTAACATTCATTTTATTCAAAGTGGGGTTCTTACGTTATTGAAAAAATTATTTTGAAAGAAATGCTTGTTTTGCTATGGGAGTTTAGTTTTTTGTATTAAGCAGTTGCCGTGGCGTTTTGAACTCAGTACCATTTTAACACCCTCTTTTATGTGTTTCACTTACATCTAACGGAATCTTTGAACTCAATTTTTACCCACTTTAAAAGGTCAGATTAATTCGAAATTTTGCTCACTTGTCCAGGACCGATGGCAATAAAATAATTTAATAATTTTGTTCCATCGTCCTGATCAGGATAAACAGGACTAACTATGTCCCATTTTCAGATTCCATCCCGCATCTGGCGATTAATGTCAGATCCCATTTCCTGATTTGGCGACTAATTTCATATTTGGAGATTAAAAGAAGCTTAGTTGTCACGTGTCTAACACCACTGAAGACCCACGGTGAAGAGGCGCTGATGCATGTGAAGTCAGTCGAAGCTCAAAGCTTTCTCGTTGGCTTAGTGTGCAAGGTGAGAGAGGGGAGTGCCAGTTCACTGGTGGGGTCCTCGGCACTTGACCGAGGTCCATCACCAATATCCCTCGCGTGTTGCTTTTTAGCGTGACAATCACTCACTAATGAGTGTGTTTTCTTGTGTTGGATGAGAAATACTCCAATCGAATAGAGGGATGAAAAAGATCGACTTTTCGTTTTGAACCGTCCCTCAATATTTATCCCCCGCCGTGACAAGAGTACATTTTAAAATTTTCTTTTTAAATAAGCAGTGAAGGTTTTAAACACGCACGCACATACACTCACTCTCACCATTACATTATATAGTATAAATTTTTATTATCAAATTTCTCTAACACAACTTAGTAATATCTTCTGTAAATTCAAATTTCATTTCGACACCCTGTTACAAAATTTGTTTACAGCTTGGAAAAAAATATTGTTTCCTCTTTAAGAAAAATTTTAAAACTTTGTTTCACGGCGCAATTACCAATGAACGTATTCTTTTTATTGGAAAAGCCAGTGAAAATAGATTCGATTGTGTGTTCGAAGAGGTTACTTCTCAAGTATTTTATTTCTTTCAAAACCTGCAAATTAAGTGAATTCCGTAAACAAAGCGAACTGTCCAAACATACTTGATAGAATTTTTCGCTTGGAAAAAGCCATCGTTTCAAAACAGATTTACTTTAAACTTCTTTTATATTCCTTTTTTTTCTCTGACTAAAATGCAAACTCGTTTGAAATCTACCCAGTAACGATTGAAACTCCCATCTGTTTTGCCATTGAAATTTAAAACCGATCGATTCGAAGTGTTGAACACTTATCGGGAATCCGCACACATTCTTTTGAAGGTGTCTTTGTTTCCAACATAAAAGACGTTCCTTCCTGTATCTATCCCAGTTTTTCTCCCTAAAATTGCTCTCCTGTAATCCTTTTCCTGAACTGCTGGCCCAGAAAAAGTCTCTTCCCTTTAAATGGGATTTCTCACGAATTTTTTCCTGTTTCTATCTGGAGAGAGTAATTGCTGCCCGCGGACCATCCAAAGAGCATTAAGTTCCTTCCGAGGGAGGGATCGATTCCTGTTTTAGAATCCCTCTGGATTGGAGAACGGGGCGAAATTGAAATTTTGGATAACCACCAGTGTGTGCGCCAGTGGACAGTTAAATGCAAACATTTGTTTTGAACAGAGCGAAATGAGTTTCATTATTTACGGGTTTACCTTCGGCGAATTGTCGTCATTTAATGGTTTGCTTAGCTATGGATATGATATCGATCACCGAGCTTTCCGCTTTAGGTCTCCAATGTGTATATCGATCACGGATGTCACGAAATAGAAAAAAAAGTTAACGAAAATAAATGTTTTCTGAAACCTTCAAAACTCATTTCACATAATACGTGTGTGTGTGGTGGTTTGTCCCAAACCCCTCTAATAAAAATAATCCGCATCTCTGTGAACGTTTACGAGACACTTGGCTAATAGATACATTCGACTCCAAAAATTAAGATACCCCTAGTCTTTTTTCCCGTAAAAAATAAATACATGGATATAAAACCGTAAAATTAGAAATTATTGTGTATTAAACGATTTGTGGAATTTTACATAATTTTAGCTTCAAGTATGAATTACAAACCAGAATTATATTTTTTACTAAAGTGTTTGTCTCTTTTTGAATGAGGGTAAGTGAGTGAATATTAAAGGGCTGCGGTAGCCCAGTGGTAAAGGTATCGGATCATGGCAGGCATGTCCTGAGCTCGAGCCCAGTACCACTAAAGACTCGCCGTCTAGGGCAGTGATGCACGTAAAATCTGTCGAGAGCTGAAACGTCCTCCCGTTGGTGTGGTGTGGAAGTTAGGAGAGAGGGGTGCCAGCTCAGGTGTCGTCCACGTCACTTGACCATGGTTCAAAATTAAGTGGTCCGTCGCCAAAAGCCCTCGTGCAGCTGAACAGTGCGACGTTAATATTCAATCAATCTGATATTTTCTTGAATCTTTTTGCTTTTTCATTCTGTTTTCTATTGATTAGACAATCATCATCTTTTGGAATTGTTATATTGGATGCAACTTTTCTTAGGGTGGATTCCATGGTATTCATTAGGGAAGAAAAGCTTAAATTTATTTGTGCTACCACGGTATTCAGTTCTGTCGTGAAGCGTTGTACTATTTGTTCTAATTTCTTTTCGAATATGTTATTGTTTTCTTCAAATTTCAACTCTAATTTCGCAAACTTTTTTTCAAGATTTTCTATCTTCTCTGATAATTATAGGTTTTGGCCGAGTATGATGTTTTTTTTTCCCTTTGGAATTTCTCAACTGCTTCGTTTCTCGAGATTTGTTGCTGTACTTTAATTTTTAAGATTTCAATTTCTTCTTGATATCTTTTGCAATCTTTATCGTTAGCTTCATGCCCCTCTCGACAAGAGCTACATTTTTTTTATTTCTTTGCAATCGTTTTCAGAATGGTTTAGTGAGCAAATTCGGCATTTTATTGAGCTTCTACAAAATTTTTGAATTTGTCCAAATTTCCAACAGTTTGTGCATTGCCTAGGTTTTTCATAGTGGAGAGTAGTTTTAATCACACATTTCAAATCCTATTGGAACTCTTTCGGGAGTACTGCATCCAATTTGGGTAACTTTAACTGTTTTGATAGGTTTTGACTCACTCGAGTCAATATTAATGTCACATTATTCATGGATTCGAGGGCTTTTGACAACGAACCTCGTAATTTTGAACCATGGTCAAGCGACGAGGACGACACGTGAGCTGTCACCAATCTCTCCTAACTTCCACACCACATCAATAGGAGGATGTTTGAGCCTCGATAGATTTAACGAGCATGGGTCCCCTCAGCACGGCGGGGTTTCAACGGTACTAGGTTTGAACTCACTCATGACAGCCGATCACGAGTCCGTTACCTTGACCACTAGGCTAACACGCCCCCCCGAGTGAGCGAGGGAGAGTTTTTATCAACGTCGCACTCTAAAGCAACACAGGGGCTTTTGGTGACTGTCCGCGTCATTTTTATCCTTGGTCAAGTGACGAGGACGACACCTAAGCTGGAACTCCCTCTCCTTACTTCCACACCACACCAGCGGGAGGAGGGTTGAGCCACGACTGTTTTAACTCATATCAGCCCGTCTACATGGTGGGTCTTCGAAAGGATGAGGACACGAACCCATGACACTTCGACCAAGAGTTTGGGATCATAACCCCTAGGTTGTTACCATGGTCACTTGACTCTTTGATAAAAAAATGTCCGACTTTTCTTTAAAAAAGAAAAAAACGAGTCTTGATAAGGAAAGTGCACCGGATTTCTGCATTGTCAATTAAGTTTCAGCGACTGAATGAGAAACGGAACGCCCGTACAGAAACAAACTTTGTTCCAGCTTATTTTACGATCTCGGTGGAGGGTTGAAAGAAATGATTTGTCCACCGAGGTAATCGCAAGAATGCTGTAGCTAGGGATTGCAATACCGGTATTTTTAGCCATTTGTAAAATTTTGTAATACCGGTATTCACAAGTTAAAATACCGTTTTTTCGGTATTTACTAGAAATTTTTAAAATTGTGTCCACTCTATGTTCATGGATTGCCAACATAGCAAAATAGTATACGTTTTAGTTTTTTTATTTCTCCATAACAGGCGAAATTAGACTGCGAATACAAAGTTCAATGAAGAGAATGGATGAAATATGGGAATTGATCCCAAACTATCCTATTACGACTGAGAGCGATACTGCGCACGCGCAGCATTCGTAGTCGTATCTGTAAAAACAAGTCTGTAGTTTTGAAGAAAGTGCGTAATATTTCGATATTTTTAAAAATTCGGGAGTTTGTGATTCACAGTATATTTGCATATAAGGGCTCAAAATATTTTTCAGATTCATTATACATAAACTCATAAATAATGCCCCATAATAACGAAGAAGAATAAGATAATAATGAATAAAATTTAAGGTCTCACATTTCAAAAATTTATAATAGTACCATAGACTGAATAGTGATGTTTACACTCTTTGTGATTTAAATAAATAATATGTTTCTTTACTTTTTTGTGATTCTTTATCGACTGTTATAATTTATAAGTTACATTTTTTTGTGATATATTTACACACTTTTCTTTTTCTAAAATTTCTAATACCGGTATTAAGATGTAAAAAATACCGGTATTGAACTTTTGGTCGATCCCGAACTGTAGCGTATTAAATTTCGAAGTCGCTATATTCGCTCACAGTCTGGATTCTAGAGGTCATCAAATATTTATTTCAGCTTCGCGTTTTATCATCCAGAATTCATCGCCAACAGCACCAGAATTCGATAGACATTTTGAGCCGCAATTAGAGTTACTGTATGAAACACATGCAGGTCAGTTTGTGATTATACATAGGGATTCTAGTACACATTGTTATTCCACCATAAAAGTATCCTTCCACTGAGTTAGATGGATAGTATATGGTGCTTGTTCTCTCCAAATCAGCACACGAATGGATTCACCCTACAAAGTAAACAGACTCGTCTATGAAATGTGTACAGAAGCCCATACTTCTGTGTAACGTGCTATCTTGCCCAACATAGAGTCATGGTCAGGAACACGAGGTCAACGTTGTTGTGGGTTCCAATCCACCGCTGAGTGAGTGAATATTAACTGTTCAGCTACACGAGGGCTTTTGGCGACGGACCGCGTCATCTTAATCCGCCTCTGAAGTCTAGCTTTATGGAGAGGCTGATGTAAGTAAAATTTCTCGAGGTTCAAAGTCATTATGATGGTGTGGTGCCAACTCAGGAAGCATTGTCCTCGTCAATTGACCGTGGTTCGAAATAACGAATTCCTTCACGAGAATCATAACTCTTCACAAGCAGCATCGAATTTCAGAAATCAAATCAATTTAAGCGTAGAGGTGGCGGTCGTGATAGCCGTGGCAACCAGCTTGCGCAAGCTCGTTGCCAACCGGGTTTCTGTCGTCTTTGGTTCGAGTCCTGGTATGTAGGTTGGTGAGATGGGAGAGCACTTTAGTTCTTCCGAACCTTCATCTCCATTCAGGACATTTTGGATGACATTAAAACGCTTTCAAATTGCTTTTTTTAAATAAATAATATTTAAAATTTAAAAATAACTAAAGGAAATAAAAAAAAAGAGAAAAATTACTTTGTTTTAATATGTTTACAAATATAAATAAAATAAAGATACAAATTGATGGGGGAAAATCTTGACTTAGAAAAGACCATTTTTCCGAGATGGGAGTTGATCCATTGTGTAGAGGAGCGATGCACACAAAATCTGTCGAGAGCTCAAACGTCCTCCCGTTGGTGTGGTGTGGTAGTTAGGAGAGGGGGTGTCAGCTCACTCGTCGCTTGACCATGGTTAGAAATTCCGTCTCCAACAGGCCTCATGTATAGCTGAACAGTGCGACGTTAATATTTACTCACTCACCCGAGATGGGAGAGGGAGGATCAATCAATCCGGTTGCAGCCAAGTATGGAGTGGAGCTTTTATGAAGGGCGGATCTATTTTTGCATTTAAGTTTAGGTGAAAAGCTTCTGTAGTAAATAGAGATAATTTAAGAGTAGAAAATTGAATGAGAACTAATATATAGAGAGGTAAAAGAGAGCATATCTAAGAATTAAAGACTAGCAGGATCAATCAGGAGTGTTCTGGGTCTGCGCAAGTTAAGATCAGGAATATATTTTTCTCAGTACTAGTGATCCATTTATTGTCAGAGTTGTCAATTTTATTACATAAGTTGGTAGCGAGTCATGGTACCACTAGAGACGCGTCACATAGAGAGTCTGTTGTACGTTTAAATCTGTAAGTGTGCGAGGAGGACCAATTCAAACATTAATGTCTGTCCCTCAAAGCCTCCGGAGGGCTTCGAAGAGCTGCGTTAATAGTCAATCCATCCAGAATAGAAGTTAGAAACAATTTGAATTTTTTTTGGGGGGGATTATTTAATGGACTAGGTGTAATTAAACTGGAATAGGGAAATACAATCACTCTACAGTATCACTGAAGGTTTAAGTAGCAATCTACGGAATATGTGAATTTAATATTTGCGGGAAGAAATTAAAATGGAAAGAATGATTTTTACCCAGTTAATCCTTTTAAAAAGTGGAATGGAGCACTATTAATGGATTGCATTTTTATTTATAAAAGATTTTCATGCAAATTACTTTTCCATCTCGTTTTTTCTTTTATAATAAGTATATACTTTCGCAGAACCCTCGTTTCGGAAGAGAAAATTCTTCTGCCTATCTCTGGTGTGTTCATGCACACTTTAGCGCGCACTTTATGCAATGAGGGTGCTAAAAGGCAGAGTGATTAAGGAGCCAACCACGCCTGCATCGAATCCGCCTAATAAGGGCGGGCACCGTCTAATGAAAAGGGGGCGCCACCCTTGCACAAACCCTCGGGGATCAGATAATAACTCTACTTTTATTGTTGTGGGCGTCACCTGTTTGTTTACTAGATGGCTTCCCTTTAAGAAATTATTTTCATAGAATCGCAAAGAATTTTGAGATAGCGCATTATATTTCACTTAGAATTAATTTTTCCTAAATCACTTATATGGTGTATTGAAAATTTAATATTTACAAACCTCTTGCAACTGAATATTGCTCAGTGAGAAACTTTAATTATAAATACTTTTCAGTCAGCATTACATTTTATCTCAGCTCTTTTACCAATACACATGCATATATGTATGTATATATGCGGATTTATGTAATACATGGATAAAATAAATAGCGCAAAAGAATATCTTACTAAGGTGGGATAGAAACAGAAATTACAAGAATCTGAGGTGTTGAAATTGAAAATACCGAGAGTCATAGGACTAAAATGGAGATCTGTGATCTATGGCAGCGAAAGAGGGTTAAGCAATGCTTTATGAAACCACCTTCCTCGTCCAGCAGATATATTCGACATTATAAAAAAACAGAACATTATTTAAAATTAGTCATAAATCTATCTGCACGTGGGAGGAACACAAAACAGTAAAAATAAAATGAATGTATGAATAATGAGAATAAAAAGGTTTTCATATAAAGATGAATACTAAAAGAAAATTTCAAAAATAATTAACAAGAAAGACAAAGATAAAAACTTACATATATTTATGCTAACCAATGAGTTTTTGAAGACGATGCGTCTAATATATATATATATATATATTTATATATATATATATATATATATATATATATATATATATATATATATATATATATATATATATATATATATATATATATATATATATATATATATATATATATATATGAAATAATCATGGCCATTGGTAATGCTTTCTTTAAGGTTGATCATATTTAGGATGGTTGATGTTCTATATTTGTGTTGATGAGACAGTCTTGAGATTAGTAAATCCGGTTTATTGTACATTGAACATGTAGAGACACACAAACATATCTGGAGAGCACAACACAGAAAACAGAAAAAAAAAACACACACAGCGCAAACATGCACGCGTGCTTTACATTTTGACAAAGAGCGGAAATTATTCAAATGTCAAGTTTATATAATTAAAGGAAGAACAGAGTAAAACGCATTACAAAAAATACTGTCAAGTGTTTATGCGAAGGGAATAACTAGTTATGTATAAAATTACACCATTGTTAAAGGAATATTAAATCCCAGTTAGTAAGGCGCATGAAAACAATGAATGATCTAGTATTTCTTGGAATCGCCAATAAATGTATCAAAAATTCAAGGTCCAAATTAGTTATAAAGATACAAAAATAATGTTTTTAATGCTTCAGAAAAAGATAAATTGAGACGCGTTTTGAAATAGGGTATTAGGATTTATGAAATAGATGTTAATAATAAAGGAGATTCGAATTATATTTGAGTAGATATTAAAATTTATTATAAATGTTTTAGCTCCCTTAAAAACATTCCTTTATTATAACTGGGTATGGAATGCATTTTATACACATGATAAAAATGAGTAATATAACACAATATACACTCTGTCGCAAAAAAATATATGCACCCAGAAGAAATCAAGCTACAATCACGAAACTCGGCAAGAATGTAGTCTGGTAAGAGATATGCAAATGATTAAAATTTCGAAGCCAATGAGACAAGGCTAAAGTGTGCTATGCGCATATTAGTTGCGCAACTGGGAGAGTTTAAAAGCATGAGTACGAGCGCCGTACGGCTATCCAAACGAATCTGATGACTTTGATAGACGATATTGAGACTTAGGATGCCTCTAAGACGTAACCGGCGGCAGTACGAGCAGCTGACGGACTTTGATAGGGGCCGTATAATAGGCCTCAGAGAAGCAGGTTGGTCGAATAGACGTATCGGCCGCCACCTCGGTCGGAGCGATATGGTAGTTGCTCGGTGTTGGCAACAGGGGATCACAGAAGGTAGAGTGTACCGTCGCGGAGGGTCAGGACGTCCCAGGAACACAAATGATCGCGAGGATCGTGCAATCAGAAGAGTGGGCACTTCGGCACCAACAACGTCGCTAGCATCGATTCAACGCCACTTACCTCCTTCCAGACATCCAGTGCCATCAAGAGAAACCATAAGGAGACGACTGACCGAAGTTGGCTTGAGGAGCCGACGTCCGCTAAGACGCTTACCACTGACCCCACATCATAGGCAGTGTCGACTGGATTTTTGCCGACCTCGGGCAACTTGGAGTGTGACAGACTGGAGACGTGTCATCTTCAGTGATGAATCCCGATTCAGTCTCAGTGATGATGACCACCGCACACGTGTCTGGAGGCGCACCGGCCAGCGGTCCGATCCGGCATTTATTGTCGAGCGGCATACAGCAATTTCACAAGGTGTGACAGTGTGGGGAGCAATTTCTTGGGACACACGATCATCTTTAGTGGTCCTTCAAGGCACTTTGACAGCTCGCAGATACGTGGACGATATTTTAACGCCGATTGTGCTACCCATGCTATCAAGTCGCCCAGGTGCCATTTATCCTCGTCCACATACTGCGCGACTCTCCCAACAATGTCTTCAAGGATATGACGTCCTACCATGGCCTGCCAGGTCACCAGATCTTTCGCCAATAGAGCATGTCTGGACGCGTTGGGAAGGCAACTGCAGCCGTCCCGAGATACAGGAGAATTAACTGCGCAGATGCAAAAACTATGGCAGGATCTTCCACAGGGGGTCATAAGTGATCTAATTGAATCGATGCCACGCCGAATTTCGGCTTGTATAGCTGCCAGAGGTGGCTTTACTACTTACTGATTTTTAACCTTTTGCAAGCTGTAACCGCTTAATAAAATGATATTTTGTTCTGAATTTTTAATCATTTGTTTATTTTCATATACACTACATGCATACCAAATTTCGTGAATGTAGCTCAATTTCTTCTGGGTGCATATATTTTTTTGCGACAGAGTGTATATATAAGTATGTAATAACTCTTCTTCAAGGATAAGGAAATCAAATCACACGGCATTGATAATCGATTGTTTCTTTATGAACGTCACCTTTGAAGCTGCAGCAGGGCTACTGGCAGAGTGCCCAAGGGAACCGAAAGAGATTTAGAGCTGCAAACCGGTCCCCTAAGAAGCAACCGCCCCCGCGTTCAGTCTTTACCGAACAAAATCTTAGTTTACATTTTTCACGGTAAATTTGCATAATGCAAAATAAAGCCCCCCTCCAAGCCTACTCCTACGTGAGGAGCTTAGAAGACTTGAGTGCCGCGATACTCACCCGGCGGCCCACCGGACCTTTTAAAGTGGTTCCGATAAATTGATTTATAAATAAAAAATGGGGGGGCAAATTCTTTGTTAAACAATAAAATATATCAATTTGGCTTTTGGCTGTTGATGTCGTATGGGTGCGAATTGATACATTTTTTTCTGATTAGTGATAATAGATCAGTTCAGTTCAGGTTTTGTGGGATATGGAGCAACAAAGGCTATGATCCCCTAAAAGACAGATGTTTCTTAAAAATTAGTAGATGTCAAAATATTTCAGTTTCTGGATAAAAAAATCTGAATGTTAATCTGTTAGACATAGCTTTCTCCAATAATTCTTTGAAAGTCAGGTTGTGATGTGGATCGATTTTGAGAAAATGTTTTAGATGATTTCGAGAGGATGAATATATCTATTGCAGTTTAACAAGATGTGGTCCAAGTCGTTTAAGCAATTACAAGATCTACAATTTGCGTTATCCGATAAATTGAATTTATGCAGAAGTCCTGGAGTGATGATCATTTTGCTGAAGATTCGAGTACATAGGATTTCTTCTCTTCTGTTTCTTGTCCATTTAGAGATGGTGCTGATGTTAGGAATATTTCCCAAGTTTACAAAATATTTGCTTGAATAGAAATTATCATTGGCTTTTTTAAAACTCTCTTGATATATTTTTTTTTATTGATGTCTTCTGAGGAAATCCAGTCGATGTAAACATTAGACTCTGTGACAGTTCTTGCGAGATTATCCGCCTGTTCATTCCACAATATATTTGAGTGTCCCGGAGTCCAAAGTAAAATCAACTGGTTATTATAAAGTGATAGAATGTAAATCTTGCTAGCTAATTTATGGATGACACTATGGGATTTAATTGAGTAATTTTGAAGAGCAAAGAGAACAAAGAGACTATCAGACAAAATTAACAAATTCTTGTTTATAATAGATAGATCATCTAGAGCTTGGCAAATAGCCAGAGCTTCAGCTGTAAAAATAAAATTATTGTGATTTATTCTATAAGCAAAATGGGAATTTGCCGTAATACCTGCAATAGATGTAATTTGCTCATTTTTTGAGGCATCAGTAGCTATTATATAAAAGTCCTGGAAGTTATGGTTTACCGTTTCATCAAATAAGCCCCTTATAATTTGAACTGGTAAGCTTTTATCCTGAAATGCGAAATTATTGATATATATATATATTGCATGGGAGAATTGAAAACGATGTTATTCTGGGGATTGAGATAATGTGACTACTAACGGCATTCAAAGGGTTTAGTATATTTATAATAGAATTTTTATCTTCTTCCATAATATTGATATTCAGAAACTCAGGGTTATTGCTATATAATGGAGAAAAGGTTTGGCTAGAAATTTGAGATAGGAAAAAATTATTTGCCAATCTTCGTATTTTGTCCGACAGAATTTCTTGTCCAGCCAATTTTAAAAGTACGATGTTTGGGGTCCATTGTGGAAGTCCCAGTGTAATTCGAAGTGCTTTGGTGTGAATGATATTAAAAGGTTTCAGTTGGTTATCAGACCATTTATTTATTATATGACTAAAGTAGTAGAAAATACTGCATATACTATTATTTACTATTTTGATTAGATCTGCTGTTCTTGGTCCATGATGCTTATATGCCATAGCCTTAAGGCTATTAATTTTTTTCAAGGCTTTGTTATTTAATCGGTTTCTTAATGAAATATTCTGGCTCCGCTTGGAAAAATGAACTCCTAAATATTTGATAGAGGATTGCCAAGGGAGAGAATGTCCCTCCAATAAAATATTAGGAAACGTAGTAATTCTTTTGTTTGATAACTCTAATATTGTACTTTTATCTGGACTAAGAGAAAGCTTCCAATATTTATACCATTGAGAAATTCTGTCCAGCGTGTTTTGCATTTTTTTGCAAATATAATCAAGAGAATGATGAGAACAGTAAAGAAAAACGTCGTCCGTATAAACAGAGCATTCGATGTCATTTTCCAGAGTTTCAAAAAAATCATACATATAAATAGTATATAAAATGGGGGATAGAACACTGCCTTGTGGCAGACCTTGGGGAAATATCCTTATGGAGGAAAGATAGCCCCTCCATTTGATTTGAAAAGATCGATAAGTGAGAAATTTGTGGATCCAAATAGCTGTTTTTCCTGTAATACCGATTTGTAGGCATTTATAAAGAAGACCATCTACATAAACTGAATCGTATGCATTTTTTATATCCAAACTTACTCCAACAAAGTATTTCTTTTTTAATTTTGCATCCATTATTGCTTTATGAATGAGATAGGTATAGCACTTCTGCTATCTTTAAAAGGGACGAAACCGTAATGTTGAGGATGAAGTTTTCGTTCTGTGGTTAGAAAATAGCTTAATCTATTGGTGAGAACTCTTTCAAATGTTTTTGAAAAGATGGAAGTCAGTGCTATTGGTCTATAGGAGGATATGCGAGTTTTGTCTTTACATTGTTTAGGAATCGGGAGAATGACTGCATGTTTCCAAGAGTTTGGAACTATTGCATTATCAAATAAATCTTGAAAATATCTTAATATTATTTCACAACCATTACGATCCAGATTTTTTAAAAAAGATGCTGTAGTATGATCAGGAGTTGAATTTTTAGAAAGTTGGATTGCTCTATGGATTTCAAAAATATGAAAAGGTTTATTAAGATTGTTGTCCTCTTTGTGGAAAAAGTCCAAAGGAATTGGTTCATGATAAGCGTTTTTAGATGCAAAGAAGTCCGCAAAAATATTTGCTTGAATTTGAGGTTGTGTAATATATCTATTATTAACTTGTAGAATATTATACTTGGGTTCTATTTTCTTAGTATTAGAGAGCTTTTTCACAGAATATTAAAAAATATCTTTGGACTAGAAACATTATTGCAAATATTATCCCAATACAATCTTTTGGCATTTTTATATGAAATCTGAGTTTACTAGCGTATTGTTTGTATTTGATCCATAATTGCGGAGAAATGCTACGGAAAGCCTTTTTCTGAACTTCTTTTTATTTATAAAAATTATGGCAAGTACCATTCCACCATGGAGGGAAAGATTTGTTAGAAATTTGAACAACTCTGGTATTACTGTAAATAATTTTTGAAATTGTATCAGTAAAATTATCTATATTCTTCTCTGGGTTGCTTAATATAATCTGCACTTCATTTTTCACCCTTTGCCAGTCAATTTTTTTGATTAACCTTTTACTGGGTCTTATTAATGAAAACTCGGTAATTACACTGGAGAATGGTCACTGTCGAAGAAACAATCTGAAACGTAACAGTTAGTATGTCCATAGAGACTCGAGGAGCAAATTGTGAGATCAATTAAAGAAGTTTTACCCGTGGAATTTCTATAAGTAGGAACAGTTGTGTTTAGAAGTATTGAATTAGAATCAGTCAACCAGTCAATAAAAATATTACTATTCCTTGAGCTGTGATACGATCCCCACATCGGGTGATGCAGGTTAAAATCACCAAAAATGAAGAAAGGATCTGTTAATGATTCAAAAAAAGATTTTATTAAGTTAATATTTAGTCCACGTGGTGCGTAGATATTTATAACATAAAAAGAAATATCTTCAATATGTATTTTGACAATAAGTATTTCTAAATCGTCTATTTGTGATATCTGTAGAGGGATTTGTTGAGCAGAAACGTTTAAAGGTACAGCTATTATCAAGCCACCTCCTGATCTATTTTGTCTATCTTTTCTGAAAATCTTTTTCCCTGGTAAATTAAATGTATCTTCACTGGTTAAAAAGGTTTCTTGAAAAATCAAGATATCTGCTTGAGAAAAGGGAGGGATATTTAACCATATGTTTTTATTTTTTAAGCTTCTACAGTTCCATTGTAAAAAGTTCATAAAAAAGGGAAAAAAATATTTCACTGAATTTTCAAAAATTTCCTCCCTTTTGAGGAAAGGAAAAAATTATTATATATATATATATATATATATATATATATATATATATATATATATTGATATATTTGTAGTAAAATACTGAATGATAAGATATATACAAAAATCAAGAACATATATACAGTATTTTTTTTATCCAAGTTCAGTGTTAAGTTTTCCACTATTCCCAGAAAAACTTAACTGGGCTTATGGATGTTTTTAACATGTCGGATGCTCTTTTTTTTTTCCTGCCTGGGGGAGAAGATCGCGTAGTCGAATCCACTATGCTACATACTTGAGAGAGCATTGTTTCCATTGATTTTTGTAAAATTTCCATTAGGAATGCCGTTTGTTTTTCCACAACTGTTTGGAAAGCAGTCTCATCATTTTCTCAAACTTCTTGTCTATTAACTCTTGTATGTTATTTTCTTGAGATTTAGATTTAAGTACTGTCGAAAGATTTTCGGAATTAGATGCACGAAATCGTCGTCGCGCCTCACTTAATGTTACGTGCTGTCTACATTTTAATTCCATAATTTGTTTTTCTGCTAAGAACGAAGAACAGAGAGAAAAATTTGCCGGATGATTACCCTTACAGTTTATGCAGTTCGCATTTACAGTGCACTCTCATGAGTGAGAAGAACCACAATTACAACATACAGCTGGACTCTGACAAAATCGAGATGGATGAGAAAAACTGAAACATTTGGTGCATTGTCTAGGTTTGTCAATGAATAATTGAATCTTATGATTGATAAGATTCAATTATTCATTGACAATAAATTATCTGGTAATACAGTTCCAAGTATGGTTATCAGAACGGGGGATATTTCAGGATTTGTACCCGATTTTATAAATCTGCGAATCTCTACAATCTCAAAATTATTACTGTCTTGTAATTCCGCAGATAATTCTTCCAATGATACATTAGTAGGAATTTCATATAGTAAGAAGCGGGAAGTAATACCCTCCCATATGACACTTGCATTAACCGAAATATTGAATAATTGATCTAAAGATAGAATTTGTATTGCACATACTGGATCCGAGGTGGCAAAACGTAATTTTCCATTTCTAGTGAATGACATGTTAGAAATTTGATCAAATTTGGGGGTTTTACTTTTTATCTCCATATATAACAACTGTGGGTTTATTTTGGGGATAGATGACACGGTTTTTGTTTATTTTCTAAAAACATATTTATCTCAGATATTTTTCTTTGACCGGCTCGTAAGACGAGTTCCTTTATAGACATAGGAGTGCGAAAGTATTTTGCATTCCCTGCGTCCTTGCTATCTTCCATCTGTATTGTTATTTGTTTTTTAACATGGGATAGTCAGACTTTCAAAGACTCACCTTGAGTCTATTTACGTTCATAAAAGAAAAAAAAGAATGCTTACCAAGTCCTTGTAAGAATATAAACTTAAAGAAAAAAAATGTTCACCAATTTCAGAAGCAAGAACAGAGATAATTCACGAATGTGTTCTTCGTTTCTTCCAAGCGACAAACACATTAACTCCAACATGAATCATTTCATCGTTTTGCTGCTATTGAAAGGAATCGTGATAATAGATATCAGTGGAGTAGTGACCATTTTATGAGTGGAACTCATTTTTAACTGTCTTTCATATCTTTCAAGCGAAAAATATTCCAAGAAAATAGATTGTTTCAAGACGATTGGGAAGTTGACTCTTTTGTAGTGAAAAACAAGCATGGTTCAGTAAGCACAAGCATGGTTTATAATTCAGTAATTTCGTAAAAAGTGTTGTATTCAAAAAATACGAATAAACAGGAATCCCATTCAATGACACTTTTCCTGGGAAATTTCTTTCAAGAGGTGATAAATAGGCTTTCTTGAATAATTTTTACAACTTTGTTGTGTCAGTTGTAATGTTACAGCTGTAACAAAGGCACCCTATGAAATTTATTATATTATTGGTAATCATATGAAACCATTTATTGATGCAGAAATTGGGAAAGAGTGATTCTTAAATGCTTCCAATTAAGAAATTTATTTATAGTGACAAAAAAAAATAATAATTAGAAAAAAAAAAAATACAAGTTTTAATATTTTGATCAATTTCCACATTTTCATTTTCCTATGCTATCTTGGTCTTAAAGCATCCACTAATTCTCGCATTGCGGCTCGCGTGAAATAGCCAACATATGGATGCGGTCCACCAGAAAAAAAGGTTGAGTACCCCTGCTTTAGTGGCTCCGGGATTCGAACCCATGCGTCGACGAGCCCGTTCACGAGTTTGTGATCAAGATCGCTCGGCTACGACCGCGACATGTTAATGTCGAAGCCCTTCTGAAGATTGTTCTAAATTTTTGGGTCGTATCCTTTGAACATTTAGTGAAGACAGCTTCAATCCCATTTCGATTTTATAATGGCGCCATTTTAAAGAAAAGACTTATAAGTTTCTTTACCAATGTTTTCCGTCGACATTTTTTAAGGTTTAAGCTATTTACCAGCGTGTTAAGTGCGAAAGGAAAAATCATGAAAATCCGTAAAATTTTCAAAAAATAAAAGAAATTCCTGGTTATTTTTGAAGGTGGGATTTTTATAGGAGGCAAAATACTCGACGCATCTCCGCTGACATTATAATAAGATTGAGAGAAAAAAAACTCCGCTTGTGTGTATATATGTGTGCACATTTAAAAAAAAGGGAGAAGGGACTTCCTCGTAACGCATTAGCACTTTCCTGTACGAGGAGAGGATGCGGAAGAAAAATGATAAAACGATTTCTATCTGGGCAAATGAGGGAGTGAAAAAGTCGGCGTGTTGTACGACGCGAAGAGATTCTGTTAATCTTATTAAAAGTCGCTGTACAGGCATTTCTCTTTTTTTTCTCCACCGGCGACACCTCACGGCAGTTTGAGAAAAGAAAATGCAAAAGAGTTCTTAAAAGCCTCGTAAATTATGAATCATTTTTAGTTTATTAATTATGCAGCCTGTGGGATTCAATGAAATTAATTTGCCCTTCGCGTCCATTAACCAATGATCTAAAATAGATGCTTTTTTCTCCTCGTGATTTATGGGATATTTCGATGGCGACTCTCTGCCGTAAACGATGCCAAATTTAACTATGAACTTCATTTTTACATCTTTATTTACTTAATACTTTTTGGTGATCCTTTTAAAGCATTTTTAAAGGGAGGAGTTTTTTAACGAGGTACGGTAGTTTATCGCTCTCAGTTTTCGAGTGACTGGTCTACAAAGAAATAAATCTCATAAGTTGCAAAAAGAGATGAATTTTTTGGTAGAGAAATATTTCTGTCGTAGAAATTTCATTATTTTTCCAATTTTGTGAATGGCACATAAACTTTTTTGTTCTGATGATTAATTATTAATCATGATTAGATAGATACCGCTAAATCATTACATATTTTTGTGAAAAACATTCCGTTTCAGCCATTCATTCGATTGATTATTTCGAGAATTTATTTTTGTTTTTTGAGGGGACGGATAGGAAAAACTCATTTGCATATATTAATATTACACTCCGATTACTCTTCTCTATCGTTTTCACATTGACGTTAATTGAAATAAATGAAGGGAGGCTGTTCTCGTGTAGAAAATGTTAGCTCTATTGAGTTCAGTGGCGCTCTATTTCAGTCAGAAATCCCTTGAAACATAAATTAGCTCATGAAGCAATTGATTGTCAAGGCAAATGTCAGCGGTATTTTACTTCTAAAATAATAAATTGAATAATTTTACTCTGGGATTATTAAAATGAAAGTGCTTCTTTCTCTTCAGTTCCATAATATATCAATCTTCCAATTTATTAAGTGGCCGTGGTAGCTTAGTGATCAAGGCAACGGACTCTTGAACGGTGTGTCATGAGTTCGAGCTCAGTATCGCTGAACTCGCTTCGTATAGGGAAGCGATGCATGCTCAAACGTCCTCCCGTTGGTGTGGTGTGGTAGTTAGGAGAGGGAGGTTCTCCAACTCAGATGTCGTTCTCGCCGCTTGGCCATGGTTCAATATTATGAGTTCTGTCGCTAAATGTCCACGAGTAGCTGAATATATGCAGTGTTAATATTCACTTACTTCAATTTATTAAAGTGAGAGTGGAAGCCGAATGGTTAGTCTCGCGGAGATCTCTTGACCGCTGTTACTTTTGTTCGAGTAGGAGATTCCAATTTTGGTGAAATTCAAGACATACTGTGTAGAGTGAGTGAAAGTTATATCAACGTCGGTCTTTAGAAAGCAACACGGCTACTGGTCATTTATAACCTCTGTCCAGTGACGAGGAGACACCTGAGCTGTCAATTGGGCCTCGATAGGTTTGTGGCGTATATGTTCCCTCTACACGGCGGGTCTTGTGAGGCACCAGGATGCAAACTCACAACACTCCGGTCACGAGTTTGTGACCATAACCGTTAGGCTACTTCGGCCACCCCACAGTGTAGAAAGGATGATGCTCGATACATCTATGGAGGCTGATACTTTGTGATGACGTGGTGTGAACGTTTGGAGGGTGAAGGGCTAGTTTACGTGACGTCTTCACTTTGACTGGGGTTCATGATTACGACATGCATTAGTGCTTCGAAATGCTCTTTAAATGCGCGAATATTTTTTAAAAAATATTTTTATTTTCCTTGCTTCGATTTATAGCAAACGCACGACCTGTCGAGATTCTACTGGGAGGTGACAACGCAAACTGACTTCGAAGATCCTGTATTCGGGAAGAGAGTTACAATTACATATAAATGCTTTCAAACTAAGGCAGGGCGCCTCCCTCCATACACTAACGATGCACTGAATTCAATCACTTGGACGCGAAATCTACAACACCACTTCAATCTCTTACGGGCCACCGACGCATATAAACGTCTCGCGAACCAAGGCGATCATTGACTGGACGTATCTATACGTATTTCCGAAGTAGGATCACTTCTGTGCACTTCTATCTACAAAGTTATTCCGCAGGCTTTGGAATGTAATCAAAGGAATTGGATAGTGTTTGTGAAGGATTTGCTTATTTAGTCCTTTTCTCCTGCCCCCATTCATCCCATACGAGGAAACGATGGCTCTGGGGAGGCATCACTTTTCACCAGCAGTCAAGGGATTAATTATAAACCATACAAAGATAAATATTAAGTTTTGGATACCATTTTTTATATGAAAAGCATATGGCGTCACTGATAATTTTTAAAAACTTGTCCTTAACTTAGCATTGTTAAATTAATTATAAAATACATTGTGCAGTACTGATACATTTATAAGTATATTATATAAGTGTGAATGTGTATTTTTCTTTTTTATTATGTCAGAAGGTATTTTGTGTTTGTTTACTTTTCGTAAATTAATAGTTTTCTTAAATAATCTTTTGTTTTCGACTTTTCAATAGGCTCGCGCCCCCCTCATAGAGTTATCACGTTTCACAGTTAGAGAAACGCTGTTATAATTATAAATTTTTTGCTTTCAATGGTAGACCTTTCAGGCTGTTTTCGGCTAATGTTGCAGAATAGGACAGAAATTCGGAATATTTTTTCAGATACGAAAGAAAAAAAATATGTTTCTATAAAATATGTTTTTCATTTTTTCTCCTACACCGTAATGCTAAATGAGTATGTTGAAAAGAAATTTGAATTATTTATGAAATATTTTCAAATTTTAATAACACTCCATTTTAAACAAATCCATGAGTTACAATCTGACACATTTTTATAAAAAGTGAGGCATTTCCTCTGTCCGAAAATGTGCTCCGCGTTAAGTTCACATTCTTGTGCATACGGGGAAAACAGCCTTAATGGACTGACCTTTAACCCCTTCCAGGCTCATTTTAATTCTGGATTATGAATAAAAAATATCCATTTTTAATGCTTATTTTCAAATGTACATATCCTTTAAAACATAATAGCAATATTCGCGTACAAAATTTCCTAAAAATTAATTAAAAAAAATTTATTTCAATTCCTGAGTCATTTACCTGTAAAGTTGGCTTTCTGTATGGCAGAAATCATTCGACCTAGGAGTCCATTCACGCTAACTACAAATCTAAAGCTTAGTTTTTGTCTCGAATAACAAATTTTGTGTTTACATCTTTTGCATTTATCTAAAGGATCCTGTAATTATTAATAGAAATTGGATCAATTCGAAAACACGGTCCTGGGTATAACCCAACATCACAATCTGTTCAGTAGAATCTTGTTTCCCTTCACGGTCTCTCTTTGAGCAGCAACCGTCTCATCCGGTGGGTTTTCTTCTTTGTTGGGTGGAACAAAGTGTCTTTCGGCGAAGCCTGAAGGGGGAGAGGTGCTCAGCGTCCTCTTTTTGCAGAAAAATTTCTACTGCTGGGTACTTTTCAATCATTCCAAACCATAAAAATGCACATAGGAAATAATTCGGGAAAGACAGACTGTACAGTGTACATTTTCACGATCCCCGAGCTACACTCGGGATGAGCCAGGATGGTACGTTTCGCCTGCCCGGGAAAAGCCGGGATGCAGTTAATGGGATGATAACTGGAAACATTTTTTTCGGAAAAAATACATTTCTCAGAAACTTCTTATATTCTGTCAGAATAATTTCGGATTTGTAATTGTGCTCATTATTGAATTCGGGAAATAATGGGTCTTTGTGTTAAATGTCGAACTTGAACTTCCGACCAAAATGTTTCGCTTGACCACCATTTCGGACAGCCGTTGCTCGGTTGTCTTATCGCAGAGCATCTTTGAAGATGAATCGAAAGATTTATTTTTCAGTCCCCCCTTCTGCGGTTGAAGGATCGATTCGTCTCCCCGAGGGGTAGTTTATTGCCTCCTAACAATGGGAGAACGCGCAAATAAAAACTGTTCGAAGCTCGTCTTTTGTTCAGACACTTTGAAAATGGAGACGCGGATTTCTAGAAGTTTTTCATTTTTCCCGAGGAAAAAAGTTTTATATTGACTTTTCATTTTCCATCGGCCATGGAACGAGGAGATTCTTTTCCGGTGTCTACTTTCTTTTCGCATTCAGGTGTTCTTTGAAACCTTAGCATCCCGTGTATAAAATCGAGTTCGTGTCAGAGAGAATTAAAAAAAAAAAAAAGAACCAAATTAATTTCGAGAATAAGCGAGGGTATGTGAGATTATATATATGTTATAATATTTATTTGAAATTCTATTCCTGTTTATCTTGAGCTCTATTACGTGAATACCCTATTTCTATAAACGTTTCTCTCTATCAAAAGATTAAAACCTAGATTTTGTCAGATTTATTCGTGATTCCTAGTAAAAAAATATCTTAATTGCTGAGTGGTTGAAACTTAGATGTAATTTTCTGAAACACTGATGTAATTTCTAAAAATAACTTATATTTCCCTTTATTTGAACGCATGATTATATTGTTACCATTTCATTTCCCACGTTTTTCTTTGTTTTTAAAATTAGAAAAGGGATAATTCTCTCTCTTGTATTTAGACACTTTACTGCCAAGTCTACTGCTCACGAAATGATTACATTACACACACACGCGCGCGCGCGCGCACGCACACGCACACACATACGCGAAGTATTTCTTTTTTGGTGACGAAAAAGCCTTATTTGTAATGGTACTGAAATTACAAAATTAAAAATAATTTTCTTTCTTTTTCAATTCCTACTATTACTACAATTCTTACAATCTCTATATATTTATTTATTTATTTATCTTGGTGGAATTTTCAATCGTTCATAAAATACATTTTAAAGCGCTCTATTGAGCTGAAATTTTATATACATGATTTCATTTTGGATGACAATACAATAATTTAATTATAATTAATAAAATTAAATGATTAAAACTAATTATTTAAAGAATTATAGATACAGCCACGTTGACATCATTTTTGGCGACTTAGCGATCCTTTTGGCGACTTGTGTCAAAACTTGAAAAGGTTTTTTTCTCACTTTTAAAGCATTCAGTTGAACTGAAATTTTATATACCGATTGTTTTGGATGACAATTCGATACTTTAATGATAATGAATAAAAATGAATTATCACTTAATGTTGTGATTCTGTCCTATGTATATGCATATTTATATTAATTGTAACAATTTAATAAAAAGTAGCTAAAATAAAATTTTTCTTTGTTGATCTAAATAGGAATTGACTTAAATTTTTTTTATATATTACTTGCTTTAATGAAGAGACCGGGCTAAAACGTATATGTAAGCACTTACATGTAAAGAGTACGTATAAGTAAGCAATAGATATTTTAAATGATGCTTGAAAAAAATATTATTTTTAGTAAGCATTATATTTAAAAATAGTTTGGGTGATTTGCTCTAGAATCTGTAAAAAAAAAGGGACAGGCTGATTTGATTCTATAACAAATTTCTTGTGTGGAAGCTTGCTGATAGATGTGATCTTTACGGAGACCCGTTTTCATTGTGAGCCGCGGCACCCTCCATCGATCTAGAGGTCGATGGGTAAATATGCGGAGTAGAATCCGTGGCAAGGCTCGCAAATAAGCTCACATCCGAAGAAAAGTTTCCTTCCAATCGATAGAAAGAGAGATCTTGTGTGGGACTCGACTTCACCCCGAAATAATTGCCCCGCGGAGTTTTCTTCTGCTCTCGCCAAGAGTAATAATCGATGGGGGATATTTATGGCCTCGATTCATTCTTCTGATGAACAACACAAGAAGAAACCGATGGAAGCATCCAATTTCTAAAAAGTATTTGAATATTATTCAATTTAAAGAAAGGAATTTCAACTACTCTTCTAATTTATAGATGCTCGTTATCTTTTTTTTATTTATTGCATTGATTAATTGATGCCCCACTTAATGACCAAACGAAGCTTTTGACCTCGTCCTTTTCAACTATGATCAAGTCAAACTTTCAGTACTTACCACCCAATTTTCAATCCTAATTTTCATCGCGCCCCCCTCCATACAATAACAATGGATTGCTTTCAAACTTAACATAGTAAAAGCTACAATATGACTTGAATTGTAAACCGTACAAATGATGAAGATAAAGATGAAATTTTCTGTGGCAGTCACTAAATCTTGTTCTTAACTTAGTATGGATTACGCAGTAGAGATGCTTTGATAAGCATATTATACCAATGTACATGTGTATTTTATCTTTTTATTGTGTCAGAAGGTATTTTGTTTTGATCCCTTTCAGTAAATTGGCAATTTTTTAAATCTTTTATTTTTGACTTTTCCATAGGCTCGCGTCCCTATTTGTTAGGTTATCACGGCCTCCAAAGAGGGCGCGCCCCACAGTTTTAGAAGCGCTGGACTCCAAGTAACGAGATTGATACTTGAATGCAGTCTCGTCATTGAGAAAACTTTGCCCTTGCACGAAAATCCATCCCACTATTCGAAAGAGTATTTATGGGACACAAGTACTCTGAATTGCAAGGTTCGACAAAAATAACGGCATCTACGAGAACATGATCACTCTGCAACTACATGGTAGTTAATATCTAATTCCTTATTTATTTTGAAATCAGACAATTTTCCAGTTAATTGTCAGAATTATTTTTTGTTAACACTGGTTTCTGTAACACTTTCTCTATAAGAACTTTAAATTCAGTTGGACTGAATCTACGAAGCTATTGACTGAAAGACAAAGCAGTAGAAAACATAGTATAAAGTTTACAAGAACATAATCTTACGTAGATTTTTATCCATCTAAGTTATACATCTAATAAACTACACTAGGGAACATTGAAAATAGCGCAACAAGAAAGAAGCTTTGGATTGAAATATTTTGATTCCCAAATCAAAACAATTATAAAAATGCAGTGCGTACAATTAAATGAATGTAGAACAATTCCAATAGATCGTCTGACCACCTGCTGCTGCAATGTATTAGGTTGCGGAAAATTTCCATTATTTTTACGTGAATTTCAGGACCTTATTTAATATATTTCAGATAAATAATTTTGGTCAAAAATGCACCATTTTGCTTCTTAAATTGTTCCCATTTTAAAGGCCTCCCTCTTAGAAGTCTTGGCGAAAAACTCCATTAATCAATTTTCACAATCTCCTCTAGACCTTGAAAGTTTTGCAAGGCAAGAAAAACATGATAATTGCTTGGTGCCAAGCCCGGACTATATGGTGGATGCATAAAAACTTCCACAACCAAGCTTCCGAAATTTCTGGAGAGTCACTATAAACGTGTGCGTCCTGGCGGTACATAGCACCTCTCCTGTTAGCCAAATCTGGCCGTTTCTGATCAATCACTTGTATCAAACGGTTCAGTTGTTGGCAGTATTCGAATTTAGTATATGGCCATATCGAAAGAACTCATAATAAATTATTCCTTTCCAGACCCCCTAAATGCACTGAAGAGCCTTTCTGGTTTGGCGACCGTTTGGGCTGTTTTACCACGCTTTGATAATGATCATTTTCGCACAACTTTTTCATACGTGATCCATTTCTCATTCTCAACCAACATTTTTTTCAGAAATGGGTCGATTTTATTTCGTTTGGCCAAAACTTCGCAGACGGAAAAAAAAACCGATCCCAAATGTTTATTGTATTAATTTGTGTGACGCCGAAACATTAATCTTCCTTTGAATCCATCTCTGTATTAATGATTTTTAAAACTGTTTATGGTCGATCTTTTAATTCTGCTTGATGCTACGTCTTAAGTTGCCGGTCAATTTCGATAATTTTTGTGATTTGATTGACATTTTCAAAGGCGGACATACATGAACGGAATCGACGAAAGAAACATTGCACGAAACTGTCTGTTACAGTATAGGGACCATACGCACCCTTCACAATTTCAGTGACTTACCTTACATTTTCGCCTTTATCGAAAAAAAAAAATTGTAGAATGTACCGAATTTTCTCTTTGCTTACCTCTATTTTTAACACCCTGTAACTTACATCTGCAGGGACCAAACAAAAAACAGCAAAGGAATTTATTTAGTGCAGAATGTCACCTTTCCAACCAATAAATGTGAAATTGTTTGATCGATACTTTTCGAGATATCAGTCGCTACAGCCATCTACCGATAAAGTAATGGATTATTCCCCCCCAACCTAAAGGCCGCTATACATTCCGGCATAAAGTTCGATTTTCTTTCAAATAAATCTTGAACAGCCACCTCAAAATCATGTACAGAGTGAAACAACGATATCTGGCGTTTCTGATGGTTCCACAAGGGCTCTATAGGGGACTGGACAGGGGGAATAGGACTTCCATGGAAAAGTTTGAGCATGACGTAGAAAAATTTATCTTGCTGAAATATTGTTCTTTGAAGACCATTTAGGAAAGATCCCACGTGAGGTGGAATAATATCACCAACATAACGCTAACCCATTGTGGCTCCACGTAACTCATTTACTTGTTATACTTTCTATACAAATAAGATCATTACGCCTGATCTGCGGGCAGTGTGCCGTGCGACAGCGTGGGGGGTATTGTCCCATTCACTGGGCCGCCTTCGTACTCTTACATGGTTATCTGTCCCCCAAACGAATCCGGATTCACCACTAAACACTACGGTTTTCCACCCTGTGTCATTCAACCTTGCTGTGACTTAGCACCGCTGCCAGGGACGCCTCAAATACTCGTGCCAACAGTAACCCGTGACAAACAAATGTGTGAGTAACTCAAAGTCTTACAAACCCAGGCATAAACCGACTCGATCGACGTCAACCTTTCGATTAAATGATTAATGACTGTGTATGGTGGTAGGCCTAGACGTAGACGATGATCGTCACTTGCAGTATTGTGCAGTCTTGTCTGTTAGCTTATTAAGTTCGAAATTCTTTGTTTTTCAGATATGTATAGGATTTCATTTGGCTATTAAAGTTCCGATCAAAATCTTCCTACGGCTGAGTTGAGAACGAGACGAGGGCCCCATTGAGACTGAGGCCATGGGCCCGAGCCCAGTTGGCTCATGCCTTAAGAATTCCCTGACTACTGCATACAGTCACCGATGTATCGGCATGAAAGGTGGAAAGCTTTGAGTTTAGATTCGCTTAAGCAAAGTGTCTGGAAATGGTTTGTGGAACAACTGATAGCCCTACGTATGATTGTATCGTGAAACGAGTATTTGTGGCATCCGCGTGCATTTGCCACACAGTCTTTCAATCCTGTCGCCTCTTCATCTGCACGTGAGTACCATTTCACATCCACTGCTCCCAACATGTTCTGTTGGCACACTCCGAATGAACGGCTTAGCGAGCATCTCGATGCGTTGGCCAGCCCCTCTAAAGCTTGCTTCACCGTGTGGAGTGTCTTCTCACACGTCTAGCTGGCATTCTGCTCGTAATAAAAGTATTCTAGATTTGGAATGTCTCTTTTATAAAAATATTGCTATTTATCTTATTATCTATAATATTCAGTTTGAATACATTGTTCTTAAATAATTGAAGTTTTTAGGACAATGGTCCATGAGCGAGCCACTCAGAAAATCTCGAATGGCCACACGCGACCTACGGGATGCAGGTTGAGTATCACTGCTCCAGATGGTTTTATGTGGCCTGAGCATCACAAGTTGCCCATGTCTGACCTGAATGATGAGATTGAAGTCCTTCGAATTTCTAATTGCGGGATCATAACCATACATTTTTTTTATTATTGCTTTACTGAGACGAAGCATTTTTTTTATTTCTCTATGCATTAGATTTATTTTGAATTATACTTTATCTAAATATCAATTGAAATTTGAATTGATAGATACACATTCTGTGTTACAAAAGCTGTGTGTGTTTGAAGTACCAAGAATTCTTTTTTGTTTGGTAAAAGTGAAAAAAGAATCTCAGTAAAAGAGAAACTCTTTTAAAGGTTTGAACGGCAGCGCTCCTTCTGCGCGGTGGCCCTTTGATTCCGAGATCACCCCCTTCCACCCGGAAGAGGCAACACCGGATTGATTTATTGTCCCTTCGCACGGAAAAGTACAAATAACCTCAGGGATTGCGTTCTATTTTCTTTGCAAGACATTTCTCCCGTGCTTTTTTTCTCTTTCTTTCCCTCTTATTATGTTTTTTCGAATAATGTGAAGTTTTGTTTGCTACACCCACAGAAAACGTTTTGTTTAATCAAGTTTCTTTGAAATCTTTATATGATCGTTGAGTACTCGTGTAAGAGAATACCAATGACATTTGCTCATTGTGAGATGTATCGGAAAATAATAATAATAAAGAAACGCGCGCGTATGCGTTTCTTTTTCAAAAAAATAGTATACTTCTACGACATACTTCTTTATACTGTAATAATTATCGCGATGATTCCTAGAACAAGTAAAAATTCCTTCTTAAGGTATCCGACTACTTGCGACAAGTTTTTTTGAAAAAATGGAGATATGGAAATTTTTTTGTTATTTTTAGATTTATTTAGTATATTTTAAGAAAAAATCGTAAAATTGTAATCAGAAAAAATTTATTATTATTAAAAGGGGAAAAAACTGGTGAAAATGTACAAAAAATTACATAAACGGGGCCCGCTCTGTACAAACATTTTTTGAACAAATTTAAAATTTTTAAATTTTAATGTGTTACTTTGATATTCATGTTTGAAATGACTTGTAGGATAATAGATATTTTAATTTTTACAAAAACTAGAGCACTCTATCTTAGTGGCTATATGAAATTGCTTAAGAAAACAGGGATTATATTCACATAAAGGACTGTACATTTTGAAATAAAACAGTGATTGATAACTCTGAAGGTCAAAACACTTCTACTGTTCTACAAAACATTCACAAAAAACTTCACCAAATTATTTTCAAAACCTTTTAAGCAATCTCTGTCCCCGTTTGAGTTAAAAAAAAACACATTTCGAGTTAAACGCATTTTAAAGTTTGACATCTTGTGTTAAGTTGTGGCATCTTCTTTTATTAAAACACTTGTTGTTTTTGTTCTAGTGAATGGAAAATAAAAAGCTTGGTATTTTTACAACGCTTATAAGATAGCCTATAAAATAAAATAATAATAATAAAAAAGTTGTAAATTTTTGAAAAAAAATCATATTTTAGGGTAGTCGGATACCTTAAAACTAAGTAATTTTAGTCTCCTTTTGCTCCACCGAAGGCTTTACTCGCGGTCAGCAGTTCATAAATTTGTCTAAAAAGTCTTTACCGATAGATATAATTGTTAGCGTATTATTCAATAAGCCTAAGTGGTTATTCTTGTCAAGAAAGGTTTTCAGGCTTGTTAGTTCGTCATGCTTCTAAATGTCTTCAAACTACATTCTGAGTACATGTAGCTCGGAAAATATTAAGGGCCATGATTATGTCTCGTGCTTCAGTCGAGTCCTGGGCCGCGGTAGCCGAATGGTCGAGGTATCGGATCGCGGCCAGCCTTGTCACGAGTTCGAGCCCAGTACCACTAAAGACCCTCTGCGTAGGGCAGCGATGCACGTTAAATATGTCGAGAGTGAAACAACCCCCGTCAGTGTGGTGTGGTAGTTAAGAGAGGGAGGTGCTAGCTCAAGTGTCGTCCACGTCACTTGACCATGGTTCAAAATGACGTGGTCCGTTGCCAAAAGCCCTCGAGTACCTGAACAGTTTCTCTCTCGTTAATATTCACTCACTCACTCAGTCGAGTCCTGGTGTCATCAATAACACGCTGCGTAGTAAGGTTGTCGAGGTGGTGGAATGGAATTAGGTGGTCAAGGGGGTGGAATGGTTTAGGTTACATTGGCATGGTGTGAAAATTAGAAGAGTGAGGGAGGGGGCATCTCACCACTTAACCGTGGTTCGAAACACAAAGCTCATCGCCAATAGCCACTGAGTAGCTTCAAAATGCTACGTTTTTAAATAAATGAACAATCAATGAGAAAAAATATTAATTTTTGTCTTCATAAACTGGCTAGTGTAGATTATGCCTTTGATCTCGAATAGGACGTAGTAGAGGGGAATCGGGTTTATATTTGGAACAGTCGGGTATTACATGGAATACCGAAGTGTTTGTAGCCACTAATGCGTGGGAACTAATGAAGAAAGACTTTCAGGATGCATTGCACTGACCACTTACTGCTGCCACACCATTCGCTGCAGAACAAAGCGTGTTTTATGGTTTTCAAAAGTTTTTGCGGGAAGTTTTCAAACATTTAAACCTACTAGTACACATGTGAAAAGCGATACACAAGAGAGGCGTTATTAATAAAAAAAATCCTTTTTATTAACTATTTTTAGATCTACAGGCTTAAAATTTAACAAATATAATTTTTTTGTTCAGATGAGATATGCAAAAAACTTTTTTTGTTTAATTTGCAATTCACATAAAATGAACTCATTAAAAATTTCTTTATCTTTCCATCTGCATCGTTTAATTTTTCTCAATTCACCCGTGCAAAGAACCAGCTAGTCTCCTATATATTTCGCAGTTGACATTTTAAAATAGCCGTGAATATGCAGCGTGTCGCAGTATCATTGGAACAATCTTTTAGAGGATTCTGATTTGCAAGACAATCCATGGTCTTCGTTCAGCGTTAGGTAGTGTTGCTCACAAGAGCATTGATTAGAGCATGGGACTCCAGACCGGAATGCCTGGGTTCGATGCCCACCAAATACCCTCCGGGTACGTGCTCGTTAAATCAGTGAGTCCGAAAGTCTTGTGGACAGAATCGCGAGTACAGGGGAATGGAGAGTATTTCCCTCCCCTTCAGTTCCATGCCAAAATTATGGAGGTGGAGATAGGTGGTGTCGCCATTTATCGTCCCTTCGGGGAATTTCGCCGAGCTAATTCGTACTGTCACCTGTATGATACTCAAGGCCAACGACGTCTATCCCCTTGCCACGATGAATTTCGTGGGTTTCGTTCTGACTACGTCAGACAGGTGGCATTAGCCACACCAAGAGCATTTAAGAAAACAGACATTACCTCATTTCCCCCAGAGGAGTATGGAACGTTTTACGAACACCTAGTTGACAGATATACACTTCATTTACGGATTGGCAGAATGCACGAGTAGCTAAAATAATCTATCGCGAAAGCACTCAGCACCGAACTACCGATTGCTTTGTACCCCAATGTGTGTGGGAATAGGGATCAATAGGCATAGGGAGGGCGGGCCACGAGGGAATCCCAGCAAGGGAAAAAAATGTGTTGTTCGAACGACTACCATCTTTCTGCTGCTCGTGCATTTCCTTCTGTCAGCCATTCCGTAAACCAGGTGCATATCTACCAGCTCGGTGTTAGTAAAACATTTAATATTCCTTTACGGGTAATGACAGCTTAAATGACTGCGTTTATGCAGATCTGTTTCCTTAAATGCTTTTGTGAACAACGCCACCTGGTGCCGAACGTAGACATTACCCACCATGGCTTGCAATACAAATCAGAATCCTTGTGGTGTCCCCTAAACTCCCTTAAAAGTTTGTACCATTGATCCTGGAACACCCTGTATATTGAATGTTTGTATGTATATTTGTTTGTAAACTATACATCCCCACACCATGGATCGCATCATTTCAAAATTTTGCAGGAAGCTTCGCTGATGGTTTAAAGAACTTGCATATGCGAAAAAACTTTTCTAATATATTTCCAGTGAATTTTCTTTCTCCAAAAACGCATTGCTTTGTGTTTGTATCTATGAGGCCACCAAATGTTTTGAAATACAGGAAGTAAAAAACTATTAGCAAAAAATCGCTTCCAATCCTATTTAGAAAACGACAAATGTATTGGGTGACACTTTTTGATTGGACCACGTTTCAGAAAATCTACTCGTAACGTGCTGGGTATATAGATAAAAATTCTCGTTTTTGAGCAATTAGACATATAGATTTGAAATTTGACAAGCGTGCTACTTTTGTTGAATAGAAATTCACTAAGAACGGGTTTTTGTGGAAATCGACTTCCTAAAGGTGGGGTTTCAGGAATAATCCAGTTCTTTTTTAAGTAAAAGGGGTAATGCTGTAAGAATATTTTTTGAATACAATCAAAACTTTAAAATGCTTAAACATCATCATGAAATACCCATTGGATTAGTTAGTGAGTGAATATTAACGTCGCACTATTCAGCTACTAGAAGGCTTTTGGCGACAGACCTCGTCATTTTGAACCATAGTCAAGGGAAGAGCTGGCATCCCCTTCTCCTAACTACCACACCACACCACACCAACGGGAGGACTGATTAAGTTCGCATCGCTCTCGGCCACAAAATACCTATCGAAGCGGGAGGTTAATGGCTAGTATATACGTATATGTATGTATTAATGAGATGGCATTCATTTTGGGAATCGTAGTCGTGGGAGTGAAAAAGCCTTTTTTGATAGTAGTTGCATTTTTGTTTATTTAATTTTAACATCAGGAGATTTATATTTTTTGTGTGCTCTTCATTCAAGTTGAAAAATACAAGAAAAAGAGAGAGAATTATTCTTTTTCTAAATTTAAATATACTCATGAAAAAATAGGGAAAAATATATTATAAAAATATAATCACGGGACCAAGGGAACAAATTCTTTTTAGAAATTACACCAGTGTTTTAGGAGAGAGAAAACGTTTAAACCATTCAGTAAAGTACATGTTGGCTATTATGATATTCTTTTACAAAAAATTACGGATAAATCGGTAAAAAATGCAATGTCTAATCCTTCTGTCAAAGTATAGATTTGAATCCTTTTTTACGAGATGAAATAAAACGAGTTTCGGAATAAGGTATTCAGAATTATGATTGAAAGAAGAAAATATGTGGAAGATTAGAGCTTTAATTAAATAGGGAATGAAAAATTTACAGAAAGGAATCAAAATGTGGGGTACTGTTTTAATTTGAGAAGCAATCAAGTACGTAGTAGCAAATAAATGTGATATGTAATAAGCGCAGAAGAATAAGAAACGGATCATGTGTTTCCGTTAATAAAAAAAATCTTGTAAAAAAATTCTTTATTCTCTTCGAGAGCTAAAGTTCTTTTATTTTCATTTAATTCTGCGACACATATCTTGTACTTGGAATGGAATCAAACATTTTATTCGACGTTAACAGTTTAATTACCTCATAAAATACACAGAAGAAAAAAGGTGACTCTCTCGTATAGCAAAACGCCCCAGTCTCTTTTCTTAAAATATAATTGAGGGACATCTGTTTACAGATACCTCTAAGCAGATTAATGAATATAGATCCGTACAATAACACATTTGTTTAATAATGTGATGTTTCGCTTGTCTTTTGAACAGCTCTTCAGTGGAGCCCAAGGTGACCTTTTAAGGTATCTGACTGCTTTCGGAACCGTGATTTTAAGAAAGCGCATAAACGGATAATCTTCATAATATTTAGTGTCACTTAGTTTATATAGAATACATGTATAAAACTGTTTTAAGGACATTTTGACAAAAAAAATTGTTTAAGTACAATATTTCGGCAAAAAATTAACTTAGAATAACCTTTTTTCAAAATGTTCTCCTTTTGTGAAAAATGCTTCTATTATAATAATATTTTGCCTGTATATAGCTCAGACCTCTCTACAGAAGTTCAATTATGATTTTTGAAAAATTCACAATTTTATCAGAGTTACAACCATTTGAAATAATTATCGGCGTGTTTCTCTTAAAATTTCTCCCCTTTATTGTCGTAAAACATGGATAAACCCACTTCTGAGTTATACATTTCAAAAATTCTAGTTGAGCCTCTGCATAGAGGTTTGAGCTATACACAGGCGAAATATTATTATAATAGAAGCATTTTTTACAAAAAGAGAATATTTTGAAAATGGGTCATTCTATGTTCATTTTCAGTCAAAATATTGTACTTAAATAATGTTTTATTGTAATACTATTCTTAAACCAATTTTATGTACATTTTCTAATCTAAGTGACACTAAATATCATAAATATTATCCATTTATACGCTTTTGCAAAATCACGGTTCCGCGAACGTAGTCGCATACCTTAAGGTGAGAGGTCCACGTTCGTAAGTCATCCATTATCGTATCATAACCCACTGCACAAAGTATCACACGGGGGCTTACATAGAAGTAAGTGTGAAGCACACATCACAAAGAAGAGAAGGATTGCAGCAAAAAAAAGTTATTAACAACATAGAAATTAAATAACCAGAAGTTCAATTATTTTACGTACTATATCCATAGGTTTATAATCAATCGAAAAAAAATCAAGTGTGATGGAGGGGGTGGGTCCGGATCCCTATCCCCCTCCTTGTGTGTGCTCCTGAAACTGTTAGATAATTTATGAAACATTTTCGTTGTGCTATAAATGTATGTAAATGTAATTTAATTCTAATTTTTTTAAATCAAACGATTTAATTTAAAATGAAAATAGAACTCGTATTTGTAAAGAATCTTAACTTTTTAGACTTAGACTCTTCCCATATTAACAGTAGAGAGACTATCACTCCCCCTCTAGCTGACAGAACAATCTTCAGTAATGGCCAAGTTTCGGAACTGTAAGGATGTACGAGTATGCGCTCCGATCCCTTTCAATTCTATGCTAACTATTAGTTCTCTAGTTATGTATGAAAATGTTTGTTTTGTCTAATAAATGTGTTTTATTAACTAGTGGACTTTGTTAAGAACCCCTTCCCCGTGTGTCCCTTTATTACCTTGGATCACACCCCTCATAATTTGGCGCCCACCGCGTCATAAAATTATAATACTAATTTAACGGTTATTAACTTGCTTTTTGTGGAAACAGAACAATTTTTGAAATAATTTTTTTTCCTATTAAGAATGGCGTGAGTAAAACATTGTTTTTGGAATTGATTCTGAAAGGTATTTCATCTCGTATTTGCTATGCAATAAAATTCACTTCACGTATTTTTCGTAAATAGAAAAGTTAACAATTTTTTTTAGATATTAAGTGTGCTTACACATTTATAAAATTTCTAATATTGTATTGATATTAATTTCCTTTTTTTAATATACAAAGAATTTGATTAAAGTCAAAAATATATATTTCTGTAATACAGCACTGTAAAAAATATTCAAAGATTACTTTTCTTTTAAATTTTAGAAATTTACATCTTTTAGTATTATAATTTTTTTTTATTTCGCATTTTTTTAATACTATGAATTCGCCTAACATTAAGAAACCGTAAACATTTTGCTCTTCCCGGGAGTTCTGCCAGTTATTTATTTATTTTTTTTTTTTTGCAAAATTTCGAAAAAGTCTATTTTATAAACAATTGAGCCTCTAATTATTTGTAAAAGATACCCCTCACGAAAGGAGAAAATTTATCATTGCCAGGGGCCTTTACGTTTAATTACGATGCCTAATGCCTTCATCAGCGGAGTGCTTCCTCCTCATAAATTTTAGATGATATTTTCTACGTTCCCTCCTTTTTGTTTATTCTTTTCGGTAGCAACTTTAAATACCGAAAAATATGTTATGCGACGTTGCAAAATAAAGATATTCGGCAATGATTTTTTTTCTCTGCGCTTATTTGATTAAATATTATGTTTGGCTTATTTAATCCAAAATTGTGTGGGTTGGCTTATAATCTACTTTCTACGAAATTTGTTTTTGGATTTGTTTTTATTACTGGTTCCTTTTTCGGAATAATGTGAAAAGTCGTCGATTTAAAATGGAAATGTCATTGTGTTCATTTATTGAAATGAAGATGTGGATCTTTGTTCGTTTTTTTGTGTTTTGAAGGATTTCGAGCGGAAACAAAAATCTTTTGTTTTCGTAGTATCATGTTGTATTGAGATATCAGTTAAAGGTAGGGTTTCTGATTTCCTAGGTTTTTCCATTTCCGGGAATGTCCGGGAAATCACAGAAAAGTAATTGTGGAAATACATCAAAATTTCAAAAAGTTTAAAAACAAGTTATTTTTAAATAAAATTATTAATAATTATATAAAATAAGGATATATATCAATTCCAAAATTAATACTTATTTATATAATGAGCTAAAAATACAATAAATTAATCATAAATTGATTATTCATTTTTAAAAAAGGATTTCAGAAAGCATAAGCAATTTATACTTTTAACACTCAGCCTAGTTCTAAGCTTTGTGACGAAAATTCCGGCAGCAGAAAATGCTCTCTCGGGTTCGACTAAAGTTGGAGGAATTGTTTTTAAAGCCTCACACACATCGTTTTGTAACGTTTGGTGATGGATTTTCAGTGGAGTCGAACAAATACAACTCTTGTTTCATGATTTTGTCGAAACTTGTACTTTTCTTGGTTGAACAATATCAAACTTTTGATTTAGAGTAAATTGCTTTCTCTAATTTTTCGTCCAACGTCAGAGGTTTTTCTTTCAAAATCTCCACGCTCTCTTCTGAGTGCGAAGAGTTGGATATTGATTCCTCTTCTTCGCAGAAAAAACTTTGTCCCTATCATTTGGGCTTGTCTAATCGAACAATTTTTGATAGGCATTCGCGAAATATTGACAGTAACTGCAGCTGTTTCGTATTTTCTTCCAAAATAAAGGTATTGCATTAATCCTATTAAATTAACGTTGCGTCTTTCATTGATTCTTTAAATTAGAGAATATTTCATATTTTTTGCAAATTCTGAATTTTGTTCGTTCAATTCTTCTATAACGAAAGAAAATACACCTTCTGCAGTTAGCAAAGTTCCATTTCGACCGCATAATTTTTCTAATCCAATTTTTACGGGCTTTAAGCCTGTTACAATTGAAGTCACAATTTCAAACTCTACATTGGCCATCATTTGTTCTTCTTTAATGTCAATTAATGCTTTTAAAATTGCTGACTTTATTTTTAAAAATCTTTCAAGCATTGTCAACAAACTATTCCAGCGTGTTTTGGATCCGGCGATTCCCGGGAAATCTCAGCAATGAAGCATAATTCTCGGGAATAAAAAAGTACAGAAATCTTATGATTTCCCGGAAACCCGAAATCCCGGTAAAGAAACAGTAGTTAAAGATGCCGTGATAGCCGAATGGTCATGAGTTTTTTGGACGGCTTCGAGTTCTGCGGTCATGTTCTGGTGCCCCTAAAGATTCTTGTAGAGTCGTGACCCAAAGTTAGCTTAGTTCCTGTTAGCGAAAGGGACCACGCAGCTTTGGTGAAACATTATTTTATTCACAAATTAGAGTAGAAATATTACACCATTCTTATGGTATCTATCCTTCGCTCCCCCCAACGTTTCGCTGGAGAAAATATCAATTCCAGATCGAAGCTCTTCCCGATCTCTTGTCCCACTGCTACACAGCCTATCGCAGACCTCTCCCTTTTATCGTAGAAGTCCAATCGTGTTGGAACGGCTGCCCCTTAATCTCTTTCTCGCTGGTCTTCCGAAGTTTTACTATACTTTTCTACCCCTCGTCACCTTCTGGACCGTCTTTTATAACCCCCTGGGCGGGCCTCTGTCACATCCCTAATAATTTCTGATTGGCGAGGGTCACGCATGCGCTCCCGGCATCGTTTGCCTCGGTCCCAACTCCCATTGGCTTTTTGGGACAAAAGTGTGCCACGACTGAGATTATCTGTGTCACCGCGCCTCGTAAACAACATGGAGAGTTAAACAACCTGTCCATGACTCTGGAATGCACTCCTTGTTATTTCTTCCTCACAAAAGCCGACACTCCTTTTCATACAAGTGTATCCCAGCCACGTCTGAGAGGAAACGAAAAACAGGTCCCTTTTTATAGATCGCTGTGAAGAAAATGCCATCTGGGTTAACATCCAGAGTCGGCTGAACATCTGTTTCGCCCCAGGAATTGAAAAGAGGGATAGCAAAGTTCCGCCTAACGAGATGAAACTCCTAAAAGAGGGGTTGAAGCTTATAACCTGTTGTTGGTGTCGTTTGGAGAGCGGGGTGCGAGCTCACTTTGTCACTTGACAGCTCTCCTAGGGCTTTGTAGTGCGACGTTAATAAACGATCTCCAATCCCACTCGGATGGCAGTGCTTCTCAAACTTTCAATATTCAATCATCATTTTCATCGAGCCCCCCTTCTCCATACAATAACGATGGATTGAATTCGATAATACTACACTTTGACACTAAACCTGCAGTACTATTTTAACCAATTAAGTGCTGCGGTCGTAAATAAACGTCTCGCTTAGACGGTGTATTAATTGACCCAAACGTATATATACGTTTTTCCGAAGTACGATCTATTCTGTGAACTTTTATTCATAAAATAATATTCCAGAGGCTTTGGAATGCGATAAAATAACCTTGACAGTGTGTTTGCGAAGGATTTGCTTACTTATTCCTTTTCTGTCCCCCCACCCCCAATACACCACATTCGCTTTCTTACTTGTTAAACGGTGGAGCGAAACACGTAATTATATTAATCGGCATTTAAGTGATTAATTAAAAACCGTACAAATTATCGAGATAACTAATAATTATTGTTTTTAATTTTATATATGACAAGCCCATGAGGTCACTAGTAATTATTAAACTTTTTCTAACTTTTAGTATTGTTAGATTAATTATAAAATACATTGCGTAGTACTAATATAATTATAAGTGTATTATATCAGTGTAAATGTATACTTCATTTTTTATCATGTCGGAATGTACTTTGTTTGTTTACTTTTCGTTCATGAATAATTTTTCAAAATAATCTTTTGTTTTCGATTTTTCAATATACTAGCGCGCCCTCGTAGGAGGGAGCGCCCCACAGTTTGAGAAACATTGTTACTTAGGGCGCTGCAATCAACTTGCTGAGAATGCGCCATTTGAATGCTTCTGGAGATCTGAAATGACAGTGTTTGAGAGCGGGAAAATTACGTCGCACTATTCAGCTTTTGAGGACAGACCTCGCAATTCTGAACCATGATCAGGTGACAAGGACGACACTTGAGCTTACTGTCTTCGAAACTGGCTTAATGTAACTTTTTTTTTTATCAAAACTTTTCAGGGAGCATTGTTTTGCGTAAAACCTTTTGTTGTAAATTATGCCACCAAAAAAAAAAGTCGTATCGAAATTTTTTTTTTGAAAAACGGGATGTTTTACAAATATTCTCGATATCGTTTGCTTTTTCAATTCCTACTATTAGTTTACACTCTGCTTACATATATCTTGTTCAAATTTTCAATCGTTAATAAAATATACTTCTTATTCATCCACTGAAGTTCAAATACATTTTTTTAAATTTGTAGAGGATGACACTTGATGTTAATACAGTTTTTTTCAAATATTAATTCATTAATTAAATTTTATTTTTTAGTTTTAAATTTATTCTGCGTTATTTCTGACGAAGTTACAACCAACTACAACAGATGGTGCCACGCAAGTTCAAATATATATATTTTTTAACTTGTAGTGGATGACACGATGTTAATAGAGTTTTTTCAAATATTAATACTTTAAATAAATTTAATGAACTAAAATAAAAATTTTTGTTCATTGACCTAAGTCGGAATTGTTTTTTTAAATTTTTTTTAATATTTCTTGTTTGTATAAAATACGATCTAGTAACGCTTTTTAAGCAACGTTCGCGAATTATTCCTTAACTTGATGGCAAGGGCAGGTTCGTTGTTTATTAGAATTATAATGAGAAGCGTTTTAGAAATTGGTTTTGATAGGTTTAGTTGGCAACAGTTCGGAGTCATTTTATTTTAGAAGTAAAAGCGTACAATTAATAACTAATAATAAAATGAAAGTTAAAAGATTCTCTTTGCTAAGAGTTTATTTGACGTACAAAAGAGACGAATTACTTATAGTTGGAGGATATGTTTTAAGTGTTTTTAAGTGTTTTTGTGTGTAATATGCTTTAAGTGTGTTTTTAAGTGTTTTCATCCAGCAGAGAGGGCTATTGATTTGTCTGCCTATAAATTGGTCAGATAATCTATTCTCAAAATTTTATCATCCAAAATTTAATTTTTGAAATTCTTATTTCATTTTTTAAAATTATTCTTTCATTTTGATTTTTTTCTAAAAATGTTTTGAAGTGTGTCATGCGTGTTTTTTTATTTTGAAATTTAAAAATATTTTCTATTTGACAAAAGCGGGCAAAATTCATATGACGTCATAATGACATGATGAAGGCAATAATGCGTTTCTAGCCAATCAATTCATGGGCTTTGCTGCTGCCAGCCTTTACTTTTTACCGAAACTTTCTTTTAAAAAGTAATTATTTGTTGACAATAATAATGCACATAGGTAAACAAAAATGCACTTTATTTAAAAGAACGTAAATAATATTAGAATATTCTTTTTAATTTTGAAAAAACTTTTGGAAAAAACTTCATATTAGAACATCTTTATGCAAATATCAAATTTGAAATATTTTACCTAAATTATCTTACAAGTTGAACTACAAGTACAAGTGTCACGTTAGTTTTGAATTCAATGAAGTACACGCGAATATATATTTATCATGTAACCTATTGTTTAGTTTTGTCGATTCAAATCTGGTTTATTACTTACGTAAACTCAAATCCTACATGAATGAATTTTTTTTTTTACCAAAACTTTGGAATTATCCAATTAAATGATTATCTGAAGGGATAAAAATGTTAAAACATAATTATCACACAAAATTATTGAGTGATTGCTCTTTTTTAAATACCTATCATTAGATCAGCCGCGAGAACAACATGTAATATTTTGAAATAAGTCATGTGAATTATCATAGTCATCATTTCCAAAGATAAATCTCCGAATTGTGCAGCTCTTGCGGAATCGCATGGACGGAAGCGAAAGTCAGCGTTCAATCGATAGTTCCGCTGTCTGCAAAATGTACGTCTTGAGACGGCTTATCAGCGAGTTGATAGTACTTGAACACCCTTTCTAGGAAATTATAACAGAAGGGTGCCAGTTATCCAACTCCTTTTTCCAAAGTGAGTGGACATCGAGACAGAGGTTTATGGTTTAGGAAAGATATAATTCTGTTAAAAGAAAACTGTTTTCTAAATCTATCACTTCTCATTGTAGGTCAGAGATTCTCAACCTTTTTTCTGTTGCTGCATTTAACAATTTCAAAATTGGGCGGCACACTAACAATAAAATAAGTTTCAAAGAAATTTACTCATCTGTAATGCACTATGTAAAGTAGTCTATGATAAGAAACTTAGATAAAACAATATGTTTGAAAAAGACGGCAAAAAGTTTGTTGAATAATTCATTTAAGAATGCATTTTTATAATGAGAAATTCGAGATTGATAAGTTTTAATAATTTCGTTTTTATTTGGCCGTAACAATGATAATTTCACTCTCATTTCGTTATCTACTTTTAAAAATATCCATCTTTTTTCTCATTCAATTCCAACACTATTATATATATATATATATATATATATATATATATATATATATATATATATATATATATATAAAACAATTAAATGATATTGGGGTTTTAGGTGGATCTTGTGGCTGGGAAACTTTTTAGCTAATTCATACATGGTCAACAGACGTAGTAGAGATGCATGTTAATGCTTTATCTACCGCATTATGATTTACTGCAGTTTTTTTCATGCAATATTTTTTTGGATCAATAATTTAAAATTAAGGAATATACATAAACAAAATACTCCACTTTTGGAAATTTAATCCGTTAGAGCTAATAAATTAATTAAAGATATTCCACTGTAAAATTAATTATATACACCGTTCACTTAAAATAAATAGTCAAATCGTTTTCCAAAGTCTTCATTAACATACAAAAGCATAACACACTTAAATTTTGACATAAATTATTTTTTCGGGACAAAAATAATAATCTTTGCAATCCGCTGAAAACGCCGTCAGCTGAAAACGCTTATCTGCTGCAAAACTGTTCGCCTTCCCCGCTAAAATACTCATCATAAAACCCGTGCTGCTATATATCTTGGAAGAGGGGATTTCAAAGAATATTCCTGCTAAGTATTGGTAGAATATTCCTTCTAAGTTGGCGAGGTGTGGTAGTTAGGAGAAAGGGGTGCCAGCTCAAATGTCATCCACGTCACTTGACAATGGTTCAAAATTACGCGGTCCGTTGCCAAAAGCCCTCGTGTAGCTGAACACAGTGCAACGTTAATATTCATTCACTCCAAAAAATACAGTACAGTAGTTATAATTATTTTTATAATTAAAAATGCAATATCCGCCTATTCAATTAAAATTATAGCGTTACAATTAACTACTAACCACAAACAAACTATGCAAATATGTTAAAATGATGTAGTGTGAAAGACAAAGTTTATCTACTGTAAGTACCAGAAGCAATAAAAGTATTTATTTTGAAAAAAGATCAATTTCTTACTACCAAATGTGCATAATAAAATCGTTAAAAAACATTCAAATAAAGAGAGATTTATAACAACCTCTTCCTTCAAAACTTAAGTTTTATTCTGAAATAAAAAAAATTAGGGATTATGCTGATCACAGGAATTAATTAGAAGAGAGGACCTTGCGTATCCAAAACCAAAAAGGGTTTTTTCACAAACAAAAGATAGATGTATGGTGAAGTGGGCTTTTTTGCAGCGCAGTCAGAATTGCTTGCAGATGGCAGATATTTTCCCTACTTACTTGACAAATATCGTTACATTTTGGACACTTCACACAATATCTTTATAAATTATAGTCTGTGCTATAAATTATAGTGTATGCTATAAATTATAGCCTATATGTTATTCTGATGTATAATCTATATTACTGTAAAGTTTCATTAAAATCCATTCAATTGTTTTTGCGTGAAAGACCCCCAAACATCCTCACAAACTTTCGCATTTATAATATATATTAGATTTTGATATGCTTATAGTTTTTAAAATTATGATTATATTTCAAACATTTTGTACTATTTTGAAGCCCTTAATCCTTTGTAAATAATGTGTAAAAGATTTGAATTATTTAATTTAAATTTAAATGAATTATACCTGTTTGAAAATTGTTTATATTTTCACCCCTCGAGACAAAATTAACACCTCTTAGACCCCTTTCCTTTTGTGAAATGATCTTTCTGCATGTCTTCGTAATTCTTGAACAATAAATAAATAATACACTAAAATAACGAGGTCAGTAACAAGGCTGACATTCCCCTTCACGACGCATTTAATTATTCTATATAAAATGTTTCCGAGAGCAATTTTTGCCATCATGAGGCTATGTTATTGAAATATACTTTAATAGAATAAAATAGGGAAAAGAAATGTTTCATTGATTTAATATACTTTTAAAACAACTGCATTATATTGGTGAAAGCAGGAATGGCAACCTAAAGAAAATTGGAAAGAGGTAAGTTGGTCCATTTTTAAACAAAAAGCTACCTTCGTGAGGGATATCCATTCATAGTAATATCGTCGTTAAAGGCCACGATTAATTGCGTAGAACTTTGTTTTAGCACGAATTGATATAAATCAAGGGTACTCAACCTTTTTTTCTGCTGGGTCGCATACATATATCAGCTATTTCACGGTGGGCCGCATCATGAGGATAAGGGGGGGTTAAAATGTGGACAATTAGTTAAAATACTTTAACTCCTCTGTTTCGCTTTTTTTAATTATTATTTTTTGTTTTTGTCACTAACAGTGGATTAAGAAAAACTCCTTCACAATTTCTGCATCTATAAACGGTTTCATATAAATACCAAAATATAACAAACTTCATAAGATATCTTTGTTACCACTGTGACATTACCACTAACAAAGCACTTTTGCTGTTGTAAAGATTATTCAAGAAAGTCAATTTATCCCCTGTAGAAAGAGATGTTCGAGGAAAGGTGTCATTGAATGATTTCTGTTTTTTATAAATGCAGCACTTTCGTGACAAAGCAAACAATGAATGTTTGTTTTTCATTACAAAACAGTCAGCCTCCTAATTACCTTGAAGTGATATTTTTCGCTTTCAAGATATGAAAGATAGTTAAAAATTAGTTCCACCGTAAAACGGTCACTACTCCATTGTTGTCTGCTATCACTAACCGTAAACGTTACAAATAGAAAAAGAGTTTCAATTCGCACTCGTGCGACATCGACAACAAAAAGCAAAATTGATACATTTGATTTTTCGACGCCGCATTTTTAATCAATTGTCCTTAAATAAGTGAATTTTTCAGAGCCATGGGCTCTTTAAAAGGCTCGGTGGGTCGCAGTCTGAGTATCGCTGATATAAAGGATAAAATAAAAAAAATGATCTAAAAAGAACGCATTCCCGAATGATTTTCATTTGTCTATCTTCTGTCGCAGTGAAACGCTTCGCATGTATAGAGTGTTTTGTTTCCAGGTATAGAAGTTTAAGTTGGCATTACTTTCCAAGATGACGACCGATTTAACAGCTGTCAAGTGATTTATTCTCAGTTTGGTTTGGCAATTCATCATGAATAGACTCACGCTTGAACAACGCTTTCAAATTGTGCAATTTTATTTCGAAAATAATGGTCGCGATTTTCATAAGCGAATTTTGTTTAGCGATGAAGCGCACTTCTGGTTGAATGGTTACGTCAACAAACAAAACTGCCGCATTTGGAGTGAAGCTAACCCACAAGTGTATGTCGAAACACCGTTACATCCAGAAAAACTGACTGTTTGGTGCGCTTTATGGGCTGGTTCAGTGCTTCTCAAACTTTCAATACTGGCGCCCCCCTTTTCGATCACAATTTTTATCGCGCCCCCCTTATACATTAATAATGTACTGAATGCAATAATAATGCACTTTGACGCTAAAGCTACAATAGGCGATCTTAATTATAAACCATACAAATTAGTGACATAAGTATTAAATTTTGTATACTACTTTTAAGCAAAATAAATATATAAAATAATAGGATAATTATTATGTTATTTTTCCTTTCTATAATTTTTAAATTGAACATATTGCAAAATGCGGTGGCTGCTTAGAAGACAAAATATAGATATCAGCTAAATATAGAAAAAGAACTCAGAGGGTCAATATCTAATCATAAGGATTCCTTATAAAAACTTTGCTTTGCAAGACAAGCCCATGGAAGTCGTTAATACTTATTAAACTTGTTCTTAATTTAGTATTAATTAATTAGTTATAAAATTCTGTGCAGCACTGATACATTAAAAGTATACCGGCTGAAGTGCCCGCTCTTTGCACGAGTTCATTTATAAGAAAATAAAACATTTTTGATATAATAGCTGAATTGTAAGGAGAGCAAAGCCAAAAGCTCGACAATGTTTACAAAAATGGAAAATGATTTTTTTAAAATGGTTACACAAATTATAATTAGTTTTAAGCGAATTCTAATTTTAAGCTTCACAGAATTAGCATTTATAATTGATGTTAAGCAGTAGCGCACACAGGAATTTTTCAAGGGGGCGGGGGGTCCGGGATCGAAAGTCCACCAATCTTGTATCAGGTTCCTTTTGATTTTGTCGATTTTCAGGAACAAAAAACAGTAAGAAACTAATTATTGAATAAATACTGATCATTAATTAATAAAATTAATCATTAATAACACATACTTAATTAAACTTTGCGTACTACATACTTAGAATTATAATCAATCGGAAAAAAAATCAAGGGCTTTGGGCGGGGGGGATCTGGAGCCCTAGGACCCCCCTTGTGTGCGCCACTGATGTTAGATAATGAACAATAATATAAAATTCCGATGAAGAATAATTGTATTATTTTTAATATTTAAAGTGAAAATACTTCAACAAGTTTTAACACCCGGGAGCAGGCGCGCACTCGATACAGTCGAGCGGGGTTATTGAGTCACCCCAATCCTTTTTTTTATAATTATTTTATTGTACACGATACAAATCGTGATTCCAGTGAATAATTTAATTAAGAGAAAGTTTACATACCTACTTTCAAGGACTTTTCAATTTTTCTTTGGTAACAAATAAACAGCAGTTTTGCCAGAATAAACGATTTCGTAATCTGTGCGTCCCGCGCGACCACTTCCGGGTAAAAAGTATATTCATTATGATAATATGTATGTTACTGCTAAAAAAATTGTGTAAAACCTTTTTCATTATGCTTTATATGTTTGAGAATAGCGCAACAGAGAAATACATTACTTACAACTTCCCTAAATGAGAAACAAACACATAAGAGAGGGATCATAACTAACTGTACCAATAACTTAGAAGATCAAACAGATTACAGCTATAATGTGCAGTACTTCAAAAATAATGACAGTGATGAATTTTTTATGTTCCTAAATTTTTTCGATTCTGGGTCTGAGATCTGTTTTTTCTCTGAAAGAGTAGTATGATAGGTATAAAAAAAGCGTAATAAAAAAATCTCTCATCGTGGGATTACAGCAAATCAAATAAAAGTTTTTTTTTATTTTGTTATAGGATCAAAGATAGCTAATTAGGTATTCAAGAAGTTTTTATTTTTGTTGACTTAATATCGCGCGCGCGCTTGTAAATTATATCAGAGTAAAAGTGCATTTTTTATTATGCCTGAAAGTATTTTGTTTTAATTCATTCCAGTAAATTAATTATTTTTAAATTTTTTATTTTCGATATGCTCGCGCCTCCCAGGGGGCGCGCCCCACAGTTTGAGAAACACTGGGCTGGTGGAATCATTGGTCCGTACTTCTTCAAAAACGATGAAGGCCACAACGTTACAGTCAATGGTGATCGGTATAGAGCCATGATTACTAACTTTTTCATTCCTGAATTGAGCAATCATGATGCCCAGGAGCTGTGGTTCCAACAAGACGGCGCAACATGTCACACAGCTCGTGCCACAATCGATTTATTGAAAGACACGTTTGGTGACCGCCTAATTTCACGCTTTGGACCTGTGAATTGGTCTCCAAGATCTTGTGATTTAATACCGCTAGACTATTTTCTGTGGGGCTATGTAAAGTCATTGGTCTATGCGGATAAGCCACAAACGCTTGACCATTTGGAAGACAACATTCGCCGTGTTATTGCCGATATACGGCCACAAATGTTGGAAAAAGTCATCGAAAATTGGACGTTTAGATTGGACTACATCCGAGCCAGCCGTGGCAGTCCTATGCCAGAAATCCTATTTAAAATGTAATGCCACAAGATTATCTTTCGAATAAAAAAATTCATGTCAATCGAATAATACATCGTTGTTTTATTGCAATTTAAAGTTCTCAAAAAACACCCTTTATTTGCTATGCAGGCACGAAACGGGGGTTGAGCTCTTCACCTCCACCTGTTGCTTCGACATTTTTCTTGCGTCGGTAGGTGAGTCATTGATTTTTTGGCATCCTTCGACCTTCAAGTCAGCCTCCGCATTCAAGGTTAAAGGAAGGACTCTGGCCCCCTTGATTTTGGACACATTCGACCGGAATTCAAATGGATGGAATTCGGAGGAACTCCATCCAAGCTCATTGATTTTTTTTTGCCTTGAAACTGCTTATCGTTAAATTAGGAGAAAAGTTTTCCTCACAAATTTCTGACTCACACGTTCGAATGACGGCTGGGAAACGGAATATTTGGTTCAACATTGATTTTCTTCCTGAAGTGACATCACTGTATAAGATTACCGTGTCAGTCTTGAAATTCCAAAGGAATATTATTTTATTTTGGTGTAAAGAATTTCTTTTATAAAAAAATCTGAAATGTATAGTGTATTTTTAAATTAGAATACATTACATTAACATTTAATAGAAAATTATGAAGGTTTTCATTTTTACCCGATCCACTTAAAAGGAATACTACAGCCTCCTTTTTAAAAATTTACTTAATTTTTCGGCATTCAACGGACGATTTAATTTTAAACAGAAAGATTATATTCATTTTTATAGACGACTGGATTTGTAGATGAGTTAGTCACAGATAATATATGGGATAAATAAAATAATCACTTAGAATTAATTCAACTTTTTTAAACGATTCAAAACAACAGAAGAAACTATTTTAGATAGCTAAGCTTTTATTAACGTCCTTTCGTCGCACTACAATGTCAACAACTTTTTGTTGCCAGATCATGAAAACTAAATCTATAAAAACAAAGATAATATATAAATAGAGCCACAACAGATTCATTGTGGACCCAATTGAAATCTATCATTCATTTATATAAATTTTTTTATTATATGTACTTGCTCACACTCTCTCCTACGCCTGAAGGGTGTAAATTGAATTCTCTTTAATTATAAACTTTGATTCAAAGCTCGTTATTATTACAATTACTACTGCACATGAAATTATATCTCTGATCTTCACTTCAGTGCAAGACTTCTAAACACAGACTTAGTAGCTCATGACTGGTTCAAAATGGCGAGGTCCGTTGCCTCCGTGTTGCAATCAATTAATGATTTGAGCTAGGATGATATCTCATGCCCAACTTTTATAGAAAGCAAATATGAGTAAAGTAATTAGATTAAAAATATCAGTACTTCAAGTTGGCTTAAAATGTTATTTGACACACGGTAGCAAGATTTCTTCCCCACCTTCTTTGGAATGAGAAACGAGAGAGAGAACTGCTGAATTCTTTCTATTTCTAAAACAGCATTTGATTTTTATATTGTACGTACAATTTTATGGAAATTTACTTGTATATGATTTCGTATAATCTCTGAACTCAAATCATACAAGTAAATTATGTGAATCGTATATGTAGGGCCCTATTCCGATCACCTCCGTATTTTGATGGGTTTGTTTTATTTTTTGGAGAGATCAGTTCACAGAGGTTCTAAAGTAATTAAAAATTAAAATCAAATGATGTAAAGTATCAGGAAATCGTATTCTACATAAATACAAAACATATGAATAAAAGTAGACGAATCTAGAATTAAAAAGGAAAAAAACCCGTGCAATATAAATAAAGATGTGCTCTAAAATAGGACTCCAGATCATTCAGATAACTTCTGATGACCCTTGATGACATTCTTTTATCTTAGAGACGTAGCATTTTTTATTCTTCTGTCATCAATAGATGAGGCGCACCGTTTTAGGCCTTTTCCTGCTTTATTTTTTGTAAAATTTGTCTCCTGACATCTTAAACAAAACTGTCAGTCCCCAGATGTAGTCACTGAATCACCCACCTGTCTTGCAATTTAAACACTCTCTCGTCACACATCTCTTTCTATGTGTACTCTTTTTATTTGATGTCATTGCTTCTAGACTAAACGTCCTTATTGTTCTGGCCAAGAAATAGTCCTAACCACAATCCAATCGGAAATTTGTGGCACCGTTTGGAAACTCTTGTCTGAATGAGGTGCCCACGAATTAAAAAGGAACTCATTGACGAGGGAATTGTTTTTTTCCTGGCATCATGTAATAACGAAGGAAGGGCTTAAAACTATTTTCAGCTCAATGAAACATCGATGTGAAGCTGTAATAAAAGATGAAGGCTGCCCCACTATGCACTGATAACTCAGTGCTGTCATCAGTATCTAATGTAAATCGATAGTTATTGTAGCATAAAACTTTTTGCTTTGCAACTATTTCAATTTTTTTTGTATTGAATTCAGTATTAAATTTTCTTTAAAATGATATAAAAGACTTTGCCTTTTGCTTAAGGTAAGATTTTCAATACGCATACAAATTTTCAAAAGTGTCAAACAGTTTTGCTACCATTGTATATATATATATATATATATATATATATATATATATATATATATATATATATATATATATATATATATTGTATATGTAACTCTTATCCTTAGGAACTAAGAATGCAGGTTTAAACATTGTTTTGAGACCAGCCAACCAACACCTTATGCTATTATTACATGAAATTATAACATGAACAATTAATTAAAACTACTTACTTAATGTAAAAAATTAAAAATATTAGAGTATAAAGAACTGTTAAGAGTTAAACATACCCTCACAATACATCGCCATTTTAACCCTCCCTTTAATGGATAACAATCAGAGCAGCATCGCATAAAAGTAATGTATATGCTTATAATAATAATAATAGTATATAAATATACATATACACTGAAGTGCCACTGAATTAGGGATACCTACCTAGTAACGAATTGGACCTCCTCTGGCCCTGATAACGGCTGCCATACGACGAGGCATAGATTCAACAAGTTTGTGGAAACTTGTCAAGTATTGGCTAAATTTGCCCATAATTCAATAATGTTTGTTGATGCTGTGTGATGGCCTTCCACACATCGTTCCAAAACATCTCAAAGATGCTCAATAGGATTTAAGTCTGGACTTCTAAGTGGCCAATTTATGGCAGAAAAGTCAGAGAAATGCTCATCCAACCAGCACCAGCCAGTAGCCAACCAGGACTTGTGAGAGGTAAAGTTGTCTTGCTGGAAAACCGCATTATCGTGCGGATAACATAACAGCATAAACGGAAGTAGGTGATCACCCAGCAACTCTACGTACCGAATTGCATTGAGGAAAATTGGTACATACCACAGATCCAAAACAGTGCCACGAAAAAACACCCCAGATCATGATTGAACCACCACGCCCTTGTACAGTCCTAACCTTACATGTAGGATATAAGGCTTCATGCACCTGACGTCATATTATCAGCCTCCCGTCGGCGTTAAGTAGTCGGAATCGAGACTCATCATTCCATGCTACTCGTTTCCAGTCTTCTACACTCCAGTCTCTGTGCTCTCTTGCCCAGGCAAGACGTGCAGCCCAATGTAGAGCACTAAGCAATGGTACTCTCGTAGATCGGCGGCTACCGAAATCCACATATTGAAGCAATCGTTGCACTATCTATTTACTGACTCTACGACTGGCACCGCCATTGAACTGGGTGGTAATTTGAACTAATGTTTGGCTTCGCTGGCTACGTGCAATACGCCTGAGCCGTCTGTCACAACGCACTGTCAAGGTTAAATGTCATTTGCAGTTTGCCCGATCTCTATTTTTTTATCCACCATCCATGTATTCTTGGTATACTTTTGACACTGTCGACCTTGAAAATCCTAGCTGTCTGATGGTTTCGAAAATTTAATGGCCCATGCGTCGCGCACTTACGATTTGTCCGCGATCGAAGACGTTTAAATCAGGCAGTTTACCCATACTGGCAATTACAACAACTAATTCAGATCAGCCACAGTTCATGCTATGTTATGCAGCTACCACAGCGCCCTCACTTGCACATAAGTGATGCGCAGCGCTACACACTTTGAATAGCTTTTTTGCTATCCCTAATTCAGGGGCACTTCAGTATATATATATATATATATATATATATATATATATATATATATACATATCTACATATATATATATATATATATATATATATATATATATTGTGACATCTTACGCGTCACCAGTTGTTGTGTATGTAAAAGAATAATGGGTTACACACCACTTCCGGATTATCCGGCGGTGGTGTGTAACCCATTATTCTTTCTACATAACACAACTGGTGACGCGTAAGATGTCACAACATATATAGGGTTAACAAGACCCTCTTCTATACCGTTATCTTCTGCAAGCAACCATTCGCTAATCATTATATAAAGAGATTTTCTGTGGAAACTATTGGGAAATATGCTGAGTAAATATTGTCAAACGTTAAGTCGTTGATTGATTGATTGTTTGTTAGCTTCGTAGTCGAGGCTATTAGAGATGAACCTCTTTATTTAGAGCCACCCTCAAGTCCCTTTAGTTTCCTTTGTCGCTCTCCAAAGCGAACAGGAGAACTTTGAACCGCCACAGATTTAACTTGCACGAGTCCCGCTACACGATGATTTCTTCTTGCACCGTCACTCGAACTTAAGAGAATAAAAGCTGGACTTGTCCACGGCAATCCAGTCAATATGAATGTAAGCTTACACTGCAAAACTGACTTTTGTGTCTCTTATACTACAAAAAAGCATGTGAAAATATATGAATACTAAAGTAGAATTTCTGAGAAAATGGATGATTGGAGGTGTACTATTAAAAGTGAATATGTTTCGAATTTCATTTCTTCCATTTGCTTTTGTCAATAAGAAGAGGAACGCACGGAGATAAAATTCTTGATTACAATAGCGGGAAAAAAAGAGAAAATATGGATACGCATTCTCTTGCGCACAGGAAAACTAGGATTGCTCTTTTTTTTACTAACAGCGTGCTTTCTTACGAAAACTGAATGAATCGATCCTATCCATTGGAGGCAATGTTGTTTCTGGACAACATCCTCAATTTCCGGTCTGCGTTCAATAAAAGAGAATTTTCCCTCAGCCGCTCCCATTGACGTGGGCAAAGTCAAAAGAGGATGAAATGATGACGGGATGTTTCATTCCGTCTCTTTTCGAGGAAATTAATAGATTGTTTCTCTTATCGCTTCTTCCAGAGAACAAAGGAGCCCCCCCCCATAAAAACAGATCGATGTCGGCGGTGGCGTGCGCCCGTCCACTTATTGGACACGCATTGGTTATCGCGGTTACCTGTTACCTGCGTACAGACGTTAATTACGCTCGCCATCGATTGCTTCACAATGTTTATTTAATTAGGTTGTTAATGAATTCCAGAGAAAGGGTGCGTTTTTTTTTGGCAAAACATATATTTCAAAATAATGGGTTTGAATGCACGTCTACCAGACACGACATTTACTGACTGTATTGTTTTTCTTCTCGAAGTCTCCTTTTAAGGTACAGAATAATTTTCCTAACCAGGTCTCCTAGTAATGATCTTTGAACATATTTATTTAATCTGTGATACAATGAAAATAAAAATAAAGAAAAGGAAAAAAAAGTATTTGAGAGGTTGACATCTCTTTCTTGGGCACCTAGATATATGAGAGGTAGGAAAGAAGCACTTGTCATTATTCAATCAATCCATTAATTTATCACACAATGAAAAGACACAAATCCAATTAATAATAGTAAGAGAATGTCTCGATGCTAACTACGAAAGTGGAAGAACGATGGTAAAACGCGAACGATTAGGATATCAAACTTGATCCTTACTTAATAAAGGATCTAACATATAATCCGATTTAATCTAATATCAATTTAATCTCATGAACAATCGTCACTTTAAAACTTCCTTCTAATAAGTTCTTAATCACAATAATTCAAATATGATACCTTCAGTAGCAATCTCGCCTGATTCGTGTATATCTCCTCTCCTACTCTCTCTTCAAGCTAGAAAACTTCGACTCTATATAGTAAGTTAATTTGAATATCCCGATTTTTCTTCTTCCGAAGGGCTGGTTGTGAATAATACGAATTGATAGCCCAAAGATTTCCCAAGAGGATTAGTTGAAGGATCGTGGATTGATCCGTTACAAGAGAATTTTTCAATTAGAAAAATATTAAAAATTAACAACATTATCAGATGACGATACGGTAACTGAGCCGGTGCCCCTCTTAATAACTTGGAACCACAACATAATTTAATGGGCTAAATTTATGTGACGTTATAGTCACATGATAAGTACAATCAGGTGTTTTCAGCCAATCCGTTGATGTGCTTCGCTGTTGCCAACTTTTGTTTTTTACGAAAACTTCTAGTTAAAAGGTATATATTTGTCTACAAAAAAAAAGAAAAAAACCGCACAAGTGTGAACAGATTACGCTTTATATAAAAGAGCGCATACATAAGGTGAGACAATTAAATTACCGGATTGCGCATGCCCTAACTTATGCTTCGTGTAAAGGAGTGGGAATAGAATATATGTGAACTTGATCCTTCCATAGAGCTGCGCATAAATTTGAAACTCCTCGTGAAATTTAATCACAACAGTTGCTTCGCGTGAGGCCAAAAGTGACGGGAAAACCCAGGGTTAGGGATATTCGGGGAATTTCAGTAGTGTGATTTGGTAAACATCTGCGCGGAATATTAGGTCAGTTTGTTTGTAAATGAAGGGGGCCTATACGTGCTGTTTTGTTGAGTTGTGAACTGCTCAAGACTGGATTTCAAATGCTAAATGATGACGAGATTGTGACTTCCGTGCAAGAAGAATTCGACCCTGTCGATGATGAAACGGATGAAGACGAGGACAACAACAACAACGAAAGTAGCAAGGGTCCATCAAATGCTGACGCGTTTTCTGCGTTAGAGACAGCTATGGAGTGGTACGAACAACAATCAGAGTGCTCTCCTACTCAACTACTGCTGCTCAAGAGAATTAGAGACATTGAAGCGTAAAAACGAAGGTGTACAATGGTACAGCACAAAATAAGTGATTATTTTCCGCAATAAAGGTAAAATTGCGACAATTTGCCCCTATTTTGCTTTTTCTACAAGCACGTTTCCCGCATGAGATGATTTTCAATATTCGTATAGTGCCCGGTTTTATATACTGCCTGCATCGCATTCGGTTATCCGAACAATCGAATATCCGAACGGTGTCCGGTCCCAATCGATTCGGATAAAAGACGTTCTACTGTATTTTGAAAAACTTTTTGATGAATTTTAGTACATGTACATCTGTTGTTGTTGTTTTTTATCCCATTTGAACGACAGAAACATCTATATCAAGTCCATGATCCCTTGCATTTTTAAACATTGAAGAACTGTAGCAAGACTTGAGAGCAGCTTACTCTTATGGCAGCCGATACAAGCCAAGATGTGGGCAGGAACGGCTTGGGTCACATTGCAATTCAGACCAGTAGGGTAAACTTTAAGACCCGCCACATGCCGTTGAGCTCGAGTGTGTCCACTGCAAAATCTACCAAGAGTAGTTTCATCTCGGCTACTGCCTGTCCCAAGCAAAGCAGCAGGTTTCTTTTATACCACTCATGTAAAGGAGCCTGCTTCCTAGAGAAACTGACACCTTGTTTGACTCGTGTAGCAATTTCTGAAATGTAAGGCAGCCATTGGCACTAACATTGGCACTCAAGCTATTTAGTAGCTGGACAATACTCGTTGTCGTTCTGTCACCGGGTGTCCACCATTCAGATAGATGCTGAACAGAGCTGCGGCTATCACTGAATAGCCAAATATCTGTATTGACACTCTCAGTAAAGCAAAATTTCAAAGCCTCCTCAATAGCTAAGAGTTCTGCCCGAAAAATGAGTCAGGATTTCTCTTGCAGACCCTCATACCATTCCCCTTTTGGATGAAGATTCCACTGCCCGAGACAGCACCTACACGCACGGTGCCCTCTAGATTTGTAATGCGTCGCACGGGACTTTATGAATAGTCCCCAAAGCAAGCTGCCTAAGATACTCTGGATGTTGAGTGCCGTTGTGAGTGGATGAGGATAATTCGGCATTAAAAAATCCGTTCATAGAGCGACACATCCGTATAATGGGCCATATTCTACGTCTTTATGCGACCCTCCCTCGCTTTCAGCATAACTTCCTCTCTTGAGGCGACGATTCTTGTACCAATTGCAGAGGTTCTTTACCCATTAATGGAATTTGATTAAAATTTCCTGTATAGAGCCCCTAGTGTAAGACTGATAACAGCTTTGAATTCAATGGAGAGCACGTAAGGGCATTTATCATTATTTGAGCCCATTATTCAGTGCAGTTTCACCCACCAGGGGGCCATGTTAATAAGAATGAAATAATTGCGTAAATCAAAAGGAATTTTTCATGAGTCTAATATACTTATTTAAAATTACATTCGTCATTGAGAGATGAAAGAAGGCGTAAATTATAATATAAATAAAATTTAAAAGTGATGAGTTGATCAATGAATCGTTGGCTAAAAAAATTATACTATTGCATATACAAATTTATATTCAAGTTTATATGACAAGTAATATAATTTTTTTTTAAAGTTATATATAATTCCTACTTTGAATGGACGAATAGAAAGTATTTTATTAACGATTGAAAATTTGAATAAGATATGTATATATAAATAAATATATATGCAGGGAATGAGTGAACTAATAGTAGGAATTGAAAAAAGAGCATGATTTGTCTGCATTGTTGTAAAAATGCGCACCTGGTTTGGCTAGTTTGGCTGAAAAACAGGTTTTCGACGCCAAATTTTGTCTTTGTTTTAACAGTTGCATTGTTACAACAATGAAGACGAATCTAAGTTTGCGTCGAAAACCGGTAATTAATTTAATTTAATTTAATTAAGGAATTAATATTTGAAAAAACTGTATTAACATCAACTGTCATCCACTAAAGTTTAAAAATGTATTTGAACTGGAATGGATGAATAGAAAGTATTTTATTAACGATTGAAAATTTGAACAAGATATATATATATATATATATAGAAGTATGAGCTAATAGTAGGAATTGAAAAGTTGTCTTTTTTTTGTACATTTAAGCTCAACATTAAGAAAAAAATGATGATAAATATAAAAATCAAACGAGTCTCTAAATCTAATAATATGAGCGTAATTCTATCATTTTTCAAATAAGGATATTTTGCACAGCTCCAATCAGTGTCGCAGGTTAGCGTAAGGAGTAAAAATCTGAAAATGCAAAGTTGCCAACGATAAAGAGCTCCCAAGTGTTACTAATGTGTGTTAGTTTTTCTCTTTACAAAAATCTCGGAGAAACTTGCTCGTGAGAAGAAGCGTCTCGAAAGCTAAGAATAGTTTCTCGTGGAGCGACACGTGCAGAGGGTGTGCTTTTTATGACGAACAACTATAAATCGCAGGATATCCGCTTTGAAAATATACAAATAAAACGAGAGAAGCTTTAAAATTGACTTGTGAGCAAATCTTCTGACCACTTTCACGCAGGCGTCAGTTTTATTATTATTTAATAATTCGGCGAATTCTCACGATTTTGATAATGTTCCAAAAATACCAAAATAATTCAATAAAATAAATATTCGGAAATTTTTAGACTTAAATTTCTTGTTATTGTTTTCTCTTGTGTAGTTCTTTGCAATTTAAAAAAACGAAGCACCCCCTGATTTTGTCTTTTCTTGACCTATGCACGACTTGTAGGAAATTTCTTTTAAAAATATTTTCATTAACTTACCACATATTAATTAGCTTTCTAAATGTGTGATGACCCCCTTGGGTCACACCTTGAACACCAAGATTAATTTGAGGCAAAGAACCACCAAAAGCCATTTTGAATAATAATATTATTTATTTTTGTTATAATTTCCTCAAAAATCTCTGATAACAAATAATATAAATATGTTACGTCATCTAAAAGAATTTGCCTTTATATTAAATTAAATTACTAAGAATACGATTGATTACTAATCTAGCTCAACTCAAGTAAGGTTTACCGAAATAGGAGATCCGAGAAACACACGTATTCAAATTCTTAATTGTCATTAACTTTAACTAAGTATCTCAAACTGACGCTTATTTTAAGCGTACGTGAATTATATTTACCGCTGGCTTATATCAGCTTTCTGGTACGTCTAGCAGCACGACGTCTTCACGAATCTACTCTCTTTGAATCTTCTAGTTTAGCTTGTAACGTTTTTGGCTCAATAGCCTACCATCATCTCTTTTGCTATCTCGCAACCCTCGACTTAAATACCTTATCTCATTTACATATCCCAAACTTCTTTTTGGAGTTGATTGGAAACAAACGCGAATTTATATTCCCCAGAAAGAGACGCCTCAGAAGATTAGTGGAAAGGTTCCGTACAGATTCGTCACAAATGTTTCAAAATATAAATATTTTTCACTTTGGATTACATTTCAATTGCTTTAACACCGCGTTTTCAACCCTTTTCGAATGTATTAAATTTTGAAAATTATTCCGAAGATCATATATATATATATATATATATATATATATATATATATATATATATATATATATATATATATACAAAGGTGGCCAGTGGTTGTGTATGTCTTGGATTGTTGATAAACGGTTTCAGATAAAAAATTTCTTCAGAATTTGATGTTTTATATTTGATGACCTTGATGAGGGAGTTCTTTGAAGCTTGATTGCACATTAACCATACAGCGGCGTTCCGACATAACAAGAAGCAGACCAGAAGACGTAAAAGACAAACACGAACTGCAGCAGATTATTACGTCATGTAATAATCTGCTGTATTACGTCATGTAATAAAGAGCAAGAGACAAAGAGAGCGAGGACAAAGAACTCTCGCTTTTTATACTGGGCAGTGAAGGTCGCGTGACTCCTTCCAACAGAAGCCATGGTTAGTCAAAAACCAGCGCCCGCAAATTTCGGACGCAATCTTACTATTCGATTACGATTAAAATCTCGACCATGTGGGAAGGCAAGTTAAAATAACTAAACGAGAGTCCTGAAGGACTGGAAGAAATAATTAAAAAGTCACTGAAAAGGATATTAGAGGAAATTAACACACACACACACTTGCGCATAATAATTCACTGAAATATTCTCTCTAGGGATTTTAATTCATAATATGGTTTCTGCTACTCTCCAACACTTCCCGTTACAATTAATTTTTTAGGTTACTCGCCCAACGGGAAATAACCACAACTTAATCTTCCAAAAAATTAAAAAGTTAGCGTTTTTAAGACAGTATATGATACAATCTTTCATCACCCGCGAATTTGGACCAATCGGAAAAGTTTTTAGCGGAAATCATTTGATTGTAACTGTTCCCGGTTGACTAAGATTATAAAAGGCTGAGATATCAGGAGCAATCAAAAAGTTATTTTGTCACCATCCTATAAATCGCGCGTGTGATGTTTTTCGTGTAGCTGCTTGTTTTATGTTTTTTATGTGCTGCTAGAGAGCAACCAGAAATCATCTCTTAACACATTGGTGAAAACTATCTGGAATGACAAATGTTTTTTTTTGCAATAAAAACTACTAACAAAGCAAATAAAACCGAACCTGGCCAAAATATCTTCTGAAGTAAGACTAATTTAGGTGAAAACAAAATTCGGCACGACCTGCGCCCTAAATAAGGAAACTGGTCCTTTGTTCCACACTCTGTCAGTCAGAGAAAACATGTCTGATAGGTCGTATGATCGCCTCTAACACCTACACAACTCTTGCATCATTGTTTCATTCTGTTTACCGGGTCCTTATTAACCCCTGTAGCAACAGCACCCACTCTTGCACCAAGGCACTCTTGATATTATTGATGGTCGTTTTAGCTGGTCATCGGGCTTCAGTTTAGCGTCCAAGGTCGTCTTATATATGTTCGATGAGATTAAGGTCAGGGAACATCGCAGGCCACTCCAGTCGTTTAATACCCTCTGATTGGAAGTATTCATTCACCACCTGAGTTCTGAATGAGCGTGAGTTATCGTCCATAAAGATAAAATTTGTTCCATATGCTCCGTAGAAAAATCTGACATAGGATGCAAAGATCTCAACCCTGTACCGTTGACCTGTCAGAGAAACTCTATCGAAAACATGAAGGTTGGTATGCCCGTCTGCTATGATGCTTTCGCAGACCATCAGACACCTGCGTAGCTAGTTCTTACTGGGCCCTGTATCAAAATTCCTTCGGGGCGGTTTTTTAGATATGAAAACCATGTATTATAACTGTAGTTACAAATGCTGGGGATCCTGTAGCTTGGAGCCCCGTATCATTGATACGGTGGTAGCTGCTCCCCTGGCATCAGACCACCTTGACATTTGGTTCTTTTTGATAATGTTAGAGAAGAGGTTCCCAAACTTTTTTGTCTCATAGACCCCTTGCCATGTTTTCGGTTTGGGGTAGACCCTTACTTACTTAATATGGAATTTTTGCAAATTTATCAACTTAAATGTCTTTTTGACAGCTGGTATAGAGCTACTTACTTTAAAAGATTTCAACTTCTTACTGAAGGGAAGTATGGTGTTTAAAACTTAAGAAAAACATTTTAATTAAATTAAAATTTAATTAATGTATAAAATAACTTAGCAATAAACAAATGTTTTAAAGGAAGGAATAAATCTGGTGCTTTAATAACAATTTTTCAACATTTGGATTCTCTCTCTCTCAATCGTGCCAGGTTTAACCCTAAATCTCCTCAGTAAGTAGCGCTCAGCCCTTATTCCCCCTTTCTTTTCCGTTTTGGAGATTGGCAACCACGCTGAAACTAGGAAAAGTAATTAAAAATTTTCTCACGGTATTCCATAATCGTGATAAGTAACACATGTCTTTTTAAGTCAAAATTGTTGACATGGTTCTTGATTTAATAAAACTTATGCTGTCACCTTGTAATTGCAAATTAACACATCATTAAAATTAGTAAATGAATCTATTAAAAAGATAAAATCCGCTTGACAAAATTTTCTTTTAAAACTAAAATCTTGATTTTGCTTCGTGAGAATCACTATCATAGACTCCCGTTTATACCTCATGGACCCCCAAATTATTTTTTCGCTGACGTGAACCCCTTGCAGGTCGTCATAGATTCCTGGGGGTCTATATAGACCACTTTGGGAATCACTGTGTTAGAGGGTCGACATCTACTCCCAGGTTCTTTCCAGATGGGAATACCTCTCGAGTGGCTGTTCAGCCTGAATCGAGATTTAGAGAACCCGCCCCCAATCATCCTTTGCACAAACAGGTGTTCTCGGTTCCATGCTAAATGATCCTTTATGTGGTTCGCAGTCAAAGGGATGCAGACTACAGGCCACCTGCATTAGGTTACTGGGCGATTGTTATTCGTGAAACTCCGGAAGTTCCTTTTGCATTACACAGGTTGACAGACAGTGGTGTTCCCCAGTCTAGGATCTATCTCTTTTGGCTAAAAGTCTCAAATAACGGTCTTGAGCCGGCGTTTTGCTATTTTCTGGTCGTGACCAGGTCGGCGGCCCACTATTTCTGTCTCTGTAAACTGTTTTCGTAGAGTTGACGCGACATTTTTCGAAACCCCGAGGTCTCTAAAACAAGTAACCTGTAATTGGCGGAGTATTCCAGCTAACCTCCATTTTGGGGCATCGTCAAGGCCAGCGATACTCAACCTGCGGCCCGGTAATGAACCATTGCTCTGAGAAATTCACTTATATGAGAATAATGTATTAAAAATTTGGTGGGAAATTCTTTGACAAGAAATAAAATATATCAATATCTTGCTTTTTGCTGTCGCTGTCGTACGGGTGCGAATTGATATTTTTTTCTATTTGTAATGGTTACGGTTAGCAATAACTGACAACTGTGTGGTAGCGACAATTTCATGGGTGGAATTACTTTTTAACAATCTTTTTAGCAAGCGAAAAATATTCGATCGATTTCGAGGTTGACTGTGTGACAAATCTATACGGAACTTTATCACTAACCTTCTGAGTCGTCCTTTTTAGGGAAATTTAATTCCCTACCTATTTCCAATCAACTCCAAAAAGCGGACAGGATTCCTTGTTATGCAGATTAGATAAAGTATTTATGTCAAACGGAAGAGTAAAGTTAGAGCAGTAGGAGATAGAGATTGAAGCAGAAAGTTATAGTGAAGTTAAATTGAAGATTTCTTGTTGGATGATTTAATCTCAGATAAAAACTGAGCTGAGCTGAATTGCAGTGTGGTAAATATTAGTCTTATTATTGAGAATGAAATTAAAATTAAATGTTCAATAAGAACATAGAATATAATTCTGGGATCTCTTATCGTGGTAATCTCTGCGTGATCGTTATTTAATTGTTAATTAATTGGATCATTAATTAAGTTAATTTAAAGGATATTACCTTTAAAACCTCATAATACTAGTTAGATATATTTGTTAATAAGTCTTTGATTCTATTTGGATAAGATAACCAAATAAAGAAAGTTGTTTATAAAAATGGCTACTGGTTCTTATATGACTCCTATTTATTCTCGTTCTCAAAGTGAGGTCCAAGGAGATCATCACAACTGTTTTGTAGAGAAAAACAAACATTAATTAGTATTTGTTTGATTTGTCACAAAAGTGCTGTATTTAAAAATACCACTAAACAGGAATCATTCAATGACACTTCTTTCAAGACATGTAAATAGTCTTTGTTGAATATTCTTTATAACAGCAACAAAGTGCTTTGTCAGTGGTAACATCACAGCAGTTACAAAGACATCTTATGAAGTTTGTTATATTAATGGTAATCATATGAAACCGTTTAATGATGCAAAAATTGTGATGGAGCGTTTCTTAAATTCTTTTAATTTAGTGTTAGTGACAAAAATAAAAAAATATATGAAAAAAATAATAATTAAAAAAAGCAAAACAGAAGTAATAATATTTTGATCAGTTGTCCACATTTTAAACTTCCAATGTTTTCTTGGTCTTAAGGTCTCCCCCGTTTAACCTCAAGTTGCGGCCCGCGTCAAATCGCTGACATATGCATGCGGCCCAGCAGAAAAAAAAGGTTGAGTACCCCTGGTCTAGGCGGTGACAACTGGCCATATTAACGATGAGCAAGCAAAAAAAATTCAAAAACAAGGTTTACGTTAAGCTACGATGTTTCAAGACGTTCTTAGCTACAAGCTTGAGCGAGCGGGTGAGGTACCTCTACAACGCGATCACAACGCCACTGCTCTACTGCAGGCCATTGCGTGGCGGAGGTGTCCGCGAAGAGTTTAGCTATTATCCGATACCTTATTTGCGTATAGGTGCTACTTTTTTAAAAAAAAATACAGTTTCTCCCTTTCATTGATTTCCCCAGTGTAATTAAATGCATTCAATCAATGCAAGTGCATAATGAAGTGCTGAACATAAATGAAAGGAATTATTTCACTATGATAAAAAAAAATGAAGTAATTTATTTTTACAAAAATATTTTTCCCTGTGAATGTTTGGAAAGCAATTCACTGTCTTTCTTCCCTTTGCTTTCCTCTCATCGGCAGGCAAGTGAACAGAGAACGAGAATAGAAAGCGGTGCCCGTGCCCAAGAAAACACGGCATGCCAAACGGGCCACTCTCGGCTGTGGTGACGAATCGCATTGTTTGCCCTGCTCCTGCCTTTTTTCTCCCCTTTTTCCTTCGCTAAAACAAACAGTGCTTTTATGTCACTTCGTTCGGAAGCAAGCTCTGCTGAACAAGATTTTATCTCCTTCCATTATGGGTGTGTGTGTGTGAATGCTGACAATTTTTTTATAAACATGCAACCCAAAATACATTTTTATTGGTCACTAAGATGTTATTGTTTTAGTTACCAATACATTGCTCTGACTTCTTTTCAAAAGCTTGCTTTCACTCGTATAATGATCTTAAATTTCAAAAGTATGTTGTTGTAGCGATATATTTCCCTCATATTTTATAATACACTGCTGGACAATTGCTAAGGACGGATCACAAATTGCTATGTAGCATAACATTAAGCGAGACATGAGGCCTAGTAGGATAAAATATAGTTGCCACACTGTTCAGACATTAGAATAAAGAATATTTATTGTTCTGGAAAGTACAAAAGCTGTGAAACATCTGAAAGAAAAAAAAAATGTTCATTTGATCTGCGTACGGAGAAATGGAACAAGGCATCTAAAAGTCAGCAGACACCTTAAAGAAAGGTATCAGTACGGGATATGTCCACCGTGGAGTGTGATGCAACATTCCACACGTCGTACCATACTTTGCACAACATTATCCAGCAGCTGTTGAGGCAATTTATCCCATTCCTCTGTGAGTGCACGGATGAAGGTGTTCTTGTTTGTCGGAGGATAGTTTCGACCAGCAACTTGCATCCCCAAAGCATCCCACACATTTTCAATGGGGTTTAGATCTGGAGAACGCGCTGGCCATACGAGACGTTGAATACCCTCGCTGTCTAGACAATCCTGGGCAGCGAGTGTTCGATGACATGTTGCGTTGTCGTCCATAAAAACAAATTTATCACCGACAGCACCACGAAAAAGACGAACATGAGGAAGTAGAATTTCATCAATGTATCGTTGGCCCGTCATAGTCCCATTCGCAACCACATGTAGGCGCGTGCGGCCATTGATCATGATGCCAGCTCACACCATGATACTGCATGTCGGATATCGGTCCTTTTCCTGGATATTTTCTGGACGATAAGCAGTACCACTCTCGCGCCAGATCAGTTGGCGTCTACAATCCGATGACAGACTGAACCTACTCTCATCTGAGAATAGTACGCATGCCCAGTCCTGTTCAGTCCAATTGTGATGCTCACGACACCATTGCAAACGGGCAGTATAGTGCTGTCTGGTCAATGGGACACACACAAGAGGTCTGCGTGCGTATAGTCCTCCTCCCCTCAAACGTCTGGCAACAGTTTTTCGGGAGATCTGCTTTCCTGAGGCAGCAAGAAACTGATTTGCCACCTGCTGAGCTGTGGTGCGCCTGTTCCTTTTTGCTGATAGGACGATATATCTGTCTTCTGTAGGCGTCGTACTTCTAACACGACCTCCCCCGTGCCGTCTACTACATATTCCAGTAGTTTTAAATAACTTCCACGGCCGTGAAACAACGCTGTGAGCGACGTCGAACTCCCTGGCAACATCTGTTATTTTTCACCCTTCGATCTTTCCAATAATTCGGCCACGCATAAAATCATTTATGTGATGTCGGAAAGACATGCCAAAAATTTTAAGTTCGTCTATTAAATCTTTCCTGTAAAACTTTGACTTGAAACAACAACTGTCCACACGCGTCAAAACCTTTAAAGCTCTTGTGAACGCTATCACGTGATGAACAGACGTGGAAAAAAATTTGCATACTCATACCTCTTCTTACTAATATCCCGCACTTATTCTAATTTTCCACATTTTGCTTCCTTTCATTTTGTGGTTGCTATGGATGATAGTGTTATCCGTCCTTAGCAATTGTCCAGCAGTGTAAATTAAAAAATGCATACAAATTCCTTTTTATTGAGGCTGTAAGTCCTTTATACGTCTTCAGGAATTCAAGAAAGATTATTGAAATAGAATCCAATTATTAAGACAGTTCTGAGACTCTTGTCTCGACAATTGTTTTTTCGTCTATTGGCTTTCTTCTTGACCCATTTTTCAGGTCTAGCGATTATCTTTCATTTAAGAGGATTCCATTGACAAAATTCGGTCAAAAAATCAAATCTAGTTCTTTTAGCCTAAATTATTCTTTTTATGTACTTTTCTATAACCTCACGTGGCCGCGGTAGCCGAGTGGTATAGGTATCGGATCGTGGCTTGCCTGGTCACGAGTTCGATCCCAGTACCACTAAAGACCCGCCGTGTAGGGCAGCGATGCACGTTAAATCTGTCGAGAGCTGAAACGTCCTCCCGTTGGTGTGGTGTGGTAGTTAGGAGAGGGGGGTGCCAGCTCAGGTGTCGTCCACGTCACTTGACCATGGTTCAAAATTACGTGGTCCGTCGCCAAAAGCCCTCGTGTAGCTGAACAGTGCGACGTTAATATTAAATCAAATCAAATCAATTCTATAACCTCACAAAATTTGAAAGGTCTAAAATTAAAAAACGCAGTATTAAGATAGATTCTACGTTCGTTTTTATTCACAACCCAATGAAAAATCAAAACTTTAAACTTACTTATCTCAGAAAGATAAAATAACTAGTTTGTCCTCATTTAAAATGCTAAGGCTTTTTTTCTATTGTGCCTAATGTTTTGATTTTTTTTACCTACTGCTAATAGTATATGTTACAAAAGTTGATATATATTCAAAAAGAAATACTTATTTTTTAAAAAAAATAATTGAAATCAGTATTTATACATTTATTAAAGAATTTTCAATAAGCATTCATAAAAGAAGCATTGTACGAATACCAATCTTGTTATCGCAAAACCCATATCAAATTTTGTGATGCATAGTTTGACGTACTTGTCAATCAAATTTTATGCGTGTTCGTAAATTTTTGTAGGAGGGGAATAGCATTTTAATATCACTTCACAATTTTTTTTTCCTTAAAAAATTAAATTATGAAATTTTGAGCACAAAATCTGTTTTACGTAGTATAGGAGGCACTCAAAAAATTTTTTTTTTTTAAATCGCGCGTTAAATTAAAAATGTTTGCGAAAATCGTACCATGTTCCCTCAAGAATAATTTGTTTAGGATACGATAAACTTGGCGAAAATGAATCTCCGAGGTCGCCAGTAAAGTAACTTTACAACACCAATGTAATCGCTGGGGGTTGCCGAGTGTAATGAATGAACCTCGCGCTATAAGTAAACACGAGGGGGATTGGCGAGGTCTTTTTGCACCTCAGTCAAGTTGAGAAAACATCACCTGAACGGGCAACCCATTTTTTCTTACTTCCACACCACGCCAACGGGAGAACTTAAAGCCACTACAGATTTAAAGTTCGGGAGCCCATCTACACGGCGGGTTTTCAATTACATTAGGGCTCGAATTCATGACATCCAGGAGCTCGTTACCATGGCCACTAGGCTACAGCGGCCACCTGTAAACAAAAATGAATGCATTCGATCGTTTAACATTCGAATGCGTTTATCTTTTTCTACATAAAATTGCCGGCTGAGTGGCGTAGTTGGTTTGTCGCTGGCATTTTAAGGTTGTGGGCTTGATTCCAGTCCAATTCAGTGGAGTTTCATAATGCAGAAAATCGACAGCGTTCATATCGTGTGATTATGCGGCATGTAAAGCCTCCCTCGAGTACCTGTTTGGCTTGAGTGCTCTCGGAAAAATTAAAGTTCTAGAACAAGTTCGCATTGTTAGAGCTCACGTGCCTCCCTCTGGGGAGGAAATTGGGCGTCAAAATTATTTGCTGCAATTGGTATCGCCTATATGGTGTTGCTCAAAAAAGTGATACCAGATCGTGGGGAATGTAATAGGTCTCAAATGGTAAAAATAACCATTCCCAGCCCCATTCAAAAAATAATCATAAAATTAGATTTAACTATCCAAAATTTTATCATCCTCTATCGTATTTTATCAAAGAGCATATCCTTTAGGTAGGGAAAATTGTTCTTTGGAAATCTTTGCACCAAACCTTTTTTAAATTTTAGTATTGCATGTTTCACGCATATTTTATTGGTTCGAACTTAAATTATAGACGTTTGGTACACCGCTTCTTCTTCTTTGAAATAAATTGAAGCTTCCATTCCAACACAAGTTTACTGTTGATAACTATGTATACTTTTATTTTTAAAGACGGCATAAACCTACACTACCTGACTACAACACCGCTCGAACAGGAATTTAAAAACACACACACACATTTTTTGTATTAATTATAATATTGAGTTGATACCCCGTGACTTATGTTTCAAAATGGCCATTTCCCCCTTCGGTTGGTTCGGTTTATGTTGACGTCACACTTATAAGCTTTCAAAGGACTCTTCGTAACGGACCTCTCAATTCTGAGGGAGTGAGTGAAGATTAACGTCGCACTGTTCAGCTACACGAGGACTTTTGGCGACGGACTTTGTAATTTTGAACCATGGTCAAGTGACGAGGACGACACCTGAGCCGGCACCCCTCTCCTAACTTCCACACCACACCAACGGGAGGTGGTATGAGATCTCGACAGATTTTACGTGCATCGCTCCTCTACACGGCGGGTCTTTAGTGTTACTGGGCTCTAACTTGTGACAAGGCTAGCCACGATCCGATACCCTGACCACTCGGCTACAGCGGCTACCTCTCAATTCTGAACATCAGTTGAGTGATGAGTACAACACCTGAGTGAACACTCCCATCGCACCAAATTTCCGTTCCCTGTCAACAAGAGAATTTTGAGCATTGAGATAATTATCCCTTTATCTACCGACGGTACTTATAAGACTTTAAAATTACATGGAATAACCATTTCTACGAATATTCTGACGATACTTAGCAGGAATATTCTTTGAAATCCACTCTTCCAAGATATATGGCAGCACGGGTTCTATGATGAGTACTTTAGCGGGAAAGGCGAATAATTTTATAGCAGAAATTGCGTTTTCAGCTGACGGCGTTTTCAGCGGATTGGGAAGATAATTATTTCTGTCTCGAAAAAATAGTTAATGTCAAAATTTAAGTGTCTTATTTTTTTCTTTGTATGTTAATGAAGACCTTAGTAAACGATTTGACTACTTAATTTAAGTGAACAGTGTATATAATTAGTTTTACAGTGGAATATCTTTAAATAATTAATTAGCTCTAACGGATTAAATTTCCCAAAGTTGGGTATTTTGTTAATGTATATCTATTAATTTTCCATGTAGTGATTCAAAAAATATTGCAAGAAAAAAAAAACTGCAGTAAATCATAATGCGGTTGATTGATTGATTGAATATTAACGTCGCGCTGTTCAGCTACACGAGGGCTTTTGGCGACGGACCACGTAATTTTGAACCATGGTCAAGTGACGTGGACGACACCTGAGCTGGCACCCCCTCTCCTAACTACCACACCACACCAAATAATGCGGTAGATAAAGGGTTAACGTGCATCAGCCCCTCTAGACGGTGGTTTTTTAGGAGCATTAGGATTCGAATCCCCGACCTTTTTTTTTCGCAGATAATACTTATATCACAAAAAAGTGTGAATGAAATCAGAAATGAATATGCATCAATAATCAGTTGGAGAGGGGTTCGCCAAATAATTTGGAACGGAGATTGAGATAAGATTGAGTTGGACAAATCTTTTGGTAATAATCTCGATGAAAACATCCCCCAACATATTTAGAGAGGCTTATGAAAACGCTTTTAATAAATGAAACTCATGTTTCTTCTGGAAAAACGATTATGAATGTGATTATCGTAAAAGAGGGGAGTATCTCGATCCTCTCGAGGGATCATTACTTTCCTTATTAGTATCGGCCCGAAGCTTTCCTTTAATTTTATCTCCCCAAAAGTTACGATCCGTCACAGTATCGATTTTAATAATCCCTTCATGCTAGGCGCCTCATTAATTGGAAGACGAAATTATTTTTCATCCCCCCCTTTACCCAGAATTATTTACTAAACATGCCACATTCTTTTTCAAGCGAGGAGTTTTTAGAATTTCTCGTTTACGAATATTCCTTCCTCGCGCTTTATATATTCTGTGCATTGTCATTAAAAAGTATAATACGTATCTTTTCAAAAATAAAAGTAATCAGTTTTTTAATGAATTCTTTTATTGTTTTTGTGTTTCTTTGACATGACTTAAAATAGCAAATTCCGGTCTGCATAAAACACATTTTCAGTTCAGTTCAGTTCAGTACAGTGATATCACTGTATTAGTGGAGACTTGGCCAACGCCTTATGCTCCGATAAAATTTTGATTAGTTTTTAACATTAGGAGTAACGTACAGCTCGTGATTGTACTGTCCATCAGTAATTTGAATTATCGCCTTGTGCTTCAACTGCGATGGATGAAAGTAGAGTATAGAGTAACTGGAATTTTAGAATCTATTGGATGATGTCAGAAACTTTTCAACTTTTTGAACATGCTCTATTGTTTTACATTTCGCTATTGAGGAATAAGACCATTCTCTGTGGTTGGAGATAAAAAATTTCACGCTGCGATATGTATTTGATACAGTTTAATATAAAATGTTCACTAGTTTTTGGTACTTTACAATCTGCATACAAAGGAGAATCTGTTTAAAAAGGAAATATATATCATTTAATGGTATTTTTTTAGCTCGCAACTTATTGATTAAAACTTCTGTATTTCTATTTTTTGCTGCCTGTCTGTTCCATTTTTCAAGATTAAGAAATATAAAAATAATTTTTATGTCTTTTGCTCTTTTTCCATATTTCTTCACTTTTATTTTTGTGTTGTTTTCTGAAATGTGTATGTAGATCTTCCCAAGTTATCCAAGAAATAATATTCCACGGCTCTGGAGAGGCTTTAGCTAATTTATCAACTTCTTCATTAATACCTATTCCCTTGTGAGCTGGTACCCAAATGAATGTAATTGATTGAGATATTTGGAGGCACTGATGTAAAGTTGAACTTAAATTTAATATTATCGTATTGGATTTTCTATTAATATTTTAGATGCTTTTTAGGACTGATAAGCTGTCCGTCAAGATGATATAGTTTTCTGTTTCAGAAACCCAATTTTTTAACGCAGTTCATATGGCTATAGCTTCAGCTGTGAATATTGAAATAATTTCTTTTAGTATGAAATTTTGTCGAACTTTTTTCTTAGGGATCAAATTTCCTATTGATGTTTGATTGGTATTATTTGAGAACCATCGGTTGCTATTATGATATTGTTATTAAATTTTGGCTGAATGTAATCATTAAACATATATTGTACTATGTCATCTGGAAGATCCTTGTTTTGAAATGGTAGTTCATGAGTATAGATGTTTATTTTGCGATTTTCGTAGATTGGAGGAGGAGGGATCCATTGAATAAAAACTACTTTAGAGATACATAATTCTTGGAGCAGGTTGATCGTCTTTTGAAAAATACTAATCTCTTTTTCTCTATATTTATAAAAAATACTATTTATATTCCAAAATAACCTTGCGTTTGGTGACCAGTCTTTTGATGCTATTTGCTTGGTTATAAATTTTTGGCAAAGGAAATTATGGCGAGTATTAATACTTCCATTCATAGACTCTGCTCTTAATAAATCTAACGGGCTATTTCTTGGGAGACGTAGGGCTAAACGTAAGGCAGCATTGTAAATATCGGTTCTAGTTTCTGCCTGTTGCTATTGCTAGAAAAGGAAAAAAGTTGACTTCCATAGTCAAAGATAGAACGGATTGTGGCATTTATAATATTTAAAAGATGATCAGATCTTGTTCCTATTTTCGGAGAAGATAAGGCTTTAATGGCATTTAAATATTTGAATCCTTTTTGACGTAGGTAATTAATATGATTTTTCCAGGTGATATTGGGGTCGAAGATGGTACCCAGGATTTTTTTTCAGACTCTTCACTTCGGGAATAGGTTTGTCGCATATTTTAAGTATTGGAGGTATATTGTGCTTCTTTTTCTGGAAAAGTTGATTAGACTGTTTTTTTCTGGAGCGGTGGACAATTTCCATTTTTTACACCAGACTGAAATTTTATTTAAAGATTCTTGCATTTCGCCTATTGTTTTATTCCAATTTGTACCACTATTATATAAAAATATGTCCTCAGCATAAACCAGAAGATGGCTGTCGTGTTGAATTTCAAAAATATCTGACATATAAATCATAAAAAGGAAAGGACTTAAGATACAATCCTGGGGTACACCATAACTGTTTGTAACGATTTTTAAAAAAAATGTTCCTCCGTTTGATTTGAATTGTTCTCTGATGTAAGAAGTTTTGAATCCATCGTAGTAATCTACTAGGGGATCCAACTTTGTTTAATTTAGAAATAAGGCCATTTGGCCACACTGAGTCATATGCTGCTTTAATATCCAACGCTACCAAAATAAAGTATTCTTTGCGTTCTCTAGCCAGTATAATGTCATGTTGTTATTGAAGTAATGTATTAATGCTGCTTCTGTGAGGGTAAAAACCATGATGATTAATATGAAAAATTTTGTTTTGAAAGCTGAAATCTAGCATTCTATGTAGAATCATTCTTTCTAATAATTTGGCAATTACTTATAGGACGGTATGACGAAACTTCCTTGGAATTTTTGTGAGGTTTTAAGTAAGGTAGGATAATTGCGTGAGTCCAATCTTTTCGAATTTGACTTGAAGACCAACTGTCATTAAAGGATTTCAGAAGGAGATTTATTGCTTTGATGGGGAGATGGTTTATTGATTGGAGAGAAACTTTATCATGCCCTGGACTGCTGTTCTTTTGATGAGATATTGCTATTTCTAATTCTTTTAAAGAAAAAGGTTTATTAATATCCTGGCTATTGTCCGGAATAGAAATATTTGGAATGCTATCGTTGCTTTGTTTTGCGTAATATTGTAAAAAACAGTTTGCTTGGGATTGTTCGTTTGTTAATATGGCTCCGTTATTTTCAATAATACTAAGTGAAGAATAGTTAGGATTTGTTCTATTTTTGATTATTCGGATTATTTTAAAAAGAACTTTAGAAGATATTTTTTCGCAGGTCTTGTACCAAAAATTTTCTTTACAGGCTTTGATTGTTCGCTTAAGTTTTGCGCTTACTTCTTTATATTTTATCCAGTCTTTTTCTTTAAAGTTTTTCCTTGCTTTATTAAGGAATTTTCTTTTCTTTTTTTTTTGCTCTTAAATGCCCGCATGCTGCTGTCCACCATGGAGCTCTTGAACTGATCTGTTTTTTTCCTGATTCTTGAGATAATATTTGAGCTTTTTTAATTTCTTTTATAATATCTATATTTATGTTTTCATTTAAATTTAAATTTTGTTGAATAATATTGATAAATTTGTTCCAATTTGTTTTTTGTTTAAAATTTTTAGTTGCTGAGCTGTTTGTTCTTTTGTAATTAATAATTATAGGGAAATGGTCACTTCCAAAATTATCGGTATTTGTGGACCAGGATAAATCATAATTTAAATCAATAGATTCTAAAGAAAGATCTATAAATGTAAAAATTCCCTATGAATGGAGATAAGTTGGACTTTTATCGTTTAATAATATTAAGTCACATTTTCAATGATCCAGTCAAAAATCTTTTTTCCAGAAGCAGTGGAATTTTTCGATCCCCATATCCCATGAGATGCGTTAAAATCCACCAATATCAAACTGTGATTATCAATATATGATGCTATTTTAGATAAATTGATGTCTTTAAAGTTACCCGGTGGGATGTATATATTAAAAATTGTGATAGGAACTAAATCTATCTGAACTCTGACTATTAAAATTTCTAAGTCTTCACTAATTTCTGAGAATATTTTTATTGCGCTAATATCTTTATTTAAAACTATCATTATAACCCTCCTCTTTTGTGATTTCCCTACCAATTCTGAATATATTCTTATTGGGAATTGTGAAAATATCATTTGGATGTAACCTAGTTTCTTGAATTATTAAAATACTTGCTTTTTGAAAAATTAGCGCGAAAAGAATATCTGACCTCTTGTTTTTAATTCCACGTGCATTCCATTGGATTATATTCGTGATTTAAAACGAAAAAAAGGTGCGATATTACGAATTAGTTTAAATATTGAAAAAAGAAAGATTAATATTGAGTTTTAGCGAGAATATAAGAAAATTTGGTTATTTATTTAAGTTCCTTTATTTTTTTCTACTACACTTCCTAATGCATTTCCTCTCTGTTCTGATATTTTCTTGAATCTTTTTGCTTTTTCATTCTATTTTCTATTTATTAGACAATCATCATCTTTTGGAATTGTTATATTGGATGAAACTTTTTTTAGGGTGGAGATTCCATGGTATTCATTAGGGAAGAAAAGCTTAAATTTATTTGTGCTACCACGGTATTCAGTTCTGTCGTGAAGCGTTGTACTATTTGTTCTAATTTCTTTTCGAATATGTTATTGTTTTCTTCAAATTTCAACTCTAATTTCGCAAACTTTTTTTCAAGATCTTCTATCTTCTCTGTTTGATCATTATAGGTTTTGGCCGAGTATGATGTTTTTTTTCCCTTTGGAATTTCTCAACTGCTTCTTTTCTCGAGATTTGTTGCTGTACTTTAATTTTTAAGATTTCAATTTCTTCTTGATATCTTTTGAAATCTTTATCGTTATCTTCATGCTCCTCTTCACAAGAGCTACATTTTTTTATTTTTAGTTCTTTGCAATCATTTTTAGAGTGGTTTAGTGAGCAAAGTCGGCATTTTATTGAGCTTCTACAAAATTTTCGAATGTGTCCAAATTTCCAAGAGTTTGTGCATTGCCTAGGTTTTTCATAGTAGAGAGTAGTTTTAATCACATTTCAAATCCTATTGAAACTTTTTCGGGAATACTGCATCCAATTTGGGTAACTTTAACTATTTTTATAGGTTTAAATCCAGATTCTGTTTTTTTGGTAAAACGTTGGATATCAAGAATTGCATAATTGTAATTTTCTAATTCCGATTTTATGTCGTCTATTGTATATTCTGTGTCTATTCCTTGTAATATATAACTACTGGTTAGGCCAGTAAAGGATAATCTTGTACTTATTATTACACCATTAATTTCTTTAATTTTTAAAGCTTCTTTGGCGGTCTCGAAATTATTTGTTTTAATTATGATCTCACCGTTTCTTGTTTTGCTTATACTTAGAATATTTTTTTTGATTGTGAACGCTTTCATTATACTTTCTTTTAGTTTAAGTGAATTACCATTCTGAAAGTTATTTTCTGATTTTAAGAAAATTGTAATATTTGGACTCGTATTTAAATTTTGTCTTTCCGCAAACTTGGTCAATAATTCTATATCTGTTAGATTACACCTATATTTATTGAATGAAAATTTTGAATTTCCATTTTCTACCTCCATATTATTATTTGGGTGAGGGTAGTCACCCATTTTGTTTTCCCTACTCCAACACTCAAAATTGTATAAATACACTATCTTGTGTAAATACTTAAATTAAAAGCTCTTATCCGAAGATAGAATAAAAGTTATATGAACTAAATTTCAATACAAAATAAAAAATTCAAAACGATCTCACCCGCTCGAATCCGCTTGAAAAGTCAAAATTATTCAATACTATTAGCACATTCTCACTCAACAACCTCCAGTTGAGCTCCTGCTTCACACAGAAATTCCTTCTCTATCAACAGCTATAACACATTTGAAATATTTTTAATGTCATACAGTTACAATTGTGGTTAAATTCAGAAAGTTCTTTCCCTTTTTAAATGGAATCGAGTTATATATGACACACACACACACAAAAGGATACTGGTTGGTACTCCTCCACAGTAACACTTTCATAGTAGTTCCCTTCAGCATTCACACACTTCTGCATTTGGTACAGCCATTGTTGGTAACAGTTCTGGTACGAGGTTTTTGGAAGGCCCTTCTTCCGTTTTTGCCTGAGCCTCTTCAACAGAGGTAAAATGGGTTCCCTTTAAGCAAGATTTAATTGTAGGAAATAAAAAAAAAGTCGCATGAGGCCAAATCAGGTGAATAAGGAGGAGATCCCATCACAGTAATGTTTTGCTGGTCAGAAACTGCTTAACAAATAAGGCCGTATGAGCTGGTGCATTGTCTTGGTGCAACAGCCATCTATCATTTCCCAATTCTGATATTTTTTTCCCTTGATTTTTTTCACGGTCTTCTTATTACTGCAACGTAGTAGTGTTGATTAACAGTTTGATCACTGATGTGAGTAGGAACCCACTCATATCTCGAATTTTTGCAATGGTTTGGCGTATAATTGCTTACCTGGGGCGCCCAGCACGTTCATCATCTTCTCCACTGTCCCTTTCCTCTTAAAACTGCTTATACCACTCAAACACATGTACACGAGACAAAGGTTCATCTCCATTAGCCTCGGTTAGTATTTGAAATGTTTTTGTCGCTCATTTCTTAAGTTTCACAAGAAACTTGATGTTGATTCTACATTTTTCCGGCAGAATGCAGTTGCACGTGTTCACACAATGACTGGCTAAGACGAAACTTACCACATGGATAGAGGAAGGGCATTTGATGACGTCAACAAAATAGTTGTTGCAAACTTTATTCCTTTTTCAAGCTACACTCTTAGTCTCGTTTTTTTGTGTCATACCTTTTATATGATTTTGAATAATCACTACTGGAGAGACAGAAATAACTTGAATATTGAAGATGAACGAATCATACAGATATTAAAAAAAACGGATGCTGATGACAGCTTTTAATTTTATATAAAAATGGGGTTTACCCAGTTTTTTGGGGCTAGCCAACCTTCCTCGTTTCTATTTATGACACTGAGAGATATCTTATGGAAGATATTGAATAGAAGTTCTAAATTCTCCCCATTATAAGAAAAGGGGTAACTTACCTAAAGATGTATTCAAAAAGGCTTAGATCACGATGAATCAATGAACAATTAACAGGTCGTTGCTAAATTCAAGATCTGAATAGGGGCCCAGTGGTTAAGGTATCGAATCATGGCAGGCATGTCATGAGTTCGAGCCCAGTACCACTAAAGAACCACCATGTAGGGGAGCGATGCACGTAAAATCTGTAGAGAAATCAAACGTCCTCCCGTTGGTGTGGTGTGGTAGTTAGGAGAGGGGGTGCCAGCTCTGGTGTCGTTCTCGTCACTGGACCATGGTACAAAATGACGAGGTCCGTCACCAAAAGCTCTCATGTAGCTGAACAGTGCGACGTTAACATTCACTCACTCATTCAAGATCTGAATAGGGACAATCAGGATGAAGCTACGTGTCTGTCTCAATTTGTATCTCTAGTGGTTTGGTCGGCACCTTCTCATGCTTAGAGGGCAGGATCACGTGAGTTATCGGCTTTCTCTAACTCTCTCTTACGCATGTGCTTGCACATATATATATGCAGTTCCTTATTCAGCGAATCGAAATCAGCAAAAGACTGGCCCTAGAAGGAGAATTTTTCCACAGCTCAGATTTCGAAAGCGAAGGTTACAAAATCTGAAGACGGACAGTTCAAATTTATGTCTCTAAAAGCAGCAGTTAAAGTCCCGACAGCCGTCCTTTTAGTGGTGGCCCGAAAATTGAACACTACAGGGCGCCTAAAATTACTGGTTGAATATACCTCCTTTTTCTCATACATCAAGATTAATAATTTTTACATCACCTACGTCAGATAAATGCACCTTTTCAAGTAGAAAATGTCGATGATGCTTACGGAAAAACATCCCGAATAGGGGGATAGCAACTGCAGTAATCGCTTTAAAAAATAATCTTTCCGCTAAGAAAATCTCTCTGTAGCCAAAAGACATTCCTCCGTAACAAAGAGCGTATGGAGACATCTTCTCCCTCGAATCGCAGTTCACAATAGAAAGTAAAAATGTCTAATAACTGGCTTTAAGGCGGAGATCTTTTGTGTAGTTCGGTTATGCAAGGCGCGACTGGGTAGAAATCGTCGGGCCTCAAGAGGACTAGTTCAGATTACCTACCGGAAAGCATCGCTATCCGTTGCTTTCACTGCAAAGTATACTGAAAACGCTGTCGTCTGGAGAGTTGTTAAAATACATGTGCTGATAATGTAACTGTTCGAATTACAGTTCTGGAAAGTGTATTACTCGCGATGCATGTGTACAATAGGGGAAATTAACGAAAAAAACGAATCCGTGTGTGAGGCATCTTACAGGACAACGATAAGGAAGGGTTCTTTCAAAATTGCGGTGGATGCATTAAGACTCTACAGTACACTTGTGGAAATGAGTCAAAATGAATTATTTGTTAGTTTATGATAATGAGGCTGTACTGTCGAATGAGATTTTACTTTCTAAAAAGAAATAAAAAGAAAAAAAAACCCATGATATATTGATGAAATACTTTCTATATTTTTCCCAACTTAATCGGTCCCTTCAAAAAATTAAATGTTAAAACCCCTTCCATAGCTTCCGCCGAGTTCTGAGTTTAAGAGGAGCTGTGGAGAATGAAGATAATACAGCTTTGGCAATAATGCGTGTCTTGTTAATGATAGTCGACTAATCATTTGAGCTGGCTCCCTTCAGCTCAGAATACTATTCTGCAGAGCTCTGCATATCCTTGTTGACGAAATTACTGGCGCGCCTGTCGCATACAGCAGTGCTCCTCAAACTCAATCACTATTTTCATCGCACCTTAAAATAACAATGTATTGAATTCAGTCATGCTATACTTTGACGCTACAGCTACTTCGACCTCTCTCGCTAGGCCAAAGTTTTAATTGCCTCGGACGTCTTTCCGATCTTCTCTGTGCATCGCTTTCCATACAATTGGGCGGAAGGCTTTTGAATGCAATAAAAGGACGGTGTTTGAGAAGGATTGATCAGAAGATGTGCTTATTTATTCCTTTCCTCCTCCCCCCAAAATACGCTCTTCTACTTGGTGGCATTGGGGAGCGAATCACGTGACTTTCAATCGGCAGTTAAGGAATTACTTTTAAACCGTACAAATCATCAAGATAAGTGTTAATACAAGCCCATGGGGTCACTGGTAATTTTCAAACTTGTTCTTAATGTTGTTAAAAATTAATAATAAGATACATTGTGTACAGTACTGATACATCTATAAGTGTATTATATCAGTGTGAATGTGTATTTTATATTTTATTACATCAGAAAATATTTTGTTTGTTTACTTTCAGTAAGTTAATAATTTTTTAGTAAGCTTTTGTTTTCAATATTCTCGCGTCCCCCTTGTAGAGTTATCACGCCCCCTAGGGGGCGCCGCACAGCGCTGGCATACATTTGGTTTTCGCTTTGATACCCATATTTCATGCTGGTTTTCGATTTGGTAAGGTACAATACCGCTATAAATACCCCTATGGGCAATTTTTGAAACTTTTTTGGAATCTTATTACGTCATCATTGTTCTCCAAATCAAATTGAGTGCCATTGGGGTTGTTAGCTCGAGTTACGGGTCGCTCTGAGTGAGTGAATATTAACGTCGCCCTATTCAGCTACTCGAAAGCCTTTGGTGACGGCCCTCATCATTTTGAACCATGGTTAAATGACGAGGACGACTCCGGTCCTCGCACTTACCTCTCCTAACTATCACACCACAAAAAAGGAAGGACGTTTGAGCTCTCAACGTGCATCGCTATACGGCGGGTCTTCAGTAGTACTGGGCTCGAACTCGTGACACGCCGGTCACGAGTCCCTTACGTTGACCACTAGGCTACCGCGAACACCAGGTGGCTCTGAATAGAGCCAGTTTAATCCAAATACAAGATATTTTTTTAAAACTCGAAAGCATAAAATATATTTTGAATAATTAAAACTATTTTAATTCTAATGTAAAAATTATTCGAAATTATAAATCTACATCGTCTCCGCATGTGTCTTTTCTAACTTTACAGCACGAAATGTACTTATGTAATATCGTTTTTTGGGCTAAAAGAATTGGGTTATTTTATAAAACTAGAATGGAACTTTTTGTTTAGATTTTACATCAAAACTAACATACACTATTTACTTTAGGACTCTATGAAGCGAACATTTAAAAAAATTTTTTGTGTGTGTAAGGATCTGTTATTTTATTATTCGATGATGTTACAGCTCATCTCGGCACATTCTTTAAACGCCAGAAATATTGTTTAAAAAGTGGAGCCCACACTTCTTCATTTGAATAAATCGATCCCGAAAATCTTTGGAAGACGGAGAGGGGGGGAGGAGGGTATGAAGATCGTTGGGGGAGTTTTCCGCTTCGCGTGTTGTCGATTAAGAACCTGTCTCTCTGAAAAGCATCTTCTGGAGTGTGGGAAAGATAACAGATTTCTCTGCATATTTCAAGAAACGTATCCAACTTTCTCGAAAAGGACACAGTCGCTCGGTTTTTTGTTCTTGTTTTAAGAAAAATACATCTCTCTCTCTCTGATATTCTGAATATTTTTTCAAGAAAAATAGGTTGATAGAATAAACTTGCTCAATCAATATATAAACGCGGATAGTTTGGGGACTGTTTTTTTTTTTGTTAGATCAGTTGTACTGGTGGGGGTCAATGAACAGTTGGCTGAGAATCCACTCATTTATTTGGTGCCGTTTCTTTTTTTTTCTTCTTTTTCATCTTTGTCGAATAGCGAAAAAAATATCTGCCGTTCATCATATACCTCTATTTATTATTAGTATGTGTGGGAATGTTGATCGGTTGTTATTCATATTGCCCACAAAATAAGTTCATTAATCTTAACCGGAATACAACTCTAAGAGGTTCTTTCAACATTGTGAAGATTATCAAACTTAAATTCAGAGAAGTTTAGCTACATTACATTTAAAAAGAATGTTTTGATTTTTGTGTATTATTTTCTTCTACATTGAATTTCATTTTACTTTACTTTTGAAATGAACTTTTCACTTTTCTAGACTTTATCGATTAATGTCGTTTGATTTTTTCTTTGGTTTGTGGTTACGAGTATAATAATTCATCATGAGCTAAAATGTTTTTTCCCCTTCGAGACATGGTTAGTTACACATGTAACATCAATAAACTTCTAAAAACATCTATAACATTTATTAATTTTAGTGAAGCGAAAACTTCATAACATAAAATTGTGGACTGTCACGTGGTTCAAACCTTGCTTTTATAAATGATAATTTTTTTACTACTCCAGTTGATTGGTATAAATCACTATGATACTGATTTACTGTATGGAATTATTGTATTTAAGTTCAAATACCTCAACTACTTCTCTGTTTTTCGTAGCGAATGAATTATTCGATACGATGGACTCAATTCCGTTTCAGAGAAGAACAAAAACTGGATTTTATTTAACAACCAAAGCTCACTTCAACACTTTCCTAAATTGGCACAAAGTATGGTGGTACAAAAGTGGAGGGTCTATTTTAAATAATTTAAAGTGAGTATGCCTTTGTCATCTACGATGAAACCCATGTAAACATCACGGACAATGAGACTTGACTCTAGACGCATTTGTCAGAGAGATGCATGGGAGACATCGCTTCTTCCAGCGCTTCTGACATTTATGGAACTACATTTCAAAATCAAATATAAAGACATGGTCACCTAGATCACTCCACAAAGTCACAGGCTATCTACAGGCAAAGTTTCAGGCCTTCTGCAGATGCCTCGGCCTTGCAGAATAGCAGGCAGGGACATCTTAAGGCATGGGCCAACTGGACATGGGCCCAGGGCCTCGTTTTGTTCCCGACTCAGTCTTGATAAGATCATGATCCGGATAATTTTAATGGACAAATATTATTTCTGAACATATTTTCTGAAAAACAGGGAATTTCAAACTTCATGTTAATTGACTAAAGTTGCAAGAATGTATTATTATGTGATGCCATTGTCCATGCCTAAGCTTAATATCATAAACAATAATTTAACTCCTTTAGTCAAATGCGGTCATTGGTCGAGTCGGTTTGCGAGTCGAGCCTATTTGTTTCAAATTACCGTTTGAACGAGTATTGGACAATGCATGCTATGTACAATCTACTTTTAAAGAGCTCAGGTAGGGCTTACTTTTGCATAGGGGCGAGGGGCCACAAAAAGTCTTAAGAAATCCCTGATAGCAGGTAGAAGAATTCCACTGCGATTCGCTTTTTCAATCGACATTTTCAGTCTGACTTACACCAATGGAACAAACTATTTTGTAATCTGCACCAAGTGTTGCAGTTGGCATGCCTCCTCCTTTCATCCCCTCCATCATATCTGGGGCTCTCTAAACAAGATCTTATGTCCAACTCATTAATGGTTCTGGATTTTCTTCGAGGGCAGTATCAGGGACTTAGTTTCACTCAGCTGGACTCTGGGAGCTTGTATCGCCAAATTTCATATAATAGTACTTTGCAGTGTAGTAGATCAGATCTGTCGTGGACTCACTCGAATCCAGCACTCACGCTTAGTGATTTCGTGTTTTGGTCAGGATGGAATGACTCACTATTCAAATCGATGACTTACACAAATACAACATGACTTTATTAAATACTTTTAAATATTCTATCATCAAACGCCAATACTCGGTAATATAGTAACTCACAACGAATCGCATGCCTTCTACTCTCTCGAGTGTCTGTGGGCGTACCACTACATCTTTATATAGTGGCGCTTTCATAGCGCCCTCTATTGTTGGACTCTAACAGATCATATCGATTTTTATTAAACTCTGATATGATAGATATTTTATTTTGGTCAGGGTGATAAATGATCATTTAAAATATAGAAACATTTAAGAGCTCAAAAGAGCTAAATTATTTAATGGAACGTAATTGCATGGTACGATATTTTTGCATATATTTGCATTTGCAAAGACGCACTGTGGCAAATGGATTCAATCGAATCGAGTCCTTCCTTAAGACGCCCTCCGAACTCTTTTCGACACGACAGGGGGCTTTTTGTATCGCCGTCAGTAGTGGCCCTACAACATACTGAGCTGACGCTGTTCTCGTTCTAAGTTACGGGCGAGTATCATTTTAAAATACGTATCATTTATGGTTCGTTGCGGTTTCTTTCTATTTACCGTTTTTTCCCTCACTTTTTTAATTCCTTCAATTTCTTTGTCATTCAGTGAATATCGTTTCACGAAATAATTGTCTGTATTAAAGGCTGAATTTTTTGGAACTAGTTTGATATCACGGGGCAAGCGCCATGTTCTTGTTTATGTTCGCCAAGATGGGCGAAAACATTACAATATGGTTACCTTGATATTTCTGCATTTTTTCGAATATTGCAAGTTTCTAGTACTTTTTAATTGATATTCTTTATTGATGTTAATCTGTAACATGTAATTATTTCATTAATAATATAGTATAAAAATACAATTATTATATATGTATATGTAATAATCATATAATATTCGTTATTTATCTTAATTATTTTTTATTATATTTAATTATAAATATTATTACATATTATGTTATTTATTTATAATTATTATATTCTTTATTTATAATTATTATTTTGCTATTTATTTAAAATTATTATTATGTTATTTATTTATAATTATTACGTTACGTGAGTATTCTTATAAATAATTTTTATATGACAATACGACGATTTTATTCTTTTTTTATCATTACTATTAAACTATTATATGATTCTTATTATATAAAATAATTATTATCAAATCATACTATATGAATGTTATATATAGTTGCTATTAAATTATATTATTATATACTGCATAATATTATTAGTACATTAACTTTTTATTATATTATATTGTTATTCATTATTTATTGATTGATCTTGGTTCTTCTCAATATCTTCCTATATTCTTTTTTTGATATATATTTCAAAACAATTCTTTAAAATTATCTTCCTTACGATTTTATATCACTAGGTTGGCATCTTGGATTCCATTCCAGCGAGAACAAGAGCTGCTTGGCGTCATGCCTTGTGATATAAAACCAGCACCCATTTTTTAATTAAAAAATACAAAAAGAATATACAGGTTCATAGGGACAAACTTTAAGGGGAGATATCACAAGGGTTCAGATTTGCACAGCAACCCATGGTCAGAGAAGTCTTTGTTCGGCGCTACGTTCAGACCTGCATTACCCCAAGCATTTATAAGTTATCATCTCCCTCAGAGAAGTATGGAATGTTTTACAAACACCTATCTGACAGAAATGCACTTGATTTAAGGATTGGCTGAAGGAAATGCACGATTAACAGAAAGATTGTATCGCGTAAAGTACCCTGAGAGAGATACACAAGACCGCCTGATGCTTGCTGTGATTTGTACCGCAATTTATGTAAGTATGAATCCTTACAAGGTAATTGCCATAGCAGGGGTGGCCCTGAATAACTAGAACTCCCAACATGGTATTAGGATTCCTTCTAGATAATGGACTCGTGGCGAAATGTGTCATGAGTTCGAGCCTAGTACCACTGAAGACTCGCCATGTAGGGGAGCGATGCACGTTAAATCTGTCGAGAGCTCAAATGCCCTCCCGTTTCTGTGGTGAGGTAGTTAGGAGATGGGGGGTGCTAGCTCAGGTGTCCATCTCGTCACTTGACCATGGTTTAAAATTTCGAGGTCCAACGCCAAAAGCCCCTTGAGTAGCTGAACAGTGTGACGTTCATATTCATTTACTCACTTATTTGAAAGGTATCCGACTCATTTTGATCCATGCATGAAACTGTTGGATACTGTGCCCCGTTGGAATGTGTGGCTAACCCTTATTATGCATATTACATCGTAATGATCCATATTTATATACAAATTGTGATACAAATTAGTAAATGTCAGGCAGTCCAATGTATCTTTGTGTGAGTATTTTTGGCGGTATAATCTTTCTGTTGATTGTGCATTTCCTTCTGCCTATCCGTAAATCAAGTGCATACGAGCCTGCTCGGTGTTCGTAACACTATTCCATACTCTTCTGCGGATGATGAGAATTAGCATGACTGCTGTAATGCAGGTCTGTTTCCTTCAATGCTCTGTGAACAACGACACCTAGCGCCGAACGAAGACGTTTCCGACCATGGGTTGCTGTGCAATTGTGAATTCTTGTGTGTGTGATGGCCCCTACCTCTCCTTAAAGTGTGTCTCTTTGAATTTAAGACACCCTGAAGGAGAATATAAAATTTAAACTCATCTCTCTCTTCTTTTAATTTATACCGATGGGTTGGAGACAAAATTTATTTAAGTGCGCTTTTCCTTTTACATATATTCTCCACCTTAATAACCCTCCTATTTTTCAAGAATTTATTCTTTTAATGTTTCTCATTTTTTTCTTTCTGTAAATGTGGGTAGAAAAAACAGTGTTGCATCACAATTCTGAATTCCCGATTGACGGTTCCTAAATATCAAGGTGAATGGAGATACGAAATACAATCTCTTAGAAATGTCCCCCTTCTTTTAAAATGAGAAAAACTTCTTTTGGCTTATTCTCATTTCTCCTGGCCCGCTGCTATTTTCTGGCTGTATTTTTATTTATAAAGATAAATATTTCAATACAAGTGTGGATGGTAGCCAGAAATTTTGATAGAAAAGCGCATAGAGGAATTTTACATCACTAGGTATTTTCAACATAAAATTAACCGCAAAACCAGAAGTGTTCGATGTGTTTTCTTCTCTAATGTTGGCGAGAAATGAATAAAAATTACTTCTGAAGTGACATTCGGGCTAATGTAGACAAACTCCGTAATTTTGAATTGTAATCAAATGGTGAGCCTGACGCCTGCGATGACTTTCACTCTTCATTACCCCGCCCAATACGAGGACACTGAAGATGGAGGGGAAAAAAAGAGTAAGATGTATCCGACTACCCTAAAATTGTGAATTTGCCAAAAATTGACAATTTTTTTATGATTTTATTTTATACGCCATCGTTTTAGCTTCATAAAAATACCAAGTTTTATGTTTTCCATTCACAAACTACTACAAACAAAACAAAGTGTTTTAGTAAAAGCGCGGATGCCATAACTTTACATAAGATGTCAAACATTAAAATGCGCTTTACTCGAAATGACTTTTTTTTCGAAAAGCTCAAACGGGGACAGTGATTGCTCAAAAAGTTTTTAAATAATTTACTGAAATTTTTTGTGTATGTTCTGTATAACAGTAAAATAGTTTTGATCTTCAGATTTATCAATCAATATTTTATTTCAAAATTTACAGCCCTTTATGGGAATATAATCATTGTTTTTGAAAGCAATTTCACAGAATCACTAAGATAAAGTGCTCTAGTTTTTGTAAAAATTAAAATATCTCTTATCCTGAAGGTCATTTCAAATAGGAATAGCAAAGTAATACAGCAAAATTGAGAATTTGTTCGTTTACTATTTGTACTGTAACGTCATGTATAGCTAACCATCAATAAATTGTTACAGCCTAATATACAAATAAAAGCATTGTTTATTTGCTAAACAATTTGTTACTGAAACAATAGAATTCAGTCCATATGCCAAGCCGGTACAGTCAGTCTATATTCTATTCTCAACGCCACCGGCGTTCATCGTCTTTCCACTCCAATCTCGGACTAAGCCCTTTTCTTTCGCGCTCTCTTCCCGTCCGTTTTAACCAGGGCTCTCCTCTCATGCTTTCTCCATCCAGGGCAGGGCTTTTCCCTTTTCTCCATCCAGGACAGGGCTTTTCCCTTTTCTCCATCCAAGGTCGGGCTCCCCTCTTTCTCGTCTCTTTTTTTCCTCCTCGTCTCCTGAAAAAGAACCCTTTTAAACACCAGGGGTGTGTTCACAACACGCCCCTCGTTCCGTCTTATTGGCAGGTCACAAAAGTATCTCTCGGCCTCCCTCGTCCTATTTGCGCATAACACACCAAAACACACCCGGGCCGTCTGGCCCAAGGTGCCATAATTCCTTGTCCAACATCTGGACACACTTGTCCATCACGCCACCTGTTTCTAGTATCCCCTTCTCTCAACACCAGAAAAGACGACATGATTCTTTTAAAACAGGCTTCGCCTATTGTAAATGGGGCGCCGGCTCTCCTTTACCATTATGGAGACCCGTCTGGCTGTCGTCACTCCCCGAGTTCAGACAATAAACAATGGCCCCATGGCCACGTGCACTGGTAATTTTACAGCTGGTGGATCTTAAAAATTCAGGGACAATCGATGGGTGTGAGTTCACAACAATTGAAGACGTCGTACTTGTCACTTAACAGCTGGTGAAACTATAAAACTTATCGTGAATCGAAAGATGGGGATTCACAACAATCGACGATGTCACAGTACAGAGCAAGTCCCGTTCATCTACTTTTGGCCAACTTTCCCCCATTTTAGTAGTAATAATTTATTTTTCTCTTCTTAATAATGTACTAAATAAACCTAAAAAAACCAAAAAATTCTCCATATCTCAACTTTTTTTTAAAAAAAAAGTTGTCGCAAGTAGCAGCCTTAAGAAGCAAATGGTCTGTGAGGTCTCACTTTAGTTCTAATATTCCATTCCATTTGCCATTTATCGATTTTCCCCCTATTCCTGTTCGTATATCACTCGATTGAAATTTCCTTGTTCTTCATGTATGTCAAACTTCCTTCCACCCCACACACAATTTGCAAAATAAAAATTTCTTCCAGAAGCATAACTTTGAATAAAGTGGGAGCATTCAAGTGTGCCAGAATGAAAAGTCACACGTTGCCGGTTTGAATCGCGTTAAAAGTTTTTGAAGTGAAAAACAGAGAGAATTAACAACTGGTGAGGAAACATACCGTCTCAAGAGAGAGCACCTCAAGAGGGGAAAGAACCATTCATCTGGTAACGAAATCGCTCGCTAAGCAAGTTGCTAAATAAAGATTAGACAAAGTCACCATTTAACTATTAATACGAAGCCAAAATCTTGCGCCCTCTGGCGGAAAGGAGATTCCCCATGAATTACGAGTGATAAGACCACTTGTGTGAGTATCGCTTACAACGAAAATTGGCAAAAAAAACCCCCTTTCCTTTTTATAATATTTTATCTTAACATCTGACAGAAACATCCGTCTTTCAGACGGGGAGCTTTTCCCTAGTGAGAGGATCACGTGATGGTACATGGCGATTTTTTTCAACTCCCGATAGGTGCGATTTTTCTTATCTATTACCGTCTATCCGACGGATATTCCTATAGTTTTTTTTTATATTGGGTATTATTAGTAATTATTTTTACATGAATATAAATAATCTCTAATCAGTTTTTATAAAAATAGTAGTCACAATTCTTGTGATAAAAATATATTAATATAGCGTGCCTCATAAGGATTTAAATATTAAAAATTCTACTCAATTTCATGAGTGATAAAGACGTTTAAATCAGTCCTTAAGGTAATAAAATTTAAAAAAAGATGTGCGTATCCGTCTGTCAGACGGATGCTTCTAAGAGTGGCAAAAGTCAGAGGGTTAAGTACAATTGCTCCATTAAAAAAGCTGGATCTTAAAATATTCTCCTGCTGAAGGCGTTTCATTGCTGGGGTGATACATAAACGTCACCCTTTACAGCTGCACGAGGGCTATTGGTGACAGACCTCGTCAATTTGAACTGTGGGCATGTGAAGAGAGCGATACCTCAGATGACTCTCCTCCACCCTCTAACTTCCACACCACATCAATGGGAGGACATTGAGCCTTGATAGATTTAACTTAACCCAATCTACTCGGTGACTCTTTAGTGATATCATGACTCGAACCCGCGACACTCCAGCCACGAATTCCTGATAAAATGCACTAGGCTACCGCGGCCGCACTTCATTGTTGGATAAAAGTCTTTTGTATTTGTAGAGTACAATGCCTGTGATAAATGTTTGGGATTTTCTCCATGAAAAGGAATACCAAATGCGCTTTGTTGTTGGAGAGATGAATTCCTTGTGTTGTTGCTGACTTAATGGACAAATGCAATTGAATTCTATCTGCTATAGAAGATTAAACAGAGGGATGGTATCTCGTTGAAAGAACATCGATTTTCAATAAGCCCCCCAGATGGAACTACCCTCCGATGCGTTCTGTCCCCCTCATTCCTCCCATGAATGTGTCTGTGGCCTTCTCATTTGGAGCTTTTGTTTGATTTACTTTTCTGTAATTCCACAGCTGGGTTTTCGTTGTTGTTCCAGAAATGCCAGCACACACTTTGGTTGTCAACGGGCATCATTCATTTTATACAAATTATTATCGATTAATATTTTGAAAATGAACCGAATTTTACTGACATTTACTCAAACTTCTTTATATTTTTTTAAAAAAATGTATATTTGCAATTTTTTACTGTAGAAATTTAAAAGCACCCAGGAAGACAAGGACATAGATATCCTTGTGTATTTTGCTTTCGTTCGTGGCCATACTTGAATTTTCAGAAATAAAAGGGCACATTTCTTGTGTCTGCAATCAAGAGTGGTATTGATTTTTCAGTTAATATTCTTAAATCCCTTTACAAGGGAAAATTGAAAAATATGTTGCCTCTTTCTGGAACAATCTGTCCGCACAATCATGTTATTGCTTATAATTAAGTTTTTTTTAAATTCCATAAAAACTGTCGCGTAATAGTTTTAAAGTCACTTAGCTTCTTATGCCGCGGTAGCCTAGTGGTCGAGGTAGCGGACTCGTGGCCGGCATGTCATCAGTTCGAACCTAATACCGCTGAAGACCCGCCGTGTTGGGCAGCCATGCATGAAAACTCCGCCAAGAGCTCAAACATCCTCTCGTTGGTGTGGTGTGGAAGTTAGGAGAGGGGGTGTCGTCCTCGTCACTTGACCGTGTTTCAAAATGAAGAAGTCCGTCGCCAAAAGCCCCCGAGTAGTGCGACGTCAATATTCACTCACTCGGCCTCTTTTTAGTCATAGTAATTTTAAGTGAGCGAGAGAGTGATTGTTTATTAACATTGCTCATCAAACTAACTTGAGAGCTATTGGAGGTGGACCTCATACTTTTGAACAACTGTCTACTAATGAGCACTTCACCTGTGCCGCCTCTCAAGCTCCAAACTTTCAAAATACGGTAAGACTTTGTGCAGTGTGGCAGTAAGACTCCGAACTCATGATACGTCGGCTCCGAGTTCGTGTCCATAACCACTACTCTACCGTGGCCATGGGATTTCAAGGTGTACTTCACAGATTCAGTGTTTGATTTTAAAACTTTGCAACTGTTATGTTGGTGGTGTCAGCGTTGAGCGTCTAGCCAATCAATCTCGCCCGAGATGAAGCCTGTGATTGGCTAGACGCTCGACACTGACTGCTTTGGTGTGAATTAGGCTTTATAGAGAGAGTGCGATGTTAATAAAAAACTCTCTCTTAAACCAACTGGCTTTTTTCCCATCATATTTTTCAGAATGTAGCTTATTTTAGTAAAGTTACTCGTTCATACTATTTTATAACTTCATTAATTTTATCTTGTTACTTTTCCTTTTTAATTTGAACTTTTATGCTTGCATTATTTACGTACATTAGCTTTTTGTGATACAATGTGGACAAAATAATAAGTTTAAAAATGAGTCGTCCAACGAACGGCTGCCACATGTCGCAACAATGTGCCACGGTGGAAGGGAGCGGGAGTAGCAGGAGAAAATTCTGTTCCTTCCACAGCGTGATTATATCTGACCTCTCCGACATAAAAAGAGGCGTGGTCCACAATGACTAGAGCGTCCGTATCCAAAACAGTGTGTGTGTTTCAAGGGTCATGACAGCCTCCACAAATCTGGATAGGGTAAGCGCAACAGTGGACGAAGTTGAGGGACAGTGATAGACGGGTGTTAAAGAGGATAGTTGCGCCCGAAAACGCAAAACTACAAATAACGTCCGAGCTGAAGCCCGTATCCATGAAAAACTATTCAACAGGAGTTGATGATATTCATGTCAGATTAGCTATTTCAAAACTTTCGATGGTGAATGATATGAGGAAACTATAGTAGTGAGAAGACTTGACACAACTGCAGTGGGAACAAGTCATATGGACTGATGAATCCACATTTACATTATTCCAGACCACCAGACGTGTGTTCGTCTGGCGATAACCACAAGAAGATTTTCATGTTAACTCCCTGGTTCCGACTATGAAATATGGAAGGGATCATGGGATGGTGTTGGGCGCAATATCTTATCATTGATTGGGGCTTCACATTGTCTTTAGGGGAAAGATTACAGTCGACCATCATCAAAACATTCTCGCTGATCATCTGCACCCTCTGCTTCAGACTCTCTTTCCGGGAGAAGGTCCGGGCTGCGGTAGCCCAGTGGTTAAGGTATCGGACCATGGCGGGCATGTCATGAGTTCGAGCCCAGTACCACTAAAGACCCGCCGTGTAGGGCAGCGATGCACGTTAAATCTGTCGAAAGCTGAAACGTCCTCCCGTTGGTGTGGTGTGGTAGTTAGGAGAGGGGGTGCCAGCTCAGATGTCGTCCATGTCACTTGACCATGGTTCGAAATTACGTGGTCCGTCACCAAAAGCCCTCGTGTAGCTGAACAGTGAGACGTTAATATTCACTCACTCACTCCCGGGAGAAGGTCCTGTGTTCCAGGATGAAAACGCCCCTCTTCACTTGTCACGCGGTGTTCAAACATTGTTGTTGCTTATACCCTCTGATCGACAGTAACATTAAATGAAGTCCACGAAATTCATCGCGGCAAAGGGCTAGACTTTTACGCCTGTCGTTACCCTTAGCTTTGAGCACCATGCAGGTGACTGTATAATTTTGCTCGGTTCCATCCCAATTTTGAGGGAGAACACCCTGGGGGTGGTCAGAGGCTCCCCACTTTCTTCCATTTCCACCAACTTCACGCGAGGACTTGCGGCTCGATGGCTATTTATAGTACCCCCATTCCGCGAAGGCAGTATACATTTAAAACGCCTTCTCCGGGATTCTAACCCAGGTCCTACGGCATCGCAGTCAGCGTCATTAACCACTATACCGGATGGGCGGAGTGTTCAAACATGGTTACACGAAAATGATGATGAAGGGGAACATTTAACGTGGTGTCCCTAGTCACCTAATCTGAACATTATTGAGTGTTTAAGGGTTTTTTTAGAGAACTAAGTCCGTGCTCGATTTCCTCCTCCATGTACACTATCTGAACTCGAGACGACCCTGCACGATGAATAGGTGCAAAAAAATCACGATTAACTTTATTTAAGATGTTTATTTATCAAACCCACGTTGAAGGTAAGCTGTCATTCTGACCAAAGGGGACACAACCCCATACCAATATATAAAAAGGTTTCATTTTTACTTCATATTAGTTTGTCCTATACCTGTATATACTTGTTGTGCATAAGAAATACTTTTTAGCTGTTTCCATATTAGAAAATTTAGGAACAACCGATTTGTAACGTTTTATTAACCAGATATTGTATGTCCTTTAGTAGAAAAAATATTGCTAAGAGTTTTTACTTTAAAGCATCCAACAATAACTAGTAAAAAAAGATATGAATGTGAAACAAATTCTTCTTCCTTGTCAAAAGTTTGGCTAAAAAGTACTTCTGATTGAGCGAGAGAAAAGTTGTGAATGACTCACTGAACAAGTTCGCTCTTTCACAATGGCTTCTGCTGGCGTGACTTCAGTAGACACGGATTATTTCGAACGCAAAATAATATTCTCCTCACGCATGATTCGAAATCTCTCTGTGCGAAGCGTGCATCGTTGCGAGCTCCTGGAAAACATCCGTCACTCCCCGATCCTCTTTTATCAGTCATTAACCACCCCTTCACAACTCGAGCCTTCGTTTTCGCGAGGTGCTCAATGGCTTATTTAAAAGGACCCGTCGACACGGTCCCTTGTGGCAGAGATCGGTGATGGATGGATTCGACAGCTACTTCGGCCAAAGAAATATTTTTGTAGAATTTCGGATGTTTCTTTCCTGAAGTTCGAAATATTTCCTAAGAATGGCAAAAAACAACAGAAAAATGTAATTCTAATTTCTACACAGAGGTGGTGTCTGGAAAAAAGAGGAATATGTTACTTAATTTTCATTCTTGGTTTTCATTCCAAAAGAAATAAAAGAAGATTGTGTTTGGCTTTAATGCTATACAAATATTAATATACTTTTTGCTTCAGTATTAATTACTTTATTTTGTTGGTTTTATTCGTAGTAGCGATTGCCTGAAGAGAAGATAGGGGACTTATTTGTCTGAATGTCATTAATTAAAGTTCTAATTCTGACAAAGTTTTATTCATGAGTAATATATATATATTGTACATATATATAAGGTGAGGGTTCACGTCACCTCGGGTGGAAATGAAGAAGACGTGGAAGCACTTTGTATTTTTAATTATTTAATAAGTTAAAAAGAAGATTACACACAACACACAAATACTAAGAATGAATGAAAAGGAGACGGTGGCTGCCCTTGACATCAGCTGGTGAACTATATGCGAAAAACATCCATTCTTTCTCCATATCGTTTTGCGCTTCGTTTTACCATGTCTGCCGGAATCATAGGTCTGCGGTAACCCAGTGGTCAAGGTATCGGATCATGGCAGGCATGTCATGAGTTCGAGCCCAGCGCCACTAAAGATTCGCCGTGTAGAGCAGCGATGCACGTTAAATCGGTCGAGAGCTCAAACGTCCTTCTGTTGGTGTGGCGTGGCAGTTAGGAGAGGGGGTGTCAGCTCAGGTATCGTATACGTCACTTGGCCATGGTTCAAAATGACGTAGTCCGTCACCAAAAGCCCTCGTGTAGCTGACCAGTGCGACGTTAATATTCATTCACTCCGCCTGATATTGACTAATCTAAAATTTAAAAAATTAACCTCGTTTTAATCTATAAGCTTAAATGTACAGAATAGACTATACTCAATTGAAAATGTCAAAAATTGGATTTTTGGTATTACTGTGAAGAAAAAGTTTCGAATTTCATGGAACTTTTTGTTATATTTTTGTTACAAAAAATCGAAATATTTTGAATTTTACAATGATAGTAGTCCATTTGGTGCGTATATATGCGCTGAGTCTACCCTATAAATTTGAAGTCATTCGGTCAAACCGTTCTTGAGATAGGACGGAGGGAAGATTGAAAAACACAGTTTTGAGAAAAACACGTTTTAAAAAAAGTTTCAAGTCCGATTAAAACAATGAAAATCCTAACTTAGCGCTCCGAACATCTCCTGTTCTGTAAAATGCTTCTTTATAACGACTTATAATTTTAAAAAATAACTTTACTACCGTAATCTAGACTTGTTAAGGAAGCAATTTATTAAAAAAAATTTCTTTTGAATCCATCACATGGGCGAAGCCTCTTAATATATTTCCCCGAGCATTTTTAAATAATCGACTTTTAATAAAACACTATATTTGGTAAATCCAAGCATTAATCTTTCTGAAAAAAGGTTGGTAGTCTGAAAAGTTGGTCATACAGATCGAATGTATCATTTTTTCCCAATCCATTTAAAAAAACACAGATTTTTTTTCTCTATCACAGATCTTCTCTTCAGATCTCTCCAGGTCTGTCTGCTGCATTTAACAATAGCTGTATGGCAGGAGATCTGGAAAGGATTGGATAATTTTTTGTATAACCACTAATTTATTTAAGTACATTGCTTATTTAACAAAGCCATTCGGTTGCCAAATCAATGGCAACAGAGCAAGGAAACAGGCTCCATTCAACACATACTCTAAAAATAATAATACCTCCCCCCCCAAACATCACCAAACCCAACCAAAATGTTACAAAAGAATCCGTTCGAACATATTTTTAGAAATGAATCAATGGGATAAGTATTAGTAATGCGGAATAAATTTGTCTCGACTGAATTTGAATACGATATGTAAAAAGGATTCCTGAAGTCAGTTGAGAGCTGAGAAATTGGAGGCTAAATATCTTTCGATTTAGTTTTAAAGTGGAAAATGATTCGTTCTATTGTTTTGGCTCCGTAAGCTATTGATAAACGCATGAAGTGTGGATCTCTTCTTCAAAGAGAATGAATTTACAAATACACAAATTTTGCTAACTTTTCCTTTATTTTTAAATACTAATTTGAATCATTTAAGTACTTTTGTCTCGGAACTGTACCCTTTTTCTCTCTCCTGTAAATTCCGTCTTACTGCTACCATGACTTGGAAGAAAAAAAATTTCTGTTAAAGTTTGTTTTTCTAAATAGGCTTAATTCAAGACAGCGGCCTCATTGGGGGTTCTCAAATGAATTTAAAACAGGTATTAGACTTGTACTTTTTGATCTACTGCCAAAGTTTAAATAAAATTTCAATTGGATGACCGGGTAAATATGTTCAAGTATTAAAATTCTTTAAAAGTTGCTCAAAGATTTATATATATATGTATATATATATATATATATATGTGTGTATTTGTTTACTTATGTGTGCTATTATTGTTGACAAATATGTTGTTGAGCGCCCATTCGGTATAGTAGTTAGTGACGCTGAATGCGGTGTCGTAGGGTCTGGGTTCGAATCCTGGAGAAGGCATGTATGTTTATAAATGTATAGTGCCTTCGCGGTATGGGGGTATTCTAAATAGCTGTCAAGCAGCAAGTCCTCTCGTGTGGTTGATGGAAGGGGAAGAGAAATGGGAGGCCTCTGACCACACCCAGAGTGTTTTTCTTCAAAATTGGGGTGGGACCGAGCAAAATTATACTGTCACCTGCATGGTGCTCAAAGCTAAGGCTAACGACAGGCGTAAAAATCCAGCTCTTAGCCGCGAGGAATTTCGTGGGCCTTGATCTGATGCTACTGTCGATCAGTAAAAACAACGACAAATATGTAATTTTTAAAAGAAAGTTTCTGTTAAAGTGAAGTGCATGAATTGATTGGCTAGAAACACGATTGCATTCATCATGTGATTACTTCACGAGAGTTCGATTGGCCGGAAACACGTGTTTGCCGTTTTCATGTGACTGTGACGTCACAATGAATTTAGCCCATTAAACCGTCCTTTTTATTATCGAATAGATAATGAATTTAAAATTGATCTCTAAATAGTAGATTGTATTAACTTTATATTTTTAGACATAAAACATTTAGAATACCGTAATATCGATTGAAACTGCTGCAGTCTAAGTTGGGAAAATGGAATCGGTTTGGGGGGTATTTTCTCAAATTTAAAGTCAGCGCCCTCTTTAAGCTTTTGTCCCATTTTTTAGGGGTTTTTTACGATGTTGTAATTTAAATTTTTCAAAATTACGTTAAGATAGCATATCTTGTCATTCGTATCATATTAAAGGAAAATTCCTACAAGTATTAAACAATTTTGAATTGATGTATTGTGGTCAACTCACAACGGGCGAGCGAGTGTTATATGAACGTCGCACTGGAAAACAACATGAGGGCTGTCGGTGATGGAACTCGTTAGTTTCAGCTTTGGTCAAGTGACGAGGATGACACCTGAACTACTATTCTAATCTACCACTCCATGAAAACGGGAGCCTCGACAGATTTACGTGCATCACAGGCCTTCTACAGGGGTATTCAGTAGCACTAAGACTCGAACTCATGACACGCCGGCCACATTACCTTGACCACTAGGTTACCGAAGCCACAAACCTCATTTGCATTTGGAATTCCAGAAATAATTCAAGTATAATAAAATGCTTAATGTGTGTGACTAAGTTGAGGCTTAACTGTTTCTTCGTCATCGGGAAATCTTGCAGTATTTATGGGTCTAACAAATTTTCCGTTGAAAAATTTCGCTTAACATAGTGTATCCGGCTAAAAGTATAAATGGAGTAGCCACAATTAACACCCTTACAACGGAAATTTAATCGTGGTGGATTTTCAAGTGTTATTGGAGAAAAAGGAATAAATGTAACCGCTCGACATACGAAACAAATTGTTTTACGCTTCATCGAAATCTGAAACCAGTTTCAAAATTTTTATCGTAAAAATTCGACTTTTAAAAATCACGAGTATATAAATTGTTTTTTAAAAAACTTGGCTTAAAATTTTTTTTTTGTTAATTTGTTTTAAATATTATACTTTGAGGTTTGAGTTATACTTTGAGTGTTTGGCTTTAAAGAAGTGGTAAATTCGGGGTTGTGAGTTCAATGAAGTTTGCTTTAGTGTAACCCTTATTTATTAATTTATGTTAGGTTACACAAAGACAATACATATCGTTAATAAAAATTATGGGCAAAGAACAAGGACAAATTTTCATATCAACTACACAATTGGCCTCCACTAAAGATATGTGATCGCTTTTACTGCTTGGGTACAGATATTATGACCAAAGCGGTTACACCTTTGTTTCATTTCTGAAAATTTCACGAATCATAGTAAAAAAAAAATGTAATTTTGGCTTTCTAACATTATGTCTTTATTAAATTATGTAACAATGAATTTGTGTGTGCAAAACAACAAAAGTAAAATTAAGATCTTCAAAGATAAAGTTCTCTCACAAAAATACAATAAGTGCAAAATCAAGCTTAATAAGACGAAAAAGAGAATGATTATGAGACTATCCGATTGGGATTATAATGATCAGCGATTTGGGTGAAACTATTACATACACTTCATAATAAATCAACCCAGAGAAAGTTAGTTAATTCATTTTTTATTCAATTCCTACTATTAGCTTACTCTCTCTATGTATTTATTTATTTATATACTGATCTTGTTCAAATTTTTTTTCAACGTCAATAAAATACTTTCTATTCATTCAATCCAGCTCGAAAAAAAATGTTTAAACTTCCACTGGATGACACTTGATGTTAATAAAGTTTTTTCAAATATGAATTCATTAATTAAATTAAATTAAATTAATTACCTGTTTTTGACGCCAACTTAGATTCGTTTCTATTGTTGTAACTATGTAACTGTTAAAACAAAGACAAAAGTTGGCATCGAAAACCTGTTTTTCAACCCAACCGGGTGTGCATTGTTACAACAATGCAGACCAATCATGCTCTTTTTTCAGTTCCTACTATTAGTTCACTCTCTCTCATATATATATATATATATATATATATATATATATATATATATATATATATATATATATATATATATATATATATATCTTATTCAAATTTTCAATCGGTTATAAAATACTTTCTATTCACCCATTCAAAGTAGTAATACTTGTTTTTATATGTTTCTCTCATCAGTAGTATTGTAGACAAATCTTCCTGATTTAATTTTCGTAATGTACAGTATGAGTATTTTAAAAAGATCCTTTTGGATTGCAGAAGTACCGTTACGACGAGGATGAACCGATGCCCCTCAAAGAGTTCTCCGGGTTGGACGGTCTCCCCCGCACCCTGCTCGAAAGCAGAACTTCGGAGCCCTTCGTGCCCAGTCTTCCACAGTCGCCCAGAAGGGTGAGTACTCTCTTCCATTTTAAACTATAATGCGCAGGCACGTCTTAGCACCTCTTGAGGCTCACAAAATCTTAAGATTTTCTGGGCCCTACCTGAGATTTTTAAAAGTAGGCAGCATGCATTGTCAAACACTCGTTTAACCCTTTATCTATCGGCGGTACTTATAAGTACCACTTACTTTAAAATTACATAGAATAAACATTTTTGCGATTACTCTGACGATACTTAGCAGGAATATTCTTTTAAATGCATTCTTTCAAGATATATGGCAGCACGGGTTCTATGATGAGTATTTTACCGGGGAAGAGACGAATAGTTTTTAGCAGAAATTGTATTTTCAGCGGATTGCGAAAATTGCCCTAAAAATAGTTAATGTCAAAAGGTGTCTTATCTTTTTATGTAAATGAAGACCTTAGAAAACGATTTGACTATTTATTTTAAGTGAACAGTGTATATAATTAATTTGGCAGTTGAATATCTTTAATTAATTAATTAGATCTAACGGATTAAATTTCCCAAAGTTAAGAGTATTTTGTTTATGTATATTCCTTAATTTTCAAAGCGGTGATTCAAAAAAAAAACTTTAGTAAATTATAATGCGGTAGATAAAGGGTTAAAGGTAACTTGAAACAAATGTGAACGACTCACAATCTAAAAACTTAGGCACAAACCGGCTCGCCCGACGGCCGCATTTCGACTCATTGAGTTGAATAATTGCTTATGGTACTAGGTAAAGGCCTAGACATGGACTACGGTCATCACTTAATAATAAAAGTCTTACCACGTTAGCCAATTGACATGCAGTTTGAAATTCCCTGTTTTTCAGTGAATATGTACGGGAATATTATTTGACCCTTAACATTATCTGGATCCTGATCTTATGAAGATGCAGTCGAGAGCGAAACGAGGTTCTTTGACTCAGGCCTTCAGACGTCTCTGATTCTGCGCACGCATTCTTTACAGAATGGGTTTGACTCTTCGAAATTCAAATTTTAGGTTCACCCTAAGTTCTGGTGAGAGTTGGTACTCCATCATATGCTCTAACTGAGAGAGATTTTTTTATTGCTCTTTCTGTGATTGCTGTAGAATATCTATGGTATCGTACCTAAAATATTCTGTCAAATAATTCAAACTGAGTGATTTCAATCCTATATCTGACAGATGTCTTCTTTTTACATTAAAAAAATTCTCCATTTTACAGCGTTATTATGAATATCTGACTATTAATTAGGCCGCAGTATCCTAGTGGTCATGGTCACATACTCGTGGCCGGCGTATTCAAGTCGCAAATTCGAGTCCTGATGCCACTGAAGACCCACCGTTTAGAGAGATTGATGCGTGCTGAATCTGTCGTGGCTCAAAGTCCTCCCTTTAGCTGGTTGCGGAAGTTAGGAGAGGGGGATGTTAACTGACCACTTGACCGTGGCTCAAGATGTCGAGGCCTATCGCCATTAGCTTTTGTGCTACTTTAAGTTTGACATTAATAAACACTCATTTGGTGAGTATTTAATTTTCACTATAATAAAAAAATAATGATGACTCCAATAAAAAGTAAATAACGTTCCTTCTTTTTTGATGTAAAACTGTCTTCTAAAACATTTCTCTCTCCTCCCCCCCTAAAAACACTCTCATTTTCTTACCGTATTAAATTACTTCATCCTTTTATATGCATTGTTACTTAAAATAAAAATTCTCGAGAAGGCAACCTGTAACCTCTAGAGATCATCCTGACAGGTTGCAGACAGAAGAATATCACCACTGGTTTACCTGTGAAGGGCATTTACTTTTACACATCAGTGCCCTGTTTAAATACAAAGAGAAAATTCAGTACCCACCTCCCAACAAAATTGCCACCGAGCAACAACAAAAACAATTATCAGACTAAGAACAGGACACCACAGGGGGGTTGAAAATTAACCCTGATGGAACAGAGACATATCCAAATTGTGACAATAGTCACAACACCGAGCTGGTCAAGTCCTGTATCACTGCCAACTTCGTCTCTACACATGACATCAGAGTGTCTTTCGGCACAGACATAAACGTCTGCGAAGACAACATAGATGATGGGGTAAACCGGGACGTCTTGGGGCCCCTACACAAAAGAAGGTCCTGGGCCCCTACGCAAAAGTAGGCTCCTACACAAATGTAGGTTCCATGTATGACCCCTAAAAGTATACAGTGCATAGCATGCGTTTTGTCAAATACTCGTACAAACCCGAAACAAATAAATATGCATGACTTACAATCGCAGAAATTAGTTCGAATGCGTAATGATGGTAGACCTAGGCCTCTAAGGGGACGACGATCATCACATCATCAGAAATTCCTTGGCCCATGCCGTGAGACAGGGATAGCCAACCCACGACTCGCGTTCCACAGTGTGGCATGGTGGAGTTGTAACAGTGGCGCGCGAAGATTTAATAACAAATTTTAAAAGTTGGAAAAGATAATAATAAATAATTTTTACAATTTTATTGAAACGCGATTGTCTCAGACAAAAAAAATCTCGAAGTTTATTTTTCTAAACTTAAGCGAGATTCAGTAGAAATTTATTGTGTAGAGAAGGCACATGTATTGTTGTTTGATTTGGTTTTCCAAATTTTTTTCACTTGCGAGATTTTGTAATTTGTGGAAATGTATTTTAAAATATCCGTGGGGGGGGGGGAAGAAAGCACTGAAGGTCCTAGTGAGTGATTGCTTTTCTAGAATGAAGACAGACTGTGTGATTTAGCTTTTCTTACCGATATTAAGAGATATTAAATTAATTTAAATTTAAGATTACAGAGAAAAGATTGTATTTTTTCTACTTTAGTTGGTTAAATACCTTCTTTTGTGGACAAACTTTTGCTTTTTTTTGTCTTGATTTTAGAGGAAAAAAATTAACATATTTCACATTAATGCAGGAACCATAGTTAATAGTGCTCCGAGCTGTGATAGATTTAAAAATTTAGTATCCATTTGTGCACGATTCTTTCAGTGCTAGGTTTGGTGATTTTCAAGTTGATAAAAAACTGCCAATCTCTTCACAAGTCCTTTTTCAACTTCTCTGCAAAATGTTAATTGTTACCCACCTGAAATCCAAATCGAAATGATTACATGCATCACCCTACTGCATTGAAAAGCAAATGCAAGAAATTCTATTGAATTTTGGAAATTTGTTCTAACATATGCAATTTTTCAAATTTACACCATTTGGCTCTTTCAGATATTGTTGTCGATTTGAATCAATATACGTTTGTGTGTGTGTGAACAAATGTTTTCTACTATGAACATAACAAAATCAAAATATCGTTCAAAATTACTGAACAAATTAACAATAAAATTTTAAGTTGGTGCTTTGGTCTCATTCAGGGGCGTAGCTACCGCCGTATCAATCAACCCCAAACTATAGGGGCCCCAACATGTGTAGCTACAGTACCACTAAGAGGGCTTTATATTTTGAAAAGGGGTCCCGAAGGAGTTTTGATACGGGGTCCATTCAAAACTAGCTACGCCAGGGTCTCATTTATATTATATTGTTTTTAAATTTCCGCGACTTACAATAGACTGATGCTTAAAAAATGTGCTCTTTGCATAAAAGTTACATAATAAGCATATAAGTAATATTTTTCTCCTTTTCATTTGTTCGAAAAGTTCTCTTTTCATAATGTATATCATTTCATCAAAGGATTACTGGGTACTTTATACTAAAACAAACTATTAAAAGGCAATCGGTTCTGCTTCTGTTGAAAAAGTATAAAAAACTCCTCTAACACAAACGTTGCTTCTTATGTAAACGCGTTGTAATCCTAAATTACCTTACAATCAATAGTGCAATTGCAATTTAGTGTTACAGTTTACTTGTTTTTTCATTAGAATTCATCTCGAAGTTTGCGATACATGTTTAAACGAAAAGCAGTTTCATTTTCATAACAGCAATGGGGATAATTTTTTTTCCGCCGTCGGTCGAACGAAAATAGTCTTGGTAATTACTGGCAACTACTTGGTAAATTAGAATATCGCTCTATAAAATGGAAAAGGTCACTTTGTTTATCACGAGACGTCGCGTGCCGCTGATCAACTCCCGGGGGAGTCTTTCATTTGTCCAGAAGGAAACCTGGCGTTAAGTGAAAGGGTCTCCGTGGGATTCCGACTGCCCAAGGTCCTTCAGCGGCGGGACTGGGACACAGCCCCAGCGGGATCTCATTGAAAATGAAGAGAGACAACAAACAACATGGGAATTTAACCTTGTATCACTCTTTTATATGTTTTTCTAGAACTCTTTAAAAGAAAAGTTCCTTTTTTTTACTTTGAACTTCCCTTTATAATAGACTAGCCGTTATCCGCCCGTTTCGCTGAGTATTTTATGATGCTGTATGAATATGTGTACTGTTCAAGTCATCGATACATAAATCTTGACACTGAGCTTTCATGTGTATTGAAAAACACGTTCTTATACTCCTTGCCTCTTAATTTAAAAAGGAATCAAATTTCTGAAACTTAAGTATTTATTTTTTATGCTTTTGTAGCTTCTATTGGGAGTCAATTTCCGTAAAATCCGTTCCTGTGGGATTTCTGCTCAACAAAAGAAACATGCTTACTGAATTTTAAATCTGTTGGTCTAATAGTTCAAAAAATGGGTATTTCTTTTTATTTATATGTTCCCACTAAACTCCGCAACATGCCTTTTAACATGCACACCAAACATTTTTCACGGATTGTTGCTTGGCGACCAATTACATAAATCGTATAATTCATAACTAGAAAGACTGAAATTTAATGTATACCTATATTACCCAAAAGCAGTCAAAATAACTGCATTGTGAAAGAATAGCTAATGTGTAAAGAAGTTTGTTTAAAATTAATTTTTAAAATTTTTTATATTAACAGTGATATAACAAGTTATTAATAAATATTAACAATAAAAAAATTTACTTCACTTGGGAAAAAAATGTATTCCAAAAAAGTTTAAGAAATTGTGTCCATTATATACGTAACTGTTTTTTTGTTTGAAACTAAAAAGCAGTCAAAATGATTTCCTTGGATAATCGAGTGTTAAAGTATTTTTTTTTGTATTTTTAAAATTACACCGTAAAAAAATTATATTTTGCACCAGGAACGGAAAAGAAGAAAATAACCGAGTTCTTTCCCCTTAAAACTTGGACAAATGTAGATTTTTTAAATATGATTTTATTAAAAGTTTTAATGATATTTTCAAACAATAGTAGTAAAATCAATAATTGAAAAGAACGTAAAATATATTCCTTGGAAAAGTTGAGAAGGCGATTTTCAAGAATCGGTCATTGTGAAACCCATCACTCAGAAAAATGTTCCCATCCACAGCACAAATTTGCTACATTTTATCTTTCGTTCACTGATTATACAATTGTGTGAAGCTTTCATCTACTGCATTTTTCTTAGAAATTTCAAGGAGTAATTGACACAGGTTAGGATATTCGATCTGGGTCGTTTTTTGTAGAGAAATGGTTTATTTTTATTGAGAACATTCATAACCCCGTGCACCAGTAAGCGTGAAGCACACATCACAAAGAAGAGAAGAATTACAATACAAACATCCATGCCTTACCCGGGATTCGAACGCAGCGCCTACGGCACCGCGTTACAACTAACCACTATACTGAGAAATAGTTTTACAATGGATGAAGGTCATGAAACTTTCCGACATTTCACTAAGGAAACTTTATAATTTAATTGGCTTAAATGATAAATACATCTTCATTCTCTTTTTAAGCACTTGGATGGTAAAAAGCTTTTCGTATTCCATAAATCCTTTGTGGATGTGTGAAAAAAATGGAGAACTCCCTTAAGAAATTTAGGTGAATCCGTTTTTAAATTTTTGTTTACTGCAGCAGCGAGACATTTAAAAGATAAATATTTTCTTGAGTGGTTCTGAGATGAGAATTAATCTCCATAGTTGATATTCAACGCACGCCACACACAGTGTTAATTAGATGAATCTGAAAAATGTTTACTTGAAACATATTTTTTAGTTTTGTAGCTTTCTGACAGAGTCTGATTATCTAAAAATTTAACATAAAAAATCGGTTTTGGAACTATGAGAATGATTTTGATCAAACTATTAAAAGCTTTATACAAAATGATAAATATTTTAAGTTAAATATTTTGTACTGAAAAAAGGAGAAGTGTGTTTCAAAACTACTAAATCATTGAATTGCTTAGAGAAGAAAATACTCAGCACTTCTCACTCAGTGAGAAGACGAATCATTCTAATTTTGTTCCAATGCAGATAATTCCCTTTATGAATGTATGATGTCCCAGAGTAGAGGGGGTTGGAGATTAATTCTCGACTGAATGAGTGAATGAAGATGGGTACAGCTGTTTTCCATACACAAACACTTTGGCTCGGTTCCAGAGAGAAGCCTTTCATAATGGAGGTACATCAACATCGCTTTATGACCCTCTCTGTGTTTGGGACTTTTTTTCGCTGGCTTGTCAGTTTTTCAAAGCAACTCGCATCTGAAAAGCGAATAGAACGATTTTTTTGTTAACAAACCAAAAGATGTATATAATGCGAAAGTAATCAGTAAAAAATAGAACATGCACGAACTTTTTCCAAGAATTTTGGATACAAAAAATTATTTGATAAACAGAGAAGAGGGAGAAAAATATTATTTGTAAACGGATGGAATGCATTGTTTATAGGAAAGAGGAATTGAGTGTTCATTAATATCGCTCTTAGAAGTGAGGTGAGGGCTATTGGTGAAATTGACATCCCCCTCTCCCGACTTCTAAACCACAGCACCGTGGGGATTTTAATCCTAAAAATATTTAACTTGCATCCTCCCCACAACAGGACGAGTCTTGAACACGTAACTCGATTGGATCAATGGGGTTAATTCATGTGACGTACTAGTTCAATAAGTTCATTGCGCTTCGTTGTTGCCAACTTTTGCCTTTTGCAAATTTTTTAAAAAGTGTATGTTTGTCGACAATAATGACGCACATATGGAAAAAATAAGGCATTTCATTTTTAAGTACACGTAAATTAAAGAATATTAAATTTTTTTAAAAACAACTGTATGAAGAATCCTCATATTGGACATCTATATTCAAATACCAAATCTGAAATTTTATTTAAACTTTACTAGTAGAACAACAAATATAAGTCTAATGTGAGCTTCGAATTCAATGGAAAACACATAATAATATTTATCACGTAATCATCCTGAATTTTGCCCTTTTGTATCTGATTGCTTACGAAAATGAGACAAGTATTTAAAAATGACCAAAGACACCAAACTGCTAATGCTTTAAGGTCATTACATTCCTTGTCAGCAGAGACTTGATTCACTAACTGCAAACATCAATATACACTCATGTCCATAAATTAAGGATAATGAAGTTCAGGCAAAGAAAGAGACAGAAGCAAAACAAATTTGACTTATTTGTAAAGTCTATTAAAAAAAAGGTAAAGAGCAAAAAAGATGCTATATGTTTGACATATTAATAAAAATTGCGATTTTTACTCCCTGGAGAAAATTTCAAAAAAGAACCAATTTACAAAAAACAGTATAACATGGTTAGTATGATGGTTAATACGGAGTAGTATGTCTCCCGGACGATGCAATACAGGCATTACAACGCCTAGGCATGCTGAGTTTCAAATTATCAATCTAATCTTGGGGAATATAACACCACTCACCAAGCAATACCCTCCGAAGTTCCGGTAGACAGGTGAGAGGGGGTTGACGGGCTGCAATTCGTCGGCCAAGCATATCCCACACATGCTCTAATGGATTAAAGTCCGGTGAGTATGCTGGTCAATCCATACGGGGGATACTCTCCGATTGAAGGCATTCGTCTACAATGTTTGCACAGTGAGGACGGGCGTTGTCATCCATAAACAGAAATTCAGCACCCATGGCGCCCCGAAACAAACGTACATGTTGTTCCAGAATGACATCCCGATAGATATGGCCTGTCATCGTTACACTCTGAACATGCAGGTCAGTTCTGGAACCAAGAATAATTCCTCCCCAAACGAGCCATCCTGCACCACCGTAACGGTGTCGTTCAATAGTGTTCTCTTGGTGGTAACGGATACCTAGCGCTCTCCATAATAACTCCATATTAAAGACCGGCGAGAATCAGACTGCAAACTAAACCTGGACTCGTCGAAAAACATCACACAAGACCACTGCTGTGTTGTCCACAATGCATGCTCTCTACTCCAGATTAATCGCAGGCGACAGTGAGTTGCGGTAAGTGGAACACATCTGACAGGCCTACGAGCATATAGACTAATGTTCCCTAAGCGTCTGTACACGGTCTGCCTTTAAACTGTCGTACCGGTAGCTGAAGAGAGCTGACGAGACAGGTCTGATGCTGTGCTCCGTCTGTTTCTTTTGGCAGTAATTGCCAAATATATATATACCGGTTCTCATTCGGCGTTGTAACTCGGGGGCGACCTGTGCTGTAACATCTACTCACATTACCATCATCTTGGAATCGTTGCCAAAGCCTGGAGATGACACTCTGGGCGATTTCAAGTTCCTCGGATACTTTCAGCTGGGTACGTCTACATTCCAGTCGTCCAATAATTCTACCACTTAAAAATAATCCAAATGCTTCCTTTGTGTCATAACTATGTGGTTATTTCACTGAAAGGCTTTTAAAGCGCTTGTGAACAATTTTACTTCTTTGCCACCATTCCTTATATACCCATCTCTTACACTCTCGTCATTTTGACGTACTATCCGCGCCCTCTGGTGGTTTCCTGTAATTTGCATATTCTTCTTCAAGATGTGTGTGATAATTCCACAGGTGGAATTTTTATTTTAGAGTTCAGTTTCTGTGTGATTCTGAATTATCCTTAATTTATGGACATGAGTGTAATTAATGCACACGTCTTAAAGAGGCCAAATTCCTTTTCTTGTTTGAAAATTGAACTTAAGTGAAGAAAATAGTGTGAACATGCGTCGAACTATGATGACAGCTCTAACTCTAGTTATCTACCGTTTCAAGTTCTCCTTTTAAACTTCCATGTTTCATTTTGTCTCGATGAAATGGTTCTCAGCAACATCTGAAAAGGAAGGCGGGTGATTTGAAAAGAGACAATGATGAGACAGTTGCCAAAGTAGGAATAATTAACGTGATTCGTATCGATTATAAACGACGCTGCTCACAAATGGCACGCAATCGAGGAATGCTTCGTGGCACTTTTGGAATGTATCGATAAGCGTTATGATACATATAAATTCATCCATTACCGGTCTAAAAGTTTCTCTCCTCAATCATCTATTATAATGTTTGAACATGTGTAGCACTACTGCAAAAAAAGATTGAATCTAATAAAATATTCGCAAAGTTTCCAAAACACTGGTAGATACTAAATGTTATTTATCGCTCACCCTTACTAATTCCTGATTAAATATTAGTATTAAATGTCATATGAATAGTTAAAAAATGAACGCGTTTCTAATCTAAATCTATGACTTTTAAATAATGTTATTGCTAATTACTTTCTCTTCTTATAGACCAGGGGTTGCGAACCTTTATGAATCCATTTTTTCTAAAGAAATGTTTGATGAGGTATAGACGTGCCGTCAAATAATGTTGACGTGTGATTATTGGGAAAATAATAAAACTAAGTACTTGCAACTCAAAATTCTATTTCGAAAAAAATATATTTTGACCTTATAGTAGTAAATATTTCAGTCATACGTGTGATTCAAATTAAAGTAATATTAGTGGGATTTCTGTTGCTGCGCCGACTAGATGAAAAATAACTTATATTAGGATTGGATGTTACTTTTAATAAAATGCATGGTGAATTGGAGTCATCTGTCAAACAGTTTCTAAGTGAGTTTTTAATGCTATTCATCTCTGAAAATAATGATTTGCAGGCGTGGGTAGATGAAAATAGGGTTAAAATAGATGACTCGGCTTCTTCAAACAGTTAAATTTGTCTGGAATTGAATTCCATGTTTCCGAAAAATTTCATTATTACCATCTTTACTTAAATTACTTGTTAATCTTTCTGTTTCAATCAATTCCAACTTTCTCCTTTTTTCAACAAATTTTTGAATTCACATTAAACTAGACTGGAAATTAATCAGTTGCATTTCAAAATTTCAATTTCCAACCAATCGAGTTGGGACAAGTTGTGAGAACCCCCCTAAGCTCCACCCAGGACACTGAGATTGAATTGAGGCAAATAATTACCAGACGACATTTTTACAATAACCAATAATTTTTATTCACTTGAATCAATTATCAACCTTCTAAATACAAATATGAATCTATATGTCTACGTCAATGGGATTTAACTTTACTATTAAATTAAATCACGAAATATGATACTAATCAAATATTAAACTCACTATCAAACGGGTTTACCGGAATAAGAGGACCGAGAGATGTACGCAATTTGAATTACTAACAATCATTCATTTTACACTAACTATATTATTTACTTACTCTTATTATCGGCTAAATTATTTAAATATCACCTGACTTTTACTACTTCACTCCTTTCCAGTCGGATCCCCTTTCCGAATGTAGATCGCTGCCTGATACTCAACTAGAAACTAATCACACAATCAACTTGAATCTTCTTAGCGCTCCGTCTACATATCTCTTGGCTCAATAGCCTTCTCCGCTAGCCTACAACACTCTCTTTATATACTTTGATTCATATTTTCATATCTCGTTTCCTCCTTTTAGAACTGGTTGGAAATATACGCGAATTTACAATCCCCCAAAACGCCCAAGAATATTAATGATAAAGTTCCGTATAGATTCGTCACAAAGTTCAGTTTATTAAATGAAATCAATCAGGGTACATAAAAAAAAAATCGAACACGTTTCCGATAATTCTTTGAACTGAAAAAATCTTGGTGTGTGTGTGTGAAAACTGCGACCGATTACTTTCGTTTGTTCGTAATAATCTTATCTATTGTAATCATACTGAACTTTGTTATTTTGAATTAAAATGCAAACCGTTTTGATTGGTGGCGTGCAGTGCCCCTTAGAAAGTCCAGTGCATCGCAGAATGTGATCCGGCGAAGCTGGATGACCACAGTATTTCTTAAAACTAGAAACTTACTTTCATCAACTGCTGGGGTGGACTTTTCTGCCAATACTAAAGGAAAGACACTTCAAGTGGCCACTTGTTAGTCTAGCCAGAGCAGTCTGGGAGCCATGATCACCTTAGATTTCCCGGAGAGAGCCAGGAATTGTTCCTGTGTACTATAGGTGGATAACGCCACATTAAATTTTATATAGATCTTGAATTAGAGCAGCGATACTCAAATTGCCGCCCACCGAGTCTTCTTAAGTGGCGCGGTCAATGCCCATTGCTCTGAAAAATTAATTTATTTAAGAACAATATATCAAAAATTTGGTGTCAAGAAATCAAATTTATCAATTTTGCTTTTTGCTGTCGATGTCGTACGAGTGCGATTTAATATTCTTTTTTTTATTTGTAACGGTTACGGTTAGTGATAACAGACAACAGTGGAGTAGTGACCGTTTTAAGGGTGGAACTAATTTTTAACTATCTTTCATACCTTGCAAGCGAAAAATATTTGAAGAAAATATATCGTTTCAAGACAATTGAGATGTTGACAATTTTGTGGTAAAAAACAAATAGGGATCAGTAATTGTTTGATTTGTCACGAAAGTGTTGTATTTAAAAAATACCAATAAACAGGAATCATTCAATGACACTTTTCCTCGAATATATCTTTCAAAAGGTAATAGATGAGATTTCTTGAATAATCTTTGCAACAGCAACAAAGTGTTTTGTCAGTGGTAATGTCTCAGCAGCAACAAAGACATCTTATGAATTTTGTTATATTATTGGTAATCATATAAAACCTTTAACTGATGCACAAATTGTGAAGGAGTGTTCATTAAATGCATCTAATTAGTGTAAGTGACAAAAATAAAAAATAGTAATTAAAAAAAGCAAACCAGGAGTTAAAATATTTTGATCAACTTTCCACGTTTTACCCCCCCCCCTTATCTTCGTGATGCGGCCCGCGTGAAATTGTAAACACATGTTTGTGGCCCAGCAGAAAAAAAAAGTCGAGTACCCCTGTATAAGAGCATACTTGATAAGTGAGCGAACCGTTTCATTCTCACTACAATCTTTGGTCAGTCTATCAGCGATCTCATTACCTTTAATGTTAACATTGGAGGTGGACATCATGGGTCTATAAGAGGTCTTACTCAGTTTGACCTGAATAGGAACCCTGGTTTCATCGTTTACAGAGGACCAGCCACCAAGGTGTTGTAATGCGCTTCGACTGTCCCATAAAATCCATAGTACCTCCAAATCGCAATCATAAGACATTTTAGCAGCAAGCCCTCTACTAATCGCAATCAACTCACTTCTAAAACAGAGAAAGTGTGTTGCTTTATTGTAGTCTCAAAGTGGATGTCCTAATGAAAATGCCGCTGCCAGCATGATCTTCTGTACGACTACCGTCAGTATAGACTTCCACTGCATCTTCAGGAAAGCAACGAAAAAATATATATACACACATAGTCAGTTGAATCGCTAGACCATTTTTTCTTTCTTCAAGTTGCTCTGCACTGAACTGAACTATTAAACTTTTTTTTTTTAAGAAAAATTCAAAATTATTGTTTGGGTGATATTAGCAATGGAAATACATTAAGATATTTTTCAAGGCAAAATTTGTGCTGCGCCACTAGCCTCACTATGAAACCAGGGATGTTTTAAGGCATGGGCCCACTGGGCAAGGGCCCAGGGCCTTGCCCTAAGTGGGGACCTCGTTTCGTTCTCGACTTAGTTTCAATAAGATTATGCTCCGGATAATTTTAATGGTCCAATATACACTGGTGTGCAAAAATTAAGGACGAACTCGCGAAAAATTCGCATATCAGCTGAACGAAGAGGCAGAGCGGACGGAAAGACCAATCAGGAGATTAAGTAAGGTGATGTACGGTAGCACATGCGCAGATATGCAGGTAGACGTAATGGGGGAGTGTCTGAGTAGTATAAAGCATGTTGTCGGTGTAAGATCAGTATTTCTGGCAAAGAGATTGCCCGCCGTATAGCAGTTAAAATCACACCGAGTTGCTGCCTCAGCGAGAAATGGCGAATAATCTATCTGTTAGACGACATCTGGATGCTTTTACCCGAGTTCGAATCATTGGGAAGTTGGAGGAAGGTCGCAGTGTGACAAGTGTGGCTGCAGAGTTCGGAATTGCTCACAGCATCGTTTCACGACTTTGGAGACAATTTCAAACTACAGGAACAGCTATCCGGGGGTTCAGTAGTGATCGTCCACGAGGATCCACACCCGCAGATGACCGGTACATTGTCTTACAGGCCAGAAGAAACAGGCGGCAGACAGCGGGAGAAATTGCTAGACACACGACACAGGCGACTGGACGACCGATATCGCGTTTTCCCGTGGCCAGAAGACTGCACGGTGGTGGTCTGTTTGCACGACGCCCTGTACGGTGTCCATCGATCCATCCCTGTACGGTTTAACGCCTGCCCATTGGAGAAGTTGTTCTCTGTGGTGCCGGGAACACCAGAATTGGAGAGACAATGAATGGGGACGAGTACTCTTTACAGATGAGAGCAGATTCAGTTTGAGTAGCGATTCTCATCGCATACTCATCTGGAGAGAGCGGGGAAGCCGCAATCATCCCTCGAACATCATTGAAAGGGACAGGTATGGAGGTCGCGGTGTTCTCGTTTGGGGAGGCATCATGCTTGGTAGTCGTACAGACCTTCACATCTTCGACGCAGGTTCAGTCAACGGGACCCGTTATTGTAACGAGATTCTTCTTCCATATGTGCGTCTTTTTAGAGGCGCTATGGGTCTGCAGTTCCTTTTCATGGACGACAATGCACCATGTCATCGCACAGTAGCTGCCGAACAGTGCTTAGAGAGTGAGGATATTGAACGTATGGATTGGCCGGCACGATCTCCGCATCTCAATCCCATCGAGCATGTATGGGATTTTCTAGGCAGACGCTTGGCAGCTCGTACCTTACCACCAGTAACGATTCGGGAGCTTCGATTGGCACTGCAAGACGAATGGGCAGCAATGCCTCAACAACTCATTGACACCCTCATTCGCAGCATGGGCAGACGCTGTGAAACCTGCCTAGCAGTCAGGGGAGATCATATCCCCTACTAAAGACCGGATGTTTCTTGCTGGACACCCATCACAGGGATGTTTCGGCCTTCAGTCGAATTGCGCTCCATGCTACTTTTTCAATCAAGCTTCTTTTTATCCCTCTGATTTCTCTTTTAGTAAGTGTTGCTTACATTACACATGTCCTTACGTATTGGGGATCTTACGGTATTAAATGTGTTGATTTGGAAAGCTTTTGTACAAAGTTATATTGAAAAAACCGTCTCGTCCTTAATTTTTGCACACCAGTGTAATTCCAGGGCCTTGCCCTAAGTGGGGACCTCGTTTCGCGCGCGTTCTCGACTTAGTTTCAATAAGATTATGCTCCGGATAATTTTAATGGTCCAATATAATTCTCGTACATACTCTCCCCAAAACAGGGAAATTCAAAGTGCATGTCAACTGGAAAAAGTGGTAAGACTGCATTATTGTGTGATAACCGTTGTGTGTGTCTATATGCCTAGGCCAGGCACAATACCATAAACAATCATTCAACTCATTGAGTCGAAATGCGGCCATCGGTCGAGCCGATTTGTGCCTAGGTTTATGAGAGTGTGAGTTGTGCACATTTATTTCTATAAAATTACCATTTGAACGAGTGTTTGTGTGTGTGACAATGAATGCTAAATGCTGTATACTTTTAAAGATCTCATGTAGGGCCTACTTTTGCATAAGGGCCCAGGGCCTCGAAGAGTCTTAAGACGTTCCTATATGGAACCATTTTCATTTTCAATGAAACAGCTCCTAAGAAAAAACGGTACTTATTCTACGCTAGCTTTTTGCGATACAATTTTTGAAATTTTTTAAAAAAAATATGTATATCAATTGTGAAATTGTAAGCATTTAAAAACAATAATTTTGAATTAATATTTTATGTTAAAAAAAAAGAGTTGTAACTAGAGTTTTTAATTATAAAAAGGAGCTACGCAAACATGACGTTACGGCGATTGTATTATTTGTGAGAGGAACTGAAAGAATACATCCAGAATTTCCAGTAAAATGTTTGTTTTTTAAGTACACGAATTATATAGAATTTTGATTTTAAAGATGTGTTAATTACAAAGCATGATTTCAGAGTTAAAATACGATTATATTTTTAAAAAGGGTGAGTTAAAACCTGATTATTTATAGATTTTCAATTTATGTATGATAGTATATAAAAGAAGGAATATGATTTGCTACGTAGTAATTTTCTATTCTTTGTTTTCTATGGACTTTTTTATATTGATATCACAATCGATCTCTGTTTAACGAAGTCGCTTGATATCGAAAAAAAGTTCGTTATGTGGTACCAAATATTATATCTTGTTTTCACACTACTTCAACCGGAACAAAGGAAAATATGTCACATAAATTAATATTTACAAATTAATATTTAATGTAGTATTATTTTTCTCTATTATCATTTGCACAAAAAATCAGACTATGAAAAGCTACATAAAAATATCTATACATATGGAAAGACAAAATTTTAAAATCCCTTTTCAGAAACAAAAAAATTAAAATTTCTATTATTTTATTCATCAAATTTGTATATGTAAATTCTATTTTTGCTCTTGAGACGCAATTTTTTGCTGATATAGGGATGTTCCTTTGAGTAGTCTGTTGTTCATGGCGCCATCTCTTTTTAAGAAGAGAAACTATGTTCTTTATTCTCTCTAAGCTTACACTAGATGGCGCCGTAATCATTGCTTGAGAGAACGTAAAAATTATTAAAATTTCGTTGATACAAAAAAAAAAATAAATAAATAAATAAAATAAAATAAAATAAATAAAATAAAATAAATAAATAAAATAAAATAAAGAATCTCAGAATTTTCTACTTTATCTAATTCATTCAATTTTAAATTTTAAAAATAAACATAGCGATTAAAGTTTTGGTAATAACAGATTTGTAAATTATTTTTTTAGTTGATTGACCTTTTTAAAAATACGTATAAACATATAATTATTATAAATATCTATCATATAATACATTTCTTTAGAGATAATATTTTACTTTGAGCTTTCTCAAATTTTTATCTTTGATTTCAAATTAAATTCCGAGAGCTCTTGCATGACTTTTTTTTGTTAAACTTTTATTATTGTAGATTAACTATAAAACTTCTGTTTTCTTCTCTATATTCATCTTTGAAGAATAATTATATTTTTAAGAAATCTTTTTGTAACTTTTTTAACAGAAGGATTCCTTTTTTTTAATGATTTGATATGCAATACGACAAACAGAAAAGGTTAGTAAAACATAATAAAAATACGAATGTAGATTGGTCATAGCCTAATAAATAATTGTCTATTTGGGTGAATTTTGGTAAAAATCATATTTGTTTTATTATTTTAAGCATTAACGTATTAATTTTAAATTGTGAAAAACAGTTCGTAGCAAAATTGCCTGAGAGAAACTATTAGTTATATATTAGAAAGTTATTTTGAAAACAGTTACATTATCTCTGAGGTTTTGTGTAAGCCTTAACTTACACAAAACCGTTAATGTTTTTCTGCAATATTTTTATATGCATACACTAACTAAAGTACCCGTTCTTCAAACGGTTTAAATTTCAAAATAAATAAAATTTAGTCTTTTACAGCAAACATGATATTTTTTAGAGGATAGAACCAGTGCAAGACAATGTGTCCAAAAATTAAAAATATTTTTTTTAATGAGTGTTCACATTGTAAATCATTTCAAATGAATTGCAATTCGTCCTCACAATAAAGAATGATTTCACAAATACATATACTTGAATTTAAGAGAGAAATTTTACTTGCTAAAAAGGTAAATAGAAATGAATGAATAAAAATATTACCAAAAAGTCATAAGAATAGTAAGTTTCTGCTGTGGGCGAATACCGTTACACTATCATAAATAACATAGATTAGAAAGCCTTCAACTGAAAAAAATTAAATTAGTACAAATTAAAATAAAAGAATTTCTAAAACAGATGAAATAGGTCAATGTTGAAATAAACCATTAAATTAAGTTCTCATTAATATTACATGAGGAATAGATGTAGTACTATCTAACATCTCTATTGCATTTAATGTAGTGTATTAGAGTAAAAAGTTAAATTAGTGGTAATAATAAATAAATAAATAAAAACAGATAAAATAGGAAATAACACATAATCAACTACAAAAATGAAAGAAATCATGTTGCTAAAAAAATTAACTTTTAAACAATATTCTTTTTGAAATATTTCAATTAAAAATATTTGTTATTCTAATGAAGAGCAAACAAATGAGAAAATACAATTATAAATAACACTCGTGATGATTGAAATATATATATCATACATGGACAGTATGATAATATTTTAATTATATGATCTCCATAAAACGAAATGAGGGACATATTATCCGAAGCAAAGTTAAACTGTGATGAGGAGACGTAAAATCACATCAGCACTGAATTTTAAAAAAAGGCAAAGGGAAATATGAGAAAATTCGATCAAGATGCATCTTTTTTCTACGAACAGTTTTGGATTACAAATAAGTAGATTTATATATGTCAAGATTGTCAGGAGCAAAACTAAATCATGATGCCCTGTGACGAAAAATCTGATCAATATTGAATTTAAAGGAATCCAAAAGAGAAAAATATGAGAATATTGTTTCAAGGTGCTCCACATCATGAAGAATTTCAGCAAAGAGCTTCTTGTTAAGAAAAATAATTCTGATTTTCTATTTAAAGCAAAGAAAAGTACTTATAGGTTACATGGATTATAAGGCCAAATACGGCAGAATGCAAAAAACATGCCAAAATCCAGTTTTTCATTTAAATAGGAAGCAATATTTTCACAATATTACCTAACTGTTAATAGAAATTAGTTTGAATTTAGTGTCAATTTCTTTCTGATATACTTTTTTGCTACAACTTTCTACCATTTTCCAATAATTACGAGAACGTGGAATTTGCTGTTGAAAGAAGAAAAGCAATAATCTTTTTATCAACTAAAGGAAGTCATTGAAATATATATATATATATATATATATATATATATATATATATATATATATATATATATATATATATATATATATATATATATATATATATATATATATATATATATATATATATATATATATATATATATATATATATATATATATATATGTGTGTGTGTGTGTAAAAAATGTATACAATGTGTATATGTATACAACTTCCAAAAACACTACATGTAGAAGGAAGGTTGTTAGAAGGAAAGTTAAACCCCCCACACGATGCCATACGACAAAAAAATTGCATAAACACTGAATTTCAAGAGTCCAAAAAAAAATCGATGTCACACACATCCTTTCAGTGAAAATCTTGACGAATAATGATAGCTATCTTTCCTTGAGAACAAAAGGTCGTTACAAAGTCCTTGAGGCCGAATGTAGCAACTTGTAGAAAAGATGCCATCGCTTAGTTAATACCAGTTGTTGACATAAATGGAGGGTAGTTTTTTCATATATTGTCAATCCCTTAATAGCAATTAGTTTAAATTTAGTATTATTTTCTTTTTGTTATGCTGCTAGCTAACTTTTTCTACTGTATTATTACAATAAGTGAAATTTAAAAAGTGCAATTAAACTAAGGAAAGCAATAAAGTTTTAAAAACAGACATGAAGTGAAGGTAATTTTATTGTAAAAAAAAACCCCGTTGAGATACTTGTGTGATTAATAAGTAATCACGATCTGAGATTCTGTATACAAAAAGCTTCACAAATTATTGTTTGGCTTAAAAACTAACTTTTGAGTAACAGTATCACATAATCACTGTACACTGCAATGATAAGCAAGAAAAGGATAGATCAGAAAATAAATATAAAATGTGTGACATTGAAATAGAAATTATAACATTAATTTAAATTAAAAGGTTATCTATAAAACAGAAATATTAAACCTTAATTTTTATAAAGTTACCATAAGCTGTTCTGAACAAACAAAACACATAACAGAAAATCTTAGATATGAAAAACTGAAATAGAAAAAATAAACATAAATAAGTATGAAGTATAACCTTACATGTAGCAGAAATTATGACAAAAAATGAAATTATGATTTAAAAAGAACACTTTTTTTTGCATGGGAGGATATATTAAAAAACAATTGTAATTTCACCGCAAAAAATTAAAAAAAGGGAAGAAAAGAGTGTGTGTGCTTATGACCACACGATAGAAGTGATAAGTTCAAACTTTGTAATGTTATTTCAGGGATTAATTAGGTGAATAAAAAAAAACAAGGGGATATTATATTAGTATTGTCATATAAAATTATTTAATCATATGTCTGTACTCATAAAGTAATATTTTTTGCTAAATATACATATTTGTGAATTAATTGTATACTAAGAAGGAAGCAATAGATTTATAGTAGTTGAAATAGGTTATAAATACTTTAGATTCAAAATTATTTAAATATGTAAAAAAAACTCCGTCAAGCGCTGTTTCGTACTTTGTTGTGCTTTCATTTGGATCATTTGACATAATTAAATTAAATTTTGATTTTAAAAAATCTACTAAAGGCTTTGATTTGTCTTTTGAAAAATCTATATTAAAATCCCCACTTAAAATAATAGGCAATTTGTTCAGAAGTATTGATCCGGCCTCACACAGTGTAGGCAACTAAATTTTTGTGAATGAAAATTCGATAATTTTCTTTACACCTTTATTGGATGAAATATAAATAGTTACCAATAGAATTATTAGTCCATTTTCTGCTCTACATTTCGCTGCACACATTTCTTCGATGCATGACTTATTAAACCCAAATGATTCAGTAGAAAGAATCCCGTTTAGAGACTTCGCTGGAAGCTGGAATCTTGGCAGACCCCTCCGTTCCATATCTGGAACTAGACTGGGCATGGTATTGCAGTCGTTGTAAGTGAGAGGCGTGGCAAATGAAGCAGGAACCAATGGAATGCGATCAGCCGGACTTGGGTTTCGGCGACTGGCAGTAGAAGGGTTGCTATTGGATAAGAAAGCTGTTGTTCTAATTCACCTAACCCGACTCGGTAGAAAAAAATGTAACTATTGAGATGTTGGCTAGCAAGTGGAAATTAAAAGAAGAAATGGATTTAAAAAGAGAGAAATTTAGAATAATTAACTATGAAATATTAGAAGTTAATAAAATTAACTATCTAATAGGGATTATAGTAAAAGGAGGGCTTGTTTTAAATCATCAGTGGTTTTAAATTTTGGAAGAATTTCGATTAACTTTGGAAATTGTTTTACAAGATTAGAAATGATTTTAAAAAGGTCTATTAGATTTTGAATATCACTTGCATTATTTTCCTTATCAAGGATAATCTGAGTCTGACTTTATCTTTCCTTAGTTTCATTGTTTAGCGCTGGGAAATTATTTTTTGGGGAGTAGCCTGTAAGTGCGTCAGCGAAGGAAAATCCTTCAATGACGTTTTTACTTTCACAATTTTTCTTTGCTTTGTTGTGAAAAACGGGAGCTCCTTTTTTTGGGTGAGGGAATTTTGTGTAGCAGGTAGTATGCCCGTACACATGACAATAATGCAGAAGGGATTCTCCTGCCGTTCTTTGATTTTGCAGTCTTTGGTTAAGTGCTCTTCACCGCAATTTAAACAACGTGGCTTAATATGAATATTCGCTGCGGTATGGTAAAAATTATTACATCTGAAGCATTGAGTTCCTCAACTCTTACTTGCATATATCCTAAACTGGTGAGGTCAAAAATTGGCAAATTAATATTATTTCTTGGAAGTGTTACGAGGAAAAATGGCAATGGGTTTTTATTAATTTTAGAAATGAGTTGGTTACAACTGGTAACAGCGTAACCAAGTTCTTCTAGATCAAATTGAATATCTGAAGGTTTAGTGCATCCGGGGAGTCCTTTGATTACTACTTTTATTGGCTTAATTTCGTTTAGGGGAATTGCGTAAAATTCAAATTCATTATTTTCTTCTAGAAAGTGCATTACACTTCTATGTTCGTCAAAGTCATTTGTAAAAATTCTAATATAGTCTCTTGAGAGTTTTTACTTGTAATTTCTGGGAAATTTTCATTAACTTTTTTAAGCTGTTCGAGGTAATTCTTTTTAATTTTTAGCATGATGGGGTAGGGGAGCTTGGGTTTGGGAACATTAGTTTCATTTTCATTATTTTTTCGGCATTATTTTCAGTATTAAGCGAGGGATCTACATCATGATCTAAATTTTCAAAGTTGTTTTGAGTTAAAACAGGTTCTGGGGATTTAATTGGAGAGTTAGGTCTGAGGGTTTTTTTAGTAGAAAGAATCCCGCCATTCATTTTCCTTAAAAGAGGTGGGGGTAACCCCATTTAGTGGAAGCAAGGAACTTCACTTTCATGACATATTGGTGGGGGGAGGGGGGACAAGCTACCACGTTTCATATTTTTTGGGAGTGGCGAGGGATAACATTTTGCAACTCTATACTTCCCTTGACAACAAGAAGGATTGCCAATTTTATTCAAAAAAGTATTTATATCGAACTTTTCCCTTCATTTTTCGATTATCCACGTCATTAAAATTTCTTCATTGCTCTATTTTGAATAATTATTTAAGCATATATTACCAAATGTGATGAATATTTTCTTAAAAATGAAAATGCAGGTGTGTTATACTTAACAGAAGATGAACTAAACGAATGCAAGACATTCCACATTTCATGTAATTCCAGATATGCTTCTGTTATGCTTGTAAAGCAAGATAATTAGCAATCAACTTTAAGATATTTTAACTCGAATTTTTTCGATGTACAAATTAAAAATAAAATATTGCGTTGAAATGATTTTCATAACATTATCTGTGAACATTTTTAAACCAACCTCTATTCAGAAGTCTCAAATATTTTGCCCCCTTCTATATCTGTGAAAACAAATTAAATATACCTCAATATTCTTAGTTTGTTTTTATAGAAGGTTGAATGATTCGGTTGCGGATTTTATTATTTTTTCTCTGAGTATAATTAATAATTTTTTTTAAAAAAACTGAATGCTCACAAAAGTGCCAAGGGACAGTGGCTGAAAATTTCTGTACTAGGAGGTAGCACCAATAAAAATATTCACAACAATGGTTACTTTAAGTAAGCAGTGTGGTGTGAAGATTAAGCGATGTGTGGCTGGCAGAAAATAGAAAGAAACTGGAGTGAGATTGAGAAGACAAGTCCCTCCCTTGAAAATCACGGATTAAGTCTCTTCAAATAACGTATGAAACGTTTGCTTTACTCAATTTTGGGTGCATTTGATTCAGCACAATTTTCAGTGATGTTGACAAGAAAAAGTCCCTCTCTAGCTGGCTGAATGTTTTTATCCTCTGTATATGTTGTGACGATTCTCGGCGTGGGAACCAAGGGCTTTCCCGCAACGCAACTGTGAATTGGCGTCTTTGTGGATCACCACACTTGTTTTCACACTTTGTGGATCACCTTTGTTTTCACCTACACTTTAAAATTATTGCGTGATCCGCCTTAGACCTCCCCCACAACCCCTTGACCCACGAGGGACCCCTTCCCTCCACTAGCAGGATGTAACGAGATGCTAAAAAGAGGCACCGGCCGCTGATTCTCGAAGAGAGAGAGAGGGAGAACTAGAGATGCGTTGAACCTTCGAAGTGAGCGGACGCCGAAAGAGAACTTCCCTCTCACAAACGACATCATTTGAACTCTAATAATCTTTTAATAAGCTTAATAATTTCAAAGTATAATCTGTAAATAATAGCTGTGATGTAAATAAACTAAATGTTTAAATTAATCAATATCACGCTACCTTTATTTATCGCAAACGTTACAATGTCTCTAGAATGGTGTGAAGCTGCGTTAGCCAAGTAGTCATGTTGGTGAACCAGTCTACAGCTTCGTTTCTGTCGTGAAATCCTGATTCCACCGAAAACCCATCGTGGAGAGCTTTTTCAATTTCTACCGCTCGAGGGGGCCATATTAATAAATCCACAATGATCCGCGGGCTACACGGCTGTCAAAAAAAAAAAAAATTAAATACATAATGTAGTCGGGAAATTTAAATAAGAAACAGAGATTTGTCTTAAAAGACTACAACTGATTCTAAGGGAACAGAAGGTGTTAAAGATATGTAACGAATTCAAAAACGTTAAATAGCAGTTCAATTAAAACACTTTGGGTGTTAAAAATAAAGTGAGTGAGTGAATATTAACGTCGCACTTTTCAGCTACACGAGGGCTTTTGGCGACGGGCCTCGTCATTTTGAACCATGGTCAAGTGACGAGGACGACACCTGAGCTGGCACCGCTCTCTCCTGACTACCACACCACACCAATGGGAGGACATTTGATCTTAAAGAACAGATTTAACGTGCATCGCTCCCCTATACAACGGGCTTTTAGTGGTACTCGGCTCGAACTCATGGCATGCCTGTCATGACCCGATATCTTGACCACTGGGCTATCGCAGCCCTATGCTAAAAATAAAAGTCCACTTTTTCTTCAAAAATGTATAATATACAATACTTCAAATATTGTAAGCATAGTCAGATTTTTCATGCTTAAAATTATTTAAAATACAATGACATTTTTGAAAAAATTATCATTGTAAGACAATTTTATCTCAAATGGATGTCGAGCATATCAATAAAATGTTTTAAATATCAAGAATAACAGAAAAAATTGTGCTTTTTACGACAAAAAGCAGACAAGGCAATTTTTGCTGAAATTGGGTCAAATTAAAATGAAAAGCTATGGCCCACGTTCCATGGATTGAAGACCCTTGTGTAAATCTGTCGAGGTCTCAAAAACTTGCTGTTGGCGTGATGTGAAAGTCAGGAGAGGGGAGTGCCACACATACATACACATTAGGTACCGTTCTCGTCATGTGATTTTGGTTCAAATTTATGTTGTCCATCGCCATTGGTCCTAGTATTGTTTCATATTGTACCGTACGATGCACTAAATATAACGACTGTATGTTTATTGCATGGTACAAAATTCTACTTCATGAACAGCGTACATGAATGAGTGACAACCTCCCTCCGCACTGTTTATACACAAGAACACGCCTATCAAGAAATATTTCTTGGGGAAGTCTTATTTACTTTTTCGATCCTAAGACCCTATCTTCTTTTTCTCCGTATCCGGACCTCGCCTGTATTAATTAGTGCTGATAGGAAATCCAAGAATACTTCTGTCTGAGCTTCTGAAGTAAAGAAGGTATGGCAGCCATTTTAGTTTTCGACAAGAAAAATCATGTTTCTAATAGGGTATCTTTTATTTTTTCGTAGCAGTTTGGAGATATACTTTATTTTAGTTATTTTGGATGTGTTTTATATATATATATCTTCTGATTATTGTTTAGATAAACATATTTCATTCTGATTAACATGTTATTGGCCTTATTACACGATAGTAATGTAGCCATAAAAAAGGAATTTTCTCTAGTTGATTGTATTTAATGTGTTGATAAAGTTACTCTCTCTCTCTCTCTTATTTAACTTCTCTGTCTCTTACTTAATTCATATAAGTATCATTCTTTTAAAACTTAATTTAATATATGTGATCCTAAAATAGAATACAAAGACTGCAAAGTCTTAGTAATTGTAATTTTTATTAGACGGGCAATGAAGTACCCGAGAAATGGATGTTGCAAGTTAATCATTGTCTTGGATGATAGCTACGGTTGAACCTCATATTACGAACCTCAATATTGCGAATTCTTCTACGAGTATATAGCGAATTTTTTTCTGGAATCAAGAACATTTCACGATTTTCTTCGTAAAATAACCACTCAATAGCGAAATGCATTTTCTATATAACGAACTTTTTGTCTTTTGATACAATTTTTTTCCTCCCTTTATTTAAAGCATTTCTCATCACATTTCAAATTATTCATTCTTTTAATACATTTTATGATGGTCATAAATCGAACTGGTTTTATTAAGTGCTTAACTAGCCGAGAGTAATAGAATTCTGGGCGCTTTATCCAAGAAATGCAACCTTTAACCCCCTCCACTGTCCAGTTCACTGGAAACATTTTCAATATCCCCTTTCACCATCAGTTGAGTTGTCTGGTGTCCCCGTGTCCTTTAGCTAGTCTCCGTTCATTTGTAGTGTTGATCAGTCGTACTGGTTACTTCGTTTCTTGTAATTCGAAAATGTCAAAACGTAAGAGCTTGATCATCAAAGAAAAAAATTTAATTCTTCAGGAAGTGGATAAAGGCGTCAAGAAACGTCACATTGTTTACATGAAGAAAGATGTGTATGAACTATGGTATCCAGGAACGTCCTAAGACTTCTTGAGGCCCTGGGCCCTTACGCAAGAGTAGGCCCTGGGCCCCTACACAAATGTAGGCCTCACCTATGACTCTTAAAAGCAGACAGTATATATTATTCGTTGTCAAATACTTGTACAAACAATAACCCGAAACAACTAAATGTGCATGACTTACAATCGCGCAAACCGGCTCGACTGATTTGCCGCCTTTTGACTGAATGAGTAATGAAGGTGTACGGTGGTAGGTCATCACACGTTTCGCACGTATGGTACAAAATTCCCAATCTTTCGGGGAATACAACTATTGAAAACATTTGACCACTGAAATTATTCGAATCATGGTCTTATTAAGGCTGAGACGAGAATGTTACGAGGCCCCCCCTTGTGGCCTTGGGCCCATGCCTTGAGACTTCCCTGGGGGCATCTGGAGGACAACGGCTGTGAGTATACAATGAATGCATGAGAGTAATTTCTCTTCACTAGTATGCATTTTAAATTTCTTAATTTACGTTGTGAAAAAAATAAAAACAGTTGTTTTTGTTTCCATACTGTTTTACGATTCAGTCTACAGAAGTTTCAAATGCAAGTCCTTGAAGGGCTCGTGAAACAAAAGGCAGGCTTTATCTATTTGGTGAGCCTCGGAAGAGGGGGGTCGTGAAATGTGCTAATTTGGCGCTGTTTTCGCTCGACATCATTCCATTCGCCCCTTCTTCCGCCGGGATTGTTCTGTTGCGGAAACTCATTACCAATGCAGAACGGGCTTTTCGTTTGGATCGTTGGAGAAGATGACTCGAGTGGAATTAATCGACAATCACCCACATTCGGTTCTAGGTACATGTTCGTATTTCGGGGTGAACGGATTTTTAAATTTAAAAATTGGATGAATAAGTTAAAGTGATTGTTGTGTTTTAGTGCAACGTTGTTCTACTTTATTTTATTCATGTACCTCATGACCTGTCATCGTGACTTCACCTACACATAATCTATAACTGCTTACATCTACATGTACAAGTTTAGTAATATTATTGCACGGAAAATATTTTATTTTTTATCAATCAAGCGAAAATAGTGCTCATTAGTAATCATGCAAATTTATTTAGCTTAAAAAAAGAGAAATATATGACTACAACACCATCCACTTTATGAGCAAGCTAGGAATGTACTGAAAATAATATTATAATGATAAAAATAGATAAATGGACAAAGTGTGTTGCCATATTTATTTTATTATACAACCTCTGAATTAATTAGAATACAAAAATATTGTACACTTAGGCATTATGTGGTACTATAATTTAAGGATAGGATTCTGTTTAATTTTTATTTTAGTTATATGACCCGGAAAAAGTAACGATTAAGAGCTAGCCGATAAAAAAACCTGCCTCATTTACGGTGCGAAAGTATAGTTCGTTGTCAGATGGGAGAAGGAGAAACCAGTTTGAATAACTGGCATTGTGTGTGTCACCTGTGGAGATGCAAGAATCATTTCATCTCATAAAAATATTAAGAAAAAGATGATACACATCTCTCTGTATAAAAATGGATGTTTGTATACATGAACTCGCATCACTCACACACCGTTCAACAGATCTCTATGAAAATTGGCATGTATATATATGTATTTGTGGAGAAGTTTTTTTTTGCGCTATCTTCTCTGTTGCAGCTCCCCCTCAGGTGGCGATACAGCACATCAACTTCTACACCAAGTTGCCACCGTGGTCACCAAAAATGATGCAACTTGGCTCTATCGCCAACATTTCGCTATGTTTCAATTGAAACGCCTTTATAATGTAAGGAACGGCGTTGCTTGTGAATATTACAAATTTAACATAAAATAAATACAACAGAAAGTAATATTGACGTATTACACATCCCGATATAAATTATTTTTGTTATTTTAAGCTTTCATTACACAATATTTCTAACAATGTGTTACTTTTGCTGAGCAGAGAAATCAAAAATCGACCCTCAAGAGAGTTACAGAGCGTTATAAATAAAAACAAATCTCCTTTTTATCAGCTATTTGATGTACAGACGTAAAATTTAACAAATATGGTTTTTTTGTTCAGCTGAGATATGCAAAAAGCTTTTATTTGTTTAATTTGTAAGTTACGTAAAATTAATTCATTAAAATCTTCTTTGTCCTTCAATTTGTTTTGTTTAATTTTTCAATTAACCCGTGCGAGGAACGGGTATACCAGCTAGTATAACATAAAAAAAGTATTAGTTGTTGTTAGGGGTTGCAATACCGAATACCGATATTTTGAGTCATTTGTACAATTTTGTAATACCGGTCTTCACAAGTTTAAATAGCGTTTTTTCGGTATGTACTTGAAATTGTTTCCTCTATTTGTTTAGGGATCGTTAACATAGAAAAATAGTACATGTTTTTGTTTTTACGTCTTCCTAATGGGCGAAACTAGTTAGACTGTGAATATGAAGTTGCCTCGTACAATTAAGGGAAATGATAAAATATGTGAATCTTCCAAGACCCAAACTATCCTATTACAGCTCAGAGCGATACTGCGCACGCGCAGGATTCGTAGTCCGATAGTCGTATCTGTGAAAACAAGGTTGTAGTTGGAAAGAAAGTGCGTAATATATTCATATATTTTCATTGTATATATATTTTTTGTTATTCACATTGTATTTGCATATCATACAGTACAATTGATGCATTACGTTTTTCAAGATCACATTTTAAAAATTTGTAATAGTTCCACAGACTGAATAGTGATATTTACTTTTATTCCCCTTCCCGTCTCTTTGTTGTGCCTCACTGATATTTATATATGTCTCCTTAACGATCGTATTAACTGTATTTTACTCTAAATATCCAGAAGAGTTTAGACATAATGAAAACTTGTTCCATTTCATTTTTTGGACTCAATCTATGGGTCGTAACAGTTTTTCAAATATATCTTTCGAACTAATAATCGAGCACGAGACAAATTTGAAATAAAACGTTCTTTCCAATCGATACAAATAAATAAATGTGCTTACTGGAAAAGTCTTGAATGGAAATTATTTAACCGTCAATTTATTTAAATCAGTGTGCTTTACTGAGATTGAATGTTGAATCTTAAAAGACCACGAGGTACAACTTTTTTTTAAAAGTCTTTTGGCAACAGTCAGTGTGGATCCTTTTCAGAATGTGAATACACACTTGTTAAATGTTCTCCTGTTAAATAATTACTATGTGAAATTTTATTCTGTTTCTTATGAAATATTCTATGTGTCGTGAAATATTCTTCACCTGTGAAATATACCTTCAATGATATCAAATTGCAAGTTGATTCCTCATTGGGTGTCCATTTTCCTGAATTACACTGAAATTCTAAAGTGAGGGCTTAATCCATTTCCGTACAGTGCTCTAATTAATAATTTGTGCTTCTACATTTGGAAGGAAAACTAAGATTTGGTATCTACAAGTAGGATTCTTTCAATGTATGTGTTGGTTCAGTGCAGCGATACTCAACCTCTGCGGCCCACCGAACCTTATTAAGTGGCCCATGGCTCTGAGAAATTTACTTATTTAAGAACATAGTACAAAAAATCTGGTGGAGAGTTCTTTGTCGAGCAGTGAAACAGATCCATTGAGCTTTTTGCGGTCGGTGTCGTACGGGTGCGAATTGATATTCTTCTTTCTATTTGGAGTGGTTACGGTTAGAGACAACAGGGGAGTAGCGACAACTTTATATGAGTGGAATTGATTTTTAACTGTCTTTCATATCTTGCAAGCGAAAAATATTCCAAGAAAATATATCATTTCAAGACAATTGGGAGGTTGACTATTTTGTAGTGAAAAACAAACATGGATCAGTAATTTTTTGATTTGTCAAGAAAGTGCTGTATTTGAAAAACACCAATGAACAGCAATCTTTCAATGGCATTTTCTCTCAAAGATCCTTTTCAAGAGGCAATAAATAGGCTTCGTTGAATAATCTTTGCAACAGCAACAAAGTGTTTTGTCATTGGTAATGTCACAGCGGTAACAAAGATATCCTATGAAGTTTGTTATGTAATTGGTAATCAAATGTGTGAAACCGTTTACTGACTCAGAAGTTGTGAAAGTGTTTCTCAAATGCTTCTAATTTAGTGCTAGTGACAAAAATAAAAATGTATAAAAATAATTATTAAAAAAAGCAAAAAAGTAGTTATAAATACTTTGATCAATTTTCTCCATTTTAAATTACCAATGTTATTTTTGTCGTAGAGCAGGGGTGGCGAACCTTTTTGGGTCAACGTGCCATTTTTTCTAAAAAAACGTTTAATGAGTTATAGGCGTGCCATCAAATAATTTTGACTTGTGATTATTGAAGAAATAATAAAACTAAATACGAACAAATCAAAATTCTTCATTTAATACGAAAAACTACATTTTGCACTGTATAGTAGTAAATGTTTTAGTTATACTTGTAATTTAAATTAAAATAACATTTGTGGGATTTCTGCTGTTGTAGATTAGATGACAAATAACTTATATCAGGTTACTTTTAGTAGAATGCATGCTGAATTAGAGTCGTCTGTTAAACGGTTTCTAAGCGAGTCTTTGATGCTATTTATCTCTGAAAATAATGACTCGCAGGCATAGGTAGATGAAAATATGGTTAAAATAGCATACGCCAACTTCTTCAAACAGTTAAATGCGTCTGGAATCGAATTCCATGTTTCCACAATTTCGTTACTGGTATTTTTACTTATATTGCTTGTCAATCAATTCCAACTTTTCCCTTGTTTCAATAAACTTTTGAATCCATATTGAACTAGACTGGAAATCAATCAGTTGCATTTCAAGTTCTTCAATTTCCAACCAATCGAATTGAGACAAGTTCAGTTTATCAAACGAAATCACATCAGGGTACATAATCAATTTGAACGTTTCCGATAATTCCTTGAAGTGAGAAAATCTCGCTGAAAATTCTTTGATTAAAGAATCCATTAAAGAAATAAAGTCATCAATAACCTTTTCTTCATTTCGTTTCTCTTGGGCATCTAAATCTTTGATATTTTTTTCAATTAATTGATTGATTGAATATTAACCTCGCACTCTTCAGCTACACGAGGGCTTTTTGGCGACGAACCACGTAATTTTAAACCATGCTCAAGTGACGTGGACGACACCTGAGCTGGCACCCCCTCTCCTAACTACCACACCACACCAAGGGGAGGACGTTTCAGCTCTCGACAGATTTAACGTGCATCGCTGCCCTACACGGTGGGTCTTTAGTGGTACTGGGCTCGAACTCGTGACAAGGCATGCCACGGTCCGATACCTATACCACTCGTCTACCGCGGCCACTTTTCTTTTCAAGTTTGGGAAGTACTTGTAGTTTTTTGTAATAATATCGTTTCTGAAAACATATAGTTTAGCTTCAAAAGCGCGAATGAGATCCATCATGACGATAACTGACGATTCTGGCCTTGAAGCTTTATGTTCAATTCATTGAAATGTTGGCATATGTCTGTAAAAAACATCAATTTTAAAAGCCACATAATATCCATCAACTGTGGGTATTGTTCAATTTTGCTCTCATTTTGTAGAAACAGTCTGATTTCTTCCGAGCAATCAACAAATCTTTGAAGTACGTTCTCGCGACTCAACCAGCGAACATTGTTATACATTATTAAGCCATTATACACCGAATTGATTTCATCCAACAAAGCATCAAACTTTCGTTTATTTAAAGCCTGCGACGATATGAGGTTGACTATTTCTGTGACTAAAGTTATTACATTATCAAGAGATGTTAAACCACTCATTGCACATAAGGCTTGTTGGTGAATAATGCAGTGGCATTCAAGAATCGAATGTTCTACGTCTGTTCCAAATAAAGAAATGAAACACTTTTTTACCTACCGTATTTGGAGCACCATCAGTGGTTACTGAAACAATTTTTTTTCAAATCAATTTCTTTCTCAGCAAGCGAATTTCTTACTGCCGTACAAATAAATATCTGTGCCCTTTGTAGTTGTTAACAATGATGTTATCGCAATTAATTCTTCCTTAATGATGTTTCCTACACAATATCAAGCAAAGACAGCTAAACGTGCCGATTTAGTAATGTCAATCCTTTCGTCAAGACATAGCGATATAAAAGGAGCGGAGTTAATGTCACTTTTTTGTTGGTCTGTAACATTTTCTGCCAATTTCAAGATTCTATCTTTCATTGTGTTTCTAGATAGAGGAACATCTTTTATGCGCTGAATTATCTTATCTTTATTATCAAAATCATCAAAAAGTGAGGGCGCGCATGTCAACCAAGCTTCCTTCAAAAACTCTCCCTCTTGAAAAGGTTTACCATGCCGAGCAATGGCATTTGCAGCCGAGTAACTTGCCGCACTTGTGTGACAATTTTTGCTTACATATTTAAACATAGACGCCGACTGTTTATTTCTGTCTTTTATTGCACTTGCAATTAATTCTTTTTGCTCTGGTTCGCTTTTTTCACAAAAGGATTTGTGATTTGTTTCAAAATGCCGTTTTACAGACGATATGTTCTGCATACCACTGTTCCAGAACATAAAACACACACCGCTTTGTCGCCTTTATTGATCATGCCATATTTCTCAGCCCACCAAGTTTGAAATTATCTGCTACACTTACTATCTTGCACTTTTTGTTTTTTGTTGAACTAGCCATGTTAAATAGCAGTTAAAAATCGTATATTTAACGCAAAACTTTAAATATACATTTGTGTCGATGAAATTGACTATTCTATGTGCTCTCGCTTGATTCCTCCCCCCCGCCCCCCACCCCCGCCAAAAACCTTTTTACTGACTGCGCACGACTGCGGGCTCATGGGCAGATTTATTTCTTTTTAGGAAATTGAGTGCTTGTACGAGATTTCTGTAGTGCCTGCTCTTTCGCTGTTGTCTCAGGTCATTAAAAATTTTACAAATAAAGCAGTGAGAGTTATTTTACCAATTAGACTTACAAGACAAGAATTAGATCACATTAATAAATTAGATGTATACAAGCTGAACTATTAATGTTAACGTTAGAATATGTTTTTTAAACAACTTGAATATATTAAGAAATAGTTACATACACACACTATGCGTAGATAAACTTTGCATCATTAGCAATTTATAATATACGAAGTATTTACGCAAGACATAACAAACGAGTCTGCTCCCCGATTTGTCGGCGTCGCGACGAATCACTCACGTTTGTTCATAATAATTCAAAGTAAACTTAATTATTTTAAGCTAAAATGCAAATCGTTTTTGATCGATGGCGTGCCCAAAATATTCTGTCGCGTGCCATCATTGGCACGCGTGCCATTGGTTCGCCATCCCTGTCTTAGAGCATTTCTCCTCCCCCCTCCACCATTTATCCTCAGGTTGCGACCCGCGTGAGATAACTAACATATGTATGCGGCCCGTGTGAACTAGCTGACTTATGTCTGCGGCCCAGCAGAAAAAAAGTTTTAGTACCCCTGATTTAGTCTATTAGCTAATATATATATATTTTTGCTGTTTTAATTTGCCCTTTGAAAGGTTTTCACAAGCCCCAAGGGCCCGCGTAATACAAATGAGTTGACCTTTTGACCAAATCATTTGTTCAAGATCACTCTTCTTTAGCTGATAGCAACATTTCCCAAACTGGGGGCCTGCCAGGGGGCGCAAGCATATCGAAAACAGAAGATCATTTAAAAAAAATTATCAATTTGTGCTGAAAAGAAGCAAAACAAAGTACATTCTGACACATTTCTATTGATATAATACACTTATAAATGTATGAGTACAGCACAATGTATTTGATAATTAATGTATCAATACTAAGTCAAGAACAGTTTTATAACTTACGACTTCCACGGGCTTATCATGTACAAAAGCATATACAAAATTTAATACCATTTTGTTAATTTGTGCGGTTTATAATTAGAGTTGTATTGTAGCCTTACGTCACATAGTTACTATCACTATTATTACAATCTATATATTGTTATATACAGAGGGGGGGGCGATGAAAATTTCGATTCAAGATTGGGTCGTAAGCATTGAAAGTTTGAGAAGCACTGGCTATTTTGCTAAAGCTCTAGTCGCACCCACTTTTACTCCGCATCAAGTGGTAAACAATGCAAAGGAAAAGGCCGAACCATTCCGTGTTCTTATGGGCAGAAGCAATCGATGGGTTCCCAATTGAAATGCGCTCAGTTCGACCGCCCAACTAAGAAAAGTTCTCGCTTCAACGAGAGGAAGTGGGCTCCCTGATGACGTGAAGCGGTCACGTTCACACACAATGACCGCGGCTAATGCCCTTCTCGAGGGCGAAAACAATTGGCGCATTACTTATTCCACGGCAAACAGCCCGGTTTCCTGGGGACTTGTTGAGAAATTCAGCACAATCCCTCGCCTAACATACACACCCAATGAAATGAAACACAACAGCAAATGAATGGTAAAGGTTTTAAGAGAAGGCGAGGAAATAAATCGTTACGTTGAACTTAGATGCATATATGTATAATGTAAAAATCTCACTTAATATTAATTTAAACTCTAATTTTGTGTAGGTTTCTTTTTTTAAAAAAATCTTAATAACAACTACCATTTTTTTAAACTCATTTAAAACAGTTTTTCTTATTAGATTTTAAATATTTAATTGTGAATTGTTTCCTTTAAATACATTTTCGTTTTTGATGATGAAAATACAAATTTTCATCTAATATGTATTACTTCTGAATATATTGCGTTTTTCCAATAATTATATGTCCTATTTATGTATTCTTTGGCAAAGTACAAACTTTTAGCTCTGTTCACTCGAGAGATGAATGGCTTCTCTTGAGTGCAACTCATCTATGTTAGTCATCCTTTTTCAATTCACTTCAAACTGGGGTTAAAATCACATTGGGGGGAATATTTTAGCAATACTTTTAGTTATTTGTGAAGCTTATAGTCTTGGATTTATTTTTACATAGCGTATTACAAAGCAAGATTCTCGAGGTGACACTGCAGACGGGTCATCGGATCTTAGATTGCACGTTAAAAATTTTTTCAGTTGATTCAATTGTTCTAAGAGATTTTTCCTTTTTGTAAAGATCTATGATGATCTTTATTTCAGTAATATATCGATCTTTTATCTATATTACCTGCCATGGAATCCTACAAGCATTCAAATTTCAAATCCTAAATAATCGTTATACAAGCTTATCACTTAAAAATATGCGCGTGACTTCAAAATAAAATTTGTTTAATAAAAGCACCATTTCGTAAGTGTACGCAGACTTTTAGCGAGTGTGGTTGGTGATTGTTTGGTGTTCAATCTTGTTTTATCCTGTTAATGTAGTTTTTGTTTCTTGAATAAGGTAATTTGAAGAATCCTTGAGAGGTAGGAAAAGTTTCTGATGCGAGATTTTAATAATAATATTAGCATGAATACATAAGATGATTGCATGTACTCAAACTTTCAGCGGTAAGTGTACCAACTGAGACAACAGTGTCATGTTCATTGTCCCTATCTAAGCCTAGGCCTACCACCGTGCATCATCTTTACTCATCCAGTTAAAAGACGGCAGTCGGTAAAGTCGGTTTGCGCCTAAATTTGTGAGATTGCGAGTTTTGCAGATTTATTTTTCCTGGTATCTAAATTATTGTTGAGTGTGTTCTTAGAATATAATAAAAACAATGTTGACAAAAACTACTACGATAATAGTAATTATAAAACTGGGAATGATAAAGTTAAAAAAAAGTTGCGATCGAGACAAAATATTTCATACAAATTTTTAGTGAAACCTACTTTTTTCTTTTTTTCAATTTATATTGCTAAACAACATAGTGCGAATTTCAATGTTAAGTATTATCATACTTTTTAGTATTGAGGAATAAATTATGAAAAATTCTTCAAATATCAGAAAGAAATTTGAAATTTATCTGTACTTTCAGTATCTCTGCTATCTGTCAAAATTCTCGATGTAAAATTTCTAGACGCGTTTTTCTTTCCTTTCTTTTTCGTGGCATTTATCGTAAATAATGTTTTAATACAGGTTGTGGCAACTCTCTTCAATTTTCAAAGTTCTGCTTCGCATTTTCTCAGTAGATGGCAGCACGGCTGATACCTCTGAATATAACATGAGAGAGAGTTTACTCCTATACTCGCAAAATTTGTTTCTCATGTAGAGCTGTATTTATTCTTAGAGCTTCCGAAACTGAAAAATAAATTATTTCGAAATATTTGTGCAGAGGGGAAATAAATTCTTTTTCTGGGAAAGTGAAAAGGGTAATTTTTTATATCTCCCTACCGGTGAAAAATCGAATAGGCGGCGTAAAAAATGATACGGATACGCAGAGAGCTCTATCTCCGTATTCCACAACATATCCTTCCGATAAATCAGACTTTACGGATGAAAAATGTCCGAGGGGCTTAGTTTTCCACTCTTTGCAATTTCATTCGGTGCATGATTTTTCAGCCGGGATGCTCTGGTGTTACCAAATTACGTATTCAGAAATTTCTCATAAATATCTCTGGAACATTTTCTCTCTCTAACATGTAAAAACTTTTTCCATCTGTTACATAGGATTATGATAAAAAGCTGTGCTAATTTTTTCCAGGATTATTTTTTATTAAAGTTTGATTTCTGTATTATAAAATATTGAAGAGAAGGAAAGAGAAAATATTTTTCTTGAATATAAGTTCTTAACAACGATTAATCTTATCAATGGGTAGCCGTGGCAGCCCAGTGGTCAAGGTATTGGATCGTCACCCGGTACCACTTACGACCCGCCGTGTATAGGAGCGATGCACGTTAAATCTGTCAAGAATTTAAACGTCCTCTCATTGGTGTGGTAGTTAGGAGAAGGGGGAGGGTTTAAACTGACTCTATTCAGAGCCACTTGGTGCCCGCAGTAGCCTAGTGGACAAGGTAAGGGATTCGTGGCCGGTGTGTCACGAGTTCGAGCCTAGTATCACTGAAGACCCACCGTGTAGTGATGCCCGTTGAGAGCTCAAACGTCCTTTGTGTTGTGGTGTGGTAGTTAGGAGAGGTAAGTGCAGCTCAGGTGTCGTCCACGTCACTTGACCATGGTACAAAATAACGAGGTCTGTCGCCAAATGTCCTCGAGGAGCTGAACAATGCGACGTTAATATTCACTCGCTCACTCAATCTTATTAATGGTGTAACAAGATTAAAATATTTCTTTGAATGCTTCCATGGTGTCAGTTTGACATTCTGAGATTTGGAGAGTGGCATTGTCCTCTCCACTGGACTGAGACTGAAAAATACGAGGAGGTCGTGGTAACCAACTATTCTAGGTCGTGGCTCACGTTGCATATGGGGAATTAGTGCTTTCGAAAAACTTGATGCACTCAACAATTGACCGTGTAGAGCAGTGATGAGCATTAAGTCGATCGCATTGGACCGGTAAACCGCCAAGACATTTTAAAGTGACCGCCTTTACTAAGATCTATACCGCGCATGCTAAAAGAAGCATATTAATGGAACACAGACACCAGTTAGACTAGGGAACTGTCTTTTCACACAATAGAGAAGAATGTGATTCCCTAAGTAAATATTCTATATAATGACGTCGCTAAATCTCGGAAAAAGTTCGTTATATAGCGGTTCTTCGCTTAATATACTTTATAAACCACATAAAACAAGTTTTAAATTCATAAACACTATATATTAAGTAATTATTCACACCTTTTTGTAAATTAATATACGTTTATTTTACGTATATATCTTACCCATCAAAAAAAAAGAAAAACTGCGAGGAAAACAAGAAAAAAATGTCAAAGAATTCACTGTATTTTCAATATTAAGAAAAATGATTTTGTACTAAAATGAATGAATTTTAAGTACATTTTATAATTTAAAGCATACAAGTAATACTAAATATTCATTATCTTATAATTAGAACACGGGACAACTCCACTGAGGGTGAAAGAGGACATCGAAGATGTTTCTAGTGAACTAGGCAATGGGGATTTCTTGGATGAAATGTCCGGAACTCTATCGCTCTCGACCAGTTAGGATCTAATAAAACCAATTCAAGATTTATGACCACCATTAAATGTGCTAAAGAGAATAACTCGAAATTTTTCGAGAAATACTTTAAAAAAAGGGAGAAAAAAATGAATCACGAAAGAAAAAGTTCGTCATATAGAAAACGCACTTCGCAAAAGAGAGGTTATCTTACGAAGAAAGTCGTGAAATGTTCTTTGTTCCAGAAAAAAAGTTCGCTATATATATAGAAAAATTCTCAATATAGAGGTTCGACTTCGATAAATGTGTAGACCACACATGTACCTTCATTGGAACGCACGGTGGCGCTTTACATGTTCATTACCTCTGTAAGGAAAAAATGGCGATCCCTTCGATGTCAGCCGTGTAGATGCTCCCCCCACGCCAACTGAAGAGGATATGAAATGTTTATGATTAACTCCTCTTGTGTCGATGTCATGGTCCTGAATGGCGTGGGACTCGACAGTGAACAAATTAAGTACAAACGTTGGTTTCAGTTACGTCTGTTCTCTGCTCGCTGCATTGAATATCCCGTGCTTCACAGTCGAGATGCCGCTCAGGGTTGTTCAAGTATTAAGCTTAGCAATTTCGTGTTACTGGGGTTTTTGCGGTAAAAATAGTCATGTGTCCTATTTTAAAAGAGGGGTCCAATGTCGAGAACAAGTGTTAAGAAAAGATGTCAGAATGGTGACACCTACAACACTGGATGGACCGCAACACCTTAAAAACATTAGCAATAGCGCGTTTCCTGCAAAAGTCCGTCCACTCTAGTGTAGAGGCTCTCGCATTGACATCAAATTATAGAAGTTTTAAAAGGGGGCAGCTCTGGTGTTGTCCTCATCAATTGACTGTGGTTGAAAATAACCAAGTTCTTCGTCAACAGTCTTCGTGCTGCTGTGAAGTGTAGCAATAATTAATTGTTCAATTTATGGGGTCAAATGAGGGCATCGAAATTTTTAAACCGAATTCTGTCTGTTTCTTAGGTGCTTTTTAATGGAGTTAACTCACTATTATAAACGTCCAGAAATTTAAATTACGCTTGCAAACGAGTACAGATTTCGAGCAAAGATGGAAATCTGTAATTTAAATATATATATATATATATATATATATATATATATATATATATATATATATATATATATATATATATATATATATATATATATATATACAAGCCTCTTTCTTTATTCTTATACATTTCTGTGCAAATCACTTGCTTATCACAATATATTTCATATTGCATTACATTTTTGTTCTTTTTCTCTTTAACATGTGAACCTTCCACTGCACTTTGAGATGATACTATAGAGTATACAAAAGTTTATTTAAGCCAAAAGTACAAACGTTTGTTTAAGCCAGTATATTTAAGTGAATATACAATATCCTTTCTACTGAGTATGATATTGTTATTTCCAATCATTATTTAGGGTTTTAATTAAATAGTTTTGGTTAATTCAAAGTTAATTTTACCAAACTTTCTGATGAATCCTTTCGATCGAAAAATTAATGATTTAAATATATTGTTTATTGGATAATTCACTTTATTCTATGCATTATTCATGGAAGTGTTAACAAATTTACTATCGATCACTTGAAATGTTCTGGATGTGTCAAGTTTCTGTTTTTCGGTATATCCGGCTTAATTTAATATCTGAGCATATATTTTTCTATTGTTCCATTCAGAGTTAAAGATTTTTAAATCTAGAGTAAATTTTCCCCCATCACCACTGGTGTTGTTATATGGTTAAACATCTTTCAAATGCTGGTACGATTAATATAATTTAACAAGCAATTTTTTTAAGAGTGTAGAGTAATTTATTTTAGAACTTTGTTGTAATTGTAGTAAATTTTCTTCTGATAGAAATAATCAAAGCATATGTATAAATCCACAGTAGCATAGTTTCAAAATTCATTCAAATAATGAACACATCCATTTGAATTCCTAATCACAGTTTCGCATTAAACAAATGAAACGCACAGTTGTCAAATATTTGGCTTCAATGTTGAGAATTATATTCTAACTGCTTCCGTAATTCACGCTTTAGATAATCATCGTAGACCGTTCTGAACTTTTCTTGCTGTATCTATTTTTGTCGATTTTTTATAACCCAATTCAATGCCCAAATCTCCGCTGTTCGTTTAGCAAAAATGACCTTTTGGCCTACGATTACATTTATTGTTGGCATTGCGTTTGTAAGCAGTAATATCTCGATTATTTTTTCAATTCGGAATTTTGTATTGAGATATTAGTTTATATATATAACTTTTAAAGATCTTTTTAAATTAAGGAAAAAATATTGAGTTCTTAAAATAAAAGGAGTTTTTCATGTAATTATTTTTCTCTATGAGAATGCTTTTCTTACAGATTTTCTATGAAAAAGCTTTTCTCGATAATTCGTGGATTATTGGTCATTTGCTGCAATGCATTTAATGAATATTTTTTTTTACTTAAATGAGAATTTAATTCTTTTATTTTGTAATTTTTAAGCGAAAATATATACACAAAGGAATTTATTATATGGGACGATAATTAAAACAGTATTGAATTGACAAAACATTTCGGGTATGTACTCTTTTGCTAATAAATACAAGGCATATCTTGTTGTTTTCAGATTAATTTTTGCTTTATTTTCCCCGTGCGAAATTTCACCTTCGATTTTTTGTTCGTTATTAGACACTTTTTTCCCCTTGAACTTTAAAACCAAAAACTTACTTGGTAAATTGCTCGCTATAAATAAACTTTACAACGGTTGTTGTCTCGGTTGTATTTTTTTTATTTTGCCTTGTCACTCACAAGAATACAATTAATTAGAAAAAGATAGTGTTTGCATTGTGATATAGAAAGTAATCTATGGGGTCTTGAAAATTTTTTCAGAACCATCTTATTTCAAAGCATTTTTATAAGTAAAATGAAGATGTGGGATCCTAATTTCATTTACTTTTATTTTATCTCTTTTTTTTCCTTCGAATATTAATGTCATCCAAATCAAAAACCTGTTTCATGCTAAAAAATTCGCAGAAATTATATTTATCAGGGTGGAAAAAAATGACATCCCTGCGAGGACAATGGAAGCGAAATTTTTTCTTTTGGTGCGTCGTCATAACTGCTTTTTGGATGCTTCCTCTTGCATGGCAGGAAAAAAACGTCTACTCGGAAAAAAGAATGAAGGGGAGACTAAATAAAAGTTCTCGAGGCGCTGCATTCTTTGATAGATACCCTGTGCGAGGACCTGGTCGATGCGGATACATGCTCTGCTATCTACAGCCCCAGTTTCCTCTCCCTACCTCCTTTCAGGAAAAACTCGTAATCTCTGGACTGCACCGTTTGCACTTGTGCTCCACTCCTCATCCATCACTTGCCCCCCTCCTCTCCTTACCACCCTTTTCGGAAAGTCCGGTATTCCTCTCTCTGCGTGATGGACCCTTCGCTCCCTCGAAGGTCCTTTCGGACGGAGATTGCATTGACTCCACAGAAACAAATGTAATGACGAATATTTCTGTTACAGACGCAATGATTGTTTCTCTTTCTCTCGATTTTTCCCGTATTGACGGGATGTCATTGTTTTCGATACGCAACGCTCTTTTTCGAAATGTGTGTTGGGTACATTCTCTTCTCTTAGCCGCGGTTTCCGAATGATTATTCGCATTGGAGTGGTGTGGTAGTTTGAATATGAGATGCAAGTTCAGGTGTCATCCACGTCACTCGACTGAGGTTCAGAATTATGCAATCTGTGGCGAATAGTTTCCATGTTGCTTTAGAATGCCACTTTAATCGAATCTCAAATAACAGTCCGAATGGTTATGGTCTAGAACTCGTGTGACCGGCATTATTTGAATCGAGTCTTGGGTTGAGAGACCAGACATTCTGCTTGTTGAGTGGATGTTTCACGCTAAGTTTGTTCGAGACTCAAAATGGGCTGCGGTGGCCCAGTGGTCAAGGTATTGGATCATGGCAGGCATGTCATGAATTCGAGCCCAGTACCACTAAAGACCCGCCGTGTAGGGCAGCGATGCACGTTAAATCTATCGAGAGCTGAAACGTCTTCCCGTTGGTGTGGTGTGGTAGTTAGGGGGGTGTCAGCTCAGGTGTCGTCCACGTCACTTGACCATGGTTCAAAATTACGTGGTCCGTCGCCAAAAAGCCCTCGTGTAGCTGAACAGTGCGACGTTAATATTCACTCACTCGAGACTCAAAATACACACATTGACGTGTTGTGGACAGGAACATCTTAAAAAACTTTTTGTGGTCCCGAGACCCCACCCAAAAGTAGTACCTGGGCCCCAACAAAATTTAGGTCCTACCTATGACCCTTAAAAGTAGACAATACATAACATACGTTGTCGAATACTCGTACAAACAATAATCCGAAACAAATAAATGCGCATGACTTACAATAGCAAAACCAACTGCTACCTTTTAACTGAATGAGTAATAAGAGTCTGTGGTGGTAGGCCTAGGTCTGTACGGGGTCAACGGTCATCACATGTAGCAGGTTAACATATCCGAAATTTCCAGTTTTTCGGAGAATTTAACCGTAAGTAATATTTGACCATTGAAATGATTCTAATCAGGATCTTATTAAGGCTCAGTCGAAGCCCTCATTGTGAGCGAGGCCCTGGGCCCTGGCCAAGTTAGCTCATGCTATAAGACAGGGGTGCCCAACTCAAAAGCTGACATGGCCCAAATAAACAAGGTTTAACTTAAGGTGAAGCGCTAAGAAAATCAATATTCTTAGAAACATAGGTTTACTTCGAATGCCTTCTAGTAAACATATATAAAAGGACAAGAAAAATTTAATATTTACGTCCTGACACTTGAGATCTCTCCTCTGCTACTATCTTTCCTATTTCGGAAGAAATTTTGATATTTTTATTACATATTAGGGTGTGCCAATATACTGGACGGGCCGTGAGTTTGACACCCCTGCGTTAAGACGCACCTAAGTGTGGAAGTTTGGAAGGGAGGTAGGTGGCTGCTCGATGCTGTTCTCGTCACTTGATCGTGGTTCGGAATAAAGAGAATTTATTTAAGAATGGTTAAAATAAGGGAAAAATTTATGGGAGAATGCTAACGAAAAACTCAGATGTTAGGTTAAAATGAAATAAATATTAAAATCGGATCACACACAATACTTTTTTAATTAAGAACAACATTACAATTTTTAAAGCGTGTATTAGATGGATTTAGTTAATTGATCTTCCTTGCCGCTGAACCCGATAGCATGTTATGCCTACAAGGAGAGTGCAATGTCTTGGGATCACGAATTGAGTTCAAATTTTGTAGGATTGTGTAGATTTAGTTTCCTTGTTGATGAAGATATATAGTTATAGAGGCTACTACTCAATAATTTTTTAGATATTTACAATTGAAGATACAATTGACTCGTTCAATTCAGTGCAAAAATACAAGATTAATTCGATGCGCGAGATGATTTTCGAAATTATGTTTCATTTGCTTTTATGACAAGTTTCACCATTGTACGGATAATGAGGGGTAAGAAGCTAGTCGTACTTTTACACTAATTCTATAAATCTGATAAATGTTTTATTTATTGTTTCCAGGAACGATTAACTAGCAGTTAAAGGGCTTTTCTCCTGTTCTTGCTAATTGCTTTTATTGTTTTGTAATAAATATTATTCTGTACTTATACGAATGATAATGGCAAATGAAACTCTTGTAAGGCTTGTAGTCATTAAAGCATTTCATTTCCAATTTATTTAAATTCTATTAGATATTTTTATATGAAAAAGTAGACAGAAAATAAAAAAAAAATATTCTCCCTCCACGGACTCGAACCCGGCACCTACCGACGAGGAACACCGATCCTTTGCTTCTACGCTAAACCCATTACGTATAATCGTTTGCTACAGAATTGAATTTAACGAGTGAATTGCGTCTTCAGTTGCAAATGTCTAAACAAAATTCAGTGTAGTGGCCCTTATAACACATATGAGAACATGAGAAGAATCTACGAAAGGAAGATTTTAAGATTTATTTTTGGAGGAATTCACAGGAAAATGGAACGCGAAGAAGATAAAAATTTTAGCTTTATAAATCATTAAAAAAAAGCTCTGACGTTATTAACTTCATCGAAATACAACGAATTAAATGAGCAGGTCACGTTGTCAGAGTGAATGAAGACCGCACCACTAAAAAAGTCTTCAATGCCCAACCAATTGGCACACGAAGAAAGTTCAGGCCAAATCTTAGTTGGATTGATGACCTAGAAAAAGTTTTGAGAACTAAGAATTGGAGAACACTAGCAGGAAGAAGGCTAGCTGGCAAAAAGGTTTTTGAAAAGACCAAGACCCACCCAGGTCTCTCGAGCCACTGAGGAAGGATGTGGTCCCTATAACCATATATTTTCATCAACATTAAAATTAAATCTACCACCGTACAAAATTTGAACTAAATCCGAGACCCCAAGACCTTGTAATGTCCTTGTTAGATAAAATTTCTCAGAATATCATTTGTGCTGCATTTCCAAATTAGGATGCTTGACTAGTTTTATTTAGGAGTAAATGAGAGATGAAGATAATTTTTTTGTCGAATTTTTAAGTGTAAACACAATCTTTTACTGGTAATTAAACCAAATTGTTACATTTCTCTTTATCTTTTGATGAAATATCAAACTATTTTGGGACCTTTTTTTCGTAATTTGTGGAACACTATCTGAATTCTCATCGCGAATCAGTTTTCATCTTTAACTATTTTATCTTAAAAAGCTAGCTAGTTGGAAAGCTAAAATCTTTTTTTTTTCTTTGACAATTTGAGTTTTTACATTTTCAAATTGTATAGATTTTAATCTTTCTAAAAATACCTTACTTTATTATTTAGGGTAATTATAAGCTTTTAAAACTTATTTTTAAATAATCGTTGAAACTGGGCCACACCCATTTGAATGGCGAAAAATGTAAACAAAGTACTTCGTGCTTAAAAAAGTTGAACCTCTAATATAAACCAAAGCATATGCATATTTTATTGTAAATTGAGTCTTTTATTTTTTATTTCCTTGCCGATTAGAAATCTCATTGTATACATTAAAATCAATTTATCTCAAAATGTAAATTTTGATGTTCGATGTACCTTTTCTGAAAAACTACTTTTCACAGGTACGTAAATTTTTTTTATGATATATTTATAATGATAACTAATATATACTGAAATGAGCATTTAGTAAAAAACTCAAAATTTCCTTTTTTACAAATTTTTTTATGTGAAAAATAGGTCGAATGTCACTATGTTTGATAAAATATTTTATAAATTATGAAAAAGTCCAAAATTTAGCTAAAAGCTCATTTTAGTATAATGAGAAAGGTGTGCTTAAATTGTAAGAAAAATTTCAAACATGTACATAGAACTGATTTTGAGAAAATGTACATCGAAAACAGGCAATTTAACGTTGTAGTTATAGAGGTTTCCTACTCCTCTTAAAATATTTAATTTTCTTCTGTAGGAAATGATTTTTCTTTAGTTTCCAAAATGTCGCATCTCGAAGCGTTGCTGAGGCTTCAAAATAGCGCTTTTCGCCTTAACCGCAGCTGTCCGAGAGAGATAAAAAAAAGATGGCAACCGGAATATTGGATTTGTGCGAGGAGCCGTCAGTGGCGTGTCGGGAACCTGCCACCGGTTCTGACGAAATTAATCTTCGTCTGCGGAGAGGTAGACCCGCGGATGTTAAGGATTGGAGACGTCTTTGGCCGCCTTTTTCTTCTCTTCTCTGCCTCTGGATTAATCTTCCTGCGAATTTGGAACAGTCTTAAGAGAACCTCCTGTCTATAAACAAAACTTTGGGAGGCCCTTCTTTTCCCCATAAGTGATCTTTGCGATTCTCGCCACAAAATATTCATGCAAGGCTTGACAGAAATTCGATGAGCATTATCATCAGATTTTGTAATTTTCTCTTGTACTTAGGCTACATTACTTGCGTAAGCCCTGCGTACTTTCTAGCTTTTATGGTTTGTGGGTAATGTCTGCTTTTATATAGAGATTTACATTTTTTTGTTTTAAAGTTCATTTTATTTTTGCATCTTTATAAATACATCTTCTTTATGACACCTGGTACTATTTAAGACCGGAATGAACGTGAAAACTCTAGGTTCCAAGCTCTGATGTTGGCGTGGTGTCGAACTCTGGAGTGGGGTACCAGCTCAGATCTGTTGCCAATACCTCTTGCACTAGAATCCATTTGGGAAAGGGAACGCTTAAGGTATATCTTATAGTATTTATGTTATATAACATAAATAGATGCGATTATATTTAATTGTAAAAATTCAATTGAGCCGTGGGTGAAAACAATGCCCGACTAAACGCCATTGGTGTTCTATTTGCAATTTTCACATTTAAATTTCCTATCGGATCTTTAAATGGATTATTCTTGAATTCGCATTCTGGATTCAAATGAAAAAATCGTTAGAAGACAATATTCCTTCTTTAAACTACGTCGACACTTACTTCGGTAGCACATATAGCTTTGTTGTTATTTTTACTAATGCCACCTGATCAAGGCTTCATCATTGCTTAGGGCTAAGTGACGCCTGTCGTTAGCCGTAGTTTTGACGACCATACAGGTGACAGAACGAACGACTTAGCTCGTTTTCACCCCAGTTTTGAGGGAGAACTCCCTGGGGGTTGTAAGAGGCCTTTCACCTCTTTTCCTCTTCCACCCACTTCACGAGAGGATTCGCGGCTCGACGGCTATTTTAAGTACTCCCATGCCGTGAAGGTACTCTACATTTACAGACGTCCATGTCTTCTCCAGGATTCGAGCCCAGGCCCAACGGTACAGCAGTTATCGTCTCTAACCACTATTCTGGTTGGGCAACTGCATGTAATTTTAATCCTATTTAATATATTCTTTCAAAAGTTTTACAAGCTGTGATTTTGACATTTCGTCAAAACCTTTCACGGAATGTACTCTCATTCGCACACGCTTACACGTCCGTCAAATTATTTTTTTAAAAATCATTTTTACCTCCTTTGTTAACCAGGGTACTAATGGAATCGATTATTTTTCGTATCATTGGAAGTTTCCTTTGTAACATATTATTATTTCACATTCTTCGATAAAACTTATTTAATATTCTAATGCAAACATTTGTTAAAACAGAAATCATTTGAATTATAGATAAGGTCTATAAACTTGAGGAGTTTAACAAAATTAAATAACAAATGGATAAAGATTCTCTGTAACTTATCGATAAAATTGCTTCTTTCTCTGGTACTAAGAGGATATTGTGTCTGGTTGTAGTCGATAGAGGAGGAAACATCATTTTGTTACTGAAAAATCCACATTTATTACACACAAACAGAAAACGAGTGACGACTGCACAAATACACACGAACAGCTACACTCGACTTTTCACAAACGCGCGCGTATTCTTTTTTTTTCAATTCCTACTATTGTCTCACACTCTCTATAATAAAATTTTCAATCATTAATAAAATACATTTTAAAGCGTTCAATTGAGCAGAAACTTTAAATACACGATTATTTTGGATGACAATATGATAATTTAATTATAAGTAGTAAAAATTAATTAATTAAACTAACTATTCAAACAATTACAAATATAGCCACGTTGGCACAATTTTTGGCGACTTAGCGATCCTTTTGACGACTTGTGTCAAAACTTGAAAAGGTTTTTTTCTCATACTTTAAAACACTAATTTCAGATGGAATTTTCTATACGCTATTGTTTTCGGTGACAATACGATAATATAATTATAATTAATTAAAATTAATTGACTGAAATTAATTATTTAAAGAATTACAGATATAGCCACGTTTGGTTTCATTTTTAGCGACTTGGATAAAAATTTTAAAAGATTTTTTTTCTCACGTTTTAAAGCATTCAGTTGAACTGAAATTTTATAGACACGATTGTTTTGGATGGCAATACAATACTTTAATGATAATTAATCAAAATTAATTGCCACTTAATGTTGTGATTCTACCATATGTATGTATACATTTATATTAATTGTAACTATTGAATATATAAAAAGTAAATAAAACAAAAAATTTTCTTTGTTGATCAAGTAGGAATTGACTTTAAAATTTTTTTTTACATTATTTGTTTTCTCAGTTTTTATAGTTTTGATTAATGGAAAGTTTTTATAATCATAAGATTTCAGGTAAAGATTTTTGTGATTGGTAAAAATACGCGGAGAGTACAAGATTGTATCATCTTGTTTTAAAAAGCGCACACCCCTCGCGGTCTTCTTAAGAAATAACATCGGGGTTTTTTTCCATTAGACGGATAAACTAAAAATGAATCACCACGCGAAGTCTGGAGGGCTCAAGACCCTTATGAAGACAAATCCCTCGAGAGCATATTTAAGTGAATTCTTACACATATATAAAATTCGAATCAAACATCCCCGACATCTTCAGCAATTTCCCTTGCATTTCTAGAACTCACACGGTTTTAAAAAGGTAACTGTTGAACCTCAAGCTGAGAGTTTATCAGAATATTCTTAGTCGAAATGTAAAATTGCACGGTAATACATAGTTTTATGTAAAAATAAACAGCGGGAGCAGCAAAACTGCAATAGTCCCCTGTAGCGTGACTGCATTAATATGCGCGCATTCAAAGACACTGAGCGATAAAAGGGGTAAAAAAAGGGGGAGATTCTGGATCCCCCAGTAAAAGAGACTGAAAAGCAATTTCAGAAACCTGCCGTTGCTTTCTTCTTTTATAATCAGTTTTCTTATTGTAGCTCCGAACAACAGGAAGTGTGCCAAAATAATTTAGCCTTCCCTCTCATCCCTTCGAGGAAGAAAAGAGAAGTTTTTCTCTTTTTTTCTCCTTTTCTTTTGGACAATTAAAGAGCATTGCGATGTAGAGACGCTAGAAATTACCCGGATCGGAAAGAACTCGTTACTATGCATTAACGCTAACGATTTCATACTTAGTATTGGCTGTTATAATGCACTCAATAATAGAGGCATAAAGGGCCGGCTGGGTGGCGTGGTTGGTTTGTCGCTGGCCTTCTGTACCCAAGGTTGCAGGCTCGAACCCGGCTCAAGTCGGTGGATTTCCATAATGCAGAAAATCTACAGCGGTTATGTCGTGTGATTATACGGAATGTAAAAGATCTCTAGAGTGTCTGTTTGGTTTGGGTGCTCTAGGAAAAATCCTAGTACAGGTTCGCATCGTCAGAGCTCAGGTGCCTCCCTCTAGGGGTAAACTGGGCGTCCAAATGACCCGCGGCGAGTGGCCTATATTGCGCCGCACTCAGCCCAGCTTTTGGGGGGTTCTGCAATGGAAAAACTCCAATCGACAGCCCATTAGAAGTAAAACAAGGTTATTTTTTATTTTATTTAGGAAGTATTCTCCAGTATAACAAATATTTTGGTATTAGTTTTCTTTTATTGAATATAAAATATGCATGAGGCTATTATACACGACACAGTCCCCGAAGGAATTCCCCTTTTCTACAGAAAAGCTATATACAATGACATGCTATATACAATGCAGATAATTATACAGTCCGTCATTAACACGCGAAGTGTTATCGTCTTCGTGTCTTAATCCATGCAAATGGCGTCTTTGCTCTCCGTCATCTCGTTCATGCCCACGTCTTCCTTCAATGGCGTCGTACCTCGTTCTTATTCCGTCGGCTCCCGCCACGTCGAGCGCCTAACGACTGGCAGGCTCGCAAAACACTCAGTGCGTTCGTGAGCATGAGGAGTAGAATAATTGGAGTTGCTTGGAAATAGCGGTCGGCACCACACACACACACACACACACACATGGGAAAATGACTACAACCTAAGGATGATAAATGATTTATTTAACAAGATGAAATATCTAGATTATATAAATACTGAACAGCAAAGGAGAACGTCTTTCTCCTACGTCTAAGGCTTAGCGTCCCTAACGTCCGTCTACATATTTTCCCGTGTGTCTTTTTCGTCGGACATTCCTGACGGGGTGTGACGTCAGTGTGGACTGCTCCACCCTAAGTACAGGGGGAGGGGTTCTCCATTGCACATATCCAACCCTACATCTCTCTCTCTCTCTCTCTCTATATATATATATATATACATAGGAGAGAGTGTGAACTAATAGTAGGAATTGAATAAAAGAAATGTTCTTTTTTATTATTCATTCATTTTTGTATTCCAAAACTCGCATCTTCTTGTCATGAATTGGTTAAAGATCGCTTTTGTCGCTTGAATATACAATTTCAATGGATTTATTTCAAATTGATTGATTTATTATATGCAATGTCGGAAGTCTATTTTTAGCAAATGAACAGAATGTCTTAAAATGTATATGTGTATACTGATAGAAAACATTATAATGATGCCAACGTTTTTGAAATTTATACACCGCACAAAAAAGAATTACACACACACAAATCACACAAGAATAAAGACGAATAAGAAAGGACCGAACAGAAAGAGGTTTTATTGTACTTACTTGCTGTGAATAACCAAAACAATGGCCAGATAGCTTTTCCAAGAAACAATTTTTCATAAATATGTTCATAAATATGTATGAAATTATAACATGTTGTTCTTAAAAAAATGAACAAATTATATGATACGTATGTATTACATAAACTTAATTAACGCGTTTCTTAAAAAAGAAAGCGTAAAAAAGCAAAGATTTAATAAAATGTGATAAATTCGGAATATAATAATTTATATACAGAGAACAGCTTTGTATTTAAATATATACTGTGACAGTTAAATATTGGAAAGTTCTTTTGTTAAGAATTTTAGAAATCAATCCTATATTCTTTTTTAAAGAGCATATACATACATATTTAAAAATGCACTTCCAAAAATGAAGGGCATTGAATTCTACTTTTTATGACTATTCGATAAAAAATAGTACTCTGTAGTACTGTGCGCTTACGATTTACGATGCGCATTTTTTTGTCCCCCCAGAGAATGAATGTTTGAAAATTTTCTTTTTGAAAGAAAACATCACATTCAGGACTGTTTCTATCTCAACAGTTCGTGTGATTTATTTGCGTCGAGTTTCCATTGATATGACCCATTCGGGAAAAAGCGTAAAATCATTGAAAAAAAAACAACAACTTTAGACTGTATAATTTAAACCCTTGCTTTTTCTTTACAATAGATTTCGGTTTAAAAGAAAGTAATGCTTTGCTGGAAACGTCTCGCTATTTCCAATTTTGGTTTGAGATTCCACAAACAAATTCGATAGATTAATTCAGTATGTAAAAATAATTATTATAAATTATTTGAAAAATCAAAATAGTAAAAAAAAATTGCTTTTTATGTATGGTACTTTTTCAAACATAATTGAGTATTCTGTAACACCCTGAATTATTTTCTGCTCTAAGTAAGAAAATATATTGAAACTAAACACTAATTTTTCCAATTCCTACAATTAGCTCACACTCTCTATATATTTATTTATTTATTAATCTTGGTGAATTTTCAATCGTTAATAAAATACATTTTATAGCGCTCAATTGAGCTGAAAGTTTATATACATGATTATTTTGGATGACAATACAATAATTCAATTATAACTAATAAAAATTAATTGATTAAAACTAATTATTCAAAGAATTACAAACACATCCACGTTAGCATCATTTTTGGCACCTTGTGTCAAAACATGAAAATGTTTTTTTTCCTCACTTTTAAAGCATTCAGTTGAACGGAAATTTTATAGACATGATTGTTTGGGATGAAAATACGATACTTTAATGATAATGAATAAAAATTAATTACCACTTAATGCTGTGATTCTGTCCTATGTATGTACATATTTATATTAATTGTAACTATTTAATAAAAAGTAGAGTAAAAAGTAAAATATAAAATTTTTCTTTGCTGTTCTATGTAGGAATTGACTTAATTTTGTTTTATATTACTTGTGTGTGTGTTTTCCCTTAAGTATATGCTTAGGTGGAGCCAAGTGATCACAGTTGCGATTTCACAACCGGAATTGTTTTTGAGGTGTCATGAGCTCGAGTCAGTGACACTGAAGATTCAGCGTGTAGAACCGTGTTTAAAAATGGACCGACTTTTACTGACCTTCACTCAAGCTTCTTTATACACTGCTGGCCACCGTAAATGCCACACCCTGAAGGAAGCATGAAATAACATGAAATTTACAACATGCATTAGCGGAGGTGAGGTATGCAAATGATTAGAATTTCAGCGCAGACACACATCACGCGCGCCTGTGACGCCACCTCAAAGTGCTATTTAAGGCTTGGAAATTTCGACGATTTCAAGTTCGGCAGTTGTGTTTTTCTTAAGGTTTTTTTTAAAAAAACGATCAGCTATGTCTCGTAGAAAACAGCGATCAGCTTTTGATCAAGTATCCGAGTTCGGCAGAGGAAGGATAGTAGCCTACCGAGATTGTGGATTATCTTTCAGGAAAATCTGTAGTCGTATTGGACGAAACCAAACAATTGTAATGCGGATATGTAACCGTTAGATGCAGGAGAGTACCACGGATCGAAGTGGTCGATCGCATCCACCCCAGTGCACCACTTCACGAGAGTACAGGCAAATTGAGCGCATGGCAGTGACAGATCGCTCAGTCACATCACGAACAATAGAACAGAACATTGAGTCTGTAACGCATCATTCAGTGTCTCTGCGTATGATTCGACGCCGTTTACAGCAGAGTGGTCTGTCCGCAAGACGTCCATTGCTTGGTCTACCCTTGACGCAGAACCACAGACGTCTTCGCCGCCAATGGTGCGATGAAAGAAGGATGTGGGCGGCAGAATGAAATAAAGTTGTCTTTACTGACGAGTCACACATCTGTCTGCAACACCACGATGATCGGATTCGAGTCTGGAGACACCGTGGAGAGAGGATGCTGAAGAACTGCGTTATGCACCGCCACACTGGTCCTGTACCGGGTATTATGGAATGGGGTATCACTCTCGCACTCCTCTAGTACGCATTGCCGGTACTTTAAACAACCAGTGCTACATCTCCGAGGTGTTGGAGCCAGTTGTCCTCTCTTACCTTCAGGGCTTGGCCTCAGTCATATTTCAACAGGATAATGCGCGACCACACGTGGCACGCATTGTCCAAAGGTTCTTCGTCAATCACCAGATTGAATTGCTTCCCTGGCCGACTCGCTCTCCGGATCTTTCGCCGATAGAAAGCATGGGGTCCATGGTTGCTCAACGATTGACCCAGATTACACCCCAGCTGCCACACCAGTTCAACTTTGGCAACGTGTGGAAGCTGCTTGGTCTGCTGTACCCCAAGAACACATCCAAAGTCTCTTTGAATCAATGCCGCGGCATGTGGCAGTGGTGATCTCCAACAATGGCAGCTATTCTGGCTATTGATTCTGGCAGAAACCACATTTCACAGAAGTCTATAAATTTAATCATTTGATACTTGGTCAACATGTTAACAAAATAAATTTTGTGTTAACATGTTACAAAATAAATTTTGTTGTGCTATCTCTTGTCTTTCTTGGTGTTGCATTTACGGTGGCCAGCAGTGTATATATATATTTATATATAAATGTCTATTTACAATTATTTACTGTAGAAATTTAAAATCAATTAGGAAGACAAGGACATAGATATCCTTGTGTCTTTTGCTTTTGCTCTTGGCTATACTTGAATTTTTGGAAATGAAAGGGCTGATTCCTTGCCTGTCTGCAATCAAGAGTGGTATTGATTTTTTTTAGTTAATATTCTCAAATTCTCTTTCACAAGGAAAAGTTGAAAAAATATTTGTTTCCTCTAGCTGGAAACAATCTGTACGCACAATCATGTTAATCCTTAATGAATTTTTAGAAAGGACGAAAAAACATTAATACTTTGTATAATGTTGATTTGGGAAGATTTTTTCATCTCAATGGACTCTCGTACACATTTAATGCAGGATTAAATGTGTACGAGAGTCCATTGAGATGAAAAATTTAATTCCTATCGGAAAATATTAGACAGTTGTAAAAAATTATGAAGACGGGAACAACATATAAGATATTGCGTGATTAAATCTGTTAAAAATATATTAGAGTTATGCAACCGCTGTAAGATTACTTTCCAAATTTGAGGAGTAGGGTGGCTCCTAGAACAACCATCAGAGAATTCGAAAATTGTTTACTAACTTGTTGATACACAGTCGGAGTATGATAGTAATTTTTATCACTATGTTGAAATAAATATACTGTCCATGAACCCACATTGCTAAAGTCATTTTTAGAAAGGAAAGTATTTTTAATTTTTCACTGTTATTTCTAAAATATTTTACTTAAGGTACCTAAAAGACATTATTTGTGATGGGGGAATACATTGAAAATCAATCGAGATAGATTAGGGATTCCCTCAACTTTATTTTTGTTGCCATACACTTTTAACGATTTCAAAATTTGGTGGCACTCTAACAATAACATAAGTTTAGGAGAATTTTATTTATGTATAATACACTATGTAAAACAGTTTATGATAATATTTTTCAGTGTTATATATATATATATATATGAGAAAGACAACTAAATGTTTATTGAGTAACTAATAATTACAACTTAATTATAAGAATGGGAAATTTGATCTTGATGATTTTTAATAATTTCGTTTATATTGGGTCGTGAAAATGATAATGTCATTTTCTCATCTACATTAAAAAATTTTTTTTTTTCATTTTTATGTTTGCTAATGCTAAAAATTCGAATTCCCTCAAATAAAATGTAGAAAACTGATAATCTTTTTTAAGATTTTTTTTGGCTATTATGAGATAATCGCCTCTAATTTAAATCCAAAATATGTTAACTGACTCTGTGGAATGTTTTGAAATTAAATCTTGATTATTACACAGAGCTAAATTATAGTTTTTCCTCTTCATTCAAAGTTAATTCATATACAGATGGATCCGTACACAAATGCATTATGAACCCAATCCAATTATCTCATATCCCTCTATTATCCCGAAAGGATAAGTTAAATACACTCAGGTTCATAAATTAAGGATAATTCAGAATCACACAGAAATTGAACTCTAAAATAAAAATTCCACCTGTAGAATTATCACTTACATCTTGAAGAAGAATATGCAAATTACAGGAAACCACCAGAGGGCGCGGATAGTACGTCACAATGACGAGAGTGTAAGGGAGGGGTATATAAGGAAGGGTGGCAAAGAAGTAAAATTGTTCACAAGCGCTTTAAAAGCCTTTCAGTGAAATAACCGCATAGTTATGGCACAAAGGAAGCATTTGGATGATTTTTTACGTGGTATAATTATTGGACGACTGAAATGTGGACGTACCCAGCTGGAAGTATCCGAGGAACTTGGAATCGCCCAGAGTGTCATCTCCAGGCTTTGGTAACGTTTCCAAGATGATGGTAATGTGAGTAGATGTTACAGCACAGGTCCCCCCTGAGTTACAACGCCGAATGAGGACCGGTACTTGGTAGTTACTGCCAAAAAAAACAGGCGGAGCACAGCATCAGACCTGTCTCGTCAGCTCTCTTCAGCTACCTGTACGAGAGATTCAAGGCAGACCGTGTACAGGCGCATAGGGCACATTGGTCTATAGGCTCGTAGGCCTGTCAGATGTGTTCCACTTACCGCAGCTCAATGTCGTTTGCGATTAACCTGGAGTAGAGAACATGCATTGCGGACATCACAACAGTGGTCTTGTGTGATGTTTTCTTCCGACGAGTCCAGGTTTAGTTTGCAGTCTGATTCTTGCCGGACATTAATATGGAGAGCGCCAGGTACCCGTTACCACCAAGAGAACACCATTGAACGACATCGTTACGGTGGTGCGGGATGGCTCGTTTGGGGAGGAATTATTCTTGGTTCCAGAACTGACCTGCATGTTCAGAGTGTAACGATGACAGACCACATACATCTATCGGGATGTCATTCTGGAACAACATGTACGTTCGTTTCGGGACGTCATGGGTGCTGAATTTCTGTTTATGGATGACAACGCCCGTCCTCACCGTGCAAACATTGTAGACGAATGAAACATTGTGACCAACCTGAGCTTCATTATCCTTAATTTATTGACATGAGTGTATATCACGAATACCCTTTTACTGAACTGCAATAAAACGGCGAGAATTCTTCTGTTCCGAAACTTGTTTTTCTTCTTCTTAGAGTAGAATGAATTATTTTTTAAAAATAAAATGAAGTGGCACAAAAACGTACCTCAGCTGATACCAACAGATTTGATAACTTTTTCATGAAAACCAAGCCTAAAAAATGGTGAATATTTAAAAAAGAAAAACACGTTCAATCTGGATAATAGTCTGAAGTAGCATTCATCATAGCCGTTCTGCATCCTCTTCGCTGGGGATTTCACGATCATGTGTAGGACTATTTTTAAGTTTCATTTTTAAGTTATTGATATTTAAATCTAAGCAATGTTTCGACTGGATTCGGAAATCTTTTTACGGCCCTCGCCTTTTGATTTAGAGAGTACGGTATTTAAAACTCCAATCTTAATAAATGAGTAGTGTATACTTTACGGAAATGTCATCTATATAGAAACAAGTAATATAAAGAAATATTTATGTCAATTCCTACTTAGATCAACAAAGAAAAATTTTATTTTAGTTACTTTTTTTATTAAACAGTTACAATTTATATAAATATGTATATACATAGGACAGAATCATGATATTAAGTGGCACTTAAGTTTTATTAATTATCATTAAAATATAGTATTGTCATCCAAAACAATCGTGTCTATAAAATTTCTGTTCAAGTGAATGCTTTAAAAAGGGGGAAAATATCTTTTAAAGCTTTTATCCAAGTCACTAAAAATGAAACTTACGTGCCTGTATCTGTAATTCCTTAAATAATTAGTTTCGGTGAAAATTAACTTTAATCAATTAAAATTAAATTATCGTATTGTCACCTAAAACAATAGTGTATAGAAAATTTTACCTCAAATGAGCGCTTTAAAATGTGAGATAATAACCTTTTCGAGTTTTGACACAAGTCGCCAAAAGAGATGCCAAAGTGGCTGTATTTTCAATTCTTTGAATAATTAGTTTTAAGTAATTATTTTTTATTAAATTTAATTAAATTACTGTTTTGTCATCCAAAAGAATCGTGGATATAAAATTTCAGCTCAATGGAGTGTTTTAAAATGTATTTTATTAACGATCGAAAATTTGAACAAGATAAATAAATATATAAATGTTGAGAGAGTGTGAGCTAACAGTAGGAATTGAAAAATACGGTTATATGAATGTCCCTGAAGAAAAAAATTAAGAACTACTACAAATCATATTCATACCGATGAATACATTGTATAAGGAATAAGATGAACTAATTGTCCCTCGGCTTGCTCTAATAAATTGAATTTTTAATTTAGCTTTATCAGAATTTATAATTTAGCTCAGTGGATGCACTTACACGCTTTTGGCTAAATTTCAAATAACTCTAAAAAACAAAGATCACTACGAATTGAACCAATTTTTCTTGTAATTCATCACATACAATGAGTAAAGAGAAGACTCGTTTTATTCTATCCATCGGCTAGTTTCGACTTTTTTATTTCATTTAGGAGTATCTCGATTGAACAATGTCCTTTTAAAATCACTCTTTGATAACAAATATTCCTCTTTTTCTTTTCCCTGTAGTTGAAAGCGTTTCGATTCTCTTTCGGATCAAAATTCGTTGTCTCGAAAAAACGTCAAAAAGATTTAAAAAAAAAAAAAACCTTTCGAAGGATTCTTAACGTAGCTCCTCGTGAAAAATACCTCCGTACGAGGAAGGGTCACTGCAAAGTATTTCAAGCTCTCCGCAAGAATATTTTCCGGACAGATGGAATTTTAATGCTCGCTACATCCCATCCCACCGAGAAAGGAAAAGGATTCCAGGCTGTGCATATCCCTGAAATATTTATCGGTGCGTGGCATCTCCAATAATTGCCCCTATCCGTTATCGTTATCCGGGAGCTGGGCTGCTGTCCCTCGATAACGGAGGAGGGTCTCTTATTGAATGGATGCGCTGCTCCTCCCTCCCCAGCAGCCGAGTTTTCATGCCCGCACGTCGAGGGATGTGGAGGGACCGGTCGTGATAAGAAGGTCAAAGAAGGGAGAATTTTTTTAAGGATGGCATAGCTATAAATGTACAGAAAGAACGCATGATGTTATTCCACTGTCTAGAAACAAGTCAACTTGCCGATCAAAAAACAGCCCATAATTTGTTTGGTAAAAATCATGTAAAAGTTGCGAGTAATTAGGTTTTTTTTACAAAATTCCCAAATAAAAAAAATTTAGGGCTAAAAATTTTTAAGAAGTTTTTATTATTTGTCTATTTCTAATGGGGCTGAGGATTAGTGTTTTTACTATTGCACAAACCAAGTCCATTCCCAGGGAGCTGGTGTCTCTAAGTGCCGCATCCTACGAGGGACAGACGATAGGAGTTAAAATATGTAATACTGTCGTTAGTTATATAAGCAAATGGGTGAAAAAGGTTTTATCACTCAGTCAGCGTTATTAAAAATAGCTTGTTTAGATTTGAAGTAAACCTTTGTCCGTGTTGCTGTGATATCTTATAGAAGGAAGATCGATCACATTAAATAAACTACCATTTTAATTTGGTAATCACAATTACTGTCAAATTAAGCCAGTGATTAGCAAGTTAGTTTTAATCTACTCTTTATTTATATACACTCTGTCGCAAAAAAATATATGCACCCAGAAGAAATTGAGCTACATTCACGAAATTTGGTATGCATGTAGTGTATATGAAAATAAACAAATGATTAAAAATTCAGAACAAAATATCATTTTATTAAAATCAGTAAGTAGTAAAGCCACCTCTGGCAGCTATACAAGCCGAAATTCGGCGTGGCATCGATTCAATTAGATCACTTATGACCCCCTGTGGAAGATCCTGCCATAGTCTTTGCATCTGCGCAGTTAATTCTCCTGTATCTCGGGACGGCTGCAGTTGCCTTCCCAGCGCGTCCCAGACATGATCTATTGGCGATAGATCTGGTGACCTGGCAGGCCATGGTAGGACGTCATATCCTTGAAGACATTGTTGGGAGAGTCGCGCAGTATGTGGACGAGCATTATCCTGTTGATAAATGGCACCTGGGCGACTTGATATCATGGGTAGCACAATCGGCGTTAAAATATCGTCCACGTATCTGCGAGCTGTCAAAGTGCCTTGAAGGACCACTAAAGATGATCGTGTGTCCCAAGAAATTGCTCCCCACACTGTCACACCTTGTGAAATTGCTGTATGCCGCTCGACAATAAATGCCGGATCGGACCGCTGGCCGGTGCGCCTCCAGACACGTGTGCGGTGGTCATCAGCACTGAGACTGAATCGGGATTCATCACTGAAGATGACACGTCTCCAGTCTGTCACACTCCAAGTTGCCCGAGGTCGGCAAAAATCCAGTCGACACTGCCTATGATGTGGGGTCAGTGGTAAGCGTCTTAGCGGACGTCGGCTCCTCAAGCCAACTTCGGTCAGTCGTCTCCTTATGGTTTCTCTTGATGGCACTGGATGTCTGGAAGGAGGTAAGTGGCGTTGAATCGATGCTAGCGACGTTGTTGGTGCCGAAGTGGCCACTCTTCTGATTGCACGATCCTCGCGATCATTTGTGTTCCTGGGACGTCCTGACCCTCCGCGACGGTACACTCTACCTTCTGTGATCCACTGTTGCCAACACCGAGCAACTACCATATCGCTCCGACCGAGGTGGCGGCCGATACGTCTATTCGACCAACCTGCTTCTCTGAGGCCTATTATACGGCCCCTATCAAAGTCCGTCAGCTGCTCGTACTGCCGCCGGTTACGTCTTAGAGGCATCCTAAGTCTCAATATCGTCTATCAAAGTCATCAAATTCGTTTGGATAGCCGTACGGCGCTCGTACTCATGCTTTTAAACTCTCCCAGTTGCGCAACTAATATGCGCATAGCACACTTAGCCTTGTCTCATTGGCTTCGAAATTTTAATCATTTGCATATCTCTTACCAGACAACATTCTTGCCGAGTTTCGTGATTGTAGCTTGATTTCTTCTGGGTGCATATATTTTTTGCGACAGAGTGTATATATATATATATATATATATATATATATATATATATATATATATATATATATATTGTATATGTATATATATGTATATATATATACATATATATATTGTATATGTATATATATGTATATATATATATATGTATATATATATATGTATATATATGCATATATACATATATATATATATGTATATATATGCATATATATATGTATATACACTGGTGTGCAAAAATTAAGGATGAAGTCGAAAAATTAGCATATTTGCTGAACGAAGAGGCAGAGCGGACAGAAAGACCAATCAGGAGATTAAGTAAGGTGATGTACGGTAGCACATGCGCAGATATGCAGGTAGACGTAATGGGGGAGTGTCTGAGTAGTATAAAGCATGTTGTCGGTGTAAGATCAGTATTTCTGGCAAAGAGATTGCACGCCGTATAGCAATTAAAATAACACCGAGTTGGTGCCTCAGCGAGAAATGGTGAATAATCAATCTGTTAGACGACATCTGGATGCTTTTACCCGAGGTCGAATCATTGGGAAGTTGGAGGAAGGCCGCAGTGTGACAAGTGTGGCTGCAGAGTTCGGAATTGCTCACAGCATCGTTTCACGACTTTGGAGACAATTTCAAACTACAGGAACAGCTATCCGGGGGTTCAGTAGTGGTCGTCCACGAGGAACCACACCCGCAGATGACCGGTACATTGTCTTACAGGCCAGAAGAAACAGGCGGCAGACAGCGGGAGAAATCGCTAGACACACGACACAGGCGACTGGACGACCGATATCGCGTTTTACCGGGGCCAGAAGACTGCACGGTGGTGGTCTGTTTGCACGACGCCCTGTACGGTGTGTACCTTTAACGCCTGCCCATCGGAGAAGGCGTTCTCTGGGGTGCCGGGAACACCGGAATTGGAGAGACAATGAATGGGGGCGAGTACTCTTTACAGATGAGAGCAGATTCAGTTTGAGTAGCGATTCTCATCACATACTCATCTGGAGAGAGCGGGGAAGCCGCAATCATCCCTCGAACATCATTGAAAGGGACAGGTATGGAGGTCGCGGTTTTCTCGTTTGGGGAGGCATCATGCTTGGTAGTCGTACAGACCTTCACATCTTCGACGCAAGTTCAGTCAACGGGACCCGTTATTGCAACGAGATTCTTCTTCCATATATGCGTCTTTTTAGAGGCGCTATGGGTCTGCAGTTCCTTTTCATGGAAGACAATGCACCATGTCATCGCACAGTAGCTGCCGAACAGCTCTTAGAGAGTGAGGATATTGAACGTATGGATTGGCCGGCACGATCTCCGGATCTCAATCCCATCGAGCATGTATGGGATTTTCTAGGCAGACGCTTGGCAGCTCGTACCTTACCACCAGTAACGATTCGGGAGCTTCGATTGGCTCTGCAAGACGAATGGGCAGCAATGCCTCAACAACTCATTGACACCCTCATTCTCAGCATGGGCAGACTCTGTGAAACCTGCCTAGCAGTCAGGGGAGATCATATCCCCTACTAAAGACCGGATGTTTCTTGCTGGACACCCATCACAGGGATGTTTCGGCCTTCAGTCGCATAGCGCTCCATGCTACTTTTTCAATCAAGCTTCTTTTTATCCCTCTGATTTCTCTTTTAGTAAGTGTTGCTTACATTACACATGTCCTTACGTATTGGGGATCTTACGATATTAAATGTTTTGATTTGGAAAGCTTTTGTACAAAGTTATATTGAATAAACCGTCTCATCCTTAATTTTTGCACACCAGTATATATATGTATATATATGTGTGTATATATATGTCATGATTTTTAAGACAGAATCAGATTAAAGTTAGAAAAGTCAAAAGACGATCTTTATTCAATCGTTTGTACATCTGTTCTGACTCTGAGAGCAGAGAGGAAAAAGCATGCCATGGTGGTGGTTTCAAGTGGATAACACTTGAAAAACATATGGTAAGTATCGCTGCTTTGAAGAGGGGCTTGCAAGTTAATGCTGACATATGTTGACTATTAAATCTAACGATCTGGAATTAGACATCTGGAACACATGGCTAGGCCATATGTTCGGAAGAAATAAATGGGTGATTAGTTTGATACTTGAATATGAGACCTGAGAAAGATGAATCAAGTGCTAGATAGGGAATTTAATTTTTAATCTAATTTAATTATCCTTACATTTGCTCCCCAATTATAAAGGGAATCATGGCGTGGTTTTTTTCTCTCTTTACAAACTTAATAAATTTTCAATAAACACAAAACAATACATAGTTATTTAGAAAGACATATTACACACAGTAGAAATATTTAAGCAATAGGAATACTAAAATCAAAATGCAATATAATAAACGAAACTATAACAACAAACTCAGTAATGACAATTAATTGATAAAAATGAATTTCCATACATATAATTGAAGATTAGCTTGTTTAAATCTATTCGACATCCAGAAAAAGAGCTCGCGTTTCCTCCTATTCCTTCATAATAATAGATTCGTATTATAGCTGGTAGATATTTTCAAAAAATTATGTTGGAAAATAATATATCAAACAATAAGATAGTAAATATAAAAATACATGAAATCATACAAATGTTAAAATAATAATTTTGTATAAAAATCTACTCTGGCGCCATCGTAGTAGTACCTTATATTGTTACACACATTTTGCATATATGAAATACATTTTTTTAAAAAGATAAAAAAAAATATAGACACTAATAAAATGAAATTATAATAATATGAAAACGGTGTATAACACACACAACTTATATGCACTATTCAACACAATAAACAATATTTTATTTCACATGCGTTATAAAATATAAAAATTATAAGAATATAGGAATAAAAGAATACAAGAATATAAGAGCACTTTTTTATTATTTTTGAGTCGGAAAAGTGGACTCACTTCAATAAAAACTTTTAGTATGTATGAAAATTTTCTCAATATTCACTGCAACTTAACAATATCGCATACAATATTGTCACGGAGTTCGAAAGAAGTACACAGTTCAATTAAACAAACAATTAGATTTATTCTAACGCTGGGAGCTCGATACAACACTGGACTGAGAACATGCCCAACTGACGATGAACTCTGCTTTTATACACTTCGGAATATTCGAGAAATACCCAGTATGCACTCTAAAGAATGATCTGGATTCATCTAGAACCTAGAGAAACAATACATTAAAAACGAGAACAAAATTCCAGTCTTTGGATAAATCTGCCGGGGCCGGGATTCGAACCCGAGACCTGAGGAAGTTCAGTCCAACGCTCTGCCAACTCGGCTATCGGGACTTGGTATCGGGACTTATGCGTGCGGCATTGCTCCCCTCGAAAAAGAAGACAGCGCCCCGCTGTCATTTTGTTCAAGGGTCTTTATTCTGGAACGAGTGATGGGTCCTTTGTATGATTCTTTGGGAGGAATATCCTCGGTTTCGATTTGCTCGACGGGATCATGGTACGGTTTCATACGCAGTACATGGACAACTTCTCTTAGTTTTCTTTTTCGTGAAGCAGGATCAAAATCTTGTACTTCGTAAGTCACGGCTGATAAACGGCGTAGCACCTGATACGGTCCGAAATACCTTCTTAAGAGTTTTTCGGAGAGACCGACTTTTCTCACTGGAGTATAAACCCATACGAGATCTCCGGGAGCGTAAGATACCATTTGGTGTTTGGAATCGTAACGTCGACGATCTTTGTCTTGAGCTCTCAGAGTGTGCACTCGGGCTAGCTGTCGTGATTCTTCGGCTCTGGCTGCTATCTTGGTGATGTTATTGTCATCAAAATCGTTAGGACAGAATGGTAGCATTGTATCTAGTGTCGTTTCCGCTTCACGACCATGAAGTAAATAGAACGGCGTAAAACCTGTGGTCTCTTGTTTAGCGGTATTATAAGCGAAGGTTACAAATGGTAGAATTTCATCCCAATTTTTTCTGCTCTACATCCACATACATTGACAACATGTCGGCCAAGGTCTTATTGAAGCGCTCCGTCAGTCCATTTGTTTGGGGATGATACGCCGTTGTGAAACGATGATCAATGTTACACAAGTCGACGAGAGAGGAAACAAGTCTGGATCGAAAGACGGCTCCACGATCTGTGATAATTACTCGAGGAGCTCCATGCCTGAGGACAATTTCTTCAAGTAAGAACTTCGCTATTTCGTCGACTTCGGCTGTCGGCAAGGCTTTTGTTATTGCATATCGCGTTGAGTAATCCGTGCAGACTATTATCCATTTGTTTCCATGAGCAGACTTTGGAAATCTCCCAAGGAGATCAATTCCAATGCGATGGAAAGGAGCTATAGCTGGAGGGATGGGAACTAAACGTCCAGGTGGTCGTTGAGGAACGGATTTTCTCCTTTGGCACTCCCGACAATGCATGACATACCGAACGACATTTCGGTACATTCCCGGCCAGTAAAATCTCTTGCGAATCCTGTCATAAGTTTTCGCGAAACCAAGGTGTCCTGCGGTGGGGGCGTCATGAAAGTGCCTTAGTATGTCTGCTCGTAGATGTTTAGGAATGACTGGTAACCACAACTTTCCATCTGGATCAAAATTCTTCCTGCAAAGGATACCGTCGATGAATCTGAATTCTTCGTTTTTGGATGAGTTGCTCAAAAGTTTTAATTTCGCAAGGTCTTGATCTTTTTTCTGTTCCATCGCAAGGTTCATACTCGTCGTGACTGCTAAAAATTTGTCTGGTGTTTCCGTTTCCTCTTCCACTGGATTTCTCGAAAGAGCGTCGGCGTCACTATGCTTCTTACCGGTTTTATATTTTACGTCAAAATCATGCTCTTGAAGTCGGAGGGCCCATCTGGCAAGCCTTCCTGAAGGATCCTTTAAATTCATGAGCCAGCACAAGGAATGATGGTCAGTTACAACAGTAAAGTGTTTTCCGAATATGTACGGCCGGAATTTGTTGGTAGCCCATACGATGGCAAGACATTCCCTTTCTGTGGTGGAATAATTCTTTTCGGCTTTTGTCAGAGTTCTAGAAGCGTATGCTATAACTTTCTCGACATTATTCTGAATTTGTACTAGGACAGCTCCGATACCGTACCCGCTTGCATCAGTATGGATTTCTGTAGAAGCTCTTTCGTCGTACATCCCCAATACTGGATCCGAAGTAAGTGCTTTCTTAAGACTGTTAAATGCTTCCACCTCTTCAGGACCCCAATGAAACTCCACGCCACTTTTCAGCAACGACTGCAAAGGTTCGGCGAGATAACAGAAACCTTTAATAAATCTTCTAAAGTATGAACAAAGGCCAAGAAAACTTCGTATGTCATGTATATTCTTTGGAGTGGGAAAATTTCTTACGGCTTTTATTTTGTCGGGATCGGGACGAACGCCATTACTAGATACATGATGGCCTAGAATCTTTACTTCTTGGGCAGCAAAAGACACTTCTTTGAATTTAATTTAAGACCAGCTTCCTGAAGACATTTTAGAACAAGTCTTAATCGTATAAGATGGTCTTCAAAAGTTTCTGAGAACACTATTATGTCATCTAGGTAACAAAGACACATAGTCCATTTAAAATTGCGTAGCAAATTGTCCATCATTCTCTCGAAGGTCGCAGGTGCATTACAGAGACCAAACGGCATGACTTTAAACTCGTATAAGCCTTCGGGGGTAATAAATGCCGTCTTTTCACGATCCGCTTCGTCTATTTCTATTTGCCAATAACCAGATCGGAGATCCATGGAAGAAAAAGAACTTGGCACCTTTCAGACAGTCGAGCGTATCGTCAATACGAGGCAGAGGATAAACGTCTTTTTTTCGTGACGCTATTCAACTTGCGATAATCGACGCAAAAACGCCAACTACCGTCTTTTTTCTTACGAGCACAACGGGTGATGACCAAGGACTTTCAGAGGGTTGGACGATACCTTCATCAAGCATTTTCTGAACCTCTTCATGAATGATGCGTCTTTCAGTCGGCGAGACTCTGTAGGCTCGTTGGTTGATTGGAGCATGATCACCAGTAAAAATCCTGTGTTTCACATTCGTCTTCGCGGCTGTCGACTTGTCGGTCTTCGTGAAAAGCCCAGAAAATTTCCGGAGTAGTTCGGATAGCTTGTTTCTCTGTTCGTCACTTAACTCGGGTGACATCATTAACGAACAATTCATCCGTGACTCCGAAGTTTCTTGCTGGTCATCCAAGCAACCCGATGTGTCGGAAATAACACATAGATGCCCTTCATTTAGTGGTTCAGCTTGGCCTATGCACATTCCTCTAGGGATGATTTGGTTTCGGAACTGCAGGTTGGTAACCCAGACATCACTTTTTCCGTTACGATATGTGGATACCATGGACGGTGTAGCAATATTTTTCTCGAAGAGCAAATGTTTGCTGCCGTCTAGAACTACATTTATGTCTCCTCGGATTTGATATCCTGATACTGTTATTCTAGTTAAAGAATGCGGCTTAAGTGTATAGTCTCTGGTGGCATACAAATTCCAGGCGTCAGGCGCTGTGGAGTCTCGACAGATGTCTTCTAGAACAAGTTCATTTTGTCCACAGTCTATAACGGCTTGAGACGCCTCTAAAAAGTCCCATCCTAGGATGACGTCATGGCTACAATGGGATAAAACAATAAATTCAAAAGGCAGTTCTCGATTGTTTATACGAACACGTAAAACACATTTCCCTATCGGCCGAACAAAATTTCCATCCGCAACTTTCAGCATAACGCTCTTGGCATCAGCAAACAGAACTTTCTTTAAAAATCGGCGATACTTATCGGATATGACAGAAAACGATGCCCCAGAATCTACTAGAGCACGTATCGGCTTCTTATCTATTATTACGTCTAGTTGGTTACCAGTCATCTTGGCGGTCGACGGAGGATTTCCAGTACAAGCGGCCTCACCTCCTTGGAAGGTCGCTCTGTTTAGTTTTCCTCGCTCCTACGGCCTGGCGACTGACTGGATCGGCGATATGGCGACGGGGATCTGTAACGACGTATTGGGGATCGGCCTCTCGTGGGACTTGGCGTAAAACGGCGAGAAGAGTTTGGTCGGCGTATTTCTTCTTCAGTGCCAACGTCGTCGAAGTTCCGTCGGCGGTTTCGAGAGTTGTCAAAGACAGCCTTTCTCTCTCGGCAGTAGCGCATTACATGTCCAGGACGTCCGCAGTGGAAACAAACAGGTCTGTTGTCAGCCGTTCTCCACACATCTGTTTTTCTTGGTTCAGGTGGGAATTTTTGAACAGGAGCTCTGTATTTCCTAGTTACAGCGGCGTATGTTGGTCGTGGTCTAGTTTCTGTAGATTTTGCTGACACTGGGGCCAAAACCCTTTCAACTTCGTCTTGAACGATCTCTTCTAAGGATTGGGGATCGGAGTCCAAAGATTCTTGCGTCTGGTTAACTAGTCGATGGACTTCTTCTCGTACGATTGTGCGAATAAGAGACCAAATCAGTCTCATCCGTCAGGGATGCAACCGGTACGACGTTTGGAAGCCTTTCAAATCTCGGTCGACCAACTCTCTTCTGCTTCATATCTTCGATATAGTTGCACCATTTGATAAAACTTGCTGTGTCTTTGATTTCTCTCGTCAACAGGGCCTGATAAATATCCTCAGCAACACCTTTCATTAGGTGTGACACTTTTTCGTCTTCTCTCATCAGAGGATTTACCTCTTGGCAAAGTCCTAATACACTTTGTATGTAGGACTGTGTACTCTCGCCTGAACGCTGGGCTCGGCATTTTAGTTGTTCTTCTGCCCTTCTGGTATATCTTTGACGGTCACCGAAAAGTCCACTTAGTCCATTTTTAAACGCTTCCCAGGAATCTAAGGCGTCTTCGTTGTTGACATACCACTGTCTCGCAGTACCGTCAAGAAAGAAATAAACGTTAGCCAGGCACATCATGTCATCCCACTTGTTAAAGTTGGCTACTCGATCGTACTCTTTAAGCCATTTGAGAGGGTCTTCCCAGGCGCTCCTCGGAAGGTCGATGGGCTCCTCCATTGCTGTAACGAAGGTGTTACTACAGCGGGCTTGGCTTCTTGCTCGGTCGGCATTTTTGTCCTCTTCCTACTATTTTCTTTTAACAGTCCGAATTCGGGGATAATCCTCTTAACCGGAGGCTCCTGCGAAGGTTGTCGCTATTATCCACGTTTGACGTAATTGTACCCCGCGCCTCCACCAAACTTGTCACGGAGTTCGAAAGAAGTACACAGTTCAATTAAACAAACAATTAGATTTATTCTAACGCTGGGAGCTCGATACAACACTGGACTGAGAACATGCCCAACTGACGATGAACTCTGCTTTTATACACTTCGGAATATTCGAGAAATACCCAGTATGCACTCTAAAGAATGATCTGGATTCATCTAGAACCTAGAGAAACAATACATTAAAAACGAGAACAAAATTCCAGTCTTTGGATAAATCTGCCGGGGCCGGGATTCGAACCCGAGACCTGAGGAAGTTCAGTCCAACGCTCTGCCAACTCGGCTATCGGGACTTGGTATCGGGACTTATGCGTGCGGCAATATTTTGAATCTTTCCGTAACCTTCTAAAAATTCGTTTCATAGACAAAAATTCTTTATTTTCTCTTACGTCACACATTCACTAATATAAACTGTATCACCTTACTTAATTTTGAACACATCTCTCTGAGAAATCTGCGTGATCAACTCACAGATGTTCAGGGATGCTGATAAGAAACAATGAGAGGTGTACATATCAAACTAAACAAGTTTGTCCTCTTAATGTTTCGAGACATATACAAAATTATAATGATTGTATTCTCCCTCATCCACTGTATATAATGTCCAAAATTAAACTTCAAGTTATTAATTTAATTTTAATTTTAGATAAGGAAAATTTGAAGAAATATTGAATCCTGATATATGGCCGGTATATCAAAACACACAATTTCAAAATAAAAAAAATTAAATGACATGCAATAAGATTACTGCTGAATAAAATAATTAACAAAACAATTGAATTCAGTGGAGAAAAGAGAATGCAACGTGACTTTACTTGTACTTCTTATCAAAATATCATTTTTCTAAAAACTTAATTTATATTTTTCAACTTTAAAACACCAATTTCTATCATAACTCTTAACTCATTCGACATCTTAAGATAAAATTATGAGAAGTATATTAAAATTTCTCAAAATTTTGTATGACCAAACCTATATACTTTGTTTTCTCAATTAAAATATAAAGAAAATATCTCATTTATAACACAACTATATTATAAAAATTAAATACCATATCATATCATATATTATTCTTTTTCGCCAAAAAGTCTTGTTAAGCAGAACTCAGTTATTTCTGTATTACGTAAGATGTTTCTTTTAGTTATTATCTTATTCTCATTATTATGGGTATTTTGTTGAATGTAATTTAACTGAAAATTTTCAGATGGATGAAAATGTCTTAAACGAACTGAATGAGCCAATTCAGTGTCAGTTTTATTAAGGGCATTGGGTCTATCAATTTCAAATAATACATCAGAACGTTTTCTTAAAACGGTATAATGGCCTGAATAAGGGGGACTTAATTTCCTTGTATTGGGGTATTGAAATTCCTCATACATTACTAAGTCACCAACCTTGAAATCATCTTCCTGAAATTTTTTATCATATCTAATCTTCTTTATTTTATAATATTGTTCTGTTCTTTCTTTGGCTAATTTTTTTTGCTTCTTCTAAGGGAGGATATATCTCATTATCTTTTAGCAAAATTTCGAAAGGTAAATTACCATACATTAAGTAGGTTGGAGGGAAACCTGTTATTGTATGTGGAGTTTGATTATACTGATGGGTTACTTTTTCTAGAATTTTTGTCCATGGTACTTTATTTGAACTATTACTAATTTCACATTTTAAACGGGTAATGATGGTTCGATTTACACGTTCAACCTTTCCATTGGTTTGTGGTCTGTGAGAAGTAGTTAATAATTGAGTGACATTATTATGTTTTAAAAAATGCTTAAATTTTGAAGAGGTGAACGCAGTATTTCTATCACTTAAAATTTTTTCCGGTATATGATTCTGAAAGATTTGTCTTAAACAATTTATATAAGTATCTGTTGTTGCATTTTTTGATGGGAAAGTCTAAATGTACCTAGTTGCATGATCAATAATAATGTGTAAATATTTTTTAACAGAGTTGTAATAATTTAAACCACCTACACTATCTATCGATAAAAGTTCAAAGGGTTTTTCACAAAGGGGAAGTGATTGCATCAGTCCGTATTTTCTCTGATGTGACTTCTTATTTATATGACAAGTTTCACAGTGTTTCACATAATTTCGTATATCAGTAATACTGTTTATCCAATAATATTGTGGTGATATTAATTTTAACATGGTAGCTACACCAGGGTGGCCAAACTTTTTACGAGTTGTTTCCATTAATTTCACTCTTAGAGCTTTGGGTACAATTATTTTATTTAAACCTTGTCTTTTAACTACAAAAACACCATCTCTCTTAAAACATTTAGGAGCTGATGTATTTTCTATATTTTGAAAATGACCTATTTCATTGATATCTAATAAAGGTTCTGGGGGTGTATTAATTATATGATAAGCAATAGGATTTCTTGTTAATATATCAGCTTCAACATTAGTGCTACCTTTCTTATATTTTATATCAAAATCATACATAGAAACTTTTAAAGACCATCTAAAAAGTCTACCCGTGGGATTTTTGAAATTTTTAAGCCAAACTAATGCATTATGATCGGTATGAACTGTGAAATGAGATCCATGAAGATAGCAATGGAACTTATCTAAACTATCAATTATAGCTAAGCATTCTAATTCAGTTATTGTATAATTAATTTCATAATTTCTCAGTCGTCTCGAGTGGAATGCAATCGGATGTTGATTTCCATTGGGTTTTTGTTGTTTGAGGATACATGAGATTGCAGTTTTCGATGCATCTCTACATAAAGATGACATGGATAATTTGGGTTGAATATAGCTAAAATGGGCTTTGAAATTAAGCTGTCTTTAAGTTTTTGAAAAGATTTTTGACATTCTGGGGTCCAATTCCAATTTTGATTCTTTTTAAGAAGATTATTTAAGGGCATTCTTAATTTTGCATATTGAGGAATGAATTTATAATAGACATTAATACTACCAAGAAATCTTTGTAAATCCTTTACATTTCTAGGGCGTAAAAGTTTTTTAATTATTTCGACATTTGTATTATTTGGAGTGTATGACCCTTGTTTTATTTCATATCCTAAGAAATCAATGGTATCTTTGCCAAATTTACACTTTGATAATTTTAATTTAATATTTTCTATTCCACAAATTTTAAAAATTTCCTCTAAATGTTTTGTATGTTCTTCAATTGATTCCGAAAATACTATTATATCGTCAAAATAATGTAATGCAAATTTTATTTGGGTATTTATTTAAAATCTGTCTAATAGCTCTTTGAAATATAGCTGAGAATTTTTATATCCAAAAAAGGCAAACGATTAAATTGAAAAAGACCGTAATTTGATGTAAATGCAAAGTTTTCAGATTCATTATCATCTAATTTAATGTGCCAATAACCTCTTACATAGGTCGATGGTTGAGAAAAAATTTTGCATGTGTTAATTTGTCTAAAACTGCATCTATTCGGGGAATTGGCTCTGCATCTAATTTTGTGATAGCATTTAGCTTTCTGTAATCGATACATAATCGTGTACGAGCATTATCCTCTTTTTAAAAGCCAATGTTATAGGGGCAGCGTAAAAACTATAAGATGGTTTTATTATTCCTGCTTTCAATAATGCATCTAATTGCTTTTTTATTTCCGTATCATCTTTTAAAAGATGTCCATATGGTCGATTTGCAATGGGTAATTCTGAGGTATTATTTTAGAGAATTACATTTTAACTCGCCCATATCAAACTTATTTTTAGCAAAGACATGTTTATATTTATCAATAATCATATTAATAATATCATAATCACTATTAGGAATTATTTCTATATTAAACACATTATCAGTTTTCTTAGTGATAATTTTATTATTACTAAATTTAAGAGTTTAATTTTCTTTAATATTTTTCTTAGATTCATAATTTTTTAAAATTTGTTTTCCTTTGAAAATGTTATAATCACTAAAATTAATATTTAATTCAAAAATACCATAGTTTTATTAGAAATTATTAAATATTTCAGTTCTACATTTACTATGAGGAATTTAATATTTTCAATAATTTCTCCTATTTTCAATTGTAAAGTACTTGCCCTCACTCACCCTCAATTCTCCATTGATGGTGGCAATTTTTGTTTTGATATACTCTACATTGTGGTATCCCCTGATTTGTGATATTATATTTTTTGGAATAATATTGACACTCTTGATCCTGTATCCAAGAGGACATCAACTTGTTTGAAGTTGATTCTTCCCTGAATGATCATAAGTTCTCATGTTTGATGAGGTTGGAATACCGTATTATTGTTTTGTTCTTGACGGGGTAGAAAGTTGGAGCATTGGGTCGCAAAACTGTCGGTCGTTGTGGAAATCGTTGGTTTCTCGGATATAGGGTCGGCCGCTGAAGTGAAAAGGAAGGGTGATGATAAGGTGATGGAAACTGAGGAGAGTATACCTTATATCTTGTATTGGTTATGGTATCCGGATGTTGAGATTGGTCATTTCTCCAATTCCATCCTTCATATTGTTGTCTATGGGCAAATTGATTCGTATGATAAGGTATTCTTGTCATTAGATACTTTGGGTATATAACTTCATTCTTACTTGATTTTGATTTTTCTTGGATATCTAAGAGTTTCATTTTTTCCTTCAGTTCATCCATGTTGCTGCAGCTTTGTAACTGTATTTCTATGGCTCTATTTTCTTTTAATCCTCTTATGATGTAATATTTTTCAGCTTCTTCTTCCATGTTTAGCCGGGATGCGATTTATTTTACTCTGTAGAAATATTCTATGTGGGTCTCTTTTGAGGTTTTTTCTGTTTTAGATAAATGAAGATGAATCTCTGCTGGATTGACTTGTGTTCCGAATTCACGTATTAAATTATTTTTCAGTTCGTAAAAACTTTTAGGGATAGATTGTGATTGAATGTACGTCTTCACAGCTCCATCTACTAACTTGATTATAAATAGGATTTTCTGTTTCTCTGGTATATTGAAGGAATCGCACGTACTTTCAAAATTTCTAATGAATGTTTGGATGGGTATTTCCAGGTTATATTTTTGGAAAAAAGTCTGTAGATCATCAAATCGAATATCATTTTTAATAATGGTTATAGGTTGTTGTAATTTTTCTTCATCAGCATCTAAATTCTCTTCTTGCTTAATTTTAATTTCATTCATTGTTTCCATTTTTGAAGTATGACTTTCTGAAATCTTGTTAGGAGAAGAGGATGATTCTATTTCTTTGACGGTAAGAGCGATGTTCTTTCGGGGATAACTAGCGCGTTTCTTTTTCCGTACCATAGATTAATTCTGGTAACCCAACGTCCTCAGCTAACAAATGTAGAGTGCCGTCGAAGTTCCATAAAATTCTCCATATCAGTTATTACGTTCGTTGGCGTTAGTTTTTATATTAAATTATTTTATAAAAAAGATTATGTTTTTACATTAAGATCGCAGACCAAGATCCTGCCGGCTTTAATTCTGTCATGAATTTTAAGACAGAATCAGATTAAAGTAAGAAAAGTCAAAAGACGATCTTTATTCAATCGTTTGTACATCTGTTCTAACTCTGAGAGCAGAGAGGAAAAAGCACGCCATGGTGGCGGTTTCAAGTGAATAACACTTGAAAAACATATGGTAAGTATCGCTGCTTTGAGAGGGGCTTGCAAGTTAATGCTGACATATGTTGACTATTAAATCTAACGATCTGGAATTAGACATGTTTATTGGCTAGGCCATATGTTCGGAAGAAATAAATGGGTGATTAGTTTGATACTTGAATATGAGACCTGAGAAAGATGAATCATGCTAGATAGGGAATTTAATTTTTAATCTAATTTAATTATCCTTACATATATGTATATATATATATATATATATATATATATATATATATATATATATATATATATATATATACATATATACATATATATATATATTAAGAAATCCGGGTACTGTTATTTTTCAAAATCGTATAAATAGATAATTTTTATGATTTTAGTGTCACTTTCATTATAATAGATGTATAAAATTGTTTTACGAATATTTTTTTTATTACAGTAAAAAATCATTTTGATACAATATTTTGGCAAAAAATGAACATAGAATTACCTTTTTAAAAAACATTATTTTTTTTATGGAAAATGCTTCTATAATAATATTTTGCCTCCATATAACTCAGACTTTTGTACAGAGTCTGAACTAAGATCTTTGAGATGTATAACTTAGTAGTGGATTTATCCAAATTTTTATACATCAGACTGGAGAAATTTTAAGAAAAAAACACATATAATTATATTTTAAGTGGTAGTAACTCTGAAAATAATGCGAATTTGACAAAAACCCTCGTTTAGGTCCTTTGGAGATGTCTTTGCTTTATATAAACAAAACATTCTTATTATAGAAGCATTTTTCATAAAAGGAGAATGTTTTGAAAAATGGTAATTCTAAGTTCTATTTTTACCAAAATATTGCATTTAAATAGTTTTTTTATTATAATAATATTCTTAAAACAATTTTATACATATATTCTAACCTAAGTGATACTAAATATCATTAAAATTATCCGATTATATCCTTTTTTTTAATTCACGGTTCCGAACGTAGTCGGATACCTTAACTCACCCCGAAGCTCTTAATTCCTTTTTCAGGAACACTGAGGATTCAAATGTAGTCTAACAACAACGTGTCCAATGGGCTCAATTCATGTGACGTCATAGTCATATGATAATGATAGCCACGTAATTTTAGCCAATCAATCCAAAAACTCATGTGACGTCATAGTCACACGATAAAAACTATCTTGTGTTTCCTGCTAATTAGGTCACGCGCGCCGGTGTTGCCAAGTTTTGCTCTTTGCAGAAACTTTCTCTTAAAAAGTACATATGTAAATAAAATGTATTTTTTTAAAAGTATAAGCATAAAATAAGTTGTTTTTTTTAATTTTAAAAAATCTCTTTGAAGAAATATTTTTCCTAACATTTAAACATCTTTACCCAAATATGAAATTAGAAATTTTGTCTGAGTTTTACAAATAGAACAACAAGTACAATTAGTTTAATGTTTGTTTTCAATCAAAGGAAAACACGTGTTTGTTTTTATCATGTGACTTCATAGATTGAGACCATTACTCTTTTTCTCTTCCTCACGAACTTAATGTATTTAACTTTGCATAGTTGTTCTAATTTACCTAAATTGCGATTCCTTTACAGAAAGAGATTCCTCAATCAAACAATGGGTAAAAAAATAGTTCTCCTATAGTATTAGTGGAAGGGTACGAATAGAATGCGTTACAGAATGAATAATATATTTTTGAAATTCATTTTTAGATGAATAAATTCATTTTGCAGAATTCACTGTAGTCTTATTTTACACCTTAAAAAGAATTTAATTGGAAGACTTTTTTTTCCATCAGTATGAAGTTATTAAGATCCGAGTAAAAGTGGTTTTCCCTTTGAAAAACTTGTTTAAAATTATACTTGAGTTACGCTTATAATGAAATCATTGTTTTCATTAGCTTCTTTTTTACTGAAGGAAATATTTAACCAGTAAGTACCAAAGTAAACCAAATATTATGTTCAAATGACGTTACCGATTTGTTTAAAATTTGCTGTTCTATAGTAAGAATAGTGATTTTGAAAATGAATCAATTTATTCTACATAACCAAGAAAAATATATATAGCAACTGACCCGTTCCACAATGCCATGAGGTTTGCTCTGTTCTAATTTAGAAACAATTATTTCATATTATAATTACCGAATCGAATTATTATCATTAACGATTTCAGTTTTCATAAATGTTTATGAAAATTGAAATTTCTTTTGAACTGTTAGAAGAATTCATCTTTTTACGAGAAGTTTGTTACACTTTTATGTATATATTTAAAATGTCTCTATTTTTTATTTTATTTTATTTATTTATTTATTTATATATTTTGGTATTTTTATGCACTAAAATATATATAAAGCAAAACATATGCCACTATTTTATGTTTTTAAAGTATTTAATTTAAAAGCTTTATAAAATTTTACTTCCCATGTTATATTTCGAAATTGATAATATTTTTAAAAAAAATGAATAAAAAATTTTGTTTGTTAAGTCTGTTTTTAAGTTTGAATAAAAAGTCAAGTCGACAGAACACGTTTTTCTCTGCTAAAAGACTCCCTACTTTCTTGCGCCAGTTCGTTGTTTTCTCCACTGAGTAAGTTATACAAAAAAGAAGCAACATTTACAGAACCTTATATCATTCAATGCGGTTCGTGTTCAGTTGTAATTTACAGTACATACACACACGTATTTGTTTCCTTTTCAGATTTTTCCAAAGATTTGACTTCGAACTTTTTTTGAAAATTTTAGATTTGATTCTTGAAAGAAGTTGAAATGATGCAAAACATTACCTTACTTTTGCTATTAATTTCTGTATTCCATGAACAATTTTTCCACTCAAAATTTTAAATGTTTTCTTTATTCTAATATGAAGAATTTCCAATATTGAACTGATGTGACAGTCCCTTATTAAATCGTGCTTCGAGGGGAGAGAGGAAGAAGGATGTTTTCACCTCATCGTCCCCATAGGTCGTCGTCGTATCCTCGAGCTATTTCGAGAGGTAGAGAAAGCAATAAACGACTTCCGGCGTTTAATTCCTTTTTCACTTGCGGCAACAGCAACAAATTTGTTCCTTCCGATTAATCTGCACTCGAGGATCCTCCTCCAACATGCAAAAGAAATTGACGAACGCTCTCCCTTCTTTCACCCTAGCGACGCATGCGCGCCGCAGAGTGCTCGAGAGCGGGATCCCGCAACTCACAAGCTTTCCAGCCGCAATCAGTCCCGCACCACACCGGGGCACACCGGAGCCCCTGTCTCTCGGGCGATGATCGGTGCTTGAGTCCCTCCCCCAGCTACGAGTAAGGATGCGCTTCTTCGCCCGCATTCGTATTCGGCTTCTCATCGGAAAAGTAATGTATTTTCTCTCTTCCTTCGTTGATAACTTGATCTACGAAGTGGCTAAGCAGATCGAAGTGAAAATTTAACAGAAATTAAAAAAAAAAATTTTATGATCATTTTTACGAAAAACATCGCTTGATGTCTTGACTTTCTAATGTTTCCAAAAGATCATATCTAAAAAAAAGAAAAATCTGAATCGAAAATTTTTCAAGAACTTCATTGTTAAAGCTTTTACAAACTTTTTTCTTAAAAAAATTTCAATAAAGGACATTAAATGTAATTTCCTAAGAATTAATATTCTAGACATATAATTCTTTCAAATCAAAAGGAATTTTATTTTACATTTTGCAACAATTTTTTTTTTTTTTTTTGCAAAGTATGTAAGAAGCTGCAAGGGAAAGAAAAAAGAAATCCTTGAACCGAAACAATGGATAAGTGAACTACTCTTTTTTTTATTGATGTTTTTAAAAGCATAATCAGTTATGATCAGTTTATTAATCAGCCAGGAACAGGATTGAGATTTTAAGTTCTACTAGAATAAACGCATCGGATTTATTAGAAACTACGAGATTCGCCATTTAAAGATCGTTCTAATTAAACAACTGAATTTTAATTATTCAATCAAAAATGAATTTGTTTGATCTTGATGAACGCATTAAACATGTTTTTTAACCGAGGGTATTTGAATGCAAATTTTTCTAAAAAAAATTCACGTTATTTTCATAATGCATGTAATAACATATGTTGAGTGGAACGCGTTAACGAACCTTCAACTTTGATGATTTTTTTTACTAATAAATGCATCCATAATTTGAGTAATTTTCTTAACGAATTTTTAGATTGTTTACATAATGAGAAGCACGCGCAACATTTGTTGAAATTAGAAATAGATGTATCAATAACAACGAAAAATGTATTTATTTTGGTTAAAGCTAATTACAGTCGAACCTCCCTACTGCGAATTTTTCTATCTAGTGAACTTTTTCCTGGAACCAAGAACATTTCACGATTTTCATCGCAAACTAACCTTTCACTAGCGAAATGCATTTTCTATGTAATCAACTTTTTCTGTTGTGATTCAATTTTTGTTCTCCCTTTTTTAAAATTATTTCTGGACATTTTAAGTTATCCGTTATTCTCTCTTTTAACACATTTTATGACGATCATAAAACTTGAACTAGTTTTATTAGATGCCTAGCACACCAAGAGCAATAAAATTATAGGCGTTTAAATTGTATTTCAATTGAAATTTGTATGTTTAGAATGTCTAGTTTTAAAATAATGTATGTTTAAAATTATATGAATGCTATAAATTAGAAAGTGTCCTAAAAATATAGTCATTAAATTTAATGTACAATTATTTTCTTAATGTTTAAAACACAGTGTATTCTTCGACATTCTTTATTTTTTGTTTTCTGGCAGTTTTTTTTTCTTTCTTTTCGTTTTTGATGGGTAAGATGTATAAAATAAATATGTATTAATTTACAAAAAGGCGTGAATAGTTACTTTTTTTTAAATATGTAGTGTTTATGAATTTAAAATTTGTTTTGTGTGAGTTTATAAAGTATATTCAAGATGAACCTCTGTATAACGAATTTTCGATACAATGAACTTTTTTCCGGGATTTAGCGATTTCATTATGTATAAGTCCGACTGTAAATGCTTAGGAATAATTTTATACATTCATGATAAAAAAATTAGGATTAAAATATTTATAATAAAACTAACTGTGTATGTATATATTTATCTGACATAAAGAGTAATAAATAAATAGTATGGAATAATTCTGCTCGCACTTCATAAAATGTACTTTGTCACTAGAGTACGAGTAAGAATAGAGAGCAAAATTTAGAAAATAGATATTGACAAATAATAGATAAAGTAATCGAACTATTTGCAGTAATCAAGTTATATACAGAATAGGTGAAAATGTCCCATGATGTTTTACGTTTGTTTTCCTGTGATTGAACTCTGAAGGAGCAATAATTTGTAAAAAAATATTATTTTGAAGCGATCAATCAGCGCAACACTTCATTGTTGCGTCGAGAAAATTGCGAAAGCGGAAACTCATATAGATTTTTATCCACTCATAAGTAGAAATGTTTATAAATCATGTATTTCGTTGTTTATAGCTATTATTTTATAATGTTTTCTTTTATATTAAATAAACTCAAATTTTAAATGTTGCTTGCTCTAAAATTTTTCTTTACAAATTTTATTATAATTTTATTTTTAAAACATTCTGCTTGTTACTTTAATATCAGTCCTAACTATGTACTCACAAATTCTTTTCCGATCTTAGATTTGAATTGAGAATATATTTCATTGTAATAACATTTTTATAAAATGTAACTATTGGAATGTTTTGTTTTTAAAGTTGTATAATTTATTTTAAGTTTGAAAGGAAAATGAAATTTAAGCCATGTATAACAATTTGTCCATGTCAATATATTAATTTATAAATAAATGTGGTTATTGATTTTTTACGTTCAAATCTCACAGCTCATATTTTAAATTGAAATATTTAGGCACTGGAAGAAATATTTAAAATTATTGCGTTATTTGAATACCTTTTAGTGTATTGCTCTATAACCTTTGCATATTCATTCATTTTCTTTCGCATTTGTCCAAGTGCTTGATAAATATCCGTAGTAGAAATTTATTTTTCATTTATAAGAAATACCATTGGTTTAAATTTCTCTATGCTTTATTTCTACTTCGACTTTCCAAACTACTCAAATCCTTTCAAATCGATAATTTTAAAATTTTCTTAAATATAGTTATTAAAAATTACATTGAAAACTTTTTCTGCGTATAAAATATTATGAGAAAATTTTTAAATTATATAAGTGTTAATCATGTATAATTACGTTGTAATTTTCAGACGTATAAACTTAATGCAAGGGGAAATATATTTAAATCAACACATTTTTTCAACAACGTTCTTTCAAAAATATCTATGACAATACCTCCTATCGTAATGTACAACTTGAGGTATTGTAGGTGTATAATGTTCTGTCGTCTAAAAAAATACACAAAAAATTCGTAAATTTTTTATTTAGTTGATTTTTTGGAGAGAAAAATATCTTGATATGAGAAATATATTTTCTTCCCTTTTATTACGTGCTTCTTTATCATGCATTATCTGCAGTTAACCATACAATTGTTATCTCAAATATGGGAAAAGTTGAATTATATTACAGTTTCCCTGATTTTTTTTATGTAATGATGTGTCTATAAATGAAAAGTAATGAAAAAAAGTGAAATCATTTAGTTTTGACTATATCAAATTTCTACTAATTTAAACTAACTGTTAAGATTACTTTCAATTTTATTTATTTTTAAAAATTGCAAATTTTATTTGTTTTTTTTTAATCTGAGGGACTGAAATATAATAGCAAATTTTTTTATTCATATATGACCTTATATTCAAGAAGAAGCATTTTAGCTATTTAATAATTAAGTTGTTATGTACCTTATCTATGGTATATATTTTACGAAATCTAATGTTCTTCAAAAATTAACTTAAAAAAATATTTCAAAGAATAGCAATTAAAAAAACATTGAATAAAATGTAAAAATAAAACAATTAAGGCATACTATTTAAATGATAATAGTATAATTTTTCGGAAGATTTTATAAAATGAACTGTTTTGACTAATTTGTTCAAATAAATATAACTTTTTAAAATTTCATTTGCTGCTTGTAAGCTAAAAATATTGTAAAGAAAGTTTGTAAAGTCTCACACTCCATCTTTTTCATAGCGTGAATAAAGAGCATTAATTTCTGTAAAATTTCGATTAAAAATTAAGGTATCCGATAACGTTCAGAACTGTGATTTGCAAAAGCGCATAAATGGATAATTTTCATGATATTTAGTATCACTTAGATTAGAATATATGCATAAAATTGTTTTAAGGACATTTTGATAAAAAAACATTTATTTAATTATAATATTTTGGCAAAAAATTAACTTAGAATAATCTTTTTCCAAATGTTCTCCTTTTGTAAAAAATGCTTCTATTATAATAATATTTTGCCTGTATATAGCTCAAACCTCTCTACAGAGGCTCAAATATAATTTTTGAAATATATAACTTAGAAGTAGGTTTATTCATATTTTACGACAACAGAGGGGAGAAGTTTTTTAAAAAAAACGCCAATAACTATTTCAATTGGTGGTAACTCTGAAAATAATGTGAATTTTTCAAACATTCTAGTTGAGCCTCTGTAGAGAGGTTTGAGCTATATACAGGCAAAATATTATTATAATAGAACCATTTTTCACAAAAGGAGAACATTTGGAAAAAAGAGTATTCTAAGTTAAATTTTTGCCAAAATATTATATTTAAATAAATTTTTTTTGTCAAAATGTCCTTAAAACAATTTTATGCATGTATTCTAATCTGAGTGACACTAAATATCATGAAAAATATCCATTTAATCGCTTTTTTAAAATCACGGTTCTGAGCGTAGTCGGATACCTTAAAAGAAAAATTCTCTACTTAAATCTGTCAAGAGCTAATAATGACTTTACTGGAAACAGACAGAGAGTTCTTTTATTTCCTAGTTTTATTTTGACATCATTGTTAGTTTGTTTAAAAAAAACAAATATTGGTCATTTCTTAAGAAAGTTGTAACAATCTGGACCATTTTGATGAAATTTTTTATAAAGAAAGTTATTACAATACCTAACATCATCACATGTACAGTTAGCTCAATTCGACCTATCGATTGCATGTGAGTATGTATTTACTATGAACTAAGTTGAATATAGAACCTACTCTGAATAGAAACTTAAACATGTTTTGATTAAAGGGTAAAAAAGATAAAACTCAAGCTATTTTCATAACAGGTATATTTTTTAATGTACAAAAAATAAATTTATCGCAATGTTATTGCATATACAATGTTTTGGTTCAATCCTTTAGGGGTATAAACAAACAAATGCGATGGTTTGCCAAACCTCGGACATGCAACATATAATTGACCGTGCGAAAAGCAAGGCTTTTCTAAATCTAAGCCACAAATTGTGATTGTTTGACCTTGTGACTTATTAATGGTCATAGCAAATGCCAAGCGAATAAGAAATTGCAAACATTTGAATGGGTAGGTGAGTCTGAAAGAATCATTGGGATCTGTGGTAGAAGTACAACTTCACCTTGAAGTTTGCCACTCAAAATAGTGGCTTCAAGAATATTGCCCATGATTTTTTATGAACAATCGCGCGCCCTTACATAATTTTGCCGCATTTTTAACTAACTGCGATATTGGACCGAATTGTGAATCAAAATCATTCTCAAATCCACGTGAACCCACACAAGAAATGTCATCAAAATCGGTCCAGCCGTTTAGAAGGAGTTCAGTCACATACACGCGCACAAAAGAATTACATATATAAAGATTATTTGAAAAGATAATAATTAATAAAGCATGATTCCTCTGCATTTTTGTAACAATGTAGACCTAGGTTGGCTAGTTTGGTTGAAAATCTATTTTCGACGTCAACTTATGTCATTTTTATAACAATAACGTTGTTAAAACAATGCAGGTGATTATTGAGTTGAATGTTTTTAATGTTTTTTATTAATATCGTTTTAACTAATTGCGATATAGGACCGAATTGTGAATAGATTCTCAAACGATTCTCGAATCCACTTGAACCCACACAAAATTTTTTATCAAACGGTCCAGCTGCTTAAGAGGAGTTTAGTCACATATACACGCTCAGAGGATTTATGTATATATAAAGATACCTAAAAATCCTCGTGAAGTTTTTTTTTAAAGAAAATTTCAGTTACCTTTTTTTCAATCTTTGGAATTCAAAGAGAGAGAGAGAGAGAGAAATGCTGAAATGAGAAAAGAATGATCCCAAAATGTACGAAAAGGCACTTCATGTGGCTTAGTTTTTTATTTATTCTATTTGTTATGGATTTATGTTTATTCGATTTTAGACTCCAGTGTTTTCACGTATTTTCTGACTTTTCTGAAATGTTTACAAACTGAACTTGGGTTTTCTTCATTTTTAACATGACTTGAATGTTTATATTTAATTCTCTTCTTAGTGTTGCTGCATAAAAAAGTAATCAATCATCATACCACCTTTCCTGAAATATCGTGAAGGAAAGTAAAGAAATCTTAGTATATATATGCTTATATATTACGAAAATTTCAATTAATTTTTTAATTTTTCACATTAAATTTTGAAGTAATTCTTAACTGTTATATCAATTTTAATTACGAAGCTCTGTTTTTGTAAGGTGTTTTAGCGCTGTCTGAATCATTATTTTGTTTTCATTAGTGTAAAACTTGGTCTTCTAATCCGTGAGTAAAACAGGGTTCATCAGATTTTAAATATCACTATATTTTTTAAATAAGAAAATTCATCGACAGTTCAACATTGTTAAAAATTTTAAAATTGCCTATTTCCTCTGTAAATTTTTAAAATCCTTTTTCAACTCTCTTTAATAGACACAAGTTAAAGAAACTTGAGAGATTCATGTGTATTTAGGTTTCATGACTACCTTTGAAAGTTTCCTTTTGCCGCTCTACTGAAAAGAAAACTTTATTTTAGTAACTTGGAAGTGAATATTTAGTTGACAATGATCTGCCAAGTGAATAGTAACTCATTTGCTGTGTTATTTACTACTTCGAAAACAAAAATAAACATGACTTATCAAGGTTTGAACAAGAAAGTGAAATAACATTTTTATCAGAGCAATATATAGACATTTTCTATCAGAAATACAGAATGATCTTTACTTGAAAAGTCAGATAGAATATATAAGTATATATTTTATTATATCACGTGTGTTGAAATCTAGGAAGATTTGCTTTTCATTATTCCTTACTCTCATATAAATTTTTCCACTCTTTCATCTAGGGAGAGCGCAATTTAAAGTTCCCATTAAACGATTTTTACCCTACTTTCTAATTATTTTTTAAAAATGTCAACTTTTAATTCCCTAGTTGATATTTTTCTCCTCCTGAAACATGGAACACTGTCATTCCAATTTGTGATTTGAACAAAGAGCACTCATTTAAAATCATTGTTTACTGATTTTCCTGTTTTTAATCTTTAGTTAATTCCTTTTGAGGAGGTTTTTGTTTAGTAGAAATAATTTCTTGTAGATCCTTCTTAATTCTTAGATATTTTGTAACGCTTGAGACTCCGTTCACGAGAAATCCCCTACAGTTGTAGGGGGCGTATCTGTGAATAATAACAAGGATAAATTCGCCACTCGCTAGTTAATTTACCGTTTCTCCCGTGATTCATCGCTATCTGTTACAACTTGTTAAATATTCGAATCTATTATTATTTATTTACCCCTTTCAGGCAGAAATTCTGGATTATGAATTAAAAAAAAATTTTTTTTAATGTCCATTTTCAAACATACATATTTTAAACATAATAGCACCATTCGCATACAAAATTTCCTGAAAATTAATTTTAAAAAAAATCTATTTAAGTAAATGTGTAAGTTATATGTAAAGTTGGTTTTCTGTATGGCAGAAATCATTACACCTTGGAGTTAATTCACGCTAACTATAGATATAAAGTTTAGAATACCTAGTTTTTATCTTGAATAGCAAATTTTGTGTTTACATCTTTTGCTTTTATAAAAATGATCATGTAATTATTCACTAAAATTTGATCATGTATGATAGATTCAAAAACACTGCACCGCACGTAACCAACATCGTAATCTTGACAGATCTCTTCTTCCTTCACTGTCTCTCTTTGAGTAGCAAATAGTAAGCTATCGTGTTGAAATAGTTTTCTTCTCTCTGTTGGGGAAATATATTCAACAGACAAGCGTAAAGGGGGTACTCAGCGGAAGAATGTCCTCTTTTTGCATAAAATTCCACCGAGTGGTACTTTTCAATTATTCGAAACCATAAAAAGAACGTGTGAAATAATTCAGACAAGACCGATTGCACAATGTAAATTTTCATTGTGCCCAAGCGACACTCGGGATGAGCCATGATGGTACGTTTCACCTACTCGATCTCAGCTTGGGACTAACAGAGAGGGGTGAATTATACTACTTATTCTCATGTCTATATATTAATAATGCCATTTATCTCTCTTTATATAAATGGATGTTTGTATATATGAAATCGCATCACTCCAACACACACCGTTCAACATATCACTCTGAAAATTGGCATGCATATGTATATTTTTGTGGAGAAAGTTTTTGTGCTAGGCTCTTTGTTGCAGCTCCCCACCCGGTAGCGTACTACAGTATATCCATTTCTGTACCGTTCAATCCATCGCCAAATTATTAACAGGGTCACCAAAAATGACGTCAACTTGGCTTTATCGCCAACACTTCGCTATGTTTCTATTAAATCGCCATTATAACGAAAGGAACGGCGTTGCTTGCGAATCTTACAATTTTAACATCAAATGCATACAACAGAAGGTAATATTAGCATATTACACATCCAAATATAAATTATTTACACTATTTTAAGCGTTCATTACACAAAATCTGCAACAATGGGTTACTTTTGCTGAGCAGAGATCAGCTTAGGAAGGCGTTTTCAAAAATCGACCCACAAGAGAGTTACGGGGCATTATAAATAAAAAAAATTCTTTTTATGAACTATTAAATCTACAGACTTGAAATTTAGCAAATCTAGGGGGCTTCAGATGATATATGCAAAAAGCTTTTTTTTAATTTTTAATTTAAGCCTAATTTGCAATTCACGTAAAATTAACTCTTTAAAAATTTCTTTATCCTTCAGTCTGCATTGTTTAATTTTTCAATTCACCCGTGTGAAGAACGGGTATACCAGCTAGTTCACAATAAACTATCAGGGATTATAGATTGAAATTTTCATTTTAATTAACCACTAGAATCCTTTTTCTCATGGAATGCAGGTGCATATTTTGGTGAAGTAAACTACTAATCATTGACTAGCCTCCACAGTTATCCACTCTCTACTTCAATTCGCTTCATCTCATGCAAATCGTGTTTCTTCTCTAAGAATAACATCAAAGATAACTCTACTCGACATATTCCGTTATAACTTTTATCTAACCGAAGAAAATATGCTGCGACTGCTATAGTTAAGCGATCACGGTCGAGATCTCGTGGCCGAAGTTGCTTTTGTAGAGTCGTGGGCTCGAATCTTGGAGCTACTAAATACCCGTATTGAAGATGGTCCGATTCACCTTAAAATATATCGAGATTCAAATTACTTACATTGGCGTAGTGTGGAACTTTGGAAATCAGAGAAGAGCTCGGTGTCGAGTATCTTCGTAGTGAAACGGAAATAGACAATCAATTATATTAATGCTCTTATTTTTGTCTCAGATCCTGAATTTTGTCTTTTGTGGAAGATGTTTTTTTTAGTAATTGAAAGAAATTTCATGTACACACACACATGGAATTAAAACATAAATATTTATCTCTGGGCTACTTCACCCAACAAAAATAATGAACAAAATTATATAAAATCTTATTTTTAATTATTCCTGTGTGTTATTTAATTCTTTAAGATTAAAGTTTTTTGAAACAACCGTTCTCCGAACAAAAGTAATTTTCAAAAGAAAATAAAATAGCCTCGAATTTAAAGATGAAGAAACTTCGAAGTATTCTTTATATTGTGTGTTTCCAAATTTATTATACTTTAAAGAGATTAACCATTTATACTTTCTTAAACTTTTCCTGTAAATTACCTTCCTTTACTTTCCCCCCGGCAAATTCTTCCAGACGAAAGTTGTTGAATTTATGACCTCCGCTAAAAATTCTCCGGAATTAAAAAAAGGGAGTTCTTTGGTCTCTCTCTATAAATCATTTGAGACAAGTCGCTTGGGGATCACTGTGTGCTGCAATTTAATCTTGCCGCCTTGGATCAAAAGAGCTAAAAAATATATCTTGGAATATTTTTAGGTTGAAGTTAATTAATCTCTACCTACACACACATGAACGCAATTAATGAATTTTGTTTCACAGTTCAATTAGTTACCCCTTTATAATTAATTCACTAGGAACATCAGAGTCGTTTTGTTTCCCATAATGATTCATTCTCTCTTCTTCTTCTTTTTATCTATCTAATCTATTGAATATTTTAACACATTGCATGCGTGTCTATTATGTCGCAAGCTTACATTTATAGCAAGCGTGGATTCTCTCTACGAAACTTTTTCTGTTTTACTTTTAAATTTATATACGCTTATATTTTTTAAAGACAGGATTACCCATGATATTTTAATGATACTCATTAGCCAAGATAAATCTAAATACGTATTAATCTTATTTCTTTCCAACTGATTTTGTGTATTTGGTATTTATGCAAACATTTTTAAAGAAGATTTTCACCATACAGAATATATTGTATGAATATTCTATCTCATTTTATAACAAAACCTGCATCTTTTTTATATGAGAGGATTATCTTCTATTTATATGCATACAAATACATAAGATTTTATTATATTCTTCATGAGAGAGAAAATGATTTTTTTGAGTAATATAAAGATTAATATATGTAATTGAAATTTCGGAAACAATAAAGAGGGATGCTGCAGTATTATAAATATTGAGGATCAAAGACTTCTTTAAAAAAAGGGATTTAACCAGTTTCATCGCAACACTTTCCCACTTCATATTTATAACAATGACGGAAATTCTATAGAATATAGTGAAAAGAAGCTCTAAATCCATTATTGATAAAAAAAAAGTTTAGATATCTGAGGAAGCATTCGCGCGAAAATGTTAGATCCTACTCAAATCAAAGGGCCCTAAAATAATTATTATCAGATTAGTGGTTTAAATAAAATTTCAGAGCTTGAAAAATAAAACCCGATTAGTATTATTTTCAATATGTATACAAATTATATTTTCTAAAATAATTATGTACTAAAAGTATGAAGTATAAAAACTAAAAATTAATATAGTTTGTCTCTCAATAGATAGCATTTTCTTTATTTCTATGCTTTCGGAAAATAATTTTCGCATAAAAAAATATTTAATCTTTAATCTACGGTCTTTGTTCATAGTGCATGTTGGTAGTATTCTTAACTCACTTCTGTTTTTGAAAAACATTTCCTAGAGGATTTCTGTGAACATGCATTCTAGACAAGTGCGTTCCATCTCACAGAAGAAACCCTTACAAGAAAAAGGCAGATCCTCTTGTATATGCACACTAGAATCCTTTTTCTTTCCATAGGGTCAAGAAAGTGCAATTGAAAAGATTGTTCTTAATCGAGCTTTTTTTTACATTCCTCGAGGAGATACATGTGGCCGCGGTAGCCGAGTGGTATGGGCATCGGATCGTGGCTGACTTTGTCACGAGTTCGAGCCCAGTACCACTGAAGACCCGCCGTGTAGGGCAGCGATGCACGCTAAATCTGTCGAGAGCTGAAATGTCCTCCCGCTGGTGTGGTGTGGTGTGGTAGTTAGGAGAGGGGGGTGCCAGCTCAGGTGTCGTCCACGTCACTTGACCATGGTTCAAAATTACGTGGTCCGTCGCCAAAAGCCCTCGTGCAGCTGAACAGTGCGACGTTAATCTTCACTCACTCACTCACTCACTCGAGGAGATACATACTTTTGTTATTGAATCAATATAAGAGTGCCCATCGGATTCTCATTTCCATTTACTGTTAAAAAGCATCTTTGAAACCTAATAAATGGTGTAATATATTTATTTTTTAAAGGCATAATTATAGTAGAAAAATGTTTCCAAGATCCCTTGCCAGTTATTTTATTATAGCACTTTCTGTTATTTCTGTGTTATGTTCGTTATTTAAGCTTTTTCTTTTAGTTTTGCTTTAAACTCCCTTCCGTAAAATGTCTATTTGCTTTTTTGTGATTGGGTACGATATAAGTTAGGTTTTTAAAAAATGATTTAATTATTGAAATTATATTTCCTCAGAAGAAATCTTTCATGGGTCATAATGTCCCCACATATTTTAATTTTCCCCGCATCTATATTTTTTCTTTTAATATTGAATTTTTATTTTTATTTATTTTTTTTGTAGATTCTAGAATTTCTTAATAATTGTGCCTTTTAGTTTATAAAATTTGATTCCTTTTAACTAGAATAGTTTTTGTAAACAGAGTAGCAAAATGAAATTTCCTGTACGTATCGGTATATTCATATTCATGCTTTGTTCCCGTATTTAATGTTTTGGAATGTTGCACCCAGTTGGAGAATGTAAAATTATGAAAAGACATGAATCACTCTATGTTATATATTTCAAGTGTTTTGCAATTTTATATTTTTAAAAGTATGCCTTTAAAGTGATTATGATGCGTTGTAATTTAGAAACTAATTTTTTTTGCTATAGTAAATGTTCCATGTACTGTATTCATTTTTAACATTAATTATACAACTTTCATTTTATAGCGAGGTTTTAAATAAATGACTGCTATGAAAAATACTATAATCTCAATACATAAGTGTTAATCCAGAAAAACAATCCCGAATAAGAATGTTTGCTTTTGTTATTATTTTTAAACATTTAATTCAGGCAAACGATTTCCTTTATTCATAGCTTTTACTTTTTGCACAAAATCCTAAATGCGCATGGGACGATTACAATTACGTTTATGATACGATTCAGTTACGATTCAAGATATTTTGTTAGGTACGCATTATCCATCTTGCAACAATCTAAATGTCTCTTTTTTCACAGAATTGAGGGGCAACATTTGCTGCGTGTGAAAATGGGTTTAATGCATCGTTCGATTATATATATATATATATATATATATATATATATGTGTGTGTGTGTGTGTGTGTGTATATAATTTAATTAGAACAATCATGATTTGAAAATTTTATTTTTATGTGATTAGTTCCATATTTTTATTTAAACATTTTTATATAACACACTTATTACTTTTATTAAATTATTCTTAATAAATTATTATTATATTATTATTTCATTATGAATATTTACGTTTGCTTGAACTTTTGATATTTAGAATGACTTTTATTTTAGTATCGATTTTTGGGTAACTTTAATTATATGCGGAGTAAAGTAGCTCACTCTGCTATTTTTTATTTCATTTGGTTTATGTTCTTAAACTATATTTAGACATTGAAATTCAATGTTCCAACAATTGCCTATTATATAAACAATTCATTTTTTAAAAATGTTTTTGAAGAATACATAACTGAAGTATTATATACTTAATATGTATGTTATGTTATGCATGTATTAAATGTATGGTAAGTTATACATATTTATATATCTTTGATATATTACGAATAGTTTTTCGTAACTGTTTATAAGCATATAAATCTAAATGGAAATACAAAACTCAAGTTTTCTATGTTATAAAACTTTTATTTGCATTAGTTTTTTTAATAATTTCAAACATTTTGTTCCATTTTGTTTTTAATTATGTTTCACACACATTTATACTAAAATTATTTTTTTATATTCCTTTTAAAATTTCACCGACTATTTTAAATAGATGTGACTAAAACAATTCTCTCTCTCTCTCTCTCTCTCTCTCTCTTTATAATAGTATTTGTTTTGAAATAAGTATTTTCATAAACTAAACCGTGTACTTATTATTGTCTGTAAAATATGTGAAATGTACGCTCAACTTAAACTTTTATTAACGATGATTCTCTGTTTCTCTCTCTCTCTGGATGATCTATTATTACTAAATAACAGTGTTTCTGAATATATTTTATTTAGCCCGGAACGCTATTTCTATTTCATTTCTTAGTTCGCTCCGTCTTGATTCATAGCTCGTCCTTTCACTGGAGTTCTTAAAGAAGAAACTACCCTCTCAGCCTCATCTGCGCAGGAAGTCCTCCCAAAGCAGGCTTCCTCCTTCAAAAATGATTTTTCCCGATTCTCTCAAAACTCGCTTCCACTTTATTACGAACATAAAGAAGGGGTCCCCTTCCCTCGAAAAAACAAAAACAAGCGAGTATCAACAGCCCAGGAAGAAGTATTTTATAGCGAGGGTCGGATTACATTCCGATCCAAAAGACTGCTCGGAAAAAATGATTTCTGCCGACGAATATGATTTAGAGTTATTTTGCCGGGGGCATGCGACGACCGATTACAGACCCGAAAAAAGTAAACAATGCCTGCTTTTCGTGTACCAAGACCCGGATGCAGCCTTTTTATAAACCTTGGCTCGGGTGGGTGACTCTTCACTTTAATCCTCGCAGTCAGATGGAAGGGGAAGTAAAAGGTATTTCATCTTAGAAAAATATAAATCCTTACAACTGTGAAAACAAGATACTGTGAAATTCGGAATTTTTATATATTTTCTTTCGTTATAGTTAGAAATGCTGGGCTCTATGGACAACAAAGCTGTATTGAATAGACCATCTATTTGGCTTATAAATATTTTATATTATGTTCCCAAGGTTAAATATTTTTTGTGGAATATTAAACCAATACAGAATTTTTCCATTTCTTCATTTATTTTCTGAGTAATTTTTTTATGTTGTTTCTCTTTCCGAGCTGTTTGGTTTATTTCCAACCACCTAATTAAAAGTAAGTGAATGTTACTTAACGTCTTTCTATAAAGAAAACGAGGACTTTTAACGACAGATCTCGTAATTTTAAACCTCGGTCAAGTGACGACGCGTCTGAGGTGGTACCCACTCTCCTAACTTCCAGAGCAACCAACGGGAGGACTTTGAGCCATGACAAATTTGACGAGTATCGGCTTCCTCTATACGGTGGATCTTCAGTGGTGCTGGGGCTCGAACTCATGACTCGCCGGCCACGAGTCCGTGACTATAACCGCTAGGCTACTGCGGTCAGCCTAATTAAGGGTTATGCTAAAAAACTGTCTTCGTGCATCAGTTTTGCAATTTAAAAAAAATATCCTGCTATATAATCTTTTTGGAATCCTGTGAGCATACTGCTTCAAGATTAGACTACAAGAAGTTTTTTCGGAATTAGTTTGATGTCACGGGGCACGCGTCAAGTTGTTGTTGATGTTCACCAAGATGGGTGATAACATTACAATATAGTTACCTTGATATTTTTGCAATTTTTGGAACATAAGTTTCCAGTACTTTTCAGTTGATATTCATTATTAATGTTAATATATATTATGTAATTATTTTATTAATAATATAATATAAAAATATAATTATTATTATATATGTAATAATCGCGTATAATATTCGTTATTTATAATAATTGTTATTATATTATTTTTATTTATAAGTATTATGTTCTTTTTTTATAATTACTATTATGTTATTTATTTATAACTATTATGTTACATGAGTATTCTTATGAATAATTTTTATATTACAATACGATGATTTTATTCTTTTTTATAATTACTATTAAATTATATATGATTATCACATATAATAATTATTATTAAATCATACTGTATGAATATTATATATAATTACTATTAAATTATATTATAAAATTATTATTATATACTGTATTATATTATTAGTACATTAAAATTTTTTATTATATTGTTATTCATTATTTATTGATTGATCTTGGTTATTCTCAATCTCTTTCTATATTCTTCTTTTGAAATATATTTCAATGTATTTCAAAAGAATTTTTTAAAATTATCTTCCTGACGATTTGATGCCGTTAGGCCCTCATCTTGGATTCTATTCCAGGGACGACAATCGCTACTTGGCGTGATTCCTCTATCACGCCAAGCAGCGCTTGGCTTCATGCGACGTGATATCAAACTAGCACCGTTTTTTCTTATGACCATAGTTGCCGAGTTATGCAACTCTTGACTGACGCAATTTCTTTTGAGAATTGGGCTCGAGTCCTGATGTCACAAAAATCCGCCTTGTAGAGGGCTTGAAGCGCGTTAAATTTGTCGAGGCTGAAACTTCCCCCCGTAGTGTCGAATTTAGGAGAGGGGTGCCAGTTTGGGTGCGTCCTCGTTACTTGACCATGTTTCAAAATTATGCGGTCCGTTGCTAAAACCCCTCGTGCAGTTTAATATAGGGATGTAAATTTTCATTCCAGCTTGATTTGCTCATTTTTTATTTTCTGGACTTGCCGAATTCTCCAAAATAAATGTACTTTTACTCACACATTCGAATTTAGCATCATCTCGGGATCACTACTTTATTTTTCTTATTGGAAGATGCAAATACGAAGAGGAAAACACTTATGCCTAGAAACTGGAAACGTAGTTATTTCGAGAGAAAAAAGGGTAATGAAGGAAATCTAGATTTTGAGAGAGAAATTTTCAAACGCGAAACTTATCGGCAGGAAAAAAATTGGGACCGCTCGATTTGCTCACATAAATGTATTTTACGTTTCTCAAGTTTGAATTTCATAATGTTCCTTTTTTTAGAAATAGAATCATAAAAGTGTGTCAGAAAATTTTTAGAGCGAGAGTCGTTACTGAATCCACCTTATTTTTTCGATATTACTTTTTATGTATCTTTATTTTTTTGTATGTACGTGTACTTTAAGTCACTGAATATATAATTTATGAGTTTTAAAGGAAAATAAAAAAAGTATAATAGTCCCTATATAAAAGTATTATGTAGTTTTTATGGGGATAGTTTTGATTGGTTATTAAATGATATAAATTTCTTTCTTTTTTTTTCTTTTTCTTTCTTGCACTTTTTCGTTATCAGTAATGTTACAAGAATTTACACTGTACAACTTGCGTTAGATTGATCCTATAGATTACACATAAATAAAATTGTACGTAAAATAATTTGGGAAATTAAAATAAATACAAAATGATCAGATAAGGAGGTTGAAAATTGGGATCCCTCTTTGATTTGATTAAAACGTTTTAATTGTTTTGCGCAGAAGTTTCATAAAGAACAATTTAGCCACCAAGGAGTTATAATAGTAAATTATACTTATTATTATATATTAGTAAAATATATATATATTATTATATATTATTAATATATATATATATTATTATATATTATTAAAATATATATATATATATATATATTATATTATTAAATTATACTTATTATATATTATTAAATTATACTTATTATATATTATTAAATTATACTTATTATTATATATTATTAAATTATACTTATTATTATATATTATTAAATTATACTTATTATTATACATTATTAAATTATACTTATTATTATACATTATTAAATTATACTTATTATTAAAATATACTTCATTCAAATAAACTATGAATTAGAAATTCATTATTAATAAAAGTGGTGAAAATTGCGACATAAAAAAACTTGAAAATTGACTGATAACTAAATAATAGCCCCCTTGGTGGTTAAGGATGATTTTTATATTGAATATTTTTAAAATTAAACAGCATTCTCTGTAATTTTTTTGAAAAAAAATTATTATTAATCTCTATTAAAAAATAAACAAACAAAAATTTATTTTATATATTTATTTTATTTTAAATTAAATATACAAACTTCTTTCATTCCGTTTCGATAATCGTGTCAAAAAATTCAATTGACATTACGTAAAAGATAATAGAACTAATTTTGTGATCTACAAAATATTAATAATAGTTTTTAATAGAGATAAATAAAAGGACTATATGATTTTGGTATTCTTAATCTATATTTAGAATGCAAATATTTTGACAAAGAGACAAGCTTTTATAAAGAATACATTTCTTTTGTTTTAAATTGTATATTGAATTTTTTAATATTTGCTGAGAGTTTATTGATTAACTAGATTAGCATTTCTCTTTCTATAGAAGGAATGAATTTTCTACACTGAAGTGCCACTGAACCAGGGAACCCTACTTAATAACGACATCCTCTGGCCTTGATAACGGCTTCCAGACGACGAGGCATAAATTCAACGGGAATGATTTGCCAAATATTGGCTAAAGCTGTCCATAATTCAATAAGGTTCGTTGGTGCTGTATGATGGCCTTTCACGCCTTGTTCCAAAACATCTCAAAGATGCTCAATAGGTTTAAGTCTGGGCTTCTAGGTGGCCAATTTAATACTGAAAAGTCAGAGGAATGCATATCCAAACAGTCAAAGGCCAGCCGGGACTTGTGAGAGGTACAGTTGTCTGGCTGGAAAACTCCGTTACTGTGCGGATGACAGAATAGCATAAGCGGATGGAAGTGATCACCCAGAAATTCCACGTACCGAATTGCATTGAGGGATGTTGGTTCAATCACCAAATATTCCAAACAGTGCCACGAAAAAACACATCAGACCATGATTGAGCCTCCATGTCCTTGTACAGTTTCAACCTGGTATGCGGGATCCATGGCTTCACCATGACACCTTACACCATATTCTCAGCCTCCCGTCGGCGTTAAGTAGTCGAAATCGGGACTCATTACTTCATGCTACTCGTTACCAGTCATCTACACTCCAATCTCTGTGCCCTCTTGTCCAGGCAAGACGTGTAGCCCGATGGCGAGCATTGAGCGATGATACTCTCGTAGGTCGATGGTTCCCGAAATCCATATGGCGAAGGGAGCGTTGCACTGTGTGTTTACTGACTCTACGACTGGCACCGTCATTCAACTGGGTGATAATTAGACCTGAAGTTCGGCTTTCCTGGCTACGTACAAAACGCCATCTCTCACCAAGCGCTGTCAAGGCTAATTGTCATTTGCAGTTTGCCCGATAGCTAGTTTTTTTGTCAACCATTCATGTGTCCTTGGTATAGTCTTGACACTGTCGACCTTGATAATCCTAGCTGTTTGAAGATTCCGGAAATTGAATGGCGCATGCGCCGCACACCTACGATTTGCCTTCAATTGAAGGCGTCTAAATCAGGCAGTTTACCAATACTGGCAATTCCAACAACTAATTCTGAACAACCACAGTACCCGCTATATTTTCAGTTGCTACAGCGCCCTCACTTGCGCACAAATGATGCTCAGCGCTACACAATTTGAATATAGCACTTGTTATCCCTAATTCAGTGGCACTTCAGTAGATGAAGTATGTTTAACACTCATCGGAACCATTTGAAACTATTTAATATTTTCTAATTGATTTCTTGAAAACGTGTTAGATTCGAAATTTTTTTAAATACCATTTGAAGATAATTGTAGATGAAATAAAGAACTATATCAGCGAGAAAGAGAGAAAATCGTATCTTGAAATTTCTTGTAAATCCTTAAATCTCACTCAATTCTTTCATCTACAACTTGACTGTTTATTGAATCCGAAACTTAACATTACCAGACTTTTTTTTATTTGCTAAGGATTAATAATAGTCATATAAAAATATTTCTCATTTTTCTCTTGAATTATCGACAAAAAATGGGGTCGCTGAGCTATGGTATTGTAGAGATAAAACATCTTATCTTTGACTGAAAAATGAAACAAGGGAATTTGTACGAAAATATTAAAAAAAAACAGAGAGATAAAAAGACTTTAACGCCCTGTTTGATAAAGCTTATCTCCCGCCTCCACAAATACATAAACGAAAAAATACTTGCGACTTTTTAGTACACGAGAGAAAAATAACAACACTAATAAAAAAAATCTTCCATTTTGAGTTAAATAGCTGAACTTTCTTTTTTCATCAGAGTATGCGCGTTGCGCTCTTTGATGGTTATTGGATTATTTTTCGAGCAAAACCATTGGGGGTATTTATGTCGCACTTTTTATTCTTCCTCTTTTCTTTCGTGTTTTTATTCTTGTTTATGGTAATAAAGCATTCAGTAAGAGGAAATGTGTGCGAAAATGACATTTGCTCCCCGATAATTAGATTCAGCCCTCGGCATCGCTTTTGACTGCATTTGCATACGACGGCCCGGGGAATGTTTACATTCAATAAAAGGCATTTCATTTGGGAAGGGGGCTACTCTCTGTGGGTTCTACGATATTTATTCTATTCTACTTGGTACCTCATCAGTCGTTAGTCAAAAAATTCTAGAAAAATGAAATGAAATGCTTTCAAAGAAGTATGACATTATTACGTGTTCTCTGCTTATTTCATTTTTTTACTTAAAACCAAGATATGTGAAAATTATAATTATGAAATATATTATCTAACAGAAAGATTTTCAAAAATTAATCTATTAAGAGTTCATAAATAATCTTATTGGAAAGTTAAATATATATATTTACTGTTTTTGCATATCTGTATCCTTGTGTGCTACTGTTTATTATATAATTTACGTGCCCCTCCAGATCCTTTATATTTTTATGTATGATTACTTTCATTTTTTATGCTCAATATACATAATTTTTTTAAAAAGTCCCTTAACTCAGTTTTTTAAATTTAAGGGCAGTCGGAAAGGTAAAATTTGATTTTTTTGACAATTTGAGATTTTTACATTTCCACATAGTACAGATTTTAACCTTTCTAAAAATACCTTACTTTAACCTCTAGGGTAAGTAGAAGCCCTAAAAATCTATTTTTAAATAATCGTTGAAACTGCGCCACGCCCATTTGACAAGCGTAAAAGTAAACAAAGTTTTTTGTTTTGGCTTAAAAGTTGAGCGTCTGGTATAAATCAAAACATTTATCTTTTATTGTATAAATTGAGTCTTTTATTATTTTATTTCCTAACCCATTTGAAACTTCACTGTATTTTTAACGGTCAAATCAGTGTTTGTTTACACTTTCAAAACTCAAAATTTTATCGGAGCATAAGGCGTTAGCCAGGTCTCCACTTTTTCAGTGCTTGCACTGAACTGAACTGAACTGAACTGAACTTTCAAAACTGCGTTGTAATTTTTGAACTCGCAAGTATTCTTTAACATTATTAAGCTTAAACTTTCAAAAAAATTGCTATAATATATCGACTTTACCATGCCTAGAGCATCAACTAAAGTATTTAAGAAACGAAGAGGAGTTTTTAATAAAGGAAGATGTAATAAAAGTAATGATGGTTGTGGTGAAAGCAATTCTACTGTTCCAAAGAACTCTGCTGATGAAAAGAATCGTGCTGATGGTGCAAAGCTTTGTACTAATGAAACTGAACCATCTGCCAGTGAGAGAAAAACTGTAAACATGGATATTTCATATTCGGATGAGGCTTTTTCTGGTTTCAGAAATGTTATTGTGGACATTAACCTTTTAGCTTGTGTGTTTTTTGAAGCTGTAAAATGTATAAAGTGTGAAAAAACAGGACTCAGGTTGCACCTCAGTGAAAGTAACTGTGGTGAAGCTGTGAAGTTTCACTTAAAATGTCCTTCTTGTAAATATAACTATACTTTTTTAACTCCAAGAAATGCGATAGTTCTGAGAATTATGAACTGAATACCCGGCTAGTGTATGCTATGCGATGCATAGGTAAAGGTGCTGAGTCTGCTAGGATGTTTTGCGGTATCATGAATCTTCCCCCGCCACCCACAAAATTCTCAAAGTACAACCACATTTTACTGCAGGCAACAAGAGAAACCTGTGAACACAGTATGGCAGAAGCTGTTCGTGAAGCCGTTGATGAAAATGATGGAAAAAGGGACCTTGCTGTTGCTGTTGATGGTAGCTGGCAGAAGCGTGGTTTTTCTTCGAAGAATGGCTTGGTGACAGTCACAAGTGTTGATACCGGCAAAGTTATAGATGTCGAAGTTTTTCGAAACATTGTATTTGTCCGAACAAAACCAAGCATCTTCAAAATTGTAAGAGAAATTTTGAAGGCTACAGCGGTAAGATGGAAGTAGCTGGAGCTCTATCCATTTTTCAGCGTTCCCAGTCTCTCTACAATGTTCGGTACACAAAATATTTAGGAGATGGGGACTCCAAGGCGTTTACTTCTATTGTCGAGAACAAAGTATATGGTGACCATTGCTCTGTCGAGAAATTAGAATGCATAGGTCATGTTATGAAAAGAATGGGGACACGTCTTCGACGCTTGAAAACTAAGATGAGAGGTCAAAAACTTTCTGACGGAAAGCCTTTATGCGGAAGAAATAGATTGACAGAGGCAGAAATCGACCGTCTGCAAGCATATTATGGTCTAGCTATCCGCAGAAATTTGTCTAGCGTGAAGGACATGCAACAAGCCATATGGGCAATATTTTTACACAAGCTATCAACCGATGAAAAACCTCAGCATGGATTTTGTCCCTCTGATACAGATACGTGGTGCAAATTTAAAAAAAGCAGAATTGCTTGGGGAGACTTATCATCACAAAAATAGTTTACCTGTGGATGTTGTGGAGGCCATGCGACCTGTTTTTAGGGATTTAGCTAATCCAGAATTGCTAAAAAAGTGTTTACATGGAGGTACGCAAAATCCTAACGAAAGTGTAAATAATGTAATATGGTCTCGTGTACCGAAGAAAACATTTGTACAATTAGAAGTTTTGTCACTGAGTACATATGACGCAGTTTCCTCATTTAATATGGGGAATGTATCAAAACTAGAAATTTTGAGAAAAATGTGTATTGAGCCTGGTGATTACACGGTACAGGCGATGGAGTGCCTCGACAAACAGAGGCTGTTACGAGCAAAATACTATTGTTTACAAAAAACAAAGGAAGTTAGGAAGCAAAAAAGACTTAAAAGGAAGAAAGAAGATGATGAGCTACTAAAAATGCTGATGATTTAGAATATGCAGGTGGAATGTTTTAATTAAAAAGTAATTATACGTTAAAATTAATTTTTCTCAAAATGTCAATTTTTGATGTTCGATGTTCCTTTTCTTAGAAACTACTGTTCACAGGTATGTAAATTTTTTATGATATATTTATAATGATGGCTAATATATACTGAAATGAGCTTTTTGTAAAAAACCCCAAAATTTATTTTTTACAAATTTTTTTATGTGAAAAACGGGTTAACGTAAACTATGTTTGATAAAATATTTTATAAATTATGAAAAAATTCAAAATTAGCTAAAAGCTCATTTGAGTATAATGAGAAATGTATATTTTAATTATATGAAAAATTTCAAGCATGTACATATAACAGATTTTGAGAAAATGTACCTCGAAAACAGCCAATTTAACATTGTCGGTATAGAGGTTTCCGACTGCCCTTAACTGACTAATAAAAAGGTGGTGAGTTGATTTGTAACAACTATTTCACTAGGCTGTGATAGTGCAATATATTTTTCTTTGATTTTATGAGTTCTAAAAAAACTAGATGAGTAATGGGTTTAGCGATGAAACCGTAAATCGTTAATAATAGAAGCTTCTATTGAACAATTTTGCTCATTTCATATGCTTTGAACGCATGATTCTACACATTACAACGAGATTATGAATTCTTTTCAAGTAATGCTTCGACGTATAAACTAGATTTTTGTTTTAGAGGCTGTTGTTTTTATATTATGCTTTCAAAACAAATTGAAATACATACAACTTGCGATGTTCATTTCTTACAGATACTTGAAGGGTTTCTGTTTAAGGTCATTCGATTTCTGTTTCTCCTGGAAGCTTTCCAGATTTTAAGAGGCACTTACTTCACTGTTACTTAACACAATCTCTCTTTCTCTTTAGATACGTAATTTTTCAAAATGTTTAACAAAATGTAATCTTTTATTATTAGTCATAAATCTATATTTCCTATTAAAGTCATTATAGTTTCAATAATATTTTTCACACATTCATGTTTAATAATCATATGTTATGAAGATCAGAGAAAGAGAAAGTACGCTCGAAAAATCTATTTTGCTCATTGCCTCCGGTGATGTGCGTTGGCTACTTTCATATCTAAATATTATCTTATTCGGTTTTAGAATCACGCTTTGTCTCTATTCAATGATCAGATAACGTTCGTTATATATAACACAGAACAATTTCTTTTTTTAGTCCAATTTCAAAAATGATCATTGCGCATCCAGACAAAAGTTGTTTTTTCTCTCATCCTTTTCAAAAATTAAAATTTTTACTAAATCCATTTAAATAAACTCTTCTGGTTCGAAAGCCGCTTCTGACACATGATAAACCGTGAAATAATTTAATAAAGTCATTTTATAAAATTTTCATTGTTTTGTAAAAAAAATTGTAATTATAGATAGCCTATTAAAATAATCATATTTCTTAAGCTCTACAAACATCTCTTATCTATCTCTTTTCAATGATGGGGATAAGGAATAAAAATATAGGAATCACTTGATGAATGAAAAATTAGTTTGCATTTTTTTCAGATAGCTCTTTCGATAGTGGCACGGTAGTCAGGCATTGGGGTCGTTAAAGACCCAGCATTTAATGAGACCGATGCATATTAAATCTGTAGAGGCTCAAAGTCCTGACGTTGGAGTGGTGTGGAAGTTTGTCGAATGAATTGCCAGCTGGGGTACCACCTTTGTCACTTGACCATGGTTCAAATATGAGGTGCGTCGCCAATAGCCCTCGCATTTCTTGATGTTAAACTTTAATGAAGAAACAATCAATCTCTAATAGTGGAAGAAAATGTTTAAATAACACGTCACAGTGCAACACAAGTTTCTTTATAAACTTTCTATAATGTGTGTTGATATCTAATGCTAAGTGTAAAAAGAAACGAACAGTGCATTGTAAAAAAATTTAAGATATTTAATGGTGAACTAATACATTATATAATTTCTTTTGTTTTGATAAGACTAAGTTTCCGTCATTTGTAGCAAAAATACAATAAGAAAAAAAATTGTTAGTCATTGATCTTATAATTTATTTTTCTTTTTGAACTACTAAATGAAACATTAAATGTAGTCTTAAGAGGAACTATTGTAATGGTGAGCAGAGATATCTTTCATTTTTTCCCTCTCTTTATCGAATTGAACACGATTAACAATACATAAATGACGTGAAACTTATTTCTGACAAAATGAAATAGGAAAGAGCAGCCAAAGAAAAGAATCAAATTAATTCAAACTGAACCTGTTGTAAAAAATATTTGAAGTGAATGCGTTGTTGTAATATGGGAAGATTATTCAGTGTGAATAAGAAGGTTGTTAAAAATCCTTTTGCGATTTGCTTTCCGCGTATTGATATTTTTTCTGCTGCTCAACTAACTCTTTAGCCTATCCAGAATACAATCATTGAGAAACGAAACAACGTTAGATATGTTAAGGAGTTTATTCTAGAATTATTGCATTTGTAGCTTTGGAAAAATCTCTCTTATCACTTACTGAAGCGCATCCTACGAGAGATATCTCCTTGAAATCATCAAATAAAATAGATTTGACAGCAGATGTGGGGGAACAACGCTCATTCGTTTTTCGAAGCTCTCGGATATTGTTCTACCTTTGAGAATTCTTATACATTCTTGTGTTTCAACGAGGGGAAAAATGACATCGTAAGGAGAGTGATATTTTTTTTTACTAGAAGCGAAGTGAAATAACACGAGCGGACCTTCTTATTGGAATGGACCGAGATGTTTCCTCTTCCACTTGCAGGGAGATTGTTTTGTCAAAATGCAGGCGACTGCGCCTCCGACACTCAACATTAGTCACACACGCCCTTCCCCTTCTAATTGTAACTTACCGATTTTCTGCGCATTAACGAAGACAAATGGCGCCTTCGTGATCTATTCCTGAAGAGACTTGTAGAACATCAGTGCGGGAGTTAAAAGATATTCAATGAAAGCGGCTGCACAGAGTTCATTGTTTTAATGAGTTTTCAGCGTCATTCAATAGTCTGCTGACGGTACATCGTTATTTTCTTTTTGCGTTCATTCAGATTCTCCTTTCAAACCTAATTCCTGGAATTGTTAGACATTTACACATTGGAGGTCTTATTTCTATTCTGTCTTTTAAAAGGCTTAAATCTTCTATTGAAATAAGAACTCTTGTTCCGTTTTTGTAACTTAATAACTAAAGTAAAGAGTGTTTTGGCTGGTGTGATGTTTGTATCATATAAGTACGAGCCTTGGATTTATTATTTCTTATGCGATGTGAAATCACGTGCATTGAATCGAAACGAGCTTACAAGTCTTTTAAGTTTGAGGAAAATCAAGAGCGCGCGTGCGGTGACGTCCTCGTAGACGTGCGTTACTAATAATCGTGATGTGGGTGTTGAGGAAGTTTCGCGGTTACCTAGTGGTCAAGGTATCGGATCATAGCTGGCTTGTCACGAGTTCGAGCCCAGTACAACTAAAGACCCGCCGTGTAGGGGAGCATTGCAAGTTAAATCTGTCGAGAGCTCAAACGTCCTCCCGTTGGTGTGGTGTGGTAGTTAGGAGAGGGGTACCAGCTCAGGTATCGTCCTCGTCACTTGACCAGGGTTCAATAGGACGAGGTCCGTCGCTAAAAGCCCTCGTGCAGCTGAACAGTGTGACGTTAATAATCTCTCACAGCGGCTGCTGAGGGATGCCAGTTCGAACGTGGAGCCAAATATTTAGTGTGCTATGCGGAGGATCAAAATCGTTCTTTCTGCTGAATCGTGGGGTCGAGTCCTGGAATTGTTAGGACCCATAGGGCTGAAAGACTGGGGCATTTCAAATCTGTCGAGAGTCAAAGCCGACGTGTTGAGGGAGTTTGAAAATAGGGTGTCAACGTCACCCAAAGTTTTCATGCAGTCTCGAAATCTATCGGGGGGGGTGGCTGTAGCCTAGTGGTCAAGGTAATGAACTAGTAGACGAAATGTCATGAGTACGGCTGAAGAACCACCTTGCAGAAAGGGACGATGCACGAAGCTGAAATGTCCTCTCGTTGGTGTGAAAGTTAGGAAAAGTGGTGACAATTCAGGTGTCGTCCTCGTCACTTGATAATGGTTCAAAAGGACGAGGTCCATCGCCAAACCCCTCGAGTAGATGAATGGTGCGACGTCAATCTCGAAATGTATCGTAAAGAATTAGTCAATCAAATATTTAGTCTTAGTAAATATTTCCAGCGCGTTAATTCTAAGACAAGAAACAAGGATTCTAGGATGCAGTTGATTTGGGACATTATACAAGAGCCAAAGCTTCACAATCTCCGCGGCTTTCTTAGGATCGTTGTCGAGTTGGAAACGAAATGACGATACTAAGCCCAGTTTGGTGGTATTTTTACCTTTAAGTTTTTTAGGACATCAAGGTAATCATATTTGCTCACAATTGATTCAATATTCTCCAACTTGTTAACACCATTGCTTGCCATGTACCCCCATTTCGTAACTCCACTACCGCCGTGCTTGACTGTCGGTACTAAATGCACCTTTTTGCAGCGCTGTGCAAGGTTTTCTCTATGCCAATTTACGACCTTTTATGCTGAAGATTCAAAATTTGCTTTCATCGGAGAATATCACAGTTTTCCAGAATTCCGGAGGCGTGTGTATATGCTCTTTTGCAAAAGCTATCCGTTTAAGCCGGTTGATCATTGTAATATAAGGTTTTCTACAAACCACACTCGACTACGCTGAGGCCTTTTTCAAGATTTTTCTAGCAATATCTGCACAAATATTTTTGTTAAACTTCTCGTGAATGTCTGTTACTATTTGAGTTGCAGTCAAGCGCGAATTTTTTTCACCAAGGATATCATACTTCGTTTTTCTCTGATTATGAGTTGAGATGAACAACCTGAATGAGGTTAGGATGTGTTAGCTTCTGTAGATTTTAAGTTATTAATAACACGCTAGATAGATAAAAGTACTGCCGTCCAACCAATCTGGCTATATCTCGACGACTTTTCCCATCTTTCCACATTTTCACAATGATTTTACGCTCACTGATACTAATTTCCTTCTCATTTTATCTTCCATGTTCTTGAATTGCTTTGTATCTCACAAAACGTAAAAATTATTGCGTCACAACTTTCTTAAGCTATTTTACTTGATAACTGAATGCAAAAACTGTGTTAACCTAGAATGCCTGTTGATAAAATTTCAAGGAATCAAGAATATTCAAATAGACAACGCACACTTTTTCTGTCTACTATTTGGGTGCTCTTTGCTCTACAAAACTCTCGTTATATTACGTAGTTTTAATTAAAAATTAACGAACTCTTGTATGCTCAATATTTATATAATAGTAAAAAAAAACTCATAAAATTCTCTTAGAAAAAATCATATTTCTATTAAATTTTACCTTTGCTGTATGATTTGTTATGCGTGAACGCAGACTTCTAGCAAGTTAAATGTCTTCTATCATACGAAAATCCAGACAAATAAGTAAACTACGCGTGTAAGCATTGTAAATAAGTTAAAACTTTCATTTCCCTTCCAGCTGCATTGCATTCAAATACCCTTGAGGGAAATCATCATTAGAGGAAACCGTTTGAAAGAATTGATGATCAAAAAGATATGTAATGAGTTTTTTTTTCAACGGAAAACGAAACTGATAAACGACGCAACACTCGAATTTGGCTGAAACTCAAAGCACTCTCAAGATTATCTCTATACCAAGAGAGTCTACAAAGAATAACTTATTGATATTCTTTTCATCGTTTTAAATATCTTTTACATCGAGTTGCTCGAAGACATTCATTAAGAAGACAAAAGTCCCCCCCTCTTTTTATTGTTCTCTCTTTCGAATTTCTGCCACTAACAAGCGTTCCTCCCTCCCCCTTCCCGAATCATGTCAAAGACGCTCTCGAAATGGCGTGTTTTGCTTTCTCAAAGGGAAATTCACCCTTTAATTAATTTCTCTAATTCAATAGCGTCACATTTTTCTCAAGCGGAGTAATTAAGAGAGAAGGAATTGTAAAAACAGAAGTTGTTAACTCGGAAGGGTTTTTCGCGACCGTTCCCTGTAAATTAATCAACGTCACATGAAGCCCTTAATCCTCTTCTGTGTCTCTACCTCTAGGCTGTCTTCAGGTGAGAGAGTGTCACCTCTAAACGATTTTTTCCCCTGTTGTGTTTGAAAAGTTCAAATAGTATGAAGAGATGTTTCTGTGTATTGGGTTCTCTCTTGGATTATTTTTACAATTCGAAACTGTCAGTGACATTTATGACCAAACAGTTTCATCACGAAATGCATTTTCTCTGGTTCATTGAGTAATGCAGTTTGACGTGTTTATTCCTTTTGTGTCATTCATTTATATCGAGAACGAGGTATTCGAGGCAGTAACTTAACCCTTGGATGAGTCAGTCTGATCAAAAGGTGACGCTCTCGATTATGCATTTAGAATGAATCGTGTTTAATATTTCATATTCCTTTTGTGGTAGTCAAGAAAAATGACAAAAAGGTTAAATAAAATATTTATTTTAGTACCTGAAAATCCATGCTACAATAGGGATTCTTTCGCAAACAGAAAATGCTTTAATATTTGCGGCTGTTTTTTCTGATGGTAAAATAAATTCAAATCTTGTTTTATTGCATATTATTTCTTGACATAGAATCTGTACGAGTAATACCATCCACTAAATCTGTATATAGCGATCAAGAATATCTATTTCAATTTTTACAGAAGCATTCCTTTCATACAAGGCTTAAGATAGAGTGAGAGTATTAACGCCGCGCTATACGAGGACTATTGGTGACGGACACCTTGTAGTTTTAAACCTCGATCAAGTGATGAAGTTAACACTCTTATAAGCTAGTACTCACTTTCTCCTAACTATCACAACACCCTAACGGGAAAACTTGGAGTCTCGACAGAATTAACGTGCATCGGCCCCACTTCTTAAAATTTATTTAAAAAATGTGGTACATTATAATAGATTAGGTTTAAGTCCAATTTTACCTTTTACGTTGTATGAAATATAGCAGATCATAATTAATAGTTCATCGAATTCGTCATAATTTTAATAAGCTTAGTTCCTAATTGGTTTTAAATGAAAGAAAAATAAGTCTCACACTCAATAAATAAGTATATAATTCGTGGTTCATCATTGTAGAAACCAAAATTTTACTTCCATACCTTGTTTTAATGTTGCATAATGAAAAAAAATTACCTTAACCTTTCATAAACAATTTTAATTTTTTAAAAAAACAAAATCGTTACATTAGTTGTAGGGCTTTGAGGAGATGATTTAAAGTAGAGATGATTGTGGATAGAATATTAAATTCAGTAAACTGCAGGAGCTTTTTACTGAACCTCATGTTACTGGAAAATGTAATAAATGATTTTAATATTTTTTTAAAACGTCCATTTTTGCAATTAATTCCTCACATTACATAATATTAAATAAAGATCCTAAAAGTTTCATTTTTAATTTCTACATTTACAAATCTTTTTCAGCTGATAACGAACGTATTTTATTCACAGTTCTCCTTTTTCTGTATTTAACTCAGAGAGTTGACATATTGCTCATGAGACCGTGGTATAAATTAAATATACAGTTGTTTATCATCAAATTAATGTGACGAGCTACTCACAAAAAATGTAATTAAGTATCTAAATTTTACAGACTTTTACTTATGTAATGTTTTGGTTAAGTCATTTTTCTCGCTAATCCGTAGATACTGAACAGTACAACAAATAGCTTGGGCGGAAAATGAATGCTGACAGACGTCAACTATAATTTCATTACTCTCCTTTTTTTAAACTTCTGGTAAACATAAGCGTACGAATCTTTTGTTGATATGAAAATAGTACACCTTGTTAGGCTATTAATGAATTATGTGGCTTGTCCCCTTCGTTGTCAAGTTGTTTTAATTAACGGCAGAATCTAATTTATTTCTCCGTATGCGACCACAGAGCAGTTTTTGACAGCACGTTCCACGAAACAAAATTTCATTTACTATTTAATCCTGTCGAGCATGATGCCGTCTCTCATTAAAATCGTGAGCAGGGAAGGGAACGATGATTATTTTCTTTTCTCGTAGTCATGGGAACTTTCTTGTCGTTTTCTTAACTGCCTTTTTATGATTTTAATGCTGGATGATGAATGCATTAATGATGATGGCTTTTATAATAAAGGCTGAAAATAATTTATTTTCTCTGATGGATTTTGTGTGGTCACGGCAGTCTAGTGGCTATGGTCACGAACTTGTGGCTGGCGTGTCGTGTGTTCCAGTCCTGGTGTCGGCGAAGACCTGTCGTGTAGAGGGGACTGGTGCGCATTAAATCGGTCGATCTCAAAGTCCTCCCGTTATTGTGGTGTGGATTGTTCGGAGAAGGGTGTGCCTTCTCATGTGTCATCCTCGTCACTTCACCATGAATCAAAAGGACGAGGCCTTTCGTTGATAGCCTTTGTGTTGTTTACAAGTGCGGCGTTAGTGACCACTCACTCCTTGACTCGCAACGTTAATCCTTCCTATTATACTTAGCCTATGTTAGATCATAACATTTTATTAATGACATTATTTGCTTCTAGAATACTTGGTTTTAACTTTATTAACATGACACTCTAACTCAACACGAGGGTTGTTGGCAACGGACCTTGTCATTTTGAACCGAGATTAAGTGAGCGAGGTCCTCACGCCCCAGGGAAACTTTGAGCCTCTATAGATTGAGCACGTCCCTCTGCATGAAGTGGGGCTGCGGTAGCCCAGTGGTTAAGGTATCCAACCATGGCAGGCATGTCATGAGTTCGATCCCAGTACCACTAAAGACCCGCCGTGTAGGGCAGCGATGCACGTTAAATCTGTCGAGAGCTGAAACGTCCTCCCGTTGGTGTGGTAGTTAGGAGAGGGGGGTGCCAGCTCAGGTGTCGTCCACGTCACTTGACCATGGTTCAAAATTACGTGGTCCGTCGCCAAAAGCCCTCGTGTAGCTGAACAGTGCGACGTTAATATTAACTCACTCACTCTGCATGAAGTGTCTTCAATGGTACCAAGGCTCGAACCCGTGACTCGGCAGAAACAATGCTGGCCACGAGTTTGCTATTATAACCCTTAAGCTACCCTGACCGCTACTTTGTTCTCAAATTAATTGAGACTTAATGCTTCGCATCGAGATGAAAACTTTTAGAACCACTGGAAATGTGAAGAGGTGTTGCGACATCTGAAGCGTTGCAAATAACTGTCCGATCGAGAAACATTACAAAATTATAAGTGAAGTAAGTTAGGTATGAAGTATCAAGAATCAGAGATTTTGATTGCGTTGAAAGAAAGTTTACTTTGGTCAGAACAAAAAAAATTAAATGTATACAATAAAAAAAAATGGTTTTTTTCTTTGAAGAGAGCAAAAAAAAAATTGTTTATATTAGAAATTCTGTGATAGAGTTTATCCTGTTCAAAATTCTTTCTCCAGCAGCTTTTTTGTGTGTTGCTTCTGAATAAGACGTTATCATCAGTATTAACATATATGTATTTCAATAAGCGACATGTTATGTAGAAATGTTAATGGCAGTGAGACTTAAAATCGAATAATAAATTTGCCAATGAAGATAAATTGATTGATCCTCTCTTGTATTTTGTGACTAAATTATAGATTCTGTAAAAAGTTTATAAAATACATTCTGTATAATTGGCCATCAATATATAAAATTTTATATACAGAAGTTTATTCATTTTGTCAATGCAAGCGAATTAATATATTATTAATTGATTTCTTCCGCCTTTCAAGATTATCTTTATTTTCGTAAAAATGTATGTTAAAAATCTCTCTGAAATAAATCCACCCATAACTGAATCCCATTACGCTCTGTTGTGCGAGAGAACGCGTTCTATTGTGTGTTAATGTCCAGGCTCTTGGAGCGCCATTTAGATAAGGACCGGAGATGATCTGCATTTTCCAATCGCGGGCGAAATTGCTTTACATTGTTTCTTAATTCCATTATCGCACCGCGCATCATCGGGATTCCTGCTCCACTCCTTCTCTCTTGTCATTAGGGGGGGACATTCGTCATTACCCCTCCCCCTTCACTGCGCTCTTCATTATCGCTCCGCCTTGTCACTCACAGGAACAAAATAACAAACATGGGTGGAATGTTCGCTTCCACTGTGTGGCAACGATGTAGGATGTGTTCCACGATTCCGCTGCGAATTCCGTTCTAAGCTAGGAAAAGTAATAGTTGACGCGTCGTTTTGCTGTTTTGTGGGGGGACATGAATTCGAATTATGGCTGCAGTACTCGAGTGGTCATAATCACGAGCTCGTGGTTGGTACTTTTGCGACTTAGTTGTGATTCGAGACTATCGACTGTTCTCTAGAAGGGCCGATGAGCGTGAAATTTGTCTGGCTTATAGTTCTCACTTTGAGTGAGTTGATATTAACGTCGCACTCTTCAGCTACTCGAGGGGTTTTGGCAACGGACCTCCTCGTTTTGAACCATGATCAAGTGACGAGGACGACGCCTGAGCTGGTACCCCTTCTCCTAACTACCACACCACACAAACGGTAGGACGTTTGAGCTCTCGATAGATTTAACTTGCAATGCTCCCCTACACGGTGGGTCTTTAATGGTACTGGGCTCGAACTCGTGACAAGCCTGCCACGATCCGATACCTTACCACTAGGCAACCGCGCCCCTCCCTCAACAGCCACACGACGATTATCAGTACCAAACGTCTACGAGCACGACACCTGAGCTGGCATCTCCTCTCTTTTCTACACCAACAGGAGAACGTTTGAGCCCTGGCAGCGGGTCTTCAGAGGTACTAGTCTCGAACTCATGACATGCCGGCCTCGAGTCCGTTATCTAGACTGATAGACTATCGTCGCCACGTCATCACTTTGAACCGATTGGATTATTTTGTTGACGTCGCATTTAGAAACCACAGGAGAGTAGTTGGCGACGGGCCTCGTCACATCAAAGGAAAAATACGCGATTCATTGATTGCTCATTAGTGTCATATTCGAAAGCAATTTTCGGTAACGTATGTCGTCATTTTTAACAAGGTCAAGTTACGAGAACGACACTTGAGTTGCCATTTTACTCTTCAAATTTGTGAGAGGCTTGCATCTCTCTCTCAGGTACTTTGATGTGTGGGAGGTACGGAAGAAACACTCGACATGATCTAATTTATTTATTTACCGCTCAAAGAACAGACACAATGTCAACTAATAATAGTGCCAATTGCAAAAGTGCAACAACGATGGTAAAACGCGAACGATCAGGAGCCTATCAAAGTTGATCCTTAACTTAATAAAAAGATCAAACCAATCATCCTATTTAATCTAATGTCAATTCAATCTTAGTGAATAATCGTCACTTTAAAGTTTCCTCCTAATAAATCTAAAATCACAATAATTTTAATATTATACCTTCAGTAGCAATCTCAAATGACTCGAGTTTATCTTCTCTCCTCTCTCTTCAAGCTAGAAAATCTCAACTATATGTAGTAAGTTAATTTAAATATCACGATTCTCTTCTTCCGAAGGGTTGGCTCTAAATAACGCAAATAAATAGCCCAAAAATTTTCGAAGAGGATTTATTGAAGGAATGCATATAGATCCCTCACAAACTTCCACAGCATACTATCGCGTGTACTTTGACCCTGTAACGTGTTTTACGTGCATCAGTATTTCCATGGTAAATGTTCTCACTTTGGAGTGGTGTGAGAATCGAGTTTTTTTTTGGAAAGTGATGAGTCGTTCATCCACACAGAAGCATGATACAAAAGTAAAGTTTTGCTTCTACATTATGGAAGGACGATTTCAGTTCTGGAAGGTTAGTGGGGGTTATTGAATCACGACACCTGTAGAACTGAGTTCCAAATGAGTATCTAAAATAACAGTCGGTCTGAACGCCAAAATTCTTTGTTTATGACATCTAGAACTCCTTTCTAGTACAAATTGCTTTTTAAATAACGTTTTGAACATCGAATTGTTTCGTATCCTTTTCACTTAAAACGATGATAATATCAAAAAAGTGAATAATAATTAAATAATAAAAAATTAGTATTTGATTAATACAGTCGCTGTTGAAGTTTTTCGATTTACATTGTTCTTGCAGGAATATCACAAATACTTCCCCCATCTACTGTGAATTTTTTTGCGAAAAAAATATGAAGCTAAACATCATTGAGCTTGAAAGAATTAGAAGTTATCTTCTGGAGGCTGCAGCTTAAGCAAAACTCTTCACTGCGCACTTTTCTTTTAAGAAGAATGAAACGGAGGCTGCGAAAAAGGGCAAACGGCATTTATGTTAATCGCCGACAATTTCCACCTCTTTCCGGAGGACCGCTGCAGTGCAATTAAGTGCGGAGGGATGTTTTTCACTCTTTCTTTAATTATCTTTGCACACTTGTTCTGTCTATCCGTCGCCATGGAAATGGGAGTCCTTGAAATATGAACTGTTCGGCCGCTCCGTGGCAGGTGCTGTCAGGAGCGTTGGGTTATGAGGGATGAGGAATGGTGTACAGGGGCGCACGCCCCCTGCGAATGACTAATGAGCGGAGGGCCGAAAAGAGTTTCGGGACTGTGTTTGCTCCGGTCTCATTTATCTGGAGTGATGCGAAAAAATGCCAATAGGTCTCCGCCATGAATAGATGTAAGATGAGGTGGAGTGGAAAGACGAACTCTAATTATATACACAACGCCGTTCAGCTTATCTTTTACTGCAGGGTATTTGAAAGAGAATTGTCCGAGTTTTTATTTGAAGACTATGACATATTAAGCCTTTCTATGACTACATTGCGTATTTACTATTAACTGTCAGGCAAAAGTGAATACCTACGAAGAAAGTGGAGATGGTGTTTTCCGCCGATTTTGGCAAAGGTGGTACTTATATTTGCTCTTTTCAGATTGCTTGTCTTTGCTTTATGCTTCTACTGCCTTTTTTGATATTTTGTCCCGAATTTTTGCATAATTTTTTGCACATTAAATGTGTTTGGCCACAATAAACCGCGACACTTGTCACCTTGTTGCTGTACACAGTTGCTGAGCAATGGCGTTTTCTGACTGATATCGAGCTCTTTTCCCCTGCAGGACGATAAATTGGTCATCCACTGCAGTTGTTTTCCTAGGGGACCGCCACCAATCTTTCCAACAGCTGTATCTATGGTCTAGAAGGCATTCCAAACGTGCGGAACGACACTTTTGTTGATTCCGAACTCTTCAGCCTTACTCCATCTTTTCGATCATTCTTCCACGTGTGAAGTCGTCGAGGTGATTTCTTCCAGCCATTCATTAAAAAAGTCATTGGCACTTAAAGCTAATGATGTCTTTAATTGCGCCTCTGTTCTACTTTTTGCGGCCTTGAACTGCGCGCGGCGACCGCACGCGCTTTGCGTACACTCACATCATCTATGACGTTTTGTTCCCGATATTCGCCCACGCATCACCTTTTAACTGAATTGCGTGGTCAGTGTACTGATCGCACCCTCTCTCTTTTCTGCAATTTCTTGACTATTTGCTTAAAATTTACATTGTTGGAAAGCTAAAATCTTATTTTTTTGACAATTTGAGATTTTTACATTTTCAAATTGTATAGATTTTAACCTTTCTAAAAATACCTTAGTTGAACCTCTAGGGTATTTAGAAGCACTTAAAACGTATTTTTAAATAATCGTTGAATTTGGGCCACGCCCATTTTAATGGCGAAAATTGAAAACAAATTACTTTGTTTTTGCTTACTAGTGTAACGACTGATATGAACCAAAACATGTATCTTTTATTTTAAATTGAGCCTTTTATTTTTTTTATTTCCCAGCCAATTAGAAGTCTCACTGTATACATTAAAATCAATTTATCTCAAAATGTAAACTTTAATGTGCGATGTACCTTTTCTGAGAAACTACTGTTCATAGGTATGTAAATTTTTTATGAATTATTTATAATGATGTCTAATATATACTAAAATGAGCTTTTTTTAAAACACTCAAAAATTTAATTTTTACAAATTTTTTAAGTAAAAAATGGGTCAAAATTCGCAATGTTTGATAAAATATTTCATAATTTCTTAAAAAATTCAAAATTAGCTAAAAGCTCATTTTAGTATAATAAGAGAGATATACTTTAACAGTATGAAAAATTTCAAGCATGTACATAAAACAGATTTTGAGAAAAGGTACATCGAAAACAGCCAATTTAACATTGTCAGTATAGAGAGAGAGAGAGGTTTCCAACACCCCTTAAGTTTTGCACTCCAATGTATTGGGTGACACATGAAAATGTTGAATTTTCTTCAATTTTGCTTTTGTTTAAGCTTATTAATATTTTTATCTCCCTAAATCGTCTGTTTGAAGTTTATATTCAATTTTTCTCAACTAATATTTTCGAAATTTCAAATTTTATTGTGTAAATGTTTATGTCGATGTTTTTTCAATTGAACTTCCGAAGTGCTATCATTTTACGAAATTTCCATCGTATAACATTACATGAGCGACTTCGCACCTCGCTGCAATGATCTTTTTTATATACTTTAACATAACTTTCCTTGAAACATTTAGTAATGTAAAAAGATTTTTTTTTTCATATGAGCTAAGCCAATAGTAGAAATGTATTTGTTACATTTTGGTCTACTTCATTCCTTTTACGTTCATGAAAGGGAGAATCAATCCACATATCCTCATAAAGCAACGCATCTTCAATCATTCATACACTAGAGGCAATCACGATGCATCTAGAACCGAACATTACATATAGGAGCCTGGAGCATTCTGAAGCACAAACACCGCAATCACGTGACTACACCAATGCACTTTCTTTCTTGACGAGGCCATTTTTCTTGGAATGATACGACCTTTTAGTAATAACAGCAGAGCAGGCTCCTTCCCTCACCTCGTTTACCACGCCGAGGAGCTTGATGCTTTCGGATTAAATGGCCAGGGTCGTCCGCGATTGGAGGGAAGAGCGATCCCGCATTAAAAGTGATTTCCTAATGGAGGCGATTTCCGCGCCATTGATCCCCTGATGCCCTCTCGTGGGCCCGGCTCTTTCACTTACTGCAGAATCCACACAGTAATGCCATTTCCGTATGACTAGAGATGATATTCTATTCCAGGTAAAAGTAGCCTTTCTGCGCGTTGTGCAGAACTTCAATAGAGGTATTTCTTGCGAAAAGGCGTTTATCCGGGATTCGGCTGGGATTTCAGAAACGTCTCGGGGCAGATTAATTTTAATGCTTTCACTTTAGAAGAAATCGTAGAAACTGTGGCTTTATGTGTTGTAATATCCGGTTTCTTTTCGTATCTTTTATTAGCGTAGTCGTTTAGATGTAATATACTTGTTCAATTGCAGTGAGTTTAAGGTTACGTAATTGAACCGCAACTCCCGTATGTTAGGAAAAAAACTCATTTCTTTGAAAAATGAATAAAATTAAACTTATCTTTTTAAGTTAAAATTGTCATGTTAGTGTGTAGTGGGATCTCTTCACGCCCTTCTACTAATCCTCTAGAGGAAATACTTGTAATAAATTGTTTGGCTTTAGAATATCTTTCTGTAAGAGAACCGCGATGTATAAAAAGCATAACTATTGCTGAAAGTGAAGTGAATAGAATTCATCAGATAGAAAGGTAAGCTAGCGATTGAACGTGCTGATGTTACATTGAATTAAAGTTTATATTTAAATTGTTACGCTCTATCTAGAAAAGAATTAGAGATCTCAGAGTTCGTGTTCAAGGAATTAAGCTGCGTGTAATGATAAGAATCTTCTCTCGTGATATTTAGATTTTCTAAAACTGACTCGCTTCTCATTTTCTTCAATAAAAGTAATTAAAAAGCTGAAAAATGGAAGTTTTTTTTATAGCTTTTTACTTCACCAAACCTCGCACTAATGTGAGTGGAGGTTCGCTACAAATGTTCAGATTTTGCTCTTTCTTTAAATTATTGTGTCAAGTCTCAAGTATCACTTAGACTTATAAATTTTCTTCGTTCGGGGAATAATTCAATTTATTTTTCTTCTATAGTTTGAAGTTGGAGTTCATAATTCTAATTGCTTTCAAGGAGCAGTTTGCCAAGTAACACTTATATTCGTATAATATATCGTTTTTATATTAATATTGGCATTATATTTAATTCAGATATTTAATTAAAAAAGTTACTAGTGCAAAATTTAAAGAAAAGAATATGTTCGTGAATTAAATTTGCACGCGTTTAGGGTTAGAAAGCAAATCTCCTTACGGCAGATTATCGTTTCTCAAAGCGTTTATAGCGTTATAACTTTACAATACATTAATCTACACAACCCATGTAGTGCTCAAGCGATAAAAGTTCATTTACGAGACTGTAAAGTAGATTAAAGCAAAACCCGCGTGTTTATTTTTAGTTTGTTGTTTTTGTTTCATCGACGGACCAGCCACGCTTATTTCTTTTTTACTTTTTTTATTTAACCACACAACATATATATGCTATTTACAAGCGCAGCAAATTTTAATTGCATTTTATTGTGAGCTTCGAGTATTAGAGTCCTATATTAATGCTCACGTCTGAGTATTATAGAGAAAATTTCTCGTCTATATCGTTCCACAGAAAGTTCTCAACTGCCGGCACAGCGCGGCAAGGAAAAATATTTGCATTTGTGCGCATGACGTTGGCGCGCATGCGCCAACACCGCGTAATCGATTTGCTTAAGTGACTTTTGTTCCTTTTCTTCCTCTTTCATCAGAACCAATGGGCTCAATTCATGACGTCACATGATAAAGACAAACACGTGTTCTTCATTGAATTCAAAACAAACATTAAATTAATTGCACTTGTTGTTCTATTTGTAAGACTCAAATAAAATTTCAAATTTCATATTTGGGTAAAGATGTTTAAATGTTAGGGAAAAAAAATTCCTCAAAAAGATTTTTTTAAATAAAAAAAAATCATATTTTTTATATTTATACTTTTAAATAAAATGCATTTTGTATACATATGTACTTTTTAAGAGAATGTTTCTGCAAAGAGCAAAACTTGGCTACACCGGAGCGCGTGAACTGATTAGCTGGAAACACTAGATAGTTTTTATAGTGTGACTATAACATCGCATGAGTTTTTGAATTGAATGGATAGAATCATGTGGCTTTCACTATCATGTGATTATGACATCACATGAATTGAGCCCATTGAGCGTCATTTACAAGATGTATATTTGTAAGCTCTCTACCATCGATTCATTCTTTTCCTTCCTACTCATTTCCTTCTCACTTCCTTCTTTTAAAAATGCTGCTGTATTTTTTATAGCCCTTATTATTTGATTAGTTAATGCATCAGTATCAGTTGAATATTTAAAATAATTACTTATTGTTTAACTTTGCATTATTTTCCTGTCCTGCATGATACGTGAAGAGTTACAGAATTAGATGAAAAACAATCCATCGCTTTTAAGAGAAGGATGTTTGCTTTATTACAGTAGTTAGAAATGAAAGAAAAAAACACTTGTACAGACTTTAAAAAAAATGTGCTTCGCTCGGCAGCCCATCGAACATGTAAACCAGGAGTCGGCAGCTAGGGGTTTTTTCCTGGGAAATGATAAGATTTCTGTACTCTTTCTATTCCCGGGAATCTAAAAAAAGTTTAACAATGATAAGATTAAGAATGATATTTTACAAAAATATGTTAAAGAAGAGTTTGCTGTGTAAAAGGATGTTTGTTTGGATACCAAGACACGCTGGAATAGTTTGTTGGCACTGCTTGAAAGATTTTTAGAAATAAAGTCAGCAATTTTAAAAGCATTAATTGACATTAATGAAGAACAAATGATGACCAATGTAGAGTTTGAAACTGTAACTACAATTGTAGTAGGTTTAAAAACAGTAAAAATTGGCTTAGAAAAATTATACAGTCGAAATGCAACTTTGCTAACTGAAGATGTATTTTCTTTCGTTATGGGAGAATTGAACGAACAAAATTCAGAATTTGCGAAAAATAGGAAACATTTTCTAATCCAAAGAATTAATGAGAGACTCAATGTTAATTTAATAGGATTAATTCAATACCTGAATTGTGGGAGAAAATACGAAGCAGCTGCAGTTACTGTCGATATTTCGCGATTGCCTGGTGAAAATTATTTGCTTATACAAGCCCAAATGAGAGATAGAGATAGAGATAAGGCTTTTCTGCGAAGAAGAGGAATCGATATCCAACTCTTCGCACTCAGAAGAAGATAGGATGGAGATTTTGAATGAAAAACCTCTGACTTTGGACGAAAAATTAGAGAAAGCAATTTACTCTAAAACAGAAGTTTGATATTGTTCAACCAAAAAAGTACTAGTTTCAACAAAATCGTGAAACAAGAGGTGTAACAGTACGACTTGACTGAAAATCCGTCACCAAACATTATAAAACTATACGAGGCTTTAAAAACAATTCCTCCAACGTCAGTTGAAGCCGAGAGAGCATTTTCTGCCGCCGGATTGTTTGCAACAAAGCTTAGGCTGAGTGAAAAAAGTATAAATTGCTTATGCTTTCTGAAACACTATTTTAAAATGAATAATCAATTTTTTATATATTTTTTGTATTTTTAGCTCAGTATATAAATAAATATTATTTTTTTAATTTATATGTATCCTTTTTTATATAATTATTATTGATTTTATTTAAAAATAACCTGTTTTTTAAATTTTTTTGAAACTTTGATGTATTTTCGGTGTAATGACTTCAAACAGCACTTGAATACTACTATTTATTTTACAGTATGAAAATTCATCAAAATTAGTTTCATTACAATTTAATTGTAAAAATGAGTCCACAGAAAAAATTCCTCTTTTTCTTCAGTGACTTATATCTCTCGCATAAAATAATGGCCTACATTGATACGTTAGAGAAAAATCCTACACATAGGATATGTAAAAAGGGTCCACAGTTCACTCTTGGTAATTCCACACCGAGTTCGGGTGAGCTCGCTGGCTCTATCTGCCGTGCAGTGTTGCTCCTTTGAAGACTCCACGGTTCGGAATCCGCCTTGATTCGTGGACTCAGGTAGAGCTGTCGCGCAAGTCTATCGCTCAATCGATTCCCTCAAGTAAAATCTGATCTTGGTACTCCCTCGCTCTTCTTAAGTACCTCTCGTCTCTCACGATCCCTCACCTCTTAATCCCTCTGATCTCTTGTTCGTAGGCCGTCTATGACTGTCTCGGCTCATATTGTAAGTTCTCAGACCCGCTGTCGTCACCGAGTCGTGAGAAAACGAAAGTACAATGTTGCAGTGTTTCTTTTGACGGTCTGGATAGCCTGGGAAGTAAGGGTCAGAATTTCTGACCACCCATTTGCGAAATTCTTTCCCAGCAATTAGGGAAACGACTGGAATTTCCCCACGTCTGTCGGTACCACTTTTAGCAATTAAGGGAAAGAGACCGGCTTCATCACACCGGGAATCCCGGGAACCACAATTATATTCCCGGGAAATTAGAAACTTTTCTGTTAAGAGTACTGTCTGACTGTGGAAACGTGCTCCTTTGCTCGATATAAAAGGGTACATCTCTGTCTATTATTTAGGGCAGAGGTGCCAAACTCGTGGCCCACAACGAACATTTTTGCGGCCCAGCCAGTATATCGGCACTCAATAATAAATAATAAAATATCAAAATTTCTTCCGAAATAGAAAAAATAATAGCAGAGGAGAGATGTTGAGTGTCAGGACGTAAGCATTAAATTTTCTTATTTTTTTATCTTTCTTTATTATAATGTATTATTCGAAATAAATTTTCGTTTCTATGAATATTGATTTTTTTAGACCCTCCTAAAATTAAACCTTGTTTGTTTGGCCCAAGTTAGACTTTGACTTTTGATGCCTTCACTTAGGGGAAGACTCATAACTGGTTTTTTTATGCAGAGGTTTGCATTATGAAAGCGATTTTGCAAAATTGTTGCGAAGATTCTTGTTCCTGTTACCAGAAAAGGTTCTGTGAGCTGAGATATTGTAGTGCTTCTTCTGATTCAACCTAAAAGAGCTAAGAAACAGTCTCCTGCTGCGGTGTTACAACTCGTTTTCTAGACTATGGCACATGTCTTCTAGATGCGTAGTCTTTGGTAGAAATTTCATATTTTTACTTCACCTGTATTGATCGATGTTGAAATTGTAGATGAAAACACACAAACTGTGTGTGGGGGTTAACTGAAATCATCCAGTGTAATTCTTTGTTGAAGCAAAAATGTATGGGACGTGAAATTCCAGATTTGTATACATATTTATATGTAGATCGCTTTTCTAAAATGTCTGTGTTTGTTACGTGTACAAAGAATATATTCGATAGAATTGATTTATGGGAGAAACTATTTTCTTCAATGAAAGATAACAAAAATTCAGAATGATCAAGATTATCCTCCCACCCATCAACATTTATCATCAATTATAAAAATTTCATCAGCTCAGTATGTTCGACTAAATTTGGATGACTTGTTTTGTGAAAAAAGGTGCCAAATATCTTCAAAAAGTAATATTAAACATTATTTCTTTTATTATAACTGTTTTGTTTTCTAATAAAAATATAAAATATTAATAGCTTGATTGTAAAACTAACATGGAATATGAAATGACTGTGTAAGTAAATATAATATAAATAAATTTTGAGTCTAATAAATACATAATACAATCATTGTAAAAATCGTATTTTATTAATTTTTTGAACATTAAAAAGCCAACTTAATATAAAATAGTTCATGCGACCCACAATATTATACGAATTTGACATGCCAGTTCTAAGCGATTGTTTATGTACTGTCACGATGTTCGAGGAAAAAGTTATGCTTTTTCCAAGTTACAAAGCGATATTTCTGTGAATCGGATGCATTGCATTTTAAACTCAGATGCAGTGGAATGCAATTTTTATACCTCAGTCCTCTAAATGCTTCCTTCATACCGGGTTGCGATGAGATTACACTCTTCATATCGCAGCCCTCTTAATGTTCCATATCGGGTTGCAATGAGATTACATTTTTTATATCACAGCCTCTTGATGTTCTGACCGGGTTGCGATGAGATTAAAGTTGTTTTTTTTTAATCACAGCCCTCTTGATGTTCCAACCGGGTTGTAATGACCCGATACTTGTAAGTCTTAATATTTTCCCCTGTTGTAAAAGAGTGCTTTGGTACCTCGTGAAGCCAAATGTCACCACGTAGCTCCTCAACGGAAATCGAAGTGGAAAGGTTTTTCCTTCAACACATACAACACATTCGCTTCTCGTTGAGGCGCCTTACTTACAAATCACAGCTTTTTTTATTTTTGAGAAATATAGTTATTTAAAATTCAAATTTACATCGAGCTTTGTTCATTGTGGGCTATTGAGAAGAACAATTGTGAAAAAAAAACGCTTTCCTCTATTTAGAAATGTCTGAATATAAAAACATTTAAATGTCTTATAGATTTCAAGAAAATTATTTTTCAACAATTAATTTTAGCTTTCATACACAATTAAATAAAAAAAAATTATTTTTAAAGTTTGACAAATGAAAGCTGTATTATCTAATATCATTACTCAATTTTACTTCATTTTCAGCTATTTTTAATTGATTCTGAAAAATTGCCGAGATTGTTTTTTCATTCACTTGATTTTATATTACTTCAGGTTATAAAATCTATCTTTTTCCTAGTGTGCTTACAAATTTCAACCATAATTGTTTTACTTTCAGGAAATTGACTCATCTTTCTAATTTTTGAAATTAAATTATGAATGGTTAGCTGTCTTCTGCTCCAGCAAATTTCTAAAATCCATTTAGTAAATCCCTAAGTTTGCACAATATTTATAAACGAAAAGTCATATATCTTTACTTCAAACAAAGAATTAAAATATTTGTCACATCCAAATGGATATAATGAACTGAAATATTGTGTGTGTTCACAAAATTACATTGTTTTACTTGCATGTTGTAAATCAGCGGTTGATTTGTCGAATCGGGCGCCTCTCGCGCCAAGTGTTTTCTCGCCAAGTCGATAAATGCGCCAAATCTGGTAACCCTTCTAAATTTGTTTTCCAGTGAAGGAGAGTCGTTTTTTGGCGAAATTTTGAGCATGCGCAGTAGATTTCTTTCATTTTAACAGTTTTAACGATATCGCGGCAAGTTAAGGCATTCGTAATTCGTTTTTTTTTATTTTAACAGTTTAATTCTTCAACGGTCTTTCTCGCGCATGAGCAGAAAGCTTTTATTACTTTAAAAATTCCGTTAATGAGGAAACGGTTATTTCTTTTGCTCCGGTTGGATCAGCTGTTCGGCTTCGTTTTGGGAATTACTTTTTACAGGTAATATTTTTATTTCTTTCTCCACATAAATTTCGAAAGATTGCCATGATGTCCAGCGATGCTCTTAGGATTAATTTGCATGAATACATGAAAAATTACGATTACTATAGTTAAAGGTTTTTTTGCCATGTTGCCTGTGCTTGGAAAGAAAGCTGTTTTAGAATGGTGCATGAAAGAAGGTTTGATTGGATCATCGTATGTATGCCCGAAATGTGGAAAAAGTATGGAATTGAGAGAAAGAACGGGTAAGAAAGTGAATGATCGTTTTTGAATGGTACTGCAAAATTCAGTCCAGTGTGAAAGAGGATACCCATCATGTGTTTCGGAGTGTAAAGAAATCGTTTTGGTTTGAATTGAGTAATATGGATTTGTGCACCGTTTTGTTAGTGATGCAAAAATAAAAATATTTTGGAAGGTGCTCTCAGAAATATGCAATAGCACACTGGTATAATTTCAGTAGGCAACTCATCGTCATCATAAATGTCGGAAATAGCAGCATTTTTTAACGGTAAGTGAAATTATTCCCATTTTTAAATGCCTGTTTTTGTAGCGATTTTCAGTTTCAAAACTTTAAAATGTTAATTTTTAATGATTTTCCTTCTTCCATCTTGAATTTCGCGCTCCGGCGTTGCGTGTTGTGGTAGGGTTGCAACTCCAAAACACAACACGCAAAAACGCGCCAAATTGGCGATTTTTCAAAATTTGGCGGAGAGGCGCCCGATTCGACAATTTCACCAAATCAGCCTCTTCAGAAATCCGCAAACCATCTCTCAATACACAAATGTAATCAATATAAATCACAAATAAAAAATAGCATATTAATCGCAGTTTCACAAAGATTCTTAGTCCTCAGAAACAATAATTCAAATGGTCAAACACAAAAATACTTCTCAGTGTTGGGATGATTTATATTGTTACATTAACAATGTTGTTTTTTGATAGAATAAAATTGCCATTGTATTAATTGATGCATTATTACACAACAATACTAATCACAAAAAAGGGTTTACTTTACGTATCTCTTAATTCTAACACATTTCCAGTGCAATAATATGTTAAAATTCAAATTCTCTGTAATTTCGTTTATCTGCTTTATTTTTTTAAAAAATAATATCACCTTTTTTTTCTACAAAAGCATTCCACATTTCTTTCAAAGCTTATTTAAAGGAATTTGCACTTGAATACAAATGCATATGAACTATGTATTAAATAATTATTTAGTATTCTAAGCAATTCTAATTATTACGTTCGATTTAAGAAATCAAAAGAGCAAATGTTGATTCATCTACCAATTTAATTTTTGTTCAAGATTTGCTCAAAGAAACTAGCAATCCTAAACATCCAGACAATTTAAATGTAAAGATAGTTGGTTTTATATAGGAATTACTTTAATTTCAATTTATAATCGAGTTTTTATAATAATTTGAGTTGTAACATTTGTTATCACCTCTTCGACACAGGTTTCGTTCCATAATTTCCTCAAGTTTCTTATTCATTCATTTCAAAGCATTCAGCGATAAATCCCCCTTACGTAGATTCTGTAGGGTTTTTCACTCCCTAGGAATCTGTGGATGATTAGGGTAATACAGCTTTACCATAGTGCACGTTCTGGTAAGGTAAGTCGCCGGTTCACTGCAGCTGAGAATATATATGCTATCTACACATGTTTATATAGCCCAAAATACCGACGTGGTTGTCGCGTATGATAGTATAATTTTAACACTGACGTGTAGAACTTATCTTTTTCGCGACAATGTACTGAACAAGAGAAAATATATTGGAGACGGGTGTGTCACAAATGCATCTACCCCAGATCTCACACCTTCTTTAAATATGGGTATTTGTGCTGTTCGCAGCAACCTAGTACTTTTAATCGTGAGGAAACCACATTTGCTGACCTTGCGAATTTACGTAAAACGCCACCTACTGCTTTCTGTCCATGCTTTCCTACGTAATTATGGCACTTTACAATGTTTTCTACCTCCCCTCCAAGTTTTCTCATGATATTCGGGGACACCCAGTATAAATTTGATATTGGAGTGCTACACCCCAAGTTTTTGTCTATGTTCGCCAAGATGGTCGATAACATTACTGTATGGTTACCTTGATATTTTTATCGTGTGGTAATATGGTTGCTATGGAGATGAAGTATATTTTACAGTTAATTTTTCTTTCTTTTTTTTTTCTTTTCGCGGTAACCTTATTACTTTAAGACGGTTTTGATCCGATTTCTTTAAAAATTTACCCATTTTCAAAACTACTGCTTTAGTCTACTGTTTTATTTTGTGCGATTTTTGAATATTCATATTTCTAATATCAGTAGTGAGTACCACGGTATTTTTTAAAAGAATATGAGGGCTGGTTTTTAATTATTGCTGCAAAAAATAGCTCATTTCCACTTTATTTTACTTTTAAAAAAATACATTTTTAAAAGTCCTTTGTTCGATGCAATTCATTAAAGGAACTCGCAGTTTTTGTACTGCTGCAAGTTATCAGAAATTATTATTTGACATTCACTATTGATTAATTTTAATATATAATATGTAATTATATTTTATGTATAATATAACTATACAATATAATTATTATTATATTATATGACTATTATGTATAATAATTATTATTAAATTATTATATGATTATAATTATATAATATCATATATTGATATTAATTACTGAGTGATATTGGTTATTTTCAATATATTCCTATATTCTTTAGTTGAAATATACTTCAATATGTTTCAAAACAGTTCTTTAAATTATTTCCCTGGTGGCTTGTTATAGCTGGACCGCCATCTTGGATTCCATATCACTCAGCAAGCGCTGCTTGGTAAGATTCCTTAATCGCACCAAACAGCGCTTGGCGCCTAGTGTACTCCGATATCAAATTAATTCGATTTGTCATATATATATATATATATATATATATATATATAAATTAATTAAGTTATTGGTTAGAGTGCACTTGTGCCATTAATGACCAGCCACATAGAGGGACTGATAAGCTCTGTCGAGACTGGGTGTGTGCTTGGTGTGAAAGTTTGAAGATTAGGGTGACAACTCGAGTGTGTAATCCTTTTCGCTTGATTGCAAAGTACGTCATCTGCAAAAATAACAATCAATCGAGATGCCGAAATATTAAATTGCAGAAATAAAACTCTTTATAAAATTACGAAAATCATAAAGGGAATGTCTCTAAGCTTTATTGGAGACACAAAATATCCTTTTCAATTGGCTTGTCCGCTTCAATCCATTACTTCTCGAGGGTCGAATCCATTGTGAGGTAATATTAGGGAGTGTAAAGCAAATGATGTTGGACACTGTGATTACGCCTGCATCTGCAATGCAGATGAGGTCCAAATGGATTCCGCTGGAGTTGGGCTATTTTCGGATGACCGGGGAGAATTTGCATTCGGGAATTAAAGCCTTGTTTACACGGCGGGAAGACTTTGCCTGGGTTGTCACACAAATGAAGCTCAAGATATTGACAGGCTGTATGAACAGGAGGAACATGTTTACGAAAAGATTGGAAACTTTTAATGTATTCATGTCGAGGGACTTAAGGGAGAGGTTTGCTTACATTCGAATTTCTTATAAAAGTATTTTGTAACACTCTAGGAAAAAAGTGAATGCATGGGATTTCAATAATATGTTTCTGTATGCGATAACAAAACGAAAAAATGTTTTCTTTTTGATTCGATGAATCTCTTTTAATCCATGCCCTTTTGTTTCCATTTCCTACCGTATTAATCCTCAGTTTTAAAAACACATTTCAGTTAATTTCTTTCGAATTAGGTAATATTTTAAAAATAAATTAATATAATAGATTAAATTATGAAAATAATAGAGATTGATATATGTGTATCAAAACAGGCGAAAATCTATGGAATAATATTAATTCAGAATAGGTTTGATCTCTTAGATATTTACATCATTTTAAACAATATACTGTGAAATAATGAATTAAATTATAACAGTTATCATTCTTCAGTATATAAGTTATCATTATAGAATCATAAACATAATTTGTTGACCAATTCCTTGATCGCGCGCGCGCGTGTATACAAACTTATTTTGCAAAATAAATAAAGTATTAGTAGCTTTGTAAAATCTTACTGCCGTGGTAATCTGATATTACTCCTTGTTATAATTTTACAAATTTTTTTTCTAGGAATGACACATAGAGGAGGGCATCGAAAACATCTAAAAGTATCGATTGTATAGTTTATAACACCATTGACAACATCTTGAACTTAACATTATACGCAACTTAAATTTCTGGTCAAATGTAGCAGTGTGGATGGACATTATATTTAAACTTTTCCGAGGGAATCTATGTTTCCATATCTTACTACATAAGACATAATTTCTTCGTAACAATGACTATTCCTTACTAGTGCTAAGACTTTTTTTAATAAATTAGCGAAAGGATTTGCGAATTTTTATATAATATTCAGCTATATTGCATTTGTTGCATAATGTTCAATTGAAACCATTTTTATTAACAAGCAACGTTGTTCTCTATTTCTTTCATAAAACATGTTGTTTTTATTGTTTTCTTTAAAAAATTCTTTTCCCTATTTGTTTATTACAATTTTTACAGAATTTTTTGTGTCGTTTTAAATTAAATATGTCATACAAATAAAACTTTTTTTTAAATTTTCTAATGGCAGATTATGAACAGTTATGAACAGAGTTCATCCATCTACCTAGTACATTCACCGAAACCTGGTATCTCTTTTTAGTGCGGCGCCCTATAGGCGGATACCAATCGCCGCAGGAAATTTGGAGACGCCCAGTTCCATCCCTAGAGGGAGGCATCTTAGCTCTGACGATGTGAACCTGTACTAAGATTTCATTTTGCCTAGGGCCCCCCTATTGATCTTTTACATGCCGTTTAATCATACGATATGACCGCTGTCGATTTTTTACATCATGAAAATCCATCGATTTGGGTCCGAGGTCGAGCCCGCAACCTTGGGTTCAGAAGACCATCGGTAAACCAACCACTTCACCCAGCCGATCACAAATAAAACTAAGTATAGAACTTTTGCTTTGAGTTCAAATTCAAGTATGAAGACACAGAATCAAGTTTGAAGTGTTCAAAATTCCTAACGTGTTTTGAATATTTCGTTTTCTTTCTTATCAGAAATCTTATTAAAAAGAAAATTTTTAGAAGAGAGGGAGAGAGAAATGCTGTGTGTGTGTATGCGGTAACATTATAAGAATACACAGCGTTGAGATATTTACTTGCAAGTGCCGTGCGAATTCTTTTCATATGATGTGCTTCACACACACTGTTCGTATAAACTTTTTCATGATAAGTTCAGTGATAGCGAAACAAATGTTTATGACATCGCGCATCATCTTTTAATCTATTCACTAATAGCTTGTTTAAGGAAATCAGGGGGGAGAATGTTTGTTCTAAAGAAACATTTTGCACCGTAGGTTTGTTAAACATTTTAGATCATGCTTAGAAGAAAAATTAAAACTTTAAACTGAAAAAGAAATTGCGTGTGCTTATGACCACACGAGAGCAGTGATAACTTCAAATTTTTTAATGTTATTTCAGGGATTAGTTAGGGGAATAAAAAAAAAGAAAAGCACAAAGAATGGACTGGAATCAAGTATAGCCGGAGTCTCAATTCCGATTATTTTACGCTTGTGGGAGGTTGAGAATAGGGCGTCAGGTTCAAGAAGAGTGGATTCCTGTATGCCAGTGTGGAACTGTACGTGATCATTGTGACCTAATCAGGATTTGAAGAGTTCACTGTTGGCAGTTTTGGGGATCTTCGGACCTTGTATCAACTTTCCTCAATGCGATTCGGTGCGTAAAGTTGCTATGCCATCACTTCCATCCATTTATGTTGTACTGAAATGGAAATGGAGTATTCCAGACAGAAAACTCACATGTCACTGATCCTGTTTGGCTACTGCCTGGTTGGATGAACATTCCTCTCTGTTATGATCTGGCCACCATTGGTGTGCTTGCAGAAAGGAGTAAAAACACACAACACCTGCGATTCTTACTGCTCTTGCTGATCTTTGGCAAGCCATTCCCGTGGAACGTTGTCACCAATTTGTTGAATCTATGCTTCGTAGGCATTATTAAGACTAGAGTAAGTCCAACTCAACTCGTTAATTTGCTATCTCTAATTCATTGGTACTTCAGTGTATTTTTCCTTTTTGAAATTTTCCTGGGACTTCAAATGAAGCCTTACTTGAAACGCTTAATTCAAATGAAACAATTGAAACAAATTTTCTGAATATATATATATATATATATATATATATATATATTACTAGTAAGCAATTTAGGTTAAGAGAAAAAATACTGGAAGGATTTGGGTTTCATTACTTTTGCAGAATCATCTAATTGAAATTTTGCTTTGCTTTTATTATCCTTCGACAAATAAAAGATAATTTTTTTTCACTGGGAGAATTTGCTTTTTTAAAATTAATTTTGTCGTTCTTTTTAATTAGCTTAATTAAATTAATTTTCCCCGCAAATATTTTTTTTCGTTTTCCTTAAAAGTGGAAAGAAAATCAGCTAGCCAAATGACTTAAATGATATGCTGCTTCTAGTTCTTTGCTGTAACTGTAAATTGTGGGCGGTAGGCCTAACTGCAGTGGGATGCCAGCATTAAAATTAACTCCGATAGAGTTTAAATGACAGAAAAGTGAAATTTAATTTAACAAAAACATAGATTTATTATTATCATCAATATGAGGTAGTCCATAATATATTTCGTACTTGAAATTATTTTCTTACAAGAGGCCCTTCTGTACCACAGGGCGACCGGTATTGTACCACCATTCGGTATGAGTCAGGGAGCGCGACAAGCGACAACAGCGGAAGTATACAAATTAACAACAGTTACTATTTAGGGAGTTTTTTTATTTGAAATAATAGTTCGTGTAATTAAAATTTCTTTATATCAATACATAAATACAAATTTCTAAATAGCATATGATTAAATTTTTATGAAACTTAAGGAAATGTTTTCATTTTTAAAAATATTGTTAGGTGGTTATGTAGAAACAAGATGAGCAAATTTTTATATTTGCAACTACCTCACTTTTAAAAAACATGTTTAAGTAACTAGTGTCGAAGTGGAACTGTTTGTGATTTAATTAAAATATATAACCAAACTTTTACTTTACAAATGGCTAAATCCTTAGAAATTTTCGTTTCTAATCTCTATCTAAGAAGGGGAGGGCACGGCTAAGAAAATCCGATTCGGGTCAAGACTTTGTGTCAGAGTAGTACTCCTTTAGAGTGTTCAGCCTTCAATGTAATTCCACCGAATGGCCAGTCAATTCGGAGAAAATAGTCTTCGAAATTCATGCTTAGCTTTTTACAATTAAGTTTCAATTTCCTCCAACGATTCCGTAACATGATTGGGAGAGCACATGTTTACTATGCGGGAGGTCAGGGTTTCTGTTCACGTGATAAACTTTTTTCAATTCTTTTAATTATTTTTTCAAATTAAATAAATTTATTTATGAAAGGTTTATTAAATATTAAATGATATTTTTTGTAAGTATTTTGTATTTTATAAAGTAAAAAAAATGTAATTAATTTATTATTTAAGTTATTTATTATTAAAATTATTTCAAATTATTATCAATTAAAATTATTTAAAATTATTATCAATTAAAATTATTTAAAATTATTATTAATAAAAATTATTATTATTAAAATGATTTTTAATAAGAATTAATATTATTTTATTATTAAAATTATTATTTTTTATTAAAGTTATTATTTATTTATTATTAAAATTATTTAAATAAATATTATAATTAAATATTTAATAAATTTATTTTAAAAGGACTTATTGAATATTTTATAAAATAATCAAATTAATTATATATAAAAAGACACATTATATTTTTTATTATATTAATTATAAAATTCTTTAATAATAATAGAATATATTTTATAAATTATTTTATATTATATATAATATTTTATTTATAGTATATTCTATTTCACATTATAAAACTATTTGTAACTAATTTTTATGTGAAATATCATTTAATATTTATTACATATTTTATTATAAATATTATTGATTAGAATAAAAATATATTTATAAAATTTTTAATATAAATATTTATATAATTACAGTATTTTTTTTACTTTATAAAATACAAAATAATTACATTAAATATCATTTAATGTTTAATAAACCTTTCATAAATAAATTTTTTTTTAATTTGAAAAATAATTAAATGAATTGAAAAAAAAAAGTTTAGCGCGTGAATAAAACCCTGACCGAACGCATAGCAACCAGGCGCTTTCCCTAAAGGAGTACTACTGAAATGAATTTCCTTAGTCGTGCCCTTCCCTTGTGAGTATTATTATGAATTAAAAAGCATCGTTTGCTTTTAAAAAGCATTGCATAGATTACGGTTCATTTACTTTTAATTTAAATATTCTACTGGGGTGAATGCTTACATTCTTTTTTCTTTTTCAGAACACGGATGCTTGGTTACTGCCTGATTATGACCAGGTAAGTGACTTTTACTTATTATTTAGTCCAGTTATTTAAGATTCTTGTGAAATAAAAAAAATATTAATACAACTCCCGCTCAAAAAGATGTGCGTGAACGACATTCGCACTCTTGTATCAGTTGTGATGTGCACAGTGAAGCTACCCTATATGTGTATTAGTTTAGCAAAGAAGGACAGTTTAGATATATACGAAGCTCTATTTAGCGAATTTTTCTATTTTCCTGCAACCTAGAACATTTTATTACTTACTTCGTAAAATAACCTCCAAGTAGTAAAGTGCATTGTCTATTTAACGAACATTTTTTCTCTTGCAATTCAATTTTTTTCTCCCTATTTTAAAATTCTCTCTTTTAACACATTTTTATGGTAAACAATTACCTTGAATTGTCTATTTAACAAACATTTTTCTCTTGCAATTCGATTTTTTTCTCCCTATTTTAAAATTCTTTCTTTTAACACATTTTTATGGTAATCAATTACCTTGGACTGGTTTTACCAAGTGTCTAACTTATCAAGAGCATTAAAATTGGCTTAATTTTTCGAATAAAAACTCAAAAAAAATTAAGAGACTTTATCAGTAATTAAATTTAATTATGCGTATGGCACTGTATGCTTAAAACTACAGGTTATAAAATAATGTACGTTTAAAATTACTTGTACGCTTGAAATTAGAAAATGTCATTAAAGCTTAATAATTTTAATGTAAAATCATCTTTTACAGTTGAAAATACAGTGTAATTCTGGACAATGTTTTTTTTTCTTGTCTTCTTCCTGTTTTTTTTTGTTGTTTGTTTTGTTTTTACCTGTTCTTCCTCCTCTCATGGGGTCCTGAGTGCTATCTATTTATCCACACCCCTGCTAACCAATTAGGTATCCGCTGTGATGTTTGAGATAAATAACGGTAGCGTGATATTGATCAGTTTCAACATTTAGTATATTTACGTCAGAGATATTATTTACAGATTATACATTGAAGTTATTAAACGTATTAAAAGATTATTAGAGTTCAAATGATGTGGTTTGTGAGGGAGGAGCTCTCTTTCGGGGTCCAATCTCATCGCAGGTTTCAGGACATCTTCTCTCTCTCTCTGCTCCGGGGATCAGCGGCCGGCGTCGCTTTTTAGCTTCCAGTTACATCCTGCTAGTCGATAAAAAGGGTCCCTCGGGTTGTCAAAGGTTACCGGGGGTGATCCAAGATAATACTACGCCATAATTTAACATTGCACAGGTGTCTTTGCACGTATATTTCCACCAAGAAGCCGTTCCACCGTGGACCCCTAGTCCTTGTGTTGGGCTTTGGAGGGTTCCATTAATAAAAACGAAGTGAAGTAAAAAATGTGTGTTTCCTGGGAAAGTTGGGGTGTATCCACGTTTTATTTATATTCAAATGTTTAAAATAAAAAGTTTATGAATTTGTGAAGGTCCCCTTGGACCTCACTTTGAGAACGAGAATAAGTAGGAGTCAGATAAGAGCCAGTAGCCATATTTATAACTTTCTTTATTTGGTTATCTTATCCAAATAGAATCAAAGACTTATTAACAAATATATCTAAATAGTATTATGAGGTTTTAAAGGGAATGTCCTTTAAATTAACTTAAATATTTAATGATCCAATTAATTAACAGTTAGAATATCGATCACGCAGAGATTACCACGATAAGAGATCCCAGATTTATATTTAATGTTCTTATTGAACATTTAATTTTAATCTCACTCGTAATAATAAGTTTTAATGAGACTTTAATTAATATTTACCACACTGCAGTTCAGCTCAGCTTTTCTCTGAGATTAAATTATCCAACAAGAAATCTTCAATAATAAATTTCACTATAACTTTCTGCTTCAATCTCTCTCTCCTACTGCTCTAACTTTACTATTCCGTTTGACTTAAATACTTTATCTAATCTGCATATAACAAGGAATCCTGTCCTCTCTTTGGAGCTGATTGGAAATAGGTAGGGAATTAAATTTCCCTAAAAAAGACGACTCAGAAGGTTAGTGATAAAGTTCCGTATAGATTTGTAACAATCCCCTCCAAAAAGAAAACGGGATTTATTCGAAGGTCTCATACGTCCTGAAAATAAATTACGTAATTCCTATCTTTGACTTATAGTTCCGATAACTTTAACTTCTAATTGTATATTACTGAAACTCATTCCTGAAGGAAAAAGGACAAATAAAATTACGATTCATAAAACCTCATAACACTTCACAAGTTTAAATTAATCCCTGCACTCTATCCATTCGGCTACGGAGGCGTGGGAAAAACCACCCTAGTGGTGGTAAAAAACCAGCCCCATAGAGTTTACTTAATCACTATACATAAACAAGTTGATTCTTCTTTGGCACTGGAACATCGAGGACTTCAGGGTCAGCTACCCTGAAAGATTAATTTCCATTTGAGTGGTAGGTAAAAGCAGAGATGAATTTATACACTTGTTACATGAATTTTATATACAATAAATATCTGGTTCCTTTGCCTTCCCATTCGAAAAACTTTATGCGCTAGTTAGTGTTAATGGTTAATCCTATCTAACTTCGCCGCGCCCCAAGTCACCAGATTTGAAACAAAATACACACATATATATACACATTATACAATAACAATCATTTCACAATAAACAAATAACACAAACAACCAAATGAATTGTCGCATCTTAGCGAAGTCATACATCGAAGTAAACAAATGCAAAATGTACAGGAATGTACATGCTACAAGGAAATTTTGCGGGAGAAAAAAATGTCTTTGAATCAGAAGACTACTTTGTTAATGAAAAACTTCTACATCAAAATTACCATTTTGATGCGATTTTGTGTTGATTCTGCTAAACATTTTTTTCTAAATTATTTTATTTTCTTTCGTCTCCGGCCCCAAATAAAAATAATTTACGTGTATTCATAAGCGAAATTATACTCTGACTTCCGCAGTTACCCTTCAGTAGCGACTATTACGTAGTCCGGGGTATTACTGTATTCTCTATTTTGAAACTTTGCTTCTTTTTCTTAAAAAAACGCTCATGAGAATTTAATTACGCAACCTATTTTTAGATTGTCCATTGCCACGTTCGAGTTTGATTGCTTCTAGATTTCTGATGAGTTTAAAAAGAGGGGCAAATAAATGAATTTAAAAAATGACGTATTTTTATTTTTCTTATGCCTAAAAGGAGCAAAATGTAATGGCAAAGTAGAAAGCGCACGTGATCATAAAGCGAGAAACAATTCGTGTAATATTACTTCCAACTTCCTTCTCTTGCGCCTTGAATGCTTCCTCCGAGATTTCGGAAAATGGCATTTCGAGAATGGAAAATTCATCTTCTCTTTGGGGTTCCATAAAAGTGAACGACTTCGATCCTTAATCCCGAGCCCTCGTAACAACTGATGGAATTGTAGTGAAGAGAGAAAGAACACCAATCCTGTGTTCCTTCCCGTTGGTATTTTTTATACAATTATTTAAATCGAGCGTGTGATTTGTGTATCGGCTTTATATTTCTAAATCTCTAAAATGAGTGACGGAGACTCTTCGTTATTAGTAAGATGTACGGCATTTCATTAATATCAGACTTTTACTAGTTTGTTCAATCTTTGAATAAGGAATATGAAAATTAATTAGATGTAATAAATCTAATTTAATTTACCCAGTCTCTTATCAAATAAGACTTATAATTAGATTTACTTATCTTGTGATATCTTGACTACTAATGATGGGATCGATTTTCTGAATTTTTTCTGTTCAAGTTGCTCCCCAGTAGCACTTATGCAACGCCTTATAATTCTTCCATTCTTTCCTGTTCTCTTTTAATCCCTACACTTTTGTCATGTTCATTTACATGTCTCACGGTTCCTTCACAAATCGTCACATCAACGTCAGAAAGTTAGTTAAACATCTTATTGGGGCTTATTCTAATCAATAGGAATTGTCAAATGCATAGACTTCTAAAGAATAAAGCACATCTACTAGTTTTAACAATTTTGGAACGTGTGTCCTTTGAAATAGAACCCATTATTTTTCAACAATCAAATCAATTCAAACAACACGGTCGAAATACAATCTTTGTACGCTCACGTTAGAAATATAATAAATAACTGTTTTTCAGCTTTAACGTAAATCATTTAGTTTCATAGTACTCGTCGATGAGGCTGGCAAGTAGTACCAATTAGCTATTAATCATTTGATGCGTATTACGCCAACTCGAGTAGTTGTTGAGCGTGCCATCTTGTAGGAAGTATCTTACTTAGTTTGCACGAGTGATGTGTTAGAATGAGATCGTTTAAATCAGCAATTCCCAAAGCAGTCTGTATAGATCCCCAAGAGTTTTTGAGTAAGGGGTCCAAGTCAGCGAAAAAATAATTTGGTGTTCCATGCGATGTAAATGGGGGTCTACAATAGTAGCTCTCATTAAACCAGATCACGATCTTAATTTTAAAAGAAAAGTTAATCAAATGGAAATCGGATTTTACCTATTTAGCAGATTTATTTATTAAATTTAATAGGCTTAGTTTGCAGTTACAAGACGCGACAGCATGTTTTTTTAAAAAAATCAAGTTACATGATTTTAGCGTTTCTTGCCAGTATTAAATAAAAAGAGTGTATTATTGGACGTCGCAAATTTTCCCAGTTTCTCAAAAGACAACACATAGGCAATCTCAGTGCCAATTTAAGCTCATTTCGGGCCCTGGCAGCAGAAGATGTACAGGCTCTCTTGGCACAGGCGGATCGAAATTTATAACCAGAAAATCTGGATAAGTCCAGCTCATCTTGACCCCGGGCCCCTGGACGCCCCAAGTGCCCAATGGATAAACCAGCACTGGACAATCTACCAAGAAAATGATGTTTTAACGAACGTTTAATATTTAAATGCCCTTTATTTAGATTTTGAAAATAGGTTTTAGAATGCTTTGACTATGGTAATTACCACAGTACGCAATGAATTCTTATGAAAAAAAAAGTCGTGTTAAAAGAGGAACTGTGATCGGAATATGCAGTAACGAAGATCTTAAAGAAAGTTTACAAACGAATATCGGCAATTTTGGCTTTAAAAAGATATACCTATTATTTATCCCGAATCGCGGAGTAATGTGAGAAAGCTTTAAATTATTTTTCCCAGTGAGACGAAATTTCAGCGCCGTGTTTCCGACCTTCAAAATAAAAAAGAAAGAAAAAGACAGGGCACTATTAATCGAGGATATTTATAGAGTTAAACTAGACAAGACTGATGACAAATGTAGAAAATTTGCCATTCATCGTTCCTATTATAAACATTTGTTTGTTGATCAGTTATTTTATTTATTAATTAAATTTTAATTTAATGTGTGTTTCTTAAGTTTTGAACGATATTGTTCACTACAGTTAAAATTTAAATCTTTTAAGGTAAGTAGCTTTATACCATTAGTCAAAAAGACATTTAAGTTGATAAGTTTGCAAAAATACAATTTTAGGTAAACAAGGGTCTACTCAAAACCGAAAAACTTTTCAAGGTGTCTATGAGACAAAAAGTTTGAGTGAGTGAGTGAATATTAACGTCGCACTGCAGCTACACGAGGCCTTTTGGTGACGGACCACGTCATTTTGAACTATGGTCAAGTAACGTGGACGACACCTGAGCTGGCACCCCGCTCTCCTAACTACCACAATACACCACGGGAAGACGTTTGAGCTCTCAACAAAATTAACATGCATCGTTCCTCTACACGGTGGGTCTTTAGTGGTATTGGACTCGAACTCGTGAGAAGACCAGCCACGATCCGATACCTTGAACACTCGGCTTTTGCAGCCACCAAAAAGTTTGGGAACCTCTGGTTTAAATAATTGGCTCAGCAGATACTTATGTTTCTACTTCCCAAACTATTCACTTTAATTTTTTATCCCTTGCAATCAAACAAAACTAACACCACAAAAAATCGTTAACTAATGAATCGAAATTTTATTTTACTTCGTTATACAACTCTAAAAAACAGTTTCCCTCCTAGTACCATTTTATTCCCAATGGATTGCGTGGAAGATATCCTTACTTACTGCAGAAAATTGAGCTCACCCAAAGGGCTTAGAGCTGCATCCGAGAAGTTATTTTATTTGCAAACAGATCATCTTAGCTCATCCATAAAAAAATAATGTCGCGAAAATTATTGCTCCTTTTCCATTGCTTTTTATGCCATCACCGTTCTAATTGCAGTCACACAAGTAGAAGATTGTGTTTGAATACCACTTTTGACCGATAATCTCTCTCAGTATTTTGCGCTTCGACTCTTCAGTGAAATATACTCTATTACTTCAAATGAAATATTTTTTTCGTGGAATTCTAAATTTCAATTGAATTTACCCTGAAATAATCCTTTTTATTCATCAAATCTAACGAGAAAGGGAAAGAAATGTACTTATGAGATAACAAAACATCTTCTAAATGAGCAAAGCGGCTGACAATTAATACGAGCTTAAAAATAAAGCGAAAATTTAGGTGTTCAAATCCGAATTAAAAGTAAACGATTGCATATTTTCTTTGTATTGTGTTTCCGCAAACAACAGAGGCCGCTGTAGCCGAGTGGTCAAGGTATCGGATCGTGGTTGGCCTTGCCACGAGTTCGAGCCTAGTACCACTAAAGACTCACCGTGTAGGGGCGCGATGCACCTTAAATCTGTCGAGAGCTCAAATGTCCTCCCGTTGATGTGGTGTGGTAGTTAGGAGAGGAGAGTGCCGTCTCAGGTATCGTCCACGTCACTTGACCCTGGATTAAAACTACTTGGTCCGTCACCAAAAGCCCTCGTGTAGCTGAATAGGGTAGCTGATGCACGCCAAATCTGTTGGGGCTCAAAATCCTTATGTTGACGTGTTGTTGAATTTTGGGGAATGAAGGTCAGCTCAGGTGTCGCCCTTGTCTACCGAGGATCAAAATGACCAAGTCCATCGCCGTTCGAAGTTAATAAACTATTAAATGAAATATAGGCTAACTGAATCCGAAGATCATAATTTCGAACCTAATCGAAGACGAGAGCGGTTTTAACCGTTTTGGTCCCAAGCAGCGCGATCTCGCTGTTGAGATTTTATGTCCAGAGAACCTGGCACATTTCGAACATTGTGGACAACTGACGTCACACTCTCAGATTTACTGAAGCAATAACAACACTGTAGCTCCGATTGGGATTCATCGGTGTAAAATGCCCTATCGCTCCGCTTGATATATTTCTCGAAATCAAATAAAACAAGCGCCATTGCGCTGCTTGGGGCTTTTCGTACTCATTCTGTGAAATCGCGGTTGCGCTGTTTGGGATTCTTTGACCGGGTTTTTTCAATACCCCCGGGACACCTTTCTGTTTCCGTAAATCCAATAAGATGAATTCAATTTCTGCAAATAATTAGCGTTTTAAAATACTGAAGTAAAAGGAGTGAACTAATTTGTCGAACATTTCACCTGCTCGAATAAGTCGATATAATCTTGTTCCGTTAATAATTATGTCGATGTAGAAGCTTTCTTAACTTGCACCCAAGAAAAGTGCTTGTCTCGAGAGAGAAACGATTTTTTTTGAATTTATTAAAAGGGTATGGAAAAACTGCGTTGTCACACCAAGTGTGTAACGATAGTTTTGTTATTACATTTTGGGATCCAATAGACTTTATTGTTATTTCATTCAAATCACAAGGTGCTTGCTATTCAATTAAGCTCCTGGCGAAAAAAAAATCGCTCTCTATATTCATCTTAATATGTGTAATGCAACGTATTTCAAAGCGACATGTCTTGAATACATGCGATGCATCATAAATTCTTTTTCTATGCTATTCAATTTAAAAATATTCTAATGCTGAAAAGTTTGAATCAGAAAAACAAAAATATCAAAAATTTAGCTTTTTTATTGCATATATAAGATTATTTAAGATATAAAATATACGAATTTCAAGTCTCGTTTCTTAAAAGTTTTTTTAAGAAAATTATGTATTTTTTTTCTCACAAAAATCTGTTTAAGTAGATCTTCAATATAACTTTGAATTATATTATTAGCCTTTCATCAGTAGTTAAGAATCTAATAAAAAAATTTAACTGCCTTTTTTAATAGTGAATAGCGGTTCTCTCTTGAAATTTCTGAAATATTTCAAAAATGAGAAATGGAAAAGTTGTTTCACCCGAATATTAGAGTATTCTATCAATAAACTCGATTCTACCACTTTGGTTTGAAAGGTACTCTGAAGTGAATAGCTAGTTTTTTTTTCTTGGCAGCTCTCAAACGAGTCTAGAAAGTCATCGATTCCGAAATGAAAAGTCGAACTTTCCTTCCGAGACATTAACCTTCTTTCTCAGGTAATCGGCAGTCGCATTTAAATGCCATTTATAAAAGTCAGGGAGCAATGCCTGTCTTGTACACAGCCACATTCATCGAAATTTAATTACTTTCTTCGATCCACTCTGACATCAAAAGCTCCGGATACTCAGATTTTGATTTGGGAGCGGCGCGTTTTTAATTTCGACCTGCGCCCAAAGCCATAGGCAATTCTAGCGAAAGAGAAATTGAATACTTTCGCGTAAGCTTCTCTCCCTCTGGAATTAGATTCAGTGCCGATATCTGGAGAAAGCTCCCATCATTACTTAAAACAAATTTTAAAAATCGTTTTTTGATAGACGAGACTTGTTTTTTCCGCGGGCCCTCTAATCCTCTGTGAGAAACCTTGTTTCATTTTATTTCTTATCAGGTCACCAGACACTTATCATCGTCAGCCATCTTGAACCACATTCGTCTTGATGGTTTTGCAATCCAATCGGAAGTTTGTCCTGCGCACTCATCATCGAAAGGAATTATGTGTTAATACCAGAGTCTCAATAGAGCCTAGCAAGAGTGCTTAGGGGTCAAATAAATTCAAAAACTATGTTCTAAATTTGAAGGAGAGCATGACATTGAATGCTGGGAAATGGCGTTATGTCGTAAAAAAGCTTTATAAATCTGAACTCACTTAAATTTTTAATCTTACCCATTTCATTACCATTCTCACTTTCCTATTTTTAATTAGTTTATGAAGGTATCCTTGGACCTCACTTTGAGAACGAGAATAAATAGGAGTCATGTAAGAACCAGAAGCCATTTTTATAAACAACTTTCTTTATTTGGTTATCTTATCCAAATAGAATCAAAGACTTATTAACAAATATATCTAACTAGTATTATGAGGTTTTAAAGGTAATATCCTTTAAATTAACTTAATTAATGATCAAATTAATTAACAATTAAATAACGATCACGCAGAGATTACCACGATAAGAGATCCCAGAATTATATTTAATAATGTTCCTATTGAACATTTAACTTTAATCTCACTCTTAAAACTTTAATGAGACTTTAATTATAAATCAATAATTACCAACGGAATCTCAACTCTTCTTGAGGTTAAATTATCTCCAACAAGAAATCTTCAATTTAACTTCACTATTACTTTCTGCTTCAATCTCTATCTCCTACTGCCCTAACTTTACTATTCCGTTTGACTTAAATACTTTATCTAATCTGCATGACAAGGAATCCTGTCCGCTTTTTGGAGTTGATTGGAAATAGGTAGGGAATTAAATTTCCCTAAAAAGGACGACTCAGAAGGTTAGTGATAAAGTTCCGTATAGATTTGTCACAAGTTATTATAACTATAAATAGTATAGTTCGTTAGTCGATTACAAGATGTGTAATTAGTTTTTAGTTTAAGGGTCTCAGGGGTGTTAAACTTATCTAGAGGGCTGAAAATATAAACAATTAACAAACAGGTATAATTCTTTTAAATTTGAATTAAATAATTGAAATCTTTTACACATTATTTATAAAAGAATGGGGCTTCAGAAAAGTATAAAATGTTTAAAATATAATCATAATTTTAAAAATTATATGTATATGAAAATAAGAAACTTTTCTATAAGAAATATTTATTAAGTTTTTTTTTTATGTCACACATGTATTTTCTAAAACAGTAGCTTTAATACTAGCTATAAGTTGATTCATAAAGTTAAATGTATCCTTATTACTCTGTAGTAATATTATATTAGTAGATTAATATAAATTATATTTTTTAAAAAATTACACTTTCAAAATTTATTTTAAAAGTTTCAATATTTTTTCAAATATTTTGAAACGTAAAAGATATATTATTCTTAAATTATGTAGGGTTTAAAGAGTATGATACATTTTATAATTCTATAAAGTTTTATACATTAGAGGCTACTATTTTAGAAAATAGCGTGCACAACGCAAACATTACTTAATATTTATTACAGAATTTTTATATGCTTATAATTTTTTAAATTATTATTATATTTTAAATATTTTATACTTCGCTGAAGCCCTGGCTTTAACACCCCTGGGACCCCAGTTTCAACTCTCTGATCAAAAGATTGAAAAGATAAATGTTATTTTCTAAGCCGGTTATTTTACATATAAGCTTGTGCTCGATGTTCAAAATCCTCACTTAGGTGTGGTAGATGGAAGAGTGCAAGTGTCATTTAAATGATATTCAATATTATGACGCGTGCGTTCCTTCGTTTTGTCTCAAAGGAATAAATAATCAGTCTACAGTGGGTGCATTTTATTGGAAATACCTCTGCTTCACTAGCAATAGAAGAAGACTCTTTGTGTTTTATACTACACATATTAGTAATATTGACATTTATCATAAATTATTTGTTCTAGATTTGTATGAGGTCTATTGTTTATCTTGTTTTGAAGTTCCCCAGAACCCAGCAGGGAAACTTAATGGCCTGTAGCCTTGGTAAAATAATTTGCTGTGGAAAAATAGTTATATATATTCTTTTGTTTTTATATTTCACTTTTAAAAAGTAAGGACTAAATTTAAAATAAATGCATTTTTTTGCATCAACAAAAGCAAAAGAGGATTAGAATGGTAATACAGTTTCATAGGTCGATCATACTTTCATAATTCAGAAAAAGACAACATATATCTTAGATTACGGATTTTACCTTTTTCCAGGCAATTTACTTTTAACTATGACATCGGCTAATAAGTCAGTACAATTTTGGTGGGCCAGAGTGAGGCTGTAGAAATTTTGAGATGTGTATATATAATTTAAACTCAATTTTAAAAAATATTCTTTCACCAGTTTATATTTTAAGCTTAGTTTTTCTAAAAAGCAATTATTTTTATTTGTTGTAGGTTTAATATAGAAAATCACTGTCAAAAAGTGAATCTTTTTCGTTCCTCTCCTTTTTCCCCTTTCTTAAAGAGAACAGTTTTACTCAATTCAGATAAATGAAAAAGCATTTGTAATATTTCTATTGAAAATATTGCGTTAAAATGGGTGGGCCAAAAGCTTCTTGCAAAATCTAATCTTTACATATTCAGCTATAAACAAGCATCACACTTTGAAAATCTATTGAAGATTGGTAACAGCAAAATAAAAACATACGTGCTAAAGATTTTCTCTGTTAACAATACATGTTGCAGAAATCCTAAAATTATCGAAAGTTAGCTTATGAAATTGTCTAAAATGTTTTTATTTAAAAATTAACTCATGATTGTATTGCATTTAAATTGAAGAAATTGTTATTTTCTTTATGAAAAAAAATAGTTGTTTCGTGTAAAAAGCTTCTAAAGATATCTTTTAATATCTTCTCATTTTAATAATATCGAAACCATTCTCTATTCTCAGTTCGAGAATATTTCATCATAGATTACAAGAACGATATCTTTTGTTTTGATGATGCAATTATCAACGGAAGTTTTTCGTAGAAGTTACTAGAATGTTTTCAAATGTATAAGCAGTGACCGAAAATGGCGTTGATCTCGATTTGGATGTCTGTTATGATCGTGTTAATCATGTTCGTAAAAAAAACTTTTCAGTTGAAGGGATTAACTCTCCTGTAATGTCAACTGCAGAGTTGATTGCTTGAAAATTGAGTCCAAGAAAATTTGACGAAAGCAAAAATAAAAATTAAAAAATAGAGAGAATAAGAATAAAATGAAATTTTTCGTGTTATAACTTTTTAAAACTAAGTTTTTTTAAAAAAAATTTATTTTCTATTAAAAACTTTTTTTAATACTTCTTTGCTGACAAAATTTGGGGTTAGAAAAGTGATGAGACAGTATTTTAATTTAATGTTACCCTTCCCGTGTCATTGTGCAGCAAAATATATGAACCTCGATTCTAAAAAATTGTTGGAAATATATAAATAAAGAAGGCACTGGCGTGCGAGTGAGGGAAAGTTAATGATTCAACTACTCGAGGGCGACGGACGTCATTTGGATCCATGGTCAAGTGATGAGACAGTTGATCCCCTACACAGCATATCTTCAGCAGTACTTGGTTTGAACTCATAATACGCCGGCCACGAGTCCGTTACCTTGACCACTAGTCTATCGCATCCACGCGAGAGATTCAATAGAATTATGCAAATTAATCTAGCACTATGGGGGTCGATAAATGAGTATCAATCTTTCTTGGGGTTTTGCGTCAGAATGACCACCTGACACCTCAGGGCCCCAGGCCGCGTATACTGAGTTGGGCACAGTAGGCCTTGGCCCTTATGGGCGGTCTCGACACTGAAATAAGTCAATTTAGCAGAATAAAAGACGATGATACACGATAAAAGATACGATACACTTTTTCTTTCGGAATGTTGTGAATACCTGATCTAGCGTTGTTAGTGAAGTTGTTCTATTTGAACAGAGTCAGAAATTGTTGTATCGCGAACATTTCGCACGGTAAAAGGAATGGGGATGAAGAATGGTCCCATGTCTTGTACTGTAATAATAATGAAGCTTGTCAAACGGTTTGAAGAAACTGCCTCTTTGATACCGTGGGCTGAAGTTGTTCTCTGTTTTCGATTCGTGAGATATTGCATCTCTATCCCTACAAATTGCTGTCACTGCAGGAGTTAAAACCAGAGGATATATATATATATACAACTTTAAAGACACCATTGGCTCTTATATATGTGGGGGGCTATAGCAAGTTGAAAGCGATCCTCAGTGATTTCTTAACATTTTCTGGAAGGATGAGGCGCACTTCACACTACATTGTGATGTAAACCACCAGAACACTCCTATAGGGGTGAATACGCGACGAAGCTATTGGATCTCGCCAAGTTGAGTGTCTAGAGTGGTCAGATCATTCTTCTTTGAAGAACCATGCCCCCAATTGGACTGGAAAACGTGCACAGTAACCGTTGAGCGTTTTCTAACTCTTTTGCCAGACAAAGTTGTGCCCTCATTCGATCAAAGAGGTGTGTTATCTGTGATAAGCTTTATACAGGATGGTGCACCTCTGCACAATGCCTATCCAGTAAAACGTTCCTATTGGGTATCTTTGGTGAAGACAGAGTTATCGGTCGAGATTGCAAGATCGCATGGACTCTGGGATCCTGGAGGTCATATTAAACAGTTATAATTTTTTAAAAAATGGATACTGTAAAACCCGTTTTTGTGCTGTCTTTTTTATGCGATTTTTTATGTACGATCTTTTTTTTATGAGGTGTATGAATTTCAAAGGCTTTGGCTCCACTGTAATGTTTAATATCTATTTACTAGTGGCGTAACGGAGAATGTTGGGACCCCCCTGAAAGTCAGGTTTCGCCTTGAATATTTTATAAATTGGGTAAATACGTATTTAGCGTTAGTCAAGCCTTGGGCCCCTAAAGTCCTGCCCCCCTCCCGTGGCAGGACTTAATGGCTTTGGCTCCACTGTAATGTTTTCTATCTATTTACCAGTGGTGTAACGGAGAGTGTTAGGACCCCCTCTGAAAGTTAGGTTTTTCCTTTAATATTTTATAAATTGGGTAAATGCGTATTAAGCGTAAGTCAGGCCTTGGGCTCCTTCCTCCCCCTTAATGTGGTGGTTTATGTTACGCCACTGAAATGTAGACACTTCAATACGCTCTGTTCATTTGTTATAAGCAGTCTCCTAAAAATGCGCTTTCTCAGTTGCTTTCTCTTAACGCTCCAGCAGCCCGCGCTTGATTGAAGACGAAACTTTCAATGACAGTAACATTATGAATAATTTGATAGATTATGAAGATAGACAAGAAGAACCGGATTTTTTGAAAGTGGATAAAAAATATGCAGGGAATCCAGCTTTCCAACAAATTGGAAAAGCATTTATATATACTTCAAATAGATACCAATTAAGAAAGAAGTATAAAATTCCAGAAAGGGCTTCAATCATGCATATCTGGTTATCGTGACATTTACAAGCAACTGACCACTCAACCTTCGTCACAAAAACTTATCTCTTACTTTATATTGCCAAAAAATAAATCAATTGAAATTGTACTTTCAAGTGACGAAAGCAATTTTGAACTTATTCATTACATGGCTTTGGATTACGATGAGTAGCAATGAATTATGTATGTGCATTCTGAAAACTTATCCGTGTATACCAGGGATGGCGAACCATTGACACGCGTGCCATGAATGGCACGTGGTACAATATTTTGGGCACGCCACCGATCAAAGCGATCAACCGCGATTTATTCTTCAATCAAGGAATTTTCAGTGAGATTTTCTCAGTTCGAAGAATTATCAGAAACGCTCAAGCTTATTCTGTATCCTAATGTGACATCATTTGATAAAATGAACTTGCCCCAACTCGATTGGTTGGAAATTGAAGAGAATTTGAAATACAACTTATTAGTTTTTGGCCTAGTTCAATATGGATTCCAAAATTTATTGAAAGAAAGGAAAAAGTTAGAATTGATTGAAACAATAAGATATTAACAAGCAATTTAAGTAAAATGGAGATTTTGGAAACCTTAAAGTCGCATGCGTGATTCTAGATACGTTTAACTGTTTGAAGAAGCAGGTTCACTTTCTACACTCATGTCCATAAATTAAGGATAATTCAGAATCACACAGAAATTGAACTCTAAAATAAAAATTTCACCTGTAGAATTATCACATACATCTTGAAGAAGAATATGCAAATTACAGGAAACCACCAGATGGCGCTGATAGTACGTCACAATGACGAGAGTGTAAGAGAGGGAATGGTGGCAAAGAAGTAAAATTGTTCACAAGCGCTTTAAATGTCTTTCTGTGCAATAACCGCATAGTTGTGGCACAAAGGTAGCATTTGGATGATTTTTTTAAGTGGTAAAATTATTGGATGACTGGAATTTGGACGTTCCCAGCTGGAAGTATCCAAGGAACTTGTAATCGCCCAGAGTGTCATCTCCAGGCTTTGGAAACGATTCCAAGATGATGGTAATGTGAGTAGATGTTACAGCACAAGTCACCCCCGAGTTACAACACCGAATGAGGACCGGTATATATATATTTGGCAGTTACTGCCAAAAGAAACAGACGGAGCACAGCATCAGACCAGTCTCGTCAGCTCTCTTCAGCTACCGGTACGACAGTTTCAAGGCAGACCGTGTACAGACGCTTAGGGCACATTAGTCTATATGCTCGTAGGCCTGTCAGATGTGTTCCACTTACCGCAACTCACTGTCGCCTGCGATTAATCTGGAGTAGAGAGCATGCATTGTGGACAACACAGCAGTGGTCTTGTGTGATGTTTTTCGACGAGTCCAGGTTTAGTTTGCAGTCTGATTCTCGCCGGTCTTTAATATGGAGTTATTATGGAGAGCGCCAGGTATCCGTTACCACCAAGAGAACACTATTGAACGACACCGTTACGGTGGTGCAGGATGGCTCGTTTGGGGAGGAATTATTCTTGGTTCCAGAACTGACCTGCATGTTCAGAGTGTAACGATGACAGGCCATATCTATCGGGATGTCATTCTGGAACAACATGTACGTTTGTTTCGGAGCGCCATGGGTGCTTAATTTCTGTTTATGGATGACAACGCCCGTCCTCACCGTGCAAACATTGTAGACGAATGCCTTCAATCGGAGGATATCACCCGTATGGATTGGCCAGCATACTCACGGGACTTGAATCCAATAGAGCATGTGTGGGATTCGATGAATTGTAGCCCGTCAACCCCCTCCCACCTATCTATTGGAACTTCGGAGGGCATTGCTTGATGAGTGGTGTAATATTCCCCAAGATCAGATTGGTAATTTGATACTCAGTAGGCCTAGGCGTTTTAAGGCCTGTATTGCATCGTTCGGGAGACATACTCCATATTAACCATCATAATAATCATGTTATACTGTTTTTGTAAATAGGTTCTTTTTTAAATTTGCTCCATGGAGTAAAAATCGCAATTTTTATTAATTATATCAAACATATAGCATGTTTTTTGCTCTTTACCTTTTGTTTAATAAATAGTCTTCACAAATAAGTCAAATTTGTTTTGCTTCTGTCTCTTTCTTTGCCTGAACTTCATTATCCTTAATTTATGGACATGAATGTATTTTAACCTTATTTTCATCCATCTATGCCTACGACTCATTATTTTCAGTAATGAATAACAATAAAGATTCGCTTAGAAACCATTTGGCCAGATGACTCCAATTCAACATGCATTCTTCTAAAAATAACATCTTAAAGCTGTTTTCGGTTAATGTTAAAGAATAGTACCTGAATTTAGAACATTTTTTCAGATATAAAAGAAATGAAAAATTATGATATTCTGACTACACTATCCTTTAGAGAGCAGCGTTTTTATCACACTTCCCATTTTTAACAGAGTTGATTCGTTTTTTCTGGTATAAAATGTGTTTCGCATTTTTTATCCTATACCGTAATGTTAAAGGGGCTTTGCCATCACGTATTAAAACAAAAAAGAAAGTATTCACGGAATATTTTAAAATTTTTAAAAACACTATTTTTAACTGAGGTATGAGTTATAATATTGCAAATTTCCATGGAAATTGGGTCCTTTTTCTATCTGAAAATGTGCTTTGCGTTTAGTTAGAGCTCTCGTACTTTAACCGAAAACAGCCTTAACCAATCCTAATATAATTTATTTGTCATCTATTCTGCAACAGCAGAAATCACATTAATGTTACTTTATATAATTTGAATTTCACGTTTAACTAAAACATTAACTACTATAAAATACAAAATGTATATTTCTGTAGTAAATAGTTTTTTGTTAGTATTTAGTTTTATTATTTTCCCTATAATTACTTGTCTATTTGACGGCACGTCTACACCTCATGAAGCATTTCTTTAGAAAGAAACGATTCTTAAAGGTTCGCCCCCCCTGGTGTAGACAATGAGAAACTACATGTTTTTAAAATGTTTCCGAGTGTAATATTTAACTATTTATTTTGTCATGGAAGTACTCTTACATAAATTTCGTAAATAATTGGCATATTTTTTAAATGCGACTTTTTTTATGTGGTCCCTGTCCACCGCATAAAAAAATTCTGTAGTATTTCCACGAATTAGTTCGTTTTATGAAAGAATTTATGAAATGTTTGAATATTTTTTGTGCGTTTATTTTTATGCGGTCCCTATCTATCGCACAAAAACAGGTTCAACTGTATCAGCTTTTCTATCGAATACACAAACAAAAATATTTATTTTTATGAATTTTTACTAAGTTATGGGATAATTCGTACTTTCTTTCATCTATGACCAAGCCTCTTGCTTACATTCTACTATTTAAAAAAAATGATACATTTCATTGCTTGATTGATAGAATTTCCTGTTAAATGTTTTGTACATTGCTCTCCAATAACTGAATTTCTTAGTGCAATGGGTCTCGACCGGGCCATTCAAAAAAGGCCGACGGGCCGCTGGTTGAGTATCGCTGGTATAGAGTATACATTATTGTATGAACTGCTATCAACCTGTTAATTATCATCGCTTATCGCTTTACTATTCATTACTTTTAGATATCCTTATTCTTTGTTGAGTCACTGTCATTGTACTTGTACAATAAAGGTTTTCTTCAACATTTGATCGTTGCAAAATCGTTAACTACATCATTGTACATAAACTTCATAGAGACATTTTCCCACATATTCTTGTGGGTATATAAAATTCATAGAGAAAGTGAATCCATTTTGCATACACATTTATTAGTTTCTTTTCGACTTTTTTAATGTGACTCGTGAAACCCCTGAGTATGCCTCGTGGAGCCCCAGCCTTCCGTGGAACACAGTTTGAAGACCACTCATCTGAAATAACTTATCAAAAGTTGAGAGATAACAAATATAAGAAAACGCTTGCTCAAAAAGAGTTATTTAAGAGCGAATAATATGAGAATGAGATACCATTCCAATTTAGTATTTTTTTTTCTACCAACGCCTTGGATGTGGATTAAACTAAGTATTTAGCCAACCTTGCACACAGTAATTTATAAAGCTATACAGGTAATGTTTAAGCAATTTATTTATTAATAAAATTTATGAGGTGTTTTTTTTTCAGTTTATTGCAAAAATAGCTTTACAATATCAATTTACTCAATTTCGTAACTTTAATTAAAAAAATGACTTCGACTGCCCCATTTTTAGATTGCATCTCTGCTCAGAATCTGCTTAGTCAAAGGTCTTACGCAGTTCAAAAGTAACGAAATGTCAATAATATGCAGTTCCTATTGATAATACACAAAGACGAATTCATTTAATTTCTCTATTAAATGTGTTGAAAATCAATTTCTACATCATTTTGTGATGGCAGTTGCAATTAGCCTTTAGTTAGATTTCATTAATATTATTCCCACATATTGATTGTTACCGTTATGAGAAAAAAGAGGGGGGGGGGAATGTAGCAAAATGAAGAAAATGATTGGTGTTTTAACAAGAAAAACCCTCAATGTACCATCAGCATCGAAGACTTAGTATATATTCTATGCTGTATATTTACAAATCCTTTAAATATATCTGTATTGCTCCTAAAATTAATCGTGATGGAGTGAAATCTCAAGTGTACGCCAATCTTGGCGAGAGATAAAGTGAATGTGTGTGCCACACGATGAAGATCGATTTTTAAAATAATCTCAAATATATCCATCCTTCAATCGATAAGTAAATTTGACCAATCTGTTTATTGTTGTTGTTGTTGTTGTTGCTAATGCCACCTGTCTGACGTAGTCAGAACGAGGCCCACGAAATTCATCGTGGCATGGGCAAGAGGTACGCCTGTCGTTGGCCTTGAGCACCATACAGGTGACAGTGCGATTTAAGCTCAGTGAAACTTCCCCGAAGGGACGATAGATGGCGACACGACCTCTATCTCCACCTCCACAATTTCTGCAAGTGAACTGAAGGGGAGGGAAATATTCTCCAGTTCCTGCGCTAGTGAATAAGCCCACAAGACTACGGACCCACTGATTTAACGAGCACGTACTCCGTGTGCACTCGGAGGGTATTTGGTGACAATCTGTTTATTAAAGCTTTCTACCTTGCAAAACGTTTTTACACTCACCGATGCAATATTGTTTTCTTTCGGCATTTTCTTGATTTGGCGACTTTTGATTTCTGTTTTATACCTAAAATACCCCGGGAGATGAATGAAAACGCACGTTTCAAATTTTGGCGAAATCTTTCCCTCACCAATCCAAAAAGTCGTCACCGGAAGACATTATCTCTTGCACCACTGTTCCGAAAAGTTACTGTAGCTTATTGTTGCATCTACTTAGTAGCCCGTCAACCGCTGTTATCATTTCGAAGGGTACTTACGTATTATCGCAACTGAATTGGCGATATTGCATGAAACGAAGCACTTGGCTGCCAACTCATCGCTTACGACACAGGCGAAATCAGGATTGCCAACTTGGCGAGTTAATTTGAAAGTTGGCATTGCTGCGATAGTACGTAAGTATCGTTCGAAGAACAGCGTTGTCTGAGGAACACCGCTTGGAGGTCATCTACTTTGGTTCCTCGAGGCTGCCCTCTTCAGCAATCCCTCAGGGCAGCTCCGGGAGTGTAACGAAACACCCCCTTCCGTCTATAAAGTAATCTGTAAAAAAATCGTTATTTGTGGGGGGAAAAGTATTGGTAATATCTAACACGTATTAGAAAGATCGTAGATCCTCTGAAAAAAAAATAGTTATACAATGAATTATTAAACTAAGAACTTGGTACTTTTCTGTTTCGCCGGCACAAAAGAAAAAGTCGCCAAAAATGATACTACCGACTCCAAACTGAATATTCCAGCTGATAAACTTTTACAATCTCAGTCATTTTCAAAGCAAGTAGTGTTCTTTTCTTATTAGAATCTATTCATAATACATGAAAGTTAGAGGAAAAACTAATAAAAACTAACATAGACTTATTGTTTGTGTGTTGTCGCCAATAATGCGAGATTGGCGCCGGCGTAACGGAAAAATCCCAAAAACATTTTTCACAGTCAAGTTTAAAATGTCATGTCTTTATAATCATGTAAAATAAAGATCCTTTGAAAAGAAAATAGCTTTTAAACATACTTATCAAAATTATTTAATTATTAATTATTACAAAATGATGCCTTTAAAATTTCTTTAAAGAAATATCGGTACTTATGTATTATCGCAACCTATTGGCGACATTATATGAAACGAAGCACATGAATGCCGATTCAGCGCGTATGACACATTTGAAATCTGGGCTGTAAACTTGGCAAGTTATCAATAAAAGTTGGGGATTGTTGCGATAATACGTAAGTACCGAGATATCAGTAAAATTTTAGATTTTTTACAGATTTTCGGACTCATGGGAATTGTCTAGCCCTGCTGGGCAGTACCGAGATTAGTCAAAAAAATATCTGTAAAAAAAATTCTTTAAAAAATACTTTAAAAAAGCTTTTTTAAAAAAATTTGTAAAAATATCAAAAGTAAATCGAAGCACATATCATTAAAAATATTTCTTGTGGAGTACTTTGAAGTTAGTCAATAAAATATAAATACATAAGTCATTTTTCAGTCTAAAGTAAAAAGAAAATTTATTAAAATATAAATTTCTTTTCTACCAACTGCAAATTTTTCATAGAACATCTATTCTTAAAAGGAATTTCAATATCAAATGAGGGTTAACTTTAGAATTCGTCGCCAGAAGTACATCCTAGCTGAAGCAACTATCACCGATCTGTAGAATAAGAACGTAAATAGAATTCAAAAACATTAAAAGAAAAAAGAAGCAAAATAGGAAGTAATGGGAGAAACGACATTAAAAACAATAGACATCACAGACTTTTTGGGTGCCTGAGGTGCCCTTACCTTTAGAACGAGAGCCCTCATGTTCGGGAAGCGGTTGGCTCAAAGAGAAGGGGGTTTACTTACCTGAACGGAGATGAGGGACCTCATCTTCCATGGGGAACGGGAAGGAACAAAAGGAGCACTTACCTCAGGGAGGAAAGGGACAACCTCCCAGTCCATGGGCTGCTTTGCTTGGCGGCGATCAGAAAAGAACGACTCATGAAAAGCATTAAAATTTGACATTGTTTCGCCAAATGAGAAGAAACAAAGTAACCAAAAGAAAATGTTAAGATTTAAGCCTAACGCTACAGAAAAGTTAAAAAACTAAACACAAGAACTAAGCTTTTTTAATAAGATTTATATATAAAAGGAAGAAAGAAGGAAGAAACTTTAAAATACAATAGATTTCATGTCAACAAATACAGAAAACAAGGTCACTTTGTGTAAATTAGCACAGAGCGGATTTATAGCACGTTCAGTCGCAGTGAAATCTCACAGTAAAAGAAAGAATTGATACTTTGGTAAAAGTATCCACAAACCTGGTCACCTATTCTATAGAATAGCTCGAGCTAGGTTTATAAACAGAGCCGAAATAATATGAGTGTATCAGGACAGCGCAAATGCACCACCGCTTTTAACGCAATTTTTTATGCAATATGGAAACAAAAATGATCGCATATATATAGGTTAATAACGTCTTATCCCTCTATAAGTTGATAGATTTTTGTTGCTCACATTGTATTTACATTTTTGATAATTTTTACTTTTAGTTTCTTGTTATTTTTTGTTGCTTTGTTTTGTAAATAGATTTTACTATCTTTTTTATTTTATTTAGTTAGTTTTTTTTTTAAAAATATAATCATTAACTATTTTCATACTTCTTATGAAAGTGTTTATCTTGAATGATTGTCGAACTGAATGTGGTTAGCAGAAACCTTACATATTATCGCAACTTATTGGCGACAATTTCTGAAACGAAGCACGTGATTGCCAATTTAACGCATGCAGCACAGGTGACATTTGGGTTGCCAACATGGCGAATCATCTTGAACATTGGCAATTGTTGCGATAATACGTTAGCACCGAGTTAAAATGCTCACTTTATGAAGTCTTCACTCAGCCCAGGGTTGTTTTTAACATCTCCAGTGCCCGAGGCACTTCAAACTGTTACGCTCCCACACTATTTCCAGAGCACCCCCTACCCCTCTTTCAGTTCTTTCCTTGCCAGTTTTGGTTCGGGAGGGATTTTCCTTGAACTCTTTTCCCTTTCTTTTATTTTTACTGTTTGGGGATTTCCCATTATTCACCACCTATAGACCCACCGTGTCCTGGATTGGTCACCTTAAAGAAAGGATAGTGGCATAGTTTGGCTACTTTTGTTCATTTCTTACCTTATAACATCATGGACCAACCACCCATCCACCTTTTTCTTAATTAGTACAGTAAGTTAATGAAACCGTTTGAAATTATAGTATAGAATTTACATCAGAGTGGTTTAACAGAGAACATTAGAAACCCACTGAAAAGTCAGGTTTTGGGTCCAAAGCAGGATGTTACAAAGGATTGCAAAACCATAACCTTTAGGCCCCCTAGAATCCACCCTCCTCGTGATTCGGGGTGTAAGTTACGCCACTGGTATACATTATTGTATAAGCTGTTTTCAACTTGTTGAGTATCATCTTCATTGCTTATCGCTTTACTGTCTTTTACGTTTAGACGTTCTTATTCTTTGTTCAGTCGCTGTCATTGTATTGGTACAACAAAGGGGTATTCTTCCAGATTTGACTATCGCAAAATCATTAATAATATCATTATAATCAATTTCCCTAGTAATATCGTTTTAAGTGTATAGCAACATCACACTGTTAAGCTTTTCACTTTCCATAGTAGATATCATTTCAGTCTTTACTCTTTTAAGGGCAGAAATGCTTCTCTCATGACCCGCTAGTTGGTGGTATGTTTCTTGTAATTTTAAAAAAAAATTTTCTTGGTTTTCGTCCTCCTAATTTTTGCACCCCCGAATCTTTTGCGCCGTCAAGTCGTTTGCACCCTAGGCATGTGCTTAGTGTGACTAAGCGAAGAAGCGCCCCTGTCATAACCCCTATCTGGCACACTGCATTTCTTTATCATAATTTTTTCCTTTTTTTTTTATGAATTTTCAATTGTTAAACTAATTTTTGGTACACCCGCTATTTTTAATTTCTTGCATACTAGTCATGCATACTTTCTTATATATTTTTCTATCACATGTACGTTATATGAATATGCGAATTTTCTGTTCCAAATGTTGAAAAATGAAAATTATTGCTGATCTCGTGAAGAATGCTATGCAGATTTCATATCCCTTTTTAATTAATATTAATTCGAATACACAAAGAAATCTCTTATTTATATCTATGTTCCTAACTTTTTTACCTTTTACTACTAATAATACTCACTGGAAAAAAGTTATTGAACATGATTAAAAATAAAACTTTATAAATGTATGAAAGAAAAAAGACATCATTTAATAGCAATCTGTGTGTGATTACTAAGAATTCGTCTATAGTTCCGGAAATAGCCAATCACCGTTGCTTAAGTCAGACCATTTCGTCATCAATGGATCTTGAGAAAAAATTCACGTTCCAAATGCTTTATGACCTTCTCGAATGGGAAGGATTTTGACGATGACAGTGAATGCGGGTCAGAGGATCTATCTTTTTAAAAAGAAGGAATTTTTTACGACTTTGTGTAAAATCCAGAGATTGATCTCCAAAGAAATCGCAATTGTGTGGAGTATTCTCTTATCCTTTTCCTTCAAAACTCATCAGATTTTAAAACTCTGGAGACAAAAATATTGAGACGGCGCTTAAGAGGGGGATCGCTTTGTTAGAGATCCGAAGAGGCTTTTCAATAAGACGTAAAATCGACGCTGCACTTTAAAAAAAATAACGTGTTCTCAAGGGATGTCATTTTGTTTCTCTATTTATTTCTACAACTTCAAAATATTGGATATGATGAGAAGAACTTCATACATATTTTATAGGGCATATAGTAAGAAATAATTTTGAATGAAGCCACGGTCATAACTTTTTTTTCAAATTATGCTATTTCACAAAAGCATAAAATGAATTGCATTAAAATATGTTAAACTTTTTGTCAGAACTCCATAATTTAAAACTTGTTGGGGAATTTCGTAAAATTATCGTACATATGAGACTAAAATATAGGCCCTGAAAAAATGAGAGGGCACTTTTATGTCCCATGTTCTGTCTAGAGAGAAGGAACATGAAATTTCAAAAGTTTCTTACATAAATAATAAAAATGTTTTTTTTAAAAGTTGGAATATTTCAATGCATTTCTTTTCGTATAAATAATCTACATATTTTGCATTTTAGTTTTAATAATGATGTTATTGTTTTCCATTTTTATACTCCTTAGAATTAGGTAAATAGTATATATTTTGGTGTAAAAAGGTTCAAAAAGGGAGATTCGAAAACATTTTTATTTGTCATGAAATGTTTGAACAAAATCATTTTACGTTAGGGGGTCTAATTTTAAAACCACCATAAGTTAAGAACAGGGGTGCGTATTTTAACAGAAATTGGAATTTTTCATCAGGGGAAAATCCACATATGTGAAAAACACACAATGCGGGTTCCATAAAGATAAAATTTATTATTAGAAGTCAATTAATTATTTTTAATAATTAATTCATTTAGTAGCGCATCCTTTCTGTTCTGTGTTGGGATCATCGTTTGTAATGAAGTTTCTATATTCTTCTGTGATTGTATTTGTATGTTTCTGCTCATGTATTACTCATCTTTCATATGTATCCCAGGATGAAACGCACGACAACTACAACAACAATTAATGTATGTGTTTCAAATTGAAACCTATTTAAATGGTGCCGTTTTTTCAAATCGAAAGGAACATCTAGAAAGTAAATATTTTTCTGTCGATTTTACCGTGAATTTATATATATATACACTGGTGTGCAAAAGTTAAGGACGAAGACGAAAAAATAGCATATCAGCTGAACGAAGAGGCAGAGCGGACAGAAAGACCAATCAGGAGATTAAGTAAGGTGATGTACGGTAGCACATGCGCAGATATGCAGGTAGACGTAATGGGGGAGTGTCTGAGTAGTATAAAGCATGTTGTCGGTGTAAGATCAGTATTTCTGGCAAAGAGATTGCACGCCGTATAACAGTTAAAATCACACCGAGTTGCTGCCTCAGCGAGAAATGGCGAATAATCAATCTGTTAGACGACATCTGGATGCTTTTACCCGAGGTCGAATCATTGGGAAATTGGAGGAAGGCCGCAGTGTGACAAGTGTGGCTGCAGAGTTCGGAATTGCTCACAGCATCGTTTCACGACTTTGGAGACAATTTCAAACTACAGGAACAGCTATCCGGGGGTTCAGTAGCGGTCGTCCACGAGGAACCACACCCGCAGATGACCGGTACATTGTCTTACAGGCCAGAAGAAACAGGCGGCAGACAGCGGGAGAAATCGCTAGACACACGACACAGGCGACTGGACGACCGATATCGCGTTTTACCGTGGCCAGAAGACTGCAAGGTGGTGGTCTGTTTGCACGACGCCCTGTACGGTGTGTACCTTTAACGCCTGCCCATCGGAGAAGGCGTTCTCTGGGGTGCCGGGAACACAGAAATTGGAGAGACAATGAATGGGGACGAGTACTCTTTACACATGAGAGCAGATTCAGTTTGAGTAGCGATTCTCATCGCATACTCATCTGGAGAGAGCGGGGAAGCCGCAATCATCCCTCGAACATCATTGAAAGACACAGGTATGGAGGTCGCGGTGTTCTCGTTTGGGGAGGCATCATGCTTGGTAGTCGTACAGACCTTCACATCTTTGACGCAGGTTCAGTCAAAGGAACCCGTTATTGTAACGAGATTCTTCTTCCATATGTGCGTCTTTTTAGAGGCGCTATGGGTCTGCAGTTCCTTTTCATGGACGACAATGCACCATGTCATCGCACAGTAGCTGCCGAACAGTTCTTAGAGAGTGAGGATATTGAACGTATGGATTGGCCGGCACGATCTCCGGATCTCAATCCCATCGAGCATGTATGGGATTTTCTAGGCAGACGCTTGGCAGCTCGTACCTTACCACCAGTAACGATTCGGGAGCTTCGATTGGCGCTACAAGACGAATGGGCAGCAATGCCTCAACAACTCATTGACACCCTCATTCTCAGCATGGGCAGACGCTGTGAAACCTGCCTAGCAGTCAGGGGAGATCATATCCCCTACTAAAGACCGGACGTTTCTTGCTGGACACCCATCACAGGGATGTTTCGGCCTTCAGTCGCATTGCGTTCCATGCTACCTTTTCAATCAAGTTTCTTTTTATCCCTCTGATTTCTCTTTTAGTAAGTGTTGCTTACATTACACATGTCCTTACGTATTGGGGATCTTACGGTATTAAATGTGTTGATTTGGAAAGCTTTTGCACAAAGTTATATTGAAAAAACCGTCTCGTCCTTAATTTTTGCACACCAGTGTATATATATATATAGCATCCTGCATAAATTTCTATCCTAATAGAATTGTAAATGCTCATCTATAGTATTTTGTGCCATCGTTTCTTCTCACATTTGTGCTGCGATAAAGATTAGTTAGTTTTTCAAAAAAAATTACATACTTTTAAATTCATATAAGTACGTTTTTTTATAGTTGATTTAATATTTTTTATCGGGAAAGATTTATCTATCTGTTCCTTTTTACTAAAAATCTCTATTCTCAGAACCTTTTTGCCTGGATTTTGCTTCACAGGAGTTCTTGAACTCAACCCAGAAGCATGAGGTTTGAACTGCTTTAAAAGTGAGGGATGCGTAAACTGTCTTAAAGCAGTAGGATTCTGTATTTTGTCCTTTGATTTGTATCCTAATTTCGGATTGTGTGCAGTTATTTAAAATTTTGCTAACGATGTGCCCTTTAAACTCGTGGCATCCTATGTAGTTTTCTGAATCAAATCTCCTTGTAATATTTTTTCACTTTCACTACTCAAATTTGTACTAAATTTATGTATAGGACGCATGTACAAAATTAGGTCAACTTTTGGATCAATAAATTTTTTGACTAACACCAATAGTATCCAGTATAAGGGTAAATTCTGTCGTTTTTTCTATAGAAAATAGAAACTTTTTTCACTTTTTATTTAAAATATAATTTTTGTGTTAGTTACTACCTTCTGTCAGCGTTTTGGCAGCTTATCTGATCCCCTTGAAAAGAAGATCTCTGTGTTGGAGACAAAGTATTCTCCCACTGCCATTGGGACTTGCTCAGAATTTATATATTCATTTCCACCATGAAAGTTTTGCAGCGATCTGAATAGATGATAGTCAGATGGTGCAACACATTAGGAGTATATGCTGGCGAAGGTAAAGTTTCCTTACCCAATTCTGCATGTTTTTATGCGGTGTCCATTGTCTCGTGTAAGGCTATGGTAGACCAGTGGTCAAGGATAGGATCTTGGCAGGCATGTCATGAATTCGATCCCAGTACCACTAAAGACCCGCCGTGTAGGGGAGCGATGCATATTAAATCTGTCGAGAGCTCAAACGTCCTCCCGTTGGATGTGGTGTGGTAGTTAGAAAAGGGGGTGTCAGCTCAGGTGTCGTTCTCGTCATGGTTCAAAATAACGAGGTCCGTCGCCAAAAGCTCTCGTGTAGCTGAACAGTGCGACGTTAATATTCACTCACTCACTTTAGCCTCGTGTAGTCTAGCGTTTTCGTGATGAAGAATCCCACCTTTTCTGTTGTCCGAACATGGACGTTCATGTTGAATTCTTTATTCAAAACATCAAGTTGCTAACAGAAATGACTATTTCATATAGGAAAAGGATTATTTCATTTTCTTTCAGCAACTCATAGCGCACTACACCCTTGCTGTCTCACCAACACAACATAACCTTTTTCTGATGCATGCCAGCTTGGGATGTTTGTGGTGGTGTCTGCCCCTTTGGAAACCTTTTTCCTCTAACAAAGTGTTCATGCACTATCCACTTTTCATCTCCAAGTGGTCCAAAAATAGTTCCGTTTTATGACGAGCAAGATTTGAACAACATATCGAAATTGTGTCAGTTAAATGTTTTTACTTAATTCTTGTGGAACAGATAGTTTGGGCACGAAGCCAAAGCAGTAGTCTGAGGAATTCCAAGTTTGAAGCTCATTTCTGTGGAAGTTAACTTGGTATTTGTCCTGATCATTTTGCGTAGCACTTCGTCACTGACATCTGATGGCTTTTCGAGTATGGGTTCATCTTTCAAAGAAAAATCATCCAAACGAAATTTCATAAGCCATCTTTGGCATGTCCGAGGTGTGTGTGTGTGTGTTACTGCTTCCTCTCCAAACACAAATTTCTTTTTGCTTCTATCGTGTTTTTTCCATTTTGGAACTTAAATTCTAACTCAGTGGCGCAACAGCCTATGAGGGCGAAAGCCTACTGTGCCCATCCCAATATACGTGACCATTGGGCGCTGAGGTGCATGAGCAGATGTCCCGATCAGGTGGTTAGTCTGAAAAGAGACCCCCAGTGTTTAAGTCTCGAAGCAAACTTGATACTCATTTATCGACTCACTGCAGTAGGGATGAAAGTCTGAGTTGACCTTGCCTAGCCCGGGAATAGAATGCGGACCTGTGGTGTGGAAGCGCGATACGCTACCTCTCGACCTCTGGGTCTCTTGGAATTTAAATAACATACAATGTCTCAAGTGAACTTCTACACTCCTGTTGACAGTTTTACAAGCTTAAAAATACTGACTAAAATGCAAAAAAATGTGTATAAATCATCACTAGTATACTAATCTAACTGTTCAAACTAGTTTCACTTCGATCTGAATTCTTGCTAAGAATTGGCAATGCATAAAAGTGTACGTGCTCAAAAACTATAGAACTTTCCCTTATATCCAATATATTTAGTTTTAGTAACTAATAATTATTATTTCTGTTTGTTGGAACTTTGCCGACTTATTTTAAACATTGTCAAAAAGGTGCCGAAATCTCCAACCATATACTTCCATTTATTCTGGAATTGTAACATTCAAAGCAACATAACGGCACTTAGAACTGATGCTTCGTTTTATGAAGATCATATTTTATAATTCGACAGCACATAGGGACATCCACTGCATCGTTGAAGCTGTCGGAAGAAGAGCCGAGGAGGATCATGAAAAACACAAATAGCTGTTTCAAAGAACCTTATTATTCCGTCCTCTTTGCATAATTTGTTTTCGGTCCGTATGACAAGCACTACGGGGACATCCCACAGGGTGCAGCCGTCATTGTCGGAATTTCGAACTGCGGCGGAGGACAGGGGAGTACCGTCCGATTTTTTACGATCGCCGCACCCATTACCTGAAGGAGGAGATGAGAAATCACTTTGCATTTATAGAGGGCCATAAACATGGCCACAGCCGGGGCGTCCTCTTTTTTTACGCCCTCATCACTGCCGAAGAGAGTTGCGATTCTCTTCCCCCCTCCTTCTACAGAACTGTAATAGCAGGAGCAGATTGGGAGGGATTTTAAAGGCAGACTGGGCTTCCATTAGCGAAGTGAAATTTTTATTTTAGAAAAGAGTAGAAAGTTGAGAACATAATTAGCAAAAAGTGTTTTGCTTTTCTATGAGTCGGGTTCTTACTCGATAAGTTATATAGTGTAACTGTTTGGTTAACAGTGTCACTTGACTCGTGTGTCCATTGCTTTTTATGACGCATGGGATTAATTCAATCTCTCATTTTGATAAGTATTTATTTAAATAACGATTCAAGTTTAGTGAAACAGTTCAAGAAGCACACATCATTCAAAATGACTAAAAAAATTTAAAAATTGAATAGAGCTAGAGTAAAAAAAGTTAATACTAAATACTCGTGATATTTTTATAAGAGAGAAAATTCATACAACATTACTTTGTAAAAATTGCTTAAAAAGGAGTCGTGAATGCATTCGTTCATCCTTTAAAGGTACAATTGAATGTTTGACCAAGTTTCACGGATGAAGTTGCAGTTTATTTTAATGGGAAAATTGTTCTGAGTTCTTTATTTAAAAATGTTATTAAAAATATGATGCGTTTAATATTTGAATGGGATAGTAAGTCATTTAAAGACTTCTTGAGAAGGCCAACCCTGGACTGTTGAGCCACTGAGGAAGGAAGACATTTACTTTTTGAATTACACTATCCATTTAAAAAGGTTTAAACTCATCGCGCATTGTACCCACAAATATCTAAAGAAATTCAGTTTCTTATCAAAACTGTCTGTGTTTGAACGATTTCATTTTGTGACTGTTTTAAGGGTTCCAGGATATGCTCGAAAGAGTAAAATGCCAAAAATAAGACTCTTTTTGTTTATAGGATATATATCTTTAAAAATTTCCGATAGAGCTTAGATTTTTTTTTGTGATGTAATGAAGATATTTTAATCATTCTGTAGAAATGCAAAAATAATTTTTCTGTTCAAAAATTTTTTTGTTTTGTTTAATTTAATTTGGACATAATTTTTGAGATCTCTTAATACTTGCTTTCGTTTGGGTACCATTTTTTAAATAAGTATATCTTAAATTTATAAATTATTTTTTGCACATATATAAAACAATACACAAAATATAGTGAACCTATTTTTTTGGTAAATTATTAAGATGATTTCTTTAAAAAATTTTTAAAACTTTGTAATTTTGAAAATTATAACCCCCCTTCTTTTTCATACATAAAAGTACTTTTTAAAAAGAGTATGTACTGTTTTGACTAAGAAAACAGGTTCACAATATGTACAGGTATTGTGTATAGAAGTATAAAAAAATTGTAACCCTATAGTGCAATAGTTTTTTCTAAAAGGGTACCTAAAAGCAAAAAATTATGCTTTGGAGAAAAAGTAAAAAAACCAAACGTTTGTTTACATTTTTGTCAATTACTTTTTCATATTTTAAGGTTATTTTATCAACGAACATATAGGTGTTATACAATTATAGATTCAGAAAAATATGTACTATTTTTTAATGTTAAAATTGAAACATCGATTTTTTGAATGTGTCCCCTTAAAGAAACAACCATGTGTGTTTAAGCCTTTGGTACCTACTAGGGGTTACTCAATCCTTGAGGCTCGAGCGCTGCTTTTGGAAAGCAGCATGAAACAAGATTTGAATTACACCATTTTTCATTTGAATCCCTTTTCGCACAGAAGAAAGCCTTTCCTTTCACAGAAAAGTTGCGTGGCAATTCTGTCCGTAGTATCTCTTTTCAATGTGGAATGGAATCCCATTCAAAATCTTCCCTCCCTGATGAATCACGCCTTGGGAAAGGCTTTTAAACAATTTATTTCTAAAAAGAGGGAAATTCTTTTCTCCGCAAAATTACCTCTTCTTCTGTTGGCAGCGCGGCACGTCGGCTCGTTTGAGGTTTCAGATTTTACATCCAATTTTACACCCAGGGAACCGCATTCCACGCCGATCCTTTTCCAGAGGGGGTTGCCTGGAATCGAAATTCTGCCTCATCGAATATCTTCCGACGAAGAAGCGGGAAGCACTCCCCCCTTTTCTTAATAGAATTCGAAGAAAGAGCGACCATCTTTCACCCAGGGATGACACTTATTTCCAATTTAGATCGGGTTGGAAAAAAGAGCTGCCCAAGTGATCGGAATATTTGGGAACATGTGTGAATACATGACGGATAACTTTTTAGAAATGCTCGCGCATTATTTTTCACAGCGTTTAGTTCGGTGTATGTTTCTGAGGGCTTTTCAAAGGAAGCATTATCAGTGGCTAAGATGATTTACATTATTGATTCCTAGTTGTTGCCTTCTGTTGGAAAATGTAATAATATATGCGTCTTTTTTCAATCCTTACTATTTGCTCACGCTCTCTCTATGTATATATATCTTGTTCAAATTTTCAATCGATAATTAAATACTTTCTATTCATCCATTCAAAGTAAGAATTGACTTAATTTTTTTATATTACTTTTTTAATATATTCGTATATATTCGTTTAAGAGTTTAATGGTTTCAGGGACGGCTCTAAGGTCGGACGAACCGGAACCCTGCCTGGGGCGGCATTTGGATCGAATTTCAAAAATATATATATTTTTTTGTTACAAAAAGTTTTATATATATTCTGATTATTATGTGTGATTTGGTATTTCATTAAACGTATCTTATTTCCTCATTTTGTACTCTGTATGTTTAGCATCAGTTTTCTTTTATATTGAGATTTGAAGTTTTCGAGGTGGGAGTATAGGTTAAATGATGAAATTGATATGTTTATATATCTTTCACACAAGTAACTTTCTCCCCTTCTAGGTGTGGAATTACAATGGACATTCCTTGCGCCATACGAAGTTCAGAGTCAGTTATCCATAAGAGGATAGGGGTAATAAGAGTTTTTGGTAGATAGGGAGCCACAGGAAATATTTTATTTTAACTTTGTGTGTAGTTACTATAAATTAAAATAAGCGCTTTTGATTCTTACCATCAGTAGACTTTATCTCGAAAAAATTTGCTTGCTGAAAAAGGTGATTCCTCTCTTACATTTGACTCGGTTTAAATTATAACAAGTAATTATTATGTCCTTAATTTCGAATTGTTTTGAATTTTTTAAGACTTAAAACGATATATATATATATAATGTATATATGCTGCCTGTTTGTTTGAAAGAATTATTCAAGTTTTATAGGTGTTAATATATCTGAACAATTTATCTTTTTTAATTATATTATTTTACTTTGGAGACAGGGGCGGCATTTTTCATTTTTATCCGGGGCGGCAAATCAGCTGGAGCCGGCCCTGATCGTTTTAAATATCTTCACATGTGTGTATTGTAGCTGATTTTGCTGATTTTTTTATGACTTACGTTTGATTTTACTTATGTTTGTAGTTTCTTTTCAACAATTTGCATTTGGGGGGAGAAGATATAGATCTACACTTAGATTTTGAAATTGCGTTACTTACATATTTCGTTGGTAGCTTCTGAAATTTCTTGATTTCCCATTGTTGTAACAAACTCTGTTACATTATCTGTCTATGCGCAGGTTACCTTAATTTAATGGATACCATATTGCTATTTATACATGCTATTCAAATATTTAAAATATTTAAACTCTGCTTGTGTTACATACACTCACAATTTGTGTTGCAAATTGTTGTTAAAGTTTCAGTGCTAATCCTACTCATTAATCCTTTATAGGAATATTCACAGTCTGAACATATCCGTTCTCGATCTGGTGGGGATATCTCACTCTGATTTCTCTTTGAATTTTCAACGTGAAATGGCTTCTCCAGAAATAACTCAACTCTGTGTTTTTCATTGATTGGCTACAACTAAAATTGTAACTTCAGCTTTGCTCCGAGATAGTAACGGAAACAACAACTGAAGTTACAATTACTCTGATACTGGCCCTTCTAGAGTTCCGTTAGATCCAGTCCTGACCTTATTCACAAAATTTATGTGTAGGCTCTGGCGTAACGTACACCCCGAATTGCGAGGGGGCCCAGGATTCTTGGGGCCCCAAACCTGTCTTCGCAGGGGACTCTAATAGTCTCCGTTACGCCACTGTATCGTCCAGTCCTTTTCCTACAAACCACCTGCCTGTTAGAAGACCCTATAGTCAGAAAAGTACCGCACAGGAAATCCTTTCTGTTCAAAACTATGATCATGATTCAAATATGCCTCATTTGGCAAAATCAGTGGGAAACGCCCATTGCTGTTCCGTAATTAGAACTTGGATGAACAAGAATTACAATCGTATGTAGAAAACAAATTTCGCTCTATCCGAGGTGTAGTTATGACTTTTTGAATTACGTCTATACTGCAAACAAATAATAATTCATGTCCATTCGCTGGTCCTGAACGGTGTAGTTCACCCTACATTTGTCTAGTACTTAAAAAGTTGGGATAAGTCGACGCTATCTTAAGCACGTCCTATAGCAGCCCTCGTATCCCCATAAGCAGAAATTGAAATTTATCGCTTAATATTTAGTACAAGTAATGAGTTGTAAAATTTCTTGCTTTTGCTATTTTCGCAGAAATGACGCTCAGTGCAATGAAATTAAAAGAGTTATCTCAAGACTGTCTTTTGCGTAACTTGACGGAACAGGATCTAGATTTGGAAGATTTTATCGTACATAGAAATATTCAAACATTAATACCACAATGTGGCTTCGTTATCCTATTTCATTCTACTACTCATTTTAATTTGGGTTGACCCATTTGTTCTGGTACAAAATGTATTTCGCATTTTTTCTCCTATAGCACAATGTAAATGAGATATCAATTTACATATTAAAAGACAACATTAATTATTTGTGGAATATTTTCAAGTTTTAAAAACACTACCTTGCAAACAAATGTTTCAATTACAATGTTGCAAGTTAACAAAAAAATTAAGACATTTTTTTTGTCTAAAAATGTGCTTCGCGTTTAGTTCAGGTTTTCGTACATTTGGCGAAGACAGTTGTAATATGCATATTTATTACTTTTATGAATTAACAGCAAGCTAGTAGTATGTAAAAAAGCTAGCTAGCTGTCACCTATGACAGAATGTGAAAATTTCGGTATACTGTTAGCTTGTAAAATAATTTTTAAAAAAGTTACTAGAAATAAATGTTAAATTAAGACATGAAAAAGTATTGCCATAACATCGGAGGAAATATTCTGAGGATTAGGGAAAAAAGCCAATTTCTACTTTTCATATTCATAACTTTTTAACTTTTATTCTTCAATTCCTAAAATTAGTTCACACTTTTCCCATATATAGTGGCCGCGGTAGCCGCATGGTATAGGTATCGGATCGTGGCTGGCCTTGTCACGAGTTCGAGCCCAGTACCACTAAAGATACGCCGTGTAGGGGAGAGATGCACGCTAAATCTGTCGAGAGCTGAAACGTCCTCCCGTTGGTGTGGTAGTCAGGAAAGGGGTGCCTGCTCAAGTGTCGTCCACTTCACTCGATCATGGTTCAAAATTACGTGGTCCGTCGCCAAAAGCCCTCGTGTAGCTGAACAGTGTGACCTTGATATTCACTCAATCACTCACTCCCTTTATATATTTATTTATGTATCTTGTTGAAGTGATAACTTCTATTAGGGCGATTTCCTTGAGAGTGAACTTGAATGAGCGTCACGCACGGGAATGTAACGCTGATTCAGCTACGGTGAGAATTCTGGGCATATGGCTCGCGAAGCGAGCCTCCATCCCATATCCGAAATATAGATGTTGAACGACTGTAAGTTGTGTCCTGCTAGCGTGTAGCAAGCAGCTGATTGGTCGAGCCAATCGTTATAGTAATTTTCTGGGTCGTACGGATTTCTGTGATCTTGGCGGAGAGCTGAAATGGTGCTCTCTTATTGGTGCATGGCGGGTGATGAAATCGACTCTCATAGGCTGCCCAAATCTCTCAGAGAGAAATTTAAGACTAAGGGGGAGGGGCAAGCCCAGATGGTGGGAATACGACAAAATATTAAAAGTTAAATATAAAAATAAAGGATTAAAATTTTAGCATATGTAGTGCAATAAAATTGCACAGAATAAAAATTTTAAGGTGGGTTGTAAGAGTCGAGAAGAATTCTTCTCGGTCTTTTAGTTGAATCTTGAGGATTATAGGTATTTAAGTTTAACATATTACTATTATTAGTGAATTGCAGAGAGTTAATGAACTTTTTTGCTATTTTCTGAATGTAGGATTTAAAACTATTGATTTTAATGGCTTTCCGAATGTCGTCATTTCTCATGTACCTGGAGGCTTTAACGATCATTCGGATTGTTGAATTTTGTAGAGTATCTAGGATATTAATATTAGTTTTAGCGGCGTATCCCCACACTGGGCACCCATATGATAAAATGGGACGCATAACGGCTGTGAATAAAAGCACTTTATTATTCCTAGATAGTTCGGAATTTCGGCCAATTAAGGGGAATAGTTTAAACATTATTTTCCGGAACTTTTGACGCGTGTGTTCAATGTGTGTTTTCCAAGTGAGATTTTTATCAAACGTAATACCGAGGTATTTAGTACTTTGAGACCATGGGATTGTTGTGTTGTACATTTTAGGTGGTGGTGATATTTTGCGTTTTTTTTTTTTTTTTTTTTTAGTAAATAATACGGCGGCAGATTTTTCAACATTAATGCTGATTTTGCTGATTCAGCTCTTTTCGTTTTCAGTCGGACATACTCACCCCTAAAAAGGAAAGGAGGAAGGGATCTTTCCCCGCCACTCTGAAACCGGTAGTTTGTACCCCCGCCAATAAAAGTAAAAGTAAAGTTCCTAGCTTCGATCTAAGTGCCCCCCCCCCTTCTCACCTCTTTCTAGGGCAGGGGTGGCCAACGCAAACGACCTCGTGGGCTACTTCGGAAAAACTTTACATTTCGGGGGCCGCTTATAAAAATATATATCTTTATATAAGATTTGGATCCATTACAAACATTTTTTGGAGTGAAAATTTAAAACAGACCGATATATCATTATTGTTTTCATTGTTTTTCGTGTATACAAACATAGATAGAAAAATAATAATAATGCAATCGACAAATAATGTTTAATTTACTTAATTAGTGAGATATCTGTTTCTCAACTCTTTCACTTAGTTTTTGTAAGTCGATCTCAATGCATGTGTATTTGCGTATCGTAATTTATGTTGCAAATTTTCATGCGTTAAGTTTGAGCACAATTTATGTTTGATAATTTTCAATTTAGAAAAAAGGAGATTCGCAGCAACAGAAGCAGTGTGATAAAATAATAACAGTTATGGGATTTATTTTTTGCAAAAAATAAATAGATAAAACACTTTTTAAACAAAAAATATTGTACAAAATAGTCGAATTTTGTAAAGTTGTAAAGAACCTCGCGGGGGCCAGAAAATTATTCAAGGCGGGCCGCGGGTTGGGTACCCCTGTTCTAGGGTAATGAATGTGGGATTCTTTCTAATCCTAGTTGTAGCATGGAAATGAAACGTAACATTTTTAAAAATAGGCTTAGAGAGAAAAATAAATCCTACACTAAAATTAAACATAAAATGTAGAAAAAAGACAAATTTTCGTAGAACTAAGTAAATAGTATTATTATCATTAGGAATATTGCAGTGATCTTAAGAATAAAAATCTATTTTTGTAAGCGAATCGGAATAGCAATGAACAAATAGTTCTATTAATCACATTACTTAAATATATTTTGAGTCTAAACAGAAAATTAAAACAATTAAAAATTTAAAGTAACAAAATTAAGTATACAGGTATTAAGAAAAAGTTGCACTAAATAATTTAAATACAAGAGAACAAAATATAATTAAGAAGACTTTCCTTGCAGCTGCAAAGGATATATATGTACAAAACTCCCAAACAATGACAAAAAAGAGCTATTATAAACCAGAGATTAGGTGATATAAATCTTCTGATTAAATCTCTTTTTAAAGGTTTTGACCTAGATTCCTCTCTTCCCAATCAACTACCTGTCTTACTGTTCTTTTGCTTAAATTAATTCATGGATAGAATTGAATATTGTTAAATTACAACCAAAATTCACAAAGCCGGATCGGGTATTCTGAACAAATTACCAATGATTTTAAGTGGGAATATTAAAGTAGATTTTTCAAAAGACAAATCCAAATCTTTATTTGATTTTTTAAAATAAAAGTTCAACTTAATTATGTCAAATGATACAAATGAAGCACGAGGAAGTACAGAACAACGCTTGACGGAGTTTTTTTTTATAGATATTTAAATAAAATTTTGAATCTAAAGGATTTATAACCTATTTCAGCTACCATAAACCAATTGTGTCCTTCTTAGAATGCAATTAATTCCCGATTATGATTGTATGTTTCGCACAAAAATATTACTTTATGAGTACAAACATATTAATAAATAATTTTATAGGACAATACTAACATCTTCTTGTTTTTTATTCATAACTAAATCCTGAAGTAACATTACAAAATTTGAAGTTATCACTTGTATCGCGTGGTCATAAGCACACACACTTTTTTTCATATTTTCAGTCGTTAGTAAAATACTTTGTATTCGTCTACTCATGTTCAAATACATTTTTAAACTTGTAGGGAATGACAGTGGATGTTAATACAGTTTATTTTAATTATTAATTCATTAATTAAACTTACTCAATTAATATTATAGTTTAAGATATATATTTCAGTCGATACTATTCCTCTAGATGGCAGCACCACTGGATAAAACAGCTTTTGTTAAATTTGTTATGAAGATTTAATTTAACCTGAATAATCATATGCTAGTTAGACATCTGCATTCGTTTTAGACTGGTTTAAAATAAATTATTACCTATTATATTCAACTTTTATTAAAAAATGTAATTACAAATTGAATGTGGTTAAAAATGTTATAATGTTACTTTAAAAAGTGTTTTGCCACTTAATATTGTGATTCTGTCCTATTTATATACATATTTATACTAATTGTAACAATTTAATAAAAAGTAAAATTAAAGAAAATTGTATTACTTTTAAATTCTATTTCCTTGAATCTTTTGCTACTGTCGATGTCAATACACACGTTTGATTTACTTATCTGTTTCTTTTAGGCTCAAACACCGTTGCTCGGATCAGATCGATACGTAAGTAAAACTTTGGATTTTCTCAGACATTTCCCTAATTAATACCCATGTAGAAATGATATCTCAAGAGTGAGAACACATCATTCAGTGGAGGTCTCGATTTTTTAAATTAATTTCATGAAATGTGCAAATAAGGTTTAAAATATTGTTTAACATCAATTCATTTAACATTGTTTAAAATTAGGTTGAATATTTGTGTTCTCAAAATTTGAGTTTTGAATGATCTCCGTAAGATATAAAGCACTTTATTCATTTAAAAATGTATGCCTTAGTACTTTTTTTGTAGAGAGATATATGTGAAACGATTGGATTGGATCCTATTCACTGAAGTGTGCATTGTTTTTTAGGTAGTTAAAAATCACACGAAATCATCTCTTTTTTCCCCTATCTCTTTTTAATTTGAGATAATGAGATGTCGTCAGATCTCATGAATACTTTTTCAATAAAAGTTTTGAGTAGTTTATTTTATTTATAACAGTTAAATTGTATAGACGATTTTTTTGTTGGTAAACAAAAAATGCTCAATTCGCTTACATTCTACAAACAAACGAAAACTAAGATTTTTTGGAAAAACGAGTGTGGTTTATCTCCAAGCCGGGTAGCAATGTCGTTCACCTACGAGTTGTTAAATCATTGAAGGGCATTCACACTCCTGTAGAAGAAGGCTTTCTTTCTGTTGAATAGTCTCTGGGGTTGGTAAGGGATTACTAACCTTATTACAAATCCCACCCGACAGACAATATCATTAAATCTAAGCCCATCGTAGTGAGAGATACGTCCGTTGTTTGGGTCGTAACTTTGAGCACTATGTAAGTGAAAGTATGATTCCGCTCCATACATTCCACCCCAATTTTGAGGTCAGGGAGGGACTCCCATTTTCCACCTACTACTGATCTCTCGAAAGAACTTTTGGTTCGCTATACATTTACAAACATCCGTGCATTTCCCGGAATTCGAACGCAGACCCTTCGGAACAGCCCTCAGAGTCACCAACCACTGTTCCGTCTGCGCGATTGTTAAAAGCACTCCTCCCTAGAATATCCCAAAATGTTGTGCTGGGCTCATATCTTGGGAATATGCTGGTCAATTCATTCGAAGGATTCCTTCGTCGGAAAGGAAACTATCTACATTATGAGTATGATGTGGTTTGGTTCTATCATCCATGAAAATGAATCCACCCCCTGTCGTTGCAACTTAAGAAACCACAAGAGACTTGAGCATCTCACCACTCAACCGTTAGTGATCCATTCTTGATACGATGCGGACATGGACAGAAGCCGCGATAGACCAGTGATCAAGGCTGCGGACTCGTCGATGGCGTGTTATGAGGAGCTCGAGCCTAGTGTCACTGAAGACCCACCGTGTAGAGGAGGCCAATACATGTTAGACCTGTTGAGGGTCAAACGTTCTCCCTTTGGTTGGTGTGGAGTGAATATTAACGTCGCGCTGTTCATCTATACGAGGGCTTTTGGTTGCGGACCTCGTCATTTTGAACTATGGTCAAATGATGAGGACGACACCTGAGCTGACACCCCCTTTTTCAACTACCACACCACATCCAACGGGAGGACGTTTGAGCTCTCGACAGATTTCACGTGAATTGCTCCCCTTCACGGCGGGTCTTCAGTGGTACTGGGCTGGAACTCGTGACAAGGCCAACCACGATCCGATACCTTGACCACTAGGCTACCGCGGCCTTCTTGGTTGGTGTGGAAGTTAGGACAGTGGGTGCCACCTTAGGCGCGTCCTCGTCACTTGAGCAAGGTTCAAAATGAAAAAGGCTGTCGCTAATAGCTCTCGTGCAGCTTTACAGTGTGACGTAAATATAAATCTCTCGCGCGGGCGGCCATACATAGAAATACCTGCGAGACTATGATCCCGCCTCTGTGAAATCGGACACACATTTGCCTATAATCAGTTTGAACATTGAATCAGGACTCGTCAGGCAGAGCACGTATATATAGACATATATTAATATGACCATTGCTACGAAAGCAAAAAATCGAAATACCTAATACTTAACCGCTTTATTAAACGTCAGAAATCAAGTCTCTCATGCTAATTACGAAATAGTACGCAGAATTGTGTGTCATTGTAGGCAGTAAGAGTGAATTTTTGCTGTATTTAAATAGTTTTATTATATTGAGAAGAATCAGATTATCTAAAATATACGGAATAAAATATAACGAGAATATACTTTGTGTTACATGAGAAATAATCTACCATAAAAAGAGTGCTCCGTTCTTGATGTAAAAAGTACGGTACTCTTTTATTCTTTCTTAAATAATGAATAAGCGAATAACATTTTTAACGTCTCATTTACTCTTCGCAAATAATCTCTCTCTCAAATACATTCGCACGTGTTCAATGACTACTTAAACGCCTTATTGAAGAAAGGCGCCATAAAAAGTAATCATCCGTAATAGGAGCAATTTCAATGCGAAGCTTTCGAGGGGGAGAATTGTTTTATTGGAAGCACTCATTTTAAAATTGCTTAAATAATCCATCAACGGAAGAATAAAAATTCCAAGAAAAAAAGGGGAGGGAGATTATTGGAGTCCCCTGAAAATTAATGGTTCTATCTGAGGCAGACTTCTGGAGAAAGCCAACCATTTTAAACAAGCGCCCAGAAAAATTAGACTTTTTTTTCTTCTTCCCTTGCTCCTTCCACTCTTCATGGGGATATTAATAAATTATTTGCAATTTCTTATTTCTCCCGTATCATCCTTTTTTATATAAAAAAAATCGCAGCGCAGAATATTCCATTAATGTCATAAGTTTTAAATCAATGTTCTTTATTCTCATCTTTTTTATATATATAAATTTAAGATTGTTGCAGTACATATAGGAGTACAAAGTAAAAAAGAAAAAAATATGGAGATTGTTCTTCTCTTTTTTTACACATTTTGTTGTTTTTCTTTTCTCCGATCAACACGCGACCCCTTTCGGCAATTACCGGTGAAGTCGAAGCAATTACGAGGTGAAATTTGAAGTGGGAGGGCTTAACCGAGGAGATAATTGGACTGGGGACACGGCTGTAATTATTTCTTCAGAGCCACTCTGATTCTTTGCCTCTAATTCCCCGCTTGTTCTACGAAATAGAATTCTGTCTCTTTCTATATTAATTGAACTCTCAGTGGTTCCAGGTGAGGAAGACACACGCTGAACGGGGCTTCCATAAATTAAAGAACAACAGTTCGAAGAAGTGGAGAAAGAGAAAAAAGTAAAATGTTTAGTTAAATGGAACGCTGCGTTTATCACAACACATTCAGTCAAAGTGTGATGGTAGTACAATGGATATAAGTGCAATCAGGGGCGGCTCTAGGACCGGACAAATCGGACTTCTGCCCGGGGCAGCAAATTCTAAGGGCGGCATTTGGATCGAATTTAAAAAATCCCTTTTTTTAACATTACAAAAAAAATTCATACATTTTCTAAAATATTATTCGGTGTGAATTTGGTATTTTATTTGACGTATCTTACTTCCTTATTTTGTACTATTTCCATTGCGTCGCTGGAGATAATTAAAATTTAATTGTATAAAAGCTAAGCATGAATTTCAAAGGCTATTTTCTCCCAATTGACTGGCTATTCGGGAGAACTACATTGCCGGTTGAACACCCTAAAGGACTGCTATAACACAAATTTTCGTCCCCAAATGAATTGTCTTAGTCGCCCCCTCCCTTGTTAGACAATGAAAAACTCGGTTAGAACAAATATTTCTATCAAGAATATTAATTCAGTTAGTATAAAATTAGTAATTTGCAATATTTTTAATTAAATGTTTTCTGTTTTCTTAAAGAAAATAATAGTTAAAAATATCTATAGCATTAGCGTTCAAAATCTTGCGGTTCCGCGATGCCAGGCTGATACTTAAAGGGGGCTCGCAGCGATTGAAAGTTCACTGCCTTAGAGAAAGAGAAAGCCAGCAGGAAAAATATTTCACAGGGGTATAATCTCTAAAATTTAATCTTGTTCTTCATAAAAAAATATAGTAATTTTACAGTCTTAATTCCTGTCTTAAATTGCATAGTTATTAAAAATATTAGATAAAAATCAAAACTTTTCAGTACTTTTTCATTCATCATACACTGTTATTTTGTAGTCGTTGAAAAGTTACAGATTTTAACAAAAAATTATAGTTGTCATCTACTGAACTGCCGTTTTAAATTTTAAGCTTATATGACAATTTACAATTTGGGATGCAGTTTGATGGATACAAGCGCGTAATTTATCTTTTAGAAAACACGTAAGCAAACCTTATATAACGTGTAATAAATTATCATAATTAAAATACACTTATAAGTTAAATAAACTGACTGAATAAAGGATATTGAAAAATCTGATATCTGGAATTCTTGTTTGGGAAGATTTAACATTCATTAAAAAAATTCTCTTTATTAAGTAGAGTCAAGAAACAGATAATAGCTAGTATCCAAAAAAATCATTCAAACTTGGACCCAATTGACTTTTTAAGAAAAAAATATATTTTCTTTCCGATTCATTTGCTTATTATTCAATGCTATCTTTCAATCTTCAGGATATTTTGGAGGCATTCAATACCACATCATCTACTCCCTAAGGTAGGCTTTTAGATTTTAACTAAACCAAGTTTTTTTGAGTGAGTGAATGAATATTAACGTCACACTGTTCAGCTACACGAGGGCTTTTAGCGTGACAGACCACGTCATTTTGAACCATGGTCAAGTGACGGGATGACATCTGAGCTGGCATCCCCCTTTTCTAAATAACACACCATACCAACGGGAGGACGTTTGAGCTCTCGACAGATTTAATGTGCATCGCTCCCTTACACGGCGTATCTTTTGTGGTACTGGGCTCGAACTCGTGACAAGGCCAGCCACGATCCGATAATTTGACCCTCGGCTACCGCGGCCAAATTGTTTTTAAGAAAACATGTGTTCATCTTAGCGATTAACTTAAAGTAGATGAAGCATCCGAAAATTTTTGTGCAATAAATTTAGAAAACCTTTTACCTTCATGCATTGAATTTCACGAGAGCAGTAAGGGAATATAATGTAAATGAAACTTTTTTGCACCAACATCCAATAAAACAAGTTTTACAAGAAATATGATCTAGAGTTAAAATGTCTGCACCAGTATAAGGCAGTGGTTATCTTAAAAAAATTAGCTTTTGTGTTTTAGAAAATGTCCTTTAAAATCTTATTCCCCTTTTAAAAAAGAGTGGTGTGCAATATTTATACAATTGAATTGATAGATTAATTGCTTAGTGGCTTTGCATTGGGGAGGTTCAACACAGTTTCTTGTTTGCAACACGCGGTCTACACCTTTCCATTTAGAATTTCAATCAGCTAACGTTGGCATCCCACTCACCAATGTTCCCCTTCCTGCAAACAGATTTAACCCTACCACACGGGGTGTATTCAATGGCATCACCTCTGCACAACTCCACAAAAACAAAGCCACTTGGTTACCATGTCTACATTTACAGTAGAAGATAATAGATTTTATATTACAATCAAAAAGTACAATCAAGGGGAGTTTTAAATGAATAAAAATGGACTGGCTGGGTGGTCTTGTTGGTTTTTCGCTAACCTTGGACGCCCAAAGTTGCGGGTTCGATCCCGGCCCAAGTCGGTGGATTTTTATGATGCAGGAAATCGACTGCGGCCATGCCACTTGATTATTCTGCATGTAAAAGATCCCTTGAGCACCTGTTTGGCTTGGGTTTTCTCAGCAAAATTAAATTCCTAAGTACCATTTCTCATCGTCAGAGCTTAGGTGCCTCCCTCTGGGGAGGAAACTGGGTGTCAAAATTACCTGCGGTATGCTGGGAATGTACTAGGTCAGCAATGGTAAAAACACCAATTCACAGTCCCCTTAGAAATTTTTAAAAAAAATTATGTAAAAAGTGGTTGTTACTTCATTTTCATCTATTTGTGAAAATTCTGTATTTTGCGTAATTAAAGGATTTCCTTGTAAAATGCCACCGTATTCAAAGCTTCGGATACCGAGTATAATTCAAAGTTATAATAATTTTCTATATAAATTTAAATATGTAAGAATAACACTAAAGATTGTTCTCATTTTCTTCTAGAAAAATTTAATTTACAATCGATTCAATCAAAATCATAAAAAATAATAACCTGAAATTCGGAGAGTACTGGTGCATAGATATTCTTTTATGTTTTCATTAAGAATTTATTTTTAAAACTCAAGCACAATCTTCGTCTTCCCAATTTTCTCTACTTTTCCCCCGCTTTCGGCTTTTATCTAGTTATAGCTTATTATTTTCCTCCTCCTCCCAGACGATCGCGTTACACTCCAGAGCGTAGTCTTTTGTAGCGACTTTAAAAATATTGCGCTAGTGCCTGCACGGAATAAACGGTTCGTGTCAACATTCACGACTTTCCCTCGAGAAGTTTTCAGGTGACTTTAGAATATAAGCTAGCTTCCTTTCTTTTGGCTCCAAATCTCATCGAGGCGTCTTCTGAGAGTTCGCTTAGCGGAGTTCTAAAATTTCTGTTGCTTTCATTAAGTTTTTAGCAGTGCCAAAGTAAATAAATAACATTATCTCCCAGAGAGTCACGCGATAAGGAACGTGACGTCATAAAAATGAGTCAAAATGGTGCTCTGGAGTGCAGCACGAGCGAGGCAGGTATTTCAGGAACAAGATAAAGGAATGACGTCAGAAGTAGAGGTGTTGTTGGCAATACGGGCTGGTATCTGGAGAGAATGAACACACCGTTGAAAAAGTTATTAAACATAACAAAGAATGTGTTTTTTTTTTTTTATTTATTTATCTATTTTAGATTACTCTTATAGCAACAATTCTGCTTTTCTTAACAATTTTCAGATTTTTTTTTAGCTAGACAAAATCCATAAAAGTAAAAAAATAAATAAATAAGAAAATAAATAATAACATCAAGGGAGCTATTGCTTTAGATACCAAAATACTTGGATCAGGTTATTACCTCTCAATTTTGCTTGTTTTTATTCGCTTCTGCTTTCCCCAGTGATTCATTTAATTCTTTTTTATCCTCTAATGGGGCTGCGTATTGGTATTTCTACCTTTGCAGACCTAGTACAATCCCCAGGAGTTGGTATCATTTTTAGTGCGGCACCATTTAGGTGATACCAATTTCCACAAGTAGTTTTGTCACCAGTTTCTTCCCTAGAGAGAGGCATCTGAGCTCTGCCGATGCGAAATTTGTTCTTGGGAATTGAATTTTGCCGAGAGCATCCAAGCCAAACGGACACGCAAGGGACCTTTTTCATACCGCTGTCTATTTTCTGCATCATGAAAATCCACCAACTTGGGCCGGGGTCGAACACGCAACCTTGGGTACAGAAGCTAGCGACAAACCAACTACATTACCTAGCCGGCTGAAGTAGAAATATATAAAGTATAAATATATTATATCGCAACTATAAAGATTTATTTTTAATGTTTTACTTAATTGAAGTATTTTCTCTTGTTGGTTAAAATGTTTTTCTAAGTCCTTGCATAGAACAATTAAATATTTTGTGGTTGGAAATTGTAAAGTGGGAAACCAATTAAATCTCTAACTTCCGTCTTCAGATCGCGTACTTTTTTGAAAAACTTATTTCGGTTTTATTGTTGAAAAAAAGTGAAAAGCAGTAGAATAAGAAGAAAAACAAAGGATCAATGTGGTTCATGATCTCTGGAATTATATCGTGAAAAATGAAAAAAAAATTATACACCATATATTGATGAGGAATCCATTAAAAATACTTTCCTTTTAGGACAGAGATGGGAAAAATAATGGCCCACAGTCAGATAATCCTCTTTGAATCGAGATTATTTTTCTCGTGAGCCGATCAAAGAATCGCCTTCATTATTAGGAAAATAGAATTCATGTATTAGGAAAATAAAACATTTAAAAGTGTTCATGTCACCCATCCGGTTCAGTGACGCTGGCTGCTATGCCGTAGGGCTTAGGTTCGAATCCTTGAAAAGGCATGGTTGGTTGCTTGTAAATGTATACTGACTTTGAGGCATAGGGGTGCTCAAAACAGCTGTCAAACCGCAAATTCCCTCGTGAGGTTGGTGGAAGGGGAATAGACGTGGGAGGCCAGTGACCAGCCCCAGGGTGTTCTCCCTCAAAATTGGGGGGAACCTGATCAAAACGTACTGTCACCGGTATGGTGCTCAAAGCTATAGATGATGACTGGCGTACATCTAGTCCTTTACCGCGATGAATTTTGTGGGCCTCGATTTGACAATATCAGACAGGTGGCATTAGTAACAACAAATGTGTTTCTACAAAGTGATCCTGTGCAAAATTTGGAGGACGAGATCAAAAGATCTCAGGATTTTAAAAAACTTGAGCTTCTATTCAATTTGTTCTGTTATCCCATGACGGCTGATATTGATACAGCACGTGAGGAGCTACAACTTGAACTTATTGATTTGAAGTCAGATAACAGATATGACTAGAAAATGGACTCTTATAAATCTTTGTGAACTGAAAAATTTGCATGGATGAAGAAATTTGCAAAGAAATTGTTCTTTATATTTTAGTTGACATGTACTTGTAAGTAAAGTGTTTCTTTCAAGAAGATCAACAAGAATGAATATAAATGCAAGTACAACAAGAGAATTTCAACGAGCAATCCTTATTTCAAAAAATATTGTAAAAAAGTGTGATGGGGTCTCATTCAACGGACTCTCGAATGATGTGCGTGCTATTATAGGGGATTATCACAACAGGTAAATTGGCCACTATTTTATTTAACTTATATTTATTCTTTTTTTAATAAAGAATGCAATCATTTTAAAGAAAGGTGTGGCGCTCTGCTCATGACAAAAATCCGGATTATGACCTGTTAGCTACTGGTGTGATGTGGAGCTTAGCAGAATGAAGAGCTCGTCCGAAAGAGGTCCTCAGGATGGGACTGAAAATCAATGAGAATAAGACAAGTACATGCCTTGAATTAAATCGTGTTTTAACGATTCCTAGTTTAAAATCGAAGAGCATGGTTTTGAAGTTGTTGACAGCTTCACTTATTTAGGTTCACAAATTAACAATAGAAACAATTGTACTGCTGAAATCCAAAAGAGAATTACTATGTCTAATAGATCTCTTAATGGAATACGAAAGTATATGAAATCAAATTTAATCAAAAGAAAAACACACACACACACAAAAAGGTTTTATTGTATAAAAGTCTTTTAAGACCAGTATTAATTTATGTATGTGAAACTTGGTTCACGTCTCGAACAGATGAGAACATGATAAGTATCTACAAAAGGAAGATTTTAAAATTCATTTTTGGAGGAGTTCAGGAAAATGGAACATGGCGAAGAAGATCAAATTTAGAGCTCTATCGATCATATAAAAAATCTGACATTGTTAACTTCATGAAAATACGAGTTAAATGGGCAGGTCGCGTTATCAGAATGAACGAAGATCGCAGCACTAAAAAAAGTCTTAAATGCCCAACCAATTGGCACATGAAGAAAGGGCAGGCCAATTTTCAGATGGATGGATGGCTTAGAAAAAGATCTCCTAGATTTAAGAATTGGTGAACACTAGCAAGAAAAAGGCTGGCATGGAAAAAGCTTCTTGAGAAGGTCAAGGCCTTGAAGAATGAAGGGAAGAGCTCGTCCTCATCATTTGATTCTTTTTCTGAATTACAAGGTTCATCGTGTTACTTATATAATCCTGATAATAATATAATTTCACCTACATTCTTAATAGTCGTGCTGTTAGAAGTGCTTTAAAAGCGTGGTTCCATTTTTGAATACATTAAACAGAGTCAATATTTTTATTTGGTGATAATCTTTGTTTTTATATTTATTCCCCGACATTTCTATATCATTCCTTCTAACAATTTACAACTTCAGGTTTGGTTTTCTTTCGTTTATGGACAAAAGCTCTGAATTCATCTCCATCGCATTGCATAGTGCGAATAAATATGAAATGCGGCTTCATCCTCCCCCCGAAATATCAAAGTATTCTGTGCAGAAAGCGTGCTTTCTTGAGACTCTCAGTGATAAATGGATCAGCAAGTTACAGCCGATAGGGAAAATACAATAAAAGGAGCTGAATACAAAGCTTTTCACACAAAAGCAGCTGCGGCAGAAGTGGGCGTAGTTTAAAAACTTGAGGAAAATGGCCGCTGCTCTAAATGAGTTCAATCGGAACTTCAGGTTACACAAAACTAATTAGGTACTATAACAAATGGGGGATGTGGAAATGAACTCTTTGCCTCAGTCACTGGAAGTGAAGGAATTCACCACCCATAAACAGGACGGCTTCGAGAGGAAACTAGTTTTCTAATTGTCTATTTCTTTTCTTTGTGTTTTAAGGGTTAATTGAGAAATTTTCTCAGGACTTTTACATTTATTTATATTTAAGATACTTCAGGGTAAATTGAGGACGATTTATTTACCATTTTTCAGCTGTCTTGAGCAGGATAAAAAATAAAATGTAATCATGCACACACACAATTACTACTTAGAGAAATGGTAACATTTTAATACGTTGGTACTTTTTAATAACAATACTTGAGTTTGGTTTAATTATCTAGGAATATGACTTTTAAGAGACCGAGTTTTCCGTTAAACACAAGCTTCCAAATCGCAATTTCTTTATTAATTATTGTATATAAATTATATATATATATATATATATATATATATATATATATATATATATATATATATATATATATATATTGAAAATAATACATTAATAGGTAAACACACACAAACACATCCTCCCTTATGTATCCAAATCAGGAAAACATGGAAAGTTAAGGTATCCTAACACGTTCAGCGTTTGTTTTTTAATTTAAATTTTACAAAGATGACAATTATAAGTGAAATTTTAGCAATATTTTTGAAAAAGTTCAAAGCAATTAGAGAAAAAGTAATAAACTTATATCGGCAAAAGTATTACTAAAGCAAATTAGATGCATTTTTATCTGGAGATTGTACTATAATTTTAAAGTTTTACTAAAACTGGAAACATTTTAGAGTTGGTAGAATAAATATTATATGTAACAAATGCAACATATTTACGATACTTTTAAGGAAATAATAGACCATAACTCAAAAAATATTCCTACACTAAGAATTATTTTCGCACACATTCCCCAGAAAATAATACAAATATCAGGTACAAAAGCTTTCTTAGAAATACATTCATATTTTAAGGTATAAGACTCGCCGTGATAGATTCTGAACAATTTAAATGCCTACTTCTGGCTTTTTAAAATTTTGTGTAATTTATTGCAAATCTGTTTTTATGTAATGTAGAAAACAAACCACTATACCACTCATTCGGCACTGTGGATAGTGACGTTGACTGCTGTGCAGTAGGGTCTGGGTTGGAGACCCGGAAAAGACATGAATGTTTGTAAATGTTTAGTACCTTTGCGGCATAGGGGTACTCTAAATAGATATCGAGTCACAAGTCCTCTCGTGAGTGTGGTGGAAGAGAAAGAGAAGAGTGTGGCCCCTGACCACAACCAGGGTGTTCTCCCTTAAAATTGAATTGAAACCGAGCCAAATTATACTGTCACCTGCATGTTGCTCAAAACTAAGGTTAATAACAGTGGCGCAATCTAGCCCTTTGACACGAGGAATTCCGTGGGTATCGATCTGGAACTGCCGATCAGGCGGCCTTAGAACAGAAAACAAAGTAATAAATTTCTTTTAAAACCAAAAGATTGCTCTCTTCAATAAAATCAAAAATATGTGTTTTGATCGAAATAAGTCATTTGAACGTGTTCGGATACCTTCAATGCGCACTTTTAACTCGGAAATAGAGGGCGCTATTGTGCCCCCAATAAAGCGATGCGTATCACGAGAGAGAGAAAAGTTTGCGCGCTTGTTATGAAGTAGTTCAGCTTGAGTAGATTCAAATAAAGCTATTTGCTGTTAACCCTTTCGTGGGCCATTTACTTCTCTTTTGAATTTCTAGCAGTCTTTTATGTTTTATTAGCAATCAAACAATGTCATTTAAAGAACTATATTTTATTTTATTGAATCTCACGCTTACGTTTACATTTTAGGTGGGGGGAAGAATACTCCTCGAGGAACCATTCACAGTCATAAAAAATTAAATTTAATGGCAATTATTTGCCATGAAAAGATGATAAGCATGTGGCAATGCACAAGGGGATATCACATTCTGCACACATGTAGCGGGTCCTCTTTTACTGTCCTTTTCTGGTACATTTCCTACATCATCTATAGTTGGAAAACATCTTTAGCATATGATTTCCTACACTGGCTAAGCACACATCATCCGAAACAACACATCTTTGCTTGGAAGCTAGCAGAACGTCCTTTCCTTTTTCATGAGGAATATCAGTCTATTAGCTGATGAGCTATTGCTATACGGAATGTTATCCGATCTAAACTACTATTTCTTTTGTTCACTTGCCCAAGTATGAAACTATATATGATGGCAAGGTCAATAAGAAAATAAAAGATACGATGCTCCCATTTTGTAGATCTTTCTTTTCTTTGATCGAAGCAATCAACCCCTCCCCTGATATCGTTATATACAGCAACAATTTTTGGGGACAAGGTACTTCTTCTCTAGTACCATCTTTTTTTGTCTGATTTACAGATGCTATAATCACTGGAATATATTCAGTAGCTCAAAACTGAAACGGGAATCAGTCTTCCCAACGTTAAAATGGCACGGCCAATATTTTGTAAGGGGCGTTACGCTTCTCGCAGCCACCTTTTGTAAGATGGGAAGTAATCTTCCCAAGGCTCACGAAAGGATTAAAGAGCGAAAGTTATTTTAGACAGTGATAGCAACAACAAATTAGAAACATAAGATCAAAATGTACGGGTACGTGCCTTATAAAAAGGATTATAAAGTAGATTGAGTTGAAAAGAATAGATTTTTCTACACATGTATCTAAATACTGTTTATTTAAAAGAAATAACATAATGCATGAATTTTATTATTGGATAACATGAAAAAATTTACATCCTACTCGCCTTTCATATTACCTTCAGGCGTACCTGTTAGATGTGCTCTCTCACCATCACTCTTATTCTGATTCATAATTAAACAATCATCTTCTGTTTTCCATCGTGATTTTACACATATACTATATTTTTTAATTACTTTTTGTTTATGTCAGATTTATTTTTATTCTGGACTAGCTGGTATACCCGTTCTTCACACGGGTGAATTGAAAATTTAAGCAATACAGACTGAAAGATAAAGAAGTTTTTAATGAGTTAATTTTACGTGAATTGTAAATTAAACAAAAAGAAAAAAGCTTTTCGCATATCTCAGCTGAACAAAAAACCATGTTTGCTAAATTTTAAGTCTGTAGATATAATAGCTAATAAAATTTTTTTTAAAACTTATAACGCCCCGTAACTCTCTTATGGATTAATATTTGAAAACACCTTCCTTCTGCTCAGCAAAATTAACATAGTTACAAATTTTGTGTAATAAACGAATTAAAATAATGTAAATAATTTGTATCTGAATGTGCAATACGTTAATATTACTTTTTGATGCATTTATTTTATGTTAAATAGCTGTTACCCGCGACTTCGTCCACGGGGAATTTCACAAAAAAGTGTTTATTCAATTCGCAGAGTTTACGAAAACTTAATAATTATATATTCCACGTAAAGAAATACCTATGCTATAAGTATAATGTCATTCTTCTTCTTTGTGAATCAATGTTTCTTTTTTGTTTTACTTTTTTTCTTTGTTTTTTGCTGAGCAAAGTGTGAGAGGGACGCATGACCTTTGATACTGTCGATGGGGTGAGGGCTGCAAAATCATTGCATTGTTTGTGTGCAGTGTTTGGCAATGAAATAAACAATAGAGGTATGAAATTGGCTTACCTCTATTTAAATGTGGAGCCTTGTAAGAAGTCAAATGAGGTAAAACTCAAAAACTTCTTAATTTAAGTTTAAATGCTGTCTATATGTTATGGAAAAATTTATGTTGCTCAGTGTTCTTGAGAGAGAATGAAATCATTGGAATGATTATAAGCGTTGAATGCAACAGTTCAAAACAGGTCTAAGTAGCAGTAGGGTGAAACGAATCTGCAAGCAGGGGGGAGAGGGTCGCGTGACCTTTGACACTATCGATGGGGTGAGGACTGGGTAGAGTGAAACGAACACAAACGAAGCCGCAAGCAAGGGGTAAGAAAGATGCATGACCTTTGACAGTGTTGATGGTGTGAAGACTGTTAAAATCATTAGTATCAGACATGAACGGGAAAAATCGCGAGTGTCAGTAACCTAATTAAACAAAAAAGTTTAATTTAACTGCTAGAAACGTTGAGACAGAAGGCTCGCGAAATGAAACAATCCCTATTAACTAAAAATAATCCTTAATGAATAAAAATAATCCCTATTGAAATAAATAATCCCCATTTGAAATGGATATTGTTCACCATTTTATTCGTTTTAATTTTATTTTCGCGGAACCCTAATTTTTTCCCTATAATTAAAGTATCCTAAGTTATTCCTTATAACATTAGCTATCTACCAGTGAACGTTTCGTTAAAATTGGTCCAGCCGTTTCAGAGATTAACCGGAACAAACAGACAGACAAAAATTTTAAAAATTGATTTTTTTCATGTAAGTACCATATATACTTTTAAATGCATTTAGTAAAAGCTGCTCATTTCAAATTACAAACAGACAATTCATTTTTATTTATATGTATAGATAGTATATCCAGACTTCAAAATATATGAGCATTCAGAGCATCAGTTTTCTTCGTAAAAAAAGGTTACGGTGAATACAACTAAAAATTAAAAATTGAATCGAAATTTAATCTTTTGAATCAAATTTACCTTCTCATGGGGTCCATTTGCTTAATTATTTTTTAAGATGACTATTTGGCAATGTTGGTGTTTCAGATATTTCTTATTTTTATTTTTTGAATCGTATTGTAACTGTTCAACGAATTCTCTTCAAGAAGCTTAGGCAAGGTACTGTACTGATATATGTGAATGTTGCTATCGCCGCCATACTTTTTTCTATATCTAGGATGTCTATTTAAACCATTAAGTGCTCAGTCAAGCCAAATTTTGAAAAACAATTTGTACGAGTTTTGCTTTTTATATTTTTACAAAGCATGATTCTTCAGAAAACAAGTTTTTCGATAGATATACGTTTCAAATCTGTTGAATTTATATCTTACGACTACACTTTTGTTTTCTTTTCCTTTATAATTCAATTTGCATAAGAACGCTCCAAGTGCGATTCTATCGGACAGATGACTTTGAAATAGTTATTTTTGTGTGTGTAAACAACCTGTTGTTAGATACTTGCCTAAAAACGTTTCGGAATTTTTTTAACTGCTCAAAAAAAATCTGTCCTTTTATCAGTTTTGTCAAAAGCAAAAAACTTACATGGAGATAAAGATTGCATATTGCATAGATTATATGCTACATGTTTTATGTTGTAGTGGCATATATCATTACAGTGACTATTTGTAAAGGAGTATTTTGTAAACATCTCAAAAAATGGAACTTTCATATATTAAAAATAGGACGTTTCTCATCTCTATTTTCATGATTTCAACTTTTAAAAACGTGCTGATTCTCTGCAAATCATACGTAAAAGCTCGTTCCAAACGTGCTGTCTACCCGCAAATTACTTCCAGAGAAATTCCACCGTGTTAAAAACAATTCGTGCGTATCTGTAAGTGTAATCGGCTAAAGAATGTCTTGCTGGTACACGTGAGCTGTCGCATCGTCTCATTTCGAGTATTATCACTCCCCTTTTATTCGAAAACAATCTATGTGAAATACAGAAAGAAATAGAGGGAAAGAAAAGAAGATAAGGGTAAAAAAAAAAAGACCAAATGGCACTTGAAATGAGCCTGTTATCAGCGATTACCTGCATTTTTTGGCGGAGCTTATCTGGCCCTAAAAAAGCGTTGTGTTTGCGAGATAACGTTGCCCACGTTACAGGGTTCGAGAGGACACGGAGAGAAGATCATTTTCCATTGCTGCCAAGGGTGATAACCGTGGTAAATGGTGCGGTCAGTTTTTTTCTTCTCGAGTAAAGTGGATTCTAAAAGAAAAACGTGTTTATGAAGTGACCCATCTTGACCTTTCTCTTGCCACGATGAGGCGATGGTTGAGTTTGATGTTTGATGTGAAACAGCCCTTAAGGGTAAGAAATTGTTGTTGACTTTAAAGTGTACGGATGTAATCAGACACATTAATTTTCTGAAGGTGCCTTAAAATGTGAACAACTGTCGTTCGCATAATACCAAAAAAATATATTGAAACACTTTTGCTCGTTCTTAATTTATATACATATAGATTTTTATCCTTAATATTTGAACATCATTAAAACAAACAGTAACCCTCTTAAGACAGATTAACTTGATGTAACTTTGTGTATCATGGATAGTAAGTTAAATAGAATTTTCGATAAAAGAGGTACCTTTTTAATTTTAATACTATTAAAATACCTTTTTAGAATTATAATATTTATATTTCTTTTTATGGAAATATTATTCCTGATTTTTTCAGCGTAACAATATTTCAGGTTATAATAATTTAATTTTTACGGTTAAAAGTGTATTAATCAATGCTTATATCATGACTATACTTTTAATTTTTTATAAGTACATTTCTAATAAGCTAAATAATATTTAACTTGTTTTAAAATTTATGTTTTATTTTGGGTCTTTTTCTCATTCCTACATTACATTCATAAGATGATGCCTCAGACATTTATTTTACATTTTCTTTTTTTTTTAATTTATTGTTGAATAACTCCATAATCTTTTTTCAATAATTTTTTTAAAAAATTTCTTGTAGTTATCATGTTTCTTTAGCTATATATAATTTCAATTCATTTCAAAATATTTTAACAGTTTTTCCTTATATGTGTTACTGTTTAATTATGGAGAGATTTGTCTGGTTATTTACGTGTCGATAAGCAGGATCAGTTTTCTTAAAAAATTACATTTATTTCGATTTTTAGTTTTCTACCTGTTTGGTATACAGATTAATGGTTTTACGTAGAATTTGGTATTGAAAATTATCTTATACTATTTTTAGTATTAATCATTCAGTATTAAGTTTATTAGAATATATTTGGAAACTTAATCTTACATTGTTTTCTCTTCCTTTCCACCCAGTTGTGTAAACAAATATAAGGTTAAGTTGGCTCTAGGATCAACCCTATAATCTTAGTTCTACGGAGACCCTATAATACCTTATTTTCATCAACACTGCATTGCTGTATTTGTATTTATTGCTTAGCTTTATTAAATTTATGGCAACTTAGCATATAATTACATCTCTATCTATCTCTCTCTCTCTCTCTCTGTATATATATAATATATATATTTATATATATATATATATATATATATCAGATTTTTTTTTGTTTCATATGCATACTTAATTTTTTTTTAAATAATAAGCTAAAATTGTTGAACACAAGTTGTATATATCTAAATTATAATCTAATTACCTAGATTTAATGTCAATTATAATATAAAATTGATTGAATAAATATATATGAAGTTTTGTAGGAAGATTTTTCCAATATCTTTAAATCGTGATGTAAGAATGATACGTGAGGGTTGTTTACATAACATTGCAGACCTATATGTGATTTACTACAAAAAGGATAGTTCCTTGTAGCAGTTCGAAAAAAACTTAGTCTGTCAGGTTACTTTGAGAAGAATCTTGTGGGTTGTGAAGAAAATATGATTAAAATTTTTTATCAGCAAATTTTATTTTCTTGATCATGCTGATTCATATTCTTTGAAAATCGTTTTTGAAGTTTATAACGTCACAAAAAATGGATAAAGAAAACACTCTATGCGTAATTTTCTTTCTTCTTAATTTAAATAATAAATGGAAAACGATTGAGTGTTAAGAAATGAAGCATGTATTTTTGGGGGGATTATCCGTATGTTATTTTTCAGCTCTGTAAACTTTCATCTGAAAAGGGTAAAGTAGCATTAAAACCAGTATGTCACTATAAGAAATGATTATTTTTAAAATTAGCACAGTGTTTATTTTTAAGCATAAAACTGTGTAACCAATCACGTGTATTGTTGAATGTATGTGCAATTTTTCTTTCCTGTTTTGATATAATTTGGTTTTTTGCTTTCTTTTCCTCATTAAAAAATCAATTTTAATATTAATTGGTTTTTATATTTCATTTTATTATTGAATCATAATTTCATTTTCATCAAAATGTTAACAATAATATTTTTGACATAACATTTTTTTTAACCTTATCTGATTCTAAAAGGATTTTAATTGTAGATTATGAAATGAGGCAAAAAACCCCTTGAAATAGCTTGGAAGTAAACGATATTGTTAAAAACTTTTCATTTTTTAAATAAAGGATTTGGAAACTTCAAAGAAATTAAAAATATTAGTTCCGAATACACTCACACACATTCAGAAGAGGCATGTTTCATCGAGAAAACTTTTCTTAAAAACTATTTTGAAATCTGAGCGCATTTTACATTTCATTTATTATTTTCTAAATTAAGTACTAATAGTGTCAGAAAGGAATTTTTCTCACACATTTAAGTGTTTGAACAGCGTTTGTAAAATACATTACTATGATCTCTAACTTAAGCCTTGATGTGAAAGTTAGCCGAGGTGAAAAAATTGATCAGATTCATAAAAAAAATTCTAAGGGAAAATGCGATGCATATTTATATACATTTCTTGCGAAATGTAAAGTTTCGTCTTCTATCGAATTTATAAGTAACAAGTCTTATTTTTATTTTTAGATATTGATTGCAAAATTTTATAAACTATACATTTTTGCAACTAAACTATATGGAATATAGGAATGAATACAAACATTTATCATCTTAAATTTAACGAATTTTTGCCAGAACACTGAGCGTTCTAAGTAAAAAATATATAACGAAGTTATTTTTATTGAAAATTTATTTCATTAAATTAAACCAAAATATTCTAGAATGTTTAAAAAGTAGTCAAGTATTTCTATGCGTATGCTCAAAACATATTCTCGGGAATTTATAGAACAGGGGTTGGCAACCCTATAGCTGGAGTGTGCCAAACCAATTTACCTATATGATTCAAGGTGCTGCTTGGTAGGAAATGTTTGAAATAATTCGATTTTTGCGGCAATGTATGCAGAATTAGAAAATAGAAGTCAAAAATACAGGTATTTAAAGTTTTATTGTGTACTAGCTGGTATATCCGTTCTTCGCACGGGTGAACTGAAAAATTAAACAACACAAATTGAAGGATAAAGAAATTTTTAATGAGTTAATTTTACGTGAATTGCAAATTAAACAAAAAAAGCTCTTTGCATATCTCAGCTAAACAAAAAAAAAAAAAAAAGTAAGAAAAAAAACCTTTGTTAAATTTTAAGTATGTAGATCTAATAGCTGATAAAAAGGATTTCTTTTTGTTTATAATTCCCCGTAACACTCTTGAGGGTCGATTTTTGAAAATACCTCCCTAAGCTGATCTCTGCTCAGCAAAAGTAACACATTGTTAAAAGTGTTGCGTAATGAACACTTAAACTAGTGTAAATAATTTATATCTGAAAGTGTAATACATTAATATATTACTTTCTGTTGTATTTATTTTATGTTAAAATTGTAATATTCGCAAGCAACGCCGTTTCTTAAATTATAATGGCTATAATGGAGATTCAATGAAAAACACAGCGAAATGATAACGTTAGTCAAATTCGCAAATATCTAGCTACATTCATAGCTCGAACTTAATTAGAGCTTTGTAAGACCCGCCGTTTAGGCGCGTTAATGCTTTAACAACTGCATTATGATTTACTGCATTTTTTTTCATGCAATATTATTTTTGGGATCACTACATTGAACATTAAGGCAGTGTTTCTCAAACTGTGGGGCGTGCCCCCCTGGGGGGGCGCGATGACCTTACGAGGGGGGCGCGAGCATATCGAAAATAAAAGATTTAAAAAATAATTAGTTTACTGGAATGAATTAAAACAAAATACTTTCAGACATAATAAAAAAAAATGCACTTTTACTCTGATATAAGTTATAGGCGATATTGAATCATCAAAAAAAAAAATACTTCTTCAATACTTAATTAGCTATCTTTGATCCTATAACCAAATAAAAAAATATTTTATTTAATTTGCTGTAATCCCGTGATAAGAGAGTTTTTATTACGTTTTCTTTTTTAAACCTAACATTCTACTCTTTCAAAGAAAAAACAGATCTCAGATCCAGAATCGAAAAAATTTAGGAACATAAAAAATTCATCACTGTCATTATTTTTGAAATACTGCACATTATAGCTGTAATCTGTTTGACCTTCTAAGTTATTGGTACAGTTAGCTATGACCCCTCTCTTATGTGTTCTTAGTTGCGCTTTTTTTCATGCAAAAGAGTTTTATGATATTTGGAAAACCACGGAGAGCACACACACAAGCACATGAAGGATTACTTGGCCAAGACATATTTTTATAAATATTCTGAACATATGAAGCATAACGAAAAACGTTTCACGCAATTTTTTTAGCAGTAACATACATATTATCAAAATGAATATACTTTTTACCCGGAATTGGTCGCGCGGGACACACAGATTACGAAATCGTTAATTCTGGCAAAACTGTTTATTACCAAAGAAAAATTGAAAAGTCCTTGAAAGTAGGTAAGTAAACTTTCTCTTAATTAAATTATTCACTGGAATCATGATTTGTATCGCACAATAAAATAATTATAAAAAAAAAAAGGATTGGGATGACTCAATAACCCCGACCGTATCGAGTGCGCGCCTGCTCCCGGGTTAAAACATGTTGAAGTCTTTTCGCTTGAAAAATTAAAAATAATACATGTTTTATATTATTGATCATTATTTAACATCAGTGGCACACACAAGGGGGAGTCCGGACCCCCCAAAGCCCTTGATTTTTTCCGATTGATTATAATTCTAAGTTTATAGTATGCAAAATTTAATTAAGTATTTGTTATTAATGATTAATTTTATTAATTAATGCTAATTATTTAGTTTACTGTGTTTTGTTCCCAGAAATCGATAAAATCAAAAGGAACCTGATACAAGATTGATGAACTTTCGACCCCGGACCCCCTTGAAAAATTCCTGTGTGCGCTACTGTTTAACATCAATTATAAATGCTAATTCTGTGAGGCTTAAAATTACAATTTGCTTAAAACTAATTATAATTTGAGCAACCATTTTAAAAAAATCATTTTACGTTTTTGTAAACATTTTGTCGAGCACTTGGCTTTGTGCTTCCCTTACAATTCAGCTATTATATCAATAATGTTTTATTTTCTTATAAATGAACTCGTGCAAAGAGCGGGCACTTCAGCCGGTATACTTTTAATGTATCTGTGCTGCACAGAATATTTTATAACTAATCAATTAATACTAAATTAAGAACAAGTTTAATAAGTATTAATGACGTCCATGAGCTTGTCTTGGAAAGCAAAGTTTTTATAAGGAATGCTTATGATTAGAAATTGACCCTCTGAGTTCTTTTTCTATATTTAGCAGATATCTGTATTTTGTCTTCTAAGCAGCTACCGCATTTTGCAATATGTTCAATTGAGAAATTAGAGAAAGGAAAAATAACATAATAATTATCCTATTATTTTATTTATTTTGCTTAAAAGTAGTATACAAAATTTAATACTTATGTTACTAATTTGTATGGTTTATAATTAAGATGGCCTATTGTAGCTTTAGCGTCAAATTGCATTATTATTGCATTCAGTACATTATTAATGTATAAGGGGGGGGGGCGCGAAAATAATTGTGATCGAAAAGGGGGGCGCCAGTATTGAAAGTTTGAGAAACACTGCATTAAGGGATATACATAAACAAAATACTCCACTTTGGGAGATTTAATACGTTAGAGCTAATAAATTAATTAAAGATATTCCACTGTAAAATTAATTATATACACCGTTCACTAAAAATAAATTGTCAAATCGTTTTTCAAAGTCTTCATTAGCATACAAAAACATAAGAAACTTAAATTTTGACATAAACTATTTTTTCGGGACAAAAATAATAAACTTTTGCAATCCGCTAAAAACGCCGTCAGCTGAAAACGCTTATCTGTTGCAAAACTGTTCGCCTTCCCCGCTAAAATACTCATCATAAAACCCGTGCTGCTATATATCTTGGAAGAGGGGATTTCAAAGAATGTTCCTGCTAAGTATTAGTAGAATATTCCTTCTAAGTTGGCGTGGTGTGGTAGTTAGGAGAAAGGGGTGCCAGCTCAAATATCATCCACGTCACTTGACAATGGTTCAAAATTACGTGGTCCGTTGCCAAAAGCCCTCGTGTAGCTGAACACAGTGCAACGTTAATATTCATTCACTCCAAAAAATACAGTACAGTAGTTATAATTATTTTTATAATTAAAAATGCAATATCCGCCTATTCAATTAAAATTATAGCGTTATAATTAACTACTAACCACAAACAAACTATGGAAATATGTCCAAATGATGTAGTGTGAAAGACAAAGTTTATTTACTGTAAGTACCAGAAGCAATAAAAGTATTTATTTTGAAAGAAGATCAATTTCTTACTACCAAATGTGCATAATAAAATCATTAAAAAACATTCAAATAAAGAGAGATTTATAACAACCTCTTCCTTCAAAACTTAAGTTTTATTCTGAAATAAAAAAAATTAGGGATTATGCTGTTTACAGGAATTAATTAGAAGCGAGCGCCTTGCGTAGCCAAAACAAAAAGAGTTCTTTCACAAACAAAAGATAGATATATGCTGACGTGGGCTTTTTTTGCAGCGCACGCCAGAATTGCTTGCAGATGGCAGAATTTTTTCCTACTTACTTGACAAATATCGTTATATTTTGGACACTTCTCACTCTATCTTTATAAATTATAGCCTATGCTATAAATTGTAGCCTATGTGTTATTCTGATGTATAAGCTATATTACTGTAAAGTGTCATTAAAATCCATTCAGTTATTTTTGCGTGAAAGACTCCCAAACATCTTCACAAACTTTCGCTTTTATAATATATATATATAGATTAATTATGCATCATATTTATTGACAAAAATAAACGAGAAATAAAATATAACTATTCCTTCAACGTAGATAAAAAAAGGATTTGAATTGGACACATATTTTGTATTGTGTATTTGTTAAGAACGTTTTTTAAAAATAATATATAAACAACATAAAATATAAGTATTCTTACAATACAGTAAAATAAAGAATTAAAATTTTAATTCGAAACTCATCTCTTCAAAGCTCTACTTAACATCGCATTATCAAGATTATAATTTGTAATTTCCAATTTGACACATGTGATTCTAAATGTTTATCAGTTAAACAAAACTTCTCTTTATTGTCTCAAAATACATTTAATATGAGAAAAAGTTTACTCCAAAAGCGGAAAAGCAGAGAACATACAATTTTCTTCAAGAAATTAAATCATTCCAGAAGTGACATAGAGCAATTTAAAATTTCTGTCGATTTAATGACAGATCTTTCCATTATTCTGTAAATTTTGCTTTAAGTAATTCTGAAATTTTTTTTCGCAACTCAACGACTAATGACGTTTCATTTTACAAGTATTGCACAATCATTTAGATTTGAATTGAATATTTTACTACAAGAATGATGTTTTATATATGAGATGGTTTCTTTTCTTTTTTACATAAATCAAAAATTTACAAACGCGTAGATTCAGCAGACGACAAAGAATTGAAATTAAGAAATATCCTTTACATAAAAATGCGTGAGATGTAGAAGAGAGAGAGACACACACACAGAGAGAGAAGTTTAACTTTATCTCATAACTTTGTAGAGTTTGGGTAGAGAGACTGAGACTGAGAAAGAGAGAGAGAGGGCTGTTTGTGTGCCACTGAGAATTGTTCAGCGTGTCACATGGGGCACGTGTGCCATTGGTTGCCGAAGCATGCTATGGTATATTACATATAATTCAAACAGATTCATTTACATGATTTGAAATTTTTAAAAATTCGAAATATATTCTGTATAATATTTGTGGGAATATCTCTTTAACAGTTTTTATTGGAAAAATAAATAAATCTACTAGAAAATATGAAATTTAAATGTTTGAGATAAGAGTTGGATTAAACTAAAATAGTTTTAAAATTTGTGCATTTTGAGTTGGTCATTTCTAAAACAATGTTTGAGCTACCTTACAATTTACCTGAGCTATCTTACCATTTACCTGAGCTACCTTACTATTTACCTGAGCTACCTTACCATTTACCTGAGCTACCTTAGCATTTACTTGAGCTACCTTACCATTTCGAAATACAATTTTTTGATGAAATTTTTAATAATAACAAAAGGAAGAAATATGAGTTCTTACGATTTACTGGGAATGCTGCATTTTTTGAAATTCGAAATCCTGAAAAAGGGGGTATTAGAAAGTAATACTAAATGATATTACGTATGGAAAAAAAAATTTAAATTCTTTTCTACAAGTAAACTTTTTTTTTTGATATTTTTGTATTTAGAATGTGTGTTGTGTTAATTATTTCTGAAAAGTGTACATAAGATCCTTTTTTTAATTATACAGAAAGAATTTCAAATTCCTGTTATATTGCATACTAATCTACTGCGTAAAATTGTGCTCCTACAAGTTTTGAAACATTTATTTGATATTAAACTGAAATTTTTCGCTCTCAATATAATTCTTCCGTGTTTGAACTGTGTTTAACCCTTTGTTAGGTCATGGGAAGCATACTAACCACTTAAATATTCCTTCCGTTTGACAACTCCTGCATATTTACAACAAATATTTTCTAAATTTGTTTGTGTTCATATGTGTTGTTCCCAATTTTCATAAATTTCAAGGAAAGTACTATGTACAACTTCTTCATATAAAATCTATTTTACACAATTGCATTTGTATTTATAATCTTTTACAAAATATATTTTTATAAGTTTCTCGTAATGATACGAGTACATAAGAAAAAAATAAGCACGCAATGGGTGGTAATAAACAGAGATCTTACCAAAAACGGAAGTCTTAAAAATGAAACTAGTTTTTTTTAATAAGCTGAATGAAGATATTTTGTTAAATCTCAATCCCAAAACTGTTTTAGTATACCGTCGATAGGAAAAGTTGGTGGTATAAAGAGATAAACATTTTATATCACCTTGATCTGCTCAATGACCATTCATATGCATTTATGAAGAGCACTCTACAGTATTTTAACTATTGTGTACTAAACCCGGATGCTTAATTTTTCCGCTGCTTGCTTTTCCTGTCAACAATACCCAAACTGAAAGGAAAGGTTGATAGTAAAAAAAAGATGGGGATATGAAGGCGTTGAACCCATGGATGCAGGTAAGAAGTTGACTCCTTGCTGTCAGGGAGGTGCTCAGTCTTAGCACACACTCTCCGCGCATCTCCATTATCCACGTGAAGTTATTCCTAATGGCTCCGAAATCCGTGTCTCTTGATTCAATTTGTGGAGGGATTATGCGGGAAAGCTCCTCCTCTTTCGAGTTCTCGTCTTCGGGGAGCATTGAAGGCGGACGGAGACATTTTTTTACCTGCTTGCAATATTTGTTTTTTGGTGAGTTATGACCGCATGATTGATTTCGGTTCTGAAATGTTTAAAAGAATCGAGGGTATTTCTTGAAAGAGTAGGTGCAACACACAGTATCACCACAATCCATATGAGGTTATGTTTTCAGGAAAGTGGACAAATGTCGAGCTTTGATTAAATTATTTGTTTGCGCATGTATTACTTGCAAATTGAAAACTACAAGTATTACTCAGAGCTGAATGGCATTTTTGTGGCGAAATATGAAAATATTTCCCTTAATGCTCAACTTTTAAACTGGATTATTGCTTTCATCAGTTTATGCATGTACAAGATATCCCAAGGTCATTCAGGCAAATTTTAAGAGGAGGCAGAGGCCATCAAAATGATTTCCATGGCAACCCATTGTCGGAAACGTCTTCTTTCGGTGCTGGTGGCGTTGTTCACAAGAGTATGTAAGGAAAAAAACATATATTACTTCGTTCATTTGTGGTTAAAACGTTTCACAAACACCGAGATGGCAGATATTCACCTGATTCACGAATTAGCAGAAGGAAATGCACTAGCAGCACTAAAATTGTACCTCAAAAGGTACCCACAGACAGATACACCGAACCGCCGGTTGTTTGCAAATTTACATCTGAATATTCGTGAATATTTCAACGGGCCACAGTATCAAACACATTTCATTCCATGCATGGAACAGAATGTGTTGGTTATGGTTCGAAGGAATCCGAGTACCATGTTGAGAGTTCGTGGCCTGTCCTCACTATGTCTATCTCTTCTTAATGATCCCTATTCTCACCTTTCCTGATGCAAATTAACAAACACCTGGAGGCTCGGTGCATCTCTCTGTAGCACCAGAGCTACTGCTGGTTTGTTGCCTTCTGCGAACCCGTAAATTAGGTGCATATCTGTCAGCTAGGTGTTCGCAAAACGTTCCATACTCCTCTTCAGACGAGGACAGCTCAAATGACTGAAGTAAACAACGCCACCTAAAGCCAACAAAGACGTATCCGACCATGATTTTCTATGCAAACTAAATCATTTTGATGTCTCCTTTCTCCTATTGACATTTCGAAAGAAGCATCTATTAAGTTATTTATTAGTTCATGATCAAAGAGCTTACAACGTAGAGAGCAAACCTGTATTTCATTTGGGGTTGGGTTGCAAAGTTATTTCAATTATCGCCATGATAGCGTCTTTTAGTTTAATTTTCGAATGGAGGGAACGTGTGAGAAAATTTGGTTTATAACCGAATGAAAAAATGAAATGGGATTAGAATTTTCAGGGCGGGTGTTGCTTGCTGAATTGATTCGATTTTAATTTACTTCCCGCTATGAAGAAATACAAGTGCTATCAATGTTTGCTAGAAAAACGCAATTCAACTATACGTGCAAATATGCGAAGAAAAAACAACAACAAGGTTTCGGAAGTAGAATTTGGATGAAGTATACTTCATCCAAATATTATAATAATTTAACCATCCTTACACTCACACATGCGTGCGTGTTTGTGTAATCAATCTCTATAATCGCCAAGCACAATAATAATAGTATATATTAAGTCGTATAAATAAATCATTTATGGGTTTTATAACATTATCATTCTAATGGATTTTATGAATCATTAATTACAGAAGGTTGGAAACAAATGATCCAAATAAAAAAATGCTCTAATATAATTGTAATTGCAACCATTTAAAAGCCTCCTCTTTGTAAAATTCTCACACTCTACAAAACTCTAAAACAGCAACAACAAAAAGTAATATAAAAAAAATTTAAGTCAATTTCTCTTCTTTGCTTGGATGAATAGAAAGTATTTAATTAACAACTGAAAATTTGAACAATATATATGATGAATCTCCAGCCCCACAAGTGTCAGTTGGGGTAAACTTCCTACCAGGACAACTCAACCCACCTCCCGCATAGGAACTTTGACTTCTACTTTCGCCGGACTTAAAGAAGATGCGTGTACTAAGGACTCACTCACTGCTGATCAACGCTGAAAGAGCTCTCGTTTTTGTCATGGCTTGGAGTGCAGACTTCTTTACTGAATACTGAAATAAAATACAATAGGACAAACACGGCTGCCCGTTGCATTTCTCCTGCCAATCCAAGAATTTCTCCAAAACATTATATATATATATATATATATATATATATATATATATATAGGCAGAGATCGAACTAACTAATAGTAGAAATTGAAGAAAGAGCATGATTTGTCTGCATTGTTGTAGCAATGCACACCCGGTTTGGCTAGTTTAGCTGATAAACCGATTTTCGATGCCAGCTTTTGTCATTGTTACAACAATGGAGCCGAATCTAAGTTAGCTTCGAAAACCGGTAATTAATTTTTTTAAGTTAATTAATTAACTTTTGAAAAAACTGTATTAACATCAAGTGTCATCAACTACAAGTACAAAATTTTTTTATTTGAGCTTGAATGGATGAAGAGGAAGTATTTTATTAACGATTGAAAATTTGAACTATATATATATAGGGAGAGAGTGAATTAATAGTAGGAATTGAAAAAAAGAAAAGAAATGGCAATACAATATATCAAATACCATAACAATTATCAAACTGAATTCTGTCATTAGCTTAATTTTTTAATGACATATTTTTAAATTTTATTCAATTAAATGGTTTTATAACTAAGAAAACTCGCATATTTTCCCTTATTTAAAAAATTGTTTTAAACACCACTGGTAGCAACATTCATCGATGAAGGTATCAAAAAGTTCGTCCTAAGTATGTAAATAAGTATGTAAATGCCTGTATTTTATTATTGATTATTTTTTGAAATTAAATATGTGTGTACGTAACTTTTGATGATAAATTCTTTTTTTATTCACTCTTACATTTTTATGTTTCATTGGATAGGGGAAGAAAACGTTCCCAAAACTCATTTCATTATTAAATGCTGCAATTAACACATTGTATTCATAAAAACAAAAAATCTGTAAAAATTTCCATTAAAGGCAATTCTTTTACTAATTATAATAATTTAATTCTTCGAATAAAAATCACAAACAATCTAAAATATATGTAATTTTTGCCAATTTTTTTTCCTTCTGTTGATCTTGAAAAACTACACCTCGGTCTACTTCCGTTTATTATCAATAGTGAATCATTAAAGTAAAGGGTGTTTTTTTAGAGGCATAGAACTTTAAATTGAAATAAAACAACGATGTATTATTCGATTGACATGAATTTTTTTTATTCGAAAGTTAATCTTGTGGCATTACATTTTAAATATGATTTCTGGCATAGGACTGCCACGGCTGGCTCGGATGTAGTCCAATCTGGACGTCCAATTTTCGATGACTTTTTCCAACATTTGTGGCCGTATATCGGCAATAACACGGCGAATGTTGTCTTCCAAATGGTCAAGCGTTTGTGGCTTATCCGCATAGACCAATGACTTTACATAGCCCACAGAAAATAGTCTAGCGGTGTTAAATCACAAGATCTTGGAGGCCAATTCACAGGTCCAAAACGTGAAATTAGGCGGTCACCAAACGTGTCTTTCAATAAATCGATTGTGGCACGAGCTGTGTGACATGTTGCGCCGTCTTGTTGGAACCACAGCTCCTGGACATCATGATTGTTCAATTCAGGAATGAAAAAGTTAGTAATCATAGCTCTATACCGATCACCATTGACTCTAACGTTGTGGCCTTCATCGTTTTTGAAGAAGTACGGACCAATGATTCCACCAGCCCATAAAGCGCACCAAACAGTCAGTTTTTCTGGATGTAACGGTATTTCGACATACACTTGTGGATTAGCTTCACTCCAAATGCGGCAGTTTTGTTTGATGACGTAGCCATTCAACCAGAAGTGCGCTTCATCGCTAAACAAAATTCGCTTATGAAAATCGGGAACAACGGCAATCTCGTTTTGGGCCCGTTCGACGAATCTACGCCTTGCTTGATGATCGTTTTGATGAATTGCCAAACCAAACTGAGAATAAATCACTTGACAGCTGTTAAATCGGTCGCCATCTTGGAAAGTAATGCCAACTTAAACTTCTATACCTGGAAAAAAACACTCTTTATTTGTTATCAGCAATGATATTTCAAGAAATATCTTCATCATCATTCAAATCATTTCCTTGTTTTCATTATTTCCTGGTTTTAATATGATAAGGAAAGCTGTCAAGTTCAAATGCAATAAAAAATACTTCCGTGTGATTTCTTCATAAATAGTTCGACTAAATACAAATTTTAAAGTAGCGTTTATATATAAATGTAATTTACGAACGTGCTGTTTTTTTTAATCTGTTTTGCAATATTCTGCATTAATGTTTAGTCCATTATCATTAAGTACATTTTTTGTGTGTTACTGTATATTTTTTATAAATACTTCGATATCAAAAATACTTTTAATACACTCATGGTCATCCGAAGTGTTACAACTTGAAAGAAGCATCCACTAAGCTTGGATCATATGTAGACCTGAATAAAATGGGCCAATTAGTAGCATTGCTCTGCACATGTAAGTTCTGTATGCTATGGGTGCCACCTACAAGCATTGTATAATTAAAACAGAGCACTTATTTACTGCTATTTTAGCATAATATTACAGAATAGGACCCTTATTATAAGAATAACGTAGCGGATTGAAAATTTCTATAACATATTTTTATATTCTGACTTGAATAAACTGTAGAGCCGGGATGAGCATTATGTCGATCGCGATCGACTGGTGGACCACAAAGACATTTTGGGTCCGCCAGTCGACGCCTTTACTAAGACCTGAAAGTCGCATACTGAAAGAGACATATTAATGGAACATTGTCACCAGTTAGACTAGAGAATCGGCTTTGTCACAATCGATGCGACTGCCTTTACTTAAGCAAATGATTCAAAAAATGTGTAGATGACACATGTATCTTCAATGGAAACAAACGATGAAGCTTAACATGTTGATTGCCGTTGTAGAGAAAAATCACTACGATGCCAGCGGTACAAATGAGTCCCCCCACACCGACTGAAGGGAAGAATAAATGTTGATGGTCATCTCTTCCCTCGACAGCACTGGATTGGCTATTGAGACATCATCCCCCCTCCCGCTCTGTCACTCTCGAGTTAATGTGATATCCCGCGTGGACGCAAAAATTGGCAGCGAAACCAATGTAAGAACAAATGCATCTGCTCCCGTATGTTCGCTTCTCGTTGCATTGAATATGCCCACGCTCCCCGGTGTGGCAGTCACTCAGAATTGTTCAAGCATTCAACTTTACAATTTTATGTTACTTGTGTTTTTGTATATTAAAAAGAGTCATCTCCTATATTTTAAAAGAGGGGCACAATGTCGAAAATGAGTGTTAAGAAAAGAAAATATACATACATAATTGCCACACTTGCGCCAGTGAGTGGATCGCAACACCTTAAAAATATTAGAAGTAGCCCGTGCCCTGCTTTAAAGCATGTTTAGACATTAAGTCGACCGCCAAGACAGTTTGGGGCGACCGAAGGTCTAAGACGAAAAGATACATATTTATGGAATACCGATGCCCGCTAGACTGGAGAATCCGCTTATTACAATCGATGCGACTGTATTTACTTAAGCAAATGATTCGATAAATATGTAAGCGACACATGTACCTTCATTGGAACGTGGGCACTGAATACGTTCAGTGCCTCTGTAGGAAAAAATGCGATCACAGCGATGAAATAAATTAATTAATTAAAAAAGAAAAAGTAGAAATAAATTAACCAAACGTCGATTGAGAAGGACAGAGTTCAACTCTTCCCGTGATAGCACGGTATTTGGTTCTCGAGTTGATGTCATGTCCCGCGATGGAGCAGGAATCGGCAGCAAAACAATATAAGTGCATACATCGATTTCAGAACCCTTGGTTAACGTATGTTCTCTGATCGCTTCTTTGAATAGTGCGTACTTAATGGTCTAGCTGTCTCGCATGGTTACTGAAGTATTCAGCTGGATAATTTTGTGTTTCTTGTGCTTTTGCGGTAAAAATAGTAATGTGTCATTTTTTAAAAGAGGGGTCCAATGTCGAGAACAAGTGTTAAGATAAGAAAACATAGTTTGAATACAGAATACTGGGTGGACTGCAACACCTTGAAAAATTAGAAGTACCCTGAAAAAGTGTGCCCGGATAGTACCTTAGAGAGATTACCCTATTTTAGCGTGTTTCCCATGTCTAAACGAATTCATCTCTTTTTTTGTGTTATAAAATGGGTCATTGTCTGTGTTGAAAGGCTAAGCATGCTACACCGAAGAATCGCGTATTTATGGAATTGTTTTGATACTTTTTCTTAATGTAGAAGCTACAAAGTTTTCATTTTCTGTAAAAATTGAGACATTTTTCTCTCTGAAAATATATTCCAAGTTGGTTCCTGGATGTTTGAAATATCAGGCAAAAACAACTTTAAGTAAGCATTAAAACTTTATTTTCTGTTGTTGTTTTTTATGGTGAGAAATTTTAAGTGTGCCTCACCAAAGAATATTTTTTTTCTGTAATGGGGCTGCGTATTGGTATTTCTACATTTTCAAACCTACTCCATTCCCCAGGAGCTGGTATCACTTTTTAGTGCGGCGTCATTTAGGCGATACCAATGACCTCCAGTAATTTTGACGTCCAGTTTCTTCCCCAGAGGGAGGCACCTGAGCTCTGCCGATGCGAAATTTGTACTTTGGAATTTTAATTTTGCTGAGAGCATTCAATCCAAATGAACACTCAAGGGATCTTTTTCATGCGGAAAATCATACGACATGGCCGTTGTCGATTTTCAGCATCATGAAAATCCACCGACGGGGGCCAGGGTCGTACCCACAATTTTAGGTACAGAAGGCTAGTGACAAACCAACTACGCCACCCAGGCGGCTCGCCGAAGAATTATAATCAAAGACGTTTCTTAATTTGACGTAGGAAGAATTGTGTCTTATGGATTATAAATACTTCGGGGAAATTGATGCTTGTATTAGAAGAAATCAAACTATTGTGATGCAAGATCTTCGTTACACATCACCGGGTGTGGGGAAAACCATGTAGGCGTATTGCAATATACGAGTATCATACCTTTTAACATCGTTTATAATTAGAGGAGGTATTCAGCAAATGACCATTGTTGAGATTACCTTTGAATATAAGTCTCAGGTAAATACAATTGCAATAGGAGAAAAACAGCGTTGAGTTTTCAAATGAGTCACAACTCTCCCTATAACACCATGATGATCGTATCAGAGTCTGGTGGTATCGTACAAAAAGATTGTACTACATTTGTTCTATGCATCCCCATCATCTGGTGTTATAGTTTGGAATGTTATTAGAGATTTTGCTCCCCCTCTCCGATACACCTTGGTGACATACTCGACAATCACTACTACGCCTTTGAAATCTTAGAACTTTGTATCAAGGCCAATGTCCCAATTTCAATAAGACAATGCGAGACAGCTCGTTCCTTACAGCGTTCAACAATTCTTCCTTAATCCACTGCTGTCATGACCCGCTCATTCTCCTGATCTGTCGAACATCATACACAGGTTTTCGATTATTCTCGAACGATTTTACCTGTATTTATATACCTTCCATTTGCTGAGCCAGGCGAATTTTGGAAGCTGAACGGATCGGCGTACCCCAAGAATGCATTCATTGTAATTGCATTGCTGAATCATCCGTTAAATGCACTGAAAATATTATGTTTTGACTTAATATTTCTACTTGTAGCTATTTCCCTGGGGGTATTTCTTCTAGAATACTATCTAGAAATCCTTCTTTGTTAAAATACTTTTTTGATAATCAATAAAGAACTATAGAAAACTACATCTTTGTCAGAACTTTTCATAAATTCATAGCCCACATCAACATGAATGCAAATTAAACTAAAATTTTTAACATTTAAATACTTGTTATTACGTTTAGGTTTTACATATAAAGGTTGATTATTTAGTTGTGTATATTCTTTGTTTTATGAAATTCAAAGTCATGAATGAATTTTTTTTCTTCTCCCGATTCGAAAAAAAAATAGAAAAGTATGTCTTATATATATATATATATATATATATATATATATAAAAGACTGAAGTAGACTCAAGTCAGTTTCAGTTTTTTTTAATTTTAAATTAATGTGTTTTCATAAATCTTATAAAATATCTTCTTCTGCAGTGGAATTTTTTAAATATTACGAGATTCTAAATGACAAAAATCTAGAGAACATATTTAATTAAAAGTTAAGGAAAAAATAGTTATCTTCCGTCTTCTTCATTGATTGCGTAATTTTTATGTGTATTTTAAAATGTTTTATTTGGTATTCCTTCGATTTTGAATGTTTATCATTTTTCTTTTTATAGGCAAATGGTGAAGAAGACTGGATGTATGAAGAGATCACGCTGGAAAGGGTAAGATGTTGTTTACGTTATTAAAGAAACATAAAGGAAAATTCTTTGAGAATCAACATATATATTAATTAAGGTTTCGTCTGCGAGTATTTCGTGCGAAATGTTGAAAATTTCATTATCAGGGAGCTGTTTTGTTTCATGATATGTTGTGAAAAACGTGTCCAAAAGATACATTTTTTTTTAATTTGCGAATACTGCGCAATAAGTAACTTCATTGATGTATATATTTACTGTTCCACATTTTAAGGCAATTTCATCATTAATTTTACCCGATGTAAAATTTAATAAAGTTCTTTTTTTCTATGGTCCTTTTATTGTTTTCTTTTAATCTATAACCATATTCAAGACAATAGAACCAACTTTCTAGATGTTTAAAATGTCATTTTTTGCAAATTTCCATTATAGGAACCTAAAAATGCCGTGCAATACGAAACAAAAATTTTAACAAGAGCTAAATTTCTGTGTTTTTTTAGAAAACTTATTTATCTTATAGTTGTAAAATAATAACTGTATTTCTTACTACGAATATTGATCAAAAATATTGTAGGGTAAACTTGGCAAATATGGCCACCAAAACACTTACAATTCTGAAATATACTACACTAATACATTTTTCATTTTCCCGAAATTAAGTTATTTCAAACTTTAAGGTATCCGACTACGTTCGAAACCGTGATTTTAAAAAAGCGTATAAATGTATCATTTTCGAGATATTTAGTGTCACTTAGATTTAGAATACATGTTTAAAATTGTTTTAAGGACATTTTGCCAAAACAAATTATTTAAATACACTATTTCGGCAAAAATTTAATTTAGAATAACCTTTTTTCAAAATATTCTCCTGTTGTGAAAAATGCTTATATTATAATAATATTTTGCCTGTATACAGCTCATATCTCTGTACAGAGGCTCAACTATGAGTTTTGAAAAATTCACATTATTTTTAGAGTTGCAACTAATTGAAATAATTATCGGCATTTTTTTCTTAAAATTTCTCCCCTCTGTTGTCGTAAAACAGGAATAAACCCACTTGTAAGTTATGTATTTCAAAAATTCTAGTTGAGCCTCTATACAGAGATCCTTACAGTATGGTCTTTTTTAATGGCACATGAACAAACCTCTAACTCTTGTTGCTATGGGAGCTACAAAAGAAAATTCCGCAATTGTCCATATTGCTCTAATTCTTTAGGTAATTACCAGAAATATGGACAGGTCGCAGAGAAACTGCCATCTACTTTTCTCAACAGAAATGCATTTTTACACAAATTATGTGTTGGCAAGTGATAAGAAGATCTTTGTAATTGAACAAAATGTATCACAAAAAATGTCCAACTTTTTCTCCATAAATTTAAAAATAATTAAATGATGAAAATCAGATAGAATATAAATTAATTCAAATTACTACAAACTTAAAGAAAAACAAGACTTAATGAGGTACTTGTGTGTATCACATACTCATTACGATAGAAGGACTCACCCTCTCTATTGACACATTCCTCATAGAACAAGGATGGAACATTGCACCCATTCCTGTGCTTGATTTTTATCATTACAATTAGCACCACAAAGAGGACAAATGCAGGATGCATTGTGTTCCACGTTTTGCCCCTTCTCTACGACCTCCGTTGGTAACTGTCTTTTTTGTGTAAGCCAGACTTCCTACATTTGTCGTCTCTCTTACAAAGTTCTTACATCTTCCACGATTTCCGCAGGTTGTTAGAGAGGTTATTTTACGAAGAAAATCGTAAGTGTTCAAGGTTCCAGGAAAAAGTTCGTAATATAGAGGTTCGACTGTATCTCAATATGTTAAACAAAGCCACAGTTTTGGAATGGTCATGGCAAACTAATGATCATGGTCGCAAACTCGTGGCACAAACTCGTTGGATATGGATTCATCCTCCTTCAAAAGTGATTCTGCTGACAGCGATAACTCAGTAGTGATAATAGATGAGCTATGTGCTGCTGTAACTTGGCCTAAGTTATTATAAGGAAAAGGTTTATGGAAGGAAGATGGACTCGCAAATGACGTGTAGGAGGGTCTAGGAGTACTTCTTCAAATTTCGGTACTGTCCATGTTACCCTTAATCTTACTGCCCATATTGACATTATTCAATTGTTGTCAAAAGGAGAAAAAACGAAACTGCCAATGAATGCAACACTTAACTTCGCAATTTTTTAAATTTCTATGAAAAAATTGTATCAGCTAGTTCTCAAGTAATAAAATAAGTGGAAAATATGAAAAAAATTAAGCAGTTTTAAATTGAATTCCAGTCATTGTTTTGTCTCGTGCAGAAGTGCAACATTGCGCAGTAGTGCTGTAAATTACAAAACTTTTTTTATATGAGGATTTTATTATTTATCATAAAATGTTTGAATTTCTTACCTAGTAATTTATTTCGTCAATAAATAAGAGGAAGCATAAAATATAATGGATTCTTTTTCTAGCAAAAACACAGTTCTTCATGCATCAGAGATTTTTATAATTGTGGGATTTCTGGAAAAAATGTGCTTCCATCTAGTGACAAAATTAGCATGTATTTCGTTGCATTAATCTTTTTTTCTCAGATAAGTGATTTGTTGGTTATTAAAAAAAATTGAGTGTGTGTTAAATTAAAATAAATCATATGTTGCAGAAATGCAACAGTGCGAAGTTAAGGGTTAATAAGTCATTTATAGGTTCCATATAAAAAGAATTAATTTTAGTAAGATAACTAAAATGATATAACACCTTCACAATCTGAAGTATCAGATAGTTGTACTTAGATTGGAAAGGGTCCTTTATTCTTTCTGTTTTAACCACACAACACAGACAAATCATACAGTCGCTATAACGCTTGAGTATTACCAACGCCGCAGTGTGAATGCATCTACTCAAAACCATTACGTGTTATATTTATTAGTAAGGGCTTAAATGTGCCCGTATCTGCCATGCTTACCCTATGTATTTAAAATTATATGTTTCCTCTCCCCTGCTTCGTGACATTAGCTCTAAGCATGTTAAATGATGCTTTTCAACAAAATATCTCGGTTTTCTGAACTTTCTTCATAAGATACTCGAGTTCTTTTACTACTTTCTGTAAATTATTTTAAACTCGATTACTTGCTTCCGGATGAAAGAGCGTGTAGGTAGGTTCGAACCGGGCACCTTCCGTTCCGAACGCCAGTACTTTATCGATCACGCAAAGACGATCGTCTTCGCGTGATGTCTAAGTACTGGTTTTACTTAGATACCGCTACAAGCGTTTAAAGGATTTTTGTGTGAATTTTGTATACTCTTGGGTTTAAAACGCTCATTTCCTTGCAAAGTTCTTTGTTAAATTTTACGCTATGAAAAAAGACCATAAAAGTTGATTACTAACTAGTTCAAAATATATTTAAAACTCGGTTTACGAGATAAAACGGAAACCAATAAATTCGGTAGCTCGAAACACGAAATTAACTCAACATGGATTGCGATAAACATTGAAAGAAAAGAACATTGCGCTAAGAAGTTCGCAATAAATTTCTATAAGCTTTTCATTAGACCCTTTTTAGTTTCCTAATTTTTTTTAAAGTTTATGCAAGAGTCCTGTGTTATAAATAATGAGACCGTGCTAAAGTGAAATTTGATATCACCTGTAGATTTAGTCTTTTTTTATATATATATAGAAAATTTTATTTCATGGTAGTAAAGTGGTTATAACAAGAAAAGAATTTATAGAGCCTTTAATTGATTCTCACTGATTGAGAGGTAGGGGTATCATTTTAAATACAGAAATGGGCCGAGGATTTTCACTTACTTTCATTTCATTCCCAATCTACAGTGCTTACCTAAATGATCTAAGCAGATTTCCAATTCTCGAGATAAATGTTAAGAAGTCCAGAAAAATGTTTGTTCACTAACGAGTACATAACAAAGAAGTTATTCGGAGAATAAAACAAGTCTTTTCATTTCTTTCTACTCGAAAGAGAGGTAACATACGGTATTAAATCTATTAGCTTATGATTTAAAAATTCAAAATGGTTTGTAAAGGTAGTAAGAAATGTTCGTGGTTGAATGGATGACAGGTTCCTCCACGAGAGAGAAACTTAAGATTGCTTCCCAGAATTCGTAAATTATTTCGTTCAGTGCGAAATCGAAGGTCCCCAAATTGAACAGATTTCTTTCAGAAAGAAAACATTTTTTAAAATTTTATTTGCCATTGGAATACTGGATTTATAGATATATGCTGCTTGACCGAAGAAATCCTTATTACATCAAAGTGTTTCGCAGAAGTTTGTTACTATTCTATTAACTGTGAACTCTTTTAATACTTATTTATTTATATTATCTTTGTTCGGATAACATATTCAGAAAAGAATGTTTTTTCAGGTTGCGACTACTACTGAACATCGCGTAGGCATCATTATCATTTCACATGCATATCAAATCGAAAAGTTATACATGATACTAGCTGGTATACCCGTTCTTCGCACGGGTGAATTAAAAAATTAAACAATACAGATTGAAGGATAAAGAAGTTTTTAATTATTTCATTTTACTGGAATTACAAATTAAACGAAAAAAAAAGCTTTTTGCATATTCCAGTTGAACAAAAATACCCTTATTTGTTAAATTTTAAGTCTGTAGATTTAAGCTGATCATGATGGGTTTTTTTTATAACGCCCCCGTAACTGTCTTGTGGGTCGATTTTTGAAAACACCTTCCTAAGCTGAACTCTGCTCAGCAAAAGTAACGCATTGTTACACATTTTGTGTAATGAACGCTTAAAGTAGTGTAAATGATTTCTATCTTGATGTGTAATACATTAATATTACTTTCTGCTGTATTTATTTTATGCTTAATTAGTAATATTCGCAAGCAACGCCATTCCTTACATTATAATATCGATTCAATAGAAACATAGCGAAATATTGGTGATAGAGTCAAGTTGACATCATTTTGGCGACCTTGTTGGCAACTCGGGAGTTGATGGAACGGTGCAGAAGTTGATATGCTGTAGCGCCTCCTGGTAGGGAGCTGAAACAAAGAGTGTAGCACAAAAACCTTATGAAACAATAAAATACATATCCATGCGAATTTTCCTCGTGATCGGTTGAACAGTGTGGGAGTGATGCGGTTTCATACGTACAAACATTCATTTATATGTAGAGAGATAACTTAAATGCAGACCTGCAAGAATTATCTTTTGACATGAATGAAATATAAATCCACGGAGTAAAATTTGAATTAATTAAGTCCATCGACAACGTTTTTAAAGAATTCCTGCTGATTTTCTCCCTTTAGATAAAAGCATATCGGAGATTAAGCAAGGCTTTTATTCAAAGTGCATTTCCTTTTCAGGCATGTGTACGTATCCTACCACGACTCTTGCTTCCTTTATCACAATCATTTAAAGTTTTACTTCTTATTTTATTTGCCCGAAAAATGGTATCCTTTCCACACTAACAGTTTTATTTTCAACTATTTTATCTTATTCATTTTAATTTTTAATTGAACGTAAGATTTTCAGAGGTATAAGTATTCCACATTATATAATGGGGATGGATTGAAATCACATTTCTGATCGATATATAGATGATACAAACTTACCTATCAGACCAAAGGTGTCATTTTTTCCTACGTCCATCTTTCTTTAAAAGTATTGTTTGATATGTATTGAAAGGGATGATAAGGATTTATTTTAAAAGAAGTAAAGATTAGAAAGAAAAAGAAAATAATCTACTGTTTCTTTGCTATAAGAAAAGATAAAAAAAAATCGTTAAAATATTTTACTTTTTTTTTACCGAAGGTACTTTTCTGAATGAAAATAAAAGTCTGTAAAATTTTGCTTCTTAAAAATATTTCTTCTTGTATTTTGCATTTGTTTTGTTGAATTTCTTTGTAATCCCGTATTTTTATATTATTATTATTTTTCACTTATATGTGATTTTCAATTGCTATCGTAGATGTTAGACATCAAAATTCCTTAGTAAATCTCTGAATTAACAATTGAGAGTGAATACTTATGTCATAATTGATGTAAAAAGACAGATTATGACGTTTAAAATTTCTTAAAAACGCAAAAATTTATAAACATTCAAATACAATGGATCGAAACATAAACTGTTAACTTTGATTATTTATTTTTAGCTGTATTGAAAACTCATTAACGAAAAATCTTAAGTTTTTACTTGTTTTAGAAAACGTAGCTCGATTGATCATGAGGATAAGAAACAGAGACAGAGTGACTGAAATGAGTCGATTTTAACGAGTTTTTTATGGATCATGTGCCATTAAAACTGACTCATTTTTAAAAATAACCCACAAAATATATCGTTTTCTAGGGAGGGGGGGTAGTGTCGTAAAAAAGCAAACTGTCTGTTGGATTGCAGAATATTTTCCCCTCTTATTTCAGTACTGATGGAAAATAATGATAGTTTTTAAAATGACACAAATGTGTCGTAAATCTGCCCCTTACCATCCTTTGGATTCTCTGCACGATAGATGGCACCATTCATTTTAATATCGTTAAGTAATATACTTTTAACTAGCTGTAATTTCTGAATTTAAATAGTTAAAATGTATTCTTCAGATTATTTCTCATCTTTTGGTTTCTTCGGCACGTTTCTGCATTCTGCAGTTCGAGAGAAGATAGCATCACATAAATGGAGAGATACATTTATTCACTCTAGAACTTTAATTATATAGAAAAATGTGTTGAATTCACAATAAAGTACTATGCAAGAAAATAGGAAACATCAATGTAAGTAGATTATTGTATTCATTGAAGGCCAATATTAAATTCAAGACCTGCTAAAGGAAAGCCGCTATTGTAGACCCTTATTTACACTCATGTGGACCAGTAATTTTATTTTTCCCATATATGGACCCTTTGCCAGTAGTCTTCAACCCCCGGGAGTCGGTTTTGTCCACTTTGGGAATCAATGGCTAAACAAACCTTTTATCAAATTTTAAACGCGTTTTTCTCTGTGGCATCGTGACATGGTATCGATTACAGTCACACAGATCATCAATAAAAATCATTTTTTATTTCTAGAATACGTAAATACTATCTAAATTAAAATTATAACATCACACGCAAGGCCTCAATCATTTCATTTTTCGCTGGGAAAAAAACTTAAGTCCCGTGTTGAAGTATCTTCAGGGCCGCCAAGCCGTTGTACCGCATCACTTCGTCTCTTTCAGTTGTTGGGCATCACCATCAAGAGTTCGAGAACCCCGTATATTTTTACTGCGGACGCTTGCCCTACAAATTTTTTAATCCAACGTAATCAGGAAACAAGAACGGTGAAAGCTCCTTCTTTTCTTCCGAATCGACTCTTTCAAACTCCAGGGGTGGGTCATCTATACGCCCCTCACCACCTCTCATTGGCGGGCCCAAAATTTTGCACGTAGTCCTTCGGTTTTCATTTGCACACCACTGGTGTGGACCGAACAATGGCCCTGCTGTTCTTGATCTCTCCCGCGACAATGACTTGTCCAACGTCTGAGCTATAATTCGTCTCGGCAATATTTTTCCGTTGAAGGCTACTTCTACGACACTCCTTTGGCGCCAGACTACGTATTCAGGTAGGCTCCGTCAAGGGGCACACAAATGTACAACGCATTGTCTATTGTGTGTTTGGACACACAGGTGACGTAAGTCATGAAGTAAATAAAAGGGTAATGACTTCAAAGCCATTCTCACAAACAGTTCACATGTATTATACCTCCGGCGTAAAGGCGAGCCACCTGCTCCTTTATAAACGTCCCAGATGGCCAACTGACCCTCCATACGTCAATCTTAGCATGTGTAGAGGGGTGTGAGCTCTGTTAATGAGCCGACGTCAGTCTTAGGTCTCTGTCATGTCAAACGCTTGCATGAAATTTAGCGGAAATGTGTATTATATAGGGAATATAACTGAATGATTTTTAATGACATCATCGTTGGGTTTTCGTATAAAAGTATTCGAAAAGCTGTCAGAAATTCAAATTTGTAGCTTTGAATGGATTTTATAATTTTGATTAAAGAGAAATAATTGAATGTTTTCAATCCATTCACTAAATGTATAGAAAATTTGTGCTGAAATTCTTTTTGGAAATATTCTTTTAATAGAGCATTAAAAAATTACTAATTTTGATTACTTATGTAAAAATGGCTAAATATTTTTAGCCCATTTATGATTTTCTTAAAAGATTTTTCTTACGAAAAAGAATAATCCCAGAAGGACAAGCACGAAGAAACGACAGTTTCTCTTTCCCTAGAAATGAAATCACGTACTTCACAGCGCGTATCAACTTAAGGATTTTTCAGTTACCTTTTAATAAAAATCGAATGCCGCTTTGTGCATTCTTTTGAGCCAACTTCCACGTTCGATTTTTACTGGAATGAAACTCTTTCAATCATTGCCTCTTTCATCATACTTTCCGAAGAAAACAATGTCTTTTCTCAAAAATGGTCACGAGTCCAAGGTATCGAAAAATATTTTAACCGAATGGAAGAGAGAAACGGCACGTTCTATATCCCAGGTGTTGCCTCTGTCAGCGAACGTGACTTAGAACCCATTTCGCAAAAAAGAATAAAGGTTTCTGGAGAGATGAAGTCAACAGAGTTGAAAAAAGTCGCGGGAAATGGCAGTTTGTGCTTACAGCTCAAAGTTCTTTTTTTCCTTCCTTTTTTTTTCCTATTTGCTTTATGCGTACATTTATTCTCATCCACATTTCAGAAAAGAGGCAGTTGTTAGGAAGAGTTTGCCATATTTTTTAGTTTATGATAGGGAGGAAATGCAATATTTTAACTTCGAAGGCTGACCCTGAGGACTTCGTTACAGGAAAGAAGGAAAGGGTTCTCCGCTTTTGTGCATCGCTCCCGGAAAAAATTTACTTTCAATAAAAGTCCACAAAAATACGTGAGTTAGTCGAAAAACATCGAGTCTATTTCTGGTTTTTTTTATACATAGGAATCTTTCTCAAAGGAGATAATTTTGTTCGTATATATATATATGATTCTTTATATTTTTCCCCTTCGAATCAGAGTTAACGCGGTCTACATAAAAGACTCTCTTCTCTCCGAAGAGGAGACATACGCGTTTTTAAAGTGATTGTTCTCTATCTCCTCCCCTCCCTCCTCTTTTCGAAAATATTTGATTTTGTAGCGGAGAGACGCAGATGCGAAAATGGAAAATCTGATTTCTTATGGTATTTTGACTCTTTGATATTCCCAATTCCTTTGAACGAGAGTCGAGTCGTTCCTCCTGTACACGAAAGGGTTTCTTCCACTTCAGTGGGCTCCAGTTGCTGCCTTCATTGAGTTTCACGTTGAATCAATTCTCATGCTCGCCCCCATGCCTGGAGAGGAATAATTCCATATTTAATTTCCTAATACTCTTCTGTGACAATCGATGAGTTTTTTCACTCTCTCGACATCAGGGTTTTGTACATGTATCAACAACAACAAAACAAAAAATATTTTGCTGATTCCCCCCTCTGCTTATTTGTGGAACTGCTTTACGGCGTGTTTTTTGGGGAACTTTGGAAGAACTTTTATTCACATAATTCTATAAGTGATTATTTAAAAGTGACGGAACACACACACGCAACAAAAAAACATTATTCAGCACTGTACGTGCCTTTTCTTGATAAGATTGGTTGTGATATGAAAGATTTAGCAGACCAAAATTCGTTTTCTATTCAAATTTGAAAGAATCTTATAGATTCCTTCTGAAATCAAACTATGTTCTCCTCTGTGGTCCGTTGGATATTATTATACAAGTACTTTTTTTCTGCTCTTGACAAAACTGTATTTTTGCATGCTTATCTAACAGTACTTCATTCAACTCTCCTTTTCATTATAATTTCTGAAATCTTTTTTCAGCTTTCTTTCTTTCATATTTTTCTTGTCGAATGAATTTCTTCTTTGCATTTTTTAAAAGTGATGTTCAAGAAATATTTGACCCTAATTTGCCGTGCATAAAGAGATGAAGCGAGGCAACCCCCCCCACCCCCCAAGTTCAGAGGTTGTAAGTCTACAGCAGACCGTTGTTGAATAAGCTTGGACGGGTTTCGTTACTGAAGAAATAACAGAAAAATTGAACAAAATTCTACGGTATCAAATTTTTTATGAAAAAGGGAGTGTCGAGGATGAGGAAAAAACCAAGTCCAGAGAATGAGAGACTGTGTATTAACGTGCTACTGTAGGGCAACGGACTTTGGCTGTTGGCAACGGACCTTGTAATTTTGAACTATGGTTAAGTGATGAGAATGACATCTGACTGGTTCCCCCTCTCCAAACTACACACCACTCCAACGAAAGAACTTTTAGTCTCGACAGATTTAACCGTGCATCAGTCTCTTGGCACGGTGGGTTTTTAGTGTAATTAAGATTTTTGAATCCAAAATTCGACAGAATGATGTGGCCGCAGCAGCCTAGTGTTCAAGGTAAAGGATGCATGCCTGGCATGTCACGAGCTCGAGCCTGGTACTTCTGAAGACCCGCCGGGCAGAGGGGACCGATGCCCATTCAATATGTCAAGGCTCAAATCTCCTCCTGATGGTGTGATGTGGAAGTTAGGAGAGGGGAGTGTAAACGCAAGTGTCATCCTCGTCACTTGACCATAGTTCAAAATTACGAAGTCCGTCGTCAAAAGCCCTCCTGTAGCTGAAGAGTGCGATGTTAATAACTCACTGGACAGAAACGACGTCAGCAACGAATTCTTGACCCTAACCGCTAGGCTTTCGCAGACACCGAAATTCCAAAGAAAACAGCATACAGAAGGCGACGGATGAGCTGTGTGCCATTTCAAAAGAAGCATGGCTCTTGATAGTTCTCGCTGGAAGAAATATGTGGCAACTCACATTAAAGGATATGAATTAAGATTGCGGTATCTTGATACGAATATCTTTTATAAAGAAAGGACGAAAGATTTTTGAACAAACTTTAGTTTTCTTTTCAAACTTTTCCATCCCAAATCTTAATATTTCAGATGGATCTAGAAACTTCTTCCTTTCAATTAAACCTCTTTTTCCTCGAATTGAAGGGCTTACCTTTCCTTTTCCAGTCTGATAGCACATCTTTTAATGCTTCTCCAAAAGGCTTATTTCTTCTGGAAACTCAAATATATCCCCCCCAGTCAGAATAAGAGTTTATTCTTTTCAAGTATCCCCAGAAATATAGAGAGAATTCATCTTTCACGCGTGAAACTGTATTTTTAATCTTATATAACGTCTTATCGTGTGCCTTATTTTTTCAAAAGGTATAAATTTAATTTTTATTGTGTATACTAGAAACGCATCGAAAATTACCAATAAAGTGACTGATAATTTTAATTTCAAAGTAGTTTACTTTGCAGTCGTTAGCAGTGCATAGTAAAACTGCTTTACGTCTCAATAGGCAGCAGTTTTGAAAAAAAAAATATATTCCCTCTAAATAATATTTTAAAATATCTGGCATTAACATTAAATATTTCTTGTTGGAACGTTGCCTCGTGTCTCTTATTTTGTATCATATTAAATGATACAATATGATGTTATATTTTGCTTACTAATTTTCCTGTAGAGTGGCACGGGCTTGGGTTTCAGCATCGCTGGCGGTGTGGACAACCCTCACATTGGAGACGACCCCAGCATTTACATCACCAAGCTGATAGCGGGAGGAGCGGCAGCCGCAGACGGAAGACTGCAGTGAGTACTCATATCTCCTCTTTTACCTTGATTCTCTTGCAAAGTCTGTTCTGCTGTCTGGCATAAAACGCGAGTGAATGCATTACATTAACATCAAAACTATTTTATTCCTTTCATAGATTTTTCAAAATATTTTTAGTAAAAAGGGGAAAAAACATCACACACACATATATATATATATGTACATATATATATATATATATATATATATATATATATATATATACTAGTATATATATATATATATATATATATATATATATATATGTACAAATATATATATGTACATATATATATGTATATATATATGTACATATATATATATATATATATATGTACATATATGTATATATATATATGTACATATATATACATATATATATATATACATATATATATGTACATATATATATATATGTACATATATATATGTATATATATATATATGTATATATACTAGTATATATATATATATGTACAAATATATATATACATATATATATATATGTATATATACTAGTATATATATATATGTACAAATATATATGTACATATATATATATGTATATATATATGTATATATACTAGTATATACAGGGTGTTTCAGTTCCACATTTCAGAACTTCTAAGAGGGGTAGGGTACATCCTGACAACTCGAAATCATATAGCATTGTGGGGTCGGAAATGCTTTCCTGACGTGGTAGATGGCGTTGTGCGAAAATTCCGAGCTTTCGTGCAGGGAATCTTCATTTCGCACAAGAACGCCAAGTTAGTAGGATGGACACGAACGCAGAGTTAGCCGATATGCATTTGGCGTACGGGGCTGCAAATTGTAGTGGGCCAGCCGCACAGCGTTTGTACGTGGAACGATATCCGATGAGGCGCATTCCCAGTCATAATTTCTTTGCAAGACTGCACCAAAGGTTAGCTGAGACAGGTTCATTTGAAAGATCTGACATGGTCAGGGTAAGAACAGCACGGACTCCAGCCGTCGAACAGAATGTGCTTCAGCATGTAGAGAGGAATCCAAGAACGAGTACACGAAGTGTAGCAAACTCAGTCGGGGTTTCCCATTGCAGCGTCTGGAGGATTTTCCGAGAACAAGACATGCATCCGTTTCACGTGCAGCGTGTCCAGACACAGCAACCGGAAGATTATGCACCTCGTGTTGCTTTCGCAGAGTGGTACCTTGGAAAATGTGCTACGAATCCCCTTTTTCCTGATGAAGTGTTGTTTTCCGATGAGGCATCCTTCACAAGGGAAGGAATTTTCAACACGCATAACGACCATATTTGGGTGGTGGAGAATCCACATGCAATACGACGTCGTGCAGCACAGATTCGATTTTCGGTCAATGTATGGGCCGGTATTATGGGAGATCACCTGATCGGACCTTACCTGTTCCCGTGTCGTCTAACCGGACTTAACTACTTGCTCTTTCTGCAGCAAGTATTGCCATAACTTTTGAGAGATGAACAGATTTCTGCATCGACGCAACAGACAATGTGGTTCCAACACGATGGAGCCCCTGCCCATTTTAGCGGAGACGTTCGTAACTATCTGGATGTCACATTTGGTCAACAGTGGATCGGACGTGGTGGTCCCGTGCGTTGGCCTGCTCGGTCACCCGACCTATCATGTCTTGATTTTTATTTCTGGGGTCATATGAAATCGCTAGTTTATGACACCCCTGTTGACAATGCTGAGGAGCTGGTTGCAAGAATCGCAGTAGCTGCCGGAGAAATTCGAAATTCGCCAGGAGTATTCCAGAATGTTCGGATGTCCATGCGTCGGAGATGTGAGGCGTGCATTGTAGCCCGTGGAAGAAACTTCGAACACTTACTTTAATCCATGTACCTTTTGCTTCTTTTCATGCATTATTAAAACGATTTCTCACTTACGGTCTCTTTTCTTTATGGTGCTTCTGTGTACAACACCGCTTCAGGAAAGCATTTCCGACCCCACATTGCTATATGATTTCGAGTTGTCAGGATGTATCCTACCCTCTTAGAAGTTCTGAAATGTGGAACTGAAACACCCTGTATATATATATATATGTACAAATATATATGTACATATATATGTATATATATATATATGTACATATATATATATGTACATATATGTATATATATATATGTACATATATATACATATATATATATATGTACATATATATATATATATACTAGTATATATATATATATATATATATATATATATATATATATATATGTACAAATATATATGTACATATATATATGTATATATATATGTACATATATATATGTACATATATATATATGTACATATATGTATATATATATATATATATGTACATATATATTTCTACAAATATATATGTACATATATATATGTATATATATATATATGTACATATATATATGTACATATATGTATATATATATATGTACATATATATATGTACAAATATATATGTACATATATATATATATGTACATATATATATATACTAGTATATATATATGTACAAATATATATGTACATATATATATGTATATATATATATATATGTACATATATATGTACATATATATATATGTACATATATGTATATATATATATATGTACATATATGTATATATATATGTACATATATATATATGTATATATATATATACATATATATATGTACATATATATATATATATATATATATATACTAGCGGTCCCGACAGGCGTTGTCCTGTATACACACGCCTTAAATCCAAAAATTATAAACTTTTTTGAATCAGTTGTAACAATCTGGACCGTTTTGATGAAATTTTTTATAAAAAAAGTTATTACAATACCTGACATCATTACATGTACTGTTACCACCATTCGACGCATCGAATGCGTGTGAGTATTTATTTCTATGAACTAAGTTGAATATCGAAGGTATTCTGAATAGAAACTAAAACTTGAGTCTGAAAGAATCATTGGGATCTGTGCTAGATGTACAACTTCACCCTGAAGTTTGCCGCTCAAAATAGTGGCCTCAAGAATATTGCCCACGATTTTTTTATGAACAATCGCCCGCCCTTGC